>CM048841.1:95113975-97513975 GCA_026545765.1 Plantago major | reverse complement strand
ATTATGGTGGCATTGACATATCCAACTTACCGGTTGCTAATATAAAATAGACTCCGATGGCATCAAGTGGAAGGTCCAGGGATAGGAGTCCGAGTCACTGTACTCCTCACCATGCCAGCAGTAGAAACAAGCATGGAGAACACTATAGAAGCTCGAATACTGGAGAAAGAAGCAGATATGAGTATTCACGGGAAGGAAGGACTCCTCGAGAATCATCACATGGCCGTGACCGAGAGCATGACAGAGACTATGGAAGGAAAAGAAGCAAATATGATAGGTCACCTGGTATGTCCCCTTTCTAGTATGGTCCTGCTATCTGATATTAGAGGTGCTCAGGTGCATATAAGATCTTATCAATGCCTTGGAATGTTGTCTTGGGTTATCATTTTAATACGTGAAAAAAATTCTAAAGCCACATATTTTTGCAATTTCTATGCCCTTGTATAGGAGAAGAATATGAATGTAATGTTCTATTTCTAATTTTGTTAATGATGCATGTTATTTCAGCCAGATCTGACTGGGATGATGGTCGATGGGAGTGGGAAGATACCCCTAGGCGTGATGACCACATCTCGAGCAGCAGACGATATCAAGCTTCTCCATCACCTATGTTTGTGGGTGCATCCCCAGATGCACGTCTTGTTTCACCATGGTTGGGGGGGCGTACCTCTAATTCTTCTGGTATGCATCACTGCTCTTCTGTGTTTTTTGTTATATTTTCGGTTTCTTATGCTTAGAGAAGCCCTTTTACATTATTTACGTGTAATTAACTAAAACCTTTATGCATTGAAGCTCCTGCATCTCCTTGGGATAGCATTGCTCCTTCTCCAACACCAATCCGGGCTTCAGGATCTGTTAGATCTGCAAGTTCCAGATACAATGGGAAGTCTAATCGTGCTGGATACTCTGCAGATAAGTTGTACTTGTCAGAGGTACTTAGTTCTGCTTTCGTCCATGTTATCTGTTATTTTTCTTACATTAAATCCTTTAGATTCTTGTGAAGCCTGATATTCATTGTCTGATTAATTGTTCTTTTGTGTTTTGGTTTCTGTCCTTAGGGCAGGGAAGATAGCTTAGGCAATAAGTCTGAAGACCAGGATCCTGAGTTTTCTGAAAGTATGCGTGAGGAGATGGAATATAATGCAGATCGTGCTTGGTAATATTTCCTGGCTGTACTTTTTTCTTTTTAGCTAATCTACAAAATTTTCAATGCGTTCATGTAATTAGTATAATAGATGTCTTTGCCTAGTATCTGCTTAGTGACTGACATGCCACTATGTTGAATCAAAAGCAAGTTCAGCCATGAAAGAAAATGAATTTTAGATTTTATATGGGGATTATTTCTCCAATGAGAACTCTAGGATTGCTTTTCTTGAATGATTATAGTGACACTGAATCTTTCAAGAGAATGAGATGTAAAAAAAATAAAAAAATTCATGTTTCGGTATGGTGTGGGGCATCACATGCAATGTTAAGTTGTTAACTTCCGAACAGCCTATTGTGGCTGGACCTGAGTAAGCAACTTCTTCTGGCAGTGAATTGCAAGCCAAGCTTAAGCTGATCTTATGAAACATCTTCTTCTCATGGCATAATTATTACTTCTCATGTTATTGCATAGTGGAATAAAATTGTAATCGATCATTTGGGTTGTGTTACAGGTATGATCAAGAAGAAGGCAGCACCATGTATGGTGAAGATAGATCCTCGCTTTTCCTAGGTGATGAGGCATCATTCCAGAAAAAAGAGGCAGAGTTAACTAAAAAACTGGTACGTGCTTCAGCTTTGGTTGGATCGATACTGAGTTAGTTGTTGGAAACTGTAGAGCTACAGCAAAATACCAGTAGTTTGTAGATGTTGGGCAATGTTTTTCATGTAACATAGAAGTTTAGTGGTCTCAACTGGGACCTTTGCACCTGTGCTTGATGTATGTATGCTTTGTATCGTATCAGTAAATAAAGAAACAGGGTTACCTTCTAGTCCTATTCCACTAAGTATTATACATGCGGTCACGAAGTCAATATGCTAAGCTGGGGTGAGACTGGCTTGGTGATCTGCAGATGGTGTGTTTTGAGTGTGGGCAGATTGTTACTTTGGCTGGGTTACGATGTGATTCATGGAGATCGATTAGGGACTGCCACATGACGAATGGATGTATGGTACTGCATACGTGTGTGTGCAGATCAGTATACTGTATGTCGGTGTTTTCACCCATGTGGGGGTGGGGGCAGGTGTGGAGCCATACACCTGCCCCCACTCTTGTGTTGCTGTATGCAATTTGGTAGAATTTTCCGCATGATGGAGTTTCTATTATGTTACTTATTGCTAGTTTGGACCTGGACAGTGGTACTCACCATAGTATTTCATTCTCCAATTTTTTATGCTAAAAAACACATTTAGTGTGCGAGTACATGCATGGTTTGCAAGCTATGGCGTTAGGGTAGTAGCCGCTGATTCTCCATGTTATCCAGGAAAAAGTATTCTGTACAAGTAAAATGACATAATTCCAACTCTACAGACATTGCATGACCTCGCCATTGTAGCTTCTACATAGTAGTTAGATACTTTCTTTGATGTGGTTCCACGATTCTGTAATTTTGGTACTTGAGTGGAACTATTGTCTAATGACAAATATATCCTTGTAACAGGTGCGGAGAGATGGAAGCCAGATGACCCTCGCCCAGAGCAAAAAATTATCACAGCTTACTGCTGATAATGCACAATGGGAGGACAGGCAGCTCCTGAGATCAGGAGCTGTCAGAGGAACTGAGGTGCAAACCGAGTTTGATAATGAGGAAGAGCGGAAAGTTATTCTTCTTGTGCATGGTAATTATTAATTAGTACAGTCTAAGATTGCATGATTTTCAACTCATTTATTTTTACGCTTGAAAGCATGTATTGCCATTTACCAATGTGTAGAGGTTCTTACTCTTCCTTTCCACAGATACAAAACCCCCTTTTCTTGATGGGAGGATTGTTTTCACAAAGCAGGCAGAACCAATTATGCCAATCAAAGATCCCACATCAGACATGGCTATAATATCAAGAAAAGGATCAACTTTGGTTCGTGAAGTTCATGAAAAACAAAGCATGAACAAGTCACGACAACGATTTTGGGAACTTGCTGGGTCTAAACTAGGTGAAATCCTAGGCGTTGAGAAGACTTCAGAACAGGTAGACAGCCGTAAAAGTTCTATTAGTTTTCTGTGGATATTCTGCTGCAAATATTTAGTGTAAAAGTACTAAGATCTGATGGCTTTTGTGTTTTTTCCCCCCCCTTAAAGATCGATGCTGATACTGCTGTTGTGGGTGAAGAAGGTGAGGTTGATTTCAAGGAAGATGCTAAATTTGCCCAGCATTTGAAGAAGAATGAAGCTGTGAGTGATTTTGCTAAAACAAAAACACTAGCACAGCAACGGCAATATTTACCCATCTTTTCTGTACGGGAGGAACTTCTGCAGGTTCTGATCTCACCTCTCTTTCTTCATTTGTGTTTTTTTTGTTGTCCATGTGTGTTTCCAATCTTTTGTCTGTTGACATAATTATAGGCCCCGTCTGTATCTGTTCTATGATTTAATAAGATCTCTTTGGTTCTGGTTAGTTGTGTAATAAAGATACATGTATTTTATGAAGATTGTTATAGTTTTGCACTTTTTTGAATCTTTGGACGTGTACGTGGTTGCTTTATGACAAGTCTTTCTTAATAGATATCACATAGTTGTCTGCTCAAATTTCTTAAATAATTTTAAGCCAACTTGAAGGCAATACTCTGTAATACTATAGTAATTGATGGTATGCTGGGGCTTGTAATCCAGGGATGTATTTTAATCAACCTGATTGGAGTCCAGTTATATAATTCTGCATGTGTAGTGGTACTGTCGTGTTTCTTTTTTGACTCATGCTGGAGTTTTTGTGATTCATTCTTTTGTCCATGTAGCCCTCTTTTGTTACGGATAACAAGCATAGTAGTTGTTGCATAAGACGATGCATTTCCACTTCCCCTCATATCCTGCTATCGTACCAGTACCTTGTTTGTTCTTCTTGTTCAAATGTGAAATTGGAAGTTTGTAAATAAGAATTGTTATTGAGTGAGTTATTTTGAAATTGTAGGTTATTCGGGAAAATCAGGTGGTTATAGTTGTTGGTGAGACTGGTTCTGGAAAGACAACGCAGCTGACACAGGTTTTTTTTTTTTTTTTTTTTTAATCCTTTTGTACATGTGCACAATGGATGCTTATATATCCTTTCCAGTCTTCTGTATCCATTTCTGAATTTCAGATTCTGTGGTGTGTTGGCAGTATCTCTACGAGGATGAGTATGCAACCTATGGAATTATTGGTTGCACCCAACCAAGGCGTGTAGCTGCCATGAGTGTTGCTAAAAGAGTCAGTGAAGAGATGGAAACTGAACTTGCTGATAAAGTTGGATATGCAATACGTTTTGAGGACAGAACTGGACCTAATACAGTGATTAAGGTGATGATAAATCTTTTTTTTTTAAAAGCTGGTCCTCCCCATCCCAACCCAATATGAGGTTTTTGCTCTTGTATACATACTCCAATAGCAGTGCTTCATAGTAAAATTAATACAGTCGTGCATTTATTTTAAAAGGGTTGGCACATAAATCCTTGTAAGTTGTAATTGATTCGTTGATAACTTGATATAATGTGCCTGCATCATCTCTCATTGATTCAGTATGGCTGCATGTTTGTCTGATAACAATTACTAATTCATCTTTATTGGCCATAGCAATTTGGTTCACCCATTTTAAACGTCTCCATTTTTTTAAGTCATCTCATCGTTCTTTGCTATATGGTGCAGTACATGACAGATGGTGTGCTACTGAGAGAGACACTAAAAGATTCTGATCTGGAGAAGTATAGGTAGGTTCTATAAACATATTTTTTGTCTCTAAGTGGAAATTTATCTAAGCTTGTACATACATACATACATATATATACATATATATACATATATATACACACACACACACACACATATATATATATATATATATATATATATATATATATATATATATATATATATATATGTATGTATGTATGTATGTATGTATGTATGTGTATGTGTATGTGTAATGTTTTCTCTAAGCTTGTACATACATACATATATATATGTATGTATATGTATACATACATATATATATGTATGTATATGTATACATATATATATATATATATATATATATATATATATATATATATATATATATATATATATATATATATATATCTATGTGTGTGTGTGTGTGTGTGTGTGTGTGTGTGTGTGTGTGTATGTGTATGTGTATGTGTAATGTTTTCTCTAAGCTTGTACATACATATGTTTAACTTGGTAATGTTTTCTGAATTGTAGAGTCATTGTAATGGATGAAGCTCATGAACGGTCATTGAGTACAGATGTTCTATTTGGGATCCTCAAGAAAGTTGTAGCCAGACGTCGTGACTTTAGGCTCATTGTGACATCTGCCACTCTTAATGCTCAGAAATTCTCGGACTTTTTCGGGGGGTAAGTCTTATATTTGCTCAAGAGTAGGGAAATGTTTGGATATAATAACCCAGGAATTTTGGTTCAGTCTTTTTGTGTCAATCTTATCATTTGTTACCATCTTTATGCAGTGTGCCTATATTTCACATTCCAGGAAGAACTTTTCCAGTTCAAATCTTGTATAGCAAATCACCCTGTGAGGATTACGTAGAAGGTGCAGTGAAACAGGCTATGACAATCCACATTACAAGCGCTCCGGGTGATATACTCATTTTCATGACTGGCCAGGACGAAATTGAGGCCACCTGTTATTCACTTGCAGAACGCATGGAGCAACTAACCGCCTCAAAAAAGGATGCTCCAAAGCTGCTAATTCTTCCTATTTACTCTCAACTACCTGCAGACTTGCAAGCAAAAATATTTGAAAAGGCTGAAGAGGGAGCCCGGAAATGTATTGTTGCCACAAACATCGCCGAGACATCTTTAACTGTGGATGGAATCTTCTATGTTATCGATACGGGTTACGGTAAAATAAAGGTGTACAATCCTCGTATGGGTATGGATGCACTTCAAGTATTTCCTGTTAGCCGGGCTGCTGCAGACCAACGGGCTGGAAGAGCCGGAAGAACTGGTCCTGGAACTTGCTATCGCCTTTATACCGAGAGTGCTTACCTAGACGAAATGCTTCCAAGCCCTGTCCCAGAAATACAAAGGACCAACCTCGGAAATGTGGTTTTATTGCTTAAATCTCTGAAAATCGAAAACTTGCTAGATTTTGATTTTATGGATCCACCTCCTCAAGAGAATATTCTCAATTCCATGTATCAGTTGTGGGTCCTTGGTGCTTTGGACAATGTTGGGCGTTTAACCGACCTTGGTTGGAAAATGGTGGAGTTCCCACTAGATCCCCCTCTTGCTAAGATGCTCTTAATAGGTGAGCAGCTGGAATGTCTCAACGAGGTCTTGACAATCGTATCAATGCTTTCAGTTCCGTCGGTTTTCTTTCGACCCAAAGACCGGGCAGAAGAGAGTGATGCTGCCAGAGAAAAATTCTTCGTGCCAGAATCTGACCACCTGACACTTCTCAATGTTTACCAACAATGGAAAGCTAACCAATACCGTGGTGATTGGTGTAATGACCATTATCTCCATGTCAAGGGCTTAAAAAAGGCCCGGGAGGTAAGATCCCAGTTGCTAGATATTTTGAAAACACTGAAAATCCCACTCACGACCTGTGGGCCGGACTGGGACATAGTGCGAAAAGCCATATGTTCCGCTTATTTCCATAATGCTGCCCGCCTTAAGGGGGTTGGAGAGTATGTTAACTGCAGAAATGGAATGCCATGTCACTTGCACCCGAGTAGTGCTCTTTATGGCTTGGGTTACACTCCAGATTACGTCGTATATCACGAGTTGATTCTAACTACAAAAGAGTACATGCAATGTGCCACATCTGTGGAGCCTCAATGGCTGGCGGAGCTGGGCCCCATGTTTTTCTCGGTTAAGGATTCGGATACGTCTATGCAGGAGCATAGGAAGAAGCAGAAACAAGAGAAAACGGCAATGGAAGAGGAGATGGAGAATCTGAGGAAGGTACAGGAGCAAAGGAGAAGAGAGAAAGACGAAAGGGAGAGATTGAAAAGGGCTGAGAAAGAGCAACGCGTTAGCACCCCTGGATTGAAGCAAGGGTCTTCCACCTATCTCAGACCGAAAAGGCTGGGGTTGTAGCAAACATGCTTTGTATTTTTGATCAACAGTGAGAATTTTGCAGTAACAGCCCAATTCAAGTTGATGGCTAGCATTCAAGTGATTTAAGCAATCTACTTGCTGCAGTGACACCTTGCTGCAGTGACACAATCCGTTGTTGTATGACTAAATGTGCACGTTTATTATTACATTGTTACATAGTTATATTTAAGTGGATATCTATTTTGCAATAGATTATTTAATTTGAGTTAAATTGAACTCATTTGTAATATACATGTAAATTATATTTTAATTAAAAATAAAATAAATATGTCTTCTCCAATTAAATTATATTAAGTCCTATTTTCATCACAACAAATTCAATTTATCATTAAAAAAAACTCAATCTGTCATCTCTAATTAAATTTTAAATTCTAATTCAACTTTAACAAAATCAATTCGTCATTAAAAAAAAAAAAAAACGATAACCAATCCTTTTTTATCATCTTCTTCAATTAAATTAAAATTTGAAAAAGATCAAGTTACACGAAATCAAATCTTAATTCAACTCGAAAAATGGCGATCAATTATAAAAAAATAACGATATTATTTATTTTCATATACTATATCATTATTTGTAATGAGGTGCAAAAATAATTGCATTCAGCGTTTTCTCATGTTAAGTAATATTAATGTTATCATATAACCCAATTATGGGCTCGTGGAAGAGAACGATTTTATCTCCATTTGGTTTGTCAGCGCGTGTAACAAACACAAATAATATGAACCGAATTAACACTAACGAGATTGAAATATGAATGGGGAAAATTATGGAGTGGTAACGTCAACAAGCTAGCTAGCAGGATATATGTGATTCACGGGATTAACTACGCAAGTTGTCACAGTCTTGAGTTAAAAAACGAATAGCACTAATGAAGGCGTCAGTTTCACTAGGCTACAATCAATTTGACTAACCTACTATCACCGTTTGCAACTAATTGTTAAATTAAGCAAGACGAAAGACATTTTGGTGTATTGATTAAATGCTTAATCTAAGAGTGATTTTGTCTAGAAGATCATCAAACGTGATAGCAGGAATAGTACTTAATCTAAAAAGCACAAGTAGTCGAATATTGATGCACTTCGAATCACATAAACCCTAGCAAACATGCATTGAATCAGTCACCACCAGTTTTTTTGTAGTGCATGCGAAACTAGCGTCCAGCTGGCCGACAATTCGACAAAGAAATGTGTGCTGGGGAAATCAGAGGTTTACCTGTGGAGATTGAAGGCTAGACTTCCTTGTGATGGATGTGGAAGGAAGCGTGATAAGGTCTAAAACACTTATTGGGCGGCCAACCCTACATCAGATGGAAGTTGTAGTTGACACGGGGGAGAAGACCTATTCGTTAATCGTGGAAGGGCAAAAGAAGCGTTTCAATTTAAGGGTGACCTCCTAGAGGAAGGAAAGAGAGTTGAAAGAGGTTGTTGGGAGAGCGCTGATGATTTTCATTTAGAAGATGAAGAGGAATTTGGGTATATAATGCCGGATCTGGTGGAAGAAGACATAGTGGACTTTGACTATGAGCATTATGAAGAGTTGGAGCAACTTTTCTTCGTGGATGTGATCAAGGACGAGCGAAGCAAGGAACACACTTCACATATGTTCCAATTTGGTATGGATCCCGTAGGGGAAGATTCCAAAGAAGAACTGACGAGGCGTTGGGATGAAGATACAAACTACGCAATGAACGAATGGTTGAAAGAGTGCTCCGACAAGTTCAAGGGTCCAAATCTGGACAACTAAATCATCTCTAAACAAGGGTCGAGCTATAAGACCTAATACAAGCGCTTCTTGGGAAGTAACCCATGGTCATGTTTATTTTACGCAATTGCATTTGCACTTTTTACTTTTCATTTTCAATTTCTGCACCTGACATCAGGATTGGGGGAGGAAGACCCCATGAGATTTTCATATAAGCCTTAGTCCTGAGTTCACTCCAAAAATGCAATCTCACACACTTTTGAGCCTAGGTATCATCGAAGAACAAAGGAGGATACCCATCGCAAGATGAATAAACCCTTTGTGGAGCTCGTGATCAATGCACAGCTCGGACACCAAGATAATATGCAGAGGAGGAATTAAATGAACGATCACGGAAGAACAACACCGAGAGGGGAGTATCCGTCCTTTTTCTTCATTACTTTCCTAGTTTCCTATCAGCACTCTGCTAGGTTTGGGGGGAGAATTTGATTTGACTACTGCCTGCTAGCTTGCTTGGCCTATAGAAGCTTTTAAAATACTCGCACTTAGTAGTTTGCATTTTAAGACTATCTGTTACTTCTGAGGTCTTTTACTTGTCGAAAAATGTTTTGATCTGTGGGGGAGTACCGAGTGTGAGCCATAACTAAGATGAGGGGCTGTGGATTTGTTTTCTTGCTTTGCTGCTTGCTGAATATATGCTCTGACCGAATCCGACGCATGCTAGTTTGATGAGTTTACTTGCTACTCTAATTGAAGTCCTGTGTGCAACCGTGTGCACACTGCTATTTGTCAATAGCATGAATATGATTAGTAGTACTCACCTTTCTAAATCCTTTTTTGTACCTTTCGCTAACCCCGCTGAAAGCTTTTTTTAGCCTTTATGAAACTCCACCATATATCCTATACTTGCTTTACTTAATTAAGCGGAGACAACAACCTACCGCCGAGCTTGAACGAATAAACGAAGCAACGAGTTCCAGATAATGGAGGAGAATCATGTTTTGATCATGATCGAGAATTGGTTTGGGGGAAAGTAGAGAAGAAACCCTAACCCCAGCTCGAGAAATTGGTTTGTGGGAGAAGTGAAAGATGATCATCATCGAAAGGTAACCTTGTTAGCCCTACTGTATATTACCAGTGCTGAAAATCACTATCTCTTGCTCCAGAAAAAATAGAAAAGAAAGTACTGAAAAAAGCAAAGGTACAAAAGTCTTGGAGTGGATCTGTGATCATCGTTTTCGTATTGGGCATGTTACAGATACTACGGCGTGGCCCTAAAAAGCTACATGTCCGTGATGGTTGATGGCATGTATACTAAACCAGTACGCACAAAAGTGCAGAATTCGGTAAAACAGACACTGCCAAAAAATGTAGAGACCAATAATGGCCAACCAAAAGCATAGGAGTCAGTAAAACGACTGCAAAAAATAGAATGCCAAAAGAAAAAGAAAAAAAACAGAGAGAAAAATAAAGGAGCAAGTAGTCTATGTGTGAAGCAACCGATGGAGTAGCTACGATGATAGAAGAGAAGTTAAAGATTTATCATTATGGGAAGACGAAGTCGAAGGAAGGATCTCGATGTCTGAAAGGATAAGTCCCCCTGAAATACTTGGCCTTTCACTCCTCTATATATTATCCTACCTATTTTACTTACCAAGCCAACCTAAGTACTACATTGATTTGTGCCTTGACTTTTGGGAGCAGGATTGCATAACATTACCGCGAGGTAATGATTTTGAAGTACACCTAGAAGAACATTGGGTTACACTTGTAACCGTTGGCTGTAGTGAGTGATGCTTACTTGTTACTTGATTGTTGTGGAGTCATGAAGTTGGAGTTGAAACTAAGTGAATTAGTAGAGTTTGAAACCCTAGAAATTGATTGCTTGTCTATGTGTTGGTTTATTCTTGCAGCTCATTTCATGGTCACTTCTTAATTATCGTTTCTTGCTCAAGGATGAGCAAGAAACTAGTCTGGGGGTGTGATGTGACAATGAAATGTGCGATATAGCATACTTTTAGACCCTCATTTTCGGCCCTAGATGCAATACTTGTATCGTTTTATGGTCAAATACCAACATTGCGTGTTTTTTGTAGGTCATAATCGCATTTTTTAGGATTTGCACGATTTTAGACACCAAAACGGTATAATTGTGCCAAATCGGGACAAGGAAGCGATTACGCTGGATTGACCGTTGCACGGAGTTCGAGGATTCAAAACATGTCATGCGACCAACCAATGTAAAGATAATTGAAGATGCAACAACTTTGTAGAAGATCACTTTTCGAGAAAATGAAGTTACGAAGCCCGAAATCGAAGAACGAAGAAAACATATTCGAATATGCAGAAATTGACGATGGAGCTCCCCCAACGGACCGCAGAAGGCCTCACTGCGGTCCACAGGCGACCACAGTAAAGGTTCTGAAATCTTCCTGGGCCATTTTCCTGGCCTGTCACACTAGGGCCCGCCTTTCTAAACCTTCCTCATGATGAATAGCGGTTGGAGCACGGATTTTTCACTACAAATAAGACCTCAATGGTCTCATAATTCTGCACAGCTCGCAAAGCAGCTCTCCTGATAGAGAACCAGTCATCGGAGAAGTGAAACCCCAAAATCGTTGGCCATCAACCACCCAGAAGGAGGAAACCCTAGAAGCAGCACGAAGACATCAGAGACTAAGCTTCTTCTTCTCCTTTTCTTCTTGTTCTTTTCGATTTCTGCAAGTAGATTACTATGAGTAGCCAACTTTCTTTTGTAAAGGTGAACCGCCGTGATATACCGTGATATATTAATGAATTAGTTTTAAAACATAATTCGTGCTTGTTCTTTATTCGTCCGACTCTATATGTGGGAAATCCTTACTGAGTACGACTTGGTAACGGATTATATATTATCCTGTGTGATTTGTATGAAAACGTGACGAGATAGTGTGTTGAGTGACACAACACATTGTTGTTCAGTGAAGGTGTCTGGATTAACTACGACTTAATCTTTTTGGCATATTTTTTTGCTGCCTGTAGACGGCTAGTACGTTGTTTGATTCTAAGTAGTTAGGAGTAGCATAGCAGAGGGAGGTCGAGTATCCTTTACGCTTTTCCATTATTGATTTACAACAAAGCAATTTAGGGTTTACTGTGATTTAATTATTCTGTCTGAGATCAAATTGTTTACTTTTCTACATTCAATTATAAACGTTATTTGCTTGTTCCTATGCTAAGTGTCCGTGGAGAATTACATCCCGAGTCAACTTTCCGCTATAAAATGTGGATTTTAGGACTTCCGACTTATAAATTTAATCTTGATTGTATTTAGGGATTACAGGTTCTACAACATAAAATGAAATCTCTGAGTGCACATCAAGGGTGGACTCGGACTTGATACTCAAACAGAGGATTCTCCCATTTTGAACAAGAATAGTGAGAGAATGACATTTGTAAGAGCTCAACAAGATGAATTCCAGATAACTTATACCATTGGTCAAAATGCTACGGTTGCTGACAAACGAAAAACAGTTGCGACTACTCCTTTGAGGGAAAATCATGTCCAAAAGAGAACAGTTGGGAAAATTCTTAATAAGAATCATTGCATTGAAAAATGTAAACACCCACAGTGCTATGTCTCTCAGAAAGGAAAGATTGTTGGAGCTGGCAACTTTTCTAAGGTTACGTTCTCTAGAAGAAGAGACAAGCCAGAGACAAGCAAGGTTGTTGAGATGAGATCTCAGACGGCACCACATTCCCGAAATGGCATTGGCTATAAACACATCGGCAAATAGTTATTTCATGACTACAAGCTTGAGCAAGAACGATGGATAAAAGCTAGAATTTCTCAAAGTAATTATCAGAAGTGGAGAAACAATCCACCAAAAATCTGAATGCCAGAGCTAGAAGGAATCTGAATAGACAAGCTTAGCTCGCTGAAAAGCGGACCCAGCAATCTGACAGGTACTATAAAGCTCCACGTGGAGCACCAAGGAACACTCCAAGAAGGAAAATAGTTCTTGATAATAATGATACTAATCATTCACATCAAATTCCTCCTTATGTTCCGGCTAAACAAAAGTCAACTCCTAAAATGACCATTCATAAAAGTCTAAATGGTTCCATTGTTGTAATGAGAGCCTAATTCCAGTTTCTTGTTTTGTGCAGAACACAATTACCCTAAAGAAGAATCCGACTTGACACTCTGGCGGTGGATGTGGGAAGCACATGACAGGAGACAAAGCAAATCTTAATTAAGCGACACGTGTCACATTGCAATTTTAGAACTTTAATGGATAAAATTATAAATAAAATAATTTCCGTTCATTTCAATAGAACCACATTTTTTTGAATAATTATGATTTAACCCCATTTACTAAAATGAGATTAAAATGAAAAAGTAAAAACAAAAAAATAATAATAATAATAAGATTTTTCAAAAATAAAGAAGCTCCACAGCTTTCAAAAATGAGATTAAAATGAATACACCAAAATGTCTTTCGTCTTGCTTAATTTAACAGTTAGTTGCAAACGGTGATAGTAGGTTAGTCAAATTGATTGTAGCCTAGTGAAAGTAACGCCTTCATTAGTGCTATTCATTTTTGAACTCAAGACTGTGACAACTAGCATAGTCAATCCCGTGAATCACATATATCCTGCTAGCTAGCTTGTTGACGTTACCACTCCATAATTTCCCCCATTCATATTTCAATCTCGTTAGTGTTAATTCGGTTTCTAGTGGTTGCTTACTTTAGTCTATTATCTCGCTGCCGAAGCAAACAACCATTTTACTGCTTTCTTTACTGTAATTACTATTCGTAAACAAGACTCAGCTTAGTTAAGTCCTTCGAAACCGACCTCGGGGTTAACTTCCCTGCACTATAGGTTTTTGTAGTGTTGAGAATTAACTCTTGAATTTTAAAAAAAATTAGAACTTCGATTTGACACATCAAGTTTTTGGTGCCGCTGCCGGGGACTTAACTCCTTTGTTAAGTTTACGAATTCTTGTGACAGTATTTTTACTTTCTGTATTTTTAATTCATTATTTTTCTGTTCTTTGCGCCTAACGCATCCCTTTTTAGGTAGTGCATGAACGGAAGAAGAGGTCTTGATTCACCCATTGTACTGTTTATTGACGATATTGATAGGCATTGCAGCAGGCAGAGAAGGATCAGGGAAACAGTAAGTGCACCGGTATTTCAGCAGCATATCGAAATGGCTAACGAACCACCACCTTCCATGGTTGTTATCTTTGCACCACCTCTGGGCAACCACCGCCCCAGCATTGTCGTCCCGGACAATGTGAGGAATTTTGATATTAAGGGGCATCTTATGGCCCTACTTCCGAAGTTCTATGGGCAGAAGAATGAGGATGTAATGGGATTTCTGTTAGAGCTGGAGCTGTTCATTGGGAGCCTAGCTAAGGGTGAGGGTGTTACTGATAATGATCTAAGGATGAAGGTTTTCCCTCTGTGTTTGAATGACAAGGCACATACGTGGATGAATGGCTTGGACAAAGGAAGCCTAACCACATGGCCCCAAGTATACAGTGCATTCATGCAAAAGTATTACCCCCAGTCTAAAACTTCTGCGATTGGGCAACAGATCAACACTTTTACCCAGATGTAAGACGAGTCTCTATATGAGGCGTGGGATAAGTTCAAGGGTCTTCTCTCTCAGTGTCCTCATCACAGGTTCCCACAGGCTGATTTAAATCAGTATTTCTATGACGAATTAAATGAGAACCAGCAAGCTTTGATAGATGTGTCTTGTGGGGGTAGCATGATGGAGCTAACTGCATATGCTCTAAAGGACAAGTTTGCTAAGCTGGCACAGAATAACCAGCACAGGAACCCCTGGAGAAACACCAGGGGGCAAAGAGGTGAAGCTAACGCCACCTATGACGAAGGACAGGGATCGAGCACAGAGATTGCAGCGCTTACCAATGAAATCAGGCAACTTAAGGCACATGCCTTTAACAGCAGCCCCAGCTTATCTATTGAAGTTTGTGGAGTCTGCAAGAACCCTGGACACGGAGCTAATATGTGCAGGTCTGATCTAGCCATAGAAAGGAAGCAGCCCGAAGCGGAAGCACTACATGAGGAGGTATGCTGGGTCCAACAGGGACCGAATGGGAAACCGGTTTACTGGCAGAAAAGGAACAACTTCAATGCGCAACGAGGAGGGTACCAGAAACCTCCCACCAATTAGTTTAATCGACAGGGTGATAGATCCTTGTTGAACTATGCCAATGAAAACTGTGAGAACCCAACCCCAAGTGTTCAGGAGGTCCAACGAGCAGGTAGCTCTGGATTAGCTGATGATTTTAGGAGCTTCATGAACGAGTCGCGAGAGTTTATGCACGAGACCAAGGTATACCGCCAGTCTACCGACTTCCGTATTGGGAAGCTAGAGAAGGACAACGACAAGAACTACGGTATTCTTCAGCAGCTACTTGCGAAGAACCAGGAGAGGAAGAAAGGAAAATTCCCTGGTGCCCCTGATAGGGCAATGGCGATCAAGGTTATAACAGAAACTCTAGTTGAGGTGACCGTTTTGGGAGATGAGACACGTGTTGAGGTTTCGAAATAGATTTGTGCAACTTGTAGGTGTGCATCATCTGTTCCAATTGCTAGAGAAGCGACAGTGGAAGAGGTGATAACCCCCGGTAATCTTGTTGATGAGTTGACTCCCGAACAAGAGGGAGATACAGGTATTGTGGATCAGGATCTGGTTTCTGCAGCAGATGAGGATTTTGCGAGTATGGTAAGCACTCCGGAGGAAGGAGCAAGTTGCATGCCGGCCAAGGAAGAAGAGGGCACAGAGAATGGAACAGAGAACCCCCTAGGTAAGAAGAGCTTTAATATTATAGTGGGGATGGGTACCTCGAAGGTCATAGCAACCTTTGATACAGGAACTACCGTTAGCACTATTCCGTACAACCTCTTCAACGGATGTAGTTTTACGAGACTGGAGGAGATGAAAGCTCGTCTATTGATGGCGGATGGGTCGCATAGGAGGCCTGTTGGACTTTCAAGGGATGTTGCAGTCAAGCTGAATGGGGAGACGATCCTCACTGATTTTATTGTCTTGAGAGACGTTCGAGAAGAACAGAAGGAAGCACCCGATACAGTCTTACTTGGGTAGCAATTTGTACTCGCCTCTAAAATGGACATTGGTGTGTTTAGGCGCACAACAACTTATGAGGTGAATGGTCGAGTGGGAATAATGAAGGCATTAGACTACCTCCCTAAGGATTTTATTCGGAAGGAGTATTCTGCAGGTTTCGTGGGACCTCTCTATGTAATCTCTCAGGAACAGAGCAAAAGAACTGCAAGCAAGGGGAAGTCTAGTACCCAATATCGTGCCAACTAGAGTGCAAAAGTCAAGCTGAAGACTTAAAACAAGCGCTTCCCGGGAGACAACCCGAGCTTTACTCATTTTTTTTTAGATAGCTCGTATTGCATTCACGTTTTTCTTTCATAAAGTAGTTGCATTCACATTCTTTCCTTCTTTTATTAAAAAAAAAGAAAGTTCGAAAAGTAGTAAACTGGCGATGCCAGTTACTTAGCAGAAACTAACTGGCGTACGCATGTTTCCTAATTGGCAGACGCCAAGCCGTCTCTCCTTCTCCTCTTCCCATTCGACTTCCCTCTTTCTTTCTATATAACCCCACCCCAATTCCACCGTTCTTCTTCATTCTCCCACAAAGCCTTGAGATTTTTGTTAGCTTAGCAATTGTCCACTAACACTCATACTCTCTACTGCGTCTCCTCTGTTGTCTTCGATTTTAGACAATCATGCCTTCTCAGGAAGCCACAAGAAGCTTGACATACAAGCAGAAGAATGCTCATAGGGGTTTCATCCTAGACAAGGGAGTGGATTTGAAGTACGAGGGTGATGAGGTAGAAAAATACTTGGAGTACATAACCCCCATTGAAGAACATGCTCTAAACTAGAGGATGGCTCGAATTAGCAGACAATCCCGGATCCTACGATCAGGAGCTTATCTTGGAGTTCTATGCTAACTATGACGATAGGAAGATCGAGGAAATGTCTCTTACTCCTTGGGTGCCCCATTAGAGGGGGATATGTCGAGTTCTCGCCACGTGCTATCAACAAGTTCTTCGCAGTTCCTAACACCGACGAGCGGAAGAGGGCCACACCCAGAATTGAAGATAGGCACCTCCACATCTTCTACAATTGGCTCTTTAATTCCTTCTGCCCGGGGGGACATGTTACTTTCTTCAGGACCGTCTTTGGCCCAACGCTACGTGACATCATGGCGGGAAGCCATATCAAACTTGGGAATGTGATTGTCGCACAATTCGTGCACTCGCATGCTCGCCCCTGGGGAAAGCTAGTCTACCCTTTTCTCATCACCTCCCTCTACAAACGAGCTGGAATTGCAGTACTTGCAACAGAGCACCCTCACACGATGTTAACAGGAAAATCATTGTTGCAAATGCGTGTTGTGGACACGATTAGATCACGCGCAGCAAGGCGAAAGAGAAACACTAGGACAATGGAGGTGGATGACAACGCTCAGTCAACTAATCCACACTAGTTTTTCGGGTAGTACTTCTTCGCTTCTTTTTAGCCTTATCGCTGGGGACCATCTCTAGTCTAGGTTTGGGGAGGGGGTCGCTTAGTATACTACCTTTTGTGCGATTTTTGTTTTTTATTTATGCATTTCTTATTCGAGTAATGTCGAGTCTGTTGAGTCTAAGTCTGTCTCCCAAGTCGAGTGTCTATTGCATGTACTAAACATGTTTAATGCTTTTTCTTTGACTGATCCTTGACTATTAGCAGTTGGCATGTTTAAGTTTGCTAAGTTCGTCTCTGCTGTAAATAGAAAGTCTGTTCTAATTCTGTAGTCCAAAAAGCCTGTGAGTAAACCGTAGCCGATGAAAAAATATTGTACCGACGCTTATGTGATTTAATTCGGGAAGTGCAAACTCCCTTGTTTGCGCCTCATCATTCTCATGTGTACTCTGTGTAAGTTAAGTATGACGAACAACATATTTTACATTCTTATTTGCTTATGCCAAACCCGTTCCAAGTCCAGGTTTGGGGAGGAGGTTTATGTGCCCTACTTGTATTGATAAAGACTGTGTTCAGGTTTTTCGTTCTCTCAAAAAAAAAAAAGTCTCGGAGTGGATCTATGGTACTAGTTACCACCGTTAGTCGTGTTGGGCACGTTTCAGATACTACATATATACCAGCGTGGCCCTTAAAAGCTATATGTCCGTGAGGGTTGATGGCGTGTACACCAAACCAGCACACACAAAAGTGCGGACTTTCGGTAAAACAGACACTACCAAAAAATTGAGACAGAAAAAATATATAAGCATATGGGTCATATAGAAGACTGCAAAAAAGAGTATGCAAAAAAATGAAAAAAATATATATATTGAAAAAAGAGAGAACGACTGCCTTTTTATGAGTCTAATGTTGATTGTTACAGAGCTATGAAAAAGTCCCTTCCGATTTAACTGATTGAGTATATTGCATGAGGTATTTGAGGCATCTTTGTGATGCAAGTCACCTTATCTCTTTATATTCTTGAGTGATTGCCCCTACTGGACACTTTCGGGAGTGTGAGAGAATAGATGCATAGGATCCACTTGTGAGGGACAACTGTATTAGACTTAAGTTCTATTTACTTTGGAAACAAACTTTTTGAACTTGTGCATGTTATTATGTGAATGTCAATGTGATGTCAAAGCTTCTGCATTTCTTGGGCTTATTATGTGCAATCGTAGACTCGGTAGCTTGGGAGCTAGACTTTATTTTGTGTCTATGTGTTTTTCCTTTTTCTAGGTTTTTTAGAGAGTTTGTTGCTTGAGGACAAGCAAGAGTTCGGTTTGGAGAGTTTGATGAGTCGGTTTTATACCGTCTCATTTGGTCTTTTTTTACTGTCTTCTTGTCGTCCTTGATTATATTTTTATTTAGTTTTCCTAGAGTATTTTTACTTGTTTTGTTCTTGTGTGTTTTGTAGATATTTGGCTAAACCGCGCTAATTGAAGGCAAAATGGTGTATTGTATATGCATCTACAAGATATGGAGTTCCAATGCCTCGTATGGATGCTAGAAGTGGAGCGGGAAGGCCAAAATATCAAGAATCGGAGTCAAAAGGCGTCAACGGGGCAAAACGGTCACTCTAGAAGTACTGGCGACGCCAGCTATCAAACTGGCGTACGCCAGCAACTTCCTGTTGGCGTATCGCCAAACTGATGTCGCCAGTTTGGAGACTGGCGACGCCAGTTTCTCTTTTGCCGTTTTTCCGCTATTTCGTCTCCTAATTCGCCCAGACCTAGTTTTTCTCCTTTCTATTAGTTAGAGCAAGACATAATTACTTTTAATATTCATTCTATTGTCAAGAACAACACCTTGCTCTAGAGATAGACCTAGTTTTCAAGGCAATTACCCTATTTGAGGTAATTGAACTGTTTTCCCTTGTAATTCGAAGATTGACGTTGATTGGGAGATTATCTACACAGCTTTGGCATCAATTCGTTTTTGTTCTACAATTTATACCTAGGGTTTGTGACAACGAAGGGTAAAACTGTATCAATCCATTTGAATATCTGTTTTGTGCTTGAGATTATGTTTATTGCTAGTATGATTATGCTTTCGCTTGTCATGAGTAGCTAAACACCCCTATTATGGGAATTACTTAACCGGAAGAAGGCCTACGTCGGAGTGGCATGGAGAGAAGGATCAGATATCATGAGGAAAGGTATAAGAGATCCGGGACAGTTCAGCATGACGATTGGAGTGAAGGGCAAAAAGGTAAATTTCATGATTGACCTTGGAGCCAGCGTAACTCTTGTCATTGGCTAAAGCGAGGGAGCTAGGGATTGAAGAAGAATAGAACCACCACTACAAAAAAACTAGGAAAAAACGACGAAAAGGGGCGACGAATTATATTGATTAAATAGGTGAAATACGAAAAACAGGGATTAATATAATTAAAAAAAATTGTGACGGAATTAGTGACAGAATTTGAGATTCCGTCACTGATTCACACCAATAATGTAGCGACGGATAATTTATCCGTCGCTACAGAAATTCCGTCACTAATTCCAATAATTCATTTAGCGAATCCGTCGCCCACTGTAGCGACGGATAGATTCTATCCGTCGCCAATAATCGAATTTTTTAAAAAAATTAAAAAAAAGTCAAATTAGATAATCCGTCGCAAATTGGGCGACGGATTATCTATCCGTCGCCTCTGACTCAGTGACGGAATTATTATCCGTCGCTAGAGTCAGGCGACGGATCATCGGTTCAATGACGTATCTATCCGTCGCTACAGTTCATACCATAATTAGTGCACCAACCAAAATACTTTGGACATTGATTACTCTTTTATTTACATCTAATGAACTTCAATAATATACATGTTCAAGTGTTTTCTATTACTGCAGTAGCCAATAAAAGTTTGAGAAAACTCTATTTTCCACGTATGAGGGCTCCACTCGGTCAATGTACAAAGTCATTAACAAGCTGCTCTTAGTTACCCAAAATTACATCTGAAGTACCCGCATTACTCCGTAGATCAACATGTCACTCGAACTTTCCGCTCGTTATATGTTACACAAGATAGCTGATCAATCGGTCTAACAAGTCAAATGAACCGGAACACCTCTGTCCGGTTGGATCGGAGAGGGTTCTACTTATTTCGACCCAGGAGTGCTACCACGGGTGGTCGAAAATTCGGTTGGGGAACCAATAATGGGGAGGGACAAATAGCCGCCCGATCCAAAAGACAAAGAAACAAATCCAGCGAACAGAGTCACTCACAACGAAACGATGACATGCTCTCATCAGATCCATAACCGTTGAATTGAAAAGCAAACACTACGTCCATTCGGCAAACAGCGTCGTTTTCTCTCGCTACAAACTCACCTTCATCATCTTCTTCGTCTACTCACTGTTATACAATCCAGATAAAAAGCAAAAACCTATCGATTTCCTTAATTTCTGCAAACGATGGGATGCCAATGATCAATTGGCCGCACAATCGATACTCAACACCTCGCCGCTTTCTTAGATGGGATTTCTCCGTCGCCGGAATATCATTTCCGTCGCGATTCTGACCTACTTCGCATCATTTCCGTTTCTGCTTGTCAATGGAGATGGAGAATCGAATAGCTCTCATTCTCCTCCTATCACACCCATCAATACCGATCTCTATCACTCCAGGTAGCAAAGCTCAGTTGATTTTGCGTAATTTGGTGTGTGTTGTGTTTGTAGTGCTTATCCAGTCTGATTGATTAATGATTAAACAATTTGCAATGAATGCGAAGCTGATTAAGTTAGAATCTAGCTGTGGAGCAGTTGCGTTTGGATTGATGTTGTGCTGAGTGCTGACTATTAGCTTGTTTTTTCATGTTATATGCATATGTGATTTGTTTGATTGAGCTTGCAGTGTTTATCCAGTCTGATTGATTAATCAATCTGCAATGAATGCGAAGCTGCTTAAGTTGGAATCTAGCTGTGAGCAGTTGCGTTTGAATTGATGTTGTGCTGAGTGCTTATTATTAGCTTGTTTTTTCATGTTATATGCATCTGTGATTTGTTTGATTGAGCTGTGTTGTTAGCATGGATTGATTTAAATCTGTGAAGCACCTAGTTAGAATCTACCTGTGAAGCACTTGTGTTTGAATTGATGTTGTGCTGAGTGTGGACTATTAGCTTTTTTTTTCACATTGTATACATCAGTCAATTTTTAGATTGAGCTGTGTTTTTACTTCCTAGCGTGAAATGATTCAAATCTGTTTACAGTACGGCAGAACCTAGCTGCAAAGACTAGGGAGAGAACGAAATAATGAATCAAGTAATTTGGTGGTTAAAGAACTAATTTGAAACAAAAACAGTTTACTATGGGTAATGGACTTTTAGTGCTACAAATTGTTTCTAATCGCATTTGGATGAAAGTAATTATGTAGGACCTTATGAATCTCACAATTTATTTGCAGTGGGGCTTTATTGGAAGAAATCAAGTCACTGGTCCATCGTCACCAAGATAGATTTATGGTGGGTTTGTAATTTTGCTTTGCAGTTTGACTAATATGTGTTTTAATTCTTGATATGGATTTCATGTTTCTGTCTTGAACAGATTGATAAGATTTCAACTAAAAATAAAGGATATAAGGCAGAGATGACTGTTGTTACATATTGCCGGAATAGGACACAGGTAGCTGACAAAGGAAAACTTAGGATCCTGCTTGTAAGTACTGTGCATCGATTTTACTTGCAACCCCTAGAAAAATATTTTCTTGCTTTTGGCTTTGGTAATGTATGTTACAGTAAACTTTTGCAACAAATCATCTGGATGCACACCTTTTCTCCCTAAAAGACCAATGATCGAATAGGATTAGTTTCTTTAAATTCTCAGATTGATTATTGATTGTGTTTTTGACAGATGGTTCCTTGTATTCCAGACTTTTGGACAGCATGGTAGAGAGCTCATTACAACAGAGCTAGCATTGAGGCTCCTTTCCATTTTAAGCGAAGAGGAGTTCTTGCCCGATCTGGACCGTACATCATTAAATAAGACACTTGATAGACTTGTTATAAAGGTATTATTATCTATACACTAGACATTGTTTAATACTCACATGATTAAGATTAGATGTGCCATGTAGATCAATGATTTACACAGTCTATGGAGATACATTTATTTGTTTTTCCAATGTTTTGGATGGATTGTTCTTTCAAATATTATGGCGGCAACATGAGTAATATATGTGTATCATAATTTGCCAACTTTGGCTTTTAGAACTAATGATTCATTGGAATACATCTATGTCGGACAGATTGTACCAATGGAAAATTTGAATGGTCGCAAACTTGTTGAAGATGGAGAGCTTTGTGAGAGAAGGAATGGTCTGTTGGTTTACTTTGCTACTTAATTTTTAAAATTACTCTCAAATCCACACATTGAGGAATTTAGCCTGCTTAGAGCTTGAGTTTGTCGCAGGAAGGGGAGTCGATCTCAATCGGAATTGGAGTGTTGATTGGGGCAAAAAGGAGAAGGTTAGTTGGCCTCTAACATGGATGATCTATGCTTACCTTTGGGGCTTATTACTGTCAAATATGGAATGTTTTATGAGCACTCTCCTTCACCCTCTTTTCCGTGTTCAATATAAGTACCACATATGACTTTTCTTATGGAATGGATATTTCCTTAGATTCAAAATTTGTTATTTTCCTTGTACATATTATGCCTGATGCTCTAATCAGCTGACATGTCTTTATGTGTTTCAGGATTATGATCCATATGAGGAAAATCCTGGGGATTCTCCGTTTAGTGAACCTGAGACTCAGATTATGAGAACACTGACACTGTCGTTTGAACCACATATATGGGTTAATGTTCACTCTGGGATGGAGGTACGCATAGATTCTGTTAATTTATCGAGTTCCTCTTTCAGCCAGCCACTGAGTTAACCTTCTTATAAACTAGTTGGCTTTGTTTAAACAAGGGTTTTGAGTATGTTTTCTCTTATTATATAGGCTCTTTTTATGCCATATGATCACAAAAATACGACTCCGGATGGAACACCGTCTCAGATAATGAAATCGATGCTTGAAGAGTTGAACCATTTTCACCTCAAAGACCGTTGCTTAATTGGATCTGGTGGAGGTTCTGTCGGGTATGTATTGCTTTAACTATACTCCCACCATCCCGGTTTCAACTTCCCCCGGGCCCGGGGACAAGTTTTAAGAGAAAAGTGAATAAACTAGGAGAGATGATGATAAAGTAGGAAAGAAAGTGAATTAAGTATGATAGATAGTGAATAAAGTAGGAGGGATAATGAATAAAGTATGAGAGGAATTTTCCATTAAAGGAATGAGAAGTTGAAATTGGTACGTCCCAAAATAGAATGTGGGAAGTTGAATTCGGGACGGAGGGAGTATCTTTTAGCACTTCCTTTAAATTATGATCTGATCAAAGTTTTATTATGCGTTTCTGGATGATCTAAATTATCCTAGCAAGTAAATAATGATAAGATCGTATACAGCAGACCTATCCTGCTACTTTTCTTTCACTTGATTAAGGGAAGATAATGGAAGATGATAAGAGCAAAATTGTTATCCGAAGCCTCATTCTTTAGAATGCATGTATAGAGCATTTTCATCACATTCTCACGGGAAATTAGTCAAATGATCATGAATTGATTCCTTTTTATAATCCTTTAATGAAAAATATTAGTACCACTGGTTACAAGTTATGTGTAAATGGAGACTTTAGTAGGATCAAATGCCAATTAGAGTTGTGAATGGAAACCGTAGAATCATAAATTGAACATTGAATATCATTTTTATGGATTAAGAATAAAGAATTAAATAAAAATTGATAGTAGGCCAATAAACTGGAATTTGTGCATTATATAAATAAAAAGAATAAATGAAATGATATAACATGATATAACTGTGAGTATATGATGATGGTACTCCATCCCGCAAAACTTCATACATTGTCTGAGTTGATGTACATCAAAATATATGGGATGCAAGTTTAGTAAATGCTGGCATCAGGACTGTCTCTAGTATCGTTACTCTTGTTGGACGAAAGATGCCTACGAGTAGTAAGTGTAAATTATCGGATTCCCCTATCCAAAGGTTGTCTATGATAGTGTTTTCAACCATAACATTGGAAGAATGGTTGATATGAATAAAAGTCATGTTATTGTGCAATGCATAAATGGAGAGTTCTACAGAATGCCAGAAAATAGAACATATTAACACTATATGTCAATTCCGGGACTCTGGTGGCCTGGTATCGGGTTACTAATTGGGCAAGAGATGGCTGTGTGTAATCTGTTTGAATACGGACATTGACTTAGTAAAGGGCGAAATGATTGATAGTGACAACAGCCACAAAACACTGGCGGTTTGGTTTAAACATTTGAGCCTCTCTCTCCCCTACCCCCCTCCAGCTGGTTTTGCTTCGAAAGATGCATCCACCTTCAGGATACTAAGTTTCCCTTCCTTGGAAGTACTTAGGACTAGGAGGCCTGAGGTACCAGAGTTTAAATGCACTGGACTGTTATGCAGCTTTATTAAAGTTCTATATATGAAGTGAATTTCTGAATCCTGTATCTGTCATAATGTTAGAATCTTGACAACTAAACCTTTTCTCATCGAGTTTGTTTTATGCATGTGTTCGTTTTCCGTGTTTCTAACTCTATTTGTTCTCTTATTGTATATATTATACTCTGCATCATTTATGCTTTGAAGGGACATCTCTTAGGCCTTACCACCTTAGCAGTAATCTCAAGTGTCCTACCTCTTTTTCTTATGCCTTTTTATTTTCTTGTTGATGTACAAGGGGAACTTGAAGTGATTTTTTCACCCCCAAAAGATGTATCGTTGATTTTGCTGCATACTTTGTGTCCTTTTTCCATGTTTCTATCTGTATCTTTTCATTTACAATATAGGTTATGGGTTTCTGCCATCATTTATGTTTTATGCCTTTCTTGTTGATGTCGTAAAGGGAACCAGGAGTTCTTTTGTTTCTTCCTCCCCCTGCCTGCCCTTTTGCGTATCTTGTTCATTAATACTCCCTCCGTTTTTTAGTATCTCTGCATTTGGTTTTGGCACAAATGTTGAGGATTAATAGAATAATAATTTATGGGGCATTATATTAATAATCTTCTAACTGGTTGATAGAAGTATGAGATGTGAAGTAGTAGTATAAGTAGGAAAGAGAAATAATTGGAAAAAAACCATTAAGTGGGGATAGTATTAGTGGGTTTCCTTGATTGGAAATGTAGTGTTTCCGGAAGAAAACACCCTAACTAGCAAAATGTAATGCTTTAGGGGGGGTGTAAACATGAAGAAAACAATCCTTTATCTTTACATATGTTTTCTTGATACGAATACTCTCATATTGCTGCCCTTGCGGACTTAACCAACATGAAACTGTCACCGCCAGTTGTACCTCTGTGTTTCTTTTTTTAGGCTGTTCACAATCCTTTGTCATATATCCAGGTATCTTGCCCACGGGACTGCAACTGATTATATGTTTGATGTTGCACGAGTGCCAATGGCTTTTACATTTGAGGTTAGTGGTCTGCGACATTTTGTCTTCTGCTAGTTACTTCGTGATGTTCTTCACCTAATGTTCCTGTATGCTAATATATGTTGCAGATTTATGGTGATTTTAAAGCCTCTTCGAAAGACTGTTTTAAAATGTTCAATCCTGTTGACATCATCTCGTTCAATGTACGTCAACTATTTAAGATCATATAGTTTGTGTCTATAACCCGTAACTTTTTAGATTATTAGGAACCGTTCCCTGAAATGTCCCCTGTATGTTCGGTTCACTTCCTCCCTCACTCACGTGGTTGATCTTCTGAATTGCAGAGAGTTCTTAATGATTGGTCGGCGGCGTTCATTAGGTTGTTTAATATAGGAGTCCAGCAGATTGACGAACTTCAATCGAAGGTAGTGGCCTCCAGCTTTGACAATTGGGTATCAATAGATGACTATCTAAATGGGTATCTGATGCAGAGGAAAAGTAGATACGGGAAGAAGATAGAAGTGTTTGATCTTGGAATGCAGGAAATCAGAACATATTTCAGGTTGTTCTTGTTGTCTTCTGTGCTCTTGATGTTCATGTTCTGTTCAAGGATTTCGAAAAGCACAAGACCTATTGTTTCTGCCACGCCTTTCTGATCACCTGCATTTCAGTTTAGCTCGACTAAGTTAGGCTTTTCATTCCTTCATTATTTTCCTGCTTTCCTCGAGCGTCAGAGCAGCGGGAATAAATTTTGGTCTGAGTGTGTATTATTTGTATTGATATATCATTGTGTTGGGGAACAGTCAGTTCTCTTGCACTTACCCATGTACATATATAGCTGCTTATGGTAGCAGAATCTGAAGGGAAAACATGAACTCGGTTTTACTGGAGATTGACAGAAGCATATTTGATTTGTGAACTATTTTTTGTAAATTCGGATTGAAATGGACCAAGATATGTGATTTTCGCTAGAGAAAATCAGAACACCAGTGACCTAAAAACTGAGTCTAATCGAGTATCAACAAGTTGAGTCTTACTTGACTTGATAATAAAACGAGTACAAAGTTAGGCTCGAATACCTTCAAAGTTCAAACGGCCGAGTCCTCCATAAGTCATTCATGTAACAACTGCTATAATTTACACCAAACACACTCAAAGAATATCACTGGGGATGGAATATAATTACTCATTAACACCGAGAAACATTATTTACTAATGAGAGAATTAAAATATCTAAACTCGTCATAAATCTTTGGATGGGGATACGCGTGACTATGGCAATGGCCCGGATATGGCATGTAGTTTGGTTTTGTTTTTTTTAAAGTGTAGGTTTGTAGGAACATTGTTGCTTATATACATACGTAGTAATCAATGACCGATTCCTAATGGTGGCTGTTTATTTTAATACATAGTATTATAAAAGTCCTATCATGTTATGAAAGTCCAGAAATACCCCTTGATTTTTATAGAAATTGTATAGTTTTTAGCTTTGCCCGTTTTATTTTTCGCGGGTCAAAATCCGGTGAATTTTGCGGGTCAAAATGCGGACCGGGTCATACAAATTTTTTTATGGGTTTAGTATAAAAGGCGGTTTTCAGTTTTTGTTTCCCTTTTTTATCTCATTTTCAGTCTTCCGATTTCTCCGGTTTTCAGTTTTCTTCCGATTTTCTCTGGATCTGGCAAAACCCTAGTTTCTAGAGCTTTTCATCTCGCGATCATCAGGTATTCGTCTGTTCAAACTCGATTTTAGTGTTTTGAAGTTGTCGTCACTTGTTTTTGACGGTTTTTTTTTGTTTCGATTTTTTGCTTTTTCGTAGTTTCTGGAGCTTTTCGTCGATCGATCGTTAGGTATTTGTCTGTTCAAGCTAGATTTTAGTGTTTCGAAGTTGTTGTTAGTTGATTTTGACGTTTTTGTTGTCTTGATTTTGCTTTTGGTTGCTTCGATTTTTGCTTTTTAGGCGTTTTTATGACTGATTCGACTGTTGTAGGTTATATTGGTGGTGGAATGTTTGTGCAAGGGAACACGGATCTTCCTGTTGCCGGTGATAACGTGAATCCTCCTGCCCGAGTGAACACGGAGACACCTCTTCTCCATAATACTGTTCCCGACATGGGTAAGTATTTTTTAGTTGCGTTTATGGTTTGTAATTGAGTTTTTTTGCTAGATCTGTTGATTTACAGTTGAAACTGTGGAATGTCTGTTTGTTTTGAACATTTTTTGTGGGAAACTGTTTAGGTTTTAGTATGTATTATCTAGTTTCTTGCATATATTGTCTAGTTTTTCATGGTATAGATTTTTTCTGAATTTTGTGTGAGAAACTGTCTAGTTGTTACATTATATTGTCTAGTTTTTACATCATATTGTCTAGTTTATGCGAGGAATTCTCTAGTTTTTACATTATATTGTCTAGGAATTCTCTAGTTTTTACATTTTCACCTTCACCTTCAACTATCAAATTTACTAACTGATCTCAACATATTTGTCTAGTTTTTAGAGGATATTGTCTAGGTTTATCATCAAACATGAATATAATTGTCTATATTGTCTAGTTTTTACACTATATTGTTTAGTTTATGAAAGGAATTCTCTAGTTTTTACATGATATTAAATTTACATTATATTGTCTAGTTTTTACATTATATTGTTTAGTTTATGAGAGAAATTCTCTAGTTTTTACATTATATGTCCGGTTTATGAGAGGAATTCTCTAGTTTTTGTATAAAATGTTCTATGTTTTTTGTATAAATTGTCAAGCTTGATTGGACTGGTAAACTTGGAACTCCTGACTGTGGCGTTTTGTTGATGAAGCATATGGAGCTGTTCGAAGTAACTCCTTTTCCTTGCAAGGATCTAAGATACCTTCTGCTAATGATTATTTTTTAAGATGGTGTATTAGATGATTTGAAGAAGAATGCTCTGAATAAACTAAAGCAATCGAAGAAAAATTATTGTTTTTTAACTGATAATGATATTGTCTAGTTTTGTAACTGAATTGTCTAGTAAACTAAAGCAATCGAAGAAAAATTATTGTTTTTTAACTGATAATGATATTGTCTAGTTTTGTAACTGAATTGTCTAGTTTATTACTTATCCAGAAATTTACTCAGTGAAACATAATTGTCTATATTAGTTTTTACACCATATTGTTTAGTTTAAGAAACGATTCTCTAGTTTTTACATGATATTAAATTTACATTATATTGTCTAGTTTATGCGAGAAATTCTCTAGTTTTTACATTATATTGTCTAGGAATATGGTAAATTTCTTTTTTATACTTGTCCCGTTTTTAATGAATCCGGGTCAAAAGATCCGCGAAAAATCATAAAAAACCAAGTCGAGAAAAAAAGGTATAATTGTCTAGTTTTAACATTTGAAGGGGACTTTCAGGACTTTCCTATATATAGGGGTCTTTCGCAAGACAGACTCTTATTTTAATCATTTTTTTATATACTATGCCGGGCCATGCCGATCCTCAAAGTAAGGTCCATGGGCCTAAAACTATGCCTTGACCCCTAAAAGCCCATAATTTCAATTTGATTTTGGGAAGGTGTTAGCCCAATTGCCCTATGTCTTTGGTGTTAATGGGGCCTGTCAGACAGGCCCGCCCCACAAAAAAGGCAGGTCCGGCCCGTTAAGAAAGGCCCGTGACCGGCCTGGACCGAAATTTTTATAGGGGCTTTAATTAGGGGCCATATATTCCATGGCCTGGCCCGGTCCGAACCGAAAAACCGCTATAGCCGGCCCGAAAAGCCTGACATATTTAACAATCATATTAGGTGGTATTTGAGTCGATTATAATCTAAATTTATTAATTGGGCTAATAGACACGAACGGTCTATTTATAGTCCAGTGTACTAGTTAGTCACTTAATCCACCACTCCACTCAATTAGGTATACTCCAATATAGAATTATAGATTGATTTGAGCCCAGTAGCTACTCCACATATTTCATACAGTACCAAATAATTAGGGCATTTATTTTTTCTCACTCTCTCTGCCGTCATCTCCAAGATTCCAGTTCACCCATCCATTTGCCAATCTCAACTCTCTGAGTTCTGCACAAAATTGATATAGCAGTTCTACAATGGTTATATTTCTTAGTCGATTCAACTATAAATAGGTATGTCTCTCATCACTTGATTCATCACACCAATCTAATTTTCTAAGGAGTTTGTAAAACATTCTACATGTCAAGAAAAATAATAGGTTCTTGCTTGCTTATTATATATCACCCCTCTATTTCAGAGAAATTGTTACATTTGATTGACGTCATTGTCTTGATTTGATCACAATTCTCATAACGATAATAAGAATAATTTAAAAATTATATAATAAAATTTAATTTCTAAATTTTCATTATATAATTTTAATAATTTATTTATTAATATCGCTTAAGAAGAAATTATATCAACGCTGAAACGATTGGAATAAATAAAAATGTAATATTTTTTCTGAAATATAGAAAGTATATTAAAAGAGAAATAAAAAGTTTTTTTTTTTTTTCGGAACAGCCCGCTAATGGGCCCGGGACCGGCCCGCCCGGCACCAAATAACTTAAAAACATGTCCGAAACGGCCCGAACCATAAAAAGCCCGGACAGTTTCAGCCCGGACCGGCCCGATTAACACCTCTAGTGAACACATGCAAATGCAACCCTAATTATAAACCGTTTATTTCCAGCCGGAAGTTCTGCAACCTCTCTTCTCAAAGCAGCTCGATTTTTGATTTTTCTCCAATTTCTTAGTCTCTCTCTAACAATCACTACTGTAACTCTATCATCTGTTCTTTCTCTATATCTCACCCAATTTACTGAAAATCCAAAGCTCTTCGGCGACCGGAAGTTGGACGCCGGAAAGTTGAGCTGGCATTGGCGCAAACATGGGTAGCTCTAGGGTTCAAGTCAACAAGAAGCACAAAACTCGATTCCAATCGAATCGCAATGCTCACAAAGTATCCTCTGCAAAAGGTACGTTTGTTCTGTTCCTTCTACTGTCATTAATTTTAATTTGTACTGTCTGTAATTTGTAATTGGTATACTTGTTCTGATGGAAAATTTGATTTGACTCAGACAAATTCAAGATGTCGAAGCGTGATGTTGCAAAAGGAGCAAAAGCTGCTCGGCTTCAGAGAAATAAGATGGTACTTGTTCCTTCTTTGTATATTGTATGAGTTTTCTAGTTTGAGAGGTTTTTGCTCTATCAGTGAAGAGTTTACTCAGTTGTCTGAATTGGACCTTATTGGAATTACGGAGTTGCGAATAATGTGTTTGTCTATTAAGTATGGGTGCTGATATGCATGCTAACTAGACTTGACAATTTATATTTCTGATTTAAGAGGTTTGGGGTATTTGTTCCTTCTTCCTAGTGTATTGTATGAGTTTTATAGTTTGAGAGGTTTTCGCTTGAACAATGAAGAGTTTACTCAGTTGTCTAAATTTGGCCCTTAACGAAGTTACGTAGCTGAGAATAATGTGTTTGTGATGGTTATAAAGTATGGTATGCTAATATGCTTGCTAACTAGACTTACAAATTTATATTTCCGGCTATATCGAACATAAGGAAGAAGGAATTGTGAGGTATTGTAGATGTCTAAAGGTACACATTAAGTTTCCATTTATCTTTACAATGGCTACTATGGTGCATTTACTCTTCGTTCCACTGTACATTCTCTTTAGTTTATGATTTAAGCACACCCGAACTGGATTAGGAGGCTGGGGTCTAAGAGAAGTTTGTACTAAATCAAACCAAAGTGTGGTTGATTGTGTTATCTTGGGTTCCAAATATCAGAATGGAATTAGAGCTTACTCTGAACTGGTCTAGAATAATTCACAAGCTCAGTAAGTTGAAAGACGAAAAAAAGCATATGCAGTATGCGTTCATGAAAAATTTCAAGCTATATAAAATCCGGAATTCAAGATAATTTGTTCTCAAAAAGGGAGAATCCGTCCTGAATATTTCTTTGAATTGATTCTCTGTCTTTAAGACTGTAACAATGTTCCACTTGGTTCATTACTTTATTAACTTTCTGATAGTTTGCTGCCTCATTTTTTTTCAGATAATGGAACAGAAAAGGGAAGCAGTCTTGAAAGAGAAGAGGGCATTGTCAGGATCCACGAGTCCTCCGCGTGTTATTGTGAGTGCTTATGTTATTCTTGTTAGTTCCAAAAAGCCAAATAAGTTTAAAGAGGGTTACTGATGATGTTACTTTTTTTCTCACGCACATGGAAATCTTAGATGCTATTTGGCCTTTCATCTTCTGTGAACATTAACTCATTAGAAGAAGACATTCTAGCAGTGCTGTCTGCTGAGGGAAATGGAGCAGTTTTTCCTGCTGTTGCTTCACCTAAGTACAGAATGAGAGCTACGGTATGCCCGTATACGTATAGCTTTCTGTATCTTTGTTGAATATTTTATATGTAACTTCATGTAGCTAAGTTGCCTGAGTAATAATCAGTGCATGTCTGTCCGGTTACTTTGGAAGTTTCTTGTCTGTCATAATGATTTGCTTCTAACAATTTTTTTTTTTTTAAATTGTTATAACTGTACATTCTTTGATTTGGTATCTATGGAATTGAAATTGGAAAGGGTTCGAACCTTGATATGATACAAGGAGAACCCACTCGAACTGATTTGGCATAGTTTTCCAGAAATGCAGTGGTGGCTGAAATCCTTTTCATATGAATTTGGTTTTATTAAATCTTTGTTTGAGATAATTTGGCATGATTATTTTTCGGTTGTAGGTCTTGAAAGCACCTCATGGTGATCTATTGACTTGCTTGGAAATGGCGAAGGTAGTTTTATTTTTCCTTTTCCATTTTTTTTTCTGTCACTGCTTATTTGTGGATTGCTAGTTATATATTTGTATATAACACTGCATTCCCCTTTTTTTTTTTCTTTTTTACTGCTGAGTGCTCACCCAAGCTTTTTTTAGGTTGCTGATTTGATTGCATTTGTGGCATCTCCGAACTCCTTGCATGAAGAAAATGATGCCAGCCATTTTATTGATTCATTTGGATCTCAATGCCTGTCTGCTTTCAGAATACTTGGTTTACCAAGCACCACAGTTCTGATTCGTGTGAGAAACCTTTTCCGCCTTTTTCTGTCAAGCGTTCATTAGAGTCTCTGCTGGTTTTGTGGCACCCATATTCTTGTACATATGTTTAGGCTCTGTTCTTTTCATCTGAAAACTTATTAATTTCAGTTCGGTTCAGTTCAGTTCAGTTCTGCTTAGTTATTTTTTATACTACAATTCAGTTCAGCTTTGTTCAGACGAAGAGAACAGAGCCTTGGTCTTTAATTGATACTGGATGCGAATGAACTGATGTTTAGTCTTTAATAAACTCTAATGTCTATGTTCAGGATCTACCTACTGATGTGAAAAGAAGACAAGAGCTTAAGAAGATGTGCATATCTTCGCTTGCTTCTGAATTTCCTGACAAATGCAATTTTCATCCAGCTGGTGACAAGGACGAATTACAGAAGGTTTAATACGTTCCTTTAACCGCTAGACCCTTAACAATTCCAGTATGAGATAGACTAAAAATCTGTCTACCTATCTATAATATTTGTCTTTTTTATTTTGACGTTGTATGTATATCTTCTTGTATGTTGGTTGTAGTTCATGTTGCTTTTCAAGGAGCAAAGGCTTACCATACCTGATTGGAGAAACCAGCGTTCTTATGTCCTGGGCCAAAAGGTACATAAATTCCTTAGAGTCTAGTGATCTGCAGTCTGATTTCCATATTTGAAAATTCTACTCTATTAGTTTATATCATCTTACGATTCAATATACTGAAACATGCTTCTATTTCGGATACATGATAAATAAGATATTGGAACTTATAATAATGAGGTTCTATGTGAAATATGGATTGCTGTATATTGCTTTTTGGCCATTCCATCCATCTCTTATTCCACCTGTTCTTGTTATGCTTATGCTACTTTGGTACTTCACCACTTTTGCCTAGTTTCTAGTGAAGCCTGTCTACAACACATGCTTGCTGTAGAATTGATGTTTCATAAATTAGATAGAATCTCTAACTCGCACTGCAAGCTGAACCGTTACAAAAGTATCTGATACATCTTTTTCTGATCCCATCCTTCACCTTCCAATTGCTCATTTCTTGTCCACTCATGTTCTCATGTCAACACCATTCGTATGTGGCAAGCATGTATATCAAAACTTATTACAGTATAGCAGTCTTCATGGCCGATGTGTAACCGCTCATAATTTCAGAACGACCTGTGTTTGGGTTTCCTATGAATGGGCTTCCGCTATTTGTGTTCTGATGTTTAATTAAGTTGAGAGATCGCTTCTTGAGTTAGCATCTAAATGAACTTTGGTTACCATCGATATGACTTGTTAGGCATTGTTAAATTGCAGGTTGATGTAGTTGCTAATGAGGGAAGTTTAGGTAAATGTACACTTGTCCTCACTGGCTATGTACGTGTTCGTGGCCTCTCTGTGAATCAGTTGGTAATATCCTCTGGCCTCTGCATTAATTTTGCAATCATTAATCTATACAGCATATCGACATCTAAATATTTCTGCAACAGGTACATGTTACTGGTGCGGGCGACTTCCAAATGTCCAAAATCGAACTTCTTAAGGACCCCTGTACTCTGAATCTGAAATCAAGGAAAAGAGGGGACGTCATGGATTCTGAAATAGAAAATGGAGAGGTACTGTTGCATCTTACCATATGCTACCAGTTTTGCTTTGCTCCACATCAACAATTTGTTACCATAGTTGCATGCAAGGACTCATCTGTAACTTTTGAGTGACATTCATCACTTGGATAATTGTATTAGCTGAAAGATTATGTTTCCAATCTGAAGAAACCAACATGCTAATTGAATAGAATGAAGTATGGGAATGCTGGGAGAGTGTTTTCTGATGTTTATGGAGAAGTTAAAAAGTGTCGCAGTATGAAAACTGGCGGAAAAATGAGATGTAGGTAGGGCTTGCAAAAATAGTACTTCAATGATCAATTGTCTGCAATCCGAGATGTGGAATTGCAGACCATGATATCATTTATGGTTTTGACATTGTTTGTTTAAATTTTAAAATTAATAGGACATGGGTAATTTGGGGGATATTTTATGTTTCAAAGTACTAAAGTTTTACCATACTTTCTATTAAACTTTCACTAGGAAAAGAAAGAACTATTCTCTCAGTTGGTAAATAAAACTAAATGAGAAGTAATAATCAGCTCCAAACTTTATTCCTGTTCAAACCCTGCCTTTTACATTGAGGCTCCCTTGAGCACTTATCTGATGTGGCTCCAGCCACTCAGCCAATAGAAAACCCCCAAAACTGTTCTCAATTAATCTTCTGAGGGAAGTGTCAATGATGGACAAATCTTATACAGGGTTGTCAAATTGTCCAATACTCCATTTTATAATTTGTATATTTCCACTCATGACGTTGGTGCTTTGAATTGGTAAATGATATATGTGGCTTATTGCTCTACATATGTAACATCTGATCCTGTAGGCCAGTTTAGGTGACTTGTGGTTATGATCATATCAGATATACATGTAGTCTGTAACATTTTCTGTAGTCAAGTATTCTGAAATGCTGCTAGTCATTAAAAAACTCTCTTTTCATATCTTCTTTCTCCAAAGTTCTCTTGTTTTATTTTTCTTTCCGCTCTTAAATTGCAGGTTTTGGGGTCTCTTACCCCTGATCCAATGAAGCAAGAGCATTTAGCTGTTGAAAATGTCCCTGATCCGTTGGCAGGAGAACAGGTATGTATTAGTTGATGATGCTTACATAATTTCAACTCATAGTTTATGAGCCAATTCCCATGGTGAAATATTGATGCAAAAGCTTTGGTGTTTTGATTATGGGCTGTGGCTTTGCTAGGATAATTTATAAGAGGGATATCCTCTCAAATGTCTGAGGCAGTTTTCCTCGTCACAGTTTGTTATTTGAGTTGCTGTCACCTGTTTGAGATGGCATTTTTCTCCAATATTGCAGACATATCCCACAAAAGCAGAAATTGATGAAGCAGTTAATAAGCACGAGGAAAAGATGAAGAAAAAAAGGAATATGTCTGAATACCAGGTGAGGGCCATGTTTTTTTTCTGTAGATTGACTGGCCTATTTCCTGCTGACATGTTTAGGAGTCCCAACAGGCAATGTTGGATTATGAGCCAGCTTTTTAATGACAATTTAATATATTCAAATCCTTTTAGGCTGCATGGATTGTGGACGATTCCGACGCAGAATATTCTAATACTGATGAGGATGAAGATGATATGATGCTGGATGATGGTGAAATGGGTCCTAACGAGATACTCAGCAATGGCTTTGAGCTCGATGAAGATCAGGGTTCTCTAAATCTGCGAGATTCTGATGATGAAACTGAAACAAATTCAGTCATGATGGTTAGTCTTCGTTAATTTACATGGTCAATAGGATAAACGATGTGTTTTGTAGTTGTTTCCTTCTGTCTTCTATATCTTATATTGTGTTCTGAGATTGCACCTGTGTAAACTTAATGATTTCAGGATTGTGATAATCTAACGAAAGAGCAGATAGAGGAACAAATCCGTAAAATCAAAGAAGCGCATGCTGATGATGAGGGTACCTGTTCAATACTCCCTGTTTTCTGTTTTATATTATTTATTAACATTTTACTTGTAGCATTATGCTCCAACAATAAAAAATATGTGCTACTAACAACTGTGGTGATGTTCCATAAAGTTGCTGCTCTGAGACTATCCTTCCTTTGTCCAATAACAAGCTTCCCATTTTGTTTTTTCAACCAAATAAGGTAATGTGAGAAATTGAGTATTATTTTAAATGGTAAATGTTCAAAAATGAATAAAAATTGATAGTGCGTTAATAATAGACTGGAAAGTTGATTATTACTTATTTAGATGGAGCAGAAAGAAAGAATGGATAGGGGTTGGTGAAGTGTTAAATGTGTGTTATGAGGGTATTGGTTAAGTGGGGAAGAGGGGCCACTTACCAAAATGAAACTGGGAAGTTCTATGTAATGTACTTCTAAAATGTCAAATTGGTAGGGCATTGTCCGGGACAGAGGACATATTTCTTATCGCGTTTGTCCTCCAATGTAATACTACTTTTTAACATTATAGCAACTTGTACGCGTGTTGTTTTTCTTGTGTCTTGTAGATTGTACATTATTGTTCTTTTCTCAGCTTCATCTAATTGTATCTTTTATGATCCAGAGTTTCCTGATGAAGTGGATACACCATTAGACATTCCGGCTCGAAAACGATTTGCCAAGTACAGAGGTGTAAAGTCATTCAGAACCTCTTCATGGGACCCCAAAGTATGTTCTATTAAAGACACTGAAATAATAATAATAAATATCGTTAGTGTTGGTGCTATTGCTATTGTTGTTATTACTATTATGTAGTAGGAGTATTAGTTTTTATAAACAATTGAATATATGTATGGTGCAGGAATCTCTGCCTCCTGAGTATGGTAGGATCTTTGCATTTGATAATTTCTCAAGAACAAAAAAGCATGTTTTTGCGAAGGCGCTTGATATGGAGCAAGATTTAGATGGAACTGCGCCAGTCGGCTCATATGTGAGGCTTTATATCGATGAAGTACCAGAAGGTGTTGCTTCCAAGATATCCACAAAGAAGACCACACCTATAATTGCCTCCGGTCTTTTGCAGCATGAATCTAAAGTATCTGTCCTCCACTTCAGGTACGTCATGCCTATTATCCTTAATTCATGATTCTGCCTTTTCTTTTATTCAAAATAATGATATTCTGACCCGACTTAATCTCCTGAACTCCAGCATAAAGAAGCACGATACATATACTGCTCCAATAAAGGCAAAAGAAGAACTCCTGTTTCATGTTGGCTTCCGCCAGTTTGTATCAAGGTAAATTGTCGTCATCAGTTTACAATCAAAATCAATAACATGCTTGTATCCGGATCCCAAATCTTATTGATGGCTTCCGAATTTGACAATGCAGGCCCATTTTTTCTTCGGATAGCATCAATGCTAACTTGCACAAGATGGAGAGGTTTCTTCATCCGGGTCGATTTTCTGTAGCTTCAGTTTATGCTCCTATCTGTTTTCCTCATCTTCCCTTGATTGCCTTCAAGAGCCTAGGTGAAGATACCCCTCCTGTTATTGCTGCTGGTGGTTCATTGAAAAGTGTAGATCCGGACAGAATTATTCTGAAAAAAATTATCTTAACTGGGTAAGAATCTAATCATCAACTTTTAATACCTGCCCTCGCGTATCAGCGTAGCGTAGACCTTTTCTGTTGTCCCTTGACTATGATTTAGTGATTGCTCTTATTGATCACAAACCTCGAATGAGGTCATCTGTGCCAAGATATAATCTACGTTTGGATGAAACTCAGTGCGGGAAATTTTAGCAGTTAAGGTTTGATCTATGACCTGCCTTCACTGCACTTGCCGTACCAATCTCATATATAACCTGTATTCTTTATTCGCCTTCAGCCTAGACTGTCTCTGTTGTCCCTTGGCTATGGTTTAGTGATTGCCGGAGTGTTTATTAATCTGTATGTCAAAGAGAAGAAATCTTGGTCTTCTCACTTTTCCTTCAAATGTCCCTATAGTTCCATTTCAATGATGGTAAAAAGACTTGAGAACCTCTGGCCAGTTTTTGGTTAACTTGTCTGAACACAACTAGCGTTTATGCCATTTTGTTCAATTATTGTAAACTGAGGCCCTCTTTCTAAAAGTTTGCCCTTTGCTTGCACTTTTTTAAAATCAAACACTGGTCAGAAGTGCTTGTTAAATCCTGGCTGACATAAAAAAACCTCATATCTTACTTCATGGAATCTCTGTTGACCTCTAGCTGAATTGGTATATCAGTTCACAATATGGTGTGAATGATTTTGCAGCTATCCACAGCGAGTATCTAAATTAAAAGCTACCGTGCGATACATGTTCCATAACCCAGAGGACGTGAGATGGTTCAAGGTAAGGAAACATATTCAGTCTAAATTACTCAGATTTGATGTTATCATAGTGAACCTTTCAAGCGATGCATATTATTTGCTCCTTCTAACTAATGTCTTTTATTGCAGCCTGTTGAAGTTTGGACAAAATTGGGTCGCCGTGGTCGAATTAAGGAGCCCGTTGGCACACACGGTAACTAATTCACCTGCCTAAATTATTTCTTTGAAAAGTAACTTTTGGCACCAAGCTTGTTTGTTTATGCCTAATTGCCTATCATAGAAACAAATTACTATGGTCCAGTCCAGTACATGTGTTTGAGTGGTCAATGTTCTACAGCTGTTTGTTTGGTTATCAGTAGACCGGGTAAATCACCATCAAGATTTGACCCGTGTGAATTTTCTTCATTAAAGCTGATATTTTCACATTTGGTCATTTGCCTTATCAGGGGTAATGAAATGCATACTTAACGGATCACTCCAGCAGAACGACACATTATGTATGAGTTTGTTCAAGCGTGCATACCCTAAGTGGCCCCAGCAATGGTTTCCGCTACAAGAAACTTAAAAACTTAGCCCCAAGATTGAAGATGGGAGTCACCGCCCCTTTGGAGCCCGGAGGAGGCGCTGTATCACTTTCAAGTGGGAATGAAGCTCAGGTTCAGATTGATTATCGCGGTGTGTCTACTTGGTTTCTGCGAGGACCACGGTGATGTAAGATAGCAGTAACTTATATATAGGTTATATATGAATAGAAAATTTTGGTACAAGAATGATAAACTAAACTTTTGAAGGATTCATTCTTTTGATGTAGAGAGGTGTGTGCTTTTTTCACTCGAGTGCATTGACGTACTTTTAATGGTAGTACTAAGAAAGAAACAATTTCTACTTGCATGAACATTATTTCTCGTTCTGTTTCGTTGTGATTTACAACCATGTTCAGAAGTACTTCTACACAACTTGCATGAAACATTATTTAAATAAAATATGCCCGTCCAATGTTGAACATGGAATAGTCTAAACATCTAGAGGACTTGGATTTAGGGAAGCAAATGCTCGGAGTTCTTGATTATTCTCAAGCACAAGCATCTCTTGTTCATCCAAAGTCACCCAAGCTTCTATCCCTTTTCCGCATTTGGTATCATTAAGGATCACAAGATTCGTGAAAAATGGACCACCTGCATCAATGCTGCTAACCCATTCAGGCTTTCCCCACCCGAAATTGACACCGTAAAATCCCAACTTACACCAGCTACTGAACCCAAAATGATCCACACCTTGAATGCCCTGTTCCTGAATCTCTTCTACACATTTCTGCATCACAATCGACCCCTTGTCTCCACACAGTTTCTTCACATAATTGCCATCGATGTTCGAAATACACTTCCTCACCTTATCCACCAGCCATTGGAATCTGATGTTTTGAACTTCGGCCTCGGTTATTCTTGTGTGGGCTATCCAGACAAGGTTTCCGATAGAATTCTCAGCAAAATTTGGAGCTGCTCTTTTACGCAAGTCCACTAAATGTGTAACCAGTGAAGGTTTCTGCGAACCGGACTTTGCTTGACATGATTCGACTGCATATTTCCATATGAAAGCTGAGACTGTCTCCACACTGGTGGGATGCCTTCCACTCGTGGGTCCCACCCCCGCCTTATCTTTGAGATTCGCGATAGCCAATCCATCGAACAAGAATCGCTTAGTAACAAACTGGCCCTTCTTGAACAATGCACCCCACATCGCGGCTGAGGCATCTCTAAGCTTTAAATCATCGACTGGAAACAGAGAAGAAGCAGAAAAATCTGGAGAAACGGGCAAGTTTTCTCTGCATGAAGAAGCAGAATCGGCCCAAGATTTCAAGAACGTGCTCAAGGCCACTCCATCAAGAATCCGATGAGAAATGCATACTCCAACAGCTATTCCACCGCAGTCGAATAGACTAACTTGAATGTTAGTCACACAAGAACTAATAGCTTCCAATCCACAAGGAAGAAACTTGGCAATCAACTTAAGATCCGGCTTGGCAAGAAAATCACTCAGGCAGTAGTTATTACCAACCTTTGCTGTGGTGAAACAAGCACCCTGATCATCACAGTCGATTGTAAGGTCGTCTCTTAACGTGCCTGCAAGAGGGTAAAACCTCGTTAAGGTTTCGGATAAGGAGCTTTTGAGCATGACCAGCCTTTCCAGAACGTCAGAGGAACCGTTCTTGTTCGGATAGAAGAAGACAATGGGAGCGTAGGCTGCAGGAATCAGCTGGTCTAAACTGCATAATTTGAAAGTTTTGTGGTGATCTGATGTAGGACAAGATGGTTTGATCTTCTCTATGGAAATGATTTCAACATCCATATATGATATTCTATTTTTTCTTGGAGGATGATGGGAAAATGTAAGTGAAGATGCCAAGTTGTGATCAACAACTGATAAAGTTAAATATATGGGAGTATGCTCTAAATAGGGATCATTGACTTGTCTTCATGTTAATAGGGATTTCACAAAGTTGTTGTAGAATCCACAGAGGAATCAATTACAAATTCTTTAAATAATACTCACTTGGATTTAGGTTTCATCTCCTGACAAGAAAATACATTATGCAGTACAAAATTTGTACTATGTCTTGGAATAATTAGTTCAAAACAATACTACCTATCTTTACTCTCTCGATATGAGATACCATCTGGGAGACGTGATCAACAACATATATTTAATTAAAAACATCGCATGTGAATAAATATAAGTAATGCAAGTATAATGCATGCTTATTAAATATATGACGTTTGAAGTTAGATATATAATATTTGTAGTTAAATATGTGATGGTGATACAGTCTCTAACAAAGACGGTATCTCACAAAAACCTGTATCCATACGTAAATTAATATTTTATTATATATTTACACTCTCATTTTCAGTTCTATTAAAATTTACAATGGAGGTTTGTAGTTGGATAATATGCTGAGCCGAATATAAAATGAATGGAAATACTCATTCCGCCCAGTATGGACAGTTTTGATCTGATTTGCCTAATGAAGCTCGTGTCCGGTGTTCCATTTAACACCAGCACTGACCGTCTCTCCCAAAAGTTTGTGTAATCGATAAATTAAGGCTCTGTTCGTTTCAACTTAAAACTCATTCAGTTCAGTTCAGTTCTGCTTAGTTATATTTTATACTACAATTCAGTTTAGTTCAGTTAAGTTCAGAGTTCAGTTCAGTTCATTAAATTTCAGTTGAAAAGAGCCTAATTGCAGTAAGAAAAAGAAACCTCTTGATCTTATTTAATGGGAGAGTAGCTGACTTGGTCTTATTTTTGAAAAACTGTGGTGAATAGTTAGATGTGGATTCAGTTTCCTTGTGAATAGTTAGATGTGGATTCAGTTTCCGGTCTAATTTCCACATATCTAGATAAGTGGTTACTTGACTTCTATTTATGTGACTCAGCTTATATATGAATCAACTTTGATTAACAAAAGAATCATATTAAATTTTATTTCCGACTCAGCCCCGTTTAAAAACGATTGCATGCATTGTAATCTAGAACCCGAAAAAAAAAAAAGGAAAAAAAACTCTTAAGGAAGATATGGAAATGGTATGTAATGGTGAAAATGACAAGAAGCATGCAGTGTGCATTCCATTTCCCATACAAGGCCACATAAACCCCATGATGAAACTAGCTTGCCTTCTCCACCACAAAGGCTTCCATATCACCTTTGTGCACACTGAGGCCAACTACAACCGGCTCCTCGAATCCCGAGGCCCCGCCGCCTTGGAAGGCGTACCGGACTTCAAGTTTGTCTCCATCCTGGATGGCCAACAACCGGCCACGCAGAATGGAAACACGGGTGCCAAGGTTTCCGTTCACGATGACATTGCGTCTGTGGGGAAATCCATCCGCAAGAATGGCTTACTCGCGGTTAATGAACTCATGAGGAAGTTGAACGATGCCACCACTCCGCCCGTAACGTGCATATTTGCGGATATGGCGATGTGTTTCGCGGTTGATGCCGCGGAGGCGAATGGTGTGCCTTGTGTCCTGGTTCAAACTGCCAGTGCTTGCAGCAGTAGCTGCGTTTTACTTGTTAGCCAACTCTTGGAAAAAGGCCTCATACCTCTCAAAGGTATGATATGTACTATTTCCTTGGAAGAAATTCGACGATTTCGTCTAGTCAGAAGCAAATCACACAAGAATTTTTCCTTTTAATGCATGTACTGTTCACACATCTTGACATGCTTGAGCTTTTAGAAGAGATAAAGATTCTATTGAATCTGATTTCGAATTGGATAAAAATGTATTTTGTTGCAGATGAAGCATGTTTCACAAACGGATATTTGGACACAGTGGTGGATTGGATTCCAGGAATGATTCCCCTGAGACTTAAAGATTTCCCCAACTTCCTCCTCACAGCAGACCCAAACTATCCCTTCCTAAAGATGATATTGAACGAAAATGCTCGAGCTTCGAAGGCATCAGCAACGATCATAAACACATTTGATGAACTGGAGTCCGGTGCCCTTACCGCCAACAGGTCTCTAACGAGCAACATCCATCCACTCTATGCAATAGGACCGTTCCATCGCTTGTGTGATAAGCTCATTCCAGAGAGCAACAATCTCAAATGGGTGACCTCGAGCCTGTGGCAACTAGACCACGAGTGCCTCAAATGGTTGGACTCCAAGCCTCCAAACTCAATAATCTACGTAAATTTTGGGAGCACTACAGAACTCACACACAGCCAGGTCAGTGAATTTGCATGGGGACTGGCTGATAGCAAGAAAAACTTCCTGTTGGTAATTCGGCCTGATTTAGTCAGGGGAGAAAAGTCTACGCTTCCTCCTGAGTTCTGGGAGGAACTAGGCGGAAGAGGCCACGTAGCAGGGTGGTGCCCTCAAGAGGAGGTGCTGGCCCACCCTTCCATTGGAGGATTCCTGACACACTGTGGTTGGAATTCGATCATGGAAAGCATATGCAGTGGCGTGCCTATGCTTTGTTGGCCCTTTTTCGCTGATCAACGTGTAAATTGCAAGTACGTGTGTGATGAGTGGGGGATTGGAATGGAGATTAGTAACGATGTGAAGAGAGAGGAAGTCGGGAATCTGGTTAGCGAACTACTGGACGGAGAGAATGGGAAGGCAATGAAGAGAAAAGCTATGGAGTGGAAGGAGAAAGCAGCACAAGCTGTTTCTGATGGTGGTTCTTCACATTCAAATTTTCAGAACCTTATTAATCAACTTTCATCTGTCAGACTCAAGTCTTAGCTAGTTGTTGTTGGAGTAATGATAATCACCCTGAGAGTTTTCTTCTGTACTCATGATTTGATATAATGAGTTATTCAAAATTTCCTTCTTTTATCAGTTTATGTAGTATGGAACTGTGTTTGGAAGTTATATCATCTATGGCTAACAGGACAAAAGCAATTTGAGATTAAGGTTTCATGCCCGGTGAACTGCAGTGCAGTCGAAAATATCCCTGGACAAAACTCTGATTATGTGTTGTCCCGGAGAGACGTCATAGGGAAAGAACACTGAAGTATGAGACATTTAGAAAAACACACCAAACGATTCACAAAGCTATCTTGTACCAAGGCTGAAGGGTGGGTTAGTTGATACTAAGGAGAATTTACTTGCGCAAAACAGAGAAGAACTATGAGGGTGGAACTGTAACTCACAGCATGCGATTATAACAATGACTAGAGGATTAGGTACTGTATAAACCACTATGTATAGATGAAGACTTTGATTATCTTGCACAAATACAAATAGGCAACCTAATATAAACATGGAAGCTCAAGTACACACATTTACTCTAGGTCTACAATTCCAAAATTGGATAGAAGGATTTTAACTTGATCCACAAAATCTGACCCCGTCGCATACTCTGTAAGCATTCCCACAGCAAAACCAAACATTGCCCATCTGTTGAAAAACATTTCCAGCAAGAATTATGATGGGAAACAGATAGCAAAGTCAACAACTACCGAGTTAGAAATCAAGCAAATGCAAATTTGTTACAATGTTCTAGATGTGTTTAGAGAACGGAGCATATGAAGAAGCTCTTCGATTATACTCAACTTCCACATAAACATCATGTAGTTAGTCAAGCCTAGTCTAGTATCAAGTAATCCCTTGGACAATCCCAATCCAAGAGGCTTATTGATTATAATGACAATTTACTGGTTCAGTGACTCACTACGAGTTCATTCGTGAACCATTTTTAACAAATTGACTCAGGTTTCGAGTAAACAGCAGCCAACAACTTCTACGTTCTACCCGAAACTATCAAGATTTGATGATTTCTTACTGTTGAGCAAAGCTTAACAAGTTAAAGCCAACTTTACTGTCAGAGTCTAACTATATATGGCAGATAGATTGCAAGGCTTCATCCCAAGAAAAAACCCTTTCATATTTTGTTCTATTTGGGGAGTTTGATGAAAAACTCTTATTCATTGGAACATCTCCAACCAAGTGTCCACACCAGAGGGTTATTAATCAGTATTCAGTAGTACTAATTTAGAGCCGGTTCGGGTACATAACAAACAAACTAGACCAAAAAAGGAAGTATCTTTGCAACCAAAACTCCTCCAACACTATCATGTTTCAAGATTGTAGCATGTACACCAACAGTCTAAGCATGTTGTTCTATTTGGACAGTTTTGATGAAGTTTTTGTTCCTTGGAACATCTCCAAATGTACACAACAGATGGTTACTAGTCAGTAGTACTAATTCCGAGCCGTTCATTCGGGTACATAGCAAACAAACCAGACCAAATGTCCAAAAGGAAGCTTTTTTACAACCAAAATTCCTCCAATACTATCATAGCATCATACTTCAAGATTGTAGCATCATGTACACTAACACCTAGCAAAGAGTTGATCACCTAGAATTGCAGTCATTCACAAATAGCCCAGAATCCAGATAACATAATCACAATTCACAATGAAGCAAATGGAAATCACAAAATCAGACAACAGTAACCGAAAAGGGATAGATATTAGATAGATTGAGAGTTATACCTTCCATTGGAGATCTCATTCTTGGGAACAAAACCAAAGGCAGGACCTTTATTAGCAGCTTCCTCAAGTTGCTTCTTCTTGAAATACTCTTGCAGCTCTTTGGCCATTTGCCTCTGAAACTCCATGGTAATCACACCCTTATCTCCACCAGCCGCCGGCTTCGGCGGTGGAGGTGTGGTGGCTGGCGGTGGGGGTGTGGATGGTGGGACAGGCTTTATGGTTGCAGGAGCTGATGGTCTCCTCAAAGGACCATCAGCTTGAGAGCACCTTATGGTGAACTTGAAACTTGAGGAAGAAGATGATGATGAAGAACTGGGATTTGGGAGTCTAAGGCAAGGGAATGAAGGTGATGATGCAACTGACATTATGTCTAGTCAGTTAGTTTTGTCAGTTGAACGGATTTGATTGGAATTGGAACAGAGTGGAGAAGAAGAAGAAGAAGAAGAAGAGAGATTGTGGATTAGTGATGGTTTGAGACTGGAGCATTTGTGGATGGCATGTGGCCAAGTCTCTGCTCATTTGCTTTGTTAGCTAGTATTCTTAATGGAGTAACTAAAACTACCAAGTGGCCAACTTTTTATAGCATAAATAGTCCCCGGACTAGGAGTTTTAACGAATCAAACTGTTCGTGAGAATCTTGTGAGAAAGTCCGATCCGTACTAGTAGTATTTTGAAGATTTTGTGTCTTTAGCATGTAGTATTAAGTACCAATATTAAAGGTTGTGAAATACTGAAATTTCACTGTGTTCATTTTTAATCTACTCTAATTCTAGTGCTCTGTAAATCATACTCACAAGTCACTAAAATGTTTACTTTTAAGTCCTTGAGCAATGACAACAAATATGGAGAGGTAATAATAACAAGAGGTCAAGTAATACTACATTCTAGCTTGCTTTAAAAGATCACAAGAAAGTTAGAAAGCATTACAAATTTACAACACACTTTCAGAATTATCAAGGTAAAAAAGAAAGAAAGAACAGAGGAACAATACATTCAACCTCAAGGAATCATTTTGTTTTATATCTTTATCAGACAAGGTGCTTTTTTTTTCTGGGATAAATCTGCATCACTATAACATATACAAAAAACCTCAAAAGATTATAAATTCTATTACTTCATATTAACAACTAACAAGTACAAAAATATTCATCCACCTCTAGTCAAAGCTGAAATAGGAAATCACAAACTAATAGGAAAGGAGGCAGCACTGTCATTCAACAATAAAGATTAAAGAATATGAACTTAGAGAAACAAAAAATAGCCCCGGCCACAAAATTGGGAAGGTACTAGCATATCGACAAACTGCATTTCCTAATGGCGAGTCATCCCCTCTCACGGTCCAAAACCGAGCTAGGGTATTGCCAAGAAACTTTCTTCTCCAATCGTCCAACAACTAAACAATTTAGCTACAGAATGCCCGTCAACAATTACATTATCCGGCACGAACAAGTCTTTTTGGTCCTAGGATCAAATTCATCTTCTGAATCTTCACTGCAGCAGAGAGCAGAAAACTTCTGATGAGAAGGTAAATAGAAATTGCATTTTGGTGGAAACATCAGTCATGTATAACTAAATAGACTTGTACATCAAATAATATAACACCCCTAATAGATAATCAGCATATTGAGTTATTTTTACAATCCTGTGTGTGTGCAATAGCAACCTTGACATGACAATAACTCCATTGTTGGCACACCGAAACGTACCTGGAAATAATCTTATCGAAATGATGAGTTATAGCTTTTATTCTATTTTCGACAACAAAAAAAAAAAAAAAAAAGAAAAAAAAAAAAAGAACTAGAGTATCATGCATTTAGAAAGATTCCGGTATAAGTTCAACTATAAACTACTACCAAACCAGAATAAGTTTTAGATTCGATAGCACTAATATATTTCAGCTGTCATACCAAAACATACCAAATAGGCGCACAATATAACATATAAAAATATATGAGCGGGAAACACAATTCAACATTTATGGGACAGTATGTTAAATATATAAAACAAAACGAATAGCTAAACACGTCTTGTTCAAATTTCAACATGTAAATAAGGATCATTTGCTCCATACCTCATCTCGAACTCCCGAATCTCAAACAGCTCTCCCCCAGTTGTATCCGTCCACTGCACGCTTCTCCTATGTGTTTGACAAGTAATTTCATTCTCATTTTCATACGATGCTTCATCCTCATTGGTATTTACTCCATGGATACTGCCATTGCCACTAACGTCATCTCGAGGACTACTTGCAGATTTCTTCAAGCTACTCTTAAGACTACTTATTGTAGGACTGCTATTTTCGTCATGGACTCTGCCATTGTCATTGACATCATCTTGATGACTACCTGCAGATTTCTTCAAGCTACTCTTAAGACTACTTATTATAGACCTGCTGCTTACTTCATTGACACTGCCATTGCCATTGATATCATCATGAGGTCTACCTGCAGATTTCTTCAAGCTACTCTTAAGACTACTTATCATAGAGCTGCTACTTACTTCATGGACACTGCCACTACCATTGACATCATCTCGAGGACTTCCAACAGATTTCTTCAAGCTACTCTTAATACCACTAATTGTTGAACTGATACTATCACCATCAACATCATCAACCAGATGCGAATCTAGATTTTCAGGCAAATCTTCTTGGCTTTGAGGAAGTTCCACCTTCACAGTAGGTGGGCTCTCATGTCCAGCAGCATCATGGCCAAAGCATACAAAGAAGGCACAGCGCCGGACAGGAGGCCTCTTCTGAGGATCCAGCTGAATATCAGGTTTCGTCTCTTGCTCCACCAACTGATATTGATTCCACGGTATCACTCTCATGGGTTTCTCCTTGTTCCTCTGACCCAATAGAAGAAGAGTCAATCCCTTACTGTATCCAGAAGCCGAAGATGAGAAAAAACCCCCTCCTTCTACTGCGAATAACATCAGTACTTCTCATCTGAAAACCACCCGACTGCTCCCGTATCAGCTGCATTTACACATCACAACATCAAACCGTATTCCATCCACTATAAATGTTCGTCCCTATAGCGCATCCTAGCTATCAATTCGAATCACACATCATCCAGGCTCTAGCTAGTTTGATACATCAAATAAGAATTAGTGCATCCTCCACAAATTCAACAAACTTCCACAACAATGCCACCATACATAATAAGTCAATACATCCGAGAAAAACCGGATACAGGGCACATATTAACACTAAAATACTAATCCTCATTTAGATTGTGCTTAACGCCAAACCATCATAAAAGATTCCATGTCTTTAAAAGAATATAAACAAAATGGGCAATGCAATCAGAATAATAAACTTCCAAAACACACATAAACTGAGTAACTGTAGCAAATACACGAATTGGCATTCTTATCTTTCACTAACAAGCATGAACATAGAGGTAGAGAAACATACACTCAGATGCTAATCCTCATTTAGATTGTACTTGACACCAAACCATCATAAAAAAGATTCCATTTTTACAAAAGAATCATAAACAAAATAGGCAAAGGCAGTCAGAAAACAGAACAATAAGCTTTCAAAACATACATAAACTGATTCGCTGTAGCAAATGCACGAATTTGTATTCTTATCTTTCACTAATGCTAATCCTCATTTATATTGTATTTAACACCAAACCATCATAAAAGATTCCATTTTTATAAAAGAATCATAAACAAAATAGGCAAAGGCAACCAGATAAACAAAATAAGCTTTCAAAACACACATAAGCTGCGTAACTGTAGCAAATACACGAACTGGTATTGTTATCTTTCACTAATGAGCATGAACATAGAGGTAGAGAATCATACAGATCTGACATAGATCTCCTCCGATCATTCACCAAGTTACGTATTGAATTGAATCACTGGGCATATAGATTCCGGCTTATGTAAATGTAGTGAATTGGGTAAAAACAATGAGGCAATTTTTCATCAATGTGAATTAAACACGAAACCAAGATTTGTGTCTGTTTCAGGTATTTATGCTTTTGGTGTTGCTGGGTGGAAGAAAAGAGTTAGCAAAGGAAGTGACAGAGACACAAATGGCGCATGAAAGTGATGATAATATTCTTTTCACTTTTGGTAGGTCTTTTATTGTAATGAAAGAGACGCTAATCTATTTGGATGCATTAATTATTAATTACAAAAACTACTAGGTGTAATACTGATTTACGCGAGCCTAACTTTATCGACTTATCCGTTCGCCGGATACTTAAGTCTGTAGTCCAACTTGTTCGATTAGATGGAGCTTGAGTCTAACTCTTCGTTTTTATTATCGAGAGGTAGAGACTTATCACGATGATCTTGGTAAAGTTCAGAACTAAACGAATAAAGATCGAGAGTAGAGACTCTATCATGATCTTGACTATGACTCGGGCTCGAGCGCGGAAAAAAAGATCATTTTATTAACGAGCCAAGATTACAATTCGAGGAATCCAATATTCGGTTCAAATCGGCTCGTTCAATAGCTACAACGGCATCCAAATTTTGTTGCAAATAACATTTTCGTCCCTCATCGGAAAAAATTAAAAGAAAAGAATTTTGTTGTGACTGTTGAAAAGTCCGTGGCTAAATTGATTCAGGGCTATTCAACAGGGTGCTGTATGCAATTTTCTGATACTTTTGCAAATTGGGGTTATTATATTTTAAGTTAATCACTTTGAGAATGGTGTAATGATTACCATGCTATGGGAAAAGGAAAAGGTGGGTAATTTGAAGAGGAAAGCTAGCTTTTGATTGATTCTCTATGGATAGTTTTGTAGATATATTTCTTCTAATTATTTTAGAACTTTTTTTTTTAAATACATCACATGTTTAACTATGTACAAACATCATACAATTGGCAAACGATGTACTAAGGGGTATATAGGCTTCACACAGATGCACTCATAGTAGTTATAACCTCTGGTGTCCAAACGCAGCAAGTGGAAATCGAGAAAACTAAACAAAAATTGAAATGATTCGATAATGTTACAAGATTGCTATCTAAACCACATCACAAATGTATCCTACATCCAAAACCCGACGCACTCCTACTTGAATTACAAGAATTGAAGTTTAACTCAACATGCTTCATTAGCAACGACGGGAGGATACCCTTGGCCTTTCAAATGACCTCCTATGGATACTGCTCGTCATCTTCAAGTGCGTTGTAAATCAACCTGCAAAGAGAATCAGTATTAGGATACTTATCGATGTGTTAAAAGTTTCAGTTATGTGGATCGGACCTCAAGGCATCTTTTACTCACCAGAACAAGGACATGAAGATGAGAAGTATAATATAGCCAAGCTTGATTAGCCTCTGTTTCTTTTCCCAATTTAGCTGGTTAAAGATCTCTGTTACATCCACAAGGTGTTGTCTTCTCATGTACCTGATCCAGTAATATAGCAAATCAAAACCAATTCATACAGCTCACAATCTCAAACAAGTCCAAATAACTATACTACCCGTTGTCAAGAGCAGCAGACTAACTAAAATCTCGAGTTACAGTCCAAAACTAGTGAAGTACTAACAGATTAAAAATTTATATGCATATCGTTCATACAAAGACGGCTTATAGGTACAGAAATGCAGGAAGATAACAATCAGAGAAGTCAGTATTCATTAGCTTAACTAAAGCTTCATGGGCCAATGTATATCGATAATGCAGCAATCTCCAATGTACTCTTATTCATAGACAATGAACATTGATTAGCTCAACTTCCAAATTACAGTATAATTTATAAGGTAGCTCATCAGCACACATTTTTTACTCCAGCAAAGTTGTAATCTTGGTAAATATCAACAATCTGTCAAACTAAGGGATCAGCTATAGATGTAACGATAAAGGTAAAGAGAGTGAATAGAAAGTCTAGAGTCAGAGGCCTTACAATCGCACGTTGTAGTAAAGGTACGGAGCACATAGAAGTGCCATCACCCAGTGCCCCGTCAAAAGGAAGAGCAAGCATATGACTCCTTGTGTGATGAATTCGGGCATTATAACTTTGTTTATTCGAGATGCAGAGTCATACGGGTTGATATAATCAAACTCTAGATCCGCCAAGCACATCAGCTGCATGACAAGAAGAAAGAATATTGTATCATATATCCATGAAATTTACACGGCAGAGATCATTCACAAACTTCTATCACAAGCAGAGATACTCTATTGTACTAATATGACGTTACATACTGTTCTAACATGCACCTAGTACATGTACAAGATTATAAGCTATTGTAGATCAAACATGCATTTACACAATGTCATGAATCATTCTCTCCCCCCCAAACAAACTGGCGAACGTGACAGGTCCACAATAACTTGAACCCTGTGCGAGTCCAGCCAAATGAATATAAATTGACCAGCTTTGCAAGTGAAAATATTTTCAAGCCTATCCTCAACACTCAAATGGTAAACTATAAATCTTTAGTTCGAATTCAACCACCATCAACATATAAATATACAATGCCATTGTGAGCTGGGAGTCAAATCCTTGTAGTATTAGCTAGAGTGTAGCATGAGCTGACACAATACCTTGTTCCGAAACACAATCTGATTTCAGTCTGTAGTAGTATGATTTTATACAACCCAAATACATACAGGAAAGCACCTGCAATGCTCGACACATGATAATTACAATCAAGAAAACACCAATACCTCACATTTGAACTTTCTAGCAACCAAAGACACTCACAATCAAATTAAACATTCTCCCTCCTAGAAAAGAATGCTGTGACAAAAAAAAAAAAAAAAAACCCAATGTAACACTTGTTTTGGGACGAAGTGAGTACAGGCTAGCAACTACTGTGTTCGACATATGATAATTACATTCAACAAAACACCAACACCTCACATTTGAGCTTTCTAGCAACCAAAGATACTTACAATTAAACTAAACATTCTTCCTCCTAAAAAAAGAATGCTGTGACAAAAAAAAAAAAAAAAAACAGTGTAACAAACGTTTTGGGATGAAGTGAGTACAGGCCAGCAACTACAGTGTTCGACACATGATAATTACAATCAAGAAAACAACACCACCTCACATTTGAGCTTTCTAGCAACCAAAGATACTCACAATCAAAATTAAACATTCTTCCTCCAAAATAGAATGTAAAGACAACAACTTTCCACATCAAAGACATACCCAGAACAAGCAATTAGGCCTCAACAATCAAATACACAAACTCCAAACCTTCACCACACACAACCCAGAAAGCTGAAACTAAAACAACCCAAACAACATATCCAATTAAGTAAAGATTGAAACTTTGGAAAAAAATCAAACATAAAAGCGATTGGGGAAAACGTAATTAGGGTTGGAGAAAGTAAATTACCTGGAAAACGACCATGACCAGAAGAGCAACGAGCAAGAAGAAGAAGAGAAGCCATGCGAACACGCCTCCCATATCCCCTTCTTCTTCTTCCTCAAATTATAGAGCTTGTCTATCGGATTTTCTTCGTTGTAGCCGGAGCTAGTTGCCAATATAGATCGGAAAAAGATCGGAGTTAACTGAACAGATAAAAAAGATGAATTTTTTCCTTTTCTTTGATCTCTTTCTTCTTCTTTCTTGGCGTGTTGTAAGTTTGGTCGGAATCTTCTCACTTCTATTTTGTAGCTTCTGTAATTTTACAGTTTTACTATCACTATTTGTTCGAGTACCAATTATAGGAATCCATCAATTATATACTAGCTGCAATTTCTTACTACATCGGTTCTGTTTAGGAAAGTTGTTACTACATCCAATCGGCTTAGGAGAACTAAATCCAGTACTTAATTAACTACTAGAAATACCGACACACGCAAAGTGTATTCCGGACCTACAATATATTTTGTTAAATGATATGTCCGTGTAGAGATACATATTGTTCAATTTGATCGATCACAGTACAATCATACCTAAAACTACGAAAACTTATAAATAAACACACTTATTAGTTTATGTCAAAAGATGGAGTACAAGATTTTAACTCTTTCTTTTAAATGTACTTAATTTCACCTGATTCCTTCTCTTGCTCTTGCTCATCTTGCCGTACTGTAACCTGCAACCAAAAACTTTGTTTAGAAATTTATTGCACATTGCTACAAGACTTCTCTCAGTACCATTCACAGTGGAAAGAATGGACAACATTACACAAGAATGTTCAAACAACAATTAACTCAAAAAGGAAAACAGAATTGGAAAAACTCACCCGACACAGATCTCTCACTTATCAGATACTATGGCCGGCACACCATCCTTTGCTCTTCCGGAACACTAAATCAGTAGCTTTTTGGATCCAACTCCTCCATCTTTTGTTCTATTTAATATATAAATGGTCGTTTCACTGTTGATCCATGGTCTCTTCCATGGCTGCCGCAACTTCTTGGCTCGAACTCCTCCATCTCTCTCTTAAATTATATCCACATGAAGCTCAAAGTATACAGAAAAAATTGATATAGGTTGTTTCATCCTTGAATTTGTTTAAGTGATGCTGGAATCAGGGGCGAAGCCAGGATTTTACGATGGGTAGGGTTAAATTTAAAATTATTTTTTTATGTGTGTAAATATTGACAAATTAATTTTTTTAAAGATAAAATATTAATAAATTCATTAATATATAGCTTAATTATATTAAAATTATCCTATTTATATTATCTATATAAGGTATTGGGTAGGTCTATATACATAATTTTACAAAAAAAGACATATATAAATTTTTATTTTATTTTAAAGGGTGGGGCTTTAGCCCACCCTCATTGCATTTGCCTTCGCCCTGGTTGGAATTGAAAAGAGATTTGGGTGAAGAGAAATAGAAGGAGAGAGAGAGTTGCATAGGATTAAAGTTTTCGTATCTTTCGCGTTAGTATATTGAAACTGGGCATTCTTATTACTCCAGACAGATCTGTACTATGATCAGTCAAATTGAGGAAAAATCGGGTAGTCATCCACGCCCCTAAAGTTTAGTTATATTATTGCTTTTAATTATCGGGTCCAAAATTAATCATAAATCAAATCTAAGTAAATAAAATAAGTAAACTCATTTAAATGTATAGTTTTAATAATATTTTCCTAGTTCTTTTTCCGATATGATTTAGGAATGGAAGGTTTGACCGGAACATAGATGCAGCATGTAATTTCCTTTTTTGATTCAACCCGCTACGTACGACTAATCCGGTCGAGTGTTGTTGGACTTTTATCGGCTCTCTTAGTAGTTTTTTTTTTTAACTTTCACAATGGTCGAACACGATACCTTGTTTAATGAACTCAAATATCTTACCACTTGAATCAACAAGCATTGGATATGAACATTTAATTTCAGCAATGGAAATTAGTGTATAATGTAAAAGACAGTACTCCCTAGCTACGTCCCATAACAAATGTTTTATTTCGTTATGGACGCGGAAGTTAAGGACAAACGAGAATGATAGTTCCAAAACTTGATTTGTGAATTATTTAGTTTACAATTGCATTTGTTAACATGTAAATAAATGTAAGTTTGACGTATAAGCTTTTGTCGAAAAAAGAAACATAACATTTGTAGTGGGACATATATAAATGAAATACTACAAGACCTTTGCTCTGAGACGTCGATGGATTAATACAAAGTCAGTGTACCCACATACATGTTACCTTCTAGACCTCGTTCAATGCATATCCAGCGAGCTTCTTTGCGGCATGTGTCACATATGTAACACATTCGGATGTAGCAAAAACTGATCACCTTCGACTTTATAAGTGTACCGAAACCGATAATGTAACGCACGAAGTTGCTATAGTGATACTGAAAACTGGCAACTTATCTAGTAGAAGCACTTTAAATGTGGGATTGCACCAAAATACATATTTTTTTGCCGCAAATACAACTTATGCACCATATAGCTAGCTAGGGTAGCCTAATATCTAAACGGGCCGAATTCAACTCGACCTGAACCGAACACATTGAATACCTGTTTAAAACAATAATATATATTCGGGTCCAGATTAAGGTATGTACTTGAACCGGCCGTTCCATACACATACAATTAATTAAGAAGGCCCGACCCCGTCCCGAACACTATTATTTGGCCATACAAATGTACATAACAACATAAGATTAATGAGCAGTGTTGCGAGGCCTTGAACATAAAAAGAAATTCCTGGAGCCCAATTCCACCAACTTTTCATCTGGCTTCAAGCCTGCGTGCAAGTCATGAATAATATTGATTCATGAATATATATAATGATGTATATAGGTGATAAATTGATCTAACCTTTTGTAAGTAAGAAAAGTGGAATTAAGTATAATTAAATTATTATAAAGTGTAGTGTTAAACCGAGATTAATATAATAAATAATATGAGCTGGGTTAATTTATACTAAAAAATTAGAGGAAAAAAATTAAGAAGATGATTGTTTTCTATATAATAAAAGTTGATCTCGATTTAACATCCTTTGTTAAGAATGAGATAAGTTAAAGTGACGACGTACTTACTTTCGAAGCTAAATTGTGAATAGTGAAGGTCGTAAGATGCGGGATCAGTAGTCCCCAACAAGGGGCGGCGCTTCTCCTTGACGTAAACGCAAATGGCGGCCCGAACCAAGTCCCTTGCGGTGCCTTCAGGTGACATCAACACCTGAACTGTCCCCAAACTGTTCTCAATCTTCACATTCACCAACAGTTTCCTCAGCTGCCGCTCCGTCGAAGAATTACCGGAGGACCAAGAATCCATATTTGTAAATAAATAATTTGGTATGTGCTCTTGGACTCTTGGAGTGTTGTTGCTAGCTTCAATCATAAAAAGTGTGATGGATAGGCACACAAGATGAAATATATATAGTGAGAGACCTTTTTTTTTTTTGGGAGAGATGCATGAAATAATACAACATATTTAATTACAAGCATCACATGTTTAGCCTATAAATGTTACGTGCATTTTAGATTTGTAAGAATTAATCAAAGTATAATGTAAATTTCATAAACACATGTTTAAAATTAATTTATGACGTTATATTAATTCACTCGTGAAAGGTAGTCGGTCTATCAAAAAAGTTTGTATTAATAAATTAGTTTGTTGCAATTATGTGAGCATATCATATGCCACAAGTTCAGATTTGGTATAGGGCCCTGAAACGTTGGAGACAGCCTTGGTAAGTGGCTAGCTAGTTCAGGAAGACTGCAGACATGCAACCATATGATACAAGAGTTTAGAAGAGGAAGGTTCTAGGAAATTCATGCTATTTTGTCTTTCTCCTTCTAACAGAAAATGACATCATCAAAAGTCACGAGGTAAGGCTCTGTTATTTTCAACTGAAAACTCATTCGGCCCATTCGATTCGATTCAGTTCGATTCAAATTTCGATTGCCTTCGTCTTGATTCGATTCGATTCGATTCGATTCATTAAATTCATATTATTATTATTGTTGTTGTTGTTGTTGTTGTTGTTGTTGTTGTTGTTGTTGTTAATAATAATAATAATAATATTATTATTATTATTAATATTATTTTATCATTTATTTACACACCTGATCTTTTGTACGAGGAAAATAAGAAAATTTATCCAATTGAGTTATTTTCAACTTTTTTTCTTTCTTTCTTTTTAATACGACTTTTAGTAGATCAATGAAATAAAGAGTATAGTTACAATTTGAACTAACAAAAAATCTGCATGTTCAAAAACTCCAAAACAAGTTAAACCAAACCAAAAATCGGACAAAACTTTATAAAAATAATATTATATATCACAAATATTGAAAAATGGCATTTATTCCTCTATATTATCTTCCTCGAGCTCTATATTATCTTCCTAAGCTCTATATTGCCTGGAATAGAGCGCCAAATTCTCAATGTCATCTCCTTGCGCACCTTGTTCATCGTTTCTTTCCTTGTCGGGTTCAATAAATCATTATCCACTCCACCTTGGACATTGATATCATGTTGGTAGCAACAATCACGTATATTTGATATGTGTCTTCCATTTGAGGCATCGTATAAAGTACCTTCCACGCGGCTGGTTTTAAAGTTTGTTATACAATAATAAATAAAAATGTAAAATGACGTAAAAAGAGTAGGAAGAATGAGAAAGATGACAAAATAATATATTTTTAATTGTGATTATATATACCATCATATAATTGTTATTATTATTACACAATAATTTCTTGATTCGATTAGTTTGATTTGATTCGATTCGATTCGGCCGATTCGATTCGATTCGATTCGATTCGATTCGATTCAGCCAGAATTTGAATTTCAAAAGAATGAGCTAAATACGCAATCGTTTTATAGAAGTTGTCAACTTTTATTTGCAAAAGGCAAACATAAAGTAGGTAAATATTATAACACTAATATATTACATGTGGTGTTAACTTCATTCGTAATTAGATTGAATTTTAATTTACTTTTTAACTTTTATTTATTTTATTTTATCTTTGGTAATTTTTTAAAAACTTTTATTGTAAGTAATGGAAAATATATAATTATATTATCTTTATTAAAAGAGCAACGAAATTAAAGTGTACAACTTAATTGAGATGTAAGAATAGACAACTTTCAAGGGTGGAGGGAGTATACAATTACATATTCTCCAATACTTACCAATAACATCGCCACGATATATATTTATTTTCAACACAATAATTGGTGTTCTATTTTAATAAAATAAGAAATATATTATCTTGACCGACTTAATGATAGAGATATTTCATATAATTCATTGTACGATATTACTATCATCATGAAATTATTCCTTCTTCTGCCAATTAATTAAAAGGTAGTGAAGAAATCCTCCATTTCTAATATCAAATGGAATTATTGTTCTTCAATTTATTAACTTCATCTCACTCTTTTTCACCTATAAATATTGAGTGTTCTTGTGAGTTGAGATATAACACAGCAAAGAAAAATAATTTGTACAAATATTCCCTTACCATAACAAGAGCAAATGTTGTGTTTTTATATTGGGACGGGAAGGTTTTGCGGGATTGGAGGAATTACTTGTTTTTATATATTATATTAGGTGTGTTTTAAAGAGTTATTTATGGGAATTCGCGTGTCACAACTCACAAGTTCAAGTTAATAAAGTGGTATAATAAGCCATCGATAACTGTGATTAAAATTTTAATTTAATTTAAATGTCACCCGTCCATTTTACTTGTTCAATTTTAATCCAGTGCGTACTTGTGTCACCCTTTAAGTATAGGGTTAGAGTATGATGACGTGATTTTCTCTCTTTTATTTTTTATGATTTATATTTCGATTACAAATTCTTTATTATATAAAATTGTTTAACATACATAGTGGGTTCGAGTCCGATGATATGATTTTAGCTCATTTATTTGTCATGTTTCAATTTTTTAATTTTCAGTTACAAATTCTTTATCATATAAAATTGTAACACATGTGTTAACAAATGTTAGTCTAGTATCAATTTGGAAAGCTTAATCTGGTACAAAATTGAAAAGAGTAGTGTTTGATGTAATCATTTATCGCACTTGGTTAGTCCCTCGGCTTAAACCTCATGTCGGACGTTTAATGCTGAATCAAGCAAATTAGTGACTTTGATTTTGTAGGCTGGATTGCCCCCAGATCGCCTTTTACTTTGTATTTGTTTTTTGAAGTTTATTAATATATTTCGAGTTCCAAAAAAGAAAAGAGTAGTGTTTGTACATAAGATTATTTCTCTTCCTTATTAATAGCCTGGTTGTTCAGGTTGTTAGATCAGATTAGAGTGTTCAATTCTTTCTTCTTGTTCCATTACTACTATTTTTTATTTTTATTTTTGGATATCTCATTGGCATTACTACGATTTTTCATTCTCCTGCTTATGTTTCAATTAGCATTGTGATCACACATTTAATTGATTGATGTATTAGAAGAAGCTCTATGTCATACCTGATTTCATTCATTCTTCATGTTCATGGATTAACGAACATGTGTAAAAGCTCTATTTGCCTCTGCTATTTTACGAGTCTCTTGATTAAATAGTTTCTCATCAGCTCCTCCTCTTGAGATTTGGTCTTTTCTTTGGTCTGCAGCATCATGGATACAACAATGAACGGGGTCAGTGATGGCAGTGTAGGTCGATCAAAATCGATGGGCTCTGGGAGTTTAAGTGGTAAATCTTTAGGCGAAAGAAGCACTAGCAGCAAAGATAAGATTGATTTGAAGAATATGGATGCTCAGCTTGAGAGGCTTCTGAGCCATCGCGTTTGGTCTACAAACGAGAATGAAAGCAGCAAAGATAAGATTGAAATTAATGATATGGATGCCCAGCTTGAGAGGCTTTTGAGCCATCGGGTCTGGTCTACAAATAACCTGAGAGAACCGTGGGAGATTGATCCTTCCAAGCTGGAAATACGTGATCTCATTGCTCAGGGGACCTCTAAGACCGTTTATCGGGGTACCTATAATAACCAAGATGTTGCAGTGAAGCTATTGGATTGGGGAGAGGACGATATGTCCACAGCCGCTCAAAATGCTGCATTTCTGGAATCGTTTGAGCAGGAGGTTGCGGTTTGGAACAAGCTTGACCATCCAAATGTTACCAGATTTATTGGTGCTTCCATGGGTACTTTGCAATTGAAAATACCTAACAGGAACCCTTCGGAGGGTTACACAAACGTTCCATCGAGGGCATATTGTGTCGTCGTGGAGTTTCTTCCTGGAGGGACACTGAAGAACCAGTTGTATCAGAACAGGAAGAAGAAGCTTGCCTTTAAAGTTGTGATCCAGCTCGCGTTGGATTTGGCTAGAGGACTTAGCTATCTGCATTCTAATAAGATTATGCATTGCGATGTCAAGGCTGAAAACACGATGTTAGATGAAAACAAGTCGTTGAAAATAGCTAATTTTGGCGTCGCTCGTGTTGAAGCACAGAATCCCAGGGACATGACTGGTGCAACTAGAACATCCCTTGGCTATATGGCCCCCGAGGTACTGGACGGGAAGGCCTATGACAGGAAGTGCGACGTCTATAGTTTTGGAATATGCTTGTGGGAAATATATTGTTGTGACATACTTTACATGGACCTTGAAGCTTCATCTGCCGCTGTTAGACAGAATTTGCGACCTGACATTCCAAGATGTTGCCCTAAACCTTTCTCGAGCATCATGAAGATGTGTTGGGATAGCAACCCAGAGGAAAGGCCTGAAATGTATCAAGTTGTGAGGCTATTAGAGGCCATTGATACGAGCAAGGGAAGAGGGATGATACCTGAAGATCAAGCGGGAGGATGTTGTATCTGCTTTGCACCCACTCGCGGACCCTGAGAATAATTTTTGTTACACTTTTCCGTCATGTTTTCATCGATTCAATCTCCTACATTGCGTGGAATGTTGGTCAGCTAAGTTGTAAATAATTTCTTATTAATTTAGAGTTGTCGATTTCCATAGTTTGCAGATGATTCGACTCTTTTTGTCGAGCTTTCAAGTTTTTGTTTGCTTGATTGAGCTAATATGAGTTGTTCAGATGTTCTTGAACAATATCCTAATCTGTTTCCAGGCCTTGTGTTATATATCCAGATTCTTATATATATACGAACAACTACTGTAATTTCACTCTCGTTCCACTATCAATTCGTTCATTTATTTATTTATTTATTCTTCACATAAATAACGCAAACCCTTATTTTTGTTGATGCAAAATTGCAAATCATAATTGAGAGTTATTCATTGGATCGAGGGAGTAAGCAATAGATGTAAAATTAGAAACCATAAACAAATTACTGGAATGTTGAGGAAAAGAAAACCGCATGTGACAAAATGAACACAACCTTTCATACAAGTTTATTTCAAATCATTGCCCAAAATTCGATTGGGCGATTTCATACGAAGTTTAAACTAACATGCACCGATACTTGATGAAAAATTGAAACAACAAACATGGTAGGTAAAAATAACATCAAACTGGTTTTTTCTATGCTACATTAACACATTGTGTCTCATCATGCTTTAATGTGTTGTACCAAAATGTCTCATGACACTATATCATGTTGTAGCATATATTAAACCCATCAAACTTGTCTGTTCCCCTGGAGGAACGCATTCACAATCTTCAGGCCCGGCCCTGACACCAACCTCTCCCAAGCTTCATCTGCCTCATTACCACTTTTGAGAAACACCTCGGTAGCATTGAGACGATGCACATTCCACTTAAGCAATTTCTTGAGCTCCAAAATGTTTTGATATTGATAATATGTTAAATCACACGTGTTTGACTTAATTTTGTCAATTGCCCACTCAAGGAGCTTAGCCTTGGCATGATCACTGGCAATTGATTCATTCTTATAATACCAGTGCAACTCGGGTACACCGATTGATCTTCTAACACCACGTGAATAATCGCCCGACGGGTTGAAAAAGTCTCTACCCTCTTCCACGAGACCACCTGCAACCATCCGATCAACCCTTTTTGCAACGGATTCATGCAAAACCGGCATTGCCACGTCGACCCACATAAAGCAACATTTGTACATGTCGCGAAACCCATTAGCATCATTTGCTAGGGCTTTTACCCAATAATTAGACCCTCCGGCAATGATAGGCAACTTACCCCTTTGTACTATATCGTTGACCGCACGAGATGCATGAAGCACGAAATCATGAGTCGTGAAGTCCTCATTGGGGTCTACAAACCCTAGTAGATGATGTGGTACACCACGACATTCTTCAGGAGTGACCTTGTTGGATGCAATGTCCAGGCCTCTGTATACTTGCATGCAGTCGGAATTGATGACCTCACCATTAAAACAATCCGCCAAGTCTACTGACAAACGCGACTTTCCCGTAGCGGTAGTACCAAGTATGAATACTACCTCACATTGTTGCGGGTTGATGGACCGATTAGTGTTGATGACCCTAGTTGGTAAGGTGGCACTGAATGCTTGCTTAAAGGGGGATGATAGAAAGTTCATCATCATCTTGATTGATTCGAAACCTGCATTATTCGAAATATTAGATAAAACAAATTTACATTTTTAATTTAATGTAAGAAATCTAAATTATTCTCGAGGTACATAATAGCTTAAAAGAAAGAACACTTATTGTAACAAAATGAATCTCAAATATTTATAAACTCGTGCCATTTGTTCATTCGTGCCAAACTAACCTAAATTATTGTAGTTTAAAAAACTATATTATTGTGGTAGAATTGAGCAGGACATGCCGATCCACAAGAAAAGGAAAGATGGATCTCATGGATCCAGATTCACATGGATCAAATAAATATGGATCCGAATAAAATCCATGGATTGACACGGAAACATATAAGTCCAAGTAGCGTTATTATTATTATTTTTTATTTTGTAAAAGTTAGTTATGAGGTGATTAAAATATGATAAGGTGGGTGGAAGATGATAAAATAGATAAGATGACTGATTTGAATATAATTAAGGTGAATATAATTAACGTGTTTGTCAAATTGATAGTAGTTAATACAAAGAAGAAAGAATACTTATAAGGTGGCTTATTTTTCAATAAGCTACATGAAGTACCTTATTTTAAAATTATCTTATAAGGTGACTAGAAAAATAAGGTGAAGGTCTTACCAAACCAGCTTATTTTAGTCAAAATCATTTTATTTTCATAAAATAAGGTAATATTTATAAGTCAGCTTATAAGATTATGCCAAACATACGGTAAGTTAATATTTTGGAAAAAAACATATAAGAGTGTATGGATGCTAGATCCAAATAAAGCTCCACTTCAAATCCAAAGTAATCTAGTGATTTCACTCAAATACCTGCAATTCAAAATCAAAGAAGAATGCAATTCTGTCCTATATTGGAGACTAATCTAAACCAAAAGGAAAGATAAATAGCTACTACTTCGTAGTGAATGGTGTAATGACTTTGGTATTGTTGTTTTGTTAGTTATGGACTAATGATATAGCTTATATATAGTTCAAGTGATAAGCTTGGGTTAAATGAATATATATTGGATAATTTAAGTTGAAATTTTAGTAATAAACAATAAATGTGATGTTTATCTATAGCTTATAAATCAAATTATATTTATTGACCAACTGAAAATGAGTTTAATTAGAAAAATGGAAGGAAAAAATATTGAAATTAAAATATGGGATATTGAAGTTACTAAGTTTACCTAAAAAAAAAAAAAAGTTACTAAGTTACAAGAATATGGAGAGGGATGAATATTTTCCTAAGCTAAGTGAAATGAAGTAGTATTATTTTTTACTGCACGACAATGATTTATTTTTTTAATCCTTTTCAACATAGAACGTTAAAATGACCGCATTGACATGTTGACCCACATAAAACAACATTTGTACATATCACCAAAATGGATATCGCATTGCTAAAGCTTAATTTGTTTTAAAGTGAATGAAGATTTTGAAAGGAATTTAAAAACAAATGAATACAAGTACATTAATGTGCCAAAGTGATTTTTTCTGTTTTTTAAAAGGGTAAAAACATGAATCCAAGTTGGATCATCCATGTTGATTGGATCATGATCCAATGCGAATCTAAAGTTTTGCGTCAAATAGTATCTTTGTATCGGATCCAATCGAATCGACATGGTTAAGTTAGATCAATATATTTGACATCTCATGTGGTAATAACATACAAGAAACAACAAACAACAAATGATATACCTAATTTATCGGTGTCACATTGCACTAAGAATAGATTACCTATGATGTGGAGTGACGAATAAGTACGCGCTAGCACGAGTGCTATGAAGAACCTCTGTTGAAAACACACACTGTGATACTCAAATTAAATATATTCTTCATGTAAATAATGAAATATTATGGGGTATATATAGCCATTTATAATAATGTATGCAAAAAGAAAATCATGTAAAAAAAAAAAGAATTCAAAGATAACAAGAATTTTAAAGGAAAATAATCTTAAAAGTCACTTTCTTGGTGTTGAAGTGAAATAAATAAGTCAATGATAACAAGATTTATAAAGGAAACATGTTTTTATGAAATGTGGATTTATAATAATATAAATTAAAAATGTGTATAATTATCGGATTTATAAGAACCCATGAATAATACGAAAGCTTCTCTACGTCAAAATTTTAACACGAATCTAAAAGGCCGCAAACGACAACTAACAACAATGAAATCAGTGAGATCAAACACAACAAATAAAAGTCAACATGTCATCAAGATCCATGCACGAGAACCATGTCTAACCAACAATTCGGATTTTGAAAGACATCTAAAACAGACCTCAAAACACTAACACGAATCTTAAAAGCCACAAACAACAATGAAATTAAAGAGTTCGAAGGAGACGGGAGACGGTCTTTTACTACTCATCGGATTCGATTGACGTGGACTTCTACAAATACAATAAATGACAGTCAACATTACATAAAATCATCAAAATCCACACTCCATAACCATGTGACGTGTCCAACAACCGAAAGTATTTTTCATGACATGCCGAATTTGAAAAATGTCTAGAACAGACGTCAAAACTGAAACACGAGTCTAAAACGCCAATAAAATCAAAGAGTTTGAAGGAGACAATTATTTTTTCGACTCATCGGATTCGACCTATTGACGTGGACTTCTACAAATACGAGTGACGTGGACTTCAACATGACAAAAAGTCATCAAAATCCATGCACCATAACCATAACTCGTGTCCCTCTCTTCACCACAACTGCTAACTGTCTATTTTCCCTCCATTTCCCTTTCCACAAACAAATCCCTAAAATCAATTTCCCAAACATCTCACCATTTCACCAAAACGATGTCGTCTTCTTCCTCAATTCCGGCCGTACAGCCGGGTCGGATCCGGATCCTACAACGGGCACTTGATCGGAAGAACGCGAACGGTCCGGTAGTGTACTGGATGTTCAGGGATCAACGGGTCAAGGACAATTGGGCGTTGATTCACGCCGTTCATCAGGCTAACGAATTGAATGTGCCTGTAGCAATTGCTTTCAATTTGTTCCATCAGTTTAAGGGCGCTAAAGCACGGCAATTGGGGTTCATGCTTCGAGGCCTTAAAAGCTTGCATTATCATCTTCAATCTACTCTGAATATCCCCTTTTTCTTGTTCCAGGTCAGTCCCATTTTGCTCAATTTGGAAAAAGATCAGATTTTTAACCATGGTGGAGTTGTTGAATTTGTGAATTGTGCTATGTTAGTTCTTTTTAGGGAGTGGTATGCTAAATTAGGTAGTCTTTTTTGTAATGCTGATGAAATGGTTAGACTTGGAGTTTTGCCTCAAATAAATTAAGTAACAAGTTGTAGATGATGAATATGAGTTATATAGTTTGCTAATTTGATAAGTCTATGCTTGTAGTACTAAACAGAACAAGCAAGCATCAGGAAAATGCTCTCTTTGTAGCTTTATGGCTTATGTGCTGCTTCTTGCTTTTATGTCTCGTTGGACTTGAGCGAACTGCTTTCATCTGAAGCTGGTTTGTCTTGTTACACTTATGGACTAGCATAGCCATAGCCAATGCAAGTGGTTCGGTGTAACCGTGCAAGCACTTTTTATTTGCATACATGTAGGCAGTGGCGGAGCCAGGATTTTGAGTCAGATAAGGCACAAATCAAAAATTTAATAAGTGCATGGGTAAAATTTTGTAAGACTCAAAACAACATGATTAAGTCTCCTCAGAAACATACTTATAAAGAGATTCAAAGGGACGAACAAACATCATATATGTTATCTCCATAAACATTAGGGTGCACTTAGACTCTCAATGTTTTACATAAACATAAAATGGTTAATTATACAAAACAACACTCAATGAAAAAACATAAAATTCACACCGCTAAAACATTAATGATTTTGTTTAAGTGAAGAAAAATATTAATTAATTCTAAAGTAAGCATAATTCTACAATGTTAAAAGAAAATAAGTTTAGTGATGGCAAATAAAGTTTAAAAGATGCTAATGGTAATGGGTAAATGAAATTAAGAGAAGAAAAATGAAACGGGGCAAGCAAAAGAAAGGAAACTGAAAAATGGAGAATGTATGGATCGAACCCATGTCCACATGAAGAAGCAGCATTCTGAACTTGTCAACTTATCCACTAGGAGACGATGAATTTCCTTTCTCTTTTTACGCAGAGAAAGGTTATACTTATAGCTATATATTCAATAAAAACATCTGAAAACCGAATCGTATATGCTTTGTAGCCGAAATCCAGGTGAGGCACTTGCCTCACCTGGCCCATACATAGATCCGCCCCTGCATGTAGGCATGAATGAAATAGGTCCAAGCTGCATAAACGACTCGTTTTCAGTATGTTATAATCAACTGCTTGAATTTTGTTACCCATGAAAGTACTTCAAATTCCTGGCTTCATAAAAAGATTATCCCAAAACAATGTGATTAATTAATCACGTCCAGAGCCAAAGTCAGATATGCCTTCCCTCATTTGAGCCTACTTTTATTTTACACCACAGGAGCGTGAAAAGTGCATTAAAAGAAAGAAATGTATTGTTCTTTGGTTATTCTATGACTGTATTGTACCGGATATTGTAACATTTTGACTACTACAGCAGTAATATGAGTAAGATGTTCAGTAACTTTCTTTATGTCTTGGCTTGGAGTCAGTTTTGAGTAATATCATAATTCACTATTTTTGTTCATGAACTGTTAATGAGTAATGTTACATGTTAAGCATGTTCGTAATCTAATAACTCCATTTATCGATGAAGTGGAAGGAATTAAGAAATCCTATTGGGCTGTATTGAAGAGTGCTTTTGTTCATTTAATTAATAGGGCGAGGCTGTAGACATAATTCCATGTTTTCTTAAAGAGTGCGGAGCTTCACTTTTAGTGACAGACTTCTCGCCACTACGGGAGGTTCGGCAATGGAAAGAAGAAATCTGCAAGAGGGTGAATGAATCAGTTTCAATTCATGAAGTTGATGCGCATAATGTAGTGCCTGTTTGGGTGGCATCGGAGAAACTGGAGTACGGAGCTAGGACGATAAGGGGCAAGATAAACAAAAAGCTTCCTGAGTATTTGATTGGTTTTCCTGAACTCACACCTCCTAGACGAACATGGGATTCCTCCAATAATACTGTAGAATGGGATAAAATCATTACGGATGTTGTAAGGTGCTATTTAACTCCTGGTTGAATTCAATTAGATTCCTTCTATAGTTTGAGCTTAATGTTGTTGAACTTCATAATCAGGGAAGGTGCAGAAGTTCCGGAACTCGAATGGTGTGAGCCTGGTGAGCAGGCCGCATTAGAAGTACTAAAAGGGAATAAAACTGGGTTTTTGACAGCAAGATTGAAGACTTACTGCACAGACAGGAATAATCCATTGAAACCCAAAGCATTGTCTGGCCTCTCCCCTTACTTGCACTTTGGGCAGATATCTGCTCAACGATGTGCCTTGGAGGCCCGTGATGTTCGCAAGCTTTATCCTCAGGTGTGTGGCTTCAGATGTCTATATACATTATATATTTATGTAATGTAGCTTAACTGCTGACTCATGCACGCTGAGTTAAATTAAGGTAAGAATCATTCCCACAATTTGTTGATGGAACCTAATGGGTAGCTGTTAATGTTTTTCGGAAGGCGGTCGATGCATTCTTGGAGGAATTGATAGTCCGCAGAGAACTTGCTGACAACTTCTGTTTCTACCAGCCGCATTATGATTCGTTAGAAGGTGCTTGGGAATGGGCTCGTAAGACTTTGGCAGACCATGCCTCTGATAGACGGGAGCATCTATACACGTGGGTGATTTTCTACTCGGGCAATGTTCCTTTTCTTAATATTCTTTTTTTTTAAAGATCTGTGAAAGTTTCTTGTAATTCATTTCTCTAGGAAAGAGCAACTGGAAAGAGCACAAACTGCAGATCTTGTAAGCATCAACTCAAACATGATGCTTCCTTTCAGTTATATCTCCCGTGTCAGAAATCTTTCTGAAACCCTCTAAACTGTACTTATGATTCACTGTATAGTGATTTGCGTTTCTGAGTATGCACTTATCTGACTTTGTTTGTTGTATTGCTCATCTATCAGTTGTTTCCTTTCAGCTCTGGAATGCATCTCAACTGGAACTGGTTCATCATGGAAAAGTCCATGGTTTCATGAGGCAAGTGTCTGGTATCCTGTTTATATTATGCTTGTTTGGGAATTCCTAATTCCGAACTTAAAATATATGTATGCAGGATGTATTGGGCCAAAAAGATTCTCGAATGGACAAGTAATCCAGCGGAAGCTCTTGCAATATCAATTTATCTAAACGATAAGGTATAAATTTGTTTGTGTGCTTTTTTGCTCTTTAACCTTATACTATATGAACAACTTTCTTCATTTCAATTTACTGTGTGCAGTATCATATAGACGGCAGGGATCCAAATGGTTATGTCGGTTGTATGTGGTCCATATGTGGAATACACGATCAGGTGAGTTTGGAGAGGTTCCATCTGGTAGTATTTGTCAAGTGTGCATATTTTCACTGCTACCAAATCTCTATGCATTACGAATTACGAAAATCTCTGGTATCTTAAGAACTCTTTGTATGGGCTTATTTGGTTTGTCATTCAGGGGTGGCGAGAACGACCAGTGTTTGGGAAAATACGGTACATGAATTACGCTGGCTGCAAGAGGAAATTCGATGTTGATGGCTACATTGCTTATGTTAAGAGACTTGTAGGTGAATGTAAGAAGAGGAAAGGGGAAGCTTTGCTTAACGAAAAATCGAAAGAACTCTGCTGTTGAGCAGTGGCAGCTTATTTTCAGGTTGGATTAACAACAACTAGCTCCCAATTTCAGCTTGAACTGATTGTATTGTAACATTAGAGAATTGTTTCATTGTTTTAGGTCAATCCGCACAGCTTTTTTGCTTGCGTTTTTAAGGCTTGTTTTGCTAATGTTATAAGCTGCTTCTTGGCTTATGATCTTGTTATCCTTTAAGCTTTTGTAAGAGTACGTTAATGATGTAGTATCTTGTAATTTTAGGCATACTAACTTTACTCGGGGTGAATTGAAATTGAAATGTTTAATTCTACGATGAGTAATGACTAGTGATATCATTGGCTGTTGTTATCACAATTGCCTTATACACTTGTTAGCTAATTGAATAGGAGATGTTTGGATGATGATCAATTATGGTGACTGGTACTTAATAAAGTTAATGATAGGTGATCAATAATTTGATTTTTGAAAAGTTACATTTTGTTTGTCTAGGGCGATCTGATTATCCTCGTAATCCACCTTATCAATTGATTTACACTTATTTGATAAAAATAAGATATTTTACTCTAATTAGTCATGGTGAATGTACAAATTTGAAAAATTAGCCCAATTAGCGTTTTTATCCCACCATATTTGACTGTAAAAATGTGGTTTAAGTATAATAATCATGTTTGATAAATATTAAATAAAGATTAACTTATTAATTTATTTTGACAAAGCAATATAATGTAACTTATTAAATTAATAATCGCTTCAGTTAGCCACTTACATAAACTCATTTAACTGGTAACTTATAATGTAGTTGATAAGTTCAGGCTCACATAAAAGCATGTAGTACGGAGAGAAATGAGGTGTTGCTTACCAGTTACTACACAGTAATAATTGTTTGCTTGACAATTATGCTAATACATGAACCTCAAAAAAAGTAGAGGTAAAATGAACTTTAACAAGTTCTACAATCATAAGAACATAATGCTTGAATTGGATTAAGTTCATACACACTTCATAGTTGATACTTAAAAATAAGTTGCAAGTTGTAACCACTAGAAATTTATCACTAATGTCAATGATTATCACATCATTAAGCTATCCATTCTCAAATTATAAGCTTGTTTAAAGCGTTAGGTTACAGCTTATGCTATAATTTATTTCCTGCAACCTCTTGTACCAAAGAAGAAGAGAAACGTATGGATCACTTTTTGCTTATCAGTTGACTCAATCCGTTAGAAACTATACTAACTAATACTCCTTCCGTTCCAAAGAAAACTTTTCATTTTACTATTTTGCAATCAACTGTCTTCGAATTTGACCACAAATTATTCTTGAACTATAATAGTAAATAATTCAATAAAAAAATATAATGAAAATTTAATTATTGAACTTTCATTAGATGATTTTATTAAAATGATTTATTATTATATTTTAAGAGTAATTTGTTGTTAAAGTTAAAGACAGTTGACCGTTCAAAGTCAAAATGAAAGTTTTTTTTTTGGAACGGAGGGATTACTACATCACTACTAAAAAAGAAGCTTTCAGTTCACTACCATTATTTGGTAACACAAAGACTTGGGTTCATATAAAGTTGGGGAAGTTACCAAATGAGTTCCAAAAATCTACATTTTAGTTTTCAAAGTTGAATGATGTGATTTGATAACACCAATTACGTGCCACGATTCACGTGATATTAGAGATTCTAATCAGTAATACTTTTGTAAATTCAAGATTTATTTGTGCTACAAATTAAAGTCCAGTACATTGCATAAAAAAGTTTAATGTTTAGGTATATATCTAAGGTATGGAAACCATAAGTTACGATATTATGTATTTGTTTGAAGCTCAAAATTGGGGTATGTATGTCTCGAAATTCATAAAGCTCAGGTGTATTTTCAGTTTTTAACTCTCCATTAATGCATCTAACACTCGGTGGTCTCATTTCTTTCGTAATATGAAAAAACTCTAATGTTAATAACATAGACGTTTTGATTAATAACATTGATGATTTTATTAATAATATAAATTCGTCTCTAAATAAATTATTTAAAGATCGTCTCTCAGAAGACTTATTCAACTCGTTTACCTTTTACTCCCTCCACCCTACTATCCAATCATTACTTTTATACATATCATATAACCACATTAACAAAATAAATAGTATTTAATTTAAAAAATAGATCGTGTGATGAGATATTAATAAATATTTTTTGACTAAATTTGTAATATATAGAAACGTTTGCGATAAAGCAGAACCAGATCAAATATCACATATTTAGTTACAATAATCACATGTTTATATTCAAACATCACATATTTAAAATTACAAATAAATGCAATTATAATGCAAGTCTATTATACACTAGATATTTAAAATTAATCATATAATATTTGTAATTAAATATGTGATGTTGATTTGACATCTCCAAGAGACGGTCGTCTATTTAAAAGTTTGGTCTCTTCGAGACAGTATCTCGAAGAGAGAAACCAAATGAAAATCACATAGTATTTAATTACAAATATCATAGTGAGTAAGGCTCTGTTATTTTCATATGAGAACTCATTAATTTCAGTTCAGTTCAGATTCATTCGATTCGATTCGATTCGATTATGCTTGATTCGTTTTATCTACAATTGATTCGATTGAATGAAAAACGTAGGCGATAAGGTGAATCAGTGGTAAGGGAATTGGTATCTCCACATATATTTTTCCATTTGGATGATCGGAGATATCGAGTAAGAAATTTTACCACCGCGTGACAGCACACCACCACCTCCTTCTTCTTCTTCTTCTTCTTCACCTTCTTTCCTATATTAAACCCTCTCTTTCCTTTCTCTCTCACAAAACACCACCATTTCCATTCATTTTCACCTCATCAGATCAATAGCTCCTTAATTTAACACACTCCCGTCATCATCATCATCTCAACCCACTGATTCACTTGTCAGAATTCACAACAACACAGAAACTCTTGTTTCCGGTCCCAATGACACAGATGAAGCCGATGCTCTCACATCTGGACCCAATTCTCCCATCCACACCCGGAAAGCTCAAAACTTCGATTCCCTATCGTCTCCGTTTCCACCCACGCTTCACTCTCTGGTCCTTCTTCTTCTTCCTCTTCTTCATCCTCCTCCTCTGCCTCTGCTCTCCCCCCTCCTCCTCACCGCCTGTCAAACGCCGTAATCTCACCAATTTCCCCGAACGAGTCCGTCTCGGCCCCAATTGGGAGTCCAAAGCCCGAAAATCGGCCCGATCGGCCTCTCCTTCGCACCTCACCGTTCTCGTCACCGGAGCTGCTGGTTTCGTCGGGACACACGTCTCTCTAGCTCTGAAGAATCGGGGAGATGGAGTCGTCGGGCTGGATAATTTCAATTCGTACTACGAATTCGGGCTGAAGAGGGCCCGAAGAACGCTCCTGGAGCGAGCAGGTGTGTTCATTGTGAAAGGGGACCTAAACGACGCCGTATTGCTCGGTAAGTTATTCGAAATCATTCGATTCACGCATGTGATGCATTTAGCTGCTCAGGCTGGTGTTAGGTATGCAATGCAGAACCCTGGGTCTTATATTCATAGCAATGTCAATGGTTTTGTTGCTTTACTTGAGGCTTGTAAAAGTGCGAACCCTCAGCCTAGTGTAGTTTGGGCCTCGTCTAGCTCGGTTTACGGGCTGAATTCGAAGGTGCCGTTTTCGGAGAATGATGTGACTGATCAGCCTGCTAGCTTGTATGCAGCTACTAAGAAAGCTGGAGAGGAGATTGCACATGCTTATAATCATATATACGGGCTTTCGATAACCGGGCTGAGGTTTTTTACCGTGTACGGGCCGTGGGGGAGGCCGGATATGGCTTATTACTTTTTCACCAAGGATATTTTGAGGGGGAAGGAGATTAAGATATTTGAGGGGGCTGATCATGTGAGTGTTGCTAGGGATTTTACTTACATTGATGATGTGGTTAAGGGTTGTGTGGCGGCTTTGGACACGGCGAAGAAGAGTACGGGGAGTGGTGGAGAGAAACGGGGCAATGCGCAGCTGAGGATATATAATTTGGGGAATACGAACCCTGTGCCGGTTGGGAAGCTTGTGAGTATATTGGAGAAGTTGTTGAAGGTGAAAGCGAGGAAGAGGATATTGCCTTTGCCGAGGAATGGGGATGTGCCGTTTACTCATGCGAATATTAGCTTGGCGAGTAAGGAGCTGGGGTATAAGCCTACGACGGATTTGGAGACGGGGTTGAAGAGATTTGTCAAGTGGTATGTTGGTTATTATGACTCCAAGAAGAAGAGTGCTTGGTGATTATTGATTTGTAAGTACATGATATTTATGTTCTGCAGTTACTTTTGTTTGGAAAGACTGTTGATAACTGATATGTTCAGTTTTATGGTGATCTTGTGGTATGAATCTTGTTATGGCGATGATGAGGGTTATGTATCTCTAGCATATGCAATTTCCTATAGATGTTTTATGGACATATAACATATTAGTAGATGAACCTCTTCGATTGGCAACAACAACATTGTTTTATGGCTATTAATGACCCTTGGTAACTGATATGTTTGGTTTTATGGTGATCTTGTGGTATGAATCTTGTTATGTTGATGATGAGGGTTATTTATGTATCTCTAGCATGTGCGATTTCCTGTTGATGTTATATGGACATATTAGTAGATGAACTTCTTCGACTGGCACTGGCAACAACAACATTGTTTTATGGCTATTAAAGACCGTTGATAACTAATATGCTCGGTTTTATGGTGGTCTTTGTGGTATGAATCTTGTTATGGCGATGATGTGGGTTATGTATCTCTAGCATATGCGATTTTGCCATTACACTGAAAAAAGGAAACGTGATATCCGGTCCAGTTAACGAGCCGGGTCAAGCTGGAAACTATAAAGAGTTTAAAGAGTAAAGACCGTAAACCCGGATCGGGGAATAGCCCGCAAGGTCTAATCATTTACTCTAAATATGTACAACAATAGGCCTGCAAACGAGCCGAGCCGAGCTATGGCCGAGCTCGGCTCGTTTATCAGTTTTTTGTTGGAGCTCGAGCTCGATCGAGTTTCAAAATTTGAGCTCGAGCTCGAGCTCGAAATAATTTGTTCGGCTCGAGCTCGGCTCGTGAGCTCGATTTTTTTTTCAAATCGGACCTTTAAAGCTCGATTTAGCTCGGCTCGTGAGCTCGAAAATTTAGAAAGCTCGCAAAAAGCTCGGCTTGAAAGCTCGAAAATTCCCAAAAATGAACATATTTTATCAACACTTTGGTAAATGATAAATTTTCCAAGAACAGCAGACTCATCAAAATAGACACATCAAATTCGCGAAAATCATGAACAAAGTTTACTAAACAAAGAATTAAATAATCAGTCGAACTCGAACAATTTTCTATTTTTACTAATCAAAAGTCTACAGAGACTGAGTACTCGAGGCAGTTAAATCTCTTTTCTTAATACTACACAGACTTTCCTTGGCAGAGATCGATTCAACAACAGATGAACAGATCAAGTTTCCTATATATATTATTACAATAGAAAAACCAGGAAAAGTTCACGCCGGCGATCGGGGAGAAAATTCAATCAGAAATTTTTGTCGGGATTTCCAATGCCCTGTCGAGAAAAGAAAGTAAAAGTTCAGGAATTGGAAAGATCTGGTTGAAGAAAGAAACCTATAGTAACGTATTTATAATTTAGATGTATGGTCTGAGATTGTAAGGAATCTACCATAAAAACACTAACCTTCAATTCGGAATTTCGGATCAAGGGCACAGCGCACGGAGAGCCGGAGAAAGGCACAGCACACAGTGACAGAGGTGCGGACGGAGAGCCGATGGAGAAGGGCAATGACGGAGAGCGGAGAAGGCCTGGATAGGAGAGGTGCGGATCAGACGGTGGAGAAGGGCACTGTGGACTGCGGACGGTGGGAAGGGCGGAGAGCCGGAGAAGGGAAGGGCGTGAGGTGTGGTGTTGGAGTCTTGGAGGCGGCGGCGTGTTAGGAGAGGAAGAGGAGTGAAAGAACCCAATGTCCCAATCTGATTGTGAAAGAAAAGAAGAAGGGTTTTGTTTTCTATTTTTTTTTGTAATTTATAAATATATATTATATAATATTATATAATTAATAATCGAGCTGCTCGACGAGCTTTCGAGCCGAGCTTCACAAAGTTCGAGCTCGGCTCGAAAACTTAATCGAGCTAAAAAAAAAGCTCGAGCTCGAGCTCGAGCAACCGAGTTTTTATCGAGCTTTTATCGAGCTCGAGCTGCTCGATAAAAACTCGCTCGTTTGCAGGCCTATACAACAGTGTTGATAAAATGCTACTACTACTCATTTAGCTTGGTTACAATGTCCCCTAAAAATAAGTAAAATATTGTAAAAATCACTAATATAATCACCAGGGGCGGACCTAGGATTTCAACATCGAGGAGGGGGGAATTGTTTTTCCGAGGATTAGGGGGGCGAAATCCAAAATTTTCGAAAATATTACCTATAAATTTCTCCCCCCGCCCCCTAGGTCCGCCCCTGCGAATGGCACCACGAGCTTTTCAATGTTCAAACTATACTCGAAAGTTATAACTCAACCTTGACCGAACAAAGATTCAGTTCAGTTCAGCTCAATTAGCTCGAAAAAAGTTCAGTTCGTTTGCAACCCTAAAGTGGAATGTAAAACAAAGGCTATGTTTGGCAAAACTAGTCGATAAGCTAGCTGGCAGCTGATAAAATAGTTGGTAGCTGGTAAGTTTGATGTTTATAAAAGTGTTTAGTAAGTTAATTAATTAGATGATTTGATAAATATAGTAGGTAAAAACAAATCGACTAAATGTAGTAGGTAAAACAAATGAGCTACTATTTATATTTTTATAATCTTTCTGGATAAACTTATCCGATAAGTTAGTTTATCAGCTAGTACTCCTGGAGTACGAACTAGACGTTGACGTACCATCCTTATAGGCGTTCATGTAACAATGCTTATTTCGAAAATAAGCCACCGAAGTAATAAGCTAGTGCTAAATAGAGACTAAAACACGTTCTCAGGCTGATTTGTACTTGCTCCGAATTTTCGGATTAATCCAAAACCCGATCGGATTGAGATCCGATGCACTACTGGACTCTGTGAAGCTGGACCTAATTTTGTTCTCGGCCCATAGAGACATTATACAAATTCAACACGATCAAGTTCTTGATCTTGATTCTTCCATCACTGACTCTGTGCAAGAAAAGAGCTGAAGCTTATAACCAACGCACAGATAGTTACAGAGAGATGACGGTGACCAAAGAGCAGGTTCATTCAACCCTACAGTCAAAGCTCAGCCCTTCACATCTCGTAATCATCCTTCCTTTCATCGTTTACAGTTTACTTTTCGCTCTCAGTTATTATTGAATTTGGTATTTGATTGTGTATCATTTTATTTTGATTGTGAATTTGTCAATTGGTTGATTGTATTGGATTATCTGGTTTTATGGTAGCTGAAAAGTCCGTTTTTTCGTTACGGAGCTGTGATTCTAGTGTCTATGAGCTGCAAGAATTTTAGAACTGGCTGAGATTTTAGTAGTTGAGAATAGGATTATGTTGCAATTGTGAAGTTAATGAGCTTAGAAAGTTCAGACCTTTCGGATTCTTGATTGGTTTAAAAACGAAGCAGAAGGGGCTTTAGAGAACCCCATTGGTGTCGTAAGTTCCGGTGTCGATTTAAATACGTTTACCTTTTATCAAGCTGATGTTTGTGAACTCGAGGGGAGTTTGTATGTAATGCTTTTGGGGGGGGGGGGGGGGGGGAGGGGGTGGTATAATAGAATGATTTGTTCGAAAATTATAGGAGATGAGGAAGTTGTTTCTGTGTTGAGTTAACATTCTGTAGGCGAGATCATTCCATAATGTAGCTTAATACTGTGATTTTGTGTCATTCACGAAGGTTTTTCTAATGGAGTAGTCGAGAGAGATGAAGGTAGATTGTTCACTTTATCAAAGTTCTTGGTTTTGGAGAACATATTTAGCACTCGTGTCATCTATTTGAACAGTCGTGCTGTCGTGTGTTTCTGATCCTGGGTACTTCTATGCTTTCACCAAGAACCTCTATTTCCAGTGTATTTGTTTTTTCATAACCACAATTCACTAGACTGTATGTTGCATTGGGATGCATATATGAAGTGTTTAATGAATGGATAGCAGAAGGATAGGGCACATTTCCTTCCGAGTATGAGTGACCGAAATAAGTGGGGGTGATGTTTTGCCTATTCGTTTCTGTTCTCTTCATAGTTCAACCATTCGCTCTTTCATTTTTTCTCCCCCCTGAATACTCTTATCAGGCCTCAATTATGTTATGTTTTACTGGTGTTACTGGAATTGTTTAATACGGGGATGCTGATCTGTCTTCTCTTTCTCTTTCTACTATCTACTCCATTGCAGGAAGTCATCGACACTTCTGGAGGGTAAGTTCACACTCAGATAGTGCTTTAGTTGGATTTTGAATTGATTTAGCAGATCACCTTAACTGATACATATCCACCTTTTTATCAGATGTGGTGCAAGTTTCGCTGTTGAAATTGTATCTGAACAATTTGAAGGGAAAAGGTTGCTGGAGAGGCATCGGATGGTAAATGCTGCTCTAGTAGAGGAGATGAAAGAAATTCATGCACTTTCAATCACTAAAGCTGTAACACCAGAGCAGTGGAAGCAGCAGCAAGAAGCTCGAAAATCTGAAGCTGCTGCTTAAAATAAGATACACTTACCTAACCATACATGCTGCAAAACTGCAGTAATGATTTGAATGCAAAATAATTTGGAGTTGGCTCTGTTCGATTAGCATCATGGCTTGTAATCTAGTACATCTATAATATCTTTCTTGAGAAGTAATGCTATTATTATCAATATATGCTTTCCTGGTGGTCTACTTCTACTTTCTCTGTTGATCCTCTGAGACTGTTCTGTGTTACTGCAAAGCTTGAATGTAGAAAACTATGCCATTGTTGGAAATGTGATTTGGATCGACCGGTAATTCCTTTGAAACTCAAGAGGGCACACATGTAACCAAGTGCCATTATAAGCTGAACACTTTCGGTCTTTAGGACACCCAAAATTGAACATCATTTCCCTTGTTAACCAATTTGGTGCATGTTTAATCCTTCTCATTTTGATCAAAGACGACTCCTCGGTTCTATCTGTTTAGTCGATTTTGTTTGTTGAAAGATGAATAGGAAAACCCGGCATTGAATGAAACAAGTGTCATTAACCAGATTGCACAAAGAACGTGTCGTTTGACACATACAAAAACGACACATCCCCTCTGCGACTCTAAGCAACCCCAATTTGATTGTTCGCCACAATTCAATGCGCCAAGACGAAGAAGACGAGGAAAAACAATCTAAATCAGTCGTCTATCGCTGCTTCTGTGTCACTTACCATAGCTATAATTGATTTAGCACAACTTCGAGATTGGGGTTTATAACAACATCCAGAAGCAGAACCTACTTACGGTAAATATTTCAACAGTCTTACATTCATTTCACTTTTTGCTAAGAACACACTTTGCCATTTCTGTTCATTTTTCACATTGGTCTTGAATGGGAAATGATACTAGTTTGTTTTAGCTTTTAAGGGAAAAGATCTGATTTTTAGTTATGGGATCTCATTGTTTTTTACATAAGTGTGATCCATCATTTACGCTATACTACTTGATTTCATTCCATGTTTCTCCTCCATTTGAACCCACTGGCAGTACTACAACTATATTTACTATGTCTTCAATTAAAGCTAACTATGATTTAACAAATACTCCCTCCGTCCCGCATTCAACTTCTCACATTCCATTTTGGTACGTCCCGATTTCAACCACTCCCTACTTTATTCACCCATCAAAACTTGTGACGGGGCCTGCGGGAAGTTCAACTCGGGACCGGAGGGAGTATTTACTTAGATGCTTTCAGCAGTTATCCGCTATGCACTTGGCTACCCAACGTTAACCAGATTACAATCCTGTACTCTGGAGTTGTACAAAATGACATCTTGGGCTATATGTGTCTTTGACTCTACTAACTAACTACTTCATTAATCATCTTCTTGCTGCCACAACTGAACTAGAAGACTAGAACCAAGATTCTTATTGTGCGAAGGGATGTCCACAGCAAAGTTCATCCAACCACCAATCCCATCTCCCCGCGTGTGCCCTCCGAAAACCCGAGCCGTAACAGGGATAATGAAAGCTTCTCACCCTTGGTGCTCCATCAGATATGGTGAAAAGGCCACTTATTTGATTTCTGTTACCAAAGCTTCTGCTGCCCAAACAGAACAGTTAGCTTCTGATGATGGTAATGGTGATGATGATGAAACTGTAGCCCAACTCAAACAAGACCTCTTTGCTTCTCTCCAAGGTAATGTTAAAGAAGAAAAAAAAATTGTCTCTTGATTCTTGATTTAGATAGCTTTCTTATTGTTTTACTATGTTCTGTACATTGAAATGCTTCTGCAGGAATTGACAGAGGGATATTTGGAGTTGAATCAACAAAGAAAAGTGAGATAGAGAGATTGGTTGAGCTTTTGGAGTCACAGAATCCTAATCCTCAGTCAACTCTTTGCCTTGACAAGGTGCAATGCACCAGCAACATAATAATATCTCAGAAAAATGTCATAGACTCATAGCTATCTTTTTGTTGGTTTATCAAGTAGCAAGTGTTGGTGCAAAATGATAATACTAGTGTAGGTAGGTGGAGCATGGAAGCTGATATACAGCACGATTACTATCCTGGGGTCGAAAAGGACTAAGCTGGGATTGCGAGACTTCATCACTTTAGGCGATTTTTTGCAGAACATTATCATCGATGAGGTACTAATCATATCTCTCGAACCGTTGTTACACTAGAGCTACAAAGCTGAGGTTTCTAGTGCACATAACGATTAGGGGTCGATTCTTTATGCTAACGTGATCTTTATGTGATGAGCAAGGGTAAAGCAGTTAATGTGATTAAGTTCAGTGCCAGAGGTCTCAATCTGTTGAGCGGTCAGCTAACAATCGATGCCTCCTTCAAAGTTGCCTCACATTCTGTAAGTACTGTCAGCTACAACAAACTTTGTCACACCTAGAATGATAACTTTCAGAGGAATGAACAACTTCGTACATGTTTTCGTGCAGAGAGTTGATATTACTTACAAGAAGTCGATGATCACCCCAGAACAGGTATGGTACACAGTTTTTGGATTTCTCAGGAGCCTTTTTGTTTGTCAGTAGTATTGCTGAGTTTATGTTATGTGTGTTCTGAACAGTTGATGAATGTGTTTCGGAAAAACTATGAGATGTTACTCGGAATCTTTAATCCTCAAGGCTGGCTTGAGATCACGTATGTCCGTCGATTTTATAACCTTGCAAATCCTTTTTTTTTTTTTTTTTTGCAGACAATGTTTGTGAACTAATAACATGTTGTCCAACCTAATGTTGCTTGTTTGTTGTGGTGACAGATATGTTGATGATGCTTTGAGAATAGGGAGAGATGACAAAGGGAACATATTCATCTTGGAAAGAGTCGAGGAAAAAGATACAAGTTCAAGCTGAAAGATTTTTGCTCGATATATGTAATGTTTAAAGCTCTCTGCTCATAATAATGTTACTGTTTTGGAACAAGGCCTCATGCCCTCAAGGATTGAACCTCTAGACATTCTCGGCTTCGAATTGTCAAGTATAAAACCGCTGATACAGGCGATATCACAGACAAAAACTTATGATTATAAAACCATTTTCGGCTTCAAGTATAAAATCACCAATACAAGGTGATCTTACAGACGAAGACAGAAATTGCACGTTTACTAAAAGAGAAAGTCTAGTAAAAGGATGAGGTAAGTGTTTCAGTTCCATTGTGAAAAGTGATGGTCATGACCACAAGTCAGAGATTTGGTATCATCATTGTCATAAACAAGAAGCCATTCAAATTTAGCCGTCACACTACTGCACCAAGTTCACAAATTGTCCCAAAGTATTTCAAGGGTCCTTGGGTCCTCAGCCCAACCATAAGAAAATAGGCCGGTTATTAAGCTGGAACCATGTGAAACGCTCTGTGATAAATTTGTGCACGCCTTGCAATTTATGTGTAACCTGTCACACCATTTAAGCAACCGTGGCTTCTTTTTCCTTGGGAGAAAACGGTATTGGTTTGGTTGGGGCAGGCAGACGTCCAATACTATCAACTTTGTCTTGGAGTTTGGGTGGAGGCCTTGCTGCCTTAGGGAGAAGCCTCCCCTTTTTCTCAAACCACTCGGGCTTCAGCAATGCTCGTAGTCCCAATTTGTTGTAGTGCACTCTTCTTACTGAACCACCAGCAGCTTCAACTGCTGCTTTTGCTCTCACAGTTACCCTTGATACCTGATTTAGGAAGGAAAAAAAAAAGATGGAAAAACAAAATTCGAGCCTCCTGTAAATATTACTCAAATGAAGGAAGATAAACTATTACCAAGTAAAAAACACAGATTCAGTTCACAGTATCATTCGCCAACTCTACTCAACCTTGCAAGTTTCAACACAAACTCTACTCAATGGCCGAACATATTCATAACTCTGTTACATCTACAAAAGATTGGCATAAACCAGACCATGTCCAAATTATTCTCAGGCCTGTTATATATGTCCAAATTAAATCTCAGATATCTACTGCATAACTTCTGCCAGACAAGTGCATCAAATCATACTTCAGTTGTCGAAAGGTTGTCGAAAGGTGGAAAGCATACACAGACCAAGGGACAACAAATCTCACAATCTGTTACCCTACTATTTAATTGATCATTATTTTACATGGATATTGAAATCCAAGGTCTGTAGCAATTTCTTTTTCTATTTTATCTGTTAAGTTTCTAAAATTAAGGAAGAGGGATTCAGGTTGTCAAGAAGTCAGCGTGGTTGTGGAGAAACTTACTATCTCTAACTGCTTGATGATAAGCTCAAAAGAATTGATTTTTCCTCTATCATTTCTTCCAAGACCATTTGTTCATTGGACCAACAGTCAGTGGTATACAAATAGATTCTTTACTCTTTAGCTGTTCTTTACAAATAGATTCTCTACTCTTTACCAAAAGTCAGTGGTATACAAATCAAGTGAGTTGTTTTTACTAATTATGCGGTATTTTTTTCATCTCATAATCTTTCCTTTTTATTTGTTGTATCTATTGGGGCCTTTCTAACTTCAAGTCTGTCTAAGTTCAAGCACGGCCATGTTCAACAATTTTTTCGTGAGGAGGTTGTTTGGTTAACGGTTTATTTTTCAGCACATATTGAAATCCTAAAACATGTTATGAGGTACATAAAGGGGCTGGGATGTCCATATTCTAATGTAGGTTCATAGTAACCCTTTCATTATTATGTGTAGTTTAGTTAGGGGATGAGTGCAATTTCTGCAGGTTGGTTTAGCGATGATGAGATTTTCACAAAATGTGCACTCAATTTGTGTTGTGAGTCCTGCAACAGAGCTGTTCTCGACAATTGCTTCAGTTAGAATGATGATCATGAGATTTTTTTAACCCTTTTAAGTTTCGGTTAGATTTATAAAAATACGTTGCCTTTTTCATGCCATTGCTCTGTTACTATTTTTTATCAATTACTCTTGAAGGTTCACCGTAAACAATTGGGCAGGTTTGGGATGATTCTTTTATAACATGTATATCCAATGTTTAGTTTCTGAACAATCTTTCTTTCCCGTGTATTATTGTTATCTAGCCATTAAAAAGTTAATATACTCTCCGTCCCGAATTCAACTTCTCACATTCCATTTTGGGACGTCCAAATTTTAACTTCTCATCATTTAATGGAAGATATATCTCCTACTTTATTCAATCTCTAACCTACTTTATTAACATCTCTCATATTTTATTCACTCTTCTCTTGAAACTTGTGTCCGGACCCGCGGAAAGTTGAATCCCGGACGCAGGGAATATTAGTTTATTTATATAGGCACAGTTGCACGCGGGCACCCGCATGCCACCATAATATGAAATTTTACCCAAAAAAAAAAGTGAGAGAAGGAAACATTTTGCACTAGATTCTACTAAAACAACTATCTCAGGAAGCATGAGTTGTAATAAAATAACTACTTTGGCGTATATATAAGCTATTCATATTTCAGAATTAAAAATTGGGAGGGAGCTAAATATGGCTCTATAACAGTAGTATCTGATTAAAACTAAAAAAAAGATGTCCGGGCTTCCTAATTCGTTTCAAGTATATCAGCTTAGAACCTATACAACTACATCCTGTATGTGAGCTAAAATGCCCCTTAAGTATTGGTTATGCATAAAACAGTTATAGTAATTACAAAAACAATTTACCTCAAGATGGATGGGCCATTTTATCTCATCACATCCACGTGCCATCAATCTGACTCCATCACCAATTTGCTTTCCTATAGCCCTTGTATCCTAGAGCCAACAACATGTTCTCTGATATCAAATAATACTGAAAGTGAATCATGGAAGTTTATTGTATCATGTAGTAATGCTTACTTTGAGGGTTTTCATTGTGATCAATTCGGAAGAATCTATCTTTCCAGCATTTATGAGTCTTGCAATTTTTCCCAAGCCACATGGCTGCAAAAGTAGCGAGATTCATTAGATTAAGAAAGAGAAATGTGCTTTTTATTGACTGCAATCTGAAGCATGAACCCCAGGAACATAAAACCTGAAATTGGATACTGACCCTATAAGCAAAATCAACTAAACTCAAGCCAAGATTTTCAAAAAAGTTGCAAATCTCGAGGCAAAAAAATGGAACTACTTAACTAAATATCACTTTTATTATGTTATTAACGTATAGGTGAAACATCAGTTTAAGGTTAATTATATGTTTACATTGTTTCATATTGTGTTTCCATTTCAGTGAATGACCAAACAGTCAATTCAGAAGCATCAGGTACGTTGGTGTAATGAAAATTTATCGGACTTCACATAATTGATAGGGTGTTTGTAATTTATAATCATCCCTACATATATTGAGACGGCTCTGACACAGTCAGCAATCATATTCTTAAAAATTGCAATAATCAATATTTCCTTTTGGTTTCACACGGAGAGATGAAGAATCGAACCAAGCTTATCCAAAGATCAAAGCTCAATCTATATCTTGCACATAAATGTGACTTGTAGACAGTTGAGGTCATCAAGTGGTTTAGAAGTACAGTTTACAGGTGGTCTTCATACATGTAGATAATATAGGGACATCTTATCATATACCAGATTAAGTACACTAAACCATCTTCAATACTAATTGCATACAGGTGTGCTTATCCAAAATGAGTACATTCGTGACATCTTTATCTAATACATGAAACAATAATATGTTTATCATCAGCACATAAGATCACTCGGGAGTACTCCATTTCAACAAAGATCCACAGATTAGCTATGAACTACTACTATAAAAGAGGAGGGAGAAGAAAAAACGGATTAACAAGTCTGCAACTTTGTGCATATAGCAAATGGACACGGATATGCAACAACAACTATGGTTGTGAACTATCTTGCCACATTTACGCAAATCTACAGCTGCGGTCTCAATCAGCCAATTTATACTACTGCACAAAAAAGAGCTAGACTGATTCAAGTCTGCTACCAAGATGCTATATTTCATAATCTATGACAAAACATAATAACACCTTATATTAAAAAAAAACTCATCAATTCAACACAGCCTGGACATCTCGCCCTTTCCTATGTTACAATTACTTCACTGAGAATAAATGGTATCTTGCAAACACTCCAAACGTTACAGTAAAACAGGTTATATCTATAATAGGGATTAAAGACTGCAGTTCAGCGACCAAATACGTCCTTAGACATACAAAGAGGTGACCATCTCTAAGGAAAATGATAGGAGCCAACATATAAATCAGATTCAGTCAGTAACCATTAGGTACTACGTAAAGAATGTCACAGGAATTAACCATATAGTACATATACAAACAAGCATTCAGCAAAGAATAAAATTGATCTCACCACAATATTCCATAAATAATACTACACCTTATCACAACCACATCACCAAAATTATCAATAATTTACCTTCAAATCTAACATAAATATAAATATGAACAAACTGACATGCATACCTGAAATGTGAGGCTGAAAGGATTCTTGAAACCACGCTTAGGGAGACGGCGGCGAAGAGGCGTCTGGCCACCCTCAAACCCAAACTTATGAGTGCCACGGGCCTTTTGACCCTTATGCCCACGACCGGCTGTCTTCCCCTTGCCCGAACCAATTCCACGACCCTTTCGTGTCTTCTGGTGTGTTGCACCAGGATTATCCCTCAAATCGTTCAACGCTAACAAGCTATAAGCCCTAACAGTCTGTAATTGACAGCTCGGCTTCATGACACCAGGCGGAGACTGCAGCAAAGCATGTTGTATCGGGGAGAAGCTAGATATCGGCTTTTGGCAACTCGTCTGAGTAACACGGACCGATGCTGATAGCAGCGAAACTACTCTTTTTCTCAGCATTTCTGTGTCTAAGTCTGACAATCAGTTTTCTAACTTTGGGCGTAATTCAGCTTAACAAATTCCGAAAATCTGCCAAATTTGATGCGAGATAACAAAATGAAGTTGATTGCAGATATGAGCTACACATTTTGAACTGAAACATGCGCAGAAAGGAATGAAAACTGATCCAAAACACATCAATTGAAACTGATTGAGAAGTAAACAATACCAATACGATTGCAATTTTACCAGAAACAAAACGAAAGTCAGAGAAACGGAGATTTAATACCTGTTATCGATCGGAGCACTATCCACGGCCAGGTACAGCGATTGTTTTCCACCGGAGGTGAGGAAGAATGAGAGTGACAGTGAGGTACAGGGTTTTAGGTTTAGTCAAGTTCCGATTTCCGATTCGTGAATCGAGCGCCGCGCTCCAAAGAGATTTAAGGAATCTTAATTCGCGAGCTATACTCCACGAACTATAAAGTGTAGAGTTGAGGTGGAAAAAAAAAAACATATTATACTTGTATAATAATAAAATATGATATGTTTGATTATTATACCTTTTCCGCCCGTGCTTCACATCTTGTTCATTAGACGTAGTTTTGTCATGGGTCGGATTTGGTTAATGATATACATAGATGTATCTAAATTAAAACTCATTCATCTTCTCCCTTTTAATAAGATTTTTCGTCTGCATTCCGCTACTTTTACCTTTTTCAACCGAGAGAGAATAATTAGTGAGGAGGGACAAAAACTTGTGGGTGCCTGGTTTGGACTCCACATACAACACGAGGAATAGCCGATCCAATGAGAAAGAAATCCCAACGACCATTGAAGAGGATGAAATTCGACGGGCAGTCTCTTCCGGACATGGAACAAGAACATAGCTCGGAATTGGGGGAAAATGGTGTCGACGTTTCACAGATTTCATCGGTCCAAGATGAGTGTTTTCACGAAGACGGACAAGAATCAGAGATTCATTTATGCCCTATATCTGGTACATTTTCTTCCCCTAAATTCCTTAATTTATTTATGGTTCAGTGATTTTAATCGAATTGATACTTCATATCTAATAGAAATGCAATAGGTATAAATTATATGAATTAACATTGTTAGGATTGCGTCATTTTTAGTAATGAGAGGTTATCTAGATGATGTTGTTGATTTAAGTTGGGAGAAAGGGGTTATATATCTAAGGAGTATTAATTTATTAATGTTTTATTGTATTTTGTAATGTGTTCAATGAGTGAATTTAATTTCTTAATCATGAGTTACATGGAATTTTCAGTGTGGTATTTATAAATAATGATTTTGTTAAATCATTTGGGCGATAATTTCTATCTACCTTATAAATTTACTAGTGTATTTTGGCATTTATAGATCTCATAGAAAGACCGATAACTTCTCAGCGGGTGATGGATGCTTACAAGTTAAACAGATATTTTGCTGAACCTTCAACATTCATGCCGAAGCAGATGGTGGGATTCACCAATGATTTTAATGAGCGCAACAAGATAGGTTCGACACAATTTGGTGAAGTTTATCGAGGTAAGATGCGTGTGGGCCCCAAAAGATATGAGGTTACTATTAAGATCTGGAACAAAAAGGCCAACTGCCTAAATGATTCTCAAGGCCGTCATACCTTTGTCAAGGTGAGTGCTTATTTCTAATGTAGTTCTCTGATCCCCTGTTTTTCTGGTAAGGAAACGCAACCTTAATATATTATTTTACTTTGAACTCAAGTTTGTAGATTTGATTGCTTTATAGGAAGAGGTGATGCTCCTCAGGGACCCTCTGGTGTCTTTGCACAATAACGTGGCAAATGTTATTGGGTATTGTGATGAAGGTGGGGTCACGGGAATTGTTTATGATTTCAAATCAATGGATTCTCTACATAACATGATAATCAAAGGTAATAATTTGTCAGATGATGTCAATCTGAAGTCCTTGATGGTCTCGACCCCAATACACCCCCTACTCATAAACTATATAGAATCTATATGCAATTCGCACGTGGATTCCACATAGTTTGTGAGTAGTAAATCTTATTCATGAATTATGTTGATGCCATGCGTCACACTACTCACAAATTATGTGGGGTCTATATGAGCTCACACATGAATATCACATAATTTATGACTAGTCCGTAAATTGAGAGCGATCCCTCACATTTAGTATAAATTGTCTTTGATATTTTGTTAAGTTGACATCTTTAGACTTTGTCCCACATGATTATTGTTTGAATAGATGGATTTGGTTGGACGGAAAGGATTGAGGTTGCCCTACGATTTGCTCGCTTGGTGGACTATCTTCATAATCTTGCCAAGCCCTATATAATAAGAAACATTAGTCCACTTCACATAATGATTGATCATGTAAGTTCATTTTACCACTAAAATTACAGCTTTTGTCACATTTTTATCTTTAGTACTACAATTTATTTAAACTTTTCACCTAAAATTAGAAGAATGTATGAATTTCTTGGAGTAACATTTAATGGTTTTATTGTTTTGAATGATGACAACATATTACATTTACCTAGACTTGTATCTCCACTTCTGATGTTGTAGGAATTCAACCCAATTCTCTTTGATTTCGGATGTGTGTATGGGGGAATAATTGGAGAACTAAATGCCAAGAAGAAGCTAATCTGGAACTCACCAGGATATATGGATTGGAATACTCCTCCTGGTATGTACATCTTTCTTCTTCATCACATTTCATACCATGCCTCTTAGACTTAATTACTCACTTCCTCCGCCTTATAAAATTTCATGCATTTATAACTTTCTCATACAGTTGTGGTAGAATCTGAATCTCAGTTTATTAAATGTTAGGTGCATGAGACTGGTGGTATACCATCTCACATAACATGTGATTCCTATATATAATAGATATCACACGTTTTATTAGAGGGTGTACCACTGATTACATCTCTAACATCTAAAAACTCTTGAATCACATACATATAAATCGAACTAACTAGATGTCATATTTCATTTATCCATCATATATACATGCTGATTTTCTTCCATTTCTAATGATGTCTGACAGAATTAGCATCTCCTAAATCTGATGTCTATGCGTACGGTGTTATCCTTCTTGCATTGTTGTCCAAGAGAGTGCATGGACATGCAAACAATGGAGGGGGGTGTATTGTTGCATTGGATGACTTGGCTCGGTTAGAGTACAGTAAAAACATGTCAGTTGTTCATGAGAGCCTTAAGCAGGAACGAGGTTATGACAATTCTAACGCTCTCTTGTTAACCAAGTTGGGAATCCGATGCATAGAGCCTCATGTACCTGAACGTCCAACTATGAGGGAAGTCGTGGATTGTATCATGAACTTGAGAGTCGTCTCAGATCAGATCGACGTCGCGTTGGATTCTAGCACTGAGAGCTACTAATCAATAGCTTACATCATGACCAAATCGCAAGAAGAAAAGATAGTACGGAGATATACAAGACTCTGTGCGGAAAACATGGATTTTATCTAAATAAATACCAATATGTCGTAATGCATATGCAAAAGCAGTGCAATATATAGTACTTTCAAATCAACATATACTTTCTGTTTGTTAATTTTCTAAAAATATTGCTTCAAGAACAAGTATCGATGCATCAGTTTCTTGAATTTATTTTGCGAATTTCATCGCAACGGTATGAACTGAATCGATGATCCTAATCATGATACTGCATGCATAATTTTGATTGATGAATATGTCTTCTCTTCATATTTAATTGATTTTCAAATTGTCGATTGACTTCATTGTTAATTCTAACAATTGGAGATGTTGCAGATATCATAAATGTAGACATAAATATCTTTCGAAGTCATCTGCCCATCATCTCCCAACCTTTGTGTAATCATTGCCAAATGAACCACATTGATATCCATCGTGTCTGTTGTCTGTAACTTTGAGTGAATTTAAAGTAACTATTCAACTTATTTTCAGGGCTTTTCGAAAAATCAGACCCTTATTTAGATCACTTTCGACGTTGGAAACAAGTACAAGTACGAATAAAATCTCATAAATTAACGAATTTTTTACCGAATGATACAAACTGACAGAACTTTTTGCATCAAGCAAACCGAAATTATTTCGGTTACCAACTGCAAATAATGCTTACCGATTACAAACTTGCGTGTACTGGGAGGTAACAAGAATATGTGGCCCATCCTAGCTTCTAAACATCTTCTTGATATTACATTTTTGGACTGCACGTGAGCCAAGAATATGGATAATGATAGTAATAATAGTTAGTGGGATGAATTGATCTTTGACTTCCAGCTCAATTATTTCAAAATTCTTTACACTCTAAGCTTCTCAAATCTGTTGTTAGTCTATTAAATTATAATGTGAATACATATACTTATGTCTATAATATACATATAACAATACAATTTAAACTAAAAATCAAATTATTTTTCGGGGCATGGTGCCGGGCATAGTTTCATTTAGGTGCCGGGCATTGTTTTTGGGGCATGGGTGTCGGGCATAGTTTTCATTTAGGTGCCGGGCATTATTTTTTCGGGGCATGGGTGTCAGGCATTGTTTCATTTAGGTGCCGGACATTATTTTTCCGGGGCATGGGTGGCGGGCATAGTTTCTTTCATTTAGGTGCCGGGCATTGTTTTTTCGGGGCATGGGTGGCGGGCATAGTTTGTCGGGCTCGGACATTATAGTCGGGCACTGGACGGACTTTATTTGTATGTTGTTTATCTAATAACCCAACTACATTTTTTAATCAAGCCCTAGATCAAATAAAATTGTTAATCCCAATTTTCATTAAAATTACCAATAACAGAGAACATCTTGACCAGATTAAATTACATCCTTATAAATCATGCTACATAAATGGACATCCAACAAAATCTACGGGAATGGCACTGAAATGATTTTAAGTTTTAACAGTATATGCTATACTTAACATCACAGTTCAAAAGTGATTACCATCTCATTACCAAACATTCCAAATGCTAAAATGGTTGACAAATGATACCTTTTCCAGTAAACCACAATTCCCATCATAAAACTGAACATACTCCCACTATAACCATAATAAAAAGTAGAAACATGTGCAACTTTCCTTAACAACTTGGATTTTGTAATTTCAAGGGACCCTTGAATTAAAATAAGGAGATGGAGTTAAGCCCTTATCAGTGAAGTCATTAACATGGCTACCACTATGGTTGTTGTAGTACCTGCACAACACCTTGCACTTGACCACATTGTCATGGACATAGAACCCAGGTGTGACCATGATCCGAACAATAGCCGGGACGAGCTTCTTAACCTTATCTCCACCCATATCCTCCATGTAAACCGGGTCGAATCCAATCGAAAAATAGGCAGACCAACCGACTAAACATTGCGAAATTCGCCTCGCATGGGTTGGAACCGGGTCACTTTTCGCAAATCCAACCGACTCAAAGTCCTCGTAAAACGCCTTGCTAAGCAAAACCTGCTGAAATCCTCACTAAAATTACTTGTACAGATAGATTACTGAAAAGGGGGAGATAATGGGAGAGCAAATAGTTAAAATTCAAAATTCAAAATTCAAAACCCAAACAGAGAATAATCATTGACTTTTTTTCCCTGGGTTTAATTTGGGCAATGAAAAATGGTCTTTTTGCACATTTAATTCATGCATAGTAGTTTCCATAGATATAAAGTAGATGTCACGTGACCAACCCAGAAAGTTAAAAGCAGGGTTATAGTAGACATTACACGAAAAAATTGTACCCATCTGTAGAACCGCAATTGACTGTTTCCTAGATGAAAATAAGTGGGCTTCTGTGCACTGAATGGTAGCTCACATAAATTAACTCGTATAAGTTGCTAACTTATAAACTGTTACTTACTCTTAGAATTGCAAACAAGGTCAATAACTAACCAATTAAATTTCGCTTGTTCATAACGATCATCAAATTTCATGTGAAGCTCTCATCCAATAGGCATGTAAAACATGATATCATCCATATACTTTATATCTACTTTTTTATATGATCATACTATAACAAACCTTATTTCCAGGGCTGACTCTATCTATGCTGCATAATGTATTCTAATCTAATGCAAGGAAGAAATATTATATAAGCTTTGTAATCGTGGTATACCTCCTTGTACCACATGATCACGACATGTAAACTATACACACTTGAAGTGTTCTCATCGTATCGTTCATTGGATTCTCCGGTTCTGATTTTCCTTCGTCTCATACTCCCTCACTCCCATAAAATGATAAAACTTACACACATTAGAGTTGTCGCAAAGTCATATACTCCCTCCGTCCCGGTTTCATTTACCCGCGGAGCCAGACACAAGTTTTAAGAAAAAATTGAATAAAGTAGGAGAGATTGTAATAAAGTAGGAGAAATAGTGTATAAAATATGAGAGATGGTGAATAAAGTAGGATAAAAAATTTTCATTAAAGGAATGGGTAATTGAATTTGGGACGGACCAAAACAGAATACGGATAAATGAAATTGGTACGGAGAGGGAGTATATGCTTTGAAAACTGAGTCTCATCGAGAAATGAAATGAATGAGCAGAAGACAACGTGACATCTCGGAAACAATACCCCAATATTCTTGTGGGAGTACACAAACTCATGAGTCTGGTTAAATTATCAATTCTCTGGTACTAGCTACTGAAACTTGATTCGTTTAATGTAGCATTCGAATATCAGAACTAATCTCGCTGTCTTCCATCTCACTACTGATGGTTGTTGCTAGATTTACTGTAAAGGGAAGCCAATGGTCACAATGCTTGTTTGATCTTTATCCAACTATAAAGCTAAGCAAGTTCGGGAAAGTATAAAGCATCTCTGATAAAAACACCTCGACCACGATATAAAAACACCTTCATTGTTTGTTCACTTAACTGCATAGTTTTCCTTCCTTTTCCCGGTTCACAGTAAAAACACCTTCATTTTTTATTGCTGTCAAGTGTCTACCATAAAACTCTCCTTCGCAGTAAAACAGGCATGATTTACCATTATCCTGATTGTTTTCATTTCGTGAGCAGATTCACAATAGCTTAGACAAAGCAAATGCCAACTAGGGATACGACCAAACCATCGAGATTATGCAATAAAATATACATCCAGACACAACAGTATACTAAATTCCGAAAACTGGATTAAGATTTAAAAAAATTCCCCTTACAACAAAGTATAACATTGTTTCCAAGGGAGAGTACGACAAATGAAATGGAAGGGTAAACCAGTACATTACAATCACTCTCAAACTAATAAAAACCTACTGAAAGGACACAAGATCAAAGACAAGAGGTCGTTACATTCTCATCACCATAATCAACATGAGAACTGCACGAGGAAGATATAAAGATACATTACAATCGACTACAAATCCACCACCTCAAAAATTCTGAACTTAAACCAAACTGAATTTCCTTGACAAGTAACACGAAAATCCAACTAAAGGAATAATTAAAATGGCAAAACTCACCATAGAAGCTAAAGCCATCTTCTTAGAAGCACTTCCTGTGAACAATTGATGGACCTGACTCGTCATATTCACCCTTGGCAATCCACATCTGTCCAGCATAAAACAATCATACATTAGTACTAATGTTCAATACAATTATTAATTTACAAGTAAAGAATAGTTGAATATGAGAAGGAAGAGATACAAGTGAATAGATTATCCAACCTGCTGGAAGGTGCTGAGAGATGCAAGAATAGATCCTCCAATCCAGACACTGTATTTCCTCTCTGGTGGAGCAACAACCTTAATCTTCATGCTGCTGGGAGCCAGGGCAGTGATTTCCTTGCTCATACGATCAGCAATGCCAGGGAACATGGTTGAACCACCACTGAGAACAATGTTTCCATAAAGGTCCTTCCTGATATCAACATCACACTTCATGATAGAGTTGTAGGTTGTCTCATGAATTCCAGCAGATTCCATTCCGATCAAAGAAGGCTGGAACAGGACTTCTGGGCAACGGAACCTCTCAGCCCCAATGGTGATGACTTGTCCGTCAGGCAACTCATAGTTCTTCTCTACAGAAGAGCTACTCTTGGCAGTTTCAATTTCCTGTTCATAGTCGAGGGCAACGTAAGCAAGCTTCTCCTTGACATCACGGACAATTTCCCGCTCGGCTGAGGTGGTAAACATATAACCTCTCTCAGTGAGGATCTTCATGAGGTAGTCTGTAAGATCACGACCAGCAAGGTCCAGACGAAGAATAGCATGAGGAAGAGCATATCCTTCGTAAATGGGTACAGTGTGACTAACACCATCACCAGAATCCAGCACGATACCTGTTAGGAACAACAAATGATAAGGCCATTATTAATAACTATTCCAACAAAAGACAGAAACTTCAAACTTTCACGGATGAAAAACTCACCAGTTGTACGACCACTGGCATAAAGAGATAGAACAGCCTGGATGGCAACATACATTGCAGGAACATTGAATGTCTCAAACATGATCTGTGTCATCTTCTCTCTGTTTGCCTTGGGGTTGAGAGGAGCCTCAGTGAGAAGGACAGGATGTTCCTCAGGAGCAACACGAAGCTCATTGTAGAAAGTATGATGCCAGATCTTCTCCATATCATCCCAGTTGCTGACAATTCCATGTTCAATGGGATATTTCAAAGTCAAGATACCTCTTTTAGACTGCGCTTCATCACCAACATATGCATCCTTCTGTCCCATACCAACCATGACACCAGTGTGTCTTGGCCTACCCACAATACTTGGGAACACTGCCCTGGGAGCATCATCTCCTGCAAATCCAGCCTGAATGAACAACATAAAACATCATTAGAACAGCTCAAGATACCATCAAGCGTAAATATGCCTAAATTCCAATCCAATGTCACTAACCTTCACCATTCCAGTTCCATTGTCACAAACAAGGGGCTGAATATCCTCGGCATCGGCCATCTTTTATAACTGTAACCATTTAATAATTGTCAGTCACAATTCACAAATACCATTACCTAAATATCACAAAGTAATCTACACAGCAACTAAACCATAAACTAGAGCGACACAATACACACAGGGCAAATGCATTGTGTGCCAAAGCATGTTCACAAATGATAAATCTCATTCAGCAGCAAATTTCATACTCCTCTCATTAACAAACACTTCATTCATAATCTCATCTATGTTCCATTTCTCAGAAAGTAAATCTTATCATTTGATGCAATTGATAATTGCATTAACATCAAACCATATCATACCTACCCTAGCAGGTCAGACCAATCACCACTTACAACATACATACCAAAACATTTCAATTCACATTAATCTCTCCATTCAGTAAAAGCTAGAATCCGGAAAGAGCATATGAGTTAGAACTATTACCACCTACAATTTACACACCAAAACAATTCGGTTCACACAAATCTCTCCACTCAGCAAAAGCTAGAATCCAAAATTACAAATGAGAGCCATATCAAGCACAGCAAAACTAGTATGCAACAACAGACACACCTCCAGCCTCCATACACAACAGATCTATACCAAAAACGCCAGATCGAGAAACACACAACACTACAAACAACAGATCGGACCTCAACGCACCAAAATAACTCAAACAATCAGCAAATCCGACGGTTTCCATTTCTAAGCATTTCTAAGCAGTAAAACGACAATAAACTCGCAGATTCAGTTCAGATCTCATCGATACAATTGAAAAACGACGAAATCAACAAGCAAAACGACAGTAAATCGAATTTAAACAGCAGATTTGGAAAACAGAAAGTACCTCAAACTGTAAAGGAGGCAGGGAATTGAAGATTGAGCTAAATCGCAGCTTGGTTTTGAGAGCAGGTTGGTTGTTTCTCTCTCTCAGTCCTTTCCTGTCGCCTCGGAGATTACGCAGAGATGAAGGAATCTAGTGAGAGAGTGAAAGAAAATGAGAGGTGAGAGAGAGGTGGCTGCTAGCTTATATAGGACGACTCATAATGAACTGTGTGCTCTGCATTTTCGAATTTCAAATTTGGTTATTAATTTGTTTTGCCTTTTTTTTAATGTCGGATTTCTTCGGAGTGTTTGGTTACAATTTCGAATTGAGATATCTCGATTCCAATTGAGCTTTTTGTGTAGTTTTTTAACACAAAAACGCAACTGAAATTGAGGAACCAAACACTCTGCTTGTTTTTGATTTTCAATCTCGCGTATAAAAATTGAAAATATTTGAGTGGTGCAAGTGAGACTGATTTATTGTGAAGCTGAATTCGCTTTGAATTTTGATGGTGGCAAATTTTGGATTTCCTATGCGTATTTGTGTCTTTCTATATACCATTATTTATCTCATTCATTGTTAAAGATGTAGGTTGTGGATATTTTATTCATTTATTTGTTTATTTAGTATTATGAGATGGATGGCATTTCTTGACCTCTTAAAATATGAATTTGTTTTAAAAAATAGATATATGACTCGGGTCAGTCAAATTGCTTTTAAGAAAAAAGAAAATGACTCAGGTCAATTTACATCCAAAACCCTTGTGCTTTTTAGTTTCTATAAACTCAGGTCAATGTTCTGGAGAGTTCTTCAGAAGTTGACAGGAAGCTCAAAGAAAAGATAAAACTCCAAATAGACAATTTAGAAATTTTAGAGCCAATGGTTCGTGTATCTTTCAATCTGTTCTATTTCAAGTAAAATATTATCCAATTTACATACTAATTAAAACTTTTAAAATGAGAATATTATCATAGAATCACTATTTCGCACAGTTAAATTTTTGTTGAATTCTTAGTTAACATTAGTTGTCGTGTGATACCGCATTTTGACATTACAAAATATACACACCCAACTCGTTTAGCAAAGGACAGGTTGACTCCGCCCTAACCCATGTAATGTTAAGTTTTTAGGTTAACCATACCTAGTTACATTTCGTCAACTGCTAAATGCACAAGTTGCGCACAATTTCCATTCGGGATGTAAAATTCCTGACGTAAATTACAAAGTCCACGAATGGAACCAGAAGGTTGAGACATCTTTTACGAGAGACTATATCTCGGTAGGCCAGGAGTCAGAGAAGAAATGCTCTTCTCGATGTGAACTCCAATTACAAATTTCCATGCCCACGATCGGACAGAATAAAAGTATTATTCCACACTTGTGTTCCTTCACCATTCTGTTATTGAACAGGATTATATTATTATATACTGTATAATTTAAAACTCAACCAAAATTAAGGTCCATTCAACAAAGAATCAAAGATCACCTTCATAGAAAACCACCAAGCACGTCGATGGATCAAACATATACATAACATTAACAAAAGTTTTCAACACATACAGCTCGCTGCCCGTGCAATCGACTTTCGTGTACAAAATTGCCCTGCTGAATGGCAAATGGGAAAATTCCCGTATAGAAACAGGCAGCCAAGAAACCTGATTTTACACTAGCAACATGCTGACATAGTGACATTCACAATCTACAACACACACGACACAGTAATAAACCTCCGTTAACATAGGCACAGAAATAGAGAGGGGCCCATAATCAAAGCTTGCTTCCTCACCTCTCGCAACCTGAACACCAGCTCAACGTGTCAAAACAGAAATAGAGATTATGCGACACAAGAATGAGGCCACTCGGAAGAAACTATACAGACTTGAAGAGACCGTGATATGGAGGTGCATAAATAGGAAAGGATGTAAATTTCTCGAGAAAACTACATTGTCTGACCTTCAAATAGCCATAAAAAGGAGCTATATGATTCTAGCCATCAAATTTCTTGACAAAAACTATCAACGCAATATCTTCATCAGTTTGAACATGCCTCTGACACGGCCTGAGTTGACATGGTGGATGTAAGGAGTGTACCACGAAAACCTTCTTCCAGCCTCTGTGTTTCCAGAAACGGGTCCGAAAGCTCGTCTACAGATATGGTAATGAAATAAAGGTCACTCGGAGTTTTCAAGGTAAAATAGCTAAAACTTCACATTCTAGTGATAGACTGAGAGACCAGGAGCGGTGCATGAAAATATTGGAAATAGAAGGTATAACAATAGATGAACAAAAATAAAAGAAAAAAAATAGAGGACTGTTAAAGCACATTCAGCACCATAAATGTTTCAGAAGCAGTGCACGCCACGTGATCTAATGTTCAAATTAAGCTACATGGGTCATTTTCCCACTCCAGTGGATATAACAAGTAAACAAAGCATTTCACACCAATTATTAAGTCACATGCAAATAACTGTAAGAGAAGAGTCGAGAACTTCCCATTTTAGCATGTAAGATTAACTATTGTGTACAGATGCAAAAGTAAACTATTTTTAGTTTCATTTTCATTGGCTTTTTCAATAAACGGATCACAATTACTAAGGTTAGCCATGTATTTTCTCAGACTTGATTGACATCAGAGAGCAAGTCATCACATAAAATAAAGAGCAAATGTGTAATGCAACTTGAGGTTTGAAAGAAAATCTCAGCACTGTTAAATTACAACGAAAGTGATCTAAAAGGTTGATACTAAGCAATAGCATTCTGAATATATTGGAGTTCCATTCTGAAATTTTACGTAATGGAATTTGGTCAAACAGTGCAGAGAACAAACTAGCTTATGTTGATCAGAGCTTTCCCGACCAGTCAACTTATACAGGATTACGAGCATTTGGGGTCAAGTTTCTTAAGCTTACTACACTTACCAGCAATGTCTCGATTCTCATGAATCTGTGAGTCGGTCACCCACAAGGTGTCGCCAGGGAAAATATTTTCATCGACCAAGCAGGCTGTTTCACCCTCGATTGTTCTGGAACCTTTGTGGAGCTCCTGATTTTCCTTGACAACCTGGAGAGATGGAAAAAGAAAAAGAAAAAAACTCATTAGATTAGAACATGATTTATAATGGTTAGATTCTAACATAAACACAGTACAGAACATCTAATATAGACTACTCTACAAACCACGAAACATAGGGTTAATAGAAAAATAAATAATGCTTCCAGAAAATCAAACTTCACTACTTAAAAAAGCAATTTCAGTGTTGTTTTCTCCAGTAGGAGTTTTACCAGCATGTAGTTAGGAGATACAAATAGATTTGCATGCCTTCTTTAAATGTAAAAGGACCCTCAACAGATAAATATAACCATTGAACTTTGAGGAATTCAACTTTCATGCTTGCAGAAAATCAAAATTCACTACTAAAAAATCAAATAGCAATAGCTAACATGCAGGCACGACGGAATCTCATTGATGTTCTTACCACTAGTAGAAGATTTACCAACATGTAATTGGAGATGCAAATAAATTTGTTTGTTTTCCTTAAATGTGCAATGACCCTCAAGAGATATTTTACACCCCACTCATTCCCTCCATTCAGAAGGAGGTGGGGGGTCTAGTGCAACATCTTTTTATTAGAGGACATTACAGCCGGAGGAATGTTGCAAATAAAAAAAGTTATAGGGTAACTAAGTGGCAGGGAGGTACTGAATGTGAGAGAAAAATAAAACAAAAAACTGCAATTACATACCCCAAAGGACTCCCATATCATCATCTTTAACTGATAAACAGATGTTGATGCAGAAACATTCAAGTTTATGGAGTTCCCATGGGCTGACTTCCTTGATCGTTTCGAAGTGCGCCGGTTTGGCTCAGCAATAGTCCCTGATGCTTCCAATATCGACTTTGGAGGTTCTTTGCCACGAATTAAGCAAACACATATATCCTCATTTATATAGTTTAGCTTCTTCATCAATTCTGAACTTTCCCTTTCGCCGATGCACTCTTCACAAACCTAAACCACAAGAAAGACACTTGTTTAGAATTACATATGATGTAACTGAGAGTCTAGGAACGTTGGGGCAGTAACAAAAAGCCAAAACAATTTCAATGACAGAACAAGAACTAAGGCCATCTCCAATAACATAAGCTGTTACCCTGCCCACGACCATCTGCTCCAATAACACCAACCCGTTCCCAATACATTGTATCTCGTGTTTCTCTAATATTTATTTCATTTCACATATTACTAAAATCCATATTCACCTTACATGATTAACATAAAATGTTTGCAATAAGGTAAAATAGATTAAATTCTATGGTACTCACAGAGAAATAAAACATAAATACATCACCATAAAATAAAGAAAAGAAATGGAAATTATGTTAGGCAGACAATACACTATCTTGTACACATTCAGACATATTTATTTCACATCCTATTCTTTTTTCATAAATCTATTAAGTCCAACACTGGAGCTATCTTTCTTCTTCTATTATGAAAATCATTTCAGGCATGCTAAGGTCACCCAACGGATTCTTCTTTCCACAAGGACAAGACTCTTTTCCTCACAGATATAAGCATAAATAAATAAAAATAAACTACTACAAAATTACCTGAGGAAAGGTCTTGACTAAAAGCCTGCCCGAATTACCATTTACTTCGTGATCTGTACTTATCTGACCCTCACGATCTGGCATGTCTTTCTGGGGCCTAATATTTTCATCTTTCGCACCATGATCAACCTCAATTGTGGCAGAAATACATTTGGCAATAATACCACCCCATTCTTCACAGAATAATCTCCAATCGTCCTCTTCAATGATTGTTAGGTTATCGGTCTAAAATTCAAATATTGGAATCATGAAATGAATCATTAACATACTCGAATAGGAGGGCTGACATATAGAAACTTAAATAACAAAATAAGCCTAATTGCACTAAAGAGAGCCAAACAACTCTGGTATTAGTTCCATGCACAAGGAAATAGAAATAAGATCTAATGGTGGGAGTAGAGAATTAAAGAAGTAGATTGGAGTTACCGTGGGTGACTTCTGGAAAATAAGATCACGTTTCCAGATGAGTTCTGGGGGCCTCTCAAGAAGTTTACCGTGCTGAAACATACAGAGGGGGTTAGAGAACATATGCAAAATAATATACATTACACATGCATAAAAGATAGAAAGAAGATCTTTAATAATGCATGTAGCTTCACATTTTTGCTCTGGACAGATTGACATTTGCAGTTCTTATGGAAGTTGGTTCCAATGCACTGCTCATTTTGACAAGCTTCCATGTTTTTATGAGGTTATTTCATTATAATCCTACATAGACTGTCCTTCACCATAGAATTTTCTTACAAGACATGTGAGTGTTTGCAGATGCTTAAGAAGTCAAAGTACTTTTACGATTTTGAACTAGAGGAATTAATTTCTTGGTGTTTGATACTATATTTTCTGCTGCAACTTTTGTACAGAGACATAGATAATTGCCAGAAGCAGAAGAGCAAATCAATGGCTGCTTCTAAGTGCTTAAAGCAGGAAATGAAAATAAAGATAGGTAATTAATTGATTTTATCAAACACTAAAACTATTACTTAAATTGATTTTGATTCAAGATATCAAACATAAATAATGTTTGCTTAAAATCAATTTTATTCAACTTTTAGCAGAAGCAACCTAAAACTAATTTGTAAAAGCATTTACAAACACTACCCTGGCTAGGTAACAATTGCATCTTAATTAAGGGGTCGTGATAACCTTTAAACAGAGAAGCATATCAACAACAGTGTTTAGCGTATCAACTTCTGCAGAAGAAGAATTCTTCCCACTAGCATTTATGTAGCTTCTCCATTTCGATAGCCATGATGAAGGCAACAAATAGTATTTGGTATCTGGACGAAGAGCTATATTTTTATGTACAACTAGTTTGTCATGATTCTTCCGCTGTTTCAACTTGAATCCCCTGGCAGCAGAAAGCACCTAATGAGCCACATAACAAATAAATGATCTTTCCAAATAATTAAATTCAAGTCACCTTAGATTGTCTTCTGAAAAAGCAGCTTCTGTTAGTTCCACACTGCATATAGCACACGGTTCAGAGTCTGCAGGAAAAGATGAGCATCCCAGAGTGTCCTCAGGCTTTACTTCCATTGCCGTATCATAGATGAAATTCCAGAGTGTATCAGGCACCAGGACACGTTTAGCACCAGAAGCTATCTCAGGTAAAAGTTCACCGTGGGGACACCTGATTGAAGCTGTGGGTCCAGAATCAGCATCACATGGCATATTTATGTTTTTCCTTCGAAGCCACTGCTGCAACCTACAAAGTACAGGAGCTAGTGTTTCAGTAATCGACTCAAAATTTCACAATTAAAAGTATTGTTTTCTAGAAGTGATACCCGGCAAAAAGGCTACACAGTACACACTAATGGAGTCAGATTTCACAGCACTAATTCCGACTCAAATTTCACAATTAAAAGTATTATTTTCTAGAAGCAATACCCGGCAAAAAGACTACACAGTACACACCGAGTCAAATTTCAATGCACTAATTCTAGTGGAGCAAACTGAAAGAATGACGAGGATGATTACATGACTGGATTTCCAGTAGAACAATGTATTCAAATAATTCTAATCTGAGAGATCTTATTGCGTGCACAAGTAATAATTACTTAGTTAAAAATCAAGTTTATGCTATTGTTTGAAGTTCAAAGCTTTGCAATCATTTTTATTCCACCTCTAGATTAAGTTATCATCATTTACTGTCTGTGATACAATGCTTCACAGTTTCTCATAAATTGTTTCTTTTTTCTTTTTCTTTTTTCTGAGCAAAGCAACTTTTGTTGGAGATAAAAGATTACTGTCATGCCACTGAAACACGTCTTCAGAATCATGTTTCCTCTCAAACAGTAGTACTATATCAAGAATGACAAAATGAGGATTGGCACACTATACACAATATCATACCAGGACTTGGATATGTAGTACAACTTGCCCTCCAAAGGCTCGCCTGAAAGTGCTGCCTCTGCAACTTCTCTCAGCAATAATCTCTTATCCGTGTATATATTTGCATGTACCATATTCTGACCCATCTCAAGGATGCAAGTGCTGCAGTAATCATCCTTGGCCAGTGTAGGTCCCCCTTGATACTAGTGACAAGAATAAATAACATTATCAGGAACAAAACATGGGTACACTAAGAAACATGTGAATATCCAAATCTAAACCACAAAAGGATGCAGCCACATCATAGCTCCTAAAATGGACACAAAAGCAATCAATATAAAGTAGCACCAAGAAGAAAAGTTGATGCCTAGTCTCTAGAACAGAGCACGATGACTTGACCACTGGCACAAGAAAAGGTGGAATAGATTGTTCCATTGAGACAATAACACCTCATATTGCTAATCATGATACTGTCAGAATTCATAATTCACTTGCTAGATAATTAGATACCATGCACCAGAAGTCATCATTGGATCCTTATGGTTTGCTTGTGTTCCATAAGCTTTGCAATCCTATAAAATAAAACAATGATACGGCTTTTGACCAGGGAATTGAAACAAGATATTTCAGCTTACGACGTACACCACATCTCATGATAATGCCTCATTTTCCTGTTCATCTTCAGATGGTGCTGAACAGTTTCTTGCATTTGCTTGCAACTACTGAGCACAAGTGCACAAGAAATCCCCAAGCAACAAAGGCAACTCCAGTTTACAGTTTTTTCAGAAATGTTTCCGTGCAGTAATTTTGAAAAATTACTGCACCGAAACAAAAACATCACCTCAACATCCTAGTAAAACGTGGAAAAACTGTTGCATCTTTCCTGGTCCACATTAACGTGAGAAATACTCCACATGGAAACAGTAGTAATCTTTGCATGTAATTGCCTGATTGATATGAACTCGTTTGAGACTTTGAGTTGTCATAGTTCTCAACGGAGAATATATCAGTCTATGACGAACAGATTGGCATAATCTAATCTTGCAGTAACTGCAAATCTTAGGAAATATGATATCTATATAAATAAAACTTAATTGAATCATAGGCAATACGTATATCAAGATGTTGTTTATAAAGCCACCCAAGTTAAGAATGTCATAAGGGAATAAATGCAAGTTATAATATCACAAAATTAAGCAGCAAGTCTGATTGAGAGGGAACAACTTCAAAGGAGGGGGTAAATGAGGCGCATAAAAGATGTTGGATTTGGAGTAAACGGTATAAGAGGTTATAAACATATACTAGTATTTAAATAGTATCTCAGTGTTCTAAATTATATTATGCACAAGAACCATATACGACAATACCTTAGAGTATAACATGGTCCAAGCTTCAGAAGAAACACGCTTCATGAAATTAGTCTTCGACAGTGGCACCTTCCCATGCGAGCATCGTAAAGAGGTATTGTCAATATTCCTGCACAGCATTTTGCTTAATATAAGCAATACTTCTAATATACTCCAGCCGTCCAAAACACTAGTTACATTTTGGGCATCCCCGGTGAAGTTATCACATTTCAATGCATTCCATTATTGGAAATATCATTAATTCATTACCACCATAACAGTGCATATTTACAACATTACCACACTTCATCACTTGATCATTCATTCTTTATCACAATTCACAACCCCCTACCCAGTTGTACTATATCTCAACAGACAAAAGGCAAATCTAACAACTGTTTTGGGACGTAGGGGGTATGAAGTCCAGGAGCCAGCACTCTCAAGTTATCTATGTGTTCAAAGTAAAAACGTGCTGCACAGAACTAAGCAATTTTAAGACATAACATCACTTGGTTTTATTTATTTTTTCAACAAAGATAGCAATTTTGTTCCAAGTGATCATGAAAGTGCACCATCTCAATACAAACGTACATATCCTACCCAAAGATAAACAGCTTAAAACACCGAATAAGTAAAAAACGAGCAGCATAAACTAACCATCTTAACATTATAAATACATCTACCAACATCAAAAAAAACACAATAAATTAATAAGTTTAGGGCAGATCACTTCAACATCAGAATACATATGCAAACACGAAATGAGAATATCCGACAAGTTGAATTGATAGTATGAAAAAGAAACAAGTGCCAACATGTTAAATTTACAAGATCAAGGAGAAGGGAGAGCTTTACATACGATGCTGTAATACTGTCAGACCATTGGCGAAGAAAGTCAGTGGAGATCCAGAAGTATGAGTCTTCAGGTGATTTCACTGGTGCTACAGAAAGGATTGAGCGTACCTCCTGTCTCCGCTCTGTGATGCGGTTCACCTCGAATTGCTTCTTTGATTTGTATTGTTCGCACGAATCAAGATATTTGGAGTTCATCATGTTTACTTCTTTTAAGACATGAGCTGGAATAAGTTCATCATTCCCATTTGATACTACAGGACCGTCGACTTCCATTACTGCAGGACCATCTACTTCCATCACCTCAAATTGATTCTTTGACTGATCACAACATGGTATGCCAGCTTTGCCACCATCATTGCTTGAATGTCTAAGCACATACATTAGCATATATGCATCACTAGATGAAAACATCCGAACATGACGAGCACCATTTGTCTCTGAAGCTTGGGAACGGTTCTCGTTGGTGTGATTATGATTAACATGCATGTCCACTTCGGGGAATGATGATATCTCAGTTGACTCGGAGCGCACAGCTTTAGCACTCTGACTTGATGAAGTGGATCCAAATGGCTTCCGGCCCATTTTTGAGACACTTTCATCATCAAATTCCCACCATACACCAGTATTCACATCCTTTATATGAGCAGTATAATGGCCACTGTTGGCAGCAGAACCCTTGTGTATCAGGATGGCTGACAGATCATATATAAGATTCGATTGAGAACACTCGGATAGCCTCTGCGCCATGTTAAGTTCTACGGGAAAAGAAAATGCAGAAGTTATCTTCTTCCTTGTGGTTGCCTGCAAATAAAATCAAAATAACACATAAATAAGAAAAGAGATACCAATGAAAATAGATTAATTGCTAAAGAAACCTCACCACTGAGCTTAAGTCATTCCAGTAGGTTAAGCATAACAATGCAATAAGCATTTTTAGTTTGTCCAATTCTTAGTAAATAGACTGTAAATCTGAAGCAGCAGAACCAAGCTTATTTCCTCAACAATAAAACTCTTAAACACAAAAAACCAATTCAGATCTTAGTTATGCCAGATAGTGGCAATCAACACTTACAGCCTCTAATACAGGAAATAAATGTGAAGAAAAAGCCAGGTGTTATTAATTTTATCACGTAATTTTGGCATACGTGAATATCCAATCCGCTGAATTTCCTATTATCCCCGTAATACGTGGACTAATTAGTTATTACACGTACATATTGACAAATTTCCCACCATTATTCCATTTATTGTAATGCCCTCTCTATGTCCCTATTCTTCTTCGCACTTTTCCTATCTACTCCCCAGAATTTTCTTCATATACATGCTCCCTCTTCCCAGATATCTATCACAACACTGAGAGAATCACATTCATATGTATCAAACAGTTATCTACACCCATTCAATGGCATTATCATGAAATGTGAAATAAATAAGTGCCTGTATCCTTTGCAACAGCCACGACATAGCCCCCATAAATAAGTCAGTAAAGGAACGCAGCATATTGCTAATGGAAGTTATAAAATCAATTACGTTTGGAAGAAAGATGCAACGCTTCAGCTGAAAGTTAAGTATAGCAGGCAGTGACCGCAACTTGATGCTGCGTGTAGCATCAGCTCGTGTGGCACATGCATCACAGTAATATTGATTGTCCCCTTGAAGCTCCTCTGTGCTAAAGTAATCATCCAAGCTCTTATCTAGACTCTTTAACCCTTTAACATTCAACTCCAGTTCGTAGAAATCTTCAACTTTTGATGAGGCTTCAGATTCATTTCCACATTTTGAGCACCTAAGCAAGGAAACAAAATGTCATTTCCATAACTAATAGTAACTATAATCACAGGTGGTGTTAGAAGTGGGAGGGTGGGCGAGTAGGGATAAGAGATGAGTGGGTTCTGAAAAAATATATACTATTCAGATATAAACTGACAAATGGGAAATCAATAATCAAGTACCTCTGAAAATGTAATAGAAACCAAATAAGAACAGAGAGTCAGAGACTAGAAGAAAGAATTAGTGCCACATACAAGCTAAATAAGTAAAAAATCATGAACAGTATGTGACGTTCTCTAATCAGATAAGTTTGAAACAAATGTGTCAATGGCCTAGGGAATACGTAAACCCACATATCCATGTGTGCTAATACTGAATTAAACCATAGGTAGTCATGGAGCTCTTTGTATCCTGCATTTTTAAGTGATTATTCATTGTAAGGTGGAGTGCACTTGGATACATAGGATGAGCCATTGAGTCAATAGTGAATGCATAAATTTGGGGGTAGCAACACCTTTACAGATTGCCAGATACAAAATATCCGATGCCATAAACAAACCACTTGAATGACTAAAATTATGAATTCACTAATGACACCATAAGCAAATGACATGCTAATTCTGGAAAGAAAGAAAAAACACCTTGAAATCATTGAAGACTGAGGATTTTACCTAGTTACATGAGAGATCCCTCCACGGAAAAGATCTTGTATAATAGTTTTAGCTTTGGAAACCTTGGACTTGTGCAAGCATCTTTCGAGTAAAGATAAAAGCAATGTCAGAAACTCGTGACTGTCCTGCTGAACACCATTATCAAGTTCCAATGTCTGGATGAACGGCGCAGAATCCACATAACTCATTTTACTAGAATGCAGCTGGGCAAAAAGCCGAACAAGGTTGTTCAGCACGGGTTCTTCCTCCAGAACTTCTGGTTCAACCGAGAAAATGCCTTCCCTAAAGGCCTTGTGCATGTACAAGCACTGTAGTATACTGTTTGCATAGCAAGTCGCACCAAGATTTGTGAGCCCTGCCGGAGTAGTTTGGGAATCACGGAGGTCCACCGACGGATCCTGACCTAGGGAACTCACAATCTCCGTAGTCTTCTGCCACAGCCCAGATTTTCTACTTCCATTGATAGGCGGTACCAACCCACAAAAACAGTTGGGATTGTCCTTGGAGTTCACACGGCATCCTTGGCACACAGGTTTATAAGTCATGTAGAGCTGATTTACATCCTCTTCACTCACCTCTCCTCTTGCAAGAATTTTCCTACCATATTGCAAACAAAAATTCCACACATACTTATTTCAACTGACTTATTATTTCTTAATAACATAAATGTCATAGGTTAAGTCTCCTTAGTTAACTTATCCAGAAACGGACCTATGTTCTCGAGAAAATCATCAATGTTATTAATCAAAACGTCTATGTTCTCACCAGTGCTTTTTTTATATTACAGAAAATCCCATTTCATTAAGACGTTTTGAACATGTAGTATGATTTTCTTCATAACATAGGTCGTCTCCATTTCATTAACATCGTAGACACTGTGAATGTAAAATGATAAGTTCTCCTAAAGTTTCCGTGAAACTACATTCCTCAGTACACCCTAATTTCATAATTGCAGCAGCATTTTAACAATCAGAAAAATTAAAATCTCTGAGCACCGAACACAAATGAGCCAGACAGCTTATTACCAACAAAATCAAGGTAAATTAAAACTTCCAGCTACAACAAAGCAAGCACAGGTACTAACAGAAGCAATATCTTCACCAGAAAAAAAAAAAAAAAAAAAAAAAAGTAGAAATGCTACCTGAAGATTTCGGAGGTGCAATCGCCATTGTCATCAGGTCGACCCCTCTTATTTTTGCTCCTCGTTGTTGGTCGATGATTTCCCATCTTCCAGCAATCACCTGAATTTGGGGCAAATCGAAACCCTAGATTTTTTCTACGATCAAAAAATCACAACAGAGAAAGAGATTTGGAGCGATCGAAGAGGTTTTGGGAGTAATAATTATTATTATTATTATTTATTTATTATTATATTTGGTGTGTTCAGGTTTATGTTGTTCTGATATTTTTACTGTGTTTACTAGATTTAAAGTATTTATTTTTCTAATTGATGCCTTGAAAGAAGATATTTCTTTTGCGCGGGTGACTTTCAGTTTTCCCTCTTTTTCTGCGTTTTCACATTTTCGTGAGAGGGAGGAGGCTGGATCACTTGTTGCTGGTGTAACTAGTCCATTGTTGTCCATTAGCATCGATTTTCGTTTTCTTTGAAACGGTAAAATTTTATCGAGAAGATTAAAAGGTTATTGATTGATCTTATTGATAGAATTAAAATTGTTTGACTTAGGATGTGACTAATTTACTTGGGGGCTAGCTTGTACATTCATGGCCTGGATATGGAATATGGCGTACAAGACTGCTGGCGAACCGAGGTTTTTCCGAGTAGCTCGACCCTAAGGTACGATAAAAGACTCTACATATATATAGATGTTTTTAAAAAGTTAGACTGCGTATGGATGACACAGTATGAAAAGCTATGTTTGGTCTAAATACGTGATATTGGAAATATGATGGCATCCACGAAACATACGATGTTGTAACTTGTGATCTTTATATACTATGGAGAATGATGTTTGAATTTAAATACATAATGAGTTTTCTAAATATGTGTTGATGTATGCATAACATATTATCAAATATTGTGTATTAGGATATGTCTTAAGAGATTTCGCTATATATGAGTCGTATCACGTAAGAGTTACTGCATGTGAATATGAATACCTTGCCTGAAAACTTATGTCAGTGTGGGTAGAGAGTCTAGAGACGTAGTAGAAAGTGAATGACACATAATCAAATGATGTATAATGCACTTTGTTTGTTTATTAGCATCTCCAACAACCATACGATGCAGGTACAAAAAGAAAGGTGGCATAATCAGCACCAACTAGGATATGTATTTCACGTAAAGTGTTTAATTAATCGTTTGTAGAAATACACACGGTTACATCACATCGTAGACCACGTAGGCTTATTATATTTATAATTAAATATATGATCTTAATAGTTAAACTAGTGTACTTTTAATATGTGATTTTCTTATTCTTCATTTTGTTGAGAAGAATAAGTGTCCTTAGGTTACATCAGAGTCCATAATTGCTTACAAATTTGATGGTGGATGATCCAAGAACTCCTCATCACCAAAAATTTGCTAAAGAATTCGCCGCTATCTTGTCATTCCTATGAATCCTCCTGAAAGTACATGTCCAAGCCTTGTCCGCGTGATAAGCTTCCATATAAGTAGCAATTCGTTTCCATTTCTATTCTTCGATTCGGCTATACCAAGTAAGTTGTAGGTCATGTAGCAATGCTTTAATCTCTCCTTCTATGGTTGGACATGTTATTATCTTTGAAAAGCCCAAATCCACTGCCCATGTTCATTAGGCAACAAACCTTCAATAGCCCCACTGTTGATTTATTCTCGCACACTTCCATCCTCATTTAATTTAACACCAGTAGGTGGAGGTTTATTTTGCATTTTAAATATGTGATTTGAAATAGTTCAATTGATGTACTTTATTATTATATGCTGAAAATAATTAAACACATGTTCTCCAATAATTAGTATATATGGGTCCATATAACTATAAACAGTATACCGTTACAAGTGTTATCTGAATCCAATGAAATTAGACCAGTTTTGGTGCCTTCCCATTCAGCTTGCATATTCGTGGAGGGTCCCTTGATCGAACATCGATTCTTATCCCTTCTTTCATTTTTTGTCCAGTTTTAAGGTTTTCCATAACATAGGCTAAGCCATGTCTTCCACCATCCCAAATTCAAATGGTATTAGATACTTCCGATTTGATTAGGAGTCCGCTTATTATGTATTAAGTCCGTCTAGAAATAACACCGGGACTCAATCAATAACAGTGCGCAAAATGAGTGTTGAGTGGGTTTTGATCGAGTTCGTAAACAATGTGCGAAGTGAAGGGTTCGTTTTTGTGTGTTGAGTGGGTTATGATCGATGGTATATGCCACGCGGTTCTCGCCAAGACAGTACCTAAAATTTGGTGATTTCAAATTTTATAGTAATATTCTTATATGCTATATAGAAATGGGCTGGTGGTAAAATATTTTGATGGAAAAATCAATTTCTCAAATTCAAGTCTAGTTTGCATTACATTACTCATCGTCATGTTATTATTTAAACTATGATTATTTTTACTTTATATTTTTCGAACTTCTTAATTTTCCTAGTAATAAGATCTTCTTGATATTATATTGTTTTGCGGAGCCAATTATATTATGTCGTGCCTTTTTTGTATTATTTATTCATTTTAATTTTTTTTTTTTTTTGCCCAATATTACAAATTTACACAGGACCTTGAAATATGTGAAATGTGATGTTGATGAGTTCGTAATGCAGATAATGGTCGATTGGGATTTATTACTAAAATTAATGAGCATTTCAAATGCATGCCTTTACACTAATTGGCGGTTTAGTCTTTTTTTTATCTCTGGTAATTATAAAAGAACTTGTCGACATGACTATAGTGGAATGGCTCAATGATTTATCAAGTGGAAGTCACATTCAAGCTGAAAAGATACCATTATGCACACTTATACCATTGGCATTTTACACTGTAAGGACTAGAGAGATACTATTTGACTCCATAAAGATCTAATGCTAAGCTATAACAATAAAAAAAAAAAAAAAAGGAAAAAAAAAAAGATAAAAAGTTCAAAACGTTCTACTCATATGTTACATCTATTACTCAGTAGCTAGTTATCAAGTTTCATAATTCCGTATCAAACCTTCTTGTTGTAGGGGTTCAATTCCTATAACAACTTCTTGAGACGTCTCAGTTGGTACTGGACCTGTTTGGCTTGTGATCGTGGGTCGACTACTTCCAGCGATTTTGCTAGTTTCAATGAGGCAGTGTCGGCAGGTAGGGCAAGACGAGTGTGATTTCAACCACTTATCGATGCACTTAACATGGAATCCATGGTTACACTTAGGCAAGACCTTGACGCGCACGCCAGTGGAAAAGTCAGACAAGCAAATGGCACACTCAGTGTCCAAACCAGGTAGGTTTAGGTCTGTTGTGTAACTCATAGTAGGGAACGTCTTAAGAGCCTTTTTCTTAATACCCGTGTTGGCTAGTCTTGCTGGTGGACTTGTATCATTAGACACAATACTTGAGCACCCTAAAGCACATCTTATGATTGAATTCAGTCCAAGTGAACAAATTAAGGCACATAGGAGGACCGATAGGACCATTACAACGTTGGCATCAAACGCGTTGCTGTCCGGTTGTAATGACGGGGCGTTTGCTGGAGGTGGGGAGGTGTACAATGGGGCATGTATCAACAATCTTCTTGAATGGAAATTCTCCAAGAAGTCATGTAGGACAACTGCAGGGATTGAGGAAATTGAAGAGGATGAAGCCATTTTGTTTTTCAAGTTGTGTTTTGAGTTGATCTTGGAAGATTTTTAGCTAGAGAAGCAACAAATGTGGGGAATTTATAAGGGAAAAAGTTGTGAATTGTGGGACATCTTTTTAGGGATTAATCTGTGTAGTTGCTTTTTGAGTATTGGATAAAAAATTGTAGAGTACTTGGAAATGTTGTTTCTTTAATAAAAGCAAGTCATGAGAGGAAAACATGACCAATTGTGCCAATGGACTTTGCTACTTTTTATTTGAATGGATGAGTAAAACTTTTTTAATAGTATAGTCTGTACTTTACTACTTTGTACTATTGGTACACTAATTTTGGGGACTCCGTTAATTATCAAAATACCACTACTACTCTGTCCCACTCACACCCTCTATGTTTGGCACCACCATTTGTTTTTATGTAATGTGGTAATTTATTGGTAATTTACATTCAAACCTCATTCTTAAATATCCTACTCTCCGTACCCTAGCAATCTATGCATAATCTCCTTTTATTTGTGTACGGGTTCTACTTAAATATCCTCCCCTAATATCCTTTCTTCCTATATTGTAATGTACTCAAATATCTTCTCCTAAATATCCTAATATTATTTAATATCCTGCACTAAGGTGCAACATTCGTAGTATGTTTAACTTTTATATTTCGATGAATCCATTGGAATACGACATAGAGTCAAGTGGCTGTTATTTTCTCCTCAATTAAGGAATGGTAATATAAAAATAGTTTGTAATAGGTACTCTCTCTGTTCCTTTTAAATGTTTACTTTTTACCATTTCGAAAGTTTTTTTTTAAGTTTAATGTTTACTTTTTTGGAAACCTACTATCTCTACTTATTAATTTTTTAAACAATCTTTTTCATACTTTATATATTCTCACTTACTTTTTCTATTTTTCATCTTACTTTTTACCACTTACTTAATATTTTATTCCATTTTCTTAAAATTTACACAAAACAAAAGGTAAACCTTGTAAAAGAACGGAGGGAGTATTACATTGATAGAGTTTTTTTTTTTAATTAAAAGGTGGGGTCAAGCTCCTATTATTAAAATAAAGTTGTAAGTGGGTGATATAGTAAAATAGGGATTGAATAAAGTGATGATAAAGTAGGAAATATAATAATAAATAATTAGTTAGTCACAAAGTCTCATGAGAGACGGTCTTTAAATAACTTATCTAGAGACGGTCTATATTATCAATAAAACCATCAATGATACTAATCCAAATGTTTATGTTGTTAACAAGATAGATATTGTTGTAAAATACCAATGTTGAGAACATATGTGTTTTAATTAATAACATCAATCATTAATATAGGTCCGTATCTAGATAAACTATCTAGATACCATCTCTAATGAGACTTACTCTTAGTAGGGAAAAAAAGAATTTCACTTATGCGTAGGAAGTTTATTAATAGAAAAAAAAATTTAGAAAGTTATTAATGAAGCGATGTGTATGATCCCCGTAAAAAATTACCATCTTCCTACCTCTGTGTATGCGTACCAAACCTTTTGGAGCACTTCGACGATAATAAAACTTCGAAAGAAATGCAATGATTCTATAGTGGACATATTTTATTTTATTTTCTGAAAATCTGACTCGAAGATAGAACTCAAAGCAACTGAAGCAAATTGCAAAGGTCCACTTATTAAGCTTGCCGGAAAGCAATTTGAAAATATGAATATACTGAAGATCTTTTAACCTTTTGTTTAGAGAAATTTATCTTGAAGATCAAACATGGGCTCAAACATATATCTCAACTACCAATGAAAATTGATCTCCATTTGTATACTTCCACTAATTAAGAATAGCCCCTTTTGCAGACTTAATGTGCTCTGTCCAATCGAACCGGGCCCGACCCACCTTGTACCCATAGCCTGGTGAAAGTTTGAAACGTGCACCGTTATTCCCATTGATACAACATCAGCTCAGATGACGATAAGCCTCTAACTCGTCTCGTTCCATAAGGTATTTGAGCAATCGAGTTGAGTTCAAGTATAACTTGACACGATAAGCTCGACTCGATAAGGTTCGACCTCGCCTATCTCGATAAAGTGTTCAAGTTTGTATTCAAGTCTAACTCGATGTCCGTTTTGCTATCGAGCCGAGTAGGACCCGTAACTTGGTGATACTTTGTTATACTTGATTAAGACCATTTGTTTGAAGAAAATATTTGTATGTATTTTTCATTAACGAGCCCGGACTGGATTAAAACTCGAATCAATGAACCGAGCTCGAGTCTACTTACCGTCAATCAAGCTCGAGCTCGAAAATAGCTCGTTCGTTCGCGAGCTTAGTTGAGCTCGGTCTCAATAACGGCTCAAAGCTAATGGGATAATTGGCTAGGCTCGTTAAACAACTACCCGTGACTCGTCTCAATCTTGACATTCCACTTTTTTTTTTTTTTTTTTTTTTTTTATCTGTCTTTTATCTTAACTTCTCTCATGATTTAAGTGAAATTATCTATCTTATTTATATAGTCCACACTTAAAATATGCATCCAACATAATGAGAATTTGAATATGTGAGGGAGTAATATTATAGTTGGTAAGAAAATATACTTCATAGTTTGAGAAGTACCACTGAAATTTCTCATTTGTTGATGACATGGAACAAAGTAACATTTAAAAACGATACTTTTCTTATTCATCTGTTAGGTAAATCAAGTGAGTCATGCTATAGAAATGATTTTGATTGGAATTTAAGTTTGAAGGATAGAATTGCATGTTAAAAAGTTAGGAAAGGAGGGGAAGGTTGGCGTGACCATGACCACAATATGACCCACCCTGAAAACCGGTACTCGGACCGACTATATGGGATTCGGTCCGGCCTTCGATTCGAGGATTTTACAGGTTTGATCAAGGACGGGGAAAATAACGGTCCGGACTGAAATGAACCTTCTCTTTTCTTAAAAAATAATTATAGATCCTATAAGCAAAATAACTCTGGCCTAACAATAAATCCTTAAATCTGTTAAAATGTTTTCACTCACATGACACTTCCACTTTATTTAAATGACCTTGAGCAAGTAATAATGAGTCAGTGAGGGTCGCTGCGAGTTTTATTGGTGCCAATTTTCCGTTCCATCATCTTTTATTAGAATTAGGTAAGATTCGAACTCGTATCCCATCCATTTCTAAATCTCAGAAAGCCATTAAAGATAAAGATTGAAAGGATGTTTCATTTCTAGCTAGCTAGTTAGAGAACCCCAGGTGAAAGTTAACAGGCCTACACCTTTATTTATGTAAATTGCCGACACACATGCCTCTTTTACGGTTTGTTACGGAATTTTGATTAAGACCATTTTAATTGAGATATAATCGATAAATAGTAACTAAATTTTAATTGTAAATCAAGAATATTATTATTTGTTTACCGTTGAAAAATGTGTGTAGCAATTTTGTTGCATATGCCAACTTAGATCAATTTTAAATCGTCTTATCTCTAAGTTTGTGCGAAATTAGTGTTAGAGGTAATCAATCACAATGTGAAAATCCACGACAAGACGGATTCAACTGAGTTAGTTTACTATTAATTCGCTATTCATTGTATTTGTACGGTTCCGCCCGATATCCTATGAATTCTTTTTTTCTTTCCTTTGCATAAAATACACAAATTATCAATAGATACCGTATCTAAATAAATACGGTCTATATTATGAATAAAATCATCCATATTATTAATCAAATTTTATATATCGTTAATGAAATAAGTTTTGTTGTAATATAAAAAACACCAATGTTGAGAACATAGGTGTTTTGATTAACAACACCGATGATTTTTTTATCTCTAGATAAATTATTTAGAGACCGTCTCTCAGTAGACTTACTCTATATAATTAAGAAATACTCTATCCGTTTCACTAAAAATGCTACAATTGTTTTGTACACAATTTTTAAGGAAAAAGAGACAGTTTTTAGATAACTTATCTAGAAACGGCCTATGTATCAAGAAAATCATTCATGTTATTAATCAAAACGTTTATGTTGTTAACGAAGTGAGCCTTGTTGTAATATGAAAAAATACCAATGTTGAGAATATATGTGTTTTGATTAAGAACATCGTTGATTTTTTTTACAATACAATATAGGCCCGTCTCTAAATAAATTATCTAGAGACCGTCTTTTAGAAGACTTTATAAAAAATGTGCGTTTAAAAATGAGTATAAGATTTTAATTGCGTGGGAAAATATATGTGGCCCTACAAGTGTATGGTTATAAATGAGTGACAAAGTATATATGGCATGTGACCTTAATAGTATATTTATAAAACGAATTATAACACTTTTAGTGAAACATTCGAAACGGACAATTGTTACAGTTTTAGTGAAACGGAGTAAGTATCAAATTACATATATAGATTCGTTGAATTACGACGAGTGACCATGAAATTTTCATTCTAATGTTATATGCCAACTTTCGAAGTAGTACGGAACCAAAAAGAGATATTTACCTATGTTCGTTGTACTTAGCAGGGTATGAGTGTACTCACACGATGACGTTAGTTGATTAATATGTTTGAAATTATATCATACGTACAATTAAAGTTATATTACACGAATTTTGTCCGAACTATTGTTATGTTTAAGGATGTCATTAGTTACAACTTGCAAGTTAGTTGCAATATAGATTACTACAACCCCTAAAAGTTTCAAATCAAGTTCAAACAGCTTAAAGGGATTGAGAACGCTACTCATACGAATAAGGTGCACATTTCTTTTAGGGAATCTATCTATAAGAACTTCAGAGTTAAGCGTGTTTGCGTCATCCTAATCTTATGATGGGTGACCAATTGGAAAGTCTCCCGGTTCGCGCATGAGTGAGCACAAAGTGCGTGAAACGATATGTTGAGACAGTACCAAGATATCACTGTGAGAGGAAAATGATATGTTACAGACAATGCCAACATATCACGGATGAGAAAAGTACATGTTGATGCAATGTACCATCATATTCACCCTGAGAAATTTGAATAATGGCCAAATTCATTAGTGGTCCGGGTCGTTCCAGTTATTGTGTTGAATAATTGAACATTTCTTAGGTGGCTTATAATCAAAGTTACATCAACTTAATGATCTTCTTAAGATTTCCAGTAATCTCCTCCGAGTATTTAACTCATTTTATTCGTACTTTCTTAGCAACAGCCTTATATGGTTGAGATTAAGGTTGCTATCAGTCGGTTTATCCCCAACTTCTTTATAATTTCTAATCAATCTCTTCACCTTTTGCATAATTTCATCTACTATATACATCAGGATCGTAGAATTAATGGACCCATTTGGACCCTAGATCCGTTACTTTTAATAAGTACGTACTCGAACCGCCTCAAACTCGTTTAGGACCCATTTGCTCCTTGTGCCAGACCCACAGTGTAGGGTATGAGCATGTATACAATAATGGTTGGGTATGAGTCAATACGCATTATAAATAATCACGTATGTGGTACGAACCTTGCCCATTGAAAAATCTATACACACCTTCCAACTCGGTAGACACAATGACAGTAGCTGACAAGAACGATCAAACACATCAATAAAGAATGAGAACACGATAATTTTATGTGCTTCGATGTCAACTCGCAAACCTACGTGCATCGAGATTGTTCATATAAATAACTAAATTCCACACCTCTCTACAAGGTTGAGATTTCAGATGAAATGAAATTCTATCATGGTATCAGAGCATACGACTCACGTCCAACCTGGGTTCAAATCTATTACGAGACAAATTCCGCTCCATATTAAATTTCCACTCAAATTACCTCCCCGAAGAGATTGAAACTGACTACAAGTTCGGGGAGTATTGAAGAGTTAAATATAAATGATTATATTTCACACCTGATAGAGTGCGGAAGCAACAAAAGTGGCTTAAAAGTACTAAATCCGGTCCAACTCTTCATTTTCAATCCCATTTCATATCAACACTTCTCTACAAGTTTGAACTTTTAAATGAGATTGAATTATATCAGTTCCTGAGAAATAATTATACTACAATACAACGAATGCTGGAACTCTATTTTCTACATACTCTAGTCCTACTGATTATCATCTTGAATATGCTAATATAATATTAGAATTGTTTCTCTACTACCTATTGATCACTCATTATATACGCAATACATCAAGTGCCAGTTGCACCATAAACCTAAAACAATGTAATACTTACTCCGTCCAAAAACAAGTTTACTTTGATGCTTTTTTTTCATCTTAATTATTTAATTAATCTTAAACTACAAATATAAAATGTTCAATTTTTTTATATAATGAAATTTTAGGGAATAAATTTTCATTATATAAAAAAATTGAACATTTTATATTTAAGACATTAATAAAATAAAAAGCTAATCAAAAAATCAACGTAGATAACTTGTTCCTGGAGAGATGAAGTAGCTTACTAACCACCCACTCAACCACCCACTCCGTCAATAATTGGCAAAAATATTCTCAACCACCGGATTTCAGATTTAACTGTGGCCGTTGTGATGACAAAATACGTGGATTGAGATAGCCATTTTAATAGTTGTGCAGTCCGATTGATGAAACTAATACATTTTTCCGGGGCGTCTCATACATTTCAAGGCCATGTGCGAACATATAAGATTGGGCCCCGAAAAAAATCTAAAATGAATAAACAATAAAAAAAGGCACGGCATACTATAATTTTCTCCGCAAAATAATACTACTAATATGAAGAAAATCTTATTACTAAGAAAATTAAGAAGTTCAAAAAATACAAAGTAAAATTAATCATAATTTAAATAATAACATTACGATGAGTAAGGTAATACAGACCAGACTTGAATTTGATAAAGTGATTTTTCCATCAAAATATTCTATCACCATCCCATTTCTAGATAGCATATAAGAATAATACTATAAAATTTGGGGCCTCCAAATTTTCGGGGCCCTGTGCGGGCGGGCTCCCACGCATGGCCTTAACCACCCCTGCATTTTTGTCCCAATAGGAGCTACCTAATTACGTAGCTGAAACTAGGAATCGATAACTGAATTTTACGGAGTTGTTTAGTAAATGAGCTCACAAGCTATCCCCTCTACTACATATACTAGTTTATTTACTCGACGGGTATGGTAAAAAATAATTAAGTATATATGTTTAACGATTCGACTATTAATTTATCTAGCCTCAAATCTTTAAGCTGGCGCGGTTATTCATGCTCAGCTCTCTAGACAGTATGTTGGCCCCACTGTACCAACAAAAGTCCTTTCTCATTAGACTTTATCTTCACTCGTGCACGAAGGGGAGGCGTTGGGTCTAGGCACCCACAAAAAAAGTAAAAGTCTACCGAAACATGTGAAAAGTTATGTTAGTGAAATAATAATACTTCCTTTTACATTCTCAGTGGTCTCGGACCCCCCCCCCCCCCTCCGGCAAAGAAAATCATACGAACGTGTGGAAAATGATATTATTAAAATAATAAATTTATTTTTTTGGGTGGGGCGTGGTGTCCCACCCAAGGGACGGGGTTGTTGACCGCCCGACCTAATTAGATATATATGTTATGCGCTTTTGTATTTTATTTTGGTTCGTGTTACACTGGTTCATTTTTCTGAACTTGGAGCCCACTCATACCCGTTAATTAACATTTAACGGGGGTGAACTCATTTTGATATTTATCAAGTTCCATCCCGTAGGTTTAAACCTATTTGTGTCGGATTGAATTGTTTTTTTTTTTATAAAGTCAATTCTAATTTATTAGCAACATTATCCATTTTATTTATGTTGTCCATTTAAGCACTCAACAATATCACCGAGCATTATGACATATCATATTGATTGATTTCATCTAGGAGTACTATGACTTGGCTGCACCTATATATACAAGAAGAAAGCTTTGCAAGAATACTACGCATTGAGAGATTTAATTCACATTATCTTGAGAGTTAGGTCTTCTTGCTTTACTAGGCATTATTGTCGAATTCACTTGTGAGTGGTCTCTAAGGATTGAGATTTACTTTAGTGTCTTCGAAATAACTGGTCCATGCAAGACCATCTTAGTTATGAACTAAAATTTTATGCGATCGCACTACTCGAAAGTCTAATCATTTTTCCATAAAAGCATGATAACAAATGAAATTTTCAGTACGATCCTATGGTTAAGCATTACAGAGTTGTTAATCGTATTAAGTAACTTTTGGGAAACATTTTCCAATTCATTCACAACGTAATCGACTTTGTTTATTCCTTCCGCACTCAAGTACTTGTTACATTCACCATTCATTTTCAACATAACATATCCATCAATCCCATTGAACATGTTAATTACATTGGTAGGTCTTACACACACCCAAAACTTTCGCTATATATAAGAAACAAATCATTTATGTACCCATTTATGAGAGAGACCTGACATAAAATAAATAAATGGATCGGGAAGCTATTCATACTCGTCCCATTTAGGACCTTGCGTAGAACAATTTAGGCCCGTAATTTATGCAACCTCCCCTGGGTTGAACTTGAACTCATTTAGTACTCTGGCTCGTATATTTAAAACTTACGGTTGATTATGGTCTGAGAAAGTAGAGTGAGCCCAACATATTCGCGCACAATTATGCGAAATCATTGCGGTGAACACAATGTCGTTGTAAATAAATGTGGAATAATATCTCAGACACAATCCTTTTCAAATTATAGTAGAATAACAACACCGGCTTATCTCAAAATTCCAATCTTCAGTTTGATATTGAATTTAATTTTTGTTTCAATTTTTTTTGTATTTATATTAATTTTTGGTAATAATTCGTACTCATTTATCACAAATTACCTCGTTAAACGCATACACTATTCTAATTTCTCATATAACAAGGGAAAATTACATATACCACCCCTGCAATTGGCCCACTTGTCCCTCGCCCCCCTACTATTCAAAAGTATTATAGATACATTCAAATTTTACACATGAATTTTTTCGTACTTGTAGCCTCAAAAGTCAACGGAGGTGATGACATGATCTACCATTTTACTGATGTGAGGGAGAGAGTTTCCAGTATCCACGAAAATGCCATCCATATTATAGGTTCTTACTTTCTTTAATTGTTTCTTTTCATTTTCTTTTCTCCTTTCTTCTTCCTCCTTTATTCATTTTATTGCAACCCAAGTCTCCAATCTTAATATGATTTTCCAGAGCTCACACAAAACTTTCTTGAAAAAGCTCAAATCAATACCTAAACTTTTATTTCGAACTCTAACATCAATTAAGCTCCACCAAGACTAAATTATTCAACTACATGTTATAGGTGTCCAAAAAAATAGAATTTGGAGCCTTAACAACATTGACATGGAGCTGTTAGAGCACCAAGTCGGAGTTGTCAACAACTTCGACATGAAGCACATAAGTTGTGCAACTCCAAGTCGGAGCTGTCGGAGCTGTCAACAGCTCTTGGAGCTCTTAAAGCTTCAAATCAAACAATTGTGATTTGGAGCATTAACAGCTCTAACATGAAGGCGTGTAGCTATGACCCGTCGAGTTATCACTATTAAATATGAATTAAGTGCCTTAACTAAATTGTAACGACTCGACCACTAATCGATCGAGCCCCAACCCTTTGGGTCGACACGGTTACTCATGGGCAGTTCTTCGGGTGATATGTTGCCCCCACTGTACCAACACATGTCCTTAAGTTCCAGGACACTTTGTCCTCACTCGTGCGTGAACCGGGAGACTTGTTAGTTGGTCACCCATCCTAAGATTGTCCCAGAGCAAGCACGTTTAGCTCTGAAGTTATTATGGATGAATTTTCGAAAAGAAAGGTGCAATTGGTATGAGTAGCGTTCTCAATCCCTTTAAGCTCTCTAAAATTTAACTTGAAACTTTAGGGCGTTACATAAATAGTCCAAGTAGGAGTTATAAGAGTTTTGGGAATTTTTATTAGAAAATGCTACAAATAACTCTGTATGATAACTATTTAGGGTGATCCATTTTGTTCATGTTTAATGTAAACTTCTATGGACACATATTTTTGTAAAGAATTGTTGAAATGATTTGAATAATAAACTTAAAAATTATTTAGTAATGCATAGGTGGCTGGAAAAAATTAAAGTGAAAAAACAACAAAGTCAAAGTAGAATTTTTACTATAAAATACAAAGTCTCCTTAGATACGACCTATATATAACTTATCTGGAAACGACATGTGTTATCAATAAAACTATCGATATTATTAATCAAAACTTCTATGCTATTTAAAAAAAACACCAATGTTTAGAACATAGACGTTTTGATTAATAACATCGATGATTTTATTGACAATATATGTACATCTTTAAATATAGAGACCATCTCTCAGTAGACTTACTCATAAAATAAACAATGTAATTTTATTTGAAAATAGCATACGGTGTTATGTTAGACTTAAAATAGCTCATACTTTCTTTTTTTTTTTTGATAATTTTGTTTTGGAATAATATAGGTATAAATTTACAAATTTATATATATACATAACAATCGCTCTAAATACGCCCCCGTTCTCAAATATTTTGGTTTGGTTGAATTATCGTTCTCAGATTCACTCTATATGTGGCTAACCGGTTATGATTTGGTTACGGTTCCTGCATGGTATTATCGGTTATGGGCACCAAGCATTCAAATATTATTTGGTAATGTGCTGGGTAAAGCCCAACTAAATATTCTTCACCATCAAAGTTCCAAGCCACCACTCTTCCGCCCTCATGAACTTATAGATCCATTGTTGTGCACTATCCTGTCGTAGTAAAGTCTAGTTTGCCTGATTCCAATATTCATCGTATATCTTAAAAAATGCCTTGATAATTTCTTTCTAAAGCCAACTCCAATGGTGTTTTATCCCCTGTAGTAGTGTAGTTAGCATTTCACTTTGCGTATTACATTTAGGATGACAACTGGTGAGACCGGTATGCTCCCTCCCTCCCTCCCTCTCCCGGCACGCTTGTGTGCGCACCCGCCTTTTGTTTTCTTCCTTTTCACTTTACTTATTTTGATTTTCATTTCTTTTACTCTTTTCCTTGTTTCTATCCTTTCAATTTTAGTTTTGTTTCGTTTTATTTTATGCTTTTTGTTTATTTCAGATGTAACAAGAATACTTGAAACAAACGAAGCATGCTTATATATAGAACACCACGCATTTGTGTTACAAATTTTCGATACATTTGTGACTTTATTTTCAACTATTGTAAATTTATTCTCAATTATTGTAGTTCTTGAAATTATTTTCAAGTATTTATATTTTTCTTCACGATTAATGTGATATTATTATAATTGATTAATGCCCATGCAAATTAATTGATGAATGAAGTTTTGAGAATAAATAAGAAAAGAAAAGGAAATAAATGTAAAAGTGAAGTTTAATTAGAAATGAGAAAACAAAAGTCTAAAAAGCATTTTGTCTTCTCAAATTTGTCTGTTTGTGTGGTTTGCCCCCTAATTTTTTTATAGGTTGCGAGTTGCCCCCTAGGTTGCGTAGTCCATTGTCGGAGCGTGTATTACACCCCATTCAGAATGCATTTATAAGGGGCACGTCGTAACATATTTAAAATTTTAGGGGGCAACTCATAACCTACCAAAGTTTAGGGGGCAAATCGCACAAACACACAAATTTTAGGGGGTAAAATGTTTTTTGCCAAAATAAAATAAATTTGAGTTTTAAATGTTGTAGTAGTAGATTTTGGTATTGGGGATCATGAAGTTAATAAACCGTTATAGAGGTCTGAGTGTGGTTTCGTATTGTTGGCTATTATGCACCTGCCCAAATTGTTAATTGGCCATGCACATTACCTATTGTAGGTGAACTAATTAAAATGTGAGATAAAGTTTTATATTTTGAATGCATACTTGTTTTCTTTCCATATTAGGTGTAAATAAAGTGTTGCTGCTATTTTCCAAGTTTCATAGGGTGAGAGAATGAAACGACTAAAATGTAGCACTTTTTCCTAAAAAAAGATGACAATTAGGATGAATAAGTTGACGATTATAGAAACTTAAATGAAGATTGAAAAAATTTGATACAAACGTGTGTACATGCATAATAAATTGATCCAACTCACCACATTTGAATTTATTAGCTTGCCTTAATATGTATAGTTGAGTAATAATGGTATATCAAAAACTGGTAAATGACCCGTCGATACTCGACGGGAAATGAAAATAAAATGTCGTATATGTTATCTATAACTTTTTTAATTATTTTACAAAATTATAAATTAAGTTTATAATGTGGAGGGATTCATGCTTCAACATTTCATACATAACTGAAAAAAAAAATGAAAGAGGTATATATATATATATTACTATTAGTAAACATAGTTTCAGCAAAATGAGATTAACTTATAATTTTTTTTAATGACACTTATAATACATAATATTATTTCATAATTTGATGAGCACTTTCGATGGTTGTCATAATACATACGAACCAGTTTTAAATCTTCGGTGTTGAAAACCGATAAATATTTAGCAGGTCATGACCCTCACCCGTTAATTTGTTTATAAAAATGAATCCGTTTAACCTGAACCAAATTGAAACAAAAAATGCATGACACAGTTAATTGGATCGGGTGACAACAACCCACCCCGTAAAAAAGATTCACCAACCACCCCCCCCCCCCAAAAAAAAAAAAGATATTATCATTTCACAAACATATTTTTTCGCATGTATCGATGAATTTTTTGTGGGTCAACTCACATACACCCCGAAAAAATATCAATTCACAAACATAATAACATTTTTGAATGATTTTCCAATCTTTAACTTAAACAGGGAGTGTGAGCGCCGCTCCTCAAAATTTAATATTTTGCATGCATACATAATTTGTATCATATGGGTCCACACCCCCCCCCCCCCCCACACACACACATTATTATTTCACTATAGAGGTCGAATTTTTTGGGTTCGAGTAGATGCTCGACCCGAAAAAATAATTATTTTGAACGGGTATTGGCGAGTTCACTTTTGGTTGGATGGACCCGTTTTAAAGTCTAGATAAGACTGAATGGATGTAGATGACCACGTGAAAGATAAATGTCCCTGGCTCTTGTTTATTGTCATATTAGAGGAGACCGATGTAAGCAACCGTCTCCTACTGAAACCAAACCGGAACTTTTTCTCAAGGATGAGCTCATTATCATTTCTATGATGATAACCTTTTTCCCAATATTGATTCTAGATATCAAATTCACCTTAGTTATAATATGCTTATTGGATTATACTTTTCTAACCCGTTTGGGACGCTACCCGGACCCATTTGGGCCTTTTAACTTTTCATGGATCTTTCGGGTAGGAATAGTCCGTGAAAAGACTGGCAAAATGAAAAGAAAAAACGAAAAGTATCAAGGATCTAGGCCCTATATTGAACCCGTTCATCACCTATTTAAGACACAGAACCATGATTAACATTTAGAGTAGGGTGTAAGTCCGAGAAGAATACAACCTCGACTTCCATGGAGATTGCCGACAATCATAATTTGTTTGAATGTAATAAATATTTTCCTAAAATTTTAGGATGGAGCAAATATATACTCCCCCTGTCCCCGATTTCAACTTCTCATCCCTTAAATGGAAAATATCTCTCATACTTTATTCACTATCTTTCATAATTGTCAAATTCAAAGCTTATTGTCAAGTCCCCCCTTCTTGTATAATTGATGCAATGATTTTGTCTCCAAATTGGTTACTCCACTGGATGACTAAAAAGGACATCGATATTGTTAGATTGAACATTTTAAATATGTTAAGAGTAATTTTTGCGATAGACGTCTTTCAAAGTGATCAAATCAAACATCACATATTTTGTCCAGAGCTCGCATGTTTAGCTATAAACATCACATGTTAAAAATGCATGTATTTCAAGTATAATGCATGCTTACTATACACATAATGTTTGAAGCTAACCATATATATGATGTTTGTACGTAAATACTAAATATGTAATGTTGAATTGAATTTGTATATTCAAGAGACGGTCTTTCACAAAAGTTTGTAATATGTACAATTTCAACTTATGTATAATTAATCAAATTGAGATAGTATTACCATAATACTTCTATCTAACATATTTTGTTGACAAACCCATACAATTGCAATGTAATCACATACCATTGTAATAGCATATAACTTACATTTCTTAATTACAACTACTGTGGTTTTACAAAAATGTAAATTGTTGGTTTACTAAAATTTGTAACTTTAAACATATCAAATCCTTAAGAATTACAACGATACATGCACACTTTCCAACTTTACTTAGCCTTAACATTTTCCCTAAAACCATAAACATTTTTAATAAAACCTTACACTTTGTTTTCCGTAAAATATTAACTACTATATACAAACTTTTTTTTTTTGTTTTATTTCAGTGATTTTTTTTTAACGTTATACATAAATAAAGTTAAAACTTGGATGTCTTATGTGGATCTATTCACGTGTTTGGTTATCGACTCAAGTTGAGTTTTGCCAAATGAATATGAATTTAAAATGACAATATTTTAGAATAAATGCACACATATCGGTCGAGAGTATGATTTTAGCCCAATTGGTGATGTTAATGACCAAACAAATTAGGCTCTGTTCTCTTCGTCTGAACTGATCAAAACTGAACTGAACTGAACGGAACAGAACTGAATTGTAGTATAAAAATGAACTAAACAAAATTGAACAAAACCGAATCGAACTGAACTGAACTGAACTCAACTAAAATTAATGAGTTTTCAGATGAAAAGAACATAAATCGGTCGAGAAAGCAATCAATCTCCACGGGACAATATTTAAAATCCATTTTATGAACATTTGCCATTATATTTAAATTTATGCTCAAATACGCATCGTGCTGCCATAATTTACTACTTAATCAACACAAATTTTAGTGATAATAATTAGTCCTAATTTAAGAGATAATGATTGCATCGGTAGGCGCAATTAGATGGGAAGGTATAGTAAAATTTGATTGAAATCAAAATACTTCCACAGTTAAAGAAAATATACGAATGGATAATCGACCAATAACAAATTGAATGTCATACTTAATTTAGTTATATACGGACCTATATCGTTACTATAATACATCTTATATTTGTACAAACGCACCTACGTTCTTAACTAACCATCTTACATTTTGATTAATAATATTAATGATTGTTCGTCTTTTTTATCATTACTATAGACGGTCTTTGAAGAGAATTACACATTTTTATTTGAACGTTTCCGTGAAAATTTTAAATTATTTTAATTCCTTATTTGACGAAATAAATAGGTGAGGGACATAGTACTACATTTTCCATTTGAACGGACCAACTATATGGATGAGATCTAAAGACGTTAATTGGATTTTAGGCTGTTTTCTTTTTTTTTACATATTTATAAATATCAAATTTCCATAATAAAGTAATATTTCCAAAATTCAGACAATATTTTGAATTTCATGCACTAATTGCTTTCACACGGCATAAGATTTTCCACATCACCATATTAGCAAGACGATGTTATTCTGACCAATCAGAGTGAAAGATTCATCCAACCAAGCATTAATACTGACCAATTAGAGCACAAAGATTTGCCAAACAATTGAATGACTTGGACACCCTAAAATGGCTGCAATCCTTTTTTGCTTAATATATTATATAGATGGGTTGTTAATTGTGTTCCAAACATTACATATGGTTGTAAGAAAATGACTAATTAACATTACAGTAATAATTAATCAGTACATGAAATAAAACGACAAACATTACAGTTATAATCAGAAATATCACGGGTTTTTACTTAAAAATTATCAATGATATATATATATATATATATATATATATATATATATATATATATATATATATATATATATATATGTGAAAGATGACATAAAATGTTAACTCATATATAAATCATTATTGATATTGTTAAAAACGTAATAATTATACTAAAGCATATTAATCCGTCCAACAAACCTCGAAGAATGGAAAACTTGAAACCAAGAAATACGGATTCGATTGACACTTGAAAAAATTAATTAACATTCTATCTCATATTAACTAAATAAATATGGTAGATCACAAAATTAAAACGTAAAAGTAAACACAATTAATTGAATTAACTAAATAGCTAGAATGATTTTAAAAAAAATAGCACTTTCCTTTTATGACACCAAGTTGATAAAATCAGGACCAATCAAAACATTTCATTAGGACAACTATAATAAATATTGACCAATAAGAATTGACGATTTTGCCAAATATTTGAATGACTTGGACAATTTAGAATGGCTCCAATCCTTTTTTGTTTAATGTATTATATAGATTTATATCTTGATCACTCTGAATTAATATATAGAAATCCGGAAAGTAACTAATGTGAATTGATTTGCACATATAACGTCATTTTGCAATTTGAATTTGACCAAGTCATAACAGATCATCATAATTTTATAATTTGAACCAATTAAAACAATAGGATTTAACAACCAAAGAATAGACTAATTATAGAAGAGGGATTTGCCATATATGTGTGTGTGTTTGTGTGGGGGAGTAATAAAACGAAGGAGTTACCTACTTACCTTGTAAATGCGATGAAATTTATCTGTGAAAGTGGACAACTTAAGTGCAATTACTTATCTTTTAATAGTGCTGTCTATTTACGACATGCCCACTAAGTTGGATATCATTTATTTAAAAAAAGAGGTTGTCTGGCTGCTAAAAGCACCAATATTTGTGTAACATCGAAATGAATCCTACTTGACGAACACAATTAAAAATAATATTTTTGATCTTGAGATAGCATGTGTGAGATTTGATGTATCTCTGCTTTTAGTTGGTGAAATGGAAGTAGCAATAATATGGATGTGGATCCTATCCGGTTCGGCCTGGATTGCACTAATTCACAATGACTCACCATCGAAAAATGATGAAAAGGGATAAAAAGTTTTGAAGGTTGTGAGAAAAGAAAATTGATTGACAAATCACATGGTTTTGTTCGCTTAAAGAATCAAAAGTGGAAAGTTTCATTTGCACGAACATGTTCATAGAAAATTGGTACATGCACTCAATATCTGATATAGGGTCCGGTTAGCAGTAACTTATGTGCTACAATAGCTTATGAGTTCGACGTGCTTATTTTCAAAATAATTATGTTATGTAAACGTCAGCTGATAAACTTTTTCATGTAATTTAGAAAGAAAGAAGCTGGCGAATGATTTGTTTTTTTTTTGTATATTTTATTTAATAAATCACCAACCTTATCAATTACTAGTAATAAATTACTTAACACCCATATAAATCAACTACTTTGTGGATTTACTTAATAATCAATTAGTATCTAACATAGCCATAATACTCATTACTCAACAACAGTATAGTAATTCAGTTTCATCAACAAGCTACTTGATGAATGCTATATGGAAGTATAACTTTGCTGACACCATTGTGAAATTGGTTCAGGGCATTATTAGAACTGATTGAGCTGCTTGATGGGATTAGGCTCTATTCTCTTCAACTGAAAACTCATTCAGTTCAGTTTCATTCAGTTTAGTCCAGTTCAGTTCAGTTCTGCTTAATTATATTTTATACTACAATTCAGTTCAGTTCGGTTCAGTTCAATTCAGTTCAGAAAATTGCAGTTGAAGAGAACAGAGCATTGATATTAGGGGTGGGAGGAGGGTTCGGTTAATCCCGATCCCGTCCCGACCCTATACAAAAAAATTCCGATAGGGTCGGGTATTTAGGGATTGGATACCCGCAATATAAATTCCCGAAACTTATATTATATGTTCGGGACAGGATTGGGAATGAAAATTTAATACCCGAAACCCGATAGGTACCCGAAGAAACTTATATTCTTATAAAAACTAGTTATGCAATTAGGTCCGCCGAGAAGATGATAATATGAGGATAATTTTATCTAGTGTTTAACTGGATGGTTTTATCTAGTTTTAACAGCAAGCTAATGTTCATTTGGCGAGTTAATTAGGAGAGTCTTTAGGTAGTTAACGGTAGCAAAACACATGGTTCATAGTTTGCCGTATATATTACAACGTTTACAAATAGTTTATTTTTATTTATATGAAAATAAATACCCGATAGGGTAATCCGATCCCGATCCGATCTATTGCGGGTACCCGATCGCGGACACCCGCAAAAGATAGGGTCGGGATTGGGATGAATAAATTCAAATTCGAATTATCGGATACCCGATGTTCAATCCTAATCCCGTCCCGAACCGATCGCGCGCCCACCCCTACTTAATATCACCCAAACTATGTCGTGGAATCACTATCGATCCCAAAACACTTTAACCGGTGTGAATATCATTGATTGATATCCAGGTGATAGGAAAACCCATAAATCAACATGTACATGTCATTCTCAAAGCGATTTTAATATTTTATGTTTGATCCTCGATGGCAAAAACGATGTCTAACAAATAAAAGGATACTCGTTGTCATCTATTCTCATTGATCTACTTGAATATAATGTCGTTGATGCAAGTTGATTTCATAAGAGACTTATAGTACTTTTATTTAATTGATGTGTTTTATCACTACGTTGTTGAGCTGAAGAAGATCGATGCGTGGATGATTATGAAGAACCAAACACTAGCTCTTTTTGTTTAAACAAAAAAGGAGATTTTAATTAGTAAATACAATTAAATGATGCCAGATTTATTTGAAGTAAATTGATAATTATGAGACTATCTTAATTACATTTTTTTTTTTAAATCGACAAAAAATTATAACTTTCAATCAACGTTTACAAGAGCATAAGAAATGCTCGAGGTACTAAAAATTACACCAAACTTTACAATGGTACTTCACCAAAACCAGAATCAATACTAGTAACATTCTACACCAAAGTCACTTCCTCCATCATATAAATAAAACTAATTCATAAGGAAAAAAACATATATAGTAAATGACTAGTATATAAAAAAGATTTGAAAATTTTACCATTGTGTAATAATTTACCGAGATTCTACACCTCCCTTCAATAGAACATCACCAATCACGATAACTCTATATTGTGAAAGGTGATGAGTGAGCCATGTTGTAGCTATAGCATCCCATAAATGAGGTATGAGAATGTTGGAAGAAAGCATTATGCTTTAAGGATTTTCGATTCAGATAGGATTTCGAGTAGCGGTCAATACGACGGGTTTGGCAACATAGATTACTTGGTGAGACTTAGTTCACTTCCACAGGTAAGAGTCTAATATGTTAGATATTGAAATTGATCATGACTATGGGAGAAGTCTATTAGAGAGTTAATAATAATAGAAGTGATTAGATTACACAATTATGTACAATTTTATAACTTTTGAGTAAGATGAAATCAGTCCCTCTTTATATACATGAGTTGTCAAATTCGCCCACTCTACCGCCACAAGGTGATTATGGTGGAGGTGGCACATTCTACATGTGTTATATTCATAGCTACTAAGTTTCATAATTTCGCACCAAACCCTCTTGTTGTAGAGGTTCGATCCTTAAAACAACTTCTTGAGATGCTACTGTTGGTGTCGCGGGTTGATTACATCCGACGATTTTACTAGTTTCAATGAGACAGTGCCGGCAAGTAGGGCATGATGAATGTGAGTTGAGCCACTTATCAATGCACTTCACATGGAATCCATGATTACACTTGGGCAAGACCTTAACGCGCGCGCCAAGGACGAAATCCGACAAGCAAATGGAGCACTCCGTGTTCGAACCCGGTAGTTTGAGGTCAGCCGTGTAGCTCACTGTAGCGAACGACTTGAGAGCCTTTTTCTTAATACCCGTGTTGGCTAATTTGGCAGATGGGTTGGTATCACTAGAGCCGGCTGATCCAGAAGTCGAGCAACTTAGCACACACCTTATTACTGCGTTCATTCCAAGTGAACAAATTAAGGCGCAAAGGAGGACGGTTAGGACCATTACAATGTTCACATCGAACGCATTAATTTTGTACGTAGGTTGTAGTGACGGGGCATTGGCCGGAGGTGGGGAGGTGTATAAAGGGGCTTGTAGCAACAATCTTCTTGAATGGAAATTTTGCAAGAAGTCTTTTAGGATGATTGTTGGTCTTGAGGAAAGGGATGAGGATGAAGCCATTTGTTTGTAAGGGAGTATTTTGAGTTGTGTCTAGAAGATTGTTGTTTAGAGAAGTAACAAATGTGGGGATTTTATAAAGAAAAAGAAGTTGTAAACTGTGGGACAGCTTTTGAGTGATTAATTAACACTAACGAGTAAGGATTGTGTTTGGAGATTTTGCGGATCATAGTTGCTTTTTGAGTTTTGGGTAAAAATATTGTGGTCTACTTTTAAATGTTGCTTCTTTAATCAAAGTGGCCATGACCCATGAGAGGAAAACATGACCTATAGTGTAGCAGCGCAGGTCTTTCCTAGTACCTTTTCATATTTGAATTGATTATGAGGAGTATCTGTGTTAATGGGCTAAAGTCCGGTCCAACTATGGTAAAAAAATCGAGTATTTTTGTTAATTTTACCGTATTTGATCAAAATAAAGTGGTTTAACTACACTATATACGTTCTGAATGTTGACCTGATCAAGCAAATCATTTGAAAATCTACCAATGAGCTTCTATACTAAATCACACAGTTGATCACCTCACTGGAAATTTCTGAAAATGAGGTTGTAAAATATGATAAAAATGGGTTATTAAATTGGTTTACTACAATTTTATTTATAGTGGAGATCGATATTTTACATTTGTTTATGAAGAATCTGACTAGAGGATAGAACTCAGATCAAATTGTCTTGAGAAGCAATTTGAAATAGGACTATATTATACTCATTCTTTTTACCTTTTGTCTTGAGAAGTTTATCTTGAAGATCAATTTTCAACTGATATCGCCGAATGTATAGTACTTCCACTAATAAAAAAGAGGCCTTTTTCCAGACTTAATGGGCTATGTCCAATCGAACCAGGCCCGACCCACTTTGAAGTTTGAACCCATAATATGTTGAAACGTGCACTACCAATCAAATTATGATATTATTAATATAAATTGCTCATGCGAGAATTCTCATATATCAGTAGAAAGTCCTCTATAACAGACAAACATATACAATTTACCCTAAAAACTAAACAATCTGATTTTTCGTGGGTCGACCCGCAATTTTTTTTTTTGGAAAAAACTTACTCAGCTCATCAATATTCATTCAAATCCACATAATTTGATTTTTACATCAAATTGTCTAGGTTTATCATTAAATTGTCTATGTTTATCGTGAAATTGTGTATGTTTAGCATGCAGACATTAGTAACAACCTATTTATCCAATCAAAACACAATATTTAAAAAAATAAATATGAACTTCAATTTCTTTCATCAACCAATAAATTTCAATACACAAAATTATTAAAAAAATCAAAAATTTACAACCTATAAAAATGTCTTTTCAAAAATATTTAATATATCTACAAAATAGATTTCTTCACACTCTTCACTTGTTCGTCGACCCCTTCTTCCACAACGTCTCAATTTTTGTGACCAATCAATTTCTTTGTTCGACCACCCTTTTTACAAAAACCTAATACATACAACAAAAATATAAAATAATATATGCAATTTATACATAAACATAGACCATTTATACAAAAAAAAACTAGACAATTTATAGTAAAACATAGACAATTTATAAAAAAAACTAAACCAGCAACAACGAAAAGCATAGACAATTTCTACTAAAACATAGACAATTTATACAAAAAATTAGACAATTTATAGTAAAATATAGACAATTTATACAAAAAAAAACTAAACCAGCAACGACGAACAACATAGACAATTTATACTAAAACATAGACCATTTATACAAAAAACTAGACAATTTATGCAAAAAAGCTAAACCAGCAACAACGAACAACATAGACAATTTCTTCTAAAACATACACAATTAATTTCTACTAAAACATAAATCATTTATACAAAAAACTAGACAATTTATACTAAAACATATACAATTTATATATAAAAAAAAAATCCAACAACAACGAACAAAATAGACAATTTCTACTAAAACATAGACTATTTATACAAAAAACTAGACAATTTATATAAAAAATAAAAAATAAACCAGCAACAACGAAAAATATAGACAATTTCTAGTAAAAATAGACCATTTATACAAAAAACTAGACAATATACAACACATCTATCTTTTCACAATAAACCAACAACAAAGAATAACATAGACAATTTCTACTAAAACATAGGACATTTATACAAAAAAACTAGACATTTTTTACCAAAATATAAAAAATTACTAAATTAAAGCATATAAAACGCATGGATATTCATTCGAAACATCATATATACATTCAAACTGACACTGAACAAACTAGATAATTTCGACTAATTAAAATGTAGACCATTTATACAAAAAATTAAACGAAATCGAAAAAAACATAAGTGGCCTGAAAATCGAGGAAACGACAAGGTAATGACTTATGTGTGTTGAGTAGTCGGAGATTCGCTGGAGAAGACAACCGGAAAGCTTCGAAGTCCGGTCAACAATTTTAAAAGTCGACAAAACGGAAAAACGAAACCGATAAAAAGGTAGATCGGCTCATGAGCTACTCAAATATGCAATCGGATTTAGTATTGGTGGTCGGGTGACGGATTTACGACGAATTTAGTGGTGGTTGAGTGGTGGTTTTAGAGAGAAAGAGATTGGCAGATAGAGAGAGAGAAACATGAAGAAGGAAATGAAGAAATTGAAATAAAACCCTAAAAAATTGACTCTTATATTAAAACTGTTTTTGGATCCGGATTCAGATCCAATTCTTAACAAATGCACCCTCAATTCAGATCCGCGAAAAATAGTAAAATGGACAAATATAAAACATAGACAATTTTTATGTGAAACTAGATAGACTTTTTGAACTCTCACAAATGAGTAGGACTTTTATAATACTTTCTATATCCTGATTTCCTAGGAGCAACATAAATTTCCATCTTGATGACATGGAAAAAGTACTCTTATAAAATGTTACTTTTTTCGAGTGTTTTGTTAGGTAGATCAACTTATTAACTGAGTCATGCATATTTCAATGATTTTGAATTGAATCTAATGAAACCTTCGACGAATTAACCAACTAATGCATCCTTGATCACTAATCGAATTACCTACAATTGTTAGTTGGCACGAATAAAAAAGAAAAACAACAAATTAACAAAAATAATTAGGGTTCTCATGACGTCACACGCTTATTAAGTGGTAAGTACGTTTCTATAGAATGTAAAGGTTATTATCAGATTTCTGGATAACACAATTAGAATTCCTGATATAATAAATATCATAGTCTACTAACTAGGATTTACCTGTGGGCCAAATGCATGTTCTCCCAAGTCCCAATCTACGGATCACACGTCATTCTACGATTATTTGAAATAACCAAATAATTAAAATATATAAATTTGAAATAATGTTAATTTGTTGGGATTCTAGACATGCTTATGGGAGTTCGCACTACTATTTTTCGGAGTTGTTGTTGGGTGATCCGGTTCGAGCCCATTAGAAAACTAAGTTTCAAGAGGAGTATTGAGCGTTGAACATGATAAAATATTTCAGAAAATGTGTTTTTACGTACGTTTACACACTCAAAGTAATTGAAAATTTACGTGTAAACTCTCTCTCTCCCTATACTCTCACAATGATACCTTCTCCCGTTAATGAAAAATTAGAATACTTCAAGTAATATAAACAAAATATTCCAATAAAACGATAAAATTATTTGCGTAGTCAGTTGACTAGTTTTTAATTAATGTGCTGTATGAGTGTACTCACACCATTTACACTAGTTGTACTTAACAGTGTCGCAAGAATCTTATCATAAGTTCAATTATATGCGAATCTTGTCTGCATTGAAATACTTGTCGTGGTTAAGGATGTGATTAGTTACAAGTTGCAATATATATACTGTACTAAGCAGTATTACACTTTTGGTTAAGTGGCTCATAATCAAAGTTAGATCAACTAATGATCTTCTTAAGATTGTTATCTCAATCCCCAACTTCTAATTCAAACCAATCTCATCACTTTTGGCATAAAAGTGTAACTTTTCAATCATATATTTCTGTGTTCATTAAAAATTCCATCATCGGGTATCGGATGAGTTTCTGACATGTAAGGTTCATATGACCGAAATATCAAATGATTTGAACCATTTTTCAGCTTTTCAATTATTTTAGCTCATTTTTAATTTTAATTATGTGGAACTATTTGTCTATTTTCACTCTAATTCATGGTATTCCATAACTAGTGCACCATCCAACATACTTCGAGCATTAATTACTCAATCACATTTTCATGAATTTGAGCAATATTAGTTTAAGTGTCTTCTACTACTATAGTAGACAGTACAAATTTAAGAAAATTATGTTTCCGACGTGTGGGGTCCACTTAATCGTAGTGCATTAAGTCATGGACAAACAAATCTTGGTTAATTAAAATTCTAACAATTCGATGAACACAATTAAATATAATATGTGTCAGATTTGATTGCTCTGAGTATAGTTGGTGAAATCAATGGAATATGGATGTGGAACTATTCTATCCAGTTCAGGTTGGATTTCACTAATTAACAATGACTCACCCGTACGTATGAATTCTCAAGATGATGATATATGAAAAAAAGAAAACTGATTAACAAACCCAACAAAAGTGCAAAGTTGCATAGAACAAAACTGATTAAGGTACTTGATGCATTCGCAACTTCATATCGGCGAGACGGTGACATCGTACATATAGACTAAACGATTGAGTTTGCACTCTTTGAAGTTTGAACCCGTGCAATTATTTATAACTGTCATTTGGGTGGTATAACGACATTAGAAATCAATACAGTCATTGCATTTGTCCTCACTCGTGCAAACACTAACTTCCTAGAGTCTCATACTCTCATTCATGCATCCAAAAACTGTTTCGAGAAAGTACACTTAGTTTTAAAGTTATTGTTGATACAAGGCATTGAGAATCCTTTTAAACTTTATACCGTCACGATAAAAATTGATTAATCGATGATTGATTTGTTTAAGTTGATGTAGATTGGAACATTGGCACATGATGCATCCAAATGTACAGTAAAAGTTACACTCGTTTCCAATTGAATGTCTCTGTGTTCAAATCGATTGCGTAAGTATTTGAGAATCAATACAATTGATTGACTAGGTTGCACAATTCGTTACAATTTATAACTTTTGGATAAAGATGAAATTGTATCGCTATCATCAACTTAGAGTTTCTCCATCACGATGAATTTCGGGCTTTGAGAATGCACAACGTGTGAACATGATGAAGAAATCCCATAGAATGGAGCTTCTGATTATGGGAGCACTGGAGCAGAAGCTGGCCATGGAGTCGGAAAATTGGTTTCTTGCATTGGTCACAAATAGGGGCGGACCTGGGGGGCAGGGGGCGATGCGCCCCTACTAAAATTTGAAGAAAATTTTTTTTATAGGTAATATTTTCGAAAATTTTGAATTTCGCCCCTCTTAACCCTCGGAAAAACCTCATATATGTAATTTCGACCCCCCACCCCCTCCCCCGAGATTGAAATCCTAGGTCCGCCCCTGGTCACAAAACTGAATGCTCTTCTTTCAATCCTTGTATTTCATAAATGTCTTCATCAATCCACTGAGTTGCTCAAGGCTTCCTCTTGGCCCATACCACCAGTCCACCACCTGCAATTTTTGCATTCCAAATGCTCCATGAGCTGCCAAATTCGCCCACTTTACCGCCAACAAGGCAATTATGGTAGGGGTGGCACGCTTTTATCATGTGTTATGCCCACGGCTACTAAGTTTCATAATTTCTCATCAAACCTTCTTGTTGTAGAGGTTCAATTCTTATAACAACTTCTTGAGATGCTAGCGTTGGTAGTAGACTAGGTTCACTCGTCGTCGCGGGTTGATTACACCTGGCGATTTTACTAGTTTCAATGAGGCAGTGCCGGCAAGTAGGACATGATGAATGCGAGTTGAGCCACTTATCAATGCACTTGACATGGAATCCATGATTACACTTGGGCAAGACCTTAACGCGCGCGCCAAGGACGAAATCCGACAAGCAAATGGAGCACTCCGTGTTCGAACCCGGTAGTTTGAGGTCAGTCCTGTAGCTCACTGTAGGGAACGACTTGAGAGCCTTCTTCTTAATACCTGTGTTGGCTAATTTGGCGGATGGGCTGGTGTCACTAGAGCCAGCTGACCTAGAAGTCGAGCAACTTAACACGCATCTTATGATTGCGTTTAGTCCAAGTGAACAAATTAAAGCGCAAATGAGAATGGATAGGACCATTATAATGTTTACATCGAACGCATTAATTTTGTTCGCAGGTTGTAGTGACGGGGCATTCACGGGAGGCGGGGAGGTGTATAAAGGAGCGTGTAGCAACAATCTCCTTGAATGGAAATTTTGCAAGAAGTCATTTAAGATGATTGTTGGGGTTGAGGAAATGGATGAGGATGAAGCCATTTTGTTTGTAAAGGAGTATTTTGAGTTGGGTTTAGAAGATTTTTGGTTAGAGAAGTAGCAAATGTGGGGATTTTATAAAGAAAAAAAGTTGCAAATTGTGGGACAGCTTTTAAGGGATTAATCAATTAACACTAAGGATTGTGCTTGCCGAAGATCATGCGGATCGTAGTTGCTTTTTGGGTGAAAATATTGTGGTCTACTTCTAAATGTTGTTTCTTTAATCAAAGTGCCAATGAGTCATGAGAGGAAAATATGAGTAAGAGTCTATTTGTCATGAGGCTAGAGTGTACTCAACTCTACTAAAGTCCAATATTGTGATAAGTTTGCAACTTTAGCTGAGTTGCTCCATACTACAATAACAATTAGTTGATTTACCGTACTTTTTCTCTCTTCTCTTCACTTGATGATTTTAGCGTATCTGAACAAATTAAATAACGTGGTTTTAATACAATAAATATGTTTGATAAATGTTAATAAGGGAAATGATTGTTTGACTCATTTGGGAAAAACTACGAATCACCTACCTGGAAATTTCCGCAAAAGGGTGGTAAAATATAATGATAAAAATAGATTTTAGTGGAGATCAATATTTTAGATTTGTTTATGAAAATCTGACTCGAGGATAGAACCCAAAGCAATTGCAATTGTCCACTTAATATTATACTCCTACTCATTCTTTTTTACCTTTTTGACTTTTTGTCTAGAGAAGTTTATCTCGAAGATCAAAGCCACGGTATATCAATTCTCAACTGATCTCGATGAATATATGGAGCGATGCAGGCTGTTACCCGTTTAAAATTTTATGCAAATATATGCAGTTAACTAGGGCATGACTAATTTTACCACTGCCGCATTGTACTATTGTTAGTACACCCCTTTAAACCGTTAGATCAATTCTTGATTCAATCTTGTTCGTTGAATTATTATTTATGTGATAAGGCGTCGCACTGTCGCATAATAACGTTGCGCTATGTCGTAATATAATAAAATAAACATCTTTTATTATTAAATGTTATTTGATTTTATTAAATCAATTATTTCAATTCATTATTAAAATTATTTCCTATCTCCTCCATTAACCGGAATCCGGCGACCACCTCAGGAACCACCGGAATCTGACGACCACCTCAGGCACACCGAAATCCGACAGCCACCACCGGAATCCGATGACCACCTCAGGAACCACCGGAATCCGGCGACCACCTCAAGCACACCGGAATCCGGCGACAACCTTAGGCACCACTGGAATCCGGCAAACACTGAAGTTCCACATCCACTATCAAAATTGACAAGTTTAGATGATGTATCATCCATCGGAATCCGACATCAACTATGTTTAAGTAGTCATGGCCGGACTCTGTAAAAAAATCACATATGTGAAGAAACTCAGTAAGCAACGCTGCAGCAATGTTACAATTATGATGCAGCATTTCATTGACGATCTCAAGTTAACATGATGATTCTCACTACAACATTGTAACTCAATGCAGCTACATCCGTTTGATACTCTAAATAACAAATACAACTACTTTCGTAGTAGCATTGTAAACGTATTGCTGCCGCATTGTATGTCTTATAAATAAATAACAAGCATTAGTGCATTGCTCCATCCACTTTATGAAATTAAATGGTGTGCTATAATTTCTCCTTTATGTTGAACCTAAGTTTAACAATTTTTAACAACCAATACCAACATGTCTTAAATAATTTCATGAACCAATGCAATTTTTTTTCAATTTTAATTTTTGAGTTTTTTTCTATTTAACTCTTCAACTTTAGTTGTCGGTAGAAGTCTTTTGTCTATAGATGTTCAACATAAAAAATTGAACACTAAAGAAGAAACTGCCGCAAAACTTCATCATCTTCTCCATCTTTCTTGCCACCGACTAAGCAATCCAAGATTATTGTTGATAAATGAGCGGCTCAGTGAACTTTCGGGCCTAACTTTTCACCATTTGAACTCGCCTCGAAAGTTTGTCAAGCTATAATATAGGCTCAATCGAAACTCAAACGAACAGAGCTTTTGTTTTTATCGATACTGGTTTCATTCTTTAGATGACAACTAAAGAGAAGACGACGATGATAATAGCTGAATTAGGAATCGAGTAGGCAACCTAGTTCAAGCATTATATAATAACTGTAGTAGACCTCATATAGACTCTAAAGTCTCAACCATTCTCCCCCTACTGGGATAGTTGACGAATTGTCAACAGATCATTTTAACGAATCTTATTTTTCGGAGTTGGTTGGAGATGTGGAATTTTCTTTGGGAGAACATATCCTAGCTCCATGATCTCTTAGTCCCCTTGACTTGGTCGACTTGTTTTTTTGTTCCCTCCAACGTATTGGAGTTACCAATTGAGATTACGCATCTCACCTGACTTGAAATTATTTGAATGTTCTAGTTATTTCATTGGATTGCTCGAGTTATACAATTCAGTAGCTACCGTTTGGGTTTATTGATATATTTCACTTGTTGACATGGATTAACCGACCTGCAATACTAAAGTGGTTCAAGTTATTCTGTCTAGATGGTCGCAGGAAACATTAAACATGTTCAACTAATTTGTAGAATTGAGTCGATCCATCATGCCGATGCAATCATCGTAACCATTGGTCCGGTATAAATTGATTTGGAGAATTAGAGATCGTTCGCATATGCATGAATCTAGGGGCTTAGACATTAATCAAATAATTAGGCATGCTTAAACATGTCCAAGCATGTAGGCCGACTTTAAGCTAAATGAATTAAGAGCATATTTGTCAACAATACATTTTCAATTTATGTGTGAAAACTCAATTGTATAATTTAACGGTGATTGATTAGATCTGGTACGCTTAAATTGGTTTCGGGGTTGTAAAAATGTATGTCCTAAATTTTCATTATATAGTTTAATTAAAATTTACCAATTTAATTTAAGATTAATTAGTGGTCAAAGTTCTAGCTGTTTGACAAGGAAAAAAAAAACATAAAAGATTGTTTGAGATGAAGGAATACATCTTTAAGTAAATCAAGTACGCGAGAAATTCTTATTTATCCACAATAGAAATCATGTACTACCTCATAAAGAAATCAATTACTCCTCCATTTCAAAAAAATCTTTCCAATCTACTATTTTACGGTCAACTGTATTCGATTTTGACCATAAATTACTCTTAAACTATAGTAGTAAATAATTTAATAAAATCATATAATGAAATTTTAATAATTAAATTTTTATTATATGATTTTATTAAATGATTTACTATTATGTTTTAAGAGTAATTTGTGGTCAAAGTCGAAGACAGTAGACTGGTCAAAGTAGAAATGAAAAGATTTCTTTGGAACAGGGAGTATATACTATCAAAACAATTAAGTACCCCAACTGATCAAATACATAAGTAATAACTTTAACACTTCTATACAACCCAAAAACATGCACCATAAATTACAAATCATTACATTATTGCACAAATCCTGTAATATGTGAAAATCAAGTAACGTGATTGCACAATTCCTGTAATATGTGAAAATCAAGTAACGTGATTGCACAATTCCTGTAATTAATCTAATGTACCAAGTCAAATACGTGGATTTATGGGTACTTTGGTCGCGAAAAAGTATTTATGTAACTATTAGATGCATATAAATATATTTCATGATTTTCTTTTCTAGAGGAATGAATGAAAAGTAATATATTAGGGTATTTAATGCATCAACGTGAGTATATTTGTAGTAAATCAACGAAATGTACATTGAATAAATTTTAAAATTTTAAATCTAATATATTTTAAAAATTACAATTAAGAATTCCAAATTCGATTCAAAATCAAAGATGAAAGACGCTTAATTGTAGTTTTATGGTGTGAAATATCGAGCAAGATATATGCTAGTATTGAACCTTAAACTTATGGGAAACATAACACTAAATTATGACGCTGCAGCATCATTCATACCGCTGTAGCATTGCGCCACCGTGAGAAACATAAGACGCTGCAGCATCCTTCACATCGCTATAGCATTATGAGACGGGTTAAATGTAACCATAAATTGTTGACGCGGTAGCATTCATTCATATTGCTGCAACATTGTACCCAGATTCAGATTTGTAATTGAAAGTGGCGGTGGTGGCCGGAGTGGGTGGTGGGCGTCGGCAACAGTGGGAGCACACCGACACATTATATGTCATTATGGGATTCGTGAAAATGAATTGGGAAAGCTTCATTAACTATAACTATGGTGGTGGCCGGAGATGGTGGTGATGGCTCCACCGGAGATGGTGGTGGCAGCCGGAGATGGTAGTGGTGGCTGGAGCTGGTGGTGGTGCTGCTGGTGGTTTAAGGGGGTGAAGATAATTTATTAATTTATTAAAAGTAATTACATAAATTTTTTTAAATGAGTGGTATTCTAAGTATTTGAATTATTAAAAGTTTTATAAATTATTTTAATTGTTAATTGTGCAATTTGTCAAGTTTTGAATGGTGTACTAACGTTAGTACAGTGCGACGTAGTACTGAAATTAGTCAAGCCCAATTAACTATATTTGTTAGTCTAGATATATAATTAAATTGTCTAGATATATAACTAAATTGTATATTTTCAAGTTAGTTAATGAAAACCCTCGTTAACTGCCAAAACTCGGTGAGGCAAAGAGTACGAGAGTTCCGACAAAAGAGTACTAGACAATTAAGGTGGGCAAAAGTCCCAAACCTTAACATAAATTCCTAAATTTAACACATAACTACCATTTCCATGCCAAAAGTCATGAGAACAGGCAAATTTTGCAATTTGATCTGTTGCCCTATTTTGTTCCTGGTATACAAAAGAGACTTCCCAATCTTTGAAACTTCTTCCTTATCTCAAGGATGTCTTGGACCAGATGTACAACTACACCGTATATCTTTCATGGTTGTTGGATTTGTTTTGTTTGGTTTAATTTGCTTAGAACCTTTTTTTTGATGATTTATGTGATCTAAAATTGATATTCGACTAGAATTTTCCACTCAATATAGTATAATACTGCTTCGACAAATAAAGAACAGACCTTTGTATGCAGACTTAATGGGCTCTGTCCAATCTAACAGGGCCCGACCCACTTTGATGTTTTAACCCATCATATGATGAAACGTGCACTACCAATCAAATTATGAAATTATTAAAATTATTATCATATGGTCCGAAATAATTTACCATGGATTCCCAAGGAGCAGCAGAAATTTCCGTATCTTGGTGACATGGAAAAAAGTACTCTTAAAAATGTTACTTTAATCAACTTATCAAGTGAGTCATGATGCCTATGGCAAGTTAGCAATGATTTTGATTTGAATTTAATGGAACCTTCCGGCAGTTGAATTAATTATACTGATCCTTAATCATAAGTGGCTGGTTGGAAATAGATTAAAATGAATCTAGTTTTAATTGGGTTTTAACCGTAAATAATAATTGAATTATAATTGAAATTTGAAAAATTGTGTTTGGGTTGAAGTTTTATAGGGCGCGTAAAAGTGAAGTGATGTGTGCAATAGTTTTTAAGATTATTTAATTAGTTTTAATGTTATTTGATTGATTTAATATTTGATTGATTTAAGGTTATAATAAATGAAAAAAATACAGTGAGAGAAAAATAGTAGGTAAAAAGATAAAATTTAATTGAATTGTAAATAGTTGGTGAATTGAAATCGGATACTCTTCAACGCGATTAAAACCACATGGCAAACAAGATGAGAATGATAACTCGATGAAAATTGGGTTTTAACAGCTACCCAGATATTCTCTAAGCGAATTGCCTCCAACGATTAGTTGGTAGTACAAATTAAAGACAAAAGACGAAATCAATCACAAGAAATAGAATTCTTGTGACATAGCACGCTTATTCAGCGGTAAACAGGTCTCTACGAAATGCAAAGTTTATCTTTAAAAGTATAAATGATACGATTGGAATTTATGATATACATATCGAAGTCTCCTAACTAAAATTTCATCGTGGGCCAAAGACATGTTCCCATAGTCTGCGGGCCACATGCATCTCTTTCTAATGGGCTAATTAATTGAAATAACATATAATTAAAATTAATAATTAGAGTATTGAGCCTGGAGTATAAAAAACGTAAAAGAAAAAGGTATTTTCACGCACGACACCCAAATAATTGAAAATTTGCGTATAAAATAAATCTTCTTATACTTTTACAGTGAGACATCCGTTGTTAATGAAATACTCCCCTCCATTTCAGAAAAATTGTTACATTTATTATACATGGTTAATCGTTTTGCGTTTAATTCTTCTTAACGATATTAATAAATAATTATTAAAATTATATAATGAAAATTTAGTAATTAAATTTTATTATATAATTTTATTAAATTATTTACTATTATCGTTATGAAGAATTTACAAACTCAAGACAATGACGTCAAAGTTAAAATGTAACACTTTCTCTAAAATGGAGGGAGTATTAGAATACTACCCAGTCGCCGAGTTGTTAATTTAACATATTAAAAGAAAATGTGATGATGTCAGTAAAAAATGGGTAATTTTTTTTAATAAAAATTATTTGCGTGATGTATGAGTGTATTCACACTATTTACACGACTTGTACTTAACAGCGTCCCAAACGAATCTTATCATAAGTTAAATTATATACGAATCTTGCCTGCATTGAAATACTTGTCGTGGTTAAGGTTGTGATTAGTAACAAGTTGCAATATATATACTGTACTGAGCAGTATTACAATTTTGGTTAAGTGGCTCATAATCAAAGTTAGATCAATTAATGATCTTCTTAAGATCGTTATCTCATTGTATTCAACACATTTTATATAAAGCTACAACCTTATATTCTGAGTTTATCAACAATTACATTACCGTGAATTCTAATTTTACCTCCAATGTTTTGATCGGTACAAATTAACAACTAGATTAGCTAGTTTCCGACATGCGAGGCCCACATGACATATATATAAAGTGGTTCTTGACATACTAAATCACAAAATATAACTGTATAGTACTAAATACCAGTCCGATTGCATTCAGTTTGGAAGCACCACCCGCACCCATCTCTAACCTCTGCCATTATCATTTGTTTAGTACTAGAATCATCCTAAAAGAGTTGTGATGCATTTCGATTGCCCAATATTCATTGTGAGAGTTATAGTACGTAATATGATTTATATTCACTACCTATCTAGCTAGGCGCCAGAAATATTTGAAGCTCAGTCACAAACTATAGCTTAATCTATGTTAATGAAATCCTAAACCGTATGTGTAAGGCTCTGTTTTTTTCAACTTAAAACTCATTCAGTTCAGTTCCATTCAATTCAGTTCAGTTCTGCTTAGTTATATTTTATACTACAATTCAGTTCAGTTCAGTAAATTTCAGTTGGAAAGAACAGAACCTAAGAGGTTTATCCATACTAGGTCATGGATCATGATATACGAACTCACGATACTTTATGTGTTGCATATACGTAGCAACACATAGATTACATGATATATATAAATGTGATACTCCATTAGAGTATGGTGAGATACGACATAGAATAGAAAATACAGAGCAACTGAAATCAGATTTCTTCACAAAGTGAAACTATATTTTAATAGTGATGTCCTGACCATTATGTTGGATAGAGTATCATTTAAGATATACACATATTTTAAAAAAAATAAAAAATAGTCTGGTTGCTAAAGGGACCATACATGTGTAACATCGAAATCGATCCAATTAATTTGATGAACACACTTAAATATATATAATATTTTGGATTTTGAGAGTTTGAGATAAGATGGGTGAGATTTGATTTGTTTGCTTTTAGCTGATGATGAAATGGAAATAGCAATAATATGGATGTGGATTCTATCTGGTTCCGCCTAGATTGCACATTTGCACTAAGAAGCAATTTTCTAATGATCCTGAGCTGTAAAATTCGCAACTTCACATCGTTGATGTTGTACGCATAGCTTATAAAACGATTGAGTTCGAACTCTTTGAGTTGTGCAATTATTTATTTAAATTTTATATCATTGCAAAAAAATCGAACCATGTTTGTGTTTTATTAATTTATAAATTGATGTCAATTGAAACATTGACAACTGATGCATCCAAATGTGTAGTAAAACATACCCCTATTTAATTTCAAAAATCAATATATAAACAAAGTAGAAAAGTATTGGAGAATTAATTTAAGTGAATGAGTGATTGATTAGGCTGCACAATTATCAACAATTTACAACTTTTGGATAATATACAAACTGTACAAAAATTCAACTTAAATTGGGAAAACTCAATTCCAATTTGTAACCAAACAAGCTGTCAATCTCTCTCAGCTTAGAGTTTCTCGACGATGAAATTTCAGGCTTTGAGAATGCACGCATGAAGAACTCCTGGAGAATTTCGATCACGGTAATTCAGGGCTTTGAGAATGCACAACATGAAGAACTCCTGGAGTAAGAAAACTTGTTTCTTGCATTGGTCACAAAACTGAATGCATTTCTTTCGAGCCATGATGATGGATTCCGGTGAGTTGTTGAAGGCCTCCTCTTTGCCCATACAACCATCCGCAATTTCTGCATTCCAAATGCTCCATAAGCTGTCGAATTTGCCTAGTTTACCGCCAACAAGGCGATTATGACGGTGTGGCACGTTCTACGCACCATGTGTGTTATGCGCATAGCTACTGACTTTCATGATTTAGTGGTTCAATCCTTATAACAATTTCTGGAAATGTTACCGTTGGTACCTGACCTGGTTCCCTCGTGGTCGCGGGTTGATTACATTCGGCAATTTTACTTGTTTCAATGAGGCAGTGTCGACAAGTAGGACAAGATGAATGAGAGTTGAGCCACTTATCAATGCACTTGACATGGAATCCATGATTACACTTTGGCAAGACCTTAACACGCTCGCCAATGACAAAGTCCGACAAACAAATGGCGCACTCCGTGTTAGAACCCGGTAGTTTTAGGTCAGTCGTGTAACTCACAGTGGGAAACGACTTTAGAGCCTTTTTCTCAATACCCGTGTTGGCTAATTTGGCCGGTGGACTGGTATCACCCGCAAGGCCAGTTGATGCAGAAGTTGAGCAACTTAACACACATCTTATGAGTGCGTTTAGTCCAAGTGAACAAATTACGGCACAAATGAGGATGGACATGATCATTATAATGTCAATATCGAACGCGTTCAGTTTGTCGGACGGGTGTAGTGACGGGGCATTTGCCGGAGGTGGGGAGGTGTATAAAGGGGCATGCAGCAACAATCTTCTTGAATGGAAAGTCTGCAATAATTCATGTAGGATGATTGTTGTTGGGGTTGAGGATGAAGTCATTTGTTTTGTATTGATGGGTTTAGTGTTTAGAAGATTTTTGGTTAGAGAAGTAACAAGTGTGGTGTATTTATATGGGAAATATTTGGGAATTGTGTGGACAGCTTTTTTGGGATTAATTAACACTTAACACTGAGGTTTGTGTTTGCTGGAGATTTTGCGAATCCTAGTTGCTTTTTGAGTTTTGGGTAAAAATATTGTGTTGTACTTCAGTTCTAATGTTGTTTTTTTTTTTTTTTTAAACGTCTAAAAATTTATTCAACTCAAATCTCGAGATTATAAGATATACTCTACAACAATACACGAAAATAAAGGATTACAAAAGTTCTAATGTTGTTTCTTTAATCAAAGTGGTCATGACTCATGAGAGGAAAACATGACCAATAGTATGGCAGGGCAGGTCTTTCCTAGTGTGCTTTATGTTTAAATGGATCAATATTAGGGATCTTTGATACAGAGTTAGATCGAGCGGATTGTTGTAAAGTTTAATTGATCAATAATAATTGAATTGTAGTTGAGCTGAAGCAAAATGTATCTGGGATAGAGTTATAGATTTATAGGTTTATAGGGTTGATATACATGATGCGTAAGGGTGAATTGAATTGTGTAAAAAAAGTGTCGGATCGTGATATATTTAAGTTTATTTGAATTGTTCGATTGATTTAACGTTGTTAGTATAAATGAAAAATTAAAGAAAGTGAAATATTTATTTTAGTTGAATTGGAATTGAAATATAGTTCGAGCACTGTACTGGAGGATTATTGGTCCATTCCAAACGGCCTCTCTAAATTTCAAATGGTTTATTTTATAATTTCTACTAATTTATATTATTGATACACTACATTTGGGGACCTTTCTTGGAAATATTTCTACTGCTACATTCTTTTCACCACCGCAAGAGTTTGGGTTACACAGTTTGGGTTTTGTAACGACTATCCCCGCGGCCGAGGCTCGATCATTTGAACTGGTGTAATTACTCACGGACTGCTTTTTAGATAATCTATTGATTTTACGGTACCAACACATGTCATTTACAACCCACTTTACCCTCACGCATGCACGCACTGAAAGACTTACCAGTTGGTCACCATCCTAAGATTGCTCCAGCGCAAGTACGCTTACTTACTTTAGAGTTCATATGAATTGATTTTCGGAAAGAAAGGTGCACCTTATTAGTATGATGAGCAGCGTTCTCAATCACTTTAAGTTCTCTGGAACTTTAAGGCCGTACAAGTTTATACTACGCAAGTTTCTCCTCCAATGCATCTATACTACTAAAAAATTGTGTGGGATCCATATGGAACCCACATTGTAGACCCCGCCCGATTTATGCGTAGTAATTGTATATTGGGGGCTAGACTGTCATAAAGAAACACCAAATTTGGCACCAACAAACCTTCGCAATTCACATTTCAATTTTAAATACTTTAATGGTGTGTTTGTGTTTAATCTTATCTAATCATTCACCTTATCAAATGATTTGACCGTACTTGATTAGAATAAAGTGTTCAAACTACAATTAGTCACATGAACATTTAAGATTTGAAAAATACCAACCAACTTAGTATCATCTAATAATCGTTATTATCGACTATCAATCACCTTATCATCTCGTTCTGTCTAAAAAGTTTTCTAAGAGAACTAAAGAAGATTTGTAGTCTCTTTTTAAATATGCATGCCCCTAAAAATGTTGAAAACTTATGATAATTGTTATATTTCCATCAGGCATGGAAAAATCAGACCTTCACTCAAATGGAAAATTCTGCAAAAGAGGTGGTAAAATATGATAAAAATGGGTTATCTTGATATAAAAATGGGTTATCAATTAAATTGGTTTACTACAGTTTTTGGTTATAGTGGAGATCGATATTTTATAATTTGTTTATGAAAATCTGACTCGAGGATAAGCAAACTGCAAATGTCCACATAATATTATGGCAAAAAGCAAATTGCAAATGTCCACATAATATTATAATCAAGTTATTTTTACCTTTTGTTTAGACAAGTTTATCTTGAGATTATCTCAATTCTCTAATCAAATCCACCAATCAGGATTTAGGAAGAGGCCTTTTTGCAGACTTAATGGGCTCTATCCAATCTAGCAGGGCCCGACCCACTTTCTAGCAGGATGGTGTCAGTATCAATTTATGTACATGGTTCGACACAACGTTTACATATTTTCTGGATTTTACACTTTATTAATTAGCAACTAATGAGTGTACTCACACTTATTACACTACTTAACAGTGTCCCAAACAAATCCTACCAAAAGTTCAATTATACGAATCTTGCCTGCACTGAAATACTACTTGTTGTGGTTAAGGATGTGACTAGTTACAAGTTGCTATATAGTACTTTACTAAATAGTATTGTACTTTTTGGTTAAGTGGCTCATAATCATAGTTAGATCAACTAATGATCTTCTTTAGATTATTATCTCATTGTATTTAACACATTTGATATATACAAATTAAAGCTACGGCCTTACATGGTTTAGAAGGTTGCTATCACTTGGTTTATCCTCAACTTCTAATTTCCAATCAATCTCGTCACTTTTAACGGTTTTACCATTATTGATTGCACTTTTCAATAATATGTTTTCAGTTCAGTAAATATTCCATTACAGTGAATTCTAGTTTAACATTCAGTGTTTTGATCGGGTACATAGATTCAGACAAATTTCCGACGTGTGAGTCCCATATGAAAGAGATATCAAATGGATGGAACCATCTCTGCCCTTTGATATTCTATCATTTAATTTATGTACATTTTGATTGCCCAAATTTTATTGTGAGTTGTAGCTATAGCATGCTTTATCTGCACTATCTATCTCAGCTAGAAGCTACAAAGATTTGATATAATCGTTCACAACACGTTGCTTAATCGAATTTAAAACTTAAATTATACTAATGTGAGTGAGTTTAGTCTACGCTACAACATGTTGTATGATTTCATGATGCTTTATGTATTATGCATAACGAGTAAACGACACATAGTACCAATCTGGTACAATATATTAGATCATGATGAGTCACAATAGTGTGTTGTAGCATAAAAATCTCAGAGTGAGCGGAATCAAATTTCTTGAGAAAGTGGAATCGTACTAATAGTGATGTCTAGCTCATTATATTGGATAGAGATAATTTATATACACATATTAACAAATAAAAAAAAAAAAAAAGGTTGTCGAATTGTGAAAAGGACCATAAGCACGTACATGTTAACATGTGTAACATGGAAATGGATCCTATCTGATGAACACCATTAAATACAATATTTTGGATATTGAGAATTTGAAACAACATTTGTGCGATTTGATTTATCTGCTTTTAGTTGGTGAAAAGAAAATTCGATGGAAGTTGCAATAATATGGATGTGAATTCTATCCGGTTCAGGCTGGATTGCACTAATTAACGATGACTCACCCGTACGGTACATGAATTTTGAAGATGATGATGAAAAAGGTTGTAAAGTTTTGAAAGTTGAGAAAAGATAACTGATTGATAAAACACAAATCACATGGCTTTGTTGCTTAAAAGCTAGAGTTCCATTTGCACATATGCATAAGAAGTCCAGCATTTACTTGTAGTTAAAGTTGTTATACGAGTCGAGCCTAAATTTAAGCTCGTTTTGTTAATATTCAGCATCGTTCGTTTAGGCTCGATTAAATATATATATTTTTATATTGATATGCATCTCTCGTTAACAAGTTCGAGCTCGACTTAAGCTCGAAACAAATGAGCTGAGCCCGAGCCTACTTATTGTGATTCGATCTCAGAAATAAAAATTCGTTTTGCTAACGATCCGAGTCGAACTCGGACTCGAACCGAACTCGAGTAATGAGATACTCGACACGTTTACTAGTTACTCCCGCTGGAATAAGGTGCTTGGAGTCTTGCGGTGAGATCAGTCACAATGCAATGTAACAAGAAACTACACATAACTGATGGCGGAGCATGGACTAAACTATAAAGTTTGAGGAGAACAAGGCCAATGAAATTAACCGTCTGAATTAGCGTCAGCTACAATTACACAGCTGACACGTGGCAATTTATGCACCGTAATTTTACAGCCGGATAGCCTGACTGTGATTTTAGACTGAAATACGAAGTTAAGTTGACAAAGAGCAAGAATATACCTTGCAATATTCTTCATTTAATTTATATTGTTTGGACACGTTCATATTATCAAAATCTTGCTATTTAAACTGCTGTCACTTCTACTCATTGTTACTACTATAATGTATGTATGGCAATTGGATAGTATTGGGGAGTACATTCGAGTGAAAGTTTAATATGAGACGAAGATCGTCTCTGTAGATTTTCGATTCCAGGTTGTACGTGAGTCAGAAGTTCTGATACATAAAATTACATCTCATCTAAAAGCTCGAACTTATAGAGATGTGTGAAATCTAGTCATTTGTTTATTGGATCAAAACTAATAACAAAGAGAGTTTTCGAAGGTTTTGAGTTGACTTCATGGTTTCTGGAGCTATCAAGCCATTGCTTCGTCCACTCAACACGAATCCGGCGTCCTTTCATGCCAAATTCAATCTTGTCAAGCCCACGAACTGCATCTTCTGCATCACGCTCATCTTCCATGTACACAAAAAATTAAGTAAATTAAGCCAAGGTTCATGAAATTGAAAGCACCTATCTCAGTTAAATCCACTCGCCTTGAATTGATTGCACAAATAACTGGATACGATCTCCTCCCAGCACAACATGAGTCCAGCCTGTTGCGATAGCTGTTTGCTGCGTGCTGCTGCTTCTACAACAGTCGCAGACCAAGAGGTGGGAGTGGAAACATGTTTCCGGGCCACTGTCCTCCGGTTTTCATCTCGTGCAACCATGCCGATAACGCCAGCAATGCACTCTCCTACTGTACGTTCTTCAAGAAAGTACTGTTTAGTCATTCACTCCATGTTACTAGTATTATTTTCTTTACGTATTCTCGTTGAGTAAAAAAACGCAATAAATTTTTTCCTTGGATACGAGTGAATTTTCGTTGTTACTTGTTAGTATAGGCGAAAAGATGCTCACAACATGTTAGCAATATTGCATTGTAGCATTTCTAAACAAAACAGCATCTTTTCATCCAACAACTAGTTGGCAATTATAGAAAGTTCATGAAGTCCTCTTTGATTGGCGAAACGTTTCATATTCTTGAAGATAGTACCGAGAAATACGCTCTCTAAATGATTTATCTAGAGGCAAACTTATTAAGGAATCTATCAATATTATTAATCAAAACGCTTGCCTAATCAACATTGGTGTTTTCTGATATTACAAAGAACTCATGTCGTTAACAACATAAACATTATGATTAATAAGATGGATGATTTTATTAATAACATAAGTCCATATATATATATATATATATATATATATATATATATAAAAGACATCCAAACTATAAGACAAAAATACAATGATACATCACCATCTAATTAGCCAAAGATGCCTCCCCATCCTAAACTTTGGCATCTGTTAAGCCTACTTTGTATTTTAACATGACCCCAAAGTTTTACCAGGACAAAAGCACCTACTGTTGCTTCTTTATTACCCACTTGATCATATAATTAGTGCAGGCAATTTGGTCCAAGTCAATATGCTTATATAAACATGCATAATCACCTTGTTTGTTTACCCTGTAAGAAATGGAGTATGAAATGATCAACTATGACTTCTACACTGATCATGCTTATTTCCATTCAAACATTCCAGATATAGTTCCAAACACCATGGAAGGTGGAGTTGACACAAACAGTATCCAACTAGAGGCAGAAACTCTCATCAACTTGGAGTTTCTCGACCAGGGCGAAATTTCGGAGGATATGGAGCTTCTGACTGGAGAAGAAGATTCACATTTGGAGGGTTGCAGCCTGTCTGACCTGCTAATTATGGGAGCAGAAGCAGTGGAGACGGAAAACTGGTTTCGTGCATCGACTGTGGTCACAAAACTGAATGCTCTTCTTTCGAGTCAAGAAAATGGGGAGAACTCACTTGGGCGATTGGCCTTATACTTCACAGAAGGCTTAATTTACAAGTGTCTTCATTCCCCTGAGTTGCTGGAGGATTCCTCTCTGCGCATACCATCGTCTGCTATTTCTGCATTCCAGATGCTTCATGAGCTGTCCCCTTACGTAAAATTTGCACACTTTACCGCCAACCAAGCAATAATGGAGGCCATGGAAGATTCTCCCGGAGTTCACGTCGTAGATTTCGACATTATGGAAGGAATGCAATGGCCTCCTCTGATGGTTGATTTAGCTGCCAGGCCGAACGCTTCTCTTAGAATCACTGCAATAGTCACCGACCAGCAAAGGTTAGGCAGTCTTCAACAGACGAGAATCAGACTGCACGAGTTTGCGGATTCGATTAAGCTCCCATTCTCATTCCATGAGATGCTGATGACCAAAGATGGGGATTTTGAAGGAATCGAAGCTGGCAGGGAGACTTTGATAGCCAATTGCATGTTACATCAGCTCCACATGCCACATAGAGAAAGTTCACTGTTGAAGACTTTTCTATGTGGTATTAAAAAAAGGTCACCCAAAATTGTCATTTTGGTAGAGGATGACCTTTTCAACATGGACAGAGTCCAATCCATGTCTTTTGTGGAGTTCTTCTGCGAGGCGATTCAACATTATGCTGCGGTTTCTGACTCAATCCGAACTGGATTCGGTGGAGGGTACAATCTAGCAGTGAAGATCATAGAAAGGGAGTTCCTGCGGACGAGGATCCTAGACAGTGTCAAGCAGTACACATCATTCCAAACACAACCAAGTTTAAGTGGTTTCAGGCAAATTCCTCTCAGTTCTTGCAATACAGCTCAAGCAAAGTTCCTGCTGAGCTTGTTCAATGGAAGTTATTGGGTCCAAAATGACAAGTTCAGGTTGGCACTCTGTTGGAAAGCGAGAACTTTGACCACTGTCTCTATCTTGGTTCCCACAAGTGAGGAAAACCACCAAGAATGCAGTCAATTTCTTATCTAACGCGACAAGTTATGATGTAACCACTGGACATCATTTTGGAGTTTTATGATAAGAGAGTTCTTTAGTGAAAGGCAGTGGCATTTTGCTGCTAAGATTTTGTCGCATGTAGCTTATTGGTGGCAAGTAGCAATATAATAGAAGTAGTATAAAACTGTGTATTGTACTATACTACTTATATGTTGATTAGTCTCTACCTCCCTCTCTCACCTGGGCAGGTAACAGAACTCAATATTATAGTGCAAAAGTTGAAGGTATCGAAGTAAAAGGATTCCCAGTAAGAGAAAGTTAAAATAGTAAAAAATACAAGAATTCTGTTATCCAAGACACTCTGGAATCCAAGCAAGTTGTTCAAAGTAGAGAAGTGTAGTTCAATTTATGCTAAGGTTAAAGAAGTACACTAAGTTATCAGACTACTTTCAGGTTAGCTTTTGTCATATAGGATAAATCGTGGCTAGCAGATTTGGTTACTAGATGGAACTAAAGATGGAAAGAAATGGTTACAGGTTGAAATTAAGCCAGCTAAAAAAGTGCAAGAATTATGACTATGACGATATCAGTAAACTACAATCGTCTTCAGATTCAACAAGTGCACACCCAGTACAATTTCTGTGATTCTTGAGCATAACAGGATGTGCATCCCAGTAGATCTTTATTGATATCCTTTTAATTTTAAAGCATATCTCTAGAATTTTGAAATCTAAGATGAGTTCCTATATCCAGCACTGATCTATAAAAACAGTACCACAAGCCCATCTGACGGTGGATTAATTGGCCATTTGGCCTGATAGTCGTCAGCCCAGCAGAAAAAATATGTTATGAGCAAACTAGTTTTGGTGGTGGAAATAATCAGAAGAGACATATAACATTCTTCAAAAGATGACAAGCAAGCGAAACAGGACATTCTTTCATATCAAGTCAATATTTTTTACAAGCCTATTACAGTGATAAAATCATAAAATATTCAAATGAGAAAAAAAGATGGGGGTCAAGATGATGACAAGCATATGGCACAATGAAAAAATGAGGGAACGTTTATATTGTATTTGTATACACTATTTTCCTAAAGTTCGACCAATTATACACAATTTACCATGGCTTCCTATATCTGCATGGACTGTAGCAACATCCCAGGCCATTGAAATGTAGGCAAGGGCCTAGCAGGAGGAATAGGGTTGTGTATGTCTGGGGGACTTCCCTATTCTGATTCAGTGGGTTTCCTTATGAGATTTAATGAAACATGACCGACAGAGAAAACATATGCATACAATGGGCGACAGAATAGTATGTGTGATATACATACAGTATACTGTAACAATTTATAACCTACCTTTAGATTAGTGGCACCAACGTGCACATGCTTCACATTCGTAAGAAGCTGTGCTGATAGAACTCCTCAAAGGAGAGGCGACAATCTGCGAACGCGGACCGCTTTTATTAAACACCAAATTAATGAGAGGCATAGCTTGTAGTAATTCAGTAATTTAGACCTGGATTGGTCGATAATAAGCGTGAACAGAGGTCGATGCATGCAGGTTGCAATTGAGGAAGCGTAAAATGTGCAAATGGCAGAGATGTAGAAGCCTTGATGTTCTGCAGAAGCTGAAATAATAGTATTTCAGATAAGTGCAACTTTTATAAATTAGAATATTACCGGCTCAAGGCCACTGGATACCTGGACATTAGTCCTCCCACAGAAAGGAGGATACCCATTGAGAAGCTCAAACAAAATGACACCAACACTCCACATGTCAACCTATCACTTTAGGCATTAGTTTCTTCCTGAGCAAATAACAAGTTTCTTTAATGTGTCCTGTAGCAAGCTATTCCTGTGCCTTAAACAGAATCGCTACCAAACTACCATATGTCATGTTTATTGGGTAGCATCCCCACATTCAAATGACTTGCACCAATACCCATCTGGGCCATCTCTTTCCAAATTTGCAAGATGTTTGTAGCATGGGGGCTCTACACAATAAAAGTATATTTTACCATTTACTAACTAAACAGCCAAACAGTATACAGACCTTTCCGTCATATTTACGGAACTGTAGTATTTCTGGAGCCATGTACAATGGTGATCCACAAACTGTCTCGGCAAATTCATCGGGATGTAAAATCCTACAGGAATATATGTTCAGCTTAAAAGGTCAGTTTCCTGATTACTTATGGTTTTGACTTTTGAGGATGAATTTTTACCTAGAAAGTCCAAAATCAGCAATTTTCAGGATCGGGTCACTCTCATAGTAATGCAAAAGAATATTCTGAGCCAGAACATGAAAAAAAAAATCAGAAACAACAAAAGAATAGGTTGTGGGTTATTGCATGAGCAAGCACACAGTCTTTGGATACACACAGGAGAGACGGAGAGTACCTCCGGTTTCAGGTCGCGATGAACGATACAATATCGGTTCAATACCTTCAGACCCGATCCTGTTATATGACTAATTAAATCATGTTGACAGGCAAAATGTAATATGGTAATCTCAAAGATCACATTATACCTATCTGCTTCAAAAATCTTTTAGCCACACACTCTTGAACTCTGCCATTGTATCGAAGGTAAGAAGCCAAATTACCACCAGCACAAAACTCCAAGACAAGAATGATGGAGTCCTCAGCCTGACACAATCAAAATGTCAGTTTCTCTACCCCCACTAGAGTACTGAAGAATGTTACATGTATCAAGGATCACCATGCCACTAAATACATTTGTCGCAAACTGTTTAGTCTCCGATTAATAACCAACCATTGTATAACTAAGATGTCTCGCAGTTATCAGCTGGATCTTAGTAGAAAGTACACTAAACTATTCCACACTGAAGGCTACTAGCTTCCCAAGACTAACTTAACAAAAGCAACAATAAACAAATATAAGGCTCATTTCTTACTCTCATCTATAATGACCATAGGATACATTCTATCAACTCAAAATGGCTCGGCTGTCAATGCAACATGAAGTTTGGAAGTGTCTTTTCCAATTCTAAATTATATACTGATTCAGCATATAGTTTACAAATGGAATGATTTAGAGGACTAAAACATCTTAAGCATGATGGAAAATTTGACCATCGTTACTCTAAATGGTTGAAAAAATTTACAGCCACCCGGAAAATAACAGGACTAATGACGAATCCGTATCACTTAACTCCGCCTAGATAAATCCTACGAAAACCTCGTCATTTTCCAGTATTTCATATTGAAGAATCAAACTCATTCAGCTTGTGTACTATGTCCAGTTCTGGACAATCTAGATGCTATTCTAGATGGCATATGAGTATCATTTAACTAGGTTCCTATCTAATCTAAACACCACAACTTATTCGAAAAATTAAGAATCATTCAAACTTTTACCATCAGATAATCACAAATTTCCTGCATCATCACTTTCATAGTCATCAAGCAGCTAAATCACTCAAAATCAAATTGATCTAGGTATATAATCAACCTCAGAGCAATTGAACCTTGAAGGTATCGAGGAGTCGAATGATATTCGGGTGATTGACAGAGGACAAGAAGGAGAGCTCGCACTCTAAGCAATCGCGGAGGTGACGCGTCAGCTTCGCCACCGGAATCTGCTTCAGCGCCACCACTTCGCCGGTGGTTCTGTGATCCGCTTTCCATATCGTCGACAGTGCGCTTTCTCCGAGTTTTGACCTCAAATTGTAGTCTCCAATGGTAGACTGCTCCGAAATGGTAGTAGTTTTCTCTTCGAGATCATTTGCCATTAACGACTGTATGTCACTGTATCTACAGTGTTCTGGTAACTTGATGGTTTTGATATTATCTGCAGAGGTAAATGTTTATTAGACCCCTCAACCTTTCATTCTATACATAAATTCCCCAACCTCAATAAACCGTGCAGCTAATTAATTTACTAAACGATTAAATAAAAATCAACTTGGTTATCAACCACTTACTTCTTCAACGTTATTTATCTCTTGACTTTTTTCAATAATCGCTTTCAATTCTGAATAAATCTTAAGCGGTAAATGTAAAATGTTCAATTAAATTATATTATGATACTTTAAGGACTAAAGTTTAAACATAATTTAATTGAACATTTTACATTCTTGATTAAGATTAATTTGTAATTAAAGTTGAATATTAATTGAAAAAAAGTAAATAGATACGAGGAAGTATAATTTAGTTTTACAAAATATGATGTTTAGAAAAATAGTTAAACTTAGAGATAAACTTGCTTATTCAATTCTAGAGAAGTGATTCAACATGCAACAATTGAAAAATGTACATTCGATTTGTATTGAACAACCAATTATTGACTTGCGATTCTAGATACGCTGGTCAACTCTCGATGATTATTGATCTAAGTCGTCCGACATTATTAACAAATTCGGACCTCTCATCTAAGAACCGTGCAATATTGGAATATTTCACAACTTTTAAGTCATTTTCAAAGACAAGTAGACGGGGTGGTTTTACTAAAACAATGTTCTCTCAAACATCATATGTACGATGAATATATAGTTCAGTTGAATCAAATGTGAAAACCATTACGATGAAATCCCATCTTTGTCCTCCTAAATTCAATGAGAAAAACATACTATATATTTCGCTTGTCTCCCCAAATGTTTCATACTATTGTATTTTACTATTTTTGCACAATTTCATAGATATAATACATGACACCAAACATTTTATTATACGTAGTGTTTCCCTAGAGAAGGATCTGGTCGCGGGATGGCACTAGATCGGTGACAGAGCTACATTGCACGCATTGTTCATGATATTGATCAACCACGCAATGTAGATAACAAGTTTTGGTGAGTTTACCTACTACTTCTAGTATCTTTCTTCTGCTTAATCTATTTGGTTCTTTTAAAAAAGAAAAGAAAAACTCAATCGTCATTCGAAAGAATTAGCAAAGGCTAGAGATCATCAAACTCCCTAAAAAGTCGGGATAACTCGAACATAATTGTTTTTTCTTCTATCATTACAATGCTACATTGAAATTACCCTACTAAATTTGTAGAGCACATTGAACTTTTAAAGTTTTAAGAGGGCCTAGTTGATCGACTATAATCATCCATGAGGTTCAACTGTGATTAATCACCCAATTAAAAAACCTGCTTAACAAGGAAAGCAAATAGCAGTCGATTGAACTCGACACCTCCTTTTCCGTACACCGGCGATTCCCAAACACTATGCCTCCTGCAAACAAGAAAGGCAAAAAATCGAAAGGCAACACCAGCACCACCGAGTCAACTCACTCGCCGCCGTCCGCCGCCAAGTACCCGGCGTGCATCCGGTCCATCTCCGCTTCTACAGTCGCCATCACAATCCACGCCAAGCCTGGTTCAAAACTCGCCACCATCACCGGTAACACGATCAATTGCATATCTGCATCGATTTTCAACAATCAATTTAATTTCTGAGCTGTAATATGTTGCTTTTTTTGCTAATCGGAATGTTTGTAGATTTTAGTGACGAGTCACTGGGTGTGCAGATTGATGCTCCTGCCAAAGACGGCGAAGCAAATGCTGCTCTTCTCGAGTACATCAGCTCTGTAAGTTGAAATAATTTTGCTTTACGCACTTGTTTTCGGTGAATGAAAACTCGACTTGAGTTGAAATTCGGAGTTATGCTCGTCTGGAGTTGATCTTTGAAGTTTCGTATTTGGTATTGGATTCTGATTTTGGTAGCATAGTGTAGAAGGACAGTGTAGAGTGGGAAGACAAACGCGTGTTTTGCATAAATTAAGTTGAGTTGAGGCGCATGTTAATTGCCATACACTCGGATGATCGTGTGAAGGTTTAAGTTAGGTTATTGGAATCTTCCCCTTAGCGTCATCATAGTACTTCTTCCGTCCGGATGAAGGTTCCTATATGATTTTTTGTTGATTTTTTGAAGCTTCGTTTGACTATAAATTGAAATGCTAATCCTTTAGCTAGCTCGATTGGTTTAGATAGTTTCTGCAATTCCTTAGGTTGAGAATGCATTCGCGTTGGTGTTACAGCTGATCGATATGATAAGCCACTTTACTTTTTGTGGGGATCAACGTATGTTTGCTGCTTTCTAGAAGAGGAGTAATATAATTCACCAGTTTGCTTTAAGAATGCATTCGCGCTGGTGTTGCAGCTGATTGATATGTTAAGCTACTTTACTTTTTTGTGTGGATCGACTGTCAACGTATGTTTTATTAGAATCTATATATATTTGATGCTGAGGTCTATTGCATTTATATGTATATTTGGTTGTAGAGTGAGAGGAAGCTGGTGATTTCTGGAAAATGATTGAAAATTGTCTCTTGTTTCGTGGACAGGTTCTCGGGGTGAAAAAGAGGCAAGTGTCGATAGGTTCAGGTTCCAAGTCGAGGGATAAGATTGTGCTAGTAGAGGAGGTAACTTTACCGAATGTATTCGATGCTCTAGATAAAGCTTCAAAGAGTCCCTGATGAATATATAGGAGCTAACTGAGGTATGTAATAGTGAGATGTAACAGGGTGATTCAGATTTTCTCCTCTTCAGTTATAAAAACATTACAGAATTGAGAGAAAACTTATGTATATTAAGTTTTTCCAGCCTAAACATCTGTTAACCTGATCCGGAATGTCAAAGAGATCATTTCAACTCACTTGATGAAAACACGTTGGCTTCAATTGTACTGTGTTTGCATTTAGTTGATCAGCAGATCAATGGTGACAAGCAACGTCTAGATTTCATTTTCTCCAGGCTGGTAGTAGGGTTGAGATAAACTGCACTAAAACCCTAACTGACTGAGTGATGAAATTCGCTCTTTTGATTGCATAAAATGCTCAGTGTTTGGAAATACCATGTTGCAGCAGTTCATGGTCATGGAGTAAGTACAGATACAATGATGATAAAACCACCTCCCCCAAACAACCCCCAACCGTACCACGGCGCACACATATCCTTTTCTGTGTCCAGCATGTGAATGCAATTAGTTAGATCGACTTAAGTCGAGTAGGAGTGGGAAGGAATGCCTCTGATAAGGCATATCCCTATTCAAAGAACTGCAGTTGCAAAACTGCATTCTCTTATCTCGAGAAGAATCATACTGTGATATGTCTTGATAGACGAAACAAATATGTCGTTTCTAACTAGCTAGAAAAGGAAAATAAGATGATTCTATCTTCACACGAGGACACGACAATCATGATGCCAATGTTTATGTGAAGCCTGTCAATGAAAAGAGACGCAAGCTTGAATGAGTAATCGTGATTTGAAGTGCAAAAGGATATAGTTCTTGGATGGAAAATACTAGTCCTTGATTGGCGATTGCTAGAGAAAATTACTCATCCAGACAGTGATGGCTGGGAACTTGAGCAGATACGAGATTTCAAATTATGCGATGTCAGGTAGCGAACGAATTCGATTATGAGGTCTAGATATCCAATTCTCAATTTTTTTCCAGTGCATCTCTGGCTGATTTCACTCATTTCTCATATAGTTCGCCTTCGGAACATAGTGCAATCCATGCCAGATTCACAGTACATTTTATGGATTTTATAGTAGTGCTTTATATTTATCTCCTTTTACACATGAACGAGTACAAGTGTACATATATCATGTTCTCTTCAATGTCAGCAACGCTACAGTGTCCAAAAGGAGCAACGCTACAGTGTTCGAAAGGAGCAACGCCATGGTAGCGAAATCTTGGTGTCATGCTAGTTATCTCTTTGACAGAAGGATCCATGCTTGGTGGCTGATCAAATGTCTTTCACAAGTTTCTACTTTTATGGCAGCAGATACCTTGGAAGGTAAATTCTCGTAGTCACCAGTTTTACTCAATATATCTATTGCTCCTACAAGATCAATCTCTCCAGCAGTTTTATAGTTCGCTAGACAGGAAATATATCTCTTGTGCAACACGGTCTTTCACATCACCCATTGCTTCGAGCTTGATGGTTGCGAAAAGGTTGCACATTTGTGCATCCAAAAGCAAGTCCAGGAAGACTTTTGGAACGCTTGTGTCTGTGAGATCTTTTAGGAACTCCAAGCAGATTGTTGCGTTGCGCGCTTTAGGACAGATTGTATGGATCAAAGCAGTTGTCATAACCTCTGGTTGTTGAGCTTTATTGCTGCTGCACAGAATTGTTAGCAAAAGAAGAATGATATGGATGATCTTACTATGTACCGAATTTAGAGGGCTTTATTATGTTGTTGGAGATTATCAAGGTATTTTGTTCATTTAATTGATCATGTCCATAATTAGTTCAACCCGCAGAACATAAAACGCGTAAAAGGGTGTGCAAGAATGAACTTTCCTTCAATATATTTGTTTTGTAATTTTTAAATCCCAAAAAATGAAATAAATTCTCACATTGATTTGAGCCCAAAGTCATGTAGCTAGAATTGAGAATAAAAACTGGTATTTTAAATATATATAGATGTATTGTTTCTCTTGATGTGTTAAATTAGAGTTTTCAATTTGTTTAAGCTAAGAGTTAATTCTCAACACTACGAAAACTTGTAGTGCAGTGAAGTTAACCCCAAGGTCGGTCTCTAAGGACTTAACTAGGCTGAGTTGTGTTTGCGAATAGAAGTAACAGTACTGAAAAACAATAAAAGTTGGTTTGCTTCGGTAGCAGAATGATAATCTAACAAATATGCAGACTAACTAGAAAACAAATTAACTTGTGGAGACGAATATGTGAGAGGAAATTATGATGTTGTGACAGAAAACAAGCTAGCTAGCAGGAAACATGTAACAATAACTGATGTCGATTTACTCTAGTTATCACTGGGACACGTCCTAACGATTATTACACTGCTCTAGACTTTTCTCGGCAGACACCTTATATCAGATAAGGTACGAAGGACTATGACAATGAACTAGCTTAAATTGTTCTAGAAAACATATAGCATTAGTGAAAGCGTCAATTTCACTAAGCTACAATTAACAAGCTAATGTAGTTATTGTGTTTGCAACGAACCAATGGATTAGCAATCTCTAGACGTTTTGGTATGAAAGATCAGTTGCATAATCCATTGGTGATTTTGGCGGTGAAACTCAATACACATAACTACATACGCATTTAATAAAAAAGGCACAGAGTGAATCGTAAACATAATTGAATACTAAATACCAAGAATCAAGAGTTGATACAATTTTACCCAATCGTGTCACAAACCCTAGGTAGAAATTGAAGAACTTTGACCCAATCGGTAGAAAAGTATGTAAATATGTTCTCCCAATCAATAATCAATCGTCAAATACAATGTAAATCGGGTTCAATTCCTCAAAGATGATCAAGGAATTGCCCAGGAATGAAGTCTAGGGTTTTTGAGAAGATAATAGAACAATAATAATGAGAATATCATGAAAAATTGTGAAAATTGGATATATATAGTGAAATATGCGTCTTGGGCCGCAAACGGGCCCTAGTGCATGCCAAACAGGTCTGGCGTACAGGGTATGCCAGGGTCCTCGAGCCCCGTTTTTTTGCACTTTTGAGTGTCGAAACGTCGGAATTTGGACATGGTTCTTCATAAAAGTTGTAGCTCCTGGTCTTATCTACGCGTGGACACCAAGATCAGGTCAATCGAAGTTCATATAAGAAAGTTATGGCCAAGATACTATGACTGCTCTAAGTTTGCACTTTCACAAATCTTAGCTCGAACATCTCTAGAATCCACTTCCGTTTCGACCATTTGACTCTGTTTTCAACCGTCTTTAAGGCCTTGGAACTTTTTTGCTTCCATTCATGCATCAATATGCATTGTTTTAGCCTTGTTTCAATGCGATTTCACCAAACACCTACAAAACACACAAAACACGAAAACGTAACAAAACTCTAGGAAAACTAATAAAAACTATACTTAAGGATGACAATAAGACGGTAAAAGGACCAAATGATACGGTGTAAAACCGACTCATCATCCCTTCAAAATTATTGTTTAATAATTTTAGTATATTATATAAAATTCAATTAGTTTCTATGTAATGATTTATAAACGTTGGAAAACGATCATTTTAAATTAACTGAAACAAACCATTTTAAAATATCTAACATTTAATGTTACACATTATAAAATTTACTTGAATCGTTCATATTTTTTTAAGACGAAACATTAGTATTCAATTGAAACGCTATTTGAAAACGAGACAATGCAAGACCAATATTTGTTTAATTTCATCATTTGATTTTAAACTTAATTTCCCATTATGAAATGAACTCCATCTGTACCGGAGAAAATATATTGTATTCCATTTATAATTGTCCCGTTATAAAGATAACGTGTATAACTAACCTAATTAAAAATTGAGACCAAATCATAGCATTAACATATAATGCAACTGTCGGCCGAATAAGCTCCAAATTAAATTGTATTACGATTTTTTGTCCATTTCTCTTAACCTCCGTGCCCATAACATGAGATTTGTTCTGGAACGGGGAGTTGATGGTCTTTAAAGACATTAAATTTGCACAGGGCACCTAAAATTTTGAGCTAGCCCTGGATGCACTTGTAACTTTTTGTGGTTGGTGATTTTCGTTGCTATTTTGTTGGAGAAGACCATCACCAACATATTTTATCGTTGAAAATTTGTTTGTGAAAGTGGCGTGGCTAAGCAACTGCAACGAAAAAAGATTTTTGTTGGTAAATATTGCGACGACCATTTTTTGTTGGTGAAGTGTTATTATCTTGTTGGTAATGATGCAAAAATTCAACAAAACACTTTCACTTTCTACGACAAAATTATATGTTGGAAAATTCGATGTAATTTTACCAACACATTTTAGCAACCACTTTTTGTTGGAAAGTCAACTACGAAAATTTTGTTAGTATTTTGTTACAATTATATAGATACATTCCAACGAACATAACAACAAAATAAATTGTTAGAAAATTAACAACAAAAATTTTGTTGGTATTTTGTTACAATTATGTGGATGATACGTTGCAACTAACTTAGTAACAAAATGTAGTGTTGCAAAATTAACTACGGATGAATACGTCACAAATCCGTTGCAACGTAAATAAGATTTGGTATAAAAATGTTGTCGCGGATTTGTTAGAGAAGAATTGGAGTCTGAACAACGAAAATGGCATCAAATTATATTATTTAATTATATTACCGGTCATTCTTCCTCTTCCGCAGAACGACCGAAGTTGTGTAACCGTGCTAGTCTTAGCCTCTCTTGGGCAGCCTTTGTGCTCGTAGTGGAATTGACGGTGAGAGATAGTGACACATATTAGAAGCCTCCAGTCTGGAGCTGAAGAGTCTCGGCGAATCTTGTACTGAGTATTATAATTTTGCCTCTGTCACCTATCTTGACAAGCTTCACTTCTCCACTAACTGGCGTTTTCACCTCCCTTTAAGGGTAACCGCTCCAACTTTGATCTTGATCGGCATTTTGTTTTGAGTGTTTTTTTGTGTTTTTAGTTGTAGTTTTTACCAAGAGGCTTTATATATAGTAATCTCTGTAACTGTTTTTCGATTAGTTTTAGCTGGTAACTAATTCGCTTTCTTCCTAGCGAAAATGTAACTGTTGGGTGATTTCTTCTTAGCTAGCCTGTGACCTTACTTGTCACATGGCAAAGACAGTCCCAGCATGCTTACTTAACATTTTAATTAATTCAACTCCGTAGCTCCATAGTGCATTTATTAAACTAACTAGTAAGAACGCACCCCGCTTAGCGCGGTGCCAAGTACACTTTATAACATTATATGAGTATTTTTTATAAAAACAATTAACATAAATTCATGGGAATAGATCTTATAAACTGACAAAAATTGATAAGAAATATGAGTGTTATAGACTTACTACCGTGAAAAAAACGTCTTTACGGTCTTTAGAGATGGACCTATGTAATATACAAAACCATCCATGTTATTAATCAAAACGTCTATGTAGTTAACAAAATATATTTTTTAATATAAAAAGGCATAAATATAATGTTGAGAACATAGACGTTTTGATTAACAAAATCGATGGTTTTCTTGATATACAAGTCCATCTATAGATACGTGATATAGAGATTGTCTACCAGGAGACTTTCTCTATAAAAATATACGAGATTTTTTTTACTTGATAACATCAATGTTTTACATTAAATAAATTATATTTTATAGAAAAACAAATTTTGTATTAAATCACCAATGTGCATAATACATATACCAACTATAGGTCGGGTTTTATCTAACAATGAAATGAACAATAAATCGAAATTAAGTTTGCAACAATTTCCAATAAAGAAGTGGAAGAAACTCTTACATCTATCTCCTATATATATATATATATATATATATATATATATATATATATATATATATATATATATATATATATATATATATATATATATATATATATATATATCCAAATCCTACTTGACTCGATTACAAAACAAGCATCACCAATAACTTATCGAACGAATCGAGCCCTCGATAAGATTCCACTCCCCTCACAATATTAGGAACTCATGAAGTGTTGTAGTAAAAAATTTCAGTTTATACATGAGTTGAATCCTACTATGGAGTATGTATAGTTGTGTACTCTCACAAGACGGATGAATATATATATATGGTAATCTAAGTTAAAGGTGCGTTAATCTAAGCTAAGACTTGCAAGAAGATAAGGAGAATCATATACATTCACTGATGTTTGTCATTCCATTGTCATGGCCTAATATGTAATTGCCAGAACCAATCACTACGAAACAATAGCCAACAGGCAACAGCTCTAGCTGCTTATATAATTGTGTTTCCATGTCAGCTGTCGCTCAAAGCTTCAAAAGACATAGCGGTTTAAGAAGGCAAAACAATCAAACTTCAGAATTATGCTGATACCCTGCTTCTTCCTTGTTGGCAGATGCAGTCCTGATAATTGCGGACCTTATATCGAGAATGATAGATGGCAGAGGTTGAAGAGATCCGTGCAAATCAACTAAGTCGAAAAATTCTTGCTTGTTTAAACTCTTCTCCTCCACAAGACTATGAACAACAGCGTCCATAGGCTGACGATTTTGCTCAAGAATCGTTTTTGCACATTAACAGATGTCAAGGATCTGCAGTGCTTCTGAGTCAATATCGTTCATCTTTTCTTCTGTCCAGAAGTTATTCAAGCCGTAATGCTTATCAGAAAGGGCACCAACAACTAAACTCCGTGCAGCAGACCTTGCATTATCAGTTGTATCTGCCCAGATGGTACTAAACTGATCTGCACCATACCATAGCTCATCAGCTGCTCGTGGTGCTAGCCTGAAGAAACACGGAAAGAGAGACGAAAAGTATTGCTGTAGAGATGTGCGATTCCAAGCTGAATTGTGATATATTGCGCAAATCACAGTCCGATATGAATATAAGACGTTCCGCCTCTTCCGTAGAGAGACCGAAGAGTCTCAAAATACAAAATTCTGTAAACACAGACGTCAGATTTGGTACTGTTCTTCGATCTGCTGTGATATATTGCATCTTGGTATTTGATTGGCTCCTTTGTCTGTTTATAATCTGGTGTGATACAAGGAGCGTGTTCCCCGACTTTCCTTAACTTCCCAGCTTCTTCTATTTGTATTTCTGGTATCTATTTTTCTTCTTCTTCCAGTTTGGTCCCTGATGGAGAGTTTTCCTTGCAATTATTTTTCTCATAAATTGCAGTTGACCCACAAAACTTTCTTTCTTCAAACAGGAATTAATTCAGTTTCTTCAGAACAAACTCATTTTCCTATTCAATCAAATTGATTAGTTTTTATGTCATCCAATTCCATATATACATTGTCACTGAAACTTCACCAATACATCTGATCATGATTCACATATAACGATAAATAGAATTTCTAAAGCAATTAAAATGAAAACTCAAACATTTACCTGAATGGATACGGAAGTGAACCCTAGCTCTGTAAGAACTATGATTCAAAAGCTCAATTCAGATTGTTCTTTCCCTCGATGTAGCCAGTTCAAATTCTTCTCTCTCTCCCTCTCTCATAAATCATAGTTTGAGCAAACATCGAGATGCAAGAATAATAAAGAAGAAGACGCTTCACTTCCTGTGTAGAGAGGTCATAGGGAAACAAATGTTAATCCCCTTGAACTCCATCAGTTTATATAGCTTGAGTAAAAAAAAATAGCGAGTCTAACCGTCTTCCAGATAAGGAAGATCAAAAACGTTAAACACTCAATCACTTGCAGACGTTTTATCAGAGATTCAGTGAGTCCATTTTATGTGTGAATATGCGCAACTAGATGTTCAATATTGATTCTAATGGACATGCAATAATCATGAAAGACTTGCGACGTAAATTCACCAACATTATCAAGACGGATGTTCTTGATTGTGTAATCAGGAAATTGTGCTCGCAATCTTATTATTTGTCCCAATAATTTCGCAAATGCCATATTGCGAGTTGACAATAAACATACATGTGACCATTTGGTTGATGCATCGATTAGGACCATAAAGTAGCTAAATGGTCCACATGGTGGATGTATTGGTCCGCATATATCCCCTTGAATTCTCTCTAAGAATATGAGATTTTCAAATTGAACTTTGCTTGGTGATGATCTTGTAATCAATTTTCCCTGAGAACATGCAATGCATGCTAATTCATGGGTTTGTAATATTTCCTTTGTTTTCAAAGGATGTCCACATGAATTCTCAATAATTGTACGTACGCATCATTATTGTACTGGGATGGCCCAACCGGCCATGCCAAACATTGAATTTAGTGGTAACCTTTTGGTTTACTACTGCATAAACTTCCACCTTTCTTATCATTGTATATTATAGGCCGGAAGTGTTTCCAATACAACTTTCTTACCCGATTGTGAATATGTAACATATAAGTATTCTTTTCCCTTCTCATTCATTGTCTCGATGTGATATCCGTTTGATCGACTATCCCCTAAAACTCAATAAGTTTCTTTGAGATTTTGAGGAATATAATGCCACTTCGATTTTCAATTTTGTTCCTTTTGGCAATAAAATATTGGCTTTTCCGTAGCCTTCAATCATCTTTGATTTTCCGGAGATTGTATGCACATCGGTTTCTCCCAATATCAAATTGGAGAAATATTTATCATTATTCAATGTAGTATGAGTGGTAGCAATGTCTGCCAAGCATGTTTCTCCATTAATGCTTGTGAATGTTGCCATTTCAATATGTTGATTTTCTATATGCAAAAATAAACATGAGTGAGAAAATAATAAAAACTTAATTTATCATAAGTAGTACAAAGATCCTTGCTTAATGAAAATTAGCACACTATCTTACATAGACAAGCAAATAAAAGAACAGAAAATGCAACTTCAAACGAGTTTTCGTAAACAAAACAAACATAAATGGATGCATCAAAACATTGGTTCCTTGGAAATGCATATCCATTTTCCTATGCGTTTTCGTTCATGAGAAACTCGGCACATCCGTCGAACTCTCCATCAGTTTCGACATTATTTGTTTCGATCGCCTTTCCCTTCCCTTCTAGGGATGCTTGATATAAGTCAACTTTATGTTGAGGGGTTCGACAGACCTTCGCAAAATGCCCATAACGTCCACAACGGCGACATTTGTCTTTTTCGTCAGCAACTCTTTCATATTTATAGGCATGTTTGAAATTATTCTGGCCATGATAATTATTTTGGCTGTTACCTCGGTAACGTTTCATTCCACGTCCACGTCCTCGGCCAAAGTTTCCACGGCCACGACTATATCCCTCACGTCCACGACCTCCACGCCAATTCCCGTTACCATTCTTATGACCACCACACCCATTTCCACGGCTTTCGTCATGACCATTATTTGGTACATGACTATTATATGAGGCCGGAATATTCATGTCGCGTGGGGCTTCAGAATTGGCAGTATTAATTTCAGGACGTGGGGCAGAGCCAGTCGGACGCATCTGGTGGCTTCTTAGAAGCAACTCATTGTTCTTTTATGCCACCAACATGTGGGTGAGCAACTACGAATATATTTTGTAAATCCCTGGTTACGATAGCCTTGCATCAATAGCATATTAGCCGGAGGAAATGTTTGATATGTCTTTTCAAGCATATCGAAATCAGAGACCATTTCCCCGCATAATATGAGGCGGGACGTAATGTTGTACAAAGCTGAGCTATACTCGTGAACACTTTTAAAATCCTCCAGCCTTAAATTCAACCATTCGTATTTGGCCGTTGGAAGTGTCACAACCTTTTGATGATCATATCGCCCTTTCAAATTTGTCCATAATATAAGTGGATCTTTTATCGTGAGGTATTCAGATTTCAAATCATTATGAATATAATGTCTTAAAAAGATCATGGCTTTAATTAGCCTTATCCTGATCGGATTTTTCATTATTTTCTCTTATAGAATCACCAAGTCCCATGCTATTCAGGTGGAGCTCTGCATCAAGCAGCCAACTTAAATAATTTCCTCCGGAAATATCTAGTGCATTAAAGTGTAATTTTGTGATGTTTGACATGCTGAATCTAAAAATGTAAATATGTTAGACAAGATAGAAAAATGTGCTGAAATAAATCGAACTTCGCCTAGTGGCTCAGATGTATAATGACCATTAGATTGCACGGGTTCGATTCCCGTCGGGAACCAGTTTAAGTCATAAGTTTAACGAATTTTATTAAGTTCGAAAATTACCATTTTGTCCCTCGTCACTGTTCCAACGGTAATAAAACGGTAACATTTTCAAATTTAATTACTCTATAAATACTCAAACAATTTTCCATAAAACTCATACAATTCTCTTCTATTCTTAATCTTCTTACAATATGTCTAATATCTTTTTCTACTTTATTTCAATTTGTATTATCTTTGTTATCGTTTTACCGTTCGTCGTGGAGATGCCAGAGTTACCTAGAATCCTCCCTATATATGTAGTGTTGTGTATCTATATGGTTATGTTGTATGTTTGTGCCTTAACCATTCATCTTAATGCTGGTATTTCAATCATGATATGAATAAAATTTTCAATTTCATTTGTTATGTTAATTATGTAAAATGAATGTTTCCTTTAATATAGAAAACGTGAAAGTTCATGCAAAATTGTGTAATGTTAGAATAATAGTTGTAAGTGGAACTATTATAATTTATGACAACACTTGTATATGGTAACAACGGATTATATAATAGCTTATGTATATTATTTAGCATATTCTAGATAACACTTGACTGGAAAATAAATGTACCTTCTTTTGAACTTTTTTTCCGGCAAGAAATTAACTAGAGCAGTTCGTGCTGATAACATAATATAAAATAAAGAAGGAATAAATGTATCTCGACTGAAATATATATTGAAGCTTATACGATACTGAAGTTTATGTTATTGTGATTTTGATTGTATATTGCAGTACATGCTCAAACTATCATATTTATAAGCTCGAGTTTCAATCTATTCTAATGTGAAAGGGAAGAGCCGTACATGGTGTGAAAGAAACAAGCCACAATTCTCAATATCTGTAGCATGACCATATTTATTGTTCTTGTTCCTTGGTGGGCATTCAATTCTACTGAGTTGGTTTATAACAGAAAAGAATAATTTTAAATTCATTTAAACTCATTTGTTAATTGTGAGCTAAAATCTACACTTATTGATGGCTCCCGATAAGCATAATGCGGTAAATTCTATGTTAGGGGCAAGAGCAATTCAGACACATAAAAAATGCTAATACCCCGACTCATACTTGTAGGTCTAATATTTTTGTATTTAGTGCATGCATTACTCTCACTCTTAGCATAGAAGAAATTGTGTACGACATGCCAATATAAAATTGTAGACATTAATTACACTTGAATTTATGTGACAATTTTATTGCAGTACTTCATATCTATCTCCTCTTTACACATGAAGGAGCGAGTAGCCGAGTACAAGTGTACATATAATTCCATGTTCAATGCCGATGTGCTAAAATGTTTGAAAGGAGCAACGCAAAGCTAGAGAACTCTTGGAACCAACAAGTTATTTCTTTGACAGAAGGATCCATGCTTGTTGGCTGATCAAATTTTTTGTCGCAGGTTTCTGCTTCTCTTATGGCATCATGAACCTTGGAATGTAGATTATTGTAGTTGTCAGATTCAGTATTCAAGATATCTATTGCTTCTACAAAATCAACCCTTACAACAGTTTTATAGTTCGCGATACAGGACGTGTATCTCTTGTACAACTCGGGGTTTTTAACACCACTGACTGCAATGAACTTGTAGATTGCTAAATCGCCACATGTTGATGCTGCTAACATTAGCAGGTGTTGAAAAGCTTTTAGAACGCTTGTGCCTGTGAGATCTTTTAGAAGCCCCGAGCAGATTGTTGCATTGCGCGCTTTAGGACAGATGGTACGGATCAAATCGGCTGTCATAACCTCTGGCTGTTGAGCTTTATTGCTGCTGGACAGGATTGTTAGCAGAAGAAGAATGATATGAATCTTAATGTGAAATGGAAATGCCATATCTTTTGATGTGTTTTCCTCTTGCTCTTGCTTGGTATTTATAATGAGAAAAATATGAAGATGTTGTGAGAGAACTTTATCAGTGTTAAACAAGTCCAAGTATGATGGAGTAAGCATTAAGGCAGAAAGAGTTATAGCCAGAGTTCAAGATCTGATTCACCTCTCACACCTAGCAGCACCAATGGTCAAAGAAAACTGGAAGGGTGACTTGAGAATTGCCAGAACTTGGAATATAGATTTAACTCAGCAGGTGATGAGAAGAGTTAAAATTATATTCTGGGAACCCCCCCTAGCTGGTAAACTCAAACTGAACACGGATGGAGCCTTTTTGGCACAGAATTCTCAAGCAAGCTGTGGGGGGATCATTAGAGATCATAATGGAAACACAGTTTTGCATACCAACAGTACTTGGGAACTTCTTCAGTACTAGAAGCAGAACTCAATGAATGCTATCAACTTGATCCAAAACAGCAGTCTGGTCTGCAACTGGAAACTATCTCAGACTCTTTCTAATATCAACAAACCCTTCAATTCCTTGTCTTACTTACTCACTCAAACACCAATACTGCAGCAGATTGGCTTGCTGCAAATTCTTTGGAGTTGTTGACTTCCAGAACTTTTCTCCCTGTTGACTTACCAATCACCCTCAGAAAAATTGCCTACCTAGACAAAAGCCATACTCCTTTCTGACTTTTCCTATGATTGGCTTCTCTATAATATCTTGGTTCCTCTGGTTATCTAGAAACATTGGTCTTATTGGAATTCATCCCTACCTTTGGTCTGTAGCATCCTTTCTGCTGACCAGCAGGTGGTACTCCTGTTTCAGAAAGCAAGGTTTTGTTGGTATAAAAGTTAGAAAAGACTCTTTCAAGAAAAAAAAAAAAAAAAAAAAAAAAAAAAGCAAAGATGTCATAAAAACAGAACAGATGACATGCATCCAGTGAAAAAAAAGCAGCTGGATTTGAAAACAGAAAATAGAAAAAAAAGAGAGAGAGAAAGAAAAGAATTTTTTGATTATCAAAAAAAAAAAGAGAGGAAAAAAAAGTAAGGTTTCTCCTGTTGTTTGTCTTTATTTTGTCTTCTGTCTTCACTTTGTTCCTTGTTGTTGTTAGTCTGTTGTTTGTTGCTGCCGGGGAATTAACTCCCTCTGTAATATTTAGGAGTATTTTACGTATTTGTTTGTTTGTTTATAGTTTTTATTTGTTTAGCTAGTTTTTGTTTTTTGTCGGAACTACTCGTGGTTTCTTGTCTTTGTGTGTAGGAACTTATGACAACCGAGAAGCCATACAAATTCCCAATCATAAAATCAAAAACCTATGGAGAATGGCTGAAAGAGAAAGCACATATCCGCCAAACAGAGAGGGAAGTGCTTCGCAGCTTTCGACAGTTTTGTGGAGAAAGATTTGACGAAGCATGGTTTCGGTTTCTAGAGCTGGACGAAGAGTGCATATATGCTGGGTTGGAGCTTGAGGAATAGATAGGATGTTTCTATTGGGGATTAACGTAGAGTAGTAGAATGATGTTAGATAAAGCTGCGAGACGACCCATAGATGAGTTTGAACTTGGACAATTCTTTGAGTTTATCGATGTGCAGGTTTGTATTTATAAAGAGATGTTGTGGCATGAGAACATCGAGCGTGAGAAGACAAACCGCCTTGCTGAGCTAACTTCCGAATCCGCCCATACAGAACAGGAAGAAATACATTCTACTCCGTTAACTACTTGTGATTCGCACGTCTTAGTTCCATCACACACATTGGACTGCCCAGGGAGTTTCGACCCAATTTCTCGTTTTTATTTTCAATCTGATTCCCACAGTTATTTTTTAGTTTTTTAATTTTCTAATTTGTTTAATTTTAGTTTGCAGGGAATCATGGAATTGTTAGAAAACTTGAGGAGAGGAGCCAAAGATGGCTCCCAAAATACTGTGAATACCGGGAAGGATGCAAGGGATTCATTCCCGTTTGATAATGGATAGCAGCATTCCCAAAAAGTCGAGCCAACGACTATAATAAAAGGCGCTTCCCGGGAGGCAACCCGGGGGTAAGTTTTCTTTTATTTTTTCTATTTTATTTTTTAGGTAGGAATAAAGGGCTTCTCTTTTGCCTTCTCTTGTCTTGCACCTATTACATGACTGCAATATGTTTTTCCTTCACTTGCTTAAACTTGTAACTCGAGACGAGCTAAAGTGTAGGTTTGGGGAGGGATTTTATGTGTTTTGTGTTTGTTTTTATTACTTTCACAGTAGTGGTCGGTGAGCCACATAGGATTGCACTGTGTGCCTTATTTGTCTACTTGGGGTGGTATGTTAACCACTTCTATGTGCTTGTTTTGTTTTCAGTTTATGTTTGTGTCTTAGCTTTTTATATAGTCTTTTGGCATGCGTTTTTTTGCCTATTTTCAAATTTTTTGTGGTGAGTCTGAGTTATCTTCCAAGTCGAACGTCCATTGTAGGTGATAAATTTACTTGTTGCTTATGTTTTGTATGATAATTAGCTGAAAGCAGTGTAGTAGGTTTAAAATCCTACAAGTCCATTTCTCTTGTAAATAATAAGTCTGTGTAGCTCTTTAGTCCAAAAAGTCTGTGAGAAGTCTTGAGCCGATGAAAAAATATTGTACCGGTAATTGTATTGTGTGATTCCTAGGATGTGCAAGCTGTTTACGAATTACTTGCGCCTTTTCATACTTATGTGTACTCAGTTTCGTTGGGGATGACGAACGACATGCTTATTTCTTTGGGTTTTTCTCCTCCAAACCCGTCCCAAGGAACAGGTTTGGGGAGGGGATTCTCTATCTTTGTGACTATTTCTTGAGCTGTTTATGTATTTTTTGCTGAGAGCCTGTTTGTTGCTTCCCAAAGCTATCTAGATTTGAGTTTCGGGGTGGATCTGTGGTCTTAATTGATCACCGTTAGTCGTGTTATGCGCGTTCCAAATACTACCACATACCGGCGTGGCTGAAAAATTACATGTCCACGAGGTTGATGGCACGTATACCAAATTGACATGCATAAAAGTGCGGACTTTCGGTAAAACAGACACTTTCAAAAAATTGAGATAAAAAGAGTCAAATGAGGCCATGGATTGAACATACAGTGCAATCGTCGTTGGATTTTGAAATGAATGACATGAATAAGGGGAGCAGCATCAGTCTTTGATTTTTAAAAATTAAGTCGAGTGCTAAAGTCCCTTTCGACCTGATGAAACGAGTACAATAGCATAAGATAGTCTATACAACTTGTAAATAAAGATTGTCAATTAATGGCGGGAAATTTTCATTTTTCCAAAACACAGAAGCTCAAGTGTGAAACAACTTTCCCGCTCCTCACAGAGATCCGATCCGATAAACCCTAACATTTCGAGACGAGAATCTGACAATCCGATCAAATTCGGCAACGATGCGTCGGAAAGAGGAGCACAGCCACCAACAGCAGCTCACGGCGGCGAGGAAATCTTACAATGTGGCGGCGGCGGAGGGTAACCGTGAGGAGGAGGCGCGTTGGGCCAACGTCATCGGAAACATACTAAAACACCGCGGGGAGTACGTCGAAGCTCTCACTTGGCTCCGGAAAGACTACGACGTTTCCATTCGGTACTTGCCGGAGAAGCAGCTGCTCGCCACGTGTCAGTCCCTGGGTGAAATCTACCTCCGGCTTCACCAGCATAGGGAAGCGCTAGTTTATCAGGTAGCTAATGAATTCGAGGGGTCGTATTTTGATATGCTGCTGTGATTCTCATTTTTGGTTTTGATAATGTTAGTTTACCAGGTAGCTAATGAATTTGAGGAGTGGGATTTTGATATGGTGTTGTGATTCTCAATTTTGGTTTTGATAATGTTAGTTTATGAGGTAGCTCTTGAATTTGAGGAGTAGAATTGTGATATGCTGTTGTGATTCTCGTTTTTGGTTCTGATAATGTTAGTAGTTTATCAGGTAGCTCATGAATTTGAGGAGACGAATTTTGATATGCTGTTATGATTCTCACTTTTAGTTTTGATAATCCTAGTTTATCAGGTAGCTAATGAATTCGAGGAGTAGAATTTTGATATGCTATTGTGATTCACATTTTTGGCTTTGATAATGTTAGTTTATCAGGTAACTAATGAATTAGAGGAGTAGAATTTTGATATGCTATTGTGATTCTCAATTTTGGTTTTGATAATCCTAGCTTATCAGCTAGCTCATGATTCGAGGAGTAGAATTTTGATATGCTGTTGTGATTCTTATTTTTGGTTTTGATAATCCTAGTTTATTAGGTAGGTCATGATTCAAGGAGTAGAATTTTGATATGCTGTTGTGATTCTCATTTTTGGTTTTGATAATCCTAGTTTATCAGGTAGCTAATAAATTTGAGCAGTAGAGTTTTGATTCGCTGTCTTGATTCTCATTTTTTGTGTTGACAATGGCAGAAAAAGCATCTTGAGATGGCTGATGATGCGAATGATCTTGTTGAACAACAAAGAGCAGCTACTCAGCTAGGGCGGACTTACCATGAACTATTCATGAATTCTGACGATGACCACTCTGCGATTAGGAATGCGAAGAAGTACTTTAGATCAGCTATGGAGCTAGCGAGGGCTATGAAACGAAGTTCATTTTCCACGAAAGGTTCTTTTAATAAGGAGTACATTGATGCTCATAATAATCTTGGTATGCTTGAGATAGACCTTCATAACTACGAGGAGGCGGAGAAGTTTCTTATGAAGGGATTGGAGATTTGTGATGCAGAAGAGGTGCCTGATGATGATGATGCACGCAGTAGGCTGCATCATAACCTTGGAAATGTTTATATGGAGCTGAGGAAATGGAAAGATGCCAGGGAGCACATAGCAAAAGATATATCCATTTGTAACAAAATTGGGCACCTCCAAGGAGAGGCCAAAGGTTACATTAATCTTGGTGAGTCAATGAACAGACTTCAACAGTATAAAGAAGCAATTTTATGTTATCAGAAGGCACTTGATCTGGCCAAGTCTCTGGAAGATGAGAAAGAATTAGCAAAACAAATCAGTCAAAACATTGAAACTGTAAGAGAAGCAATGAAAGTGATGGATGAAGTGAAGAAAGAAGAGCAGAACCTTAAAAAGCTGGAAAGGAACACACAAAGTGCTAGAGGCAAGGAAACTGAAAGGAAATGCCTGTTGGAAAATTTTGCTTCCCTCGGTAGCCTCATTGACAAATCAAGACTGATATCTGCTTGGCTCAAAGTATATGTTGCCATCTTTTCTTACTTATGCATCTTCAAATATAAAGTTTGTTCGATATTACTCAAATAAAAGAATACATGCTATACCACTCCAAATCCTTTCAGTGGAAAAAATTCTTCTGTCCCTTTTCTGTGGCTAGTTATGACATTGAATTTGAAATGCACTTTTAAATTTGTGACTAGGTTCTTGAATTTGCGAAAAGAAAGAAGAGGGTGGCATTTGAGCTTTGTGACAGAGAGAAGCTGGGTGACTCCTATATGGATATCGGTGAGGCAAATCAGAATCTTCGACATTTCAGCAAAGCCCTTAAATGGTACAAAAAGGCCTTGGACATCTTTGAATCAATTGGCAGCTTGGAGGTGGTTAAACTTTCACATCTCTTAACTGCATGCCTGTTTCATTAGGAGAAACACTATAATTAAGCTTATGATTTGCAATATTCTTTCACCATTCTGCTTCTTTATATATATATATATATATACACACTCCCAATTTTAACATACTTGTTGGTTCCAAATAGAATATTGCATATATAGCTTATTCGATTGCTCTATTATTTGAAATCTTGGATATTATTTTCTCTAATTACAGTGAGTGTGTGTGTGTGTGTGTGTATCAATGGACTATATACTCCCAATTTTAACATACTTGTTGGTTCCAAATAGAATATTGCATATATAGCTTATTCGATTGCTCTATTATTTGAAATCTTGGATATTATTTTCTCTAATTACAGTGAGTATTTCAGGGGCAAGCTATGGCAAAGATTAACATAGGAGCTAATCTGGATTCATGCGGCAATTGGGCAGGTGCTTTAAGTGCTTTTAAGGAGGCTAACAGGCAAGTATTTTCTACCAGAGATATTATGTGCCTTTATCTGAAGTTGCTGTCACTCCATGATTATTAACTAGGCTTGCACTTTTCTTCTGACGACTATATCTTTAAATGTTCATAATGCAGACGCACTTGTCACTTTCTGTGATTGCTGACACCAGATATCTTGCGAATATGCCTCATTTCCAGTTGATAGAACATCTAATTACAACCTGATGTTCAATGTGCAGGATTGCTGATCTTGCGAATATGCCTCATCTCCAGCTGTCTTCTCTTGAAAATATCCACTACAGCCATATGATTCGCTTTGATGATGCTGAAGAAGCCAGGTATGTGACTATGTGTAGTGGTTCAATGGTATTTGTTTCTTTCTTTATTTATTCTTTTTGTTATTTTTGTCTCAAAACAGTAGAATATTTGTCAGTTGACATGAATGAAAAAGCAGTTCGAGCAACAAGATAATTTCATTAGTTATCTTGTAGTATTGCTTTGTATTTTCATATTTTGAAACTTCAATCTTTGCTGGAATTGGTTTTATAATCTTGTAATTTTTTAGATGTGTATTTTGTTGACTTCTTTGCAGGAAAACGAAATTGCTTATTGATCAATTAAAGGAATCAAATACTGTAGAGCTGGATGCTAATAAGGATAAGTTGAGGGATTTCTGTTCCGAGACTGATACCGAGCTGGATGATAGATCATCTGATGACATGTCTGATGGTTGCTTTTCACCAAAGTCAAACGAACTAAATTCCTTGAGATCAAAAGCTATGGACACTATTGACGATTTGGATGGAGACATCCCTCTGAGATCCCTACTCCGACCTAGTAAAAAGATTGCAAAGAAGAGAGCTGCTACGGCAGCAGCACCCAATGCTTCTTCAATTCTATGTTCATCTCCGAAGCAGACCTCATCCAGATCCACTGGTAATTTGTCAGCTGCTAACCGTAAGCGTCCTCGTATTATTCTCTCTGACGATGAAGGTGAAGATGAGGAAGTCTATTGCTCTGAATGGATGGTTCGTAATAGTCCATCCAAAGGCATTAGCACTCATGTCGAAGGTGAGAAACTAATTGGATTCTTTTTTTCCTTAATTTTCAGAATATTTATTTTAGGAAAATATATAAAATGTATCTTTATGCTTTGCAGAAACCAGAAATTGTGCCAATAACCATGTTCATGAAGTCCAGGCGAGTCATACTTACTCTGAGTTATTCATGTTTGACTATTCTGATAATCTGATGTTAATAGTCATGCTTTTTTCCCCTTTCCCTGCAGGATGCTTCGCCTGTTGCCTCAAGATGTAGTTTAGATGCTCTTACACCTGCCAATCTTGTAAAAAGTATGTTCTTATTTCTAAATTAAGGTTTCTAAGTACAACAAATATAATATATAACAATTTTTTTTTCCTTTTGCAGGCACATGTTCAGCTGTTGATGTTTCCGATTCCCGTGGAAATGTCAATAACACTCATATAGGTTCATGGAGCTCATTTCGCAATGAAACCTCGACAGACAATGTGCATGCTTCCAGCAATGATCGTGTGAGTATTTGACAAAAATCTCAGACCTGTTTTACCTCTCTTTTTTGGACATAAATCTCTATTCACTGTAGCTGGTTAAATTTATTTCTGGATATAGTTTAGATGATGTGTCTTTTGTTGGTGATTTTCACATACTTCTGTTCCCCTGGGTTTATCGGATATGCACTAACCAGAACTGAATTCCGAATATTCCTTGACATATTATTACTACCTATAAACAATGATTGTATTCCAAATATTCAATCAGTTAAACGACTAAACAAGAAGAATTTTTGTTATCACGACATGTCAATGCTTTTGACGTGGAGTCTTTGACAACTGCTAAAGAAATGGACTAGTGTGTCAAATCTTAAAACTTAACATTGCATATTGTCATTACCATTACCATCATAGCTGCTTTATCAGGTGTTTTTTCACCAATTTATTTTCTGAGTATGTTGTGTCATTGTTTTGACAGCGACATGTCATTTTCAAAGTTGTTGAAGACTTGGTACACATCGATGTAGATCTTTGTCGTAAACTCACCATGGAACAGATGAAAGTTGAATTGGCATGCTTGTACTATCTGAGACTCTCTAAACACAACAGGTCAACAGGTGCAAGCAACTAATGCCTTTTTTGAATTTGTTTTTCTATATTGTTAGCCATGTGCCAAGGAAACTCGATTCGGATTTCAACTCCATGCAGAATGCTGACCGTTAATTCTGACAACATCATGTAGATCTCCTTTTATTGGATAGTAGAGACGAGACGATAGATAGTAACATTGCCTCAATTTTTATCGTTCGGGGCCTGTTATTTAATGCTGGCTTCTATTGTTTTTTGGTTAAATCTTGACAGACCATGATGACAAAAACAGACTTCTACAGTTATACTCTCCTTGACTTATCACGTACTAGTACCTGAACATCATACTATCAAAGTCAAGTTACATATTAAGATACTGCAATTTTTTTTGAATATTCTTTGCCAATAGATATGCTCTGATTTAATTGCACAAGAACTGATGTTTTCTTTAGAAATTGGGCCAATGTCCCCGGTATCTCATTCAACTCATTTATGGTCACTTTTCATCAGTTTCAGCCATTGTGTTCCTGGTATTCTAAACAATCCCAGTCAATGTCACAGCTTTGAGATCTTCTGAATTCTAATGAAATCAAAATTAAGCTTCAAGTAAGGGCTCTCACTATTCCATGAAGTATTACCAGTTAGAGTCAGAGAGATTCTCTGTAATGCTAGTTTATAGTTTTTGTATTTTGGGCTGAAAATATGGTTCATGGCTGCTTTGTGGTCAACATTTCATTTCGTTTTTGCTTTGTTAAATTGCTAAACTCACTGCTGCATGGCATCAGGATTGGTACCCGTAATTGAAGATATGAAGTACAATGGACAGGTTCTCGAATCAATGAACACACTCTGTGATTTAAATGTTTCAACAAGAGATGGCTGCATTGAAGTATCCATTAACGGTATATTCTTGAACCCCAAACTAAAAGTACCCAAGTTTTCCCTAGAAAGTTGGGTCTGATCATTGATTGCAACTATATAAATATATAATTAAACTAATTAGGCATGCAACATATATATCCTGTGGTTGACATGCAGCTTGTCTGACCAAGTGTTGTATTGTCAGAGTATCAAAGTTGAGGTATTTGTGGATGCAGCAGCGTTGTACAAGAAAGCACTCTGTTCTGTAGATTTGTGGAAAAAACTCATTTGATAGTCTTCACATTTGTGCAGAAATTATGCCAAGGCATCTGATGAAACTGTATGTCGACTGCTGTGATAAACAATCAGTGCCACCAAGTCTCACAGTCGTCAAGCATTTATACAACTCAGAGGTAAAATTTTGAAGACCAATATTTTTGGTTCTCACCCTGCTGCAATTTCCTTGGTTTCTGTGAACTTAAAAGTAGTAAAGAATCAAGTCAAATGAGTTTTACTGTATGGGCTCTTTTACAGTTGCCAGATGATGAAATCATTGTCTCCGATTGCAAATTACAAGATGTATCTGTAGCACCATTATTGAATGCTCTGCAACTGCACAAAACACTTGCTGTACTGGACCTTTCTCACAATCTATTAGGTAAGAAGCTAACTTCCATTAATTTTGCCGAATAAAAGTTCTCTCTCATTTATCGAGTTACTCATTTCATGGCTCAGATTCATTTTCTTTCACTTTTTTTTTTTTTTTTTTATATATTTGCAGGAAATGAAACAGTTGAGAAACTTAAACAAGTATTTATATCATCAGGGCAAAGTGAAGGGAGTCTGATTCTAAATTTGCACAACAATCGACTTGGTCCTGCTTCTCTGTATCATGTATGCTAGTTATTGTTGTCTTCTTCTTTCATTTGAACACTCGCACTAGTGAAACTGAAAGGACTTACATACCGATAGGAATAAAAAGGCAGGCAATGCTACATCTATTATAAAATGCTGTAAAGAACAAAATATAGACTGTATTTGTGGACATGTCAACTCTGTCAATGCGTGGGTTATCCAGCCAAACCGCAATCTGTGACATCTGATTTATGTTCCTTTTTTTTTTTTTTTTTTTTTTTTTGGGACAAGTTCCATGTGGGATAGATGCATCTAGTCCAAAGTTTTTATGCATAAAATTCCTATGCTTAGTATAGTAGATCAAGATTAGAGTAAGATCTGAGTATGCTCTGTAAATATTTTGACAGATACGGGAGTGTCCAGTTGTATATGACCGGCTGGAAGTCCTCAACATCTCTGGGAACCGATTAACTGATGCATGTGCATCATATCTTTCAACTATCCTGCAAACATGCAAAGGTGAAACATATTAACTTGTTGCTCGATTTGGTTTCCCTGGTTTTGGTAGGCTGCATGTAATATGTAAAAAAACCTTGTGATGGAAGAATATGTCTGGTAAAAGTCTCCATGAGATTTCCATTTATTCATCATGGGACTCTATGCCTTTTCAGCTCTCTACAGTTTGGATATAGAGAACTGTTCAATCACTTCAAGAACCATTCAAAAGGTTGCTGATTCACTATCTTCTGAATCTGCACTGACGCATCTTTATCTAGGTACTTTCTTGACAAATGTGTCCAGAAGAGCATGTTCACAATCTTTAATGTCTTTGAACTCACCAATGATAACATCTTTCTTATATCTGAAACAGGATATAATCAACCTGTATCTGGAAGTGCTATTATAGGTCTTTTGCGCAAACTTGGCAAATTAAACAGGTGCGTCACTCTGAGTTCTTATCTTTATCTGACAATTCAGCAAACCCAGATAAATGCATTTATGAGTTTAACCAAAAGTGGTGATTAGGAGCACCATAGTGCCGTGCAGGGTGGCATCACAGCACTATAGAAAACCTTCGTGTTGCACCTTTTTTATGACCCAATGCTATTTTAAGCCCACTCTGATATCTGCTACGGAAAGTCTATAGTGTCGCATTCAAAACTTTACTTCGTTTTGTTTGTCACAGGTTTCAAGAGCTCAATCTGAATGGTATAAATCTAACCAGGCCTGTGGTAGATAGCCTTTGCCAACTTGCCACAGACTGCTGCTTGTCAGGATTGATGCTTGGAAGTACTAATATTGGAAGTGTGAGTTTGGTTTCTACTTTGTATATGAAGCATTGGCAGTGTGCTTATTGGCATTCACTCTGTTCACATACGTTTTGTTTAGGTGGTTAAAACATAACATGCAATTCTAGCTTCTCACCCTAAATGGCCAATCCCATTATTTCGTGTATAGCCTACCACTTTCCTTGAGCTTTAATCAATTCGGTTTATTAAACTTTCAGATGCAATTTTGACTTCGAATATATTGGTTCCTTTTGTACATTATCACACTACTATTTTTTACGTTAACCTAACCTAACATAGAAGGATGCTCTTCAGGAAGCTGCAATGCAGTTGCTCAAACCTCTGTCCAAGGAAACTCAAGAACTTTCACGGCTTGACCTGTCATCCTGTGGACTAAAATGTGACTATATATTTAGTCTCAGAAATGAGGTTGCTTTGGTTGGTGGTATTCTCGAGCTGAATCTTGGTGGGAATCACATGGGGGAAGAGGTATGTTTTTTTTTAGCTGTCCTCTTTCTTGGATTGGAACTTTGTGGTCTTTTGGTGGCGGTTAATCATAGTTTATAAAAGCTGCATATTGTTTAGAATGTCATTGACATGATAATATGCCGGTTACGACATAGTAATTCATTGTTAAAGACTCTAGTATCAATCGCTGTAGATGGGACCTTGATAACTTCTTATCCTGCATGCTCCATGCACATTTTATAAGAAGCGAAGCTTCCACACATGGCCTTGCAGTTTATCTTAGTTCATTTACTATAGTTATCTGAATCTAACTTGAAGCATAAATGCAGGGTGGCAATGCATTAGCATCTTTGCTCAGCAATGCTCACTGCCGTTTAAGGATTTTGATTGTCAATAAATGTGAACTCGGCCTCAATGGTGTCCTCCAAGTGGTTCAAGCATTACAGACTAATGTCTCTCTTCAAGAGCTTAATTTGGCTGAAAATGTGAATGCTTGTGAAATCCAGGCTTTATCAGACAGTATTAGAATAGATGAGAACTTGAGCTCTTTGCTGAAAGTGCCTGAACCTGATGTGGCCGAGGCATTAGCAAGTGACATAAATGCTCATGAAACATTTTATAACCAGCTTGAAGTTGCTGACAGTGAAGATGATAATCAAGAGGTAGATGCTGCATTGTCTGGTTTGGAGGAAGGTAATGCATGCTCATCCGAGACAAGAACTCGCCTTTCTGGGTGCCCGTGCATGCAACAACTTACATCTTCTATTAAGACAGCAGACAAGCTGCAGCTATTAGATCTTAGTGATAACACTTTCCCTCTAGAAATTGCAGAGATGTTATTTTTGGCATGGTCTTCGGGTGTTAGAACGGGTTCTGCACTGAAACATATTGCGGAAAACATTTTACATTTTTCCGTGCTGGGAACGAAGTGTTGCGGTATTAAACCCTGCTGCCGAAGGACCTGAAGCACTTGTGGTTTCCTTTGTGTACTCTAGGGAAAGATCATTCAATCCGTATAGTGTGTAGCATACAATTTGCATAATTTTAACTTGTACTGTATATAATCTTGTGCATTATACAATAACCTCTAATGACTAATGAGCATTAAAATTTATAATATCACTTTGGAATTCAGATGCTTGTTGCACAGCAGTTAGCTGGCCCAGGCCCAACCATCAATTTACCGGTTTCTAATATGCCGGTCTTGCCCGATGCACCTGCTACGTACAAATTGTGTGGGAACCTAATGTACCTACTATAGTCGTGGCTAAAATAATAAGTATCACGAATAATATATGTTCGTACGTGAGATTAGTATATCAGACATGAACAAGTTGGTACTGAAACTTCAAAAGGTTTGGGTGGGGGCAGCATAATAATTGACCATTGTGATATTAAAAAAGTTGGAAAATTATACTGATATTGCCCAACTTTTTGCGTACAAAGTGCCAAATTTCTTTTGACACTGTTTGAGCCGAACTTTTAGATTTATTGGTCATTTATTGTTATCAAACACATCGTGCTTACCGGAACCTGAGGTTACACTAACCTATTTAAAATTGAGGCACTCGTTTGCAAAGAAGGAAAATGTCCAGCTACTATATTTTTATGAAAGCTTTCCATTTCCTTATGTATCTGATTATGTATTAAGCTTAAAATTTTAATTCGATGTCGAACACACCACCAATGTGATAACCCAGTAAGGCGGCTCCCGATCCTCTGGCCCTTAATCCTCCACCATCTCCTCCTCCATATGATAGATTAGTGACATGTGTCAATTTAGCTAAACCATGTTAGATCATGGTTAAATGTAAATTTAGAAACCCAAAATTAACTGCTCCCTCATATTCATATTATAAAATATTTTAGATTTTTCACACAAATTAAGATAACTCTCTCTTCATCAATAGTTTTTTATAAAATATTGAAAACAAAAATTGTTGGTGTCTTGGATAAATAAATCCACCAATGGAATATGAGAATTATCCTTGTTTTTTGCAAAGTCCAACAATAAATAAATGGATAACAATAAAATAAATGGGTTAAATGATAGAAAAATATTGAAAACACAAAAACACATGGTAGAATATCCCAAAATCTTATATTAAGCAAATGGTCAATAAGCCAAAACATTTTATAAAAAGAATAGGAGGGAGTATTTCATTTCTTACTGTAGGTTGGTCTATATATATGGAGTTTCGATAAATGCAATATTCCAAAATATACAAAGCAAATAAAAGATATAAAAACACTCGAGATATATCTAGAAAAAAAGAGAAAATCGAGTGCATATATACCCTTTGTCAATTTGGTGTAATAATATGGTTCGTCTATATATAAACAGTAAATGAAAAATAAATTTATGTACTACTAAACTCTTATAGTGAGGTATAATAATAATAATAATAATAATAATAATAATAATAATAATAATAATAATAATAATAATAACAATAATATTATTATTATTATGTATGTGTAATCATTGTAGTAATTTCATAATAATTATTTTAAAATTATTTCTAATTCCATAATAATTTTTAAAAAATATAAAATACTACAGAATTAAAAGGTAGAAAATAACGTGTATAGAATGTATCCTACTTAGGCTCTGTTCTCTTCAACTGAAAACTCATTCGATTCGATTCGATTCGATTTCATTCGATTTAGTTCGATTCGATTACTGCTTATATTTTTTATCTACATTGATTCGATTCGATTCACTTAAATTCGATTACGAATCGAATCAATCAATATAAATATATAGCAACTAATCGAATAAACGAATCGAATGATTTCGATTCAAAATAACATATCCTTACACATCAAATTAACGATGCAGTAGTTGACTTGAGATCATATAATGAAGAGAATTTATATACTTCCATATTTGGTGCCTGAGTAATTAAATCTTCTAATTAATGTGTAATTAATTATCAAAGTATTCAAAATTAAATTAACTATGGTAGAGTTAAATTGACATGTGTCATTAATCTAATATGTGAAGTAGAAGATGTTGAATGGTTGTGGTGAGAGGATCTGAAGCCCAGTAAGACAATCACAAACACTATAATCATATTCATAATCATACCTACATACTCTTTTGTGCGTGGTAAGTGCATTATAGTTGTGTGCAATATCAGCCCATCCATTTAACTGAATATGGTCGAGAATTACACATTTCAGATAGATTATGAGTACCCGCCGGGATGACTTTGGGCGGGGTCACAATTAAGTCCGGCCACGGGCCAGCTGTGGACCATCCAAAATATTTCCACCTGATAGATTATAGTTAAACCAACTCTTTGAAGGAGGATTCATGATAAAAACTAACCCTTGAAGGTTAAAATATGATTCTTTTTTGTAACTTTTTTTGTTACTCCACCTTATATTCACAGAAAGTACAAAACAGCATAGCGTTAAGAAATAAAAGAGTTGAGTCAGACATATCGAATTACGAGAGAAGTGAATATTAATGGTGTTGCAATAAAATGGTGAAAGAAGAGATGGTAAAAAGATGAAATAAGGAAAAATGGAGCCTACAAAAACAAGACAAGTACCGAAAGAAACTAAACGAAAAACAACAAGGCAAATCTTTTGTCCAAAGCCCATTCCACATTTAAGGGGCTCTGCTCTGCTGCTATTTTAATCCTATTCCTTCTAACAGTAAACAAACAAATCCGTCCTTTTCTTTATCCACAGATTTCCCCTACTTAGACTACCACTCTTTTCTACCATGCTTGACCAATCCAAAGTTTTGTATACGATACACCACGATGCCTAGTGAAATACGATAATCTAATTTAATGTGTTGTATCATATTTGTTGGTATTTCAATGGGGATAAGATAAATCAGACAGAGCCAACAACGTGCCCAATCTCACATGACATGAACTTGATACTAGAAAACTAGTACATGTTCCTTGGCGCCAAGGCATCATCAAAAAATGGAAAAATTTCGTAACATTTCAAATTGGTTGTTCAGATGTGATTTTGCAATTGTCCGAAGAATCCCGTTAGTTTTCAACAATTATAGCATGACTTTAACAACTTAAACAGCTTACATACATTACACAATACATTTATGATTCGTTACAGCATGATGTAACAAATACCGAATCCGTTAACAATAGTATGTAATTGTCCATACTGTGCAGCAGAGCAATAAAACAATGATAGTATTAAATGGTAATGAATGAAATAAAAAAATGCATTTAGTAGCGGAACATACGGATAGAAAGTGGAGGAAATAAATAAGTATTGTGAAAGTGAAGGGATGAGATATGATGAGTTGCAAAGTGGTGGGGTGGAAGAAGAAGAAAAGAAAAGTGAAGAGATGGACAGACAAGTTTCCTGTTATGGGGATCTTGAAACCTGCAGTGGTCAACACCCTTCGCTTTCCCCTAATTATTAATTATTATATACCAACCAGTACTACTACTTCACCAAACCATCAAACCCATGTCATCATCTATTCATCTAACCTAATGGATAATTTATTTATCTATTTTGGTACTATCAAATACTATCATCCATCCATTCTATTGAAATCATTTACGAAATAAATATGTAATTCAGACGTTAACTTATATAGAGGGTTGAAGCATTCAAAAGTTTTATGCGAAACTTTGATGTTCATGTGCATAGTGTTAGATTTTGATGAAGACTGGCGTTTTCGGGTAGGAACAGCCTTCTGATAAGAACTAACTACTATGATATGATGCATGACCTTTTTGGGCGAAAATTTTCATCTCGAGGGTTGATTTGAGTTTAACTTCTTTTTTTCCAGCAGTTTTGTTATGTTTTCTTTAATTTCGTGGACCTTTTTGTTATTTATGTAATTTGGTAGCGATTAGGTTTGCTATTAAACACTTGTTAGTCGTTTTTTTAAGACAGTTTTGATATTAAATAGTCTAATACCATGATAAAATTTCACCTCATTTAAAAGTCGGATCTTATTGAGAGATATGAATACGGTAGACAATGAATATGCATTGGAAAAATTACACAAAAAGGACAAGAAGCATGCAACATTTCCATAAAATCAAGGAAAATTATACAATACCAACATCTTGAAGTCAGTATCCTACTAATCTACTATGCCTTTGACATGCAAATAGTGTAAAATTCAAGAAAATACATAAATGTAGAAAATGAAAAATACAGATACATAAAGCTTGCCTTTTCTTTTTCCAAAGAAGTAGACTAGTAGTAGTATGAACCAACTTTCACCCATCATATCTCACCAAAACACCCACTTTTTTCCTTCCTTTCTTTCTTTTCCTCTAACAAACAACCTCTCCTCTGTTTTCCTCTGTCTCTCTCAACTTGAACAACAAGAAGAACTAGTCCACACCATTTCATCAAAAAGCTTCTTCCTCACCATTAGCACACCCACAATGGCCACCAATTGCTGCAGCTTCATGTTAAACAGAGCTACACTAGTCTTACTATTCTTGATCCTCTTCCAATGTCAATCCTTTTGCAGTGAATCAAGAAACACAAACGCATTCAAACTCAGACCAAAGCCTCAAAACAACACCAACAACCATTCTTCTTCATCTTCATCTACTCATTTTCTCAACTTGTTGCCCAAAAGATCCATTCCCACTTCTGCTCCTTCAAGAAAACACAACCAGCTTGGCCTGCAGAATTGGCGCTTGCCCTGATGTTTCGGGTTTTCGGAGAATGTACACGTTCATCTTTTTTCGATTTCTCACTGGTATTTGCTCGGCTCAATGTCGGCTCCTTTTTTAAGGGGTGGAGTTACTTAAGCACTTACCACTTGAGACGGCAATCGTGAATGTGACGAAGTCACTTAAGTGAAATGAAGCCCTTAGCACTTGAGTCGGCAACCGCGAATGTACATGTACATGATGATCATGATAGTACTATATTCTTGGTGATTTGTATTCCAGGTCTGTCTTGATCTTTTTGTTTAAGGTCTGATTAATTTGGTTTGGTTTGGGTCTAATCTTGGCTAGTTTTGTTGATGTAAGTAATTATGTATACAGATGATGAAGGAACTGTCTCAACTTCACTAATTATTAGTATCAACTAATTCATCTTTTCTTTGTTGATTTCTTTGATTTGATTATGGCGATTATGATTCTTAATTAGTGTTTGAAATTAAGTTAACTACCATGTCGGCATGTCCTACATTTGTTGATTCGGAGTGAACTTTTTCTTCTTTATGTTTCAAATCCGTACATGAAATTCGTCAAACTAGAACTTTAAACTTTATTCGATGCGACTTAAATATGACACCACTTATTTTTAGTGTATGTAATGCATGTTTGTATTTGAACCGTGTTTATGGATTTGTTTGATGATAGGGTTATTCATTAGTTCACCTTCTTCAAAATTTGACAAGCATCAACTCATCTAATTCTCCTTTTATTTTCTTATTTTTCTAACATTTTAACTTTAACCATAGTTAGAGTCTAGCCATTTTTTTTAAATTAATGTATCTGAAATTTTTTAAAGAAACATCAAACTCCGTCACAATATTTCAGTTCCAAATTGAATCTTCAAAATCAAAATTCGTCAACCTAGAATTTTATTTTGAGGACGAAAGTCCCAATTGCTCCAAAAAGTTGTACCCTTTTATGTTAAATATGAAGAAGATTTTTGAATGGCATCAACATCAAGCGGAGTCAACTTATCTTACTCATTCAATTTCAATCTGGTGCATACATGTTTAACTTTTTAATTGAAAATGTAAGATCTGAGTCAAGTTAGATACAATTTTCTCCCTTTTATTTATCATTTTTTTTTGCAATTATATAAATTATTCTATTATACGAAATACGTGTGAAACTGAAATTTTTTGACGAGATCTAATGTTTCTTCCAAAATTTTCAGATAAATTAATTTAGAAACATGGTTAGACTCTAACTATGGTTAAGTTTAAAATGTTGGAAAAATAAGAAAATATAAGGAGAATTAGATGAGTTGGCACATATTATATTTTGGAGAATGTGGATTAGTGGGGAACCCCCTAGCATCAAAGAAATCATGTTAGGCAAATTAAGAATGTATTGATCCTTTCTAGAAGCATTTTACTTCTACTAGCATATATGGTATGTTATTCGTATACAAATTTTGCGAGAGAATGTTGGATTAATATTGTAGATTCGTATGTTTGTTTTACAAGGATCACGTATTTAGTTTGAAATATTATGTGTTTATATAAAATGGGTGGAAAACCTAACCTGTTATGTTCGACTTCCCATGTGAATTATTCTCTTTTTGAAGTCTAGTTGTATTACGATAATTAAATAGTTACATTCTCAATATAGCTACACAACTTCTTATCCATTATACAACTGAAATTCACATCGGACAAATATTCCAAATTAATTAAAAACATAAATTGTTAAGCCTATTACATGAGAGATCTATTGGTTGAGTTTTCCCAAAAGTGAAGTTGATTTTTCCTTGGCTCGGTGATCTGTCACGGAGTTTTCTTCTCAACATACATAAGTTACTACTACTTCTAGGCCTTCCATGAGAGTGATTGCTTCATTAGGTATGACTATAGATTGTTGGTGCGGTGTGGCTGCTCCACTTGAAATTGGGAGTCAGGTTCAAACCGTTATTGATGTTGCTAATGTATAGCATAGAATTAGTCCACTTGAAATGAGGATAAATTGTGAGAAAATTAACTTCAGTTTAACTGTAAATAAATTGATTACCGAACGTTCAGAACATGTACACATTGTCATTATGACTATATTTTTGTTAGTGTGTAATTCAAAAAAAAATTGAGATGCAATAATTATGATGATAAGATGAGTATAATGAGTAGACAGATAACCAAATGAAGGAGGAAAATTAGGGATTTGAGTGTACGTACATACAATGATATATTTGGCCGTATGAATCAGTCTATCTATCAGTATCATATTTGATATCATGTGAATGTGAGTAGTGAGTGATTCAAATCAAATGAATAGAATAGAACTCAACTGTGTGTGTATAGTATAGGGTGTACGAATTACAATACTACAATCAATGCACCAAATCATTAAAATCTACAGCAGGTAAAATGAATCATATGCCCGTGCACAACAGATGCAGGATAATACATAGTTTGGTTGTATCACCCAAAGACAAGTCGTCATCGGTCACTGCAGTCATTTATAACTGTCGAACTTTCATACATCACTAAAAATTAAAATTAAATCACACTCAATAGATCATGAAGAATCTTACATTTACACACATTCTATCGTTAAAAGTACAATTTTTATCAACTTTCATGTTATACCGTTTATTTTAAATTTTCATTTAAAACCGGTTTGAAGTTTTTAAGTAACGAAAGTAACATTACAAAAGAAATTCTTAATGTGTCTTGGAACATTGTACTACTATGTAATGGAGGAACACTTTACACAAACATGTTGGAACAATGTCTCCACCACCAAATTATTACATCCATTCTGCATCTCAATATTCCAGTTAGTGTATTTTAATTACAATTTTTCATTTATGAAAACAAACATATATCACCTGGTACAACTTAAAAGTAACCATACATGTCAAATGGTCTATGTCGAAACGTACAATGGTCCATTAAATTACAATAATTACTTATGCGCGTAAAAGTGGAAACTTCGTTTATGGGTAACAATAGACTCTTAGTCACAAGTCAATTAAATTTCATGGTTTGACTGAAATGCAAGGTTTGTATGCTACTATCACGGTGAGCCTACAAGGCTTACTCAATGCACATCCGAAGAGTGCCGGCGACCGAGTGTTTGTAAAGTCATTTGAAGAAAATGGTAAAATAAAGAAATATGAAGGTTAATAGGGATGGATAAATTTACATGTACCAAAAGTAAGTGAGCTAAATCCACAATTAATAAGAATCAACTCAAGAAACAATCTTATTTGTACTAAAAATGTTGTGAGGAGTTCAATACTTCACGTGGACAAGTGACATCGAGTATAAACCAATCACATATACAAAAAGCCTTTGAATCCGCTCACAAATTTTTAATGATTATAATGATTTTACAAAAAATAGAAAGAATAGGTAATTATAACTCATTATAGTTTATTTATCCAACACAATGATATAAACTCTCAAATAAAATGAAAGTATGTATGATGATTGTGGATAAGACAGTAAGCGTGAATCTTATCGATCTTTTAAGTATGCAAAAATTCAGATAATTATTTTAACTAAATATTATATTACTGTTATAGAAATTTTTACGAGGTAACAGTTAACATCACATATTTAGCTACATAGTATTGTATGTTTAACTTCAAACTTTCATGTGTTTAATAAACATACATATATTTACATTAAACACATTTCTACACATTTGATATTTTAGTTAAACATGGAATGTTTGTAAATAAGTATGTGATGTTTGCTATTGTATCTCCGAAAGATGATTTCTCGTGAAATGTTCTTTGCATGTTATCGTAGTAATTCAGAGTTGTAGCAGAGTAACCAATTTTTATCTCAATTTTTTTACATAATTCCGAGTTGTAGCAGAATAACGAAATGTATTTTATGCGAGAAAAGAAGAAAAGAAAAAAGAAACATATTGGAGAACTGGTCTGCGATCAAACTAAAATGAATAAGAGTTGGGCTTGGGCCCAATACAATAAATAAGGGGAGTTTCAGCATAAACAAAAACAATGAGCCTCTTAGCTCTATTGTTCGGGCCTGTAGAATTGTACATGAATTATGAGTTCGATTCCCGTCAAGTGTGGATTTGATGCACATACATTTGTGAAGTTAGAACATAAAATACAAAGTAAATAAACATCAATCATCTAATCTTTAATTTCCCACTGTGTTAATTAATCATAATTCATTATGGTGAATTATGATTAGTTGCATGCTTCGGGGAAAGTAAATTTCAGTACCAATCTAATTAGCCGAAAAGGAACTGGATCATACAAGTGGCTAATTTCAAAAAATAGCTAAATCATTACTTACATTATCACCACAACAAATTGGCCTTTATTTTAGCTTTCACTCCACCCATTCTATAATGAATGATTTCTTCATTTTGTAATACTACTAAATGAAGTACAAATATTTTCCATGTCAATTGGCACCTGACAATAGAGATGCAAACGAATCAGACTTTCTTTCGAACTGCTCGAATTCCCGAATAAAGCTCGACTCGTTCGAACTTAAAATATAGCTCCAATTATATATTCGAGTTTTATTAGAATTTTATTAGTTTTCGAATCTAGAAGCCGAGTTAAATTCGAGTTTGCGATTTCAAAAGTTAAATTAGAAAAAAACTCGCCAGCCAAGCTTGAATAAATAATTTTATTGAGACTTAGTAAAACCCAAGTTGCCGAGTTTTTGTAAAGACCGACTCGGCTCGTTTACAACTTGGCACACTCTCCTTATTTCGGTATTACATGCACAATCACACAGAGGTGACATAAGTCAGGTACAGTAAAAGTCATAACAACATATGCAGAGCGTGCAATTTTGATGAGGCTAGTTGATTAAAAATCACCATGATAAAGTTTGCAATTCGTCAAAAGAAACGAGAATATACAGCCGGAAATCGGGATTCGTGTGCTGCTCAACGGTTTTCTGGTTCCACACATAATTCTTTATTGTAAATTAACGATATAGTTTACGCCCGTACGAATTAACATTACGTTTTAACTATAAATAAAATATGTTTAACTGAAAACACTATATGTGTCTAGTTAACTGTATTACTCTTGCATTACATGTATAATCGAACGTATCATATTTATAAGATGTGATGTTAACTAATCTCGTATATCTTATATACGGTATCTCCTAAGATATTTAAATTTTATGAAAATCAAATAATACTACGTAATAGTAGAACACATGAAATGATGAAGGAAAAAAGTGAAGATGTTTTATGATGCCTTGGCCACACTCAGGTTGGAGTTGAAAAAGGGTCTTCTAGTGCTCTAGTGGAGTCCATCATATACAACCCAACCAAGTGGAGAACCCAACATTACACCACCACCTCTAAATTGTTTTCAACTCCTAAAAAACCTAAGGGAAAATTGGGTTTGTTAGATCCCAGTATTACCCCGGTGGTCTCACCATTTCACTATAGTAGTGGAACCCACAACAGTCTTACCCCGGTGGTCTCACCATTTCACTATAGCAGTGGGACCCAGTGAGAGGGTGAGACCACCGAGGATAATACCAGAGTTGAATTTTCTGGAAAATTGATGCGAGAGGATGGTCAGCCAACTTCATTAAAACTAGAGGAGATTACTTTTTTGTTTCTTTTAAAAAAGGGATAGTGGCACAATTGTAAATAACTTCGTCCACTGAATTGACATATTTACCCTTATTCATATGAATTTGAAGACTCGTGTTTTCATGTGGATGTTCTGCCCCAGTTCTGACATTTCTTCATTTAACTCTTCTCCATAACAAAATTGTAATTACTCCGTCCCGGAAATAACGTCCCATTTTGACTTTTTTGCAGTCAAACTTTTCTAACTTTGACTACGAATTAATCTTAAATTGCAAATATAAAATGTTCAATTAAATTATATAATGAAAATTTAGTCGTTAAAGTTTTATTATATTAAAAAATTAAACATTTTACATTTGCGATTTAAAATTAATTTGTAGTCAAAGTTAAAAAAGTTTAACTGTAAATTTAACGATATACTTAACTCGTCGTTTTATACGACACTACATGACGCTTCCCAAGTATATATCCCAACGTATTATTGGAACTTTTTTTTTTTTTTTGGGAACATTTATACGGACCCCAGGCGCGTGAATGAACAGTCGGACTACATTGATGGGTTATTGGTTAAGTATACAATATGAAAACATGATTGCAAACTACAATGACAACTTAGTTGTTTAGTGTACATTACAAAAAAAAATGATATCCACGTAATGTCATCTAACATTCGACTGGCCTAACAAGCTCCGATGTATTTTCTTTTTTAAAGGTTTAATTTCTTGCCATTTTTAATTCAAAACAAATTTATATATATTTTTTATAACTTTAGGCGGTCCTGTTTTGAAAACGCACTCACTACAACAAATTTAATCTTATACGAATCATAAATTTTACGACTCTTAGAGCAAATTAAAATTACTTAAAAAATGACTTTAAATTAACTCAAATAGGAGTAAAAAATACCACTATTAATTTTGGGTGAGACACCAAGGTAGGGTAATTAAACAGGAGGAAGAAGTGAAATCAAAACAGAAGGTGGGAGAGGTGGATTCCAGGGCATTATAGTCTTTATACCCACGATCAAACTCCAAAGTTATTAAAAAAAAAGGATGCTCCCTTTTTTGTAATAATTGGGCCTGGTGTATACAGGCCTTTAAGGCTCCCAAAATCAATCAACCCAACTAAAAACACTAATAATATTCGGCCGAATAGCTTCAGATATTAAAATTATATTCATTTTACATAAAAATTAAAATAAATGATGAAATATGAAAGATTCGCAAAATATGTACTTTTGGTATGGCAAAATGTATAACTTTTTAGGGGAATTTCACATATCACGCTTTTAAGATGGTCACTGAACGTGCAGGTCTCTAATGTTGACAACTTTTGGTTTTTGATTGACTTTTGTTAAAAAAGTTTTATTTACCCCATTTTTTCTTAATTAAACTATTTATTTTGAAATGCTAATTTTATTTAATTACATATTTGACTCATACCTTTCAAAATCTATTAATTAAACCCAAAATTTTTATCCTACCTAACTCGTATATTTTTCATTCTTTATTAAACTAATAATTTTTTAAAATAATAAGGAGCTTCCATATATTCCATTGGAGCTCCGGTAATCGAGCTCCAGGAAGCTATAAAACCGAAGCTTCCATATAATATCTAGGTTTTATTGTAACGATAAATTTAAATATTTTATTTTAGGGTTTAGTTAAGCATCAAAAAAGTTACAAATATGAAAAAAGAAAATTTTAATAGTTCATATATCAAAATTTTAAAGTTTTGGAGTTGATTGTAATAAGATGAATTAACATATAGAAAATAAAATGAGAAATTAAAGGGTAAAATTATATTATCAATAATTGGAATTGACTTTTGTCCTTCATTGTAATTATTTTTATTTTATAAGTTACATTTTGTCCTTTAATATAATTATTCAAACATTAAAAAACTAAACGTTTAGTATTCATCTTAAAAGAGTGTCAAACGAAAATCCCCTAACTTTTTATAGCAATTTTGTAAGATAGCTTTTAACATGTTAATTTTTTCAGTTTTATGGCACATCTAAACATAAAAATTGTTCAAAGTTAAGTGGGGCATGGGAGTACCAAATACTCATTCTACTAGTGCTTCAAGAACCTTTCCTTTCCCTTTGTTTCATTGACCATATTCCTACAATCTAGTGATCTACCCACTTCTTCCCCCATTTTAATGTTTACTAATTTTAAATACCTTATTACTAGATTACGTATTGTCGATTTGACTGGTAAGAGATTATGTTCATTTCACAAGTTGAGCGGTTTTAAGTTTTTGAATATAAAATGAAAAGTATTTTATCGAAAAATTTGTTTTACACATTAAAATTAACCTCGTTGAAGTGTAAGTGTATAGTTCAATTATCTATATGACATCGGTAAAATCAGTTTCATAGGTACATGATAATTCTTTCCTAGAACTTATATATAAGACAAATCTCTTGTAAACCAACTTTTACCGCTAACAAGTGCAAATTTGATTTCGCTCTTTGTCTTGACTTCCTAATTTTTAAATAGGCAACTAAAATTCAAACAAAAATAAAAATAAAACACACTCAAAATTATACTCCCTCTTTTCCATTATAAAAGTTCCAATTTTGTCCATGGATTCTCTCAAATTTCAAACTACTTAGAACACAAGAATATTATGGAAGTAATTCAAAATTTCAAATACACTAATCAAAATTAGTAGCTTTAAGTTTCTTCTATATATTCCTAGAAAAAATTACAGTTGATTTATGAAACTAATTTGTAAAACAATCTTCAAAATTCATCACGTCCTCAAGTCAATAACAATCTTCCCATGTAAAACCTCTTTGAGGTTACATAGATGTATTGGTTTGGACTGCGGTTTGGATTCGGTCAATTGACCATGTAATTACGTTTTTGAGCATTTCTTATGCTCTTCATGACTCCAATTATTAATATAATTTTTGCTGATTCAAAAAAAAATAACAACCTTCCCATTTACCACTTTACCAGTCTCACCAAATCTATCATTTCCATTTTTAATAATTGAATCTATTAACCAGTACCATAATTAATCATATTTAAAACTTTACCAACCACACTATCAATATTTTATTTTATTACCCATCCTTTTAAATAACACTCAATATTTCATTTTCCCTTATTTTCTTAACCAAATAATTAAACGAAGACCTTGTTTCGGAACGGAACGGAATAAGTAAAACCAATAACCATAAAAGAATATAAAAATGTGGTGGAAGTAGGAGTGCATATTTATTATATTTAAATGGAAAAACACAATAAAGAATTTCAACAGAAGAAGAAAAAAGGCAAAAAGCAAAAATCCTGTGACATCATTTCCTTTGACTCCATCCCACCCATCCAACACTATACAACCCTTCTTCCTCCCACCAATTCTCCACTTTCGCTTCTCTCACTTCTTTCTCTCTCTAAAACTCACCACTGAGTCTCACCGAGTCATCCATGGGGAGAGACGATTTACGCATTAGGATACCGAGTTACTTCCGTTGCCCGATCTCTCTCGACGTCATGAAATCTCCGGTCAGCCTCTGCACCGGCGTCACCTACGACCGGAGCAGCATCCAGCTATGGCTCGACAGCGGCAACAACACCTGTCCGGCCACCATGCAGGTCCTCAAATCGAAGGAGCTCATCCCTAACCACACGCTCCACCGCCTCATCAATGTCTGGTCCTCCGCCTCTCTACCTCCCGCCACCGAGTCACCGCCGAACCACCACCGAGTCGCCGAACTCGTTAACCAGGTCGAGATCCACCTCCAGAAACATCAGGTTCCTAATCGGGAGATCAATCGGAATCTGACGAAGCTCGTCTCGTTTGCTTCGGAGAAGGAGGAGAACGGGAGGATCGTAGCGACGGCAGGTAAACGGCTGGTTTCGCCTCTAATCGGGAGGATTGTGAAGGAGAAGGATACTGTTCTATTGGAGAAAGTGTTTCTGTTCTGTAACGTGGTACTGAAACATTCTGGAGAATTATCGGTGTGTGCGATTGGGAAGGAGGATTATCGGTGTGTTGTGAATTGCTTGAAGAGAGGTCGATTCGAGCTGAGAATTGCTGTGGTGAAGTTTCTAGGATTGATCGAATCGCAGATTTCAGTTATCGAAGATGACGAAATCTATTCCGAGCTGCTGAAATTGATTTCGATTTCGACGTCCGATCGGAATTTGGAAGCGTTGGAAGCTTCCGTTTCTCTGTTGATCCGATTTGTGACGTCGCCGAAGAGGAACAGAGTGAAGATGGTGAAATTAGGCGGAGTGAAAGTGCTCTCGAAAGCTCTATACGAAGCGGAATTGAGTCCGGGGGTGACGGAGAAGGTGCTGAAGCTGATTGAGATGGCGTCGTGTTGTAAGGAAGGGAGACTCGAGATGATTTCCGACGAGAAATGCCTTCCGGCGATCGTGAAGAAGCTGCTGAAGGTGTCGAGTGTCGCGACGGAGCAGTCGGTGACAGTGCTGTGGAGTTTATGCTGTTTGTTCCGGGAAAAACGGGCGACGGAAGTAGCGGCCGAGAGTAACGGAATGGCGAAGGTGCTGGTGGTTCTGCAGAGTAACTGTTCGCCGGCGGTGAGGCAAATGTGTGGTGATTTGTTGAGGGTGTTAGGGTGTAATGCCAAGACGAGTAGTAATCTTTCGTGTTATGATACCAAAACGACTCATATCATGCCGTTTTGATGGGAGGGTAGTGTTAAATCGAGAGTTACATTGGAATCGGGTGTATATTGATTGGGAAAATCAATAAACACGATTGGTTCTAAAAGTTTTTCTGGATTTGGCACCAGTGTTTGTGGTTGCGAGGATGATGATGTAAATGTAAAGACCAATTTTGTTGAGAAAATACTATAATAGGGGATTAATTAATTAGAATGAACTGGATTGCATCTGATGTTGAATTGTTGATGTGATATTTTGGCGTTCTTGATTTGATTTGGAGTTGAGTCTTCTTGATTGTGATTTGTGTGGAAATTAGTGGTTTTTTCCTTGGTTTGACCGGAGTTTGTTAGGTTTGTTGCCATTCGTGTTAGGATGTGATCATGTGTGGACAAAATTATTTGAGTGTCAGGTCCATGGTTTGTTATTTGAAAATGGATGGATTGTGGGCGGAGTCATGGTGGGGTCTAGTCGTCAGCTCGGGGTGGTAATCATGTGCGCGTAAATTTCATGCTTACGATAGGGAAACTAGACTTCGAAGATTTGAGCATTGATCTCACCCTTTATTTAGAGTGGGCTCTACCGTGATGGGCATCTTGCTAAATTGGATTGGATGATCAGTTACAATGATGTCTAATTTAATTGAAATTTAGATTTCATATGCCATTACAAATAACAGAGTGGTGTGTGAGTAATTGTGTTTAAAGTGCAATTGTACTCGAATACCAGAATGAGCAAAGACAGAAAGGGATGAAAAAATGCAAAGTATAGAGAATAGGTTCGAGGAATAAATCCAATGACCTATGAATTGGTTCCAAATCAACAAACAAGTGTTTGATTGGATTTTTATTAAAATGGTGACCTCACATTACATATTATGTAAAACAGCATATTTTCAAACTTAATATCTTGATTTTTCTTCTTCTATACAACCTTTTGATTTTCAACTTTTCGTTAAAATCGATCGGTCATTTAAATGTATCATTCTCACGTAGTATATGTTTGGTCTAAAGATTTTCATATAAAACCTTAAAGATATTTTTCGATTATAGTTTCACCCTTTATTTTAATCATTAATGATTTGAAAACAAAATTGATACAAGATGTGTTAGAAACAACATTTATCATCTAACAATCACAAACCATCCAAACATCACTCATTTGCTCGAACCTAACATTATAAATTTATGAATTAAGTTTCTTTGATAAGAAGAAGAAAAAGCTAAGAACATTAGTCCATAAAAGTGTAGGTGACTGAATTCTCCCTGGACCACGACTTTGAAGTAAAGTTTAGATGGAAGCTCGTCTCCCTGCTGGTCTCCTCCTTAATTTCTTGCTTCCGATTGATTTTTTTTCATTTCACTTTCTTCCTTGTGCATGAAGTAAATGATTTGACAAAAGATACTCGTTCAACGGGAGCTAAGTGATCGTTAGAAGGAGGTGAACTCCGAGTAATAAACGAAGGAGGTTCATTCAGTTAGGGAAATTTTATAGAGTCATTGTCACAAGGGAATTAGAAGCTCGTTTGGAGGAAGGGCTCAATGGTACGTTGTTAATACTTGGAAAGTTAGATGTGTACATATGCAAGGTCAGTATTTCAATTGTTATTAGGCCTTTTTGTAGAGATCTAAAATCAAACCACTCGAGTCTCGAATAGCCGAACCCTGATTATATGCTTTGAAATGGAGTGTGAGTGGAAATTTATTCATTACTCACTATAATCCACTCCCAACTCAACTAAAAATAAACATTTACCTTACTATTCTACTTTTCTTTTGTCTCTTCCCTTTTTATTTACAACTATAACATTAAACCAATCAAACAATTTCATAACCAATCTAACGGTCCGATTGGTTCAAAATTTTGGGAGCTAACTATTTGGGTCATTATGGACTCGTTTGGACTAAGAACACGCGAAAATTGAAGTGATCACATTTAGTATTTAGCTTTGTAATACCAAACCTAAGGCTGGGGACCAATGAAAACGAAACACTTGTTAAGTGGCTAAAGGCGTTAGCGACTAAAGTGAAACATGTATGTAAACATCTTCATTCCAAATACTACACCTTTTCAAACTCAACTGCAATCGAGTTCATCAACTCAACTCAAATTTTATTACACTGTAGTATCTAAAATAATTCTAAATTAGTTCGTTATTGTCCATACGAACTAAAATATCATCTTTAAAATTCCTAAAAGTCAAAAATACCAATCCACACGCAATCTTTGTAATCAAGTTGATATTTACTTCGAAGACCAACTTCCGAAATCATTTTCAACAACACCAAACTACTAAAGGGCAAGAAACAAAGGAAAGTGGGGCAAATTACAAGTGTTATTATGAGACACTATAGTAACAACAGACAAGGTGCCGCAATTGCTGAAACAAGAGTGGACTTGAAAACCGACCCTTCCATTAACTGTTTGGTGACAAAACAAAACATAGACAGATCAGGAAAACCGCTTTAGAATCAACTATCAAACCCAATTAAATAAACCTTACCCTATTAAATAATCAACTTTGACCATCTTTTTCATGAAATTAAAATGGAGTATAAACTACTGTTGAAACATTAGCGTACTCAAGCACTCACTTCGTTCCGAATAACTTAATAGGTTGAGGTTGTGGAGAAAAATTAAAATAAATGATATACAGTAAAACCTCTATAAAATAATAATGTTGAACCGAAATATTTTATTAATTTAGTGAGATATTATATAATCGATAAATTAATAGTTTATTAATTTAAAGAGGTTTTACGTATATGCATAATTGACCAATAAAATTTTCAAGTCCAATATACTAGTTACAATGTATATCAGTTAGAGATAAAAAATAAATTTAAAAAAAAGTTCAAATTAACATTCTATGACTTCATATTCACATATTAGTTGAATTTTGAAATTTAGTTGGCATATATTTAATGTCCTTAAATACAAGTAAAGGGACGTGAATCACTTGTTAGATTTTCCCATTGAAAACAATGAATGTTTTGAAGTTCATACTCCATAGTAGAAATGGTGGCAGGTACCATTCAAAATCTGGTAGATGACGAAGCTGAGGATGATTCAATGGATTTAGAACCAGTCACTCAAAAAGAAGCATTACAAGCGACAAAAACTCTTCAAAACTTTTTGTTACAGTACGACAAGACAACGCCAAACTCTCGAGTGCAATGAGGAGATTAGAGATAAACTCAATATATATTTGAAGTTCAACAAAAAACAAGTAACTATAAATTTATTTTTTACTTAACAGTCTTAGAAATTTTTAAGTGGATAACATATATATATATATATATATATATATATATATATATATATATATATATATATATATATATATATATATAAAATTTTTTAGTAATTATTAATTTATAGTTTCGATGGGAACAATATATATACACTGGGATCTCAAGAAAATTATTACCTTATTACTTTATCGATTGGGGTTCAAATTTGTACTGGTCCCAAGTCGGGACCGGATAAATTATTAGTTTTATCGAGGTTATTAATTTATCGAGTATTAATTTACGGAAGTTTTACTGTACATAAAGTGTACCGGTAAAATGTATACTTTTTAGTAATAGATTTGTCAGTTGCACATAGGTTCGGGAAAAATTAAAATAAATAATAAAACATAAAAATATAAAGTATTGTACATTTAGTAGTAAATTATGCCAACTATATAATTTGGGTATGAAACGGATTCTATTTTATACTGTATATAAAGTTTTGTGAAACAGTTAATAATGTATGTCAAATGTATGAAATTATTTGGAATATAGTATTAAAATTTCAAACTTTATCCAATTAATTGTTTAACTTGACAAGATCATTAAAAAATAGGGATGTTGAAAAAGGTAGCGTAAAAGGCTATTGATTCAATGGTTCATAGTTGGCTTCTTTTGTCTCCAACTGTGAATGAGGAAATTTTATAAAATGGCACAGATTTGGAATTGGAAATAGGGGTACTGGGATTTGAAAATTCAAAAGGTAGAATACATTTTTTTAAATGATCTTTCTCCTTGATTAATTATTACTAGTGCTATAGAAGATTAGAGGTATTATATTAACCACCAAGTATTAATGATTGTTCTAAAGATGTTTTATTAAAATCTATAGATAAAAGTTGAATGCATAAGTGTTTGAAGAATATGATAAACATAAAGTTACACCTTCAACTGTTACATGGTCGAGCATTCTCAGGTTGAGCTCATTAAGTCTCAAACTCGAGCCGAATTTTCTGTTTGTTTTTTCTTAATAAGTCGAGTAGAGTTAACTTGTTGATAATCGATCAGACTCGATTAATTATATATTATATATTTTCCGATAACTAACTCACCAAAAGTTCAGATTGAATAAACTGGCCTCGAAAAAATAGCTCCTATTAACGAGCCGCATCGACCTCAAACTTAAAAAGTTAGCTCTTTCTATTGATGAGATACTTGACTTGACTCGTAAAACACCACTGGTTATACTTGCACGACATATCTAACCACCAGCACCCGATTAGTGTACCAATGAAGATCAACCTATAATATCTACAGATGGGCTCAACCTTTATAATCTGCTTGTAAAATTGGTGGCTTGCATTAGTCCAGTTAGTAGCATGGTCCATGGATTAAAATCACAATTTTATGAAGGAAAGTACACATTGCATAACAAGGCCATTCACCGCTTGCTAGAGAAATAAGCAATAAGTTGAAGAACATGGTGTCAAATAAAAAAGCATAGTTTCTAGTAGTTTTTACAGAACACTTAAACTATAGTACCTGCTGCTGCTCATGCATGCATATCTAACAAGCACTTAATCTTCAGATTTCCTTTTCTTCTTTTTCTCTTTCTTTTTGCTTGAGTTGTCGTCGTCACCTTCTCCGTCATTTTCTGCGTGTTTTCTTTTCTTTTTCTTCTTCTCTCCTGCATCGGCATCCTCTTGTTCATCTGTAGATTCTGCATGTTTTCTCTTTTTCTTCTCTCCGGCATCATCACTCTTATCCTTCTTTTTCTTCTTTTCCTTCTTTCCAACTGACTCGGCCTCGGGCTCTGCACCATTGGCACCATTTGAAACTGCGATATCCTCAGAGTCATTCTTATTCTTCTTCTTTTTCTTAGACTTACCCTCATCAATATCTTTCGCAGACAACGAGTCTGCTAATCCAATAACTGAATCGGCAGCTGGATTGTAGGTCTGCATTGAAAACAAAGGAGTACTTTATACATCAGGTATTCCTAATATATTTTCAGGAAGGTACATGCAGGCATTGCCACTAGTGACACTAAAAATGTACAGGTATCTAAAGCAACCTTTGGTGGGATAATTCTTGATACTTCCAACTTTTAGGGATATAAATTAACGAGCAAGTCACACTGGTGCTACAAGAAGAGAAAAGGAACAAAACAAACCGTATATCGTGTTTGTTCAACTGACCTTGGCCGGAGTAATTAACCCTGCAGATCCATTCTTCCGGTCCTTGTCATAAACCTCAATCTTCGGTTTGCCTTTCACAGACCCAGCGGAGCGACCAAGATCTTTGCCCTCTAAGTTCCTTAGCCGGGCCTCAAGCTACACAACATTAGGTATAGACATCATTTAGGGGTAAAAATCTCGCCGGCACATATAACTAATTCAACCACGAGAAACATACCTTGAGTCTATTCTCCAAACCCATAGAATTATCTTCACCATCTCCAAGAGCGTCACAGCGAATCGCCAAAGCCGCTTTAGCAGCAAGAGACCTTGAAATTTTACCCTTGTGCTTTGGAGCTGCTTGACCAATCAAAGAAGCATGATATATAAGCCCATACTTGGGAGTTGCATGTTTTGTCTTGAGTGCTCTGAATAGAGCCTTCTCTGCTCCAAGTATCTGAACTGTGCTTCCAGGTTGCTTAGCCAGATTAAGTAAGCTGCCCCCATGCGCAATCAGACGGGCACCGACAAGTTCGCCAACTAGAGCTGTAAGATTTGGGGCAATTGTGCTCATCCTGCTCTTCAAGTAGTCAAAGAGCTGTGCTCTATATTCAGAAAGAGAGAGAACTTGGTTGCACAAATCTTTGATGTTTTCCAAATCTAGCTCGCTAACTTCAGTTCCCATGGAAATCATGGCCGCCTCTTTTAGTTCTGCCTCAAGCTCCTCCGGAAGTATCTATGAAGGATTTATACATGGGAGTATAAACATAAGAATAAAAATTCATACTCTGCCTACATATTAATTGGCTTTTATGTTTAACTAATTACTAGCTCATTAAATAGACAGATAGCAGAAATCAAGCAACAGGCAGAAACCTAAATTGAAAGCCATGCTAGATAAACAAAATTGGACCTGCATGAGAATCTCTGTTGCCTCTTCTTTAGAAAAAGAGTGAAATGGAGCACAAAATGCTAGCACATAGTAAATGAGGCATATGACTTCTTTTTACATTTACTCCTAGCAGATAAAAGCCGACATGACATAATAAGACAATACTAAGATTTTAAGCTCGTTGCAAAATTAAATTCATGTACTTCAGTTCAAAAAATTAGGTTTAGTAAACAGAGAATTCCACAGTAACTGCACGAAAACCTACTTTACTTGGGATGACGCAAATCTATCCAGGTGAATAAATTTCCATCAGCTAGAAAAATCAAAATTGTTTACTTTTTTACTTAATTATTCGAGCTCTAAGATTGTCACAATAATGGCAAGGATGAATAACAGGGGATCAATCAACCGGAATCTGTACCTCAGAGAAATCAAGTTTTGCAGCATTTGTTCTGTTTCCCATAAACTTCACTGACTTCGCATAAAGGATATTGTCCTGTATAATCTTTGCTAGTTCTGGGAAATGCCAGCCATACCATTCCCTAACTCTCATCGCATATGTGTTGAGCTCTTTGTCAAGGTCATCAAGCAAACTAATGGCTTGAATTATCATTGTGTCAACCTAAAGTAAAAACAAGAAATAACTCGTGAAGTGAGAATTAAATATTAACCATTGCAATTATTCATCATCAGGAACAAAGGAACAAAATGCATATTCACATACTAGCGCTCAAAGCAACAGTGAGTGGTACTTACGCATAATTCCGATTCAACAAAACTGAATTTACTTACAGTATTCTAACAGATTCACTTCACTACAGATTCCTCAAATGGGCTAGTTTTATTCCAATACAAACAAGATCCAGCTGGAAATGTTCCAGCCGATTTATTTAGCAGAACAAAAATCGACAAGCACATAATGATATTTAACATAAAATTCCAACATAACACATGGAAAATATTGCAAATCAAGGACATAGTAAGCAACACCAACTTCATAACGTTGTGAAACAAAATGTGGTTATCCAAGTTTGTCTAAAATGGCAAATGTTATCCGAGTAATGCTCCCCACAGGATTTAATACAGAATAAACAGTACCATGAGCCATCAGGTTCCAATTAAGGTCAGGGGGTAGCTTCTTGCAACATTATTATACGTATTAAGAACTAAACCAGGAAAAGGTTAAAAAAAAAAAAAAAAATCCCATTTAACAAACCAACAGACCACACAAGTGCTGGCAAGCTCGAGGAGACTAACCTTATCAGGACTGAATTTCAACTTGTATCTAGACAAGCTGTGAGACAAACCCAAGCTCATTGGAGCCAAATCTTGAACGGCAAGACCAGATATAAGTTCTGCCAGTTGGCTTCTCACCCCTCTCATGAGCTCCATGACAGCATTGTTGTGAACGCATTCAATTTGCTGTTAAACATAAACATCAGCTTCATTTTACTTCAACACATTCAAATGTAGAAAACAAACTATTTCAACTCCACTATAGACTAATAATTCGCCAACTCACCAGTTTCTCTTTGATCGTGCTGCCAAGTTTCGCATCCGCCACAGCCAAAATTTCACCATCACAATGGCTGCGCAAAAACTTACGCAGACCTTTGGTGGGCTTGCTATCAATCAACAAAGTAGCAGCCGAAAGAGCCTCAGCCGTGTTCTCAAACTTCGAAAAGGCTTTTAGCTTGACAACCTAATAGCATCATACACCGAATCCGAAGAACATAAATCATCTATAACGAGCAACATCTATGAAATATTAACATGCATCATCAACTCAAACACATAATCAATTCAATTCAATAACACAGTAGTAAATTAGTAATTTCTACAACTAACAAAAAACAAAATAGAAAATCACAAGTTAGGATTAAACTAAGGACCTTTCTCGCGGAATCCGAAGACACGAATTCCTTCCCCAAATCCTGCAACACAGAGTACCAAAACAAAACATCAAAAACAGCTAATTGAAAGACGAAACACTAAAATTGATTCACAAGAGAAAGGGAAATGCAAATTACCTCAACTTTGGAGAGCTTGCCTTCATCAAGGACCTTGAAAAGGGCGAAACCAGCTGGAGTTTCGAACAGGAGGAGCATTTTGAAGTTTCTATCAATGAAACGAATTCTAGTTTTGAACGAATGCGCTGACCGGAAGTGTAACTGAAAACGGCGTAGAAGGTGGCGGAGAGAGGTGCCACCGGTGGGTTTTTTAGGGGCTAGGGTTTAAGAGAATTTTAGGTTTTATAGCAGAAAGCGCCAAATTGTACTTCTGTAACCCTAGTTTTTTTGGTAGTGATGGTAACTGGTAAATGGAGTAGTAAAATTTTCTTTTACGACGAATACCCCCTAGCTTTCGAGTATTGCAAAATGCCAAAATCATCCATATACGTTTGTAGTATTGCATAAACACCCCAAAAGTGTAAAAAGATTGTAACTTCGAGCTGGTGTGTGTTTGCATCAATTATCGCATGCGGGGCAGGCCTAGGATGTGAAATTATTTTGGATTTTAGGGGGACGAACTCTCTAATTATAAAAAAGTTGGGTTCAGTTGTCATGCATTCACATGGCGTGTAATTGCTTGGGGATTGGGCGAGATCATATGACTGTAGTGGTGGGAACTGGTGTGGATGTTGGATTTGATGTCATCCTTGAAGCGTATAATAGCAGGTGCAAACACAATGCAGTCAACCCATCCACACATGATGTCATTGGGGCCATTGCCAGGCGTCTGGGGACAATGGGTGATTGGTATTCCATTCGTATGGTTTTATCGAATGCTTTCAACATCCATACGTCGGTGTACAATGCATGAGGCCACTATGCAAGAGATGAAAATGGATAAATTTAAACAATTATGTCAATGTATCTCGTTAATTATTAACCAGGTGCATTCACATGAGTATTTATTAATAATATATACAATAATATTATATAATTAACCAATTATAGTTAAAACGAACTCGCTTGTGAACTTGGCAACTGGCTTGTGAACCATAGTACAACGATAGTATTCACGAGGGTATCAAATCCCCTTAACCCTCTTATGCCCATACATGCGACATTGGCATCAATCCGTAATATATTAAAGGAAAACAGTTATTACGGTGTCATATGCAACATACCACCAAACGACACATAAATATATAAGACTTAGCCAGTATAACATCTGTGCCCTGGGAGCTTGATTAGATCGGGCATGTACAGAGACATGACACTTTCACATGATGGCTTATTCAGCTTGATCAACACTTGTTGGAGAGTGAGTGGGGCCTATGTATGAGAACTTTGATCACATCCGATGTTCACGTCCCAAGTCTCCGTTAAACGACAGTTTTGAATCCATTCTGTCCATGGCCTCTTCGTTTCCCATTGAGATTATTGTTGCCGGTTGATCAATGATGTAGTTGAGGTTTGCATGATGATTTATGTCTGCATGTTGGTTGTCGTAGTAGTGGTGGTGGTAGTGTAATTTGGACCAGATGAGAGTCCATGTGACATCCTTTGTTATTGTTTATATGGAGTTGCTATAGTGATCAGTTTAACCCAGTGATAATAACTCAATTTTTTTCTTACGGGTATCACATTTCTAGACAAAACGAATTTGATATATTTCATTCATGTAGCAGAAAGAAGACAAAAAAAAGATAATCGAAACTTTGTAACGTATTTCTCACTAAACAATTATAATGTTTTTCTTGACATCATGGCACCTATTTGTAAATTACGTAGGGTTGAGCTATTCCCACTAATGTCAATGGAATCCGTGTTTAAAAGGTTAGTGAAGTAAAAGTTGGCAACTTGGTACCAAATAATTATCGCTAGGTTACTAGGTATTATGGATTGGGTTATGGTAATGAACTAATGGCCAATAACGCACTGATGGGCTGCATAGTGGGCTGAAAGCAAAGTCTGGGAGAGTGAGTCCAGGACGATCCAGTGATCACAAATGATGTAATCGCATCTGGACATAATGGACTTGTGGTTGCATTGGAGGTAGCAGAAAATTTTAGTTAAATACCAATTTATCCACGGATCATAAAAACGAAACTTAGTAATCAAAACAGTCAATCGAGTGAAGAAATCAAGTGTATAAATACAGTCTGAGCCGTAAAAATCCAGTAAAACTATATGACATTTTTCCTCATTAAACTTTACAACTATGTACCGGACTGCATTGCCCTCTAAATGCAGCACAACCCAACAATATACTATGTATTTATGCCTAGGCATCACCCCCGACTTTCTACCACACACTCTAGTATGTTCGAGCAATTGGAAAACAAGTACAGCCTCCACGACAAACTTCTCATTTTATCACTTTAGTAGTCCTTCAAGAAGTGATGCAGCGTGCGTGGTTGGATACAAGAACAATAAACTCAAAACTCGTTGATTCAAAAGAATAAATTGACTCGAAACTCGTTCATTCAGCAGAATACCGAATTGATGGATCAAGATTCGTTGATTCATAGGAATACTGAAAGTTGACAGATTTGGAGGAACACCTCTATTTTTTCATATAATATCTCAAAACTCTTCTCCTCTAACAATAACCAACCAAGTGCATAAGGCTTCATTTGGTTTGAGGGAAGATGGGGGAAAAGAAAAAAAAAAATAGAGAAAAATTCATAACCAACTAAAAGGAAAATACCAAATCCTAATTAACTAAGAAAAAGGAAAATACCAAAATCTAATTAACTAAGAAAAAGAAAATATAACAGAAAAATAATAAACTAAAATAATTTGACGTCATTCGTTCCACATCAAGAAGCTTCTCATTTTCATTTTTTGTAATGTTACCTTCTAGCCCACTCAACCACATAAAACAATGCTTTCAACTCTAGTAACACACTATCTTTACTTCAGATTTTATATCGTCGGTCGAGCTATTGCTCTGTCTAATGTCAGTCAGGGTGTCGATATGTGACACGTGTCACTGTTCTCCATTGCCCTAATCTGAAACTTGTAACTATATTTGGTAATATCAATTTATATAATGAATTTCCTTTTATAATAAAAAATTAAAATTATACAATTATCAATCAATTTAATTAAAAAAAAAACTTCCAGTTGTTTATGAAAATCCAATTCTAATCATGATCCCTAATCTCAATACCACCTATTTTCAATCTGCATATGCATTCAAAATCTCTTATCTCTAATCTCAATTTTATAAAAACGACCTCTGAACTTCGTTGTTTAAAGGTTCGATTTTGGTTTGATACGAATATATAGCACTTCATAGCAGCACTTTGCTCTTGAAAAGTTCTTACGATTCCTTAATGCATGGGACTTGGCCTTAAAGTGTTCCAGTACTGACCACTAAGCAGACCTATCGACCACCATATAAGTGTTGGAAAATTTGGTCAGATTATACTTTAAGTATACGCAGCGGAAATTTCAAAAATTTTATATAGACCAACATGGTAACAGTAATTTAACGTCTTTGTGCATAAATAACAGAGAGCTTACTCTGATAGCAATTTTGAGTCCTGACTAACAGCTTCCAATTCTGCTTCAGCAACTCGTCAATTTGCTCCTCTGTATATTCAAGCCCTTCGAGATCCTCTAACTCCTCTCCAAGCAAATCCCAATCCTCGTGCAAATCTAGGTTGTCATTGTTAACCCCGATCCACAGGAGTTCTCACCAAATGAAAATCTAGAGATTCTTATTTCAAAGATATAATATGAAGTGTTTACAAGACAAAATATGATTTTGTATTCTTCTATTTTGTACTGTGTAGTAAATGTGATATGTCACACACACATGAGACAAAACATATTAGGCCAAAACCAAAACAAAACAAACGTGAAAGAGAAGAGAAGTCAGCCAAATCAAAAAACAAAAAACAAAAAACTGAAGGTAGTGGTTGCACGTCCCCTTATTGGCCTTTGCTGGCGCCCGGTTGTTTCCTTTGCTGGGACTTTCGTCCCAGCTTTCTTCTTCCTCTTTTATTATATTTTGGCCCAATTTTTTTATTTTTTTTTACTTTCAGCAAATTTTAATTATTTAATTTCAATTAAATTACCGTTCTTTTCAATGAAATTTATCGAATCGAATCAATTGTAGATAAAATATAACTAAGGCTCGTTCTTTTCAACTTAAAATTCATTCGATTCGGCCCATTCCATTTAGTTCGATTCATTAGTTATATTTTATATTATACAATTGATTCGATTCAAGAATTAAATTGAAAAGAACAAAGCCTAAGTAAATGAATCGAATCAATCGAATCGAATCGAATGAGTTTGATTGAAAGAGCCTTAGTCAAAGTATAACACTTCATTTTAATTATTCAAGTCCAATTTGAATCAATTAAAATTATTCTCATATTATTTATTATAAATAAATAATATTAACATCCCCGATTTGGTAGAGTACTCTCCATATAGTGTGACTCATAAGGCCTCATATATTAATCAATAATCCAATTAGGTTCACGGTGAAAACTCCTAGACAATTTACCGGACAATATTAATATAAAAGGACGTTTGTGAGGATATACAAACCACCTATAATGTAAGACTCTAATGATGGTAAGGTCCTTTCATTCACGAATACTCGAATAAGTCTAGAACTTGATATTATGTCTGTTCCAATAACTTATTCATTTCTTTCTCAATCTTGTAAGTTGATCCTCGATCATATTCAAACACCATTTTGAATATATCGTAATGCATTGGCCAATGACTAACGATCAACCTAACTATGAGATGTAAAGTATTCTCTCCAATGTCTATTGCGAGAATTGAATCCTATCTTGGCTCAACTACTACTCCCATGTGCTTCGTGATGTGCCTAACGCATGCCGTATATACCCCATTACGAGTGCAAGCATTGGTCATGGTCAAAGTACATCACTTAACACATGTAGTCAGTATTGACCTCAAGTCAAAGGACTAATACATCACCCTACACACCGATACTTCCATAGACATATAAATAGAATTAACCAAATGGTTTATCGGTGGGTCTATCAACACCCTCCAAGGTGTCCATGCATCCATAATGAATGACCAAGTCATTCGTAGTCGTGAGAGCTACTGCATTCTCCAAGAATATGATGCAGATCACATGCCAATCTTTAACGTGCGTCATTAATATCCCAAATCTCAATGACCCTCGATTGGGGCCATTTTAAAACTTACATTTTGTCATCCAAGTTCTCACACACTTGGTGATAACGCGCAATCCATGGGAACATCTTATTGAATTATTCAAACAACCAAATAATAACTCAATAGATGCAATGCCAAATAATAATATTATAAACAATAATAAACTGAATGTGATCAAAGTACATATCATCCTCATAAATGGTTGTCTCTAGGACATACATACTTTCAATCTCCCACTTGGCCTAGAGCCAACCACCCATATGTCTAACACCTATGGTTTCGTAATGTCTAACATGTTTCACCGAACTCAAGGCTTTGGTGAAAGGGTCAGCCACATTGTGAGTGCGGGATGGTAGTGGCGGGTATTTACAAAAAACAAACCAACCCACCTATGGCGGGTGATTATTTGTCCGACCCACAGCGGGTAGAATAATTTTTCAACCCGCGGCGGTTCGGGTGATAACAATGGCGGGTGGGTTGGCGGGCCGATTGGCGGGTAGATTACTACATCAACATATCAATCAAATTAACAAAATATTTTGAAAGCAAGTAAAATGATGAAGTACCATTTTCACTTATGTAGTTTCTTAGTTTATACATGAAATAACCCTAGCTTTACTTTTATTAATCTATTATATATTTCTATATATTCATTTAAATGACAATTAATTTATTTAATATATATACATTTTTTGTTATGTAAATAATATGGCGGGTGGGGCGGATGGGTTGCGGTTTGCACCCACCCAACCAACCCACCACCCACCCACCAGTTGGCGGGTTATAAAAAATTTAACCCGCATAATTTTTTTTAAAAAAAATCGGCGGGTGCGAGTGAGATGCGGACGGTTTGTGCGGACGGGTCGGTCGAGCGGATTGTTTGCACACCCCTAATCCTCAGTGGGGACATGCTCTATAGATACTTCTCCTCTAGCTACCAATTCTCTAATGACATGGTATTTCATAGGTACATGTTTGTTCCTGTTGGTGGATCTTGGTTCCTTTGACTCTTGAAAAGTTCTTACGATTCCTTAATGGGACTTGGCCTTAAAGTGTTCCAGCACTAACCACTAAGCATACCTATCGACCACCACATAAGAAGTTCAAGGAGGACTTTGACAAGGCAGATTCTTCTTAGATATTTAAAACTAGTTTAACAAAACTACTTTTATACAAAACGATCTTTGAGTGAAACTGTGAAAGCAACCAGCTCGCAAAATAAAGTTTTTTTTTTTTTGAAACTTTGTTTAGTTACAGGGATCAAATAGTATGTTTCAGAAACTTAAAGGACCGATGTTTTGGAAATTTGAGTTTCTCCAGGGGTTTCTTCTATGAAAGGGTCAACAATTACACAATCTATTTGCAAATAGCATTCTAAGGGTGTAGTCTCGTGGTTGTACCAGACGAAACGATAGAGCCGAAATCGTGAGAAATGAAGTGATCGTAAATGAAACACGTACCAACCTACACTGCTGGAGATTCTACGATCGATACACACAATAAATTCATAAAGTGAGATTCAACCCAAATAGTACTACTTTGTTGCGAGCGTAGATTAAAAAATTGGAGTAGGTGCTCAAGACAAATTAGTATCGCAATCGCATATTCTATCACATGGTCAGAAGATTTTAGTCTAACCTCCTAAATCCGGACAACAAATACTAAGATTAATTAAACACCTTCTCTTTTTAGGACCGTATCTTGAAGATAATCGGATCATTAGTGCAGCTGCTAATCATCCAAGTAGTTGTAGAAACTTTTACACAAAACTACAAAAGCCTAGCTTGGTGGAGATAATCTCAAAGACAATTCAGCAAATCAACTACTTAATTAAATCTTCATTACTACGTGGAAATTGGAATGAACAAGCTTTTCAAATTGAGCCACGTACATGTGTTGTGTATAGTGTATGTATCCACTAGGCATAATTTTTAAGTCAATCACATACCTGAAAAGTGGAGGATTTTGTGAGATATTTGGGGGATTGTTTATTTTTTCTTGTGTTGCAACTTGAATGTGTGATAAAACGATATCGATTGCGATACTGCTTTGCAAATTACTTCCACTATTTCGGATAAAGTGTTACATTTTAACTTTGGCCAAAGAATCGTTGAGTTTGTGTAATTACTCATAACGATAATAGTAAATAATTTAATAAAATCATATAATAAAAATTTAATTACTAAATTTTCATTATATAATTTTAATAATTTATTTATTAATATCGTTTAAGAATTGTATTCAAACGCAAGATTAACCATGAATAAAGAAATGTAACACTTTTTCTGAAATGGAGGTAGTATTACATAAGAGTTGGATAACTATCTTCACTTAATATTTTTTTTAGTGGGATGATGATCGACTGTTTATTGTACCAAAGGTGACCCAAGTTGATGAAGAGTGTCACCCAATCGATGATAATTCAAGTTTGCCAAAAGATGGTTGTTATGGTTTCACGTGCAGAGCCGGCTAATTGCAGCTTGCTCGGATGGAAGGCGACATGTTAGAATGTCCCACATCACTTGTGAGTCGGATCTTACAAACTACATGCTTCTGAGCTAATTGAGATATGGACTTCCACTGACAAGGTGTTTTAACGGGATGATAACGCAACTTTATAGTAGTATTCACACATATCGTTTAATACTAAAATACTTTATTATTCAATAAACATGATCATTCTCAACATAAAAGAGTTTCTCTCTATTGTGGACGAATATTTTTCCAAACTCATTAAAAAAAGACCTGATCGTCTACGAGCTAATACCCATGTGGCCATGCCCAACAACTCAACAAGGAACCAGTGTCCTGGTTCGCTACTAGATCGAAACCCATAGAGAAGGCCGAAGCCCATCAACAATATGACAACAATAATTAAACTCATAACACTTTTTACTAAACGCAAAATAAATTTTTATATATTACATATAATACCACTATTATTATAATTTACAAAATGGTTCAATAATTTGAAAAAATTACTATTTTACCTAAAAAACATCAAACAAGTTTATTCGAATTAATTTTATCATCCGAATGAATAAATCGAAAAAACTTAAAAAGAAAACACGAAGAACATGAAGAATTGTCGCCGGTGACCGGAGCATCTCCGATTTGGAGTTTGCCGGAGCAAACTTGACCAGATCGGAGATGTCCGATCTGGAGAAGCTCTAATCGAAGCTTGGCTGCTCCGATCGGAGCAGCCATGCTCTGATCTAGAAGCTCCGATCTGGAGCTTGGCTGCCCAGATCGGAGCAGCCACGCTCCAATCTGGGCATGGCTGCTCCGATCGGAGCAACCATCGGGCGACCATGCTCGATGCATTTCCGATATTGGAGTTTCGGTCACCTTGAGGTGACGGGTCGACTTTGAAGTGACCGAACATGGTTCTGGTCAGCTTCAAAGCTGACGAGAACATGGTTCTCGTCGGTTTCAAACCCGACGAGATGACTCGTGTGGTCGATTTTTGTCATTTTTAACCGTTTTTGCGTTTGTTTTTGTTATTTTTTGGATTTTTTGATTTTTTAAAAATCAATTTAAATATACTAATATAATTGAGTAATAATTAACAACTACAAACCAAACTAAAATAATAAAAACATTTTTATATTTGTCATTATCGAAATAATATGGCTAATGATTGTACGATATTGATTTTTGTTGTGTTATGATACCGTAGTGTATATATGTTTATATATTTTCGAAGATGTAATAATTTGAGATTTTTTTTCGGAAAATGAGACTAATTCAATATTTTTATCAGTTGAAGGGCCTCTTACAATATATAAAAAAGTGTTCTGCGTTTAGTAAAATGTGTTATGCGTTTAACATGCCCCTATGACAATACCAAATACCAAATGACTATATATAGTTATATACATCACCAAAACACTTTAAGGTACAAATAAGATCGGTCATCCTGCTAAACTACACGTTTTATTTTATACATTCGAGCATGTTAGACCCAACCATGTGCAGACCAAAGGTTCATATTGTTTTCGGATATTCCTTATAGGACAGTCACTACGAACCGTTTTTAAAATTTTAGATGAATTGAAATTATATTATGATTTATGCTATTATAATTATTCGTTTGGGACAGAGCCCACTTCACACATACTTGACTTGCACTCAAATGTGCTCATAGAAAAATGTTTAAATTGGTGGCCAGACTTAACACGATGAGATGTAACCATATATGACCAACTAACCTGTTAATTAATTACATTAAAATTAATTAAATTAAACCTCGCACCACTTGTATGTATGTGTACGTACAGTACATAGAAGCCAGACACATCTTATCCATGAGTCCACGACCATGTCTCTGTAGTTCGTCCACCCGTTCAGGCATGTATAGATATTCATAGTCACTGTACGGATACGAAAATAACAGTTGATAGAATCACTAGCACATGATAAGAATATGATAACATCATATCATTTTCCAAAGATTTTTAACCATCAAATTAGTACAACAGATTAAAATAAGCGGGTTAGATAAATGATATACTTCATCCACTCTTATGTGGTATGAGGTAATTTCAAAATCAAATCTGTGCGGGTTTCAATTCAAAACGAACAATATCATATCAATGAGATGTGGATGGACTAGTCATGAGTAACCTTGCCGGTCCAATACTGAGTCTCAACTGTCGGGTCGTTACAGGATTCTTACCAAGCATGAGAATGAGAAAAGGCATACTCATGTATCGAGACTTGCTTACCGGAAAGTGTTTGTCGGACTGGACAACTAGTTTAATGTATTAATTTGGGAGTTCCAGGCAAAGGTTACTCGGGCCTCTTTTGGAGTAGATATGACGAACAGTGAGTTGTACGATGCTTCAACATCTTGAATAATGTGTTATTTATATAATTCAAAATATATAAGTTATAGAGACATAATGTATGTAACTAGTCTTCCATAATACCAAGTTACCGACATATATCTTGCTGACATTGTGCCGCGTGTCAGGGACTTCTAATCGGATCTTTGTGAATTGGGATCAACAAAAGTACATTTTATAAAGATGAAGTTTGAAGTACATAAAATGATGCTGGTCGGACATCGTGTGTTCATCGAATGTTTGGAGGGAATGCAGGTCGGACGAAGAATCCGAGCCGCACAAGTAAATTCGTGATTCGTATGATATACTCTTTTAACCCATTCGATCGTATAACCTGGCAATCTATCCTCCAATTTGTCCCATCGTTTAGGACATAGTACAATTTTGTTATTTAATGATACGAGGAAACAACCTGGAAGTGTATCAAAATATGTGAGTACAAAGGAGAAGGCGGTAATGGAAGAACCGTATATAATTAATTAATTAATTAATCAATTTAATTAATTAATTAATCATCCTAGGTGATATTCAAAAATCATTAAAAGTGGTTTAGATGTCTGGCTAACCACTTGTCCTCTCTTTACAGGCACATTTTTTAGTATAGGACAAGATTAGCGATAACCAAAGTGTCAATTATCTACTTGGTTGATCTGATCTGATCTAATCTAATCTCAACACCCCCTTTGTAAAGGCTCTTTATGTTCACATTAGGCATAAAATGCGTATTTTCACATTTTATTTCTTAATAACGTTTCAAGTTTATATTACAGGGTACTAAACCTGAAATGCATGAATTTTGGTTCACTTCGGAATCCAATTTTTAAGTTTTTAATGCGAGTACATGATATGCTATCTGCAACCGGACCGATGCCAAACCCAATCCCTAATATTTTGTAGTTGAAAAATACGTTGAAGATATGAAATATAACTATGGTATATCTTTTTGTATTTTCACTCGTTAGTGGACAGATTAATATCATACAAGAATCATATCGTAAATTACTTTCTTTGAATAGGAATAACAAACATTAGATATATGGAAATTAATTATAATTAGTAGGAGTATTATTACACCTGTATGAATGCCTATCAAGAATATATTCTGGTGTGTATAAGTCCAAAGCCACTACATAACAAGACCAATAATATTAATCATGGGATTCTCGATCGTATGTGTACATTATTGCCCAATATCTTTGAGTTACACGCCCAAATATTTTACTCTCAATATTACGCATTTATACTGCAATTCTTGAGTTATTTAGCATCCCAAATGAGGATTATATGAGAACCAAGTATAATATTTTCAGATTTTACTCTCTCCAAACAATATTTTCCTGCCAAAAAAAGGCAGTAAGATTTTCCATATCTTGGTCAAAATATTATACTATCTTATGCCGTTGTATCTTATGGATATTTTCCTAGAAAAAGAGCTCGAGAAAAAGATAATTGTGTTTTGTAGTGTTTTAAATAGATGTTGATTTCATAGGGATGATCTGAATAGTGAAATCGATACGGTCTCGATAATACTTTAAATCATAATCATATTAGTATAAATTATACGGATTAAAGACAAATTAAAATATGGATGTTACTCTCCTCATTCCGAGAGTTGATGTTTAATTTTATGTGAAAAATTAAAATATAATTATAAAATAAAAAAGAATAAGTAAATTTATTTGGCAATGGCATAACTTGCAATCAATGTGAAAAAGGGTAGTTTTCTGTTTTAGAAATGTAATAAATTGTACGATCATGATATTTAACGAGTTGAGTTGAGTATCTCTTTTTCGAAGCTCGTCTCGAGCTGTAATTAAGTTCGGACCGACTCACTAACAAATCGATCTAATCTTTCAAGCTCTAGTTCGGTTCATCTGGTTCAAGATCTGATCGAGTTCGAGTCGGGCTTGTTACCAAAAAAACATATACATATAAAAAAGTATGTCTAATCAAGCTTTACTGATCATCAACGAGTCGTACCATACTCTGTTCGATAACCAAAAAATAAACATCAAATTAAATTCGAACCTTAACAAGTCCTCAATAGGGATCGGGTTGCAAGACATCTCTGGTCACTATATAAACAGGCCCCTACTTGAATTTATCCGGTAATATGAAGGTATTGCCATTAAGTATTATTAGTACAATAATAATAAATGAGTGGCAGGTTGTGGGTACTTGTGAGTTCGCAATTGTTGCTATCTGAGATGAAACATTGCCGTCTTAGGCATTGGATAGGCAACAGCTATGTCTACACTAACAGAGAAACAAGACACACACTAGGGGCAACTAAAAGTAATTAAAAGCTGAATCAACTCCATCACTTTCTATAGACAAACAAACACAACACACATAAAACCAACCAAATTCATACCCATTTATTGCCCATTTATTTTTGTAATATTTTATAACACATTATATTACTAATAACATTGAACGCGTTGGTTAATGTGTGTATAACCGTTGGTAATAAAACGAGATCAAATTTTGTACCAGATCAATATACACAATTGTGATCAAAACATCACTCATAAAGAATGATTATCAAAATAACAATAGACGGACGAATGGAGTATATAAATAGAATACGATAGACATGTCGCGTTATTGGATACCTACTACGGTTCTAGATGACTTATATAAAGACCGAACTATGTTATTTAAAAAAAATCAATGTTTTTAATAAAAACGTATATTCAATTGTTAACGAAAATGTATTTTTTTAAAAAATACTTTACCCTAATTAACTGTTGAAAATACACTTTGGTGCACAACCCCTGAACCCCATTTAATATCACGAATCAAAATCTAATCTTTTCAATTCTTCACATGATATGATAATAGTACCATATCATTAGCATGCAAAAAAATTATACTAATAGATATTCTTCCTATTAAATTCCTTAATTTCCCATAGTCAATCCTCATCAATTTCCTGATCACCTGTCACAAATCTTGATCCTCGAGTTCTATCCAACAACTCCATTTTCAAACCTTCTCAACAGCTCAAGTGGGTTTTAATTCCCATTTATTTCCCTGGCTCCCAGCTTCAAAATAGATAGCCTTGGACTTGGCGTGGATTTTGACAGATAAAAAAGCAAACTTTTCCCTTTTTATTCAATAATTTATACCGACATCGACTCGACTGGATTAGTTAGATGTACTGGGTATCAAAATCGAATAATTTACTCATTATTAATCAAACCTTTTCATTTTCTTGAATCATTTTATTGAATAATATAAACAGTGCTCGACTGTATTAGTTGCACGTATCGGATACAAATCTCGAATAATTTATACAGTAGGCTGTCTGCTTCCCCCTTCCTCAATTATGTACTGTATGTATTGTGGTGTGTCTGTAAGTACTTGTGTATATAGTAGTGTGCAAGAATGGAATAGTGTTGTGGGAAAAGAGGAAACATAATACAGCGATTAGGCATCTGTAGTATTACCGGCACCATTTCTGTGCTACGCCGCTCGTGCGTACACTGCCAAAATTCTCCTCCAAAAAGCCTCACGGATCTCAATACAACCATTTATTACTCGGACAACTAACAAAGTTTGTTTCTTTTTCGTTTTTGGTTGTCAATACTGGTTTCTCTTGTTCTTTTCTTTTCCCTTTGCTTCATCTGCAAAACATCCAAGTACAGAGAATTTCGATTTGGGCCTCTTGTTTTGCCCTTTCTTTATTCTCCCCTATTGCTACTTAGTCCTACAGATGCCAATTTCACAGGAGGGACGGTGATTATGTTGGATTTTGCTGCTCTATGCTTCTAGAAGACTTTAAAGGTAGAGTCTTTACCAATGCCTTTGTAATTTTACCTTCTTCTTGATTTCTATATGCCATTTCTTCATAAATTATGCCCACTTGTTGTGTTGGAAAGGCGCAAAATCTTGAATTGGGATTTGTTTGTGTGTTGAATATTGTGTGGAGGTTGAGTTCATGAGTATAGGGACATGTTTTTTACAGTGTTTTATTGTTATTACAGGAACATATACTGTGGGTGTGTAGGACTGTTTTGCGTAGTTTTGGGAGTTTGGTTGAGAGTATATAAAGGTGTGGACTTTGAAATGATAACTATTTCTTGATTATTGGGATTTTGAAAATGCTGAGTGTCAGTGAAGGAGAAGAGGTTTTCTTTGATACCATGGATCATTTGTTATTATCTGAGGAGGAGAATGAGGAGTTGGGTTATGATGTTTGGTTGAGGGAGCCTCAAAGTGTGAAGCAAAGAAGGGAAAGTTTTCTGTCTAGGATGGGGTTGGTTGAGGAATCCGTTGAGACCGAGGTGTTGGGATTGATGGAAGAAATTGATGCGTCGGATTACAACAAGTTGCTATGTGAAAGGCGCGAATCAAATAGCGAAGCACATTGTTCTGGTGATTATTCGGATCAAGATTGGTTAAGTTCTATAAACGGTGATGAGGAGCGAGGGGGGATGTATGAGAGTCGGGTATCTGGTAAGCAATGTGAGAGTTCAAGTGTGGGGAAGAAGGAGAAGAAAGTGTTGCGGTGGTGGAAAAGCTTCACTTGGTCAATGAAGAGGAATAAGCATTCCAAGGTTGGCAAGGAATCGAAAATGTCTCTGGTTAAGGCTGCTGCTCAGAACCGGAAGAGATACGTGGAGTGTAGTGTTGTGTATCCTGGACAAGAAATTAGAGCTCACAATGGCCTTATATGGACCATGAAGTTTAGTCCGGATGGCCAGTATCTGGCTAGTGGGGGTGAAGATGGGGTTGTTTGTGTATGGCGTGTTACATTGGTAGATGCATGCTGTGAAACCGAGAAGGGCAGTTTTCGTAGCTTGGTTAGTGAAGGCGATTCGAGTCCTCAGAAGAAAAGGGCGGTTTCCATTGTCATCCCTGAAAAGATTTTCCGCATCGAAGAAGAGCCGATGCAGAAGCTCAAGGGTCACAGTGGGGATGTTTTGGACCTAGCTTGGTCCACTTCTAATGTGAGTCTCTTGTTGCCTTTTTATTTGATTCCCTATACTTGGTGTTTATCTTGTCTGTGTCTGAACTCGATTTCATTGTTGCAGCTTCTTCTAAGTTCATCCACTGACAAAACCGTTCGTTTGTGGCAAGTGGGCTCTGATGAATGTCTAGGAGTGTTTCCTCATAGCAATTATGGTAAGTATAGATAGACAGTTACAAGTTCAAGAAAATGGTATCTCTGTCTATCTTCTAGTGTTTGACACGAATCCATCTATACCTTCACTGGATTCAGTAACATGTGTGCAATTCAATCCCGTGGACGAGAGCCGCTTCATCAGTGGCTCCATAGATGGAAAAGTTCGAATTTGGGGAGTCCACACGAGGAGGGTTGAGGATTGGGCTAATGTCAGGGACATAGTTACAGCAGTGTGCTACCAACCAAATGGAAAGGTACTATACCATATCAATGCGAATACATTGTTCCTAATGGATTTTTGTTCACCTGTGCAAGAATTAACATTCGGTGTCATTTCATGGCAACAGGGTTTTGTTGTTGGTTCCATTTCTGGTAGCTGCCGTTTCTATGAATCATCAAGCGACGAGTTAGTGTTAAATGCAGAGTTAAACATCCAGGGAAAGAAAAAGTCGCCTGGCAACAAAATAACTGGCATTCAGGTATTACTCTAAAATTTCTTGCACTTGAATCTTTTTGCCTTATTCTCTTCAGTGTTCTTACTTCAGATTTCTTTTCTTCAGTTCCTAAACGAAGACTCTCAAAGGGTGATGATAACTTCAGAAGATTCCAAGATTCGCATACTTGATGGGCTTCAGGTCATACGCAAGTACAAAGGTGTGTAATTTCGCAGTTTCGTGATCTCAGTCTTAGTTGTGCTTTTGATGTAATGAATGTTTTCTTACAATCGATACTCTGGTGATTGCAGGTCTGGCAAAATCTGGTAGTCAGATGTCGGCTTCACTAACCTCCAGTGGAAGACACATAATATCAGTAGGCGAAGAAGACTCTCGTATCTATCTCTGGAACAATGATAACATATCTATCCATTCCCCAAAGCAAGTTAAATCCGTCCGTTCTTGTGAGCATTTCTTCTCTGAAGGCGTCTCCGTAGCACTACCATGGTCACATGTGGCTGTTGAAAAGAACGAGTTTAGTTCACCTACACATGATCAGCAGGAAGCCTTGTCGAGTGCATGGGAATCAGACCGTTTCTCATTAGCAAATTGGTTATCCATGGAGGGCTCGTGTAGAGCCTCAGTTACATGGCCAGAAGAGAAGCTTCCTTCTTTCCGCCTGCCATCTGCAGACCTTGAAAGCACCGCATGGGGTCTTGTCTTTGTAACAGCACACAGTGATGGTATGATCAGGATCTTTCATAACTACGGATTGCCTGCTAGAATCTAAGAGCTACCATATGCTTCAATTCGAATACTTGTCTCTTAAATATGTTCAAGAATTGTCGCTTGGTTTCGACATGTGCAGAATGTCAGTCGAAACAATTGGCTTCGATCATATAAGTTCAATGCAGATTCATTTTAGGACTAGGTTAGGAAAGAAACTGGAAGTGCAGTTTCTTGTTCAATTTATTGTAGTAACCAAATGTAGATGACAGCATAAATTCAAACGATAAGAGTTTGTTTCTTCAGTTCATCAAGTTTTTGTTGGCTGCTCTTCTGATTCTCCAGCTGCATCGCTGAAGTTGCTCACCGGCACGCTCTGGCCGCGCACCGCCCTGCATTACTGGTGATGCGCGTTCCATGAAACAGGCTGATCAACTGTGCTGACCTCACATATCAACACATGCAACACTCAATGATTTGTACTTCCGCTCTATGTCCACACCGGAAACTTTTAGGTAGATAATTTGTACTCCCCGATCACTAAAATTGTCCAAGAGCAAGCGAGCTTCCTTCGGCAGTTCTCACTTATGAAATTCTTGAAAATGTGAAAGTAAGGTGAATCTTGTTGGTATAAAAGCGAGTTTATCGTTTGTGAGTAGACCATCAAAATAACATATAAGGTGGATAACCTTCCCCATAATAAGACATTTTAAGGGGATGATGACCCATCTTAATATTGTTAGAATATCTTACATCACTAAAAAACAATATGATTTTTAAGAGGATTATAGTAATTAATTAATTACTACTATGTGATTAAGAGTGCATAGGGGATTATAGTACTTAAATTAATTCTTCGGCGTGGCTTTTGATTTTTGCAGTTTAAGTGATCCAATTACATGCTTGACAATCGACATGACCAAATTAAGTGTTCCTAATTAACTTTAGGATTGAGTGAGACGCTCGATGCAATTGACTATTGCAAGATGCATGTAGCTAGGAGAACACAATACTGGTGAATCATACCGTCCTGTTGAAGACATAATAAAAGAATTCCGGGCCGAGTCCATACTTGATGTTCAATCGCATAGAGAGACCAAGTGAAAACAAGAACATCGATCAACCAAACATGCTTAATCCATTGCATTTATACTGAAACGCTATATGTGAAAACAAAAAAGTCAATTCACAATTCTAACTTCAAGTGGCAAGGGTCTTGAACTTATTTAAATAGGTGTCGAGTTCAAGCATTATGAATGTTATAAATGCAATTAGGAGAGTCGCACTCTCAGTGGATTCCTACAAAATGTGCCAAAATGATGATGCATACACCACTAACATAGACTGAGCCACGATATCCCTACAACACTTTTACAACATTTGGAATGCAACACATGCTTTGAATGACATAATTAAAGAAAGTTCCTTACGATATAAGTAAATTTCTGTCTTGAGGTGAATGCATTTAGCTCCGGGCTTGACGATTTAGAAGACTAAACATTCTAACATTTTGACGACCAATAGAGCAGTTGCCTCACCTGAAAAAAATCTACTACTTCCTCCGTCCCGGAAATAGATTTCCATTTTGTCATTTTGAGTGTCCCAAACAAAACTTTCCATTTACTTTTTTATTAACCACTCACCCAACTTTAACATTAAATATACTCAAAATTAAACCCACTAACTTTATTTTATCCAACTTTCAACTTCAATAATCAATTTGAGGACTCACTAGTAATATTTTATCCAAAATTAATATATACCTTATTTTCTCCACCAAAAAAGTAAATGGGAAGTTATTCCCGGACGGAGACTTGGTGCTAAATATTGAGTAGTTGAAGCATCTTTATGCAATTTAGCCACAGTATAACAGCATTATCCATATCCAATTCTTGAACCAAAAAACCCAAAACCCTTGCTTTACCTATTCTACAGTCTCTTCTCTAGTCCAGTCTAACCGAAAAATCAGCAACAATTTCACCCAAAAAACCTTGAATTATACTTCTTCTTCACTCAGATTCATGCTACAAGCTTTATAGGATATTTTTTGCTTTTTCCCCTGAATTAAAAGATGGCTATTTCGACCAATTTTAGCTGCAGCCCTTTTACCCATCTCAATTCCATTTTTTCGCCATCAATGTGTTTTCTGAAACCCACTTCACTGGGATTTCAGAGCTCTTCTCATTCTCTGGTTATCAGCTGTTCTGCCGATGTGGGTCCCTCTTCCGATTCCATGAATTTGAGGTACTGTTGCTGTAATGTGTAACTCACAGGGCTAAAAAGTTTCTTTCTTTTTCTGTTTTTCTGTTTGTGCACTGAATTTTGGATGTTGATTGAGCTTATATCTGGAAAATAGTTTAGCTGAAATGCAGGTGCTTTGGCACCTTTGTTAAAAGCTTATGAACAGATAAGGGACCATTGTTGCTTTCTTGTATTAGTCTTGTTTGCTTCATGGATGGTAAGCTGTGAGATGATTATAGTAGTTGTTACGCGAAAAATGACATCTTTGTAGTATATGGTGGCAGTGTAAAAACTAAAAAGTATTATATATTTTTTTAGCATTTTAATATAAAAATAGACCGTGTTAAATTTAAAAAAGTTGAATTTAATACATATAAAAAGGTATTTTTTCCGAATCGACCCGTGCCGAGCACGGGCTATCGATATATGTACCTCCGCCCCTGGCTACGGTACGAGGAGGCTCTCATCAGCTTTTGGTTTTTCTTTTTTGTTGACATAGTAGCATACCGACTTGCGTTTGTATCAGGTTGTCTTTTAACTTCGTTATGTTCAAGTCATGATTCGGTTAGAAAAGGTTAGACTCGATACTGGTTCATGTAAAAGACAAACTTCCGAGCTTTCTTTCTGGTTATTGACTATTGATGTACTTGTTGCCATGGATACGTTTGATGTTGTTAAGACATACGAGATCTTAGATTATGGCGTGTCATGTAAATGTTTTTTTTTCCTTGCTAATTGAAGGCTTCACGTTATATATGGTTTATATGTTGGTGAACTGTTATGCTTTGTTTTAACCTTCTATTTTCTTTCTGTAGGCAACCACAAGCATCGCGTATGCCATCTACTTTTAATGGCACCACAAATGAGAATGGCGCCCCAAAACCATCATGTAGATGGCGCAGGGTATTACTTAAAGTAAGTGGGGAAGCACTTGCTGGAGATCAAGCACAGAATATCGACCCAAAGGTTGGAAGATTTTAGCTAACATTTTGAAGAGTCTTGTAACTGACTAGTGCTAATAGATATATTGTTCGAACAGATTACAATGGCCATTGCGAGAGAGGTTGCGTCTGTTACTCGGCTTGGGATTGAGGTTAGCTTTTTAGATATTTAATCATGTCTTACACGTGGGACTGGACAATGTGCTATCTCAGAGAAAGTTTAGTGGAAAATGTATTAGAATTTTTCAAAATCTCCTGTGGAGTTAGCAGCGAGCATTTCAATTTCAGCAAATAGAAACCCCATATATGCATCATCCTGTGAAACTTGTCTCGTCAGGCGTCAGCTGCAAAAGACAACACGTCAAAACTTGTGAATGAAAGCTATGTTCCGGGAATGGTTAACTTATAATTATGAGTACTGCAGGTTGCAATTGTTGTTGGTGGAGGAAATATATTCCGAGGTGCCTCCTGGGCTGGTAGCAGTGGCCTTGACCGCTCATCTGCTGATTATATAGGGTAGATATTTCCTTCTTCCCCAATCTACACGTTATATTTGCTTTAATGATGCTCGAGGAATTTATCTGTATAGCTAGTAGTACTGCTGTATATAAAAGTTCTACAATGCTCACTCATACTGAAGCTTCAGATATCTTTATCACGTGTTGTGAAGTATTCACAAGTCTGTACCTTTATTCTTTCATTTTGAGTTTTGCGGCTTGTTTATCATAAATCATGATATGATTTTGTGTTTCTTTAGCTTACACCACCAATACGGTCGATGTCTTAAAGATTATGTATTGTTGTAAACCGACTTTATGTGTGGGTATGCATTAACTTAGCTGCTGCAGATGACCAAATTTATATTGGTTATTTGTTTAGGATGTTGGCGACTGTGATGAATGCAATATTTTTGCAAGCTACAATGGAGAGCATAGGCATCCCAACAAGGGTTCAGACAGCTTTTCGCATGTCAGAAGTTGCTGAGCCGTATATTCGTCGAAGAGCTGTAAGGCATCTTGAGAAAGGAAGAGTTGTCATTTTTGCAGCTGGAACTGGAAATCCATTCTTCACGACAGATACTGCTGCAGCTCTTCGCACTGCTGAGAGTGAGTCTCTTTATATTGGATTTTGATGTTGCTAATCATTCTGTGATATGGGAGATTCTTTTATAGACCACGTCCATGACTAAATTGTAGATCTTGTGGATCACAATCAACCACATGACTGTAGAAATGATTGTAGATAATTTTGAAATGATGCTCTCATTTCATGTGTGGCTCATACTGTTCCACAAGGTCTACTGGACATGGTTGATGGAAGTATATTCCCTGTCGTAAGTATATTGTTTGACAAGTTCTATCCTATTATTGGGCAAAAGACTAGACAAACTAACTTATAGCATTGCATTCTACTTAGTTAATGCTGAAGTGGTGCTGAAAGCTACAAATGTTGATGGAGTGTATGATGATGATCCTCGGAGCAATCCCAATGCCCGGTTACTTGATACTCTGACTTATCAAGATGTTATTACCAAAGAACTCTCTGTGATGGACTTGACAGCAATTACTTTGTGCCAAGAAAACAACATTCCAGGTAATCCTAAACTCAAACTCGAAATGGAAATACATTCCACATCCCAATAGATTGTCTACAAGCTACAGAATCTGTAGCTCCACACAGCATTTCTATCTACTCTACATCAATAAAAATTGGCCCAGGTGAATAATATTCTCTATTTCTCAACTGTGCAGTTGTAGTCTTCAACCTCAACAAACCAGGCAACATAGCGAAAGCCATCATGGGGGAGAGCGTTGGCACGTTGATTGGAGGGGCACAAAGACCAGCTACAGCAAACACTTGAGAGAATTACTTGATCAAGATTTCCCCCTTTCTACAGAGCTATTATCTTTCCCCAGCTTAATCAGATATAGAACAAACAAAGAGTTCTTAGTTCTTATGTTTTTTCTTTTCCTATTTTTATTATGGATACGTATTTATACCGATTCTTCCACTGTAAATAGTAAACCAGAAGTTACACTCTATCTTCCTTCCATAGCAATCTATATTTATTTAAAAGACAAGTTACTATTTCAAAAGTTTTGTATAGAATAAGAGCTAAGATTGAATGTGAGATTTTCTTTGATTTAATTATATTTATTTGATTAAATAAATCAAAACAATTAGAAACAAGAAAAGAATCTGTGATATGTAACTAATTAATTATGACACTAATTTATTGGTCAAATCCAAAAGAGAGACAAGTCAATAATCACTCATAATCACTAAATGATTTACTTCATTCTCATTACAGTCTTTTTTTTTAAAAAAAAAAATTGTGATTCATGTATATATGTGTGTGCGCGCGCGCGTGCAGTTTTTATTCTCAAAGTTAACTATAATTCAATTTAAATCTTGATCTTACTTATTCAATTTGAATCTGGTACGTACATGTGTCATTGTTTAAGTAGAAGGTGCAGGGTTCGAATCCCATTGGCGTAAGTTTATCCCTTTTATTTATTATTTTTAAATGTTTTAAAAAATCACAGGTTCATTGGTTTATATAAAAACCCTTAACACACGTAGTGTGTTACGTAAATGCTAGTGTGTGTGTGTCTATATATATATATATATATATATATATATATATATATATATATATATATATATATATATATATATATATATATATATATATATATATATATATATATATATATAATTGGATAACTATTGGAGTTGTGCAATTGAGTACTTAATTTAAGTTAAATTCGACTCATTTGTAATATATATGTAAATTTTACTTTAATTACAAAAAACTAATATGTCTTATTCATTTTAATTCTAAACCCTAGCCCAACTCCAACAAAATCAATTCATCATTATAAAAAAACTCAATTTATCTTCTCTAATTAAATTACAAGCCCTAAATCAGCACTAACAGAATCAATTCATCATTAAAAAACTCAATCTCTCTTATTCAATTAAATTCAAAGTCCTGATTTAACCCCAACAAAATATAAATTCATCATTAAAAAAACAACGATAAACAATATTTCTTCTCCATCTTTTTCAATTAAATTGAAACAGACCAATTCGCACTAATTCAAACCATAATTCAACTCGAAAAAAAAGATATTTCATTATCAGAAACAATAATAGTACTTCCCTTCATATACTTTTTCTATTATTTGTAACTAAATGCCACAATGACACGCTACGCGTGTTCTCACATTCTAGTATATATTTGTGTGTGCGTGTCTATGTATGTATGTACTCATTTCCAAATTTATTACCCATAAATATTTCTTTCCCGCACCAACTTAATCGTGTAGCATGATTAATAAAATAAAATTGAATACAATAATAACCTTTTCAATTATTTTATTACTATATGATTCGAGATTATTTTATTTTATTGTTAAATGAATGTTAAAAAAGGTCGAAAAAATCAAATGACAACCTTGATTCGAAAATGAGAAAGTATTATATAGTATTTTCACATTCCGAAAAAATTTAATACATTAAAGTTGACGTAAAATTTATAGATGGAAAATTAAAATAAATTAGAAAAATAAAATGTTCACACTTTTAATGACAAAACGTCTAACTGTATATATTGTAAAAAGCAACATTTATAATTATTTGTTTTATGTGGGGTATTTTACATTTTATATTCAATAATCTCTACGTACCAAAAAACTTCATACATTTGGGTTTAATTGCACCGAGTTTTAATTGGGTGAAAAATAAAAATAAATGAGAAAATAAAATGTTGTAACATGTGTATTTTTAATACAAAATTTATCATTATAATATAAAAATAACATTTAATTATTTGTTATGTGTGGGGTAGTTTCATTGTTTGGAGGGAGGGAGGGGGAGCGAGAAGGAGGGGGAACTGAATAGGAACATGATTTTCCATTTATATGATGTATGGGAATATGAGATTGAGATAAGAAGGAAAATTGATAATTTGGGATTGAAACGAGGGAATATATTTTACACTCTCAAATATATTGTTAGAAAAAAGTTAAATTACTTCATCATGTTTTACGCATCGAATGTTCTCTCAGAGAGAGAATTTATGGGAGAGGTGAATAAAGTAGAAGGGGTAAAGAGGTAAATAATTTATATATAATATATAAGAATATGAGATTGAGATAAGTAAAAAAGGAAAATTAATAATTTGAGATTGAGACGAGGTGAGTATTGTTTTACAGTATCTTATATATTGTTAAAGAAAAGTTAAATTAGTTCATTGTGTCTTTCACACATTAAATCCTCATCTCACTTATATTAATCCTCATCGTGACTTGGAGAACTTCATGCACTAGGAGTTATTGATGAAATGTGCCTAAAGTAACTTGGGACTTAATAAATAATATACATGTATGTAAGTTGCTGACTTATATTCCCTCTGTCCCATGTTAGTTGTCCACTTTTGCCATTTTTTGGTGTCCTGTTTGAGTTGTCCACTTTCAATTTTTTTGACATTTAAAGAAAAGTTGTACAAGTTGTACTCCTTCCGTTCAATTAATAACCTTCCAACTTTCTTTATTCCTTCTATTTACTACTTTATCATCACTTTATTCACTCTATTTCTTACTTTATCATCTACTTACAACTTCATCAATATAATACCATTCACAAACTAATATTTTATTAATTCTTCTTAATTCAAGAGAAAGTAACTCCTTAGGAAGTTACTAATGGACTGGAGGGAGTGCAATTTTATATTCTCCACTACTTCCAATAAAGTCAAAAAGTAAGTTAAACAATCAAACTAACAACTTATAAATTTAGAAAGTACACCCCACGTATACTATATAGTGTTATAATATTAATTTTCATATTTTGCGTGTCGAAAAGCAAAATGGATAACTGACATGGGACGGAGGGAGTATGAGTATACCATTCACAAACTAATATTTTATTAATTCTTCTTAATTCAAGAGAAAGTAACTCCTTAGGAAGTTACTAATGGACTGGAGGGAGTGCAATTTTATATTCTCCACTACTTCCAATAAAGTCAAAAAGTAAGTTAAACAATCAAACTAACAACTTATAAATTTAGAAAGTACACCCCACGTATACTATATAGTGTTATAATATTAATTTTCATATTTTGCGTGCCGAAAAGCAAAATGGACAACTGACATGGGACGGAGGGAGTATGAGTATTATTATATTTTTTTTGATCTCTATAACGTGGTGGGGAAATTTTCTTCAATCTTCTCTCTACTTTCTTGATCACCATAACGCGGTGGGGAGTCTGGCGGGGAAACTCTCTTCGATCTTCATCCATAACGGGCCTCAGGGTGGGGGTTATGCAAAGAAGTGAATTTATGTTTGTAGAATAATAATTTTTGTGTCTTTGGTGTGGTGCGAAAAAAACAACCATAACATGTGAAATGGTGCTTGTAGAATAATAATTTGTGTGTGTATGGTGGGGTGACCACATCCCCCAACGGGGTTGTGGGAACAACCCTATTGATTATGTTGTATACTTTTGTATTTTATTTTGCAATTGGTTCTGTTTGAGGAATACTATTTTTTTTTAAAACATGTACTATTTGATACTAATTAATAGGTCACGTATGATAGGACCCGATATAAAATATATATTATAAACCTAACGGTCCCGAATGAGTTAAGGTTGGATCCTACCCCTCTCAATGCATATCCGTCATGATGATTCGTATTTTTACATTTATGTAGTTAGCATAAAAAAGACTCAATGGTGTAGTATTAGATGAAGAAGGACTACCCACCGACACCACGACCAACGTTGTTTACATAAGTTTGACTATCAAATTTCTCGATTAATTTATTTTGTTCTCCCTTTTTATTTATTATTAAAAGTAAACTATACCGTAGCATCGCCACGGGTTAGTACTAGTCACACTGACTGAAAGAGAGTCCATTTTCTTCACCTATTTCTACAAAGGCGAAGTATTTTTGCCCCTTAATCAGAACAAAAAATATTTAGACCTTTCTTAAGTTTTCTTTTTCCTTTCCTGTTTTGGCCATTGATACCTATTTTGTGCCAATTCTTCCACTAAAAATAGTAAACAGAAATCACACTACATCTTATTATAGCAATGACATTGGAAGATGAGTTCATAACATTACCTTATTCATCATCAGCCTCTATTCCTCCACCATCTGTATTCTACTCAAAGCTCGTATCCAATTCGATATCAAAAAGACGAAATCGATATATGAGTATTGCAACACAAGTATGAACATGACTGAGTAAAACTAGCTAGTAAACAGGGAATGAAGAAACACAAGAGAGTAAAGTGCCAGAATTCGATTACTCAAATTTTCAAAAATAAGTTCCTAAACTCCTAGTAAGCCACAACTAATCATCTTCAACAAAGTACACAGTAGTTGTTCATAGCCAATATGGCAAAGTAATTCGAATTCCAATTTCATGTGTTATCTAACATATCAGTGTACAACACTACATACACTCCCTAAATTTTCCACACAAGATCTTCAATCTTTAGCAGAATTCATACAGCACAAGTATGAACCTGAATGAGTAAAACTAGCTCGTAATAATATGATTCTGGTACGCAGTATATAAAAGAGACACAAGAGAGTAAGTGCCAGAATTCGATTACTCAGATTTCCGAAAATAAGTTCCTAAACACCTAGTAAGCCACAACTAATCATCACCAACAAATACACCGTTGCTGTTCATAGCCAATATGGCAAAGGAATTCCAATTTCAATTCCGATTCCCTGTGTTAACTAACATTTCAGTGTACATACTACATACATACACTCCCTAAATTTCCCACACAAGATCTTCGATCTCTAGCAGAATTCATGCAAAAGTATGAGTGAGTAAAAAACTAGCCCGTACTAATAAGATTTCACTAAGCAAGATATAAAAAAGACACAAGAAAGTAAAGTGCCAGAATTCGAGTACTCGGATTTCCCAGTAAGCCACAACTAATCATCATCAACAAATACACAGTAGTTGTTCATAGCCAATATGTCGAAGGAATTCGAATTCGAACTCCAATTCCCTGAGTTAGCTAGCATATCAGTGTACACACTACATGCATACACTCCCTAAGTTTTCCCCACAAGATCTTCGATCTCTAGCAGAACTATGCTAACTGACCAGCATCAACGAGAATAGGGAAAAAAAATACAAAAATTGAAACTAACTAAGAAACTAAAAGTCAAAGAATGTATTGAAGAGGTAATCTGTAGAAGAAGGCGAAACGATAGACGGCGAAAACAAAGTCGATGGACTAGGAACAGATGCTACTGCAGCAGCTAGATTAGAAGGGCTAGGAACAAACATGTTACCAAACCACGGATCATTACTCGCCGGAGAGAAGAATCCCGGCGAAATCGGCGGCAAGCTATTCGGAGCTGGAGACAAAATCCCCGCCGAAAACCTAGCTCCAGCCCCAATTTCCTGATTCTCCATCTCCTGAAGCAAATCATCCATGGTAGTGCTGCTAAAATTGCTACTGGTAGTGGCAACAGGCGGCTGCAATTCGCCTCTCGGACTAGCAGCTCGCTCAATTGAAGCTAGCCTGGCCGCCGGAGAGACGATGTCGTCTCCAATCGGAGGATCGGAGTGGCCGGTGAGGCGCTGGACGAGCGACATGAAGTCGTTGGCGGTGGTGTGGATGACTTTTGGGGAAACGTCGTAGATTATGACCGGATTGTGATTCTGAGCCTGGCGGCTGTCGACGGCGGCGCGTGGTGGTGGGTGGTGGTGGGATGGGGCGAGAGGGGGTTTTTTGGTGATTTTGTGGGAGTCTTTGTTGACTTTGAGGGAGGGTGGGCGTGGGCCCTGGAGCTCCTTGCGAGGTGAGGGGCGGTTGGTGGTGTCGTCGCCGGAGAAGAAGTCCGGTGGGAAGTTCATTGGTGGGTGTTGATTGGTGGGTGGATGTGAAATGGAGCAGAAATAACACAGAGAGAGAGAGATATGCTTTTGACTTTGTTTAGAAGGGAAATGAAAAAACAAAGTAAAAGGTCTTAATTTGCTGCAGCTTCCTCTTAAGTTCTACTGGACTACACTATCTATCTGCCTGCTATAACTATCCGTTTGTTTTGGTCGCACCCGTACTCAACTTACCGTATGTCCCGAAACAACTTAATGTAACTTCACAAATATTTGGCTAAACGCAACACAAATATTTGAGAGAGAGATATTTGAGTACAACTTAATGTACTCAACTTACCGTGTTTTTGGCTAAACGCAACACAAATATTTTGTAACTTCACAAAAATACCCCCAGCTAAAAAAAAAACTTATGAAATACGAAAAAATTTAAAAAACTCGTATATACATACGAAAACATTATACTGATACGTATGACAAAGAATAACAACAAGAACACAAATCGGAAAAAATTTTGAATTTTTTTTTTTTGCGAAAAATATTTCGGTTATAAAAATATTTAAAAAAACTTGAAGTAATTTCGAATTTTTTTTTTTTTTAAAAAAATGAAGGTTATGAACCGGCCATTTCTTAATTTGGCCGGTTTTAAAACTAGCCATTTCACCAAATCGCTGGTTTTAAAACCGGCCAGTTCATAATCTGGGTATATATATATATATATATATATATATATATATATATATATATATATATATATATATATTTTAAATTGAAAGTAATTTGGAAATTTAAAAAAAAAATTAAAAAAAACGAAAATGGGATGTGGCCGGTTTTAAAACCGGCCAAAGGGTGATTTGGCCGGTTTTCAAACCGGCCACATCCGATTCCTAGTTTTTTTTTTCTGTTTTTTTTTAATTTGTTTTTTTACTTTTTTAATTGGTTTTTTTTTTAATTTTGGAAATTGATTCTGTTTTTTTTTTTCCTTTCTATAAATTGATTTATATAATTATTTGTTTGTTTTTGCGTTTTGCTAATTCAAATTTGCAATCGGGTTTGAAATTTGAACAAGGATACAAACTTGAATAGAAAAATATTACATCAATAACTTCATCAAAAGTAATATACAATACGACTAGAATATCAAATAACGTACTAATATGAAAGACTAGATACTTAATTTGGAATTAAATCTTGCAAGTGTTCGCAAACTTGATCAACAATCGTTAATATGTCTTGCATCCGCATATACTGCCTGTTTAGTGGAGTGATGCGTCCGAGCATTGCAGCAACCATTCGTAGCCTCTACAAATAAAAATGAAATAGAAATAAGGATTTTGATAATACGAGCAAACATCGTGTATGTATATATTGAATGTATATGAAACATACCACGTCTGGATCCATAGTGGCTGGTTGGAATTGTTGAGTTGGATTAAATGATTGGGGCGGTGTCACTTGGATATGCGTACGTTGTCGAAACCAGTTTACGTACGCTGGAATTGTTTCATGACCAAATTACTTTCATGACTTGTTGATCGAAATTACATCGATAGTTCATGAAGTCTTCGAATGAGTCCCGAACGGAATGAGAACATCGGTAGAGTGATGGTTGTGGTGGCCTCTGTACAAGCAATGGTTTTATCAGTTCCTTAGGAATATACTGGGGGTATCCGAACTGCCGCATAACACGGTCTGGCATGTAAGCCTCCATAACCTTCAGACAATGAATAATTCCCCTATATTGTGATATGGGGACTGCCTCATCCGCCATTGTTCCGAATGGTGTCCAATTCACCTATTCATGAGAGGCAAGTAACATAAGTGTATATAATTTAAAAAAAAAAAAATGAAAGAAGAGTAAAACTTAATTGAATGTCATACTTCATTTCGTTTAACATTGTCCAATGCAGTTCTGTACATAAGATGTATAGAATCTTCATCGTCGGTTCCCAAGTTCCATCTCTGAAGATGTGGAAAATACCGGTATATCCACGCCTGAAATAGTTTAAAGACTTGATTGAAATGATCTTTTCTAAAGTTATGTAAAAATTGTATATGTGTATATATATATATATATATATATATATATATATATATATATAATATAGAGGGGGCGAACCTGCAGAAGTGAAAGACAGCCATCTATCTGTTTGCAATTGATACGTGTTGCAATTCCCAACTGTCTGTACTGATTTGCAAGTGCAGCAGCTCCTCATGCGTACGAGTCAACCTCATTCAGGTTAACGAGGAACTGTAGAAACCCGACAGGCACTCGATGACCAGATTTGTCGACAAATAGAGATGTGCCTAACAACCACAACAAGTACATGATAGTGTGTGTTTCCGGTGGTAGAGTTTGTGCTTTTAAAGTTGCCTCAATGGTGCTACGCTTGAAACCAGAACTTTTAAAGTTGGATTTCACTAAGGCTTCAGTCATTTGCATATGAGTTGCTAATGCCACCTTAAGTGCTTCTGGTGCGGCTTTTGCCTTAACAGCACGACCATGAACAGGGACTCCGAGCAAATAGTGGACATCATGCAGTGTTATTGTGATCTCACCAAATGGCATGTGAAAGGTATTGGTTTCAGGATGCCACCGTTCAACAAATGCACTAATCAAAGGCATGTTGATCTTCGGATGCATATAGTTCGGCAAGCGTGCCAGACATGTGTTGTTGACAATATGAATGACACCATCGTTCAGATAGTCTCTGAAACGGCCTAAAGACCGGGGCTTGTCAAATCCCTCGAGAATATTGCGGTCCTGTAGATTTCAAATCTCAGTAAGAGTAGTCCGATTTTAAAAAACTGGAATGCACAGTTGTGAAAAAATTGAAGTAACTTACAATTCCTATCCATATGGAGTGAGCAATGTGGCCTAGAAATCCGGTGAGTAACTCCGCATTTGTAGGGCCACCAGGAATACTGTGTGTGAGTTCTCTCCACGCCTCATTAGGTTCTCGCATCCGTGGTCTCCGCTTCCACCCTCATAATCAGGCTCTGCTTCATGCACACGGTCTCTGCTTGTACCCTCTCGTTGATTATGGCCACCCCTGACAGAAGAACCATAAATGTGCTGGTTATAAACATTACCAAGTGTTATGAATGTTGTGTTCAACTGACATCGATCTCCGGCCCGAACGCATATACTGTCTATGTGGGGTGAAGTTTACATCAAAAGGAATTTCGGCTTCATCTCTACACATAGACTCTGAGCGGATAGAACCGGGTGTCACGAACGAGTCTTCTCTCGGCGGGGGTGATTCCATTTCATCAGAACTTCCCTCAGTTTGTTGCATTAATTTGTCCCTCATTGCTCTAGCTGATTGAGCAATTGGACCTCTAGTTTTGCCACCAATGTTGTTTAGTCGTCCAAAATATTGATCGACTGGTATTTCTGGAATCTCCTTGACCAATCTCTTGCTCCGTCTTGATCCCTCAGCACCACCATCTTTGGATGCACCACCCTTATACAATTTTTGTACAAAGTTGAGAGTATTATCAACACAAAAAATTATGAATATTAATGTTCTAATCATATATTAATTAGAAAAATGCAATGGTTTATTAATGTATTAATATTATTACCTTCCACATGGTCTCCACTTGATAGTCGGGATTGCTAGTTTTATTGAAGTGTGAAAATGAGAGAGTATGAAGATGAAGATGAAGTAGAGAGGAGTGAGTGTGAAAAATAACATCTGAACCTCCTCTTATTTATAGAAATCGTTCGACCGGTCGAACCGGCCATTTTTCGGTGGAAAAGGCAGACCGATCGGTTCGACCGGTACTGTTCACAGTTGACCGGTCAGCTGTGAACAGTAACCGACATGTCACTGTTCCTGACTGACGGCAGGTCACTGTTCACCGGCACGGGCACGGTCACTGTTCACCGGCACTGTTCACATGCGTTTTTTTTTTTTTTTAAATTATTTCAATTCCGTTTGTTATTTTTTACCTTCCCATTTCAATTCTAGTATTATTTCAAGACATTGGCACTCCATATTCATATTCGTTCGAGGCATTAGACAAAATATTCGTCTTACGATACTCCTCCACACCAGCACTTCTATATAAGGAGGGAGGGAGGGAGGTCACTAACACTCCACATACTCCTCCATACTTCCAACACACTCCATCTTCAAATACGCAAACACGAAGTACCCTACCACTTAAAATAGACACTCCATACCCTACCACTTGAAATACCCAAACACTCCATTCCCGACCACTTAAAATACCCAAACACTCAAAATCCCATACGTATAATATGAGCCAATCGATTAAATGCGATTATGCGTCTAATGAATTTCCAGACTGCACGAACATTTTCATCAACAATCAGATTTTCGATACTCGAGAAAGGGCAATAGCATGGACACGTGTTACTGGCCGAGAAGAAAATATATTTTTTGCGATCTCACATTCTCGACCGAAACACGTGTACATGGCATGTGAGCGTGCTGGTGCACATAGGGTCACGACAACAACAAACCCGGAGGAAAATTCCAGAAACTCAACCGGTACTAAAAAGTTTTCTTGCCCATTTTAGGTGAAGATCGTGGAGAAGTTACCGGGCGAGTGGAGAGTTGATGTGCAGAAGAATCACGAAAGGCACAACCACCCCTCGAAATACCCCCCGGCACACTTCCACGGTAAGTTGGTGATGAAGAGCATGCGAGTAGTGGATGTTGCGTTCGGAATGACACCTAAAGAAACGCTTGTTCAACTCAGACATGAATTCCCACTCAACCGCAGATGGTTACGACACATACAATCTCAATTGACGAAGCTCAACGGTAGGAGATGGGTGAAATGGAGCCAATGGAATATTTTATCCATTTGCTGCAACAACATAGCTACATATATTCTGCAGTCAAACATCCGGGAACTGACGTAATGGCTGGATTTTTCTTAGCTCATCCTAACACGAAGTCAATGCTACGTTTGTTCCCTCAAGTTGTCCTCATGGATGCCACGTACAAGACAAATATGTACGACCTGCCATTGGTGGAAGTGATTGGCGTTTTACCGACTGGGCAAAACTACCATATCGCTTTTATTTTCATCTCGGACGAGAAGACGTCAAGTTATCACTGGGGGCTTACACGGTTGCGGGCATTGTTCACAGAATGTGGTGTTTTACCGGGGGTATTTGTTACGGACAGAGAGCTAGCTACAATGCGTGCCATAGAGGAAGTATTTCCAGAATCAGCACACATACTGTGCCGGAGGCATATATGTAAGGATGTCACGAGGTATATAAGTGGGCTACTGGGTACCAAAAAGTATGAACGTGCAACGAAGACAAGATGGGAACGTATCGTTTATGCAAGTACTCCGGAACAATATGAGCAGGCTGTTGCCGAAATGGTAGAGGCCTGGGTTCGTCAACCTAAGTTCATCGCAGATTACAGTAAAACATGGTTGGACCCATACCACGTTCGATTTGTACACGCTTGGACGAAGGACATCTTGCACTTTGGTTGTGACACGACCAACAGGTAATTGAATTTTGGTACTACATTCATTTCGTAATGTACTACTATCGACTGATCACTAACATTCAACAATGTAATTGCAGGGTCGAAGGTACGCATGGCAGGTACAAGTCATGGTTGGGGGCTTCAAACCAGAAGTTTCACCGGGGTTCCCAATCGCATAACTCGCTTCAAATGCACTATGATGCTATCGCCCGAGTTTGAGAAATCGCACACGAAGCATCCACATCTCGACCGTCTGATATACCGCAGTTTGTAGTGCGATTTCACATCTCGCTATAAAGTTAATGGTCCATGAAAGATCCACCGTTGATGCCGGTGAATGCGATCACGCATTGCGTACCGGTTGGGGATTAGCATGCGCATGTGAACAGCAACAAAAGAGTGTGAGCAGGAGGAGCATAAATCCCATCACAGATATTCCCGAGTTTTGGAGTACACTTCATATGGGAGAACCGTGCATAAGGCAACAAACAAGATGCGGACCGATTCGATGATTGGGCAAGGGACCGTAGGAGTCCGCCACGAAGGAGGAACTCGGTCATACTCTAAACCGAGAGCACGCTATACACGTACACGGAGGAGCCACCAATCAGATACAAAAAGAAAGCTGGCAGAAATCCTAGAGCAATTGGGAGGAGGATCCCGTCGAGTTGGGAAGATCAACCTGCCGGTCAATCTCAACAAACTCCCTCCAACAATACAGGCACGCATACAAGTACTAGTAATTCATTCTTATATCAAAATCAGATGCCAGCACAAGGTCTACGCAACATTCGAGGTTGGAATGACGTTCGTTCGGATGGAAGCTGATTTAGATGTATCGCATACTCAATACAATGCACAAGAAGAGTGGCCACGCCGTGCAAGATCTTCTTCAGAGTTGACGGACAACGATATCTCGTACATCGCGAAAATGGGGCACCGGTCCCGAAATATCAAATGCACTAAACCGGGTTTGCGGGATCATGCGTGACGAAGACATTTATTGGTTTACACTACGGATATGGTCGCTAATACCACGACGTATCAACGGGTATTCTCCTCATATGTAAGACATGGGTCTCACACATACTTGCCTTGGAATGTCGTGCGGACATGGATTCGACTTCTCGGACCCCCACCCAGAGATCAAGAGTGGACAATCGCGTTTGTCAACGGCAACCATTACATTAGATTGCGCGTTGGCCGAGAAAGTCCACTTCCACCACTCTGGCCAACCTGGGCGCATCAAACCGAGGCAAGAACAACGCATTGGGAGCAACATTATGCCGTTCGACTACGTCAGTGGTTTACAATGTAGTGTTTCGAGTAGCTCGTGATTAAGTAATACATGTAAATTTGAAATTTTCAACGGATTGTACCGATGTCAATTGGTCATTATCGAGACAAGTCTTATGTATAGTAGTGTTATTAAACAAACATGTGATAAAAAACGCAAAACGATAAAAAAACAAAATTGGAAAAGGCAAATTACCATATGGCCGGTTTTAAAACCGGCCACTTCGTATTTCCTTTTTTTTTTAATTTCCAAATTACTTGAAATTTGTAAAAAAAATAAAAAAAATTAAAAAAACCCAGATTATGAACTGGCCGGTTTTAAAACCAATTAAAAAAGTACAAAAACAAATTAAAAAAAAAAAACAGAAAAAAAATAACGGAATCGGATGTGGCCGGTTTGAAAACCGGCCAAATCACCCTTTGAAACCGGCCACATCTCATTTCTATTTTTTTTAAATTTCCAAATAACTTTCAATTTTTAGAAAAAAAAAAACAACAGATAGGAATCGCGGTTTTAAAAGCCATTTTATTTATTTAGCGGTTTTAAAATCAAAATTAAGAAATGGCCGGTTTTAAAACTGGCCATTTCATAACCTTTATTTTAAAAAAAAAAAAAAATTTCGAAATTACTTCAAATTTTTTTAAATATTTTTATAACCGAAATATTTTTCGCAAAAAAAAAAAATTCAAAATTTTTCCCAATTTGTGTTTACTGTTGTTATTTACTATCCGTATATGTTCGTATAATATTTTCGTATGTATATACGAGTTTTTTAAATTTTTTCGTATTTCATAAGTTTTTTTTTAGCTAGGGGCATTTTCGTCAACTTACAAAATATTTGTGTTGCGTTTAGCCAAAAACGCGCTGCGTTTAACAACCAGGGTCTTTTAATACAATTAAAGTAGGAGAGATAGATTTTCTATTTGAATAAGTTGAGTTTGGTATACATTTTAATAAAATAAAATACGGGAAGTTGAGTCCGAAAAAAAAGGAGTGCATATATCCTCCTGCTTAAAATGTGTTATGCCAGTTTGATTGACGTACCAAACATCAAACAGTCATCGATTGTGATTTGATTGTCGTACCAAGTACCAACCATTACATGGTTATCGTGTGGCCTAAAACTCATCTTCCAACCAAACACCCAAATATTTTAGGTTTATCTAATTTGGCCTGGTTCTTTATACTAGGTCTATATGGAAACCAATTTGGCCTGGTTCTTTATACTTGGTCTATATGGAAACCAAACGAACCGTGTGGGTAGTGTTGTTTAAATTGCTCATTATCAATCCGAGCTAACTTTTTGAGCGTGAACTTGAGGTACGGTAACTAAGCTAGAGCTTTGTTCATTTTGTTCGAGACTAAACGAGGTTGAGTCGATCTCCCTCATTCCCGAATTAAGAAGCTGTCTAATTTGATTCTCGATACGTAAAAATAATGGGAGCATCATTGTAACTTGTATAAGAACTTTTAAATGATAGATAACTGAAATGTGACAACTTTAACAGAATGTCTAAATGATAAAATGATACATTTTCTTTGGGCATGGGGAGTATAAATATAAAATAAATGTACATTGAATTGATCTATTATTAGCTATTAAACATAATACAATAGTACCAATCAAATTTAGCTCGACTCAATAAGGAAAACAATCTTCTAATGAGATTCGAGTTGAACACCTTAGTGAACGAGCACGATCGGGTTTTGATAACGTAATATCACTTCTAGTAGCCTATTATCTGACGTGGAGAAAGCAAATGTCTAATATAGTATTATGGACCAAATGTCAAACTATCAACCAATTACAAGTCCGTTTGGTTTGGTCGTATGTCCCGAAACAACTTTTAATACAATTAAAGAAGTAGGAGAGATAGATTTTCTATTTGAATAAGTTGAGTTTGGTATACATTTTAATAAAATGAAATACGGAAAGTTGAGTCCGAAAAAAAAGAGAGTGCATATATCCTCCCGTTTAAAATGTATTATGCCAGTTTGATTGACGTACCAAACATCAAACGGATTTTTTACCCATAAGTCACTAATGGGCTTCTTTTTTATTTTTATACACCAATAGATATTGGGCTTACTAATAAGTCAACTTCCTTACCCAGAAGATACCAAAAGTGACTGTTTTGTAACTTAAATCGTGTGTATTCATTTTAGGTCACCCTTCTCATTAGTTTAATCGCCGCCGGAGAAGAAGTCCGGTGGGAAGTTCATTGGTGGGTGTTGATTGGTGTGTGGATGTGAAATGGAGCAGAAATAAGAGAGAGAGAGAGATGTGATTTTGACTTTGTTTAGAAGGGAAATGAAAAAACAAAGGTCTTAATTTGCTGCAGCTTCCTCTCAAGTTCTACTGGACTACAACACTATCTATCTGCCTGCTATAACTATCCGTTTGTTTTGGTCGTACCCCAACTTACCGTATTTAATACAATTAAGGGTAAATTACATTTTGACCCCCTGAACTTTATCTCCTCTTACATTTTCACCCTCAAAGTTTTCGAAATTACTTTTCAGTTCCTCACCCCCTGGATTTGGTCCCTGAAGATAATGTTGACTAACGGTGGTCAACGTTTGATGAAGTCATTATTTAAATAATGACGTCATATATTAAATTATTAAAAATATTTTATTTAAAAAAGGGGCATAAATATGAAATTACTGAAATGCCCTCAGGGGTCAAAATGTAATGCTATACTTACACAAATTTCTTTCCTTCTTCTTTCACAACTTCTTCTGCCATCTTCTTCTTCTTTCACTTGTGTCCACAAAAACCACAGCACTACACTACCTCGAATTTCGTGTTTCTTGTATTTTCGGTCTCCCTAACACTTGGTGAACGGAATCAGTTGCTGGAATAGTGAATCCGAAAAGGAGGACCCGCAATTTTGTTTGAAAATCGGTAGGTGAGTGACCCGCAATGCCTGGAGACAGGATTTGTGGCTCGCAATTGCATCCATGACGTTGAACAAGTGCTCGTCAAATCCCACTATAATGTTCTCTGATGTTGTGCTAGATCTTGAAGGAACAACACGAGTGAACCTTTGACTTTCATTTACCTCAACATCCATTGCCATAATCTCCATGGACTTCTTCTTGATGGAATCGAACTCTTCCATCACTTTCTTTAGATCTTTAGAAAAGAGTAATGAGCTCTTTTCTTGATTGTCTATAGATTTTTCACCAAGTTGAACAAAGACATAAGATTCAATCACATCCTCAGTCGCACGACAGAGAAAAGTGATTTCCAGCTCCAATTCTTGAATTATCGTTACTTTGAACCATTCAATATGGGATTTGTTACGAAGAATTGAACTCGGCATCTGTTCAATGGTAAAATTGAGAGAAACTAGAGCTCCATATGAGAGCTCCATATGAGGGGTAAAGTTCAGGGGGTCAAAATGTAATTTACCCTACAATTAAAGCAGTAGGAGAGATAGATTTTCTATTTGAATAAGTTGAGTTTGGTATATATTTTACTCCATATGAGGGGTAAAGTTCAGGGGGTCAAAATGTAATTTACCCTACAATTAAAGAAGTAGGAGAGATAGATTTTCTATTTGAATAAGTTGAGTTTGGTATATATTTTAATAAAATGAAATACGAGAAGTTGAATCTGGAAAAAAGGGAGTGCATATATCCTCCCGTTTAAAATGTATTATGCCAGTTTAATTGACGTACCAAACATCAAACCGTCATCGATTGTGGTTTGATTGTCGTACCAAGTACCGACCATTACATGGTTATCGTGTGGCCTAATACTCATCTTCCAACCAAACACCCAAATTATTTTAGGTTTATCTAGGGGTGTTCATTTTGGTAACGGTATACCGAACCGTACCGAAAACCGAAAACTGAAATTTTCCGTAACAATATTTTAGTGAACCGAAAACCGGTATTGTACCGAAAAATTTCATTAACGATTCGGTTTTTACCCAAAAAACCGAAATAGATGATAAATTTCAAATTTTCAACATTCATGTTTCATGATAGCAATCACAACCTGCTCCAGAATCCATACTTACATATAGAAAGTTTTGTAACTTCATCTTCTTCCTCTTCGTCTACATCTTCAATCGTTTGCCTACGCCTTTTTGAATTTGAGCCAGTCGAACTCGTTTGATTTCTGAAATTGAAAGTAAACAAAACTATTAATATTGAGCTTAAAAGAAGCTGAAATTATAATAAACAAAAAAAACAACAACTATTTTTTGTTGCAACAACAACAACTATAAACTATGAAGTATAAACTTTAAACACAGTTACTACCTTATTCACGCCATTACTTGTTTTATATACTACTAACTACTAAGTACTAACTTAGTAACTTCTAATTTCTAGTTAAATGTACTACTTAATTCCTAGTATCTTGCTTTCTTTGTAGTTTATAATCCCTAATTTTAACTTGAAGTCCAATACTCCAATTATGGATACCTCTCAAACAAATCAGGTATTGTAATATACTGTAGATACGAATAATTAAAGAATAAGAGAAGTAGAAGCATGATTGTAAAGCTAGAATACCTGGGGATCGACGGTCGGAGAACGGGAGAAGATCGACAAAGCGGAAGGCGTGCGATTGTGAAGGAAGAAAAGAGGAAGGCGTGTGTGAATCTGAGAGTGAGAGTGAATTTTGAGGATTGAAATGTCAGTATATATTTAGGGTTATAATAAGATTTAGGAAAATTGCAAATTAACCCCCAGTACCTTTTCTTATTGCATAAGTATTACTAGTTTTAAAAATTTTCGATTTTCGGTACATTACCGAAAAAAATCGGTATTGTACCAAAATATACCGAAAACCGAAATCGTAAAATATATCGTACCGAAAACCGAACCCTTTTTTCCCGGTACGGTTTTTCAGTTTTTTCGGTTTTTTGAACAGCTGTAGGTTTATCTAATTTGGCCTGGTTCTTTATACTTGGTCTATATGGAAACCAAACGAACCGTGTGGGTAGTGTTGTTTAAAGTGCTCATTATTAATCCGAGCTAACTTTTTGAGCATGAACTTGAGGTACGGTAACTAAGCTAGAGCTTTGTTCATTTTGTTCGAGACTAAACGAGGTTGAGTTGATCTCCCTCATTCCCAAATTAAGAAGCTGTCTAATTTGATTCTTGACACGTAATATAGGGAGCATCATTGTAATTTGTATAAGAACTTTTAAAATGATAGATAACTGAAATGTGACAACTTTAACAGAAGTCAAAGTCTTGGAAAATATAAGATTTTACTAAAAAATAAGAAAGTCAAGGTTTTTTGTGGTTTTTTCGCGATTTTTGGGTTTTAGTGGTCTGACCGGCCGAGTTTCTTAAAAAACCGCCGAGACACACATTTTTCGTCATGATTTTAATAGATTATGTTATGATTTTAATTTGTTAGCATTGAAAGTTTTAGTTACAGTTTTAACATTTTTTTTTAATGTTTTAAGAGATGATGTGATGGTTTTAATGCGTCAGTATTGTATGTTTTAATCATAATTTTAACCTCTTTTATTAATTTTTAAGAGATGTGTGATGGTTTTAATTAAGGAGCTACATGATAATTTTTAAGATGATTTGTTATAGTTTTAAGTGACAATCTAATATCATTAAACCACTATTAAACAAGTCTAAAAGTTTCAGCAATGCCATTAAAACATCAATAAACAAGGTTAAAATAAGCTCTACTTGAAACATTTGTCATTACAATATTGAAACATTCAATCATCCAAATGTTTTAAAACATCTATTCTCATAGAAAAAAATTACAATAAACCTTCGTTCGGTGTTTTTTTATGCAAATACAAACTGAGTTGTTAAAATAGTTTTTTTTCGATTAAACTTGTTGGTGAACTTCGGCTTACTGCCTTTTGTTGTTTGTACTTGTTGCTTCAATACTGCAATGACACCTTTGAGACCTATCATCAAACTGGATGTCATCATCAGCACCTGCTTAAAACATTCATTAACTGAGTTAAAACCATATCAACTCTCAATAAAACTATCACATTGGTTCTTTAAACAAAAAAGAAACATGCAAAACAAGCTAAAAATAGTAACATTGATACTTAAAACCATATCAATGGCTCTTAAAACTATAACAATGCATCTTAAAACTATAACAAAGCAGGAATATGCAACACATGCTAAAAACAGTAACATTGATGCTTAAAAACCATAGCAATGCCATGTAAAACTATAACAATGCCTCTTAAAACTATAACAAAGCATTTGCAAACAATCAAATCATGAATATTTCATCGGAAGCTAAAAAAACTAATATTGATGCTTAAAACTACATCAATAGATCTTAAAACAATAACATTTGCGCTAAAAATAATAACAGCAATATTTAATACAAGCTAAAAATACTAACATTGAAGATTAAAACCATAACAGTGCATCTTCAAACTATAACAAGGCATTTTAAAACTATAACAAAGCAAAAACATACACAACCTAAAAACAATAACATTGATGCTTAAATCCATAACAGTGACTCATAAAACTATAACAAAGTATCTGCAAAAAATCAAATCATAAATATTTCATCAGAAGCTAAAAACATTTTTAACGTTGTTGCGGTTTAAAACAACAATGATAGGTCTTAAAACTATAACATATACATTAAAATAGTAGCATACAGAAACATTCAACACTGGCTAAAAACCTAATGTTGCTTAAAACAATAACACCAGCTATAAAAACCATATCACAATTCTCTACACTGCAACAACAAAAACACCAAACGCCACAAATAGAAACAACAATACAGCCAGAGAAGAACTAGAATAGGCCACAATTCTCTACACTACAATAACTAGAACATGAGACGCCACAAACCGAAACAGCAATACAGCTAGAGCAGAATACAATCTAGCTACATTTCATAATCACCCACACATTTCCTCAAATTACAGAATACATCATCGAGAGGTAAGAGTAAGAGAGAGAGTTACTTGCGATTTTGAATGTTGTTGCAGATGTACTCAGTAAGCTGAATGATAGATCCTTTACGGGAGACCAGTTCGTTGAGCTAGATCATCGCCTGCTGAGTGGTGACGGAATCGGAGATGATGAGGCGGAACCGCTCCTGGTTGGGGTTAACCCATCTAATGTCCACCACCTGCACTAGCAACTTCAAGTTGACCTCGCCGGCCAATATGGCATTCGCGGTGAGACTCCAACCAGGACACAATCACCGGACGCCTCCTGCTCCCAAATCGCCGGTATGGGATATATGGGAATTGAAATCACCGGACGCCTCCAACGCGCAATCTATCACAGCGTGCGGTTCCTCTCTCCAACTCTGGGCGCACCGCACCTTGCTCTGCTTTACAACGCATCTGGCATGCCTCTGCTTTCCGACCATCGCACCTCGCTCCAGTCCACCAGTTTGCGTCCACCACGCACCGCCCTGCTCTCTCCACTGCGAGACTCTCCATCTAGGGTTTGGGGTTTGGAAATGAATTTGTGAGAGTGTAAAATTGAAATCGTGTTGGAGAAGTTGAAATGAGAGAGAGAATGTTTCTCACTCTAGGGCTTGTAGAGAGAGAATGCTGATTGAGTGGTGTGAATTTTGTGTTGTTTGTTTATGATATTTATATAAAATCTACTGACCGGTTTGTAGTGTTTCTGACCGGTTCTTTATTGTGAAAACTGAATTTTTCAATAGAATAGGAAAATCTTCCATTCTGCTATACTTACTCTTAACAGAATTTCTAAATGATACAATTTTTTTGGACATAAGGAGTATAAATATAAAATAAATGTACATTGAATTGATCTATTATTAGCTGTTAAGCATAATTCAATAGTACCAATCAAATTTAGCTCGACTCAATAAGGAAAACAATCTTCTAATGAGATTCGAGTTGAACACCTTAGTGAACGAGCACGATCGGGTTCGGATAACGGAATATCACTTCTAGGAGCCTATTATCTGACGTGGAGAAAGCAAATGTCTAATATAATATTATGGACCAAATGTCAAACTATCAACCAATTACATGTCCACCAAATAAACGAAAGTGGTGGTTTTATATATTATAGTACTCTTATGCCAAAATAATTAGAGTAAATGTCACTATCATCGATATAAATTCATAGTAGTACTGATTAATGAATGTGAATACGTATGACATATTTCGTACGGCGTATAATATCATATGAGATCTAAAAAACGTGTGTTGAAAATTGAGGCGATCAGATTGAATTATCCGATCTCTATGCAAATAAACAATATATCATGCTGAATCAAAGAATCACACTTTGGAATCATTTTCAGTCACTATAATAACCAATATGACTAATTAAATACACTTTTCAAGTGGCACATGAAAATGAACAATCATTAACCGCCATTTAAAACTCCCACGTTATTTAAGAACGTGTCACATTTGCATTCACTAGTCCACCAATTTCAAGAAATTCATGCTTCCATCTGAAAAAAATAAAATAAAATGAAATTGGCATATAACTCCATCAGTTGTTGCTACTCTCATTTAGTGTAAGTCTTCTCCTACATTTCTACTTGATCGCTTTTGTAAGTAATGAGCATCATTCTTAGTTTTATGATTAAGGTTGCGTTCTCTTTTATCTGAAAACTCATTAATTTCAGTTCAGTTCCATTCAGTTCAATTCTGCTTAGTTGTTTTTTATACAACAAACAAATTCAGTTCAGATCAGTTATGTTATGTTCTGTCAGACGAATAGAACATAGCCTAACTGCCTGGTGATTTTGTGACGGAAAATCCCGTAGTGGAATTGCATACAACCTGTTTGATGAAATGCCTAATCTTATTGTCATGCCAAAAATGCACATACATTGCTATCTTTCTAGTATGATCAACAAGTTGATAAAAATGAATGGCTGAATTTTGATTATACGCTTCGACTCGGGGAAATATGATACATTGTATTAAAATGTCTGACGGGTCGATTTTCTCAACCTGGAAAAGCTAATGCAACTTATATATCATTATCATGTTCTGTTCTGGATCAAATTGAACGAGTCTGGCTAACTGTCTTTCATGATATGGTAAAGGTGTCAAATGTTGAGACTTGCAGGTTTGGATTGTGTTTACATGTTAAGCTCCTATAATGGAGTACTCTGTAGGCTTTTTTCTGTTTAAATAACAATTTCAGGCTTTGTTGAGTTGGGGTGACGAACAATACATGCCGATAATATAATGGAGTTGTTGTTCCGCAAAGGAATATCACCAGTGCAAGTAATGGAAGGTGTTTTAAAGTTTATAGACAGACAGTATCAGACAGAGATGAAAGAGGACATGAATAAAAGAATAAGTGTTAACTAAGTATAGGATTAGCATAAGCATAGGTATCATGAAACATGTGTGTATGGCTATATATATTATACTAATTAATATAATCAGACTGCATGTGATATTCAGTTAATAAATAAAATCTTGAAGAAAGATGACAAAAGATTCATGTAAGAAGTTTTCTTCATGTTCATAGCTTTTATGTCACCACCTTTTTTTTGGGTCTTAAATGCACTTTCATGGTTGTATTTACTGTTCTTATGGTTCTGCTATTATCATTATTATTATTCTTATTTTTGTTTAGTGAACCCTTCTATTTCTTCAAGAGCAACATTGGAAATAAAAACTATTAGCGGAGTGAATTGCAAGTTGATATTGTATGTTCTTAATTGATACTAAACATCTTAATGAATATGAGAGGAAAATGATGGTAATGAGAAAGCATTTTACTTGGGTTAAGGAGAAAATGATGAGAGAAAGTCTATATATGTCGTGAATTGACTGGTTGTCCAATTCAAGAACATGTTTTGGTATTATTGATCTGCTACGTCTTCTCCAACTATATGCCAAGTTATATTCCTCACTCGGTTACATGTTTATGAACAGGCACTGGGGAAACTCATGGAGGGTTCAGAATTGTTCCAGAGATGCTCTCTGAGGACAACTATGAGCAGTGGAAAAGATGCTTGAAAAACTATTTGGTCGGTCATGGCCTATGGGGTGTTGTCTCTGGAAAGGAATCCGAACCAAGCAAATTGCAGAAACAAGAACATGATGAATGGAAGAAGAAAAATGCTCTTGCTTTGCATGCCATTCAAATATCTTGTGGAACAGGCATATATTCCAAGTTTAACAAGGCTCACATTTCTTCTCACTATGCATGGACTCATCTAGCTGAAAAGGCTTCGGGACTTCGATCTCTACCTCCCATAGATCACGAAGAAGAGCTTCTCACCGAAGACAATGGTAATACCAAATCCTTTTATTTTATGAAAGTTCATAGCCTGATTATTTGCTGGACGGTATTATATTCTGAGATCCTGTTGGTTTGAAACATGTCATGTTAATAATTATTTCTTTGAACTTGGCTACTAATAATTTAACAAAAAATATATTTTTCCAAGTTTAGGTGTCCAAGTATAATTCATTACATGCTATGCGATGCATAATTTTAAAGAGTCCAGTAACCAACAATTTACTCGAAAATCAGATTAAATAAGGAAATTATTATCCGTAGGGAAGTAGCACAATGATGAATGAAGTTGCATAATGTTTGCAGGGGTGAATGATTACCTCGACTATGAGCATCTTTTCCGTGCCTCAGAAGAAGGCAATTGGAAAGCTATAGAAGCTTTCCTTCAGGAAAACCCAAATGCAATTAGCGCAAGAGTGTCGTCTCATAAAGATACCGCTCTGCACATTGCAATTTTATCTGGACACATAGATATTGCACATAAGTTGGTAGCCAAAATGGAAGAAAGGGATTTGGAAATGGTGAATGAATATGGTGCAACAGGCCTGTCTCTTGCTGCTATATGTGGTGCTGAGGAACTAGCAGAGGCAATGTTGCAGAAGAACAAAAATTTGGTTAAGATAGCAAATGAACATGATGATGGACACCTTCCTGTTATCGTGGCCGCACTCTATGGTCAGAAGGGCTTGGTTCATTATCTATACCAAATGACACCTAAGTCTGAGTTCAGTCCAACGAATGGTGGGAACGGGGCAATGCTGCTTAATTGTCTTATTACTGCTGAAATTTATGGTAAGCTACATAATTTTGGTATATTTTTTTATCAACTCGCACTCTTGTTGTCCGTAATTCCTCCGAACTACTTGTGATAGATGTGGCTTTAATGCTTTTGAGACGATATCCAGAGCTGGGTGTTACCCCAGATCACCATGGTCATTACGCCTTCCAAATATTGGCTCACAAGCCTTCTGCATTCCCCAGTGGCACAAAGCTTGCATTCTGGGAGAAATGGATCTACCACTGTAAGACATCTTCTGATCAATTAATAATTTGAAAGATACATTTACATAGGACCTTTATAAAAAGGATGTGGATTTAATGAAAGAAATTAGGGACTAAAACTGAGATAGAGATAGTGCTATGCTGCTTATAGTTACTTGATTCCTTAGACAAACAATATCATTGTTCCTGGATAAGCAAATAGCTTGAACATAGAAAGAAACAATATTTAGGAGAAAGTGTACAAATATTGCTCAAATGTGTCACTACAAGTCAAATAAACATCACTCTCAGGCACATTGAGGGTTAAGAATAATCACATGAGATAATCTTAGCCCTTCTGCGAAGACGGCAACATGTGTCTCTATTTTATGAGATGCTAAAATTTTCAAACTCTCTCAAGGGATTTGGCAATTAATTTACTCCTTTTTGTCATGGTTCAGGTGCAAATGTATAAAAATACCCTCTACTGCCGTGTGTAACATGCAAATGGAGGAGTAAAATGCTCTTGCACATTCACTTTTGCCGCCTAAATGATGAAACAAAAATGACAGCTTACCAGTTCACTTGGCCAATTCTCATTATATTTTGTTTTCATCCAAGGCAACCTGAAAATGATGAGTGGCGTGTTCAAGCTTAAGGGAAATTTAAAATAATTTATACATTCCTGTATTACAAATTGAACTAGGCTATTCCTGTTAGTGTATACTTACAAATGCAGATAATTACGAAACCTGAAATAATTTTTTTGACTCCTAACTTTTCTATCAGAGTTTCAGATAACATCTACTTTATAGTACTTTTAGCTTAACGAATTTTTCTTTCAATGAGTGCCACTAATAGAAATTTGTCGCAGTTGTACAAGTTCATCTACCAATGGAGAGTCGGGGTTCATCCAGAGAAAATCTCAGAGGATCTCATTATTTTAGTAGTAATGCTGACCACAGAATCATTCATGTACCAATTGAAGAAGAAGTTGAATCTGAACTTGGAGGCCTGAGGTCAAGTCGAGGTACTGCATGTTCTTCACTCTTTGGATCATTTTGTTCAGGCCTATACAGGAGTGCCATGTTTGCTGATTGGAACTCCTAGATTATCATTCAAGATATTTATGATTAGATTCTGAAAATAGGTAACTATCTGAAATGACTAAACCTAACAAGATATGGGAAAAACCAACTTGTTATTAAGCTAAACTTCTTGGATAGTCGATCCTTGTACACCTTCAGATGAATGCGCACGCGTGCACACCCACACATGAATAAACAGGCAGATAATATTGTATCCTCCTTGGTCTTTAGTTTTTATACAAATATGATATTGGCTTTATGTTTACCTTTTGCACAAGTATGATATGTTCCTGTAGAAAGGTTTGAAAAATTCTGTGCTAACAAGTTTGGAGTACCTTGCAGCTCTGAAGCTGTTTCGGAAATTTGGATGGTACATTTTACAGTGCCTTGGTATGTGGATTTTCCACATATATTTTCTGATCTATAGATTTATGTTTCTTACATGCAGTTGACTTTTTCTAATTTTAATAGTTCCAGAGATTAAGTATATCCATCAGAGGAAGTTGGTGCATGATGAAGCTGTCAAACTTTTAAGTTGCATGTTTCAAGGATTGCGAGAATTGAGCAACCGAGAGCTAGAAAAAATGGATATTGATACAGTGATTTATGATGCTATCAAGCATGGTATTATTGAATTCATACTTGAGATGATAAAATACAAGCCTGAAATCATATGGAAGAAAGATAAGAAGGGACGAACAATTTTTGCGCATGCCATTGTATTACGTCAAGAGAAGATATTCAGCCTGATATATGGTCTGGGAACTAAAAAAAGCATAATGGCCCGCAGGCACGATATTTTCAGAAACAACTATTTACATCTTGCTGCAAAGTTATCTCCTCCATCTCAACTTAAGCGTGTTTCTGGAGCAGCTCTACAGATGCAAAGAGAACTTCAGTGGTTTAAGGTAATGAAGACACACTTCTCATTCCTCTGTTTACTGAATTTCGTAAAAGAGAAAAAAAGGGGACACTTATGGCCTATCCCTGCATATATACCTATACTGAGCAATCACATATGAAACACAATAGTTTTTAATAATTACATATTCACCTTTTATCAGGTGTAAATAATCACCCCCTAAATTCCTAGAAACCTTGGTTATATATTTACCTCTAAATTAGATCAACTTACAATGTTTGTCTCAATAGGACGTGGAGTCTATTGCTCAACCGAAGCTCAAAGAAGAAGTGAACGAGAACAATAAAACGCCTGCAATATTGTTCACTGACGAGCATAAGGATTTAATGGAGGATGCAGAATCATGGATGAAAAACACGGCAGGATCAAGTATGATTGTGGGCACTCTTGTTGCTGCAGTCATGTTTACTACAGCCTTCACAGTACCAGGCGGCAACAGAAACGATACAGGGCTCCCCACCATGTTGGAAACTCAACCGTTTGTTTTCCTCATTTTCATGATTTCAAATGGACTGTCAATGTTCAGTTCCTCTATGTCAGTGTTACTGTTCTTGGGTATCCTGACTGCACGATATGCTGAAGAAGATTTTCTCAAGTCCCTGCCCACTAAATTAATCTTAGGACTTGCATGCCTGTTCTTCTCCATTGTCACCATGATGACATCATTTGGTGCCTCGTTTTATTTGATTCTGCGTGATAAGTTATCTTGGATCAGCATTCCTATCATCGTTCTTTCTGTCATTCCAGTAGCCATGTTCTCCATTTTACATTTTCCTCTCTTGATTGAGATGACCATCCGTACCTACGGATTTGGCATTTTCCATAAGCCTAAGAAAGGGCTCAAGTAGGTGTACCAAGATTTTCCATAAGCATAAGTGAAAGTAGCATGTCTTACATAGTTACATGAAGTAATTGCTAAAAGTTGGGTAAATTTTCATTCTTGGTACGCTACATTTTAGTCCTTTTTATACTGTATTTATATTAAGAAAAGCACTTATATTTTTTCTCGTCAACTTTGATTGCTTTCATAACTGGTCTGGTATGTTTCCGGTGAAGGACCTGATCAAATGGATCAGCCTTGTATTTGTATCTTTCTCGAATGTATCTGAAAGATATGTATCGATTGTGGGCTTATGGACTTCTTCAAGCATTCCTTTGTTCTCTTCTGTTATTGTACAGTTCAGATGTGTTTGATTGATATAAATCTGATTTGAGAAGCTGAGTTGATCATTCTTTTATTAAGGTTAAGAAATAATAAGCTACCTGAACAGGTGCATTTGAAACCATTTAGTTGAATTTTTTTGGTTTTGTTGGTTTTCATGGCTTTAGGATTAGTGAAACATTTTTGAGAGAGTTAGTCTACACTATTTTTCATGGTAAATAATTGTCATAATTTATGATAGTATGTATAACAGAGGTAAATACCGGGTGTAGAGTAACCAATGTACCAGAGTCCTGACTGTGCTCTAGTTGGCTCTAATTTGGATGGTGAGACGTGGAATCTTTTTTATGGTTTTTCTAGAAAACGGATGAGGTGCAGATTGCATTGGAGTACTTGGACGCGGTCATTTACAGAAAGCTGATTGAAATATGTAAGTGTGTTTCATGCCTTCATGAGATTTATGTCTCAAGTGTATTCTATCTTGACACTAGCTTTCTAGCCTTGTGTGTTTCAGGCCTTCCTACGCTGTTGGAAACAGAGAACGAGCATTCTTGTTCCTTATGGTTTCAAATGCAATGTCAATGTTCAGTTCCACCACTTCAGTTTTAATGTTTCTTGGAATCCTTACAGCATGCAATGCAGAGCACGACTTCCTTGTTTCCTTCCCCACGAAGCTGATTTCCGGCCTGATTTGTTTGTTCTTTTCGATAGTCACCATGATGGCATCATTTGGATCAGCATTGTATTTGATTCTGCACAAGCAGTTACCTTGGGTTAGCATTCCAATTATCCTGGTTTCCACCATTCCAATAGCTCTTTTCTCTGTTCTGCAGTTTCCAATTTTGCTCGAGATGATGAATCGAACTTATGGATCGAGTATATTCGATAATCCGAAGAAGAATCTGTTTTCATGTTTAGCTAAATAGCATGAAATCTTCTGCTACATTAGGATTTAATAAGAGATTAAGCCACTGAAATGGTTGCTGTCATGTTTAAAAGATGAAAAGTTTGAATCTAAATTTGACAAGACACTGTACTTATTTTTCTTATCTACTTATTGAATTGGAGTTTCTATTTAATGATTTGATTCGATTTCATTTCATAAATTTTATTCATGTATATGAGATATCATCCAGTTAATTTAAATCACACTCTTTTGAAAAATATGTACATGCATGATATATATATATATATATATGATGGCGAGTGACAACATATACATACAACTTGTTTTATCAAAATGTTAAGTTGAAAACTTTAACACATGAATGCATCATGCAATATGATATAGATAAGAAATTTCGTATGAATACATCATGCAACATGATATAGACAAGAAATTCTGTATGAATACATCATGTTGAATCATGCAAAATGACATGGACAGGAAATTGCGAGTTTATATAGGAGCAAAATAACGTGAAATGATAATGAAATGAGGGTGGGAAAACTTAAAAGGACCAAATTTAAGGTAGATCCATAAGTGAAGGGACTAAAAATGAGAATTTGCTTAAATTGACATTAACTTGGAATAATCCAACACCTACCGCTGACTTAGCAAGCTAGTCCTGGACCTCATGATAAACTAGTCATTGACTTCTTTTTATTTATTTGTTGTTAGCTTTTTTGTAATATGGTTTCCTTTTTTAGATAATTGGCCCATATTATTAAATTGTGCAAATCATAAAGGTAAGAATAAGATCTCATCTTTCAAAAAAGAAAAGGAAAAAAAATAAAAATAAGTAAGTTCTCATAATAATTCTTTTCTCATCATTAGATTACCTCTTTTAAAGATTATGATTTGAAATAAATTAACCACTTTCTTAAAATTCAATATAGTACATCTTTCCCAAAAGAAAAAAGAAAATGTTCATAATAATAATAAAATAAATAAAAATAATTCAAATGAAATTGAAACAGTACATTCTCACAATATCGTTCTACGCATAGATGTTTGTCGTTTGTCTAGGTTTCCTTCCGACATTTTAATTAAAAAAAAATTCTTTTGGTAATTTTCGACATTTTAATTAATAAACGATAAATGAAGATCGACATTAGTTAATAACTCGGTTTTAGATACAGACAACATTGTGTCAACAACCTAATGCATTCCTTGTACAATACCCCCTATTCATACACCTGTCATTTTTACCCGTCCTATAAAACTTACTAGAATCTATCACACACCCAATAAATAATAATCAATCTCAACTTTACATACAAATTATACATTTTGCCACTGAAAACACCATTGGCCCCACCCTTTTATACTTTATCATTACATTAACTTTTCACCTAAAACTAAATGTCAATCCTGATGTATGAAGTTATTCTATACAGATGTATTATAAGTAGTACTCCCTCCGTCCCGGAGAACTTCATACACTAGGGTTAGCGCGCAGTTTTATGCGAAAAGTTAAAGTAATGATAGAATATAGAAAAGGTGGAAAAAAGTGTACTTTTAGTGGCAAAAGGTGTAATGAAGTGTAAAAGAGATTATTATTATTGTTGAGTGTAAATAATTCTTTTAGGTAATGTATGAAGTTCTGTGGGACGGCTAAAAATGATAAATGTATAAAGTTCTGCGGGACGGAGGGAGTATAATTTTGAAGATGCTAAAAATGAATGTGGCAAGATTGGAGAGTGATAAAAAATGAAAATTATATTAAGTAGCATCTGCCAAAATTAGGAAATGAATAAATCCAAACGGCTAAAAATTTCAATTTTGAGAGTGAAAATCGAATAAGGTGCATAGGTGCACGATAATCGAACGAATGAAAACTCGCCACGTAGACATTTAAGCCACCTGGTAGTACATATTTCCCCGCGACTCCAATTTTCTTTCTTACAAGTGACAACCTCACTATAACACAACATAACACAACATAACATTACAAATTTACAACCACCAAAAACACAAGTACTAGTATTCAAGCTAAAACAACCAAAGAATTGAAATTGAAATTGAAATTGGAATTGGAAATTGGAACCAGTTGGAGCAAAATTCCGATTGGAAATCAAGCCTCCAATCCCGAATTGAGAAAAAACGAGCTCAATTTCACCTGAAATGGCGCCGCCACTGGAAATCAAGCCTCGAATCAGCTCAAGTCCGCCGCTTGTTGAGCCGAAACGGAAGAGGCAGAAGAAGTACAGGTCGTTGAAGGAGATCTTGGAGGTGACCCAGGTCGTGGAAAACGATGTCGTTGAGGAAAAGAGCAGTCTTGAGGAGAAAAGTGGGGTGGAGGAAAACGATGTCGTTGGAGAAGAAGAAGAAGAAGAAAAGAGCAGTCTTGATGAGGATGATGATGATGATGATGAGTACAAGAACGTGACTTGCGAGCAATGTGGGTCTGGAGAGAAAGGGGAGGAGCTCTTGTTGTGTGATGTTTGCGATAGAGGGTATCATATGCTGTGTCTTAGGCCGATTGTGGCTCGAGTTCCTATCGGGCCTTGGTTTTGCTATGGTTGTGATGATAAACAGAAGTCTCGTCCTAACGCACTAATAAAAAGTAAAGCCTGCAATTTTGTTTGTTGTTTAGATGTTAATGTGATGGAAAAATGGAAATGAAAAATGAGTCTGTGTGTGGAAAGAGAAAAATGTTGAAAAGTTGGGATTTTTGTTGTTGTTGTTGTGTTTGGTGAGTGATTGATGAGGGAATTCTATGTTTGTGCAGGTTTTACGCAGAAGAAGATTGTCGATTTTTTTAGGATTCAGAAAGCTGATGAGGAAGGAGAAGCTAATGGGAAAGGTAGATTGATTTTGCTTTGTAAAACTGCTACTTTGATAGGGAATTTAATGACTGTGATGCAATGCTGAACTATCACATTATCAAGAAGGATTCGTGATTTCGATCTAGTTTTACTGATAACTATAGACTGTGATTTGTGGTGGTTGTTTGGCGAGGAAAGGATGATCATGTTGACAATGCCATGGGCTGCGGGTTCATGGCTTGTACGTGTTTGATGAAAGGACGGTGAGGGGTTTTGGTTATTGAGTTTGGAGTTTAGGAGCTTCTGCATTGTTAGGAAGTGGTTATGGGAAAGTTCGGATGCACGTATAATGTGATGTGTTCAGAATCTCTTTGCATAGATTATGTGAAAGATTCGGGTTTTAGTTTGTGTGCTTTCATGTGTTCGATGCATAAATGATGCAGCGTCTCAGTTAATGATGGTAGGGTTCTAAGCTACCTCCATTAATGTACTCCATTAACACATGTTCGATGTTCTGTAAGGAGAAGCAAAGACAATCCATTAATGTGTTTGTCGACAATCTGCTAGATTGTCTTTGCTTCTCCTTACGGAATATGAAGGGCCGATCATTCATGAAAGGAAAGTATAGGAGATGAGTGTGTTAAAGGGGCCACGAGTTCATGGCTTACACGTGTTAGCAGAAAGTACAATCGTATTTTTCGCTAAGTTCACTAATAAAAAAGGTCATGCATTGTCAGTAATATGTCTGAGGTTTTCAGACATTCTTAAGTTGCTCCTATGTTGAGTTTCAAGATTCACTAACTCAGCCACGTGTTGACTCGATGTTGAAGATTCAGTATTTATTTCATCTACGTCCACGTGTTCACCAATTTTCTCCCCCTTCTGTTATTTGGTACACAAAGAATCTTGAATATGTTTCACAGACAATAGAAGAATCTAATGCACCACGTGCCATCTTAGAATAGAGACTACTGTTTAGATGACTTATTTACCAACCTTACTTAAACTTCAGCTTTTCCAGTCTCGCCTCAGCTGCAGTTCTTTCCTTTGTTTATCTTAGAATAGAGACGTGCTTGTGCATTCAAGACTTCAACCTTTTTGTCAACCGATGATCTAAAGCATATCTTTGATTCAACACATATCAACCTAAAGAAGCTTATAATCTGCCAGCAGATGTAGTGTTGAGCTGCATTTATCTCACTCCTCTTACCGAATGTACATTTTAAAGGGATTACAAATATTGTTCAAGCTGACTGAACTCATTATTTTCTTGATTGTTAAGCAGTCTAAGTGTAATGAGGCTTTAGGATATATGTATTATTACATTATACTTAGGCTGCACAGACTAAGTGGTGGCCTGTGAGCATGATCATTAGGATCCTGAATATTTCAAAATCATATTATCTTCGGTACCATCTCATTCTTTGTGGCACTTTTCCTTTTTTACAGCCATAACAAACGTCAATAAAGACATATTTAAAGTGTTAGGCAGTTGTCCTTACCATACACAAGGCTTTTCATTATATGTAACTGTTGTCCCTCCATTACTTTGTGATATGTGAGACATCACTTTGTCTTGTGTGAAGATGAAGTTTTTATGTTCAAGATAATTCTGTAAGTTTGCGAATAACTAGCTTTTTTTTGAGAACCTGTGACTCACCCTCTCCGGATAAGTCTGAGTTTATATGAAAGACAGGATCACTCATTGAAATGAGTAATGTAGATATGTTATCATATAGAATCAAGATTAATGGGCAGATTGAAGTGATAATCATTTCTCTGAAAGAAGACTACCGAATATGAATTGTTCTTTTCAGGTTGATATAAAATTCTTTGCGCAATGTATAGAACTACAGTGGCGACTACTTCTATTGCGCAACTTCTGCAAAAGAAACTTTTAAGATGCACAAATACTTTAAATGATAGAAAATGGTGTAGATATCATTGCTTGGTGATAACTGATAGGAGAGTGAGAGACTGACACGACTTTGTGATGATTAAGCATCTTTGTTTGTTTGAAATTGGCCTATTATTTTCTTACCTGTGGCATATGAAGTTTATATTTCATTGTCGTTTGGGTTGAATGCAGATATTAAGAAGCGCCGCAGACGTGCGCTAGTGTTTCAGAAGAAGCGCAGGAGATTGTTGCCTTTTGTGCCATCGGAGGATCCAGATAGAAGGCTACTGCAGATGCGATCTCTTGCTGCAGGGTTGACTGCTCAGGGCATGGAGTTCAGCAATGAACTGACATACGTGCCCAACATGGTTCCTAGAGCAGCCAATCAAGCTGCACTTGAAAATGGTGGCATGCAGGTTAGCTCGAATCCTTTTTGAATGTAAGCCTTAATAATCTTCACATTCTGGTGGCTTTGATTTACAGTTGTTAAGAGTTTGGGGGAATTCTGTGCAATAACAGTTGCGGGGTGGGGGTGTTAGCGCAAATTATGTGTATTTGGGAGAACTTGTTGCACCATCTTTTCAGAAATAGATAGAGTATGTGATTTAGTGGCACCGATGCTGATGATTAACTATCTCATTGCATGTATCTTTCCTCGTCAGGTTCTTACTAAAGAAGATACCGAAACACTTGAATACTGTGCCGCCATGAACAGAAGAGGCGAATGTCCGCCTCTAATTGTCACATTTGACTCATGTCAAGGGTAAGGCATTTCTTTCGCTCTAGTTTGTTTAATTGTATATTTATATTTGGATGTTGAACTTAACAGGATTTTACATGTTGCAGCTACACAGTCGAAGCTGATGGTCCTATCAAGGACTTGACGCTTCTTGCAGAGTACACGGGTGATGTCGATTACTTGAAGAATCGCGAACGTGACGACTGTGACAGCCTGATGACTCTCCTCTTGTCAGCTGATGAGTCGGAGAGTCTTGTCATCTGCCCAGACAAGCGAGGGAACATCGCTCGCTTTATCAGCGGCATTAACAATCACACACCGTAAGTTCATGCGACACAACCTTGCTCTATACATTAGAAAATGCCCCTTTTGTTGCGTGTAACTCGCGCAATTTCTTCTTTTATTGCACAGAACCCTTTGTATTGTTTTCCTGCCACTTAAGATAGTTTTAGTCAGGAAAACTGTACAAAAACGGGGCAACTTCTAACATATAGTATATGCTAAATACTGCTCCTGTTTGAATGTTATTTTCATTTTAGCATACTTACTGCACTTTAGCAAAGTTTGTCAATTACTTTTCTTTGCCAATGTTAAATATTATACTTGAATTATGGCCAATATTCTCTTACTATTCTTACACCAATTAATCTTTTCTGTAGGGAAAGCCGCAAGAAGCAAAATGTCAAGTGTGTGAGGTATGACGTGTATGGAGAGTGCCGGGTGCTTCTAGTGGCAACCCGTGATATAGCCCCAGGAGAGAGGCTATATTATGACTACAACGGATACGAGCATGAGTATCCGACCCATATGTTTGTGTAAGTCGTGTCGCGCTAACCCTTTTGCGACCGCACACATCAATATCAACTCTAATCAACTCTGAAGTAGATAGAAAAACCACAGTTTTGGCTGAGAATTGTATTTATCATGTGCTTTTGGCCACAGTTAATTGGTTCTGAGAAATTCTTAGCTATCATAGGAAATTTCATTAGCCTATTTTGGTTTTAAAGATAGGATATTCATTCAGCTAGGAACCACATTGTTACTTGGGATCAAAATCAAATTCTTCATTCTTAGTTGCTCAAGGTTCAATCCTGTGCTCTTTTTCTCAGGTTTAGTTTTACAGTAATTTGCACTATGCATGTTTCATTTTAATGCCAACTGCTGAGTAACTAACTTTCGATCTTAGGAAACTTACTATATTTGTAAACGTACTATTAAAGAAAAGTTGCCAAATTTACATTTGGGCACTATCCTTGAGATATGAGCGCATGCTCATAGAAGATTCTATTTCGTGGTTTGCGTGCAGTAGAGGCTAGTTTTGCGCTGCCATTGCACATGATTTGATCTTCCCATTGAAGTTTCAGCAACTGCATTCATAAGTAATGTGTCTTATTTCATGCTAATCTCGCGAGTGAGGCAATGGCCTGATCAAGTCGGCATTTTTGTATAGAAAAGGATCAGATCTTGTTATTCGGATCCTGAAGATGGCTTCTCCCGTCCCTGAAGAAGTTTGTTCCGAATATGATGTTAAATTAGGCAACAAGCTAGGTCCTGGCTGCAAATTGCAATCACTACATTGTTACTTGGGATCAAATTCTTCAATCTTAGTTGCTCAAGTTTCCAATTGACTCAATCTTGCTCTTCTTTTCAGGTTAAGTTCCATCGTCATTTGCAGCTTTGCACTATCCATCCATTTTTCATTTTATCATAGTTACTCAGGGATATAGAAGTTAGTGAAAGAGATTCTTCAGGTTTGCAGGTTTAAATACGGACATGCTTCGTTTGCGTGTAGTAGGCGCTAGTTTTGCGCAGCCATTGATTCGCAGCTGCATTAAGAATGTGGCGTGCTAATCTCACAAGTGAGGCAGTTGTTTATTCAGTCAAATTTTTAGTAAAGGATCCGATCTAAGATTGAAGAAAGAACCTGTCAAGGACTTGATGTTTCTTGCGGATAACACGGGTGATGTCGATTACTTGAAGAATCACGAACAGGATGACTGCTACAACAATTGGTGACTCTCCTCTTGTCAGCTGATGAATCGGAGAGTCATGTGATCTGCCCAGACAAGTGATTAATCAAGTGAACATAGATCGTTTTATCAGCGGCATAAACAATCACACCACGTAAGTTCATGCGACACAACCTTGCTCTATATACGAGAATATACTCCGTTTGTTGTGTGTAGCTCGCGCAATCGCTTCTTTTATTGCCCAGAACCCTCTGTTTTTTTTTAAGTAAAGACGAGTGTGCGAAGTACTGCTCCTGTTTAAAATGTGTTTAGTTCTTTTCATTCTTAGTCCATTTGATAATTGATATTCAGGGGTGGCTAAGGCCATGCGCGGTAAGTCCGCCCGCACAGGGCCCCGAAAATTTAGGGGTCCCAAATTTTATAGTAGTATTCTTATGTGCTATTTAGAAATGGGTTGATGGTAGAATATTTTGATGGAAAAATCAATTTCTCAAATTCAAGTCTGGTCTGCATTACCTTACTCATCGTCATGTTATTATTTAAATTATGATTATTTTTACTTTGTATTTTTTTGAACTTCTTAATTTTCTTAGTAATAAGATTTTCTTCATATTAGTATTATTTTGCAGAGCCAATTATAATATGTCGTGCTTTTTTTTATTGTTTATTCATTTTAGATTTTTTTTGGTACGTCTTACTGATTCATGACGCGAAATATGTGCATGTTTAATTTAAACAATATAATAAGTCTCAATAATTGTCCAGTTAAAGTGTCATTTCACTTTAGCAATTTGTTTAGCACTTCTTCTCTATTCTCGGCTAATAAAAGCGTGTTTTCTTTCCAAAAAGCGTTGGTTCACTTAATGGCTCTTCTCCATCAGGCGTCTCCTTCTTTAGCCCAGTTTCAACGCCAAACTGTCCTGTAAAAGCATTAAACCCAATCTCAACTTCTTCTTCCAACTGAAATTTTATCCAATTTATCTCATTTTTCTCTTCAATCCTTAATTTATTATTTATTCATTTATTTTCACTATTTTTTTCTGTAACCTTCTTCTTCTTCACTGGACAAGTCGATCATCTTTGCCGGAAATACACACAGGTCGGTATGTACGTTCGAATTTGAATTCGATCCGTACGTTTTATATTTTTTGCGAAGTTGGATTAGGGTTTTTGATTTTTTTTGAATCTGATTATTTACATTTTTTCAAATTTGTTGAAAATATATATATATATATATATATATATATATATATATATATATATATATATATATATATATATAGCTAGTGCACTTTCATGTACGTGTGAAACTTGAAACTCAATACACCTTTATTTTTAATTAATGTGGTTAACAACAAAAGTTTAACGAAACTTCGTGGGTGGTGCTTTAAAAATGGCAGTGATCCCTGCAGGAAAGCATCCCTATTGATCACAACAAGTAGGAAATGAAATAATATTGAGGTCTACTGTCTCTTGCTTAGACTAATGGACCCAAGAAAAAGTCTCTTATCTTCAATTCAAACAAGAAAAATCGATTTGGATAGACTGACGATTCAAACTAGTCTAACTCATGCGGAATTACTGAAGATGGGAATATTTTCTTGTAGGAAAGGATATTGAGTCATTGACTGTTGTTTTGAGTCAATGAAAGGATATGAGTCTATATAGACTATCCCTTCTAGAAGTTCTTCGAGACTCCCAACCACTACTTAATCACGGTACTCCCCTATTTAAACCCCACTTCACCAGCAGTTTATATACATATATGTAAGTAGCTAATACTACTATGGAATTAATGGCGCCTCATTATAATTATACTGCTGCTGCTACGCCAAGCTTCTTCACCAGGTAGGTTCCCATGCCTGCCCTCAATTCATGTTTGAAGTTCATTTCATTAGTTTAACAAGTGATCATCAATTCATTAGATCAAAATCCGAGGGGGACTTGCAGCTGCAACATTCTAGTAGTCGGTTCAAGGAGAACACATTAGCAGCAGCAGCAGCCAAAGTTAATAGTACTGGCGATGAGCTAATTATTACAATCGGTACGACTACTCAATCTGCAGATCAGACAACAATGATATCAGCTGTCGACGATGATCATGCTATTCAACACATGAATGCTCCCAGGTAGCTAGGTTCAGAACTTCACATCATCTATCTATCTTTACTTTGATCATCTTAATTTATAATATATGTGTGTGGGGGATCCAGGTCTGTGATCTCTTTCTCCAGCCATCGATCTCATCAGTATAGCAAATATATATAACTCTTTGATGTTTCTTTTCAAGTGATGTAGGGTTTTTATTTGTCATTTTTAGGTCAAGTTTCTTTTTTCTCCAGGTCAAGTTTCATTTTTAGGAAGACCTTATTAATTATATATCTGCCCGTGATCTTCAAGAAACCCGGTATATAGTCGAATTCAAGTGTAATTAATAGAATCTTCTCTAGGAATCAGTATTACCTCTTGCTGTAAGACTAGATAGTGGATCTAGTCTAGATGGAGGGAAGAGAAGGTTAGGAGGAGTACTTCCTCTTTGAATCTGTGCGATCTTGACGGGAAGCATTTTCTCATTGTGTTAGGTTTTGGACAACAACAATATTTCATACTGAATTTATTGTCCAGCACATCATTTGCTCACTTTTTATTTCCTTGTTTCATTGCCTTGGCAACCTGGAAGTTAGGGAAAATTAAAACGAACGAACTCCTATCTTCCTTCGGTCCTGTGAATTTTTCCTCGTGATTTCCGTTCTAGTAATCGATCGTCTACCCAAAAGCCCTGATGTGGTGACTCGGAGAATCAAGAGAGATCTTCAACTTCTTCCATCTAGGAATCATTGAAAAAAGAATGAAGTTTCTCAAGATATTTAAGCACATCGTAGTGGGAAGGAAAAAAAGTATTTTCCGCATGATCATCTAATTTTGTGTATATATACATGCTACTATGACTCATTAGTTCATGTTCATTAATTCCTTAAAGTGTTGTTAATCTGTATGTTTAACAGTATGGTTTGTGGTTTTGGGGTTTTGCTGGAGTTGTAAGACAAGGGAAGATTAATTAGAGAGGATAAACATGTTTTAAATGCAGCAGCTTCTTTGAACCTATATTGTACGTATTTCTATCCTTACTTTTTCTACTTTATATTTCACCTTGCAAAACGCGTTCTATCCAGTAAGAGTAAGTAAGAGAACAGATTCTTTCACCAGAGTTCCTAATACCTATTATTTTCCTTGCCTACACTATTGCATTCTGGGCGAGGAGTATTCACAGAGTCGTTTCTATTTACTACACAAATAATAACTAACGCAAACAATATTTTCCTTTTATTATTATGCTATAATTATTTATTATAGTCAAGGCTACTTAAAAAGTAAAGTACTTTTATGTTTTGTGGACTGGACTTAGTTAAGAAATATGTTCTCCGAAAGTTCGGTCATCAAAAATAAAATATAGAAGTTTTATCATTTCATGAAATAGGAGGGTTTTGTGTGTGTATATAATGTATGAAAAAAATACATGATTATTATAAAAAACAAGTACTTCACCCATTTCCCCCAATTTCATCGACAAACCCTAATCCAAATTTCTCTGAAGTTCTAACCAATTATCAATGTCTAACTATTCCTCCAGTTCGAATGCAAATACCCGCACGACGTATTGTTACTGTGGCATAGTTGCTGACCGGATTACGTCGTGGACTCCGATATCGTCTTTGCCGTCTTTGTCGTCTTTTTTTTAATTGTTTTTCTCTTTTCTTTTTTTTTTTTCTGAATTTTTCATTTTATTTTTATGAATTGCTGACATGGTAGCCAATTTTGATATTGACTCGCTGAGTGGCATGCCAAATCAGCGGTTAAGGTCAAAATTGTGCCAAAAGTCCTGTTTCTGCCACATTTTTGAAACTTTCGGACTAATCTGACCGGGGCCAACTAACGTTACACTGCGTGCGCCATATCCCCATACTTGGAACCATTTATGCCTTTTTTCTCACGTTCACGCTCTCTTAATGTTGCATTCTCTACATTGATTGCAACTGCTTGCAAGGTTCGGGGCAACGAACTGATCAGAAAGAAAAAGGTTATGAATTTTGTAAATCTAATGGAAATTGAACTACTCCTAAAATAATAAGCCATTGAAATGAGAATCTAGTAGCCTATGGTGCAAAAGTTTGGGACTGGGCAAAAAAAAAAAAAAAAACTTTATAAGCAAATTAAAGTGACTGTTACGGAAGATCAATATTGTCTATTCATTCGAGTAAGGGCCAGTAATACATGCATATTTCTTTATGATATTAAGGTTTGGATCTAGTTAAGGCCTTGGCCAATGAGATTTCAAAATACAGCGTTTGTGTAAAATAAGAGAATTCATATGTGTCTTAGGCTCTGTTTTTTTCAACTGGCTAATGGGTGTCACGATTCACCCATGGCATATAATAAATATAAAGGAGTAAAGCTTGAAAGGAATTAGAATTGTAGACAACATATCTTTTTCGTGATTAATAGAAGTTATATAGAAGAGCCAAAAGATCTCAACACTAAGATATAAATGTGTATTTAAAAAATAGAAGACAGAGTTTTTTGCCATCACAACGCGTGCTTATTGTTGAAAAAGAGGCTTATTGGGTGGACTTACTAAATGATATATCAAGGCAAAATTCCAATGTTTCGCAAATAGTCATTAAGCAATCGACTTTTAATTGATTGGTCGTTGGTTCAAATAAAACTCTTTCAGTTCAGTTCCATTCAGTTCAGTTCAGTTCAGTTCAGCTCGTTAAATTCATATTATTATTATTATTATTGTTGTTGTTGTTAATAATAATAATAATAATAATAATAATAATAATAATAATAATAATAATAATAATAATATTATTATTATTATTATTATTATTATTATTTTATTATTTATTTACACACCCGATCTTTTGTACGAGGAAAATAAGAAAATTTATCCAATTGAGTTATTTTCAACTTTTTTTATTTCTTTCTTTTTAATACGAATTTTAGTAGATCAATGAAATAAAGAGTATAGTTATAATTTGAACTAACAAAAAATCTACATGTTCAAAAACTCCAAAACAAGTTAAACCAAACCAAAAGTCAGACCAAACTTTATAAAAATAATATTATATATCACAAATATTGAAAAATGGCATTTATTCCTCCATATTATCTTCCTCGGACTCTATAAAAGATGAAGAAGAACGTTCTGTATAAGGGTTTTAATGGGTTTTAATGAGGTTTGGGAGCTGGGCTTCAATTTGGACCTTTAACAAGTCCAATTTAAAAATTTTCTCGTAAACCTATTATAACAATACGTATAAAATCGAAAAATTTCACGAGATTTTACAATAAAACAAAGTTACGTTAATCAAATATACTTAATTTCTTTTCATGAAAGTTGAAATATGAGTATTGGGACTGAAAGTTGAAGAATCAGTTTGGAAAATGGAACAATGCTGGAGGTTCTGGAAAAAAAAAAGAGTGTTGATGTAAAGTTGTTGACACGAGCTTGTGCATGGTTTATGGACAAGTGATTTTGGTTAAGCTTTTAATTATTTTATTTGCCGAACATTGTCCATACTATTGTAAACGTTTTCAAGTTGTAATAAATTTCACCGATTCAAAAAAAAAAAATAGACAAAGACAGTTTATACGACGATTAAAATTCGGTTTTAATCGAGTTATCATTCTCATATTGTTTTCCACGCGGTTGGTTTTAAAGTTTGTTATACAATAATAAATAAAAATGTAAAGTGACAGAAAAAAGAGTAGGAAGAATGTGAGAAAGATGACAAAAATAATATATTTTTTTAATTGTGATTATATATACCATCATATAATTGTTATTATTATTACACAATAATTTCTTCAGTTTCAGTTCAGTTCCATTCAGTTCAGTTCAGTAAATTTCAGTTGAAAATAACAGATCCTTAATATTTAAAGTTGGCTTGATTAACAAAAGTTTCTATTCGATACGGAGATAAATTCTGCGAACTTTTGGCAAAGACTCGTGTGTGCGATTGTGTATTACAGTAGTATAGTACTCCTATATAATTAGTCTAAAGTCTAAACTGGCGCATTGTTCTCCTGTCTTTCTGATAGACCGTAGAGATCTAGGCTATCCCTATTGTTTTCTGTGGTAAACTACCTAAGAATCTGTGTGTATGTGCGTGTGTGTGTATCATGCACTGAGTCTAACATATATATTGATAATGCTTAAAAATTATATAGGGATATTGGAAGAGGAAGCGCAGGTGCAATGAAATACTTGGTTATTACGTTACTTGGTGCCGTTGGAATAGTATATGACGGGAGACCTGCTGTTGTACGTGCTGAATTCCCTGTTCAGTTTTGGTGCTTCATTGCAGCTGTATGTACATACTGGGCAATCATGAAAATTCCAGAATCAAACCGCAACACAGTACTTAACCACAGCATTGCTCTCGCTTGTGAGGCTCTTGCAGTCATTTCTCTGCTTTCGGTGTTGTTCCCAGATCATGTATCACTCGTGTTTTTTGTATCTTCAGCTGCAGTTTCAGCTGTAATGGTATTCACATATATATACTGGTTCAGAACATAAATACATATTGCATGTACAGTATACGTTCCACAGAGAATTGATCCAGTCAATATTTTATGTGGTCACAGATATGTACTGAGATGCAATGAAATCTAGAAATAAGGATATGTTCGTGAGTTCATCTTTGCTGGATATATGGATGATGAAGTTATTGAGATAGCATAAATACATATCACTAATTCAGTTACAAATCTTGTAAATTGGCACCGTGCACTACAAAAAAAGTGAGAATTAGTCGGGAGAATGGCATTGTTGGTCCTATGTTTTGGCCAAATGGCGTGATCTCACATTGAAGGCTCTGGCGTATTTCATCCCAATTTTCATCAACTTGGTCAAGTGGTCATTTTTTGACGTGGCTATCGGGTCAACTCTAAATTGCGATTTTGACTTCCACATCAGCTGACACATCACCACCAACCTATTTACATTTAATTTTAAGTCTAAAATTGAATTTCTAAAAAAAAAAATAATAAAATGAAAAGAAAAACAAAACCAAAAACTGAAGAAAAACAGAAGACGCGGGAGATTTGGCACCAAAGGCTATGGAAAAAAAAAAAAGAAAAACAAAAAACCACAACTTATAAGAACCCCCAAATCAGACCCAAGAACCCTAATTTTTCCTTCTCTTCCAAATTGAACGAATTCAACCATGTCAACTTCATCTGCAAACTCGTACGATTCACAGGAGACTCGTCTTTGTGATTGTGGAAGGAATGCTGTGATGAAAACATCTTGGACGAAGACGAATCCCGGGCGGAGATGGGTAGAGTGTGCTAACACCTCGATTAGAACCTCGAACAGAGTAAGATTTCCTTGATTTCTTGTTTGAATGTTTCGAATTTCTGGGTTCTTGGTTGGGTGCTTAATTTCTTTCTACTGTTTTGTTGGATAGGTTGGAAGGTGTGAGTTTTGGCAATGGTATGATACCCCCATGTGTGCAAGATCTATTCAAATTATTCTGGGACTGTTGAAGAGGATCAATCGAATGGAGGAACAAATGAATGCGATGATGGCTGAGAATGCAAATCTGAAGAAGCAAGTGAAGGAGTTAGTGGCTTTGAAGACTGATTCAAGAATGAAGGAATTACTTGAGGAAAATGTACTTCTGAAGGAGGAATTGGTGGAAGAAGATGCTAAAGTGAAGATGCTGAAGGAGGAATTGGTGTCAACTCTAAGTCCTCCTTGATGACACTGAAGAACCAGTTCCAAGTTGCCTTATCCTCCTTTTCTACAACAGCCCATGCTACTGGGTAAGGCTTGTTGTTAGGATCAACAGCTACACATGATAAAAGTATTCCTCTGGCAGGGTAACTTAGATGACATCCATCAACCCCAAAGATAGGCCTCAGTTCCTTAAAACCTCGTTTCAGAGCACCAAAACATACATAGAAATACTGAAACTCCCCATCCTCATGTGTCCCAACAAGTACAGTGGTTCCTGGGTTAGACCTCCTTAATTCAGCTGCATACTCATGAAGTTTGCCATACTGGGCATCTGGATCACCCTCTATCATCTTAATGGCCTTCTCTCTGGCCCTCCTTGCTTGATCATATGTTATATCAACATTAACCAAATTCTTAGCATCCTCTTTAAACCCTTCAATTGTTCTCTTCTCACCATTCCTGAACCAATCAACAAACCTCCTTGCAAGATAATCTGATGACATGTTTGCCACTGCATATGTTGCAGCACAAGTGTGCTTGTGGCAGTACTTTGTGATGTGTAATGAGTTGTCTATCTTAAGCACCCTAGCAACAAGTTCCCATGTGCAGTCCTTCTCCTTTCCATCCTGACATTCAGCAGATAACCTCACTTTGTCATTCTTCTTGATCTTCAAGTTGTGCATGGTCTTGATTGCATGAGCATGTACTGCTTCCCTTAGCACTCTCTTGTTTGGGAACACCATACCCAAACTGAAACTAGGATCATACTCATCTGTGAGATTGAATGCCTCCCTCTTCAATCTATTAACAGGTCTCTCTGGGTCACTACCATCTGAGTCTAGTTCAGTATCAAAGTCATCATCAGTTCCATACACAATGTTGTCATTTCCCCAGCTTGAGTCACTATCACCATCATCAGTTCCATCAGTTGACTCTCCACTGTCAACTTGATGTCCACTCACACTACCTTGTTTTGGTCCACTATCATTCACTTGTCTAGTCCCACTCCCATTTCCACCAAGCCCACTACCATGTGGACTATTCCCACCAAGCCCACTCTCCTGTCTAGGCCCAGATCCACCAACACCACTACCCTGTCTTGGCCCATTACCACTCACAACTGGCCCACCAGACTTGAGCCCAAAATACTCTCTCATCCCCTCAAGCTCAATATTCACCTTCTCAACTGCAGCTTTGGCCAATATTTCCTCCTCATTAACTCCAGATTCACTCAATCCATCCATCTCATCTGTCACTCCCCTGTCAACATTCAAGCTATAGTCATTATCATCTTCTTCCATTGTTTCTTCATCTACTACCTCTACATTAAAGTCACTGTCACAGCTTGAATGATACACATCATCTTCATTAACATCCTCATTCATTCCTCCATTGTCAGATCCTGCATCATTCTCACCCATACCACTATCACTATCACTAGGTAATGCTTTACCGATTACTAGTCCCCTCCTCAGTCACAGTTTCACCATCAATCCATAGATGCAAATGTCTATCCTTCACATTCTCCTTACAAGCCTTTTTCAAGTCAGCATTTGAAGCAATAAATAACCAACCAGCTAGTATCTTCACATGGATTTTTCTAACATCAACAACACCCACATTTTCACAGTAACCCTTCACCAGTCCAACTGTCAGATTCTTCGGCAATAAGTAATCCCATTTTCTGATTTTTTCCACCTTTATACTTAGGATGACCACCACTCACAACAGGTACAAACTTCCCCCCATAATGTAACACGAGAGTAAAACAACTTTTTACACGAGCTACAATAAAAAACCAAATACCAGTATAAGGAGACATACGGAAAGTGAAATAAGCAACAAGACAAATCGAAATACATAAAGAATTATTCATGGTGAGTAAAAGAGGGGACAAGAGGAATCAATACACACTACCCACCACCATTATTCACTGAAAGAGGGACCCCCAAATCCATACAATAAACCCTAAATCCCCAAAGCTAATCAAAACAGTAACCAATCAACATACTTACCAATAACACATGCCGACAAGTGATTCAGGTATTCCGGCCGCTCTTGAATGTCTTGAATCATCGTCTCAGTCACAGTCGATCTTCGATATTCCGGTTTGAGTGTCTCAGGCGCCGGTAGTATTGTAGAGTTTATGTTTTTCTTCACTTCCCGTTTGAGTGTCTCAGGTATTGCAGTCGATCTTCTGTTTTTCTTCAGTTTCTGGTTTTGTTTTTCTTTTCATTTTATTTTATTATTATTATTTTTTTTAGAAATTCAATTTTGGACTTAAAATTAAATGTAAATAGGTTGGTGGTGATGTGTCAGCTGATGTGGAAGTCAAAATCGCAATTTAGAGTTGACGAAATACGTCGTGAAAATGGACCACGGACCTGAAGTTGACTGGAAATTGGGATGAAACATGCCAGAGCTTCAAATGTGAGACTGCGTGCGCCAATTGGCCCAAAACATAGGACCAAAAATGCCATTCTCCCGAACTAGTCACACTTTATTTTGTGTCATTTTAGTGAAAATGTGAGTAATATATAGATTAGTGACATTATATCTAATACTTCCTCCGTCCCAGGAATAGCTTACCATTTTACAATTTTGGGTGTCCCAACCAAAACTTTCAATTTTCATTTTTGGCAATCATTCATCCAACTTTGGCTCTGTTTAGCAAAACTATCTGGAAAGCTAGCTGTTAGCTGGTTAGGTAGCTGGTTAGCTAGCTGAAAAACTAGCTGGTTTTAAATGTAGGTGTTTAGCAAATTAGCTGAAAAGCTAGCTGGTATTTTGTAAAATGACATAAAAGGGCATTACTCTTATTTTTCATGTCTTTAACCTTTCTTATCATATTATTAGTCTATAGTTTTTTAAATAATAATATATCATATTTTGTCCAATAATATATTAATGTAATTTACATTGCCACTTTAATAACATCATCAAAATTATCAGAAGTTGAAAGAAATAATCATTGAGCATTTTAACTTAGTAATGAAAAAAATCAGTATTTGATGTGTACTACATGTATGCATTTTAAAGAGGTGCGGATACATTAATCCTTATGCTAGTTGCAAAAAAGTAAATAATCAATTGCAATTGATAGAGGAGATGGAGGATTACCGGAGAATTGGAGATGAGGCGTGACGGATAGTTTCTGAACTGGACAGAGCAGGTTTCTTCTGAATTGGTGATTTCTGGCGATGGCTTCTGGCGAATTGGACAGAGCAGGAGAAGACAGAGCAGCGACTTCTGGCAAATTGGAGAAGACAGAGAGAGCTGCAATGTGGCTTTGGCCCTTCTGCCGATGGCTTCTTCTGAAGCGATGGTTTCTTATTTTCTTTATTCTAATTTAGGTTAATATAGGTTAGGGATATTTTCAGAATGAAGAGGATAAGAAACTCCTTCTTTAAAAAAAATTGACTAGCTTCTTTTTCCAGCTAGCTGGTTAAAGAAGCTGCGCGTTCACGTAACGAACTTTTTATTAGTCAATGGTCAAAAAAAGCTCATGGAGCTGGAAAGCTAGTGGTAAACAGAGCCTTTTTGTGCTAAAAATGATATATTAAAGCTTAAGAGCCAATGTCAATCCCTAAAATGGGAATTACAGAAATTGGGGGAGATTTCCATAGCTTCTTCCCAAAATTCCTATCACAACCTAGCCTAGCTAAGTGATCAGCACATTGATTTGCTAATCGATTGATCTTCAGTACTTCCACATTCCATTGGTTGTGGAGTAGTTGTTTGCATTGTTCTACCTCATCCAAGTGTTCCGGTGGCGGGCCTGCCGCTTCAGTGATCCAAGCAAAGATATCTTGAGAGTCTGTCTCCACGCATAATCGAGGAATCCGTTGGTCCCAAGCAAGCGTAAGTCCTTTGAGAAGGCTGCGAAGTTCCGTCCCATTAACAGTCGGATGTGGGATGGTCTCCGTGAATCCCCATATCCAATCTCCAGCACAATTGCGAAGAACACCTCCAATCGCACCTATGTTCTGTTCAGGCTTGCAACTACCATCCACATTCAATTTCATCCAGGTTGACGGTGGTTTCTCCCAGTGGGTTTTTGGAATACAGGTTACTGAAGGATTTAGCCGCATATTGATCTCCCAGCTGAGCTGCTTAATGCGGAACAAACATTGCCCATGGGATTCCAGTTTTCCTTTAAATATCCTGGAGTTTCGATTAGTCCATAGTACCCAAGTTGTGGCCGTAAATGTAGCAATCCAGGAAGTCGGTATGTTCAGCTTGGTCTCCAAGCATCCAGTCAGATTCGCCGCAAACCAGTTCTCATCCGGATAGGCAGAGAAGATATCAAACGCAGATGAGGTCAAAATCGACTTCCACAGCCGTTGAGCCAAGTTGCAATCTCTCAGAATATGCAACACTGACTCGTCTTCACTCGAGCAATGGGAGCATAGTGCATCCAATGTCAGGTTTCGAGCAGCACGTAGAGAATTGGTAACCAGCCGATTCTTGATTGCTAGCCATAGAAAATGCTTGTATTTATTTGGAAGGTTGCTCCCCCATAAGCACTTCCAGTTGCGTGACGGCTGACTCGCAAGATTACAGGATTTGCTGAAGAACCTGTACGCTGATTGGCAAGTGAACTTGCCTGAGGCAGTGGAATTCCAGAGTATACGGTCCGGAGAGTCTGAGAGGGCAATGTTAGATTGCCATAGCTCAGCTTGTAAAGTTGCCGGGACTAGAGTGAACAAGGTGGAAAAGTCCCAAGTACCATCCAGGTGTAGAACTTGATCAAGAGTGGTGTCATTATCACGCGCATCCAGGAACGTTATGCGCTTCCACAGTCCATCCGTTCCCTGCCAAATATCCAGCCAGAAACGAATTCTACTACCGTCTCGAACCTGCCACCGAAAATTCTTTGCCAACTTTTGCGCACATCGAGCCACTCCCTTCCACAAAGGGCTATCTGTGGGCTTTGGTTGGCAATGCAGTACACTTCGTCCTCTCAGATATTTCTTCTGTACCAGTTCAAGCCAAATTGTCTTCTCCTCCGTAAGAATCTTCCATACAACCTTGGAAAGAAGAGCTTCATTATTTTCCCTAGCAGTCCGGATTCCAAGCCCACCATAATGTTTAGGTTGGGTCACCGTATTCCAGCCTACAAGATGCAACTTCCTCTGATTCGGATCATTGGACCATAGGAAGTTCCTATTTAATTGATCCAGCTTATTACACACATTTTCCGGCAACCAACTGGCCTGCATTTCATGTATCGGAACTGCCGAGGTAACAGATTGGATAAGAGTGCTTCGTCCAGCCAAAGACAAGAATTTTTTCTTCCATCCGGCATACTTTGTTGTAACTTTATCGAAGAGATGCGCATAGTCAGCACGGGAACTACGACCATGTTTCAGTTTGACTCCAAGATACCTTCCAAGATTGAACGTTTGGCTAAATCCAAGTAGACGAACAATTTGACTCTTCAACGTATGCCCACCCCGTGTAGAGAAGAATACAGTTGATTTTTGTAGGTTCAGGTTCAATCCAGAAGCATTGCAGAATCGGTCTATTATTTGCCGGATTATGCGAGCATCAGAGACGGTAGCTTTGCTCATTAGGATAAGGTCATCTACAAAAAGAATATGGGAAAATGTTGGACCAGCCCTACACGGTTTAATTGGTTTCCACTGCTTGGCTTCTGTAGCTTCATTGATAAGATATGAGAGCCATTCTATACACAAGATGAAAAGATATGGGCTCAATGGATCACCCTGACGTAGCCCACATTTGTGATGGATTGGTTCCAGAGGTTCACCGTTCCATAGTAGTTGTGAGGTAGAATTGCGCACACAAAACATAATCAAACGAATCAGACTCTCAGGAAACTTGAAGGCGGCTAATGATTCCTCAAGGAAGTCCGAATTAACCCTGTCGTATGCCTTCTCGAGGTCGAGTTTCATGACCATACATCCCTCCTTGTTCTTCTTCTTAGATCTCAAGGAATGGAGAATCTCCTGCATAACAAAGATATTGTCCTGTGTGCTCCGACCTTTAATGAAGCTTGATTGACACATAGAAATCAAATCCGGCATTAAGTGTCTCAGGCGTAGCGTAATGCACGTGGTAATGAATTTATACATTACATTGCATAGTGCTATAGGGCGGAATTCATTAATTTTGCTTGGATTCGGTATCTTCGGGATGAGGCATACAAACGCATTGCACATATCAAGAGAGAAGCTTCCCACTTCGAATGCCCTTTGAAGAAAAGCAGTGACCGAATCCCCCACAATATCCCAACACTTGTGAAAAAAGTGTGCATTAAATCCGTTCGGTCCCGGAGCTTTATGAGCACTTGTCGACCATACGACTTTTTTAACTTCATTCGCCAAAGGAACTAACCGCAGCTGCTCTTGTTCTTCAGCCGTGAGATGCGCCTGTAGGTAAGAAGTAGGCAGGCTAGTTCGAGTGTGACCTGGTGGTGCAAAAATTCGCTCAAAGTGACTTCGACCATGAGCTTGTAGCACGGTTTGGTCTTGCTGCCAATCATCATCAACCAACAGCATGTTAATGCGATTTGATCTCCTTCTTGACATGGTGGATTGATGGAAGAATTTGGTGTTCGAATCCCCTTCCATCAACCATTTAATGCGTGGTTTTTGGAACCACAACCGCTCCTCTTGCCGAAGCACCGCATTATACTCAATGACAAGCTGTTTCTCAAGATTCACAAGGAAGGAGCTAGAGTGCTGGGCCAGGTAGCGCTGAATGCCATCTATTCTTCCACGTAATTGCCTCTTCTTGTGAAATATATTACCGAACTTTTCTTTATTCCAAGGAATCAGGGTGTCCGGAATCTGCCGAATTGCTTGAATGGCCTCCGGGTTATCCCTCCAAATATCCCGTATAATCGGCTTGCATTCATCATTAATTAACCATGCGTTTTCAAAACGAAAAGGCCGGTTCTTCTTCTTATTCTCCAGCCCCTCACAGCAAGTAATAATGGGATGATGATCGGAATGCGTTTTTGGGATATGGAGGACCGCACTCTCCGGATATAGCTTACACCATTGTTCATTAGCAAGAGCACGATCAATGCGTTCATATATATTAGCTCTTCCTCCTCGATTATTATTCCACGTGAATTTGGGCCCATGAAAGCCAAAATCCGTGAAGCCACAATTCTCGATCCACGTATTGAAGAACTGGCAACGTCTTAAGGAAGCAACGTTGCCGCCCTTTTTTTCTCCCATTGCAAGCCACGGCAGTTCGCATGTCCTTAACATTAAATATATACTTAAAAGTAAACCCACTCACATTATTTTATCTCACTTCCAACTTTAAAAAACAATTTGAGGGATCCACTAGTATTATTTTATCCAAAATTAATATATACCCAACACTCACAATCGATCTTGATTCATGAGCAACATTGCTCTTAGGTTTAATAATAGGAGCCTGTCTCCACCTTATTAAAAAAAAAAAAAAAAAAAAAAAAAAAAAAAAAACATTGCTCTTAGGTTTCTCACAGATTTCTCCTCACCAGTCAGCACCACAAAATCGACTATGAATCCAGTGTTGATATCGCTTTGTCTCGATCCAAGTAGAAAGAAAGGGGGAAAAAGGCTCTAAGTTACTGGTTTCGAAAGATAGCTCTTGCACATACCTGGTGTTCGCCAAAAAGTCTCAAGATAGACACTCCAAACTCTGGTGAGTAATCTAAGTGTTTTGATTTCTTCTTGCTATATTAGTAGGAGTTATATTATTTTGTTAAGCTGCAGTTTCAAGTGTTCTTGTTGCTATAAGTTGGTTAATTTTGCAGTATAAGTTTCTTGCGGTTATTTTGGACCGCTTACCATCTGCTCGATGAAATGCCTAACAATATTTTCTTTCACAAATGATATCTTAGACCTCCCAGTGTAACCATTTAGACTTGCAAATGATGAGATGTATATTTATTACTCCCTCTATTTCAAAAAAAAAAAAAAGTGTTACATTTCTTATTACGGTTTGTATACGTTTGACCGATTTCTTAAACGATATTAATAAATAAATTATTAAAATTATATAATGAAAATTTAGTAATTAAATTTTTATTATATGATTTTATTAAATTATTTACTATTATCGTTTATGAGTAATTTGTGGTCAAACTCGAAGACAGTTAACCGGTCAAAGTCAAAATGTAACATTTTTTCTGAAATTGAGGGAGTAGTATATTGGCCGGTAAGCTATTTATGTTGAACTCATGACAATAAAGAAATAGAAATAAACCTACCCATATAGATCATACTCATAACATTGGATGGTGCTACTGTCTTTTAGTTCCACTTGAATCAAGACTATTTATTTAGTTGTTAGCATGCTGCGAGCCTGAGAATTCATTCCAACGGGACCATAAGCAGAATTTTACACTTTATTTGTCTAGCTACTTACTGAGTAGAATGTTTGTATTCTGTTTGTATATATTCTCTATTTTATGGTGCACACTATGATCTCACCTGATTCAATATTGCTAAGTATCCCAATATATGTAATTCGAAAATGTATATAATCTTCTCCTTGTTGCCAATATACGCATCTTTCTTCCCTAGCTGTTCTTAAAATTATTTTTGATGACTCATACGTGTTTTTTACTAGAGTAACTCAACAGCGAAGGAATCCAACTTTGTTGTTATGTGACCTGATTTCCCTGCTGAGCATTCTCTTACTAGTTCAGTTTTCTTAGAGGTTGAAATATCTTACTTATTCCTTAGATATGATTTTCTTTGTTGCCAAGTGTTTAATTTCTTAATTGGATGTGCATGCTCCCATTCTTAGAGGTTGAAATCTCTTACATTTTGTTCCATATGATTTTCTTTGCTGCCAATTTTTCTTAGTTGGGTGTGCTTGATCCTATTTGGAAAATGATTACCCTTGACATTGAATTTTTCCTAGATCTTGTTGCTAGAAATCATTCACAAGACACATTGATTGAGGTTTTTTTTTTTTTTTTTTTTTTTTTCCTGAAGAAGATAAATTGTATTAGAGCAAGGATGATCACAACACAAGTTGTGCCATAAACCCAGATCAAAAGTACATGAATTCCAGCTTAACACAGCTGAAAGGATCAGACCACTAGTACTGACTTGGTACAAACCGAAACCAATTAATTGTATACATGATCTACGTAAGTAATTCGTAGTTTTAGAGGGTGAAATCTCTTACTATTACTTAGATATGATTTTCTTTGTTGCATCTCTTTGTTGGATGTGGTATGACAGAAATTTTCATTTACTTAGATATGATGTTTGTTTCTTTTCGGAATGATGGTTGACTATAGATTTTCCTATATATGCTAATACTGTATTACATGTTCTTATTATCAGATCAAGCTCAGCCGCGAAACAACCGGGAAAGAAAATATGAGAAGAATTACAACACTAATTAATTCTGGAAGCATGCATGGAGCAATCTTTTAGTAGCTGGTTTCTTTTGTACTGTAGTTTTGAAGCTCAATAGGATTTATATTGATAGCATTCAACCTTTCTACAAAATGGATAGATTTGTTTATGTACAGAAGGCCCTCTACCCGTTTACATGTAATGTGATTATGTATGAGACACCAACTTGGATTAGAAGTTGTTTGAATAAATTTCTATTTTACAATTTTATCTGTTTGATTTATTGTTAATGTTGTGAAATCGTGTCAATATAATTTTTGGATATATAAACCAAACAGGAAAAAATATAAATAGAAGAGTAAAATTAATTATTTTACACATATATTCATGGTGGCATTTTTCAGTGTCATTGAAGTTCAAATTGTCACGGAAAATACAAACAAGCAACACTTCTAGCTGTCACTAAATGACCATTTTCTTGTAGTCGTGGTGCATTCTCACTAGAACTATATAGGCAATAACATAATTAAAATATTGAGATTACAAAAGAAAAGGTAATTCACAAACTTTGCTCAAGAAAGATTTTGCAAAGCAAGTGCAGTAAAATTAGAAACATGTAAACATGAAGTTATTTAGCGTTTAGACACTTGACCTGCGCTGTCTAAATCTTGCTCCAATACATGTCCGTTATGTACAGTTTTCTTCACAGAGAAAAATACAAAGAGTTTTGTGCAATAAACGAAGTAATTGCGCGAGTTACACGTAACAAAATGGACATTTTCGCCTATATAGAGCAAGGTTGTATCACACATGAACTTACGGTGTGTGATTGTTTATGTCGCTGAAACAAGCAGTGTTTCTTGAGGATAGTGAAACAATTGTAAATATGACCCATAATGAAGGCAGCATTGGACAACTTGTCTGGGGATTGAGGTTATGGATCTAGGCATGGACTATCCAAATTTGTTTAGTCGAGTTTAAATCAACGAATGTGAAGGAGATGATATGTAAGCCCCACTTTTGTGATAACTGCATATATCATGGCACATGTGCTAGGTTTCTAGGTTCAACATTCCTATTGAGAAGAGGGAGGAGGAGGAGGGCGTTCGAGAAATGCAGTGGGGTCATTAATGCGGGGCCTCTGCTCCACCAATTTTATTTTTTTAAAAGAAAATTTAAGGCCTGTTTGATTTTCAAAATTGAATTTTGGAAAATGAGTTTGGTCAACCCAAAAAAAGACCTAAATATAATTGTTTGTTATTAATTGTTTTTAATCCGTGATTTCCAGTATATGGGGTTATTGAGAATGCCCTTCATACCGGGATATGAAAAAGTAATAATCTCTCATATAATACAATTTTTATTTATACAAGTACTATTTGGGACCCACTTTTACAAGTTCGCCCCTTCAAAACTGTGAGACGCCTCTGCATGTACTCTGCAAGAATCTTCACACACATTTGTATTTTCTTTCTTGTTATTCCATGAAGTTACTTGTCAGAATAGTAGACTCTATAATATCACATGAGTATTTGTTTTATAAAAACATTAATTAACATAATTTTATGAGAAGAGATCTTATAAACCCACAAAAATCGATAGGAAATATAAGAGTTATAGTAAAAAGAATGTCTGTAGAGAGAAGGAACTATGTTATCAACAAAAATCGTTCATTTTATTAATCAAAATGTCTACTTCCTCCGTTTCATAGAAGTTGTTCACTTTTATCATAAACGTAGATTGTTTTTGAAAGTGCAGATTGATGCCATGAACCCCTACCACTTCTCGATACATTTATCACAAAACTAGGTGCTTACACATCTTCATATTCGTTGATTGAAACTCGACCAAATAAATTGGACAGTCCATGCCTAGATCCACAACGAGTCAAGTTGTCCACCATTGCCTTTGTCATGGGCCCAATTTACATTTGTTTCACAATCCTAAAGAAGCATCGCTTGTTTCATCACCGACATAAACACCCACACACCGTAAGTTCATGCAACACAACCTTGCTTAATTTAGGCGAAAATGCCCAATTTGTAGCGTGTACCTTGCGCAATTGTGAAAAGTTTACAACTTGCGATGTAACCTTCTTTCTATTTACCATATGAAAATTAACAACCTAAAAACAATACTCTCATTTAGGCTAGGTAGCTGATAATTGATTGGGTAGCTGATAAGTTAGCTGATTTTTATAAAAGTGTTCAGTAAATTAATTAGCTGATAAGCTAGTTGGTTTGTTAAATAAGGTATGTAAAAACAGATCAACTAGCTTATTTTTGTGATAACAAACTTATTAGATCAACATCATTTCCAGTTAAATTCACATAACTATAAAACATCGAATTGATAAAACTTTTGCAAATGTGAGCCTTAGTCACTATTATTTACATCCATGTATTGATCCCACTGCATTTCCTGAACGTTCTGCTCCTCCATCATTGCTCAACAAACATGTTGAACCTACACACCGGACACAGTGCCATGAATCCCCAACCACTACCGATACACTTATCGGAAAACTAGCTAGTGCTTACAGTACGACATCTCCTTGACATTCGATGATCTAAGCTTGACCAAACAAATTGGACAATCCTTGGCTCACCTCGACCTGAGGCAAGTGCACCCACTTCATGATTAAGTGTCTATATGCTAAATACTACTCATGTGTGAATGATTTTAAATTTTTTCCTTATTTTATCACATATACTTACTGCACGTGCTTTGCAATTGAGCAAAGTTTGCCAATTGCCTTCTCATTGCTAATACTTTTGTGAGTTTTATAGCTCAAAGTTGAATGGACGGATGGGATTTGATCTGAAGAAATCAATGAATGAGATTGATTTGGCTATTATTGTCTGTTATATTAGCTAACAGAATGAAGAACAGAGCACGACATCTGTTAGCTGCTTATCCAAGCGATTGAGCGACGGTTTCTTCACTTAGATATAAATTGATCATTCATCATCATCATCAAGCGCTAGAACAACATTCACACTCTTTCAATCCAATCGATTGTAACCGTTATTTCTTCTGCAAATCCGTTCAAGGTAGAAGATAGGTTTCGTTGTGTTTCAAGCTTGATCATTGTTGATTGAGAGCTTGTAATTGTACTTGATTGGCGGCAATAAGATCATTGATTGTTTTTCCGTTGATGTAGGCTTTACGAAGCTAAACCACGTAATCTCTTGTGTTGATTTTGTTCGATTGTTTGTTCGTTTGATTCATTGTTTGTGAACGAGAAGAGATTGCTTGTTAATCGCAACAAGTGGCACCGTCTGTGGGAAATTCTGATCTCTTCTTGTGTTCGATCATCAATGGGATCTTCTACGAAATTTGATGTGGAAAAGTTCACTGAGAAAACCGATTTCGGTTTGTGGAAAGCAAAGATGGAAGCGTTGCCTATTCATCAAGGCTTGGATGCAGCTCTATTAAGCGATAAAGGATTTGCAGATGATGTTGATTCTAAGGAGAAGGCATCAATCATGGGAAGAGCTCGCAGTACCATTATTCTATCTATGGGAGATAAAGTTCTGAGAGAAGTTGTGAAGATCAAAACCGCAAAAGAAGTATGGGAGAAATTAGAAGAGATGTATAATTCGAAAACATCTGCAAACAAGCTTCATCTCATGAAGAAACTGTTTAATTTCAAAGTTAGTTCTGATCGATCTATCTCTGAGCAGTTGGATGAGTTTAATAAATAATAAGATGTGTCAAGATCTTGAGAGTGTTTCAATCACTGTTTCAGATGAAGATAAGGCATTGGTGGTTCTGGGAGCTTTACCAAAATCATATGAGCATTTCATAGATGCTCTTGTGATCAGTAAGAGCACCAAGCTCACTTATGGAGATGTTGATGTTGCCTTGAGAAACAAAGATTTGCACAAGAAGCCTTCTACTAGTCAAGATATCACTACTGAGTGTCTGAATATAAGAGCAAGGTGGAGCAACAAATTTCAAGGCAAGAATAAGCCATACAATTATTCAGATGTCAAGAAGGTTGATAAAGGAAAGCACACAGATGGCTGTGATGATGAGAAGAGGAAGTGTTTCTATTGTAAAAGGCAAGGACACTTGAAGAAACAATGTTTTCAATTCAAGATAGATCAGAAAGCTGGCAAAATTCAACCAACTGGAGCTACAAACACTGCAGATATAGCTGAAGATTCACAACCATATGGAGATGCTGAGGTACTCAGTGCTTCTGAAGCTTGTTCTGTCATTAATTCAACTTCAAGTAAGTGTTGGGTGTTAGATTATAGTTGTTCATTCTATATGAGTCCTAATCTAGATTGGTTTGTGAATTTTAAAAGTAAGAGAGGTGGATCTGTGTTACTGGGAAATGACTATGCATGCAGTATTGAAGGATATGGTGATATAAGGCTTAAAATGTTTGATAATGTGATCAGGATTCTACCTAATGTCAGATACATTCCTAAGTTGAAGAGAAACTTGATGTCTCTGGGTATGTTAGATGGTAATGGTCACAAGTCAATTTGAGAATGGAATTCTTACAGTTATGAGAGGAGATATAGCTGTTGTTAAGAATATCTGTTTAGATTTTGATCAGTAAACCATAATAACTTATATTAACTCAGAAATGTAACTAGTACTCTTAGTTCACTTGAACATTGTATAGGATGTTCGGTCTCTGAATGTAATTTTTATATCTTTAAAGAAGATCAAGAAGGAAGCATCCAGCAGAAGAACTCTTTTATTGAAGATCAGAAGACTGTACAAGATTGCTGAAGACTAAGGAAAAATGTGTCTTCAGATTCCTTGGCTCAGATACCTTGAAGAAACTAAGTGTATAAGAGACAAACGTTTCAATAGGTTTCTGATGCACTATATATCACTGAGAATGGACTTGCAAAGCATTCACACACCGTAAGTTCATGCAACACAACCTTGCTCAATTTAGGCGAAAATGCCCATTTTGTTGCGTGTAACTTACGCAATTGTGAAAGTTAACAACTTGCTCATTCCTTTTTTTCTCAATAGGCATGTTGAACATACAAACCGAACACTTACCATGAATCTCCAACCGCTCCTCGAGTACACTTATCATAAATTGGTGCTTACATGGTATCTCCTTTACATTTGTTGATCCGAACTCGTCCAAACAAATTGGACAGCCATGCACTGATACACAATCTCGACCCGAGGCAAGTTGTCCTCATTGCATTTGTTGCGGATCCCAATTTACATTTGTCTCCGAAAAAGGTGAAGTAATTAATCCAAGTGAAATCTTAGCGGGAAATATTGGCGCCATTTCTTCACCACAAACTCTATAAATTGAAATTACCCTCTTTCTCTTCATTCAACAGCAGATGAAGAAAATGGCGCAAGAAATTCCCAATTTCCAAAACCCTAATTTCCTCAAAATCAAGAAGCTATCCGAGAAAGCAATTCTACCTTCAAGGGGCTCTTCTCTCTCAGCCGGCTACGATCTCTCCAGCGCAGCCGACACGAAAGTTCCGGCGAGAGGCAAAGCCCTGATTCCGACGGATCTGAGCATCGCTGTACCCGAGGGGACTTACGCTCGTGTCGCACCGAGATCTGGCCTAGCTTGGAAACACTCAATTGATGTTGGTGCTGGGGTTATTGACGCCGATTACAGAGGTCCGGTTGGGGTTATTCTGTTCAATCATTCCGATGCTGATTTCGAAATCAAGGCAGGTGACAGGATTGCGCAGCTGATAATACAGAGGATTTTGACTCCGGAGGTTACTGAAGTTGAAGGTGATCTCGATGATACTGTTAGGGGGTCTGGAGGTTTTGGATCCACTGGCGTTTGAATGAAGAATGTTGTGTTGTTATTGGTTTATCGGGATTCGACTGGTGTTTGTATTCGTCGATCAGTAGTTAGTACTAGTAGTATGTATGTTTCTAATGAGGAATGATGTTTAGTCAGTTCAGTTTGGGAGTGAAATGTTTTCTTTTGTCTGTTCAAGTCGCTTGCTTGATCATTTTGTCGAACATAATGTGTATTATTCGATCATTTTGTGTTCTTGTGTGGCTTTATTCGATGATTTTTGTTCACGTGGATCATTCAAGGTCTATATGTTGCTCCTATATAAGCAAAAGTTGTGGTTCCATCTGCAGTCTGTTTCAGTTATCAATTTATCGGCACTGGAATGGTATTCTTGTACGTAAATTAGTGTTAGTACTAGTAGTGTCTTATGTTTTTAATGAGGAATGATGTTGAATCAGTTTGGGAGTGAAAGGTCTTCCTTTGTCTGTTCAAGTCGCTTGCTTAATCATTTTGTCGAACATAATGTGGACTATTCGATCATTTTGTGTTCTCGTGTGGCTTTATTCGATGATTTTTGTTCACGTGGATCATTCAAGTTCTATATGTTCTCCTATATAAGCAAAAGTTGTGGTTCCATCTGCAGTCTGTTTCAGTTATCAATTTATTGGCACTGGAATGGTATTCTTGTACGTAAATTAGTGTTAGTACTAGTAGTGTCTTATGTTTTTAATGAGGAATGATGTTGAATCAGTTTGGGAGTGAAAGGTCTTCCTTTGTCTGTTCAAGTCGCTTGCTTAATCATTTTGTCGAACGTAATGTGGACTATTCGATCATTTTGTGTTCTCGTGTGGCTTTATTCGATGATTTTTGTTCATGTTGATCATTCAAGTTCTATATGTTGCTCCTATATAAGCAAAAGTTGTGGTTCCATCTGCAGTCTGTTTCAGTCATCAATTTATAGGCGCTGGAATGGTATTCGTATGCGTAGATCAGTGTTAATGTGGAGTAATGTTTAACCATTTCAGGAAGGAGTACTGGAGTAGTATAGTATTGGGACTGAATGGTCTTCTTTTGTCTGTTCAAGTCACTTAATTGTTTTGTCGAACATAATGTGGTTATGTTTGCTTTTTGATCTCAACTTGAACCATCAATGGTGTTCCTGTTTTATTTGTTGTAAATTTGGAAATCGGCATTTGTGGTTTTATAGGAGGTTTCATTTTGTGTACTTGGTGGCTGTATAAAAACTGCCCTCAACTGGCCTGTACATTAGTTAAGCACCCAGAATTGTGGGTGAGATTCATGCAGCAAAATCTTCTGTGTATCATAAAAAAATATCGTTCAATAATCGAATGAATTAACATGGGTCAATCTAATCTTGTTCACCTTAGGTAACCTAAAAATTGTGATTCCAATAGCTTGTGGATGCAAACTGCAACAAAGAACAAAAACAAACAATTGATGTCAATGTCATCATCTAATATTGATTGACTTGAATTATTCACGCCTAATTTTTTTTTGGGTACATCTCACCATCTGATTAAATATATTATCTCACAAGAAGAACGACTTTTAAGGGCAAATCTGATTAATTAAGTCAGTTTCACAAGTAAAAGTTATAGTATTAATATCCCGATTTCCCTTTTTCTAACAGTGAAAAAAAATCATTTGTCAATCGTAAAATAAAGACTTTTTTACGAAAACAAATTTGCATTCTCAGTATTACATACATTCAATCCTCCACAAAACAATATTCACCAATTTGGTTTTGGAATTTTAGTCTGTTTAAGATTATTTTATCAAAAAGAACCTGTAGTAACAACGGAGAGTTGAGATCGGGACAGAGGAGTATGTTGCAGTCTTGCAGAGATTAGCAGGAACAGAAAATGATATGATTGGTTGGTTGACCTGAGATGAGAGGATCTGGCCGGCATTGTATTATATATAGTGATCCTCAAGTGTTGCTTCATCTCATCCTTCCAAGACTCCTCGAGCAACAAGACGACCGGATACCATCAGCATCAGCAGGTAAACTAGTTCTTGCTTCAGGACAGTCTAACAGTTAGAATTAGAGTGTTAGAAACTGTGGAATGTGCCAAACACTTGAGATGTAGTGATGAACTGATGATCAGGTGGTATGGTATTCGTAATATTTAAGTTGGATGTACAAATTAGGGGAATCGTAACAGGTAACACTTAGGCAGGTCGCTAGCCAGTGTGGTTATTTGTTATGTGTTGTCTGACCGTTATACTGTCTAGTACTGAGTTTTTGCCAATTTAGCTAAATATATACATATTTGGATTGCTTAGTAATTTCCAGTGGCTTCTTTTGTTCTTAGTTCATTTCTTTACTGTTTATGCTACTGCTTCTTCTTCAATTGTAGATAGACTTGTACATAGTATTATTTTTTTAAATCGGTTCAGTTGTCAAGGAACAAGAATAGTACGATATATAGCCCATGCTGGCTGCTGCTGTGTAAAAATTAGACATCTGCTAGCTTTTGGTGTGCTTTATATACATTGTTTCTTGTTTAAAAAGAAAAAGAAATGACAAAGTATTAGTAGTGAACTCTTTTACTTAACTGCAGGTAATTGTAAATCCGAAACATGAACTATTTTCACACATGTGAGCAGCTAATCAATATATACTAACTAGTTTCAGCTATTTTTATTTGAACTAAGGCGAGGAATAGATGGATTCAGGCAGCAGATCTTCTACGAATATTGTATTCAATCATGACTTCTCTGGAGGACTTTGTTCATGGCACCCGAATTGCTGCGAGGCCCATGTGGCTTCTCCAGGACCGCATTACCCTGAGTCACTTTCACGTGGAGGATTTGCTGTTATTACGAACAGGACAAAAAGCTGGCAAGGCCTGGAACAAGATATCACTGCCAGAATCTCTGCAGGATCCACCTACACTGTCTGTGCTTGGGTTGCAATATCCGGAGGTATTCAAAGTGATTCTAATGTGAAGGCCACTCTGAAATTCAAAAGGCAGCAGTCTGACCACGATCCTGAGTATTTGTTCATCGGGAGGTACTACATTCTTTTTCTCTTTAGCATTGCCCTATCATCTCGAGAAAGTATATATTTGCTGATTCCATAGTCTTCAAGCAGTACTTCTGCTTCCACGGAGAGTTGGAAGAAGGTTGAAGGTACATTTGAGCTGTCAACTGTCCCTCAAAGTGTGATATTCTATCTGCATGGGCCTTCACCTGGAATTGACATACTCATAAGATCAATAGAGATCTCCTGTACTAGTTCCACTCAATCTCAAGTACGTTTTATTAAGCTTTGCTACAATGTTGTTTCATGTTTGCTTTGCTATGAAGGTGGTGCCAATACAACAGAGAAATTGCACTTTTCCGCACTTTTATCTCATAGCTAACACAAGTTTCACCTTATTATGTTAGAGGGGAAGTTCAAGTTCTTCTCATGGAGATGGGGCAATCATACTGAATCCATCATTTGACGATGGCCTTAAGAATTGGTCAGTTGGAGGTTGCATTATTGGTTTGCATCATGACATGGGTGACGGTGGCAGAAAAATTCTACCAAAGTCTGGAAAATTCTTTGCATCAGCAAGAAACCGTACAAATAAATCGAACTGTATTAGGCAAGATATAACAGGGAGAGTGCAGCGGAAACTGGCATATGAAGTTCAAGCTGTAGTTCGAATATTTAGTAATAATATCACTAGTGCAGATGTTGATGCTACGCTGCTGGTTCAGGCAGCGGATGGACGTGATAACTACACAAGTATTGGCAGGTATAATTGTATCTCAGTATCATATATCATATCATAATAGCTCATCGTCATCATTTTAAGGTGTCCAATTGGAACAATCTAAGAGGCTTATTGCATGCTTATGCAGTGTGCGTGCAACAGTCAATGGTTGGGTGCATCTGCAAGGACAATTTATGTTCAATGATTCCCAGTTCAAGGCAGTAGTTATTTACTTAGAAGGGCCTCCTCCAGGAACCGATATTCTCCTTGATAATTTAGTTGTAAAGCGTGCTGCCAGACCCCTGCGTGCAACTCCCCCAGTCATTGAGGTATGTAATTTGTCGGTACCTTTCAGATGGCTCGTACATTTAAAAGAAACTGCTGACCTGAAAGATCGAATCTCGCGTGAAGACTGATGATAACAAAAATTATATGAATTGGAGTAATATCTTATATCTGCTCTAAATCCATAAAATGTTGGACTCAAGATGAACTTCTTTGAATCAAACTGCTACATTTTGAAACTAACTTGAGACTTGGTCTAACTTTCAAACAGTGATTTCGTGCATCAATATAATAGGCAAAGGACATTAGGCTCAAGTTGTATGTGCAAGGGTTATATCATGTCTGCTAATGATGGTGATCTCTTCTGTCAATTCTTGCCAGAATGCTGCTTTTGGAGTAAACATTATTGCTAATGGCAACCTTGGTGACGGAACTAGTGACTGGCTTCCTCTTGGAAATTGCAAGCTCAGTGTAAAAAATGGTTCACCACTCGACCTTCTTCCTATGGCTAGAGAATCTCTTGGGGCACATGAACCTTCAAGTGGCCGATACATTCATGTGACCAATCGTACTGAGACGTGGATGGGACCAGCTCAGATGATAACAGCCAAAGTGAAGCTGTTTTTGACTTATCAAGTTTCCGCTTGGGTTCGTATTGGCAATGGGGCAACTAAGCCTCAAAAAATTAGCGTTACTATTAAAGTGGGCAATGATCAATGGGTAAATTGTGGTCAGATTGAGTCGAACAATGCAGATAAATGGTATGAATTGGTTGGTTCTTTCCGAATTGAGAAGAAAGCGGCCGAAGTAATGGTCTACTTAGACGGTCCCGATCCTGGTGTTAATCTGATGGTTGCTGGGCTTCAAATCTTTGCTGTTGACAGACGTAAACGGTTTGAACTCTTGAAGAACAAAACTGATAAGGTAAATGCTAAATTTCTACAACTTTTCTTCAAATAATTATGAGCTGATATGCTGTTATGGAATCACAACTTAAAAACATTTCTGGCTTACTAGAGATGTATTAGAATTCTACTGAACACGAAAGGCTTCGATCCACTAGCCGAATCTTGTTTATGCAGATTAAATTTTTCAAAAGTGCTGTCTTATGATCCAGGTGCGTAAACGTGATGTCATCTTGAAGTTCTCCGCATCTCATTCAAGTACTTTGAGTGGCACTTCTGTGAAAGTAAAACAAAAGCAGAACAGTTTCCCATTTGGATCTTGTCTAAGTAGATCAAGCATAGACAACGAAGACTTAGTCGACTTCTTTACCAAAAACTTCACCTGGGCTGTATTTGAAAACGAGTTAAAGTGGAAGCCGACGGAGCCAGAACAGGGTAAGTTCAGGTACGGTGATGCAGATAAGATGCTTGACATGCTTTCGAAGCGAAATATTCAAGTTCGTGGTCATTGTATCTTATGGGAGGGTGAAAGTGAAATCCAGGCATGGATACAGGGTCTTAGCAAAAGTGACATGAAGTCAGCGATAAACAAGCGTCTAAAAGACCTCTTGACACGCTACAAGGGAAAGTTTAAGCACTACGACGTGAATAATGAAATGCTCCACTGCTCGTTCTACCAAGACCGTTTGGGGAAGGATATAAGAGCAACCATGTTCAAGAGAGCTAATGAACTTGACCCAACAGCTACTTTGTTTGTAAATGATTACCATATTGAGGATGGTCATGACGCCCGATCATCCCCTGAGAAGTACTTGAATCATATTGTTGATCTCCGAGAGCAAGGGGCTCCTGTTGGTGGAATAGGCATACAGGGCCACATAGATTTTCCTGTTGGCCCGATTGTTTGTTCCGCACTCGATAAACTGGCGAAGATCGGGCTCCCAATCTGGTTCACGGAGATTGATGTTTCATCCATCAACGAGTTTGTTAGAGCTGATGATCTGGAAGTTATGCTCAGGGAAGCGTTTGCCCACCCTGCAGTCAAGGGCATAATGTTGTGGGGTTTCTGGCAGTTGTTAATGTATCGGAAAAATGCTCATTTAGTGCATGCGGAAGGGGAGGTTAACGAGGCAGGTAAAAGGTACCTCGCGCTTAAGGAAGAGTGGCTGTCTCATGCTAATGGTAAAATCGACGATCAAGGCCAGTTTAAGTTCAGAGGGTTTCATGGAACGTACGTGGTTGAATTCGTAACTCATGCTAAGAAGAAGGTGGTGAAGACATTTGTTGTTGAACCTAAACCTTCTCCGGAGACTCTGGACCCAGTTGTGATTTCCTTCAATTTGTAGTTCAATGATTCCTGTTAAAAACTAAACATACTGATAACTGATGATACTATATGGTATATGTCTGTTCCTTTGCAAGTTGTTTCTATTATTCAAGAAAACAATGAAATGATGTACTAGTATTTGCATTGTAATCTTGCAAACTCACACTTCCAATACATATTTTACACAAGGGAAACTAATCCATGTAGCCTGACCGAGTCGGCACATTTTTTTTCGTTTCCTGTGTGATACTCGGCTCGTCTCGTTAAATATCACAACGGGATTCGGATTTTGGTACAAAGTAACAAGAAAGAAAACTACACTGAAAGCGTACGAAACAGAAAAAGGATAAATGTAAAGCAAAAGTCAACCGATCCAGTTCACCAAACCTAACAATTGCGATTTCAAGAGAGCAATTACAAAAACTACGATCACAAGAACAAAAGCAAGGTATCAATGTCATGTTGAGTAAAAGCAAAGCACCATACTACTATACTATACTATTAGCATCACTAGACTAGAATAGACCCAACAATGACCCATCATCAATGAATTCATTTTCCTACGAAAACCTCTACTTTAAGCCCAAATTAGCCTTCTTGGGAGTGAAATTAAGCCAAGATTTTGCTGTATCATAAATGTTGCAGAGATCAAGGAAGTGGAAAATGATTTGATTGGTTGGTTGAGCCGGTCCCGCTCTTTTCCTAGACTTGACTTACAAAGGACCTTTTGCCGCCTATATAATGAGCCACTTCTTCAAATTCTGCTTCACAGGTCATCGAGTTCGAAAAGCCATCAACGAGCAAGAAGAAGGTTGCCCACCATCGCTAAAGCAGGTACGAGGTTGTTTCTTGCTTAAAAATCTTACCTTTTTGAATTCTTGATTGGTAATGTTAGTACCCATTTGGGATTTTCTTCGTTTCTTTAATGTTTTGCTACTTTTTGGATTTTAGGGATCAAGAGACGACATTATGGAGGAGGAGAAGAAACAATCGACATCCAATGCTGCTGAGTCTTCTGTTTCTCAGTCACATACCGAGGTAAATCTGACATCTTTTTTATTGGTGATCTTGTCATTGTTTTATTAGGTCGTAAATTTAGCAATAGGTAATGACTAATGACGAAAAGTTAGTTTCGGTTTTTCTTTATCTGTCAGTTTTTGGGCTAAAGATTTGATCTTTCATGTTAATGTGGATTATTTGTTGTTTATGTTGATTGTATATGCATGAGGGTGCACCTTGGTGCAATAAGACACTTTTCCCTTCACGTTTCCGAAGTGTGTTTATATAGACTGGGCTTTGATAGGATGGACTCTTATTTAATGCTAAATGTTTTTGGAGTTTCAATGGTTGAGGTGTGAGTTTAGTATCAGCGGGAGATATTCTGATGTTTGTATGACTGTATCTTTCACTTCGAAATGGGTTTGGAGATTCAATGGTTGAGGTGTGAGTTTAGTATCAGCTGGAGATATTCTGATGTTTAAATGATTTTATCTTTCACTTCGAAATGAGAACTCTGGCTTTGTTGTTTACACACTGAGTGATTGAAAATGAGGTGATAAAATGCATCGGCCAAAATTCCTTCATTAGAATTTACTGGTGCAATTCTGGTTTTTGGATGAGGTCCTTCATTGCTTTTTAGATGATGAAAGATTTTTCAAGACTCTAAGATGATCGTGTTTGTCAGTTTTCAAAGTGGCCGCCTGCTTTTATATTCTCATAGACTCTATCCACTGTATATTTCTTTGTTAAGATAAGGTGCAAGTGCTGCAACAAATTGTTTGGTTTCTTTGTCAATCTATTAATTTTGTACAAGAATTATTTGTCTAGCAACATCCACAAGACCACGTGAGTTGATACTGAAGTCTTATTTATTTTTGGTACTTTCAGCTGAACTTAAATGAGGAAGTGAAGGATTTAGATACCAGGCCTGCTAATAATATTGTACTGAATCATGACTTTTCTGGTGGACTTAATTTGTGGCACCCAAATTGCTGCAATGCCTTTGTGGCTCCTTCAGAGCCACGTTTCCCTGAATCACATCCACCTAAGTTAAGTGGCAGCTTTGCTGTTATCACGGATAGGAAACAATGCTGGCAAGGCCTGGAACAAGATATCACTGACAGGGTCTCTGCAGGGTCCACCTATACTGTTTGTGCTTGGGTTGCAATATCAGGAGCTATTCAAGGAGATGTTAACGTGCAGGCAACTCTGAAACTTGACCAAGACCTTTCATCCCCCAGCTATTTGTGCATTGGGAGGTATATTATCTATCTATTTTGCATTGCTTTATCAGCCGGTGAGCAATTGCTTAATCCATAATTCTCATGCAGGACTTCTGCTTCCAGGGAGAAGTGGGAGAAGATTGAAGGTACATTTGCACTGTCAAGTGTACCCCAAAGAGTTATATTTTATCTGGAAGGGCCTTCACCTGGAATTGACATACTCATAAGATCAGTGGAGATCTCCTGTACTAGTTTCAATCATCATCATGTAAGTTTATTTAGAACCTGCTTGGTTCTTGCATGTTTGCTTCACTACAAAGGTGGTGTCCATATATACCGGCAACTGCATGCCACCGCACTTTATCTTCTTGTAGCTTGGAGAGTGTAAATAAGCTTCCTTATATTTTCAAAAGTGTGCAAAATATCCCCCTCCAGGAGGAATTATGCACATTTTTTATGAATACTTGGGATTATATGGACTCTGTGGAATACAAGAGGTAATTTGCCTATAATAGAATGTATGAGGCAAACTGGAACTGGCTCTAATGTTAACTTTCCTTGGACTGACATTTATGTAAAGGTCTCAAAATTGTCCTTTTGCCACTTACAACTGAACATATGTTGTTTGCTTATGATAGAGGCAGAGATCAGGTCCTTCTGACGGAGATGAGAGCATCATACTGAATCCAACATTTGATGATGGCCTTAACAGCTGGACAGGGAGAGGTTGCAAGATTGTTTTGCACGATTCCATGGGTGATGGGAAAGTTCTTCCAAAGTCTGGAAAGTTCTTTGCATCGACAGCTGACCGTACCCAAACCTGGAATGGTATTCAGCAGGAGATAACAGGGAGAGTGCAGCGGAAACTGGCCTATGAACTTGATGCTGTAGTTCGAATATTTGGTAATAATATAACTAGTTCAGATGTTAGGGCTACACTCTATGTCCAGGCAGCAGATCTCCGTGAACAATACATAGGCATTGGCAGGTAAAAATTATCTGCATTTCATATATCAGAATAGCTGATTTTCACAAGTTTTGAGGTGGCCTTGAACATTCTGTAGAAAATATTCTCAGAAGGTTATTGGTTATACAGTGTGCAGGCAACTGTCAATGATTGGGCACAGCTGCAAGGAAAGTTTCTTTTAAATGGTCCCCCCTCGAAGGCAGTTATTTTCTTAGAAGGCCCTCCTTCGGGAACTGATATTCTCCTTAACAATCTAGTTCTAAAGCATGCTGCCAAACCTCTGCCTCCAACTCGACCAGTCGTTGAGGTAAGTAAATAGTCGATACCTTGCAGTCTCAGCTATATTACAAGAAAATTGCATGAGGATTCCCTGTATTTTATGTAAATGTGCCAAATCTCCCCTTCGCACGCTCCCATTTTATGCTTTGTTTTGTTTATCCAATGAAATTCTTAGCGTGCAAAAATTATCTTACACGTGGAGATTCGGCTCGATTAGCATTTTATGCTGATATGCCTGATGTGCCCTCTGTCTCTTCATCTCATTAGGATGCTGCTTTTGGAGTCAATATTATTGCTAATAACAACCTTGGTGATGGCACCACCAATGGCTGGTTTCCACTTGGAAATTGCACACTCAGTGTAAGAAATGGTTCACCACATATCCTTCCTCCTATGGCTAGAGGATCCCTCGAACCCCATCAGCCTTTAAGTGGACGCTACATCAGTGTCACCAATCGTACTCAGATATGGATGGGTCCAGCTCAGATGGTAACGGATAAAATTAAATTGTTTTTGACTTATCAAGTTTCGGCTTGGGTTCGTATAGGCAATGGGGCAACTAAGCCTCAAAACATTAATGTTGCTCTTGGTGTGGATAGTCAATGGGTCAATGGTGGTCAGGTTCAGTCGAATGATGATAAATGGCATGAAATCGGTGGTTCTTTCAGAATCGAGAAGCCAGCTACAAAAGTAATGGTTTATTTACAAGGTCCAGATCCTGGTGTTGATCTGATGGTAGCTGGGCTTCAAATCTTTCCAGTTGACCGTCATAAAAGATTTAAGCACTTGAAGCACCAAACAGACAAGGTAAGTGCTGAATTTCCAGCTCTTGTTATGTAGAATTTCTAAAGCTTTCCTTGAAGTAAATTGGCCATCAAATCATGATTTTCTGTTTTTACAATATCATAACTTTTGATGTTTATGCCTCAGTGGATATGTACTAGTATTAGAATTTTATCCAACTCTAAAGGTCTTGTCCTCTAGGAAAATGCGGATTATGTTTCTCAGTACATTCTCTTATGATGCAGGTGCGCAAACGTGATGTCATCTTGAAATTCTCTGCATCCGATTCAAGCACTCTCAGTGGCACCTTAATAAAAGTAAAACAAATGCAGAACAGTTTCCCGTTTGGGTCATGTTTAATGAGATCAAACATGGACAACGAAGACTTCATGGACTTCTTCACCAAACACTTCAACTGGGCCGTGTTTGCAAACGAGTTGAAGTGGTATTGGACGGAGGCACAACAAGGAAACTTCAACTACAAAGATGCAGATGAAATGCTCAACTTCCTTTCAAGCCGTAACATTCAGCTTCGTGGTCACTGTATCTTCTGGGAGGTTGAAAGTACAGTCCAATCATGGATTAAGGGTCTAAGCAAAACTGACATGATGTCAGCAGTTCAGAACCGTCTAACAGGCCTCTTGACTCGCTACAAGGGCAAATTCAAGCACTACGATGTGAACAACGAAATGCTCCATGGCTCGTTCTACCAAGACCATCTGGGAAAAGACATAAGAGTTAACATGTTCAAGACAGCAAATCAACTTGACCCGTCTGCCACCTTATTCGTTAATGATTACCACATCGAGGATGGTGACGACACACGATCAACACCTGAGAGGTACATCGAGCACATTCTCGATCTCCAAGAGCAAGGGGCTCCTGTTGGTGGAATAGGCATACAGGGTCACATAGATTGCCCTGTCGGGCCAATTGTTTGTTCTGCACTCGATAAACTGGGGATTCTTGGGCTGCCAATCTGGTTCACAGAACTTGATGTTTCATCCGTCAACGAGTTTGTCAGAGCTGACGATTTTGAAGTCATGCTTCGTGAAGCGTTTGCGCACCCTGCAGTCGAGGGCATAATGCTGTGGGGCTTCTGGGAGCTGTTCATGAGCCGGGATAACTCTCATTTGGTGAACGCGGAAGGGGATGTGAACGAGGCAGGTAAAAGGTACCTCGCGCTTAAGAAAGAGTGGCTTTCTCACGCTGGTGGCGAAATCGATGAACAAGGTCAGTTTGTGTTCAGAGGCTATCAAGGAACTTATGAAATTGAATTTCCAACTTTTGCTAACAAGAAGGTGGTGAAGACATTTGTTGTTGATCCTGGTATGGAACCAGTTGTGATATCCATAAATTTGTAGTTCCATTGTTACTGATCTTCAGATGATACTTTGACAAGTGATTAAAATCATAAAAATCAGGTTAAAATAGATATTTTTAACTAAGTTTACACGATTATAGTCGCTATAGTCTCAATTGCTGATAATATGGTGTGATTTGTGAATGAAACTAAAAGGGAACAATTAATAATTCGTTTGTTCATTTGTAATATTAATGAAAACAATCAAGTCTGGTACTTGAGTTTCTTTTATGTAGCAAACTCACTTCCAACATATGCCCTCTTCAAATGGGATTTGTTGGAGACCTCAAGTAACAAAAACCACATCTAACGGTTGGTTGTTGATATAAGTGGTAGCAAGATTGCGAGTTCGAACATTGTGAAAGTAAAAGGATGTCACTGAGTGGACTGTCCCAAAAAAGAATTGATACGTGATAACGTTCGACTGGATTAGTCGCATTTTATGGATACTCAGAAATTGGAAAAGAAAATGATTGATTTGGGAGAATATGTAGACAAGTCTCGTGAATCATTGTCCCGTACACATGTGAACTAAAAGATGAAGCAAAATAACTTGCAGACTTTCTTGTGACATTCTTCATCATGTGACTTCATCAATAAGCTTGTCAGTTGTGAATGTTCATTGCATATAAATATGGGGTTACAAACTCATGGACCCGCAAAAAATTACGGATCCAAATGAGCCCATATATGGGTCGGGCTATTTATAGTATGTCGGGTCTACTACTAGCTTAGGCAATTATGCAGCACCCGAGTCCGAATCTTGTACTTAGAGTGGAGTACTCGAGTAAGACCCTGTCCATTGAGATTCTTAGATGTAAATTGTAATTTTTCCGTTCCGTCCCATGTTACTCATTTTGACTTTTTTCGGTCAACCATTTTCAACTTTGACTACGAATAAATCTTAAACGATAAATGTAAAATGTTCAATTAAATTATATTATGATACTTTAAGTACTAAAGTTTCATAACATAACTTAATTGAACATTTTACATTTGCAGTTTAAGATTAATTGATTAAAGTTAACAATCGCTGATTGGAAAAATCAAAGTGAAAGAATACTTTATTTAAGAATTAGTAACTTCCACTAAAATTTAAAATTAAATATACAAGGTGCCAGTTGACCCTTATAGTCTTCATTTGTTCCTTTAAGACTGAAATATGACTTGTTGATTTAACTTTTTGCCATGTCCCAAGACATTAAAATCACACCTCTATTATTGTACAACATCAAACGTTGAAAGTTCTTAATTCATCATGTGATTCAAGGAAAAATCGACCCTACAACAAGTGTGGGTGCCCCTCATTGTAGCTAGCAGAGTGCACCCTAGGATCGAGTCCGTGATTCACCAGTTAATTAACAAGAAAGGCGAATCTTATGCTTGTAAGTTTGTCTTTGTAATGATTCTCCATGTAATAACAAATTATTAAAAGCTTCATTGTGTCATTTAGTTATAAATAATAGAAAAAATGTATGAAGGTAAGTAATATCGTTGTTTCTGATAATGAATTGTCTTTTTTTTTGTTGAATTAGGGTTTTAGTTAGTGCGAATTGGTCTGTTTCAATTTAATCAAAAAAGATGAAGAAGAAATATTGGTTATTGTTGTCGTTGTTGTTTTATGAAGAATTGATTTTGTTGAGGTTGGATTAGAGCTTTGAATTTAATCGGAGAAGATAGATTGAGTTTTTTAATGATAAATTGATTATGTTGAGGTGATTTAGGACTTGAAATTTAATTGGATAAGACAAATTGAATTTTTTTTAATGATGAATTGATTATGTTGGGATTGCATTAGGGATTACAATTAGAATTAGACATGTTGGTTTTTTTTAACTAAAGTCTAACTTACATATATATTATAAATCGGTTCAATTTAATTTAAATTAAATACTCAATTGTGTAACTTTAATAGTTATTTATATGTATAAAAAATACATATATATAAAAATGTAATAGTATAGTACATTCCAGAATCACAAGTCACAGCTATCTTTGTTTACTATATGAATATTCTCCTTAAATAATGTATCCCACCATCAGCATTAGTGCTAAAAGGATGCTAAAAGTGCTAATCACTGCCAGAAAGTATTGAATGATTAGCTTAAGTTGGCAGATAATGACTCATTTAGTAATGGTCAGTGTTTAAATTGATGGTATATCGAGATGAATCACGTTCGAAGTAATACTCCCTCCTATTTTTTATATACGTTTTGGGTATTTCACACAAATTAAGACAAATTTCTCTTTATTAATAGTCTTGGGAAATGATTTAGAACAAAAATGTTAGTATTTTGAACAAATAAATCCACCAATAAAAGATAAAAATGTCTTTAATTGTATACATAAAATAAATGAAAAACAATAAAATCAATGAGTTTGATGCCTAACAAATTGTGAAAACACAGAATTACGTAGCAGAATCTCCTAAAACACCTTTTATGTCAAATGAAAAATAACTCAAAATATCATATATTAAAAATAGGAGGGAGTAAGTAGTACTCACTCCATTCCGTTTATATAAGCCACGAACTTTTCGACATTATTTATAAGACGACTAATAGTTTATTACAAACTTTTTTATTATTTTAGAAAGTGTACGTTACAAAAAGGAATAGTTACATTTTTAGGAATAGTTACATTTTTTAACGGTAGTGAAGGAGTAGTATTAAAGAAAAGAAAAATAACCATGATTGTCCTCCATATAAAAGTTATTGTCGATTTAACACCACTATCCCTTTGTTATTTTATGGTGAATCCCACGTAAAAGTGTTATTTATGGAGTTTGATATTGTTACCCAATTTAACTTAAGAACAAACTGCAATAACTCGGGATCAATTCAAAAAACTCATTAGAAATTCCCAGAATTTCATTAAATTTCAAGAAGCTGTTTTAGCTCTCTGATCATCCATTTCTCAGCTTTTGCATGAAAGTTATGTATATGTCATAACAGTATAACACTGTGCTGTGCTAGTCCACTAATTAGAATTACGAATCCATTGGTTTCCTTGGATGAAATTCTGAACAGAGTAAGACTCAACGTGCTCAGCCGGAATCTGGCTGCTCCACGGAACTCGAGCAGTCGCATTGGATCCGGCCCCGGAGTTCTGGAATTCCCCGTAATACAATGTGCTCAATCCCAAATCACCGCTCCAAGGCAACCACCCACCCGGAGAAATAAGAGCCTCCAAAACACATTTAACGAAAACTGTCCTTGAGTAGAGCTTCCATGGCCTGCCCAAGAAATTCTTATGCGCCTTAGGCTTGCTATAGTACAAAGCCATATACGCATCAGTGCCGTTGATCAGACAATTCTGGAACACGAACCCTGTCATTTGGCCAGGGTCTATTCTCCCATGAGCTGTAACGGCATTCGTCTCACCTTTATCGGGATTAAGTTGGCGAGGAGCAATAAGGATTTGGCAGTCCTGGAAAAAAGCAGCTGAGTTCCCGAATATGAAGTCAACATTCCCCTGGATCCGGCATGATTTGTAGTATTGTCGTAAGCTGTGAGCGTACAAGGTGTCTTGGTTGCTTAGAAACTCACAGTTTTCGACAATTGAGAGATCACTGTCTGATCGGAAAGCTACTGCTTGGTGAGCTACGGGACCTGCCGTGTTCTGGATGGTGAGACCACTTGCCATGAACCCATCACCAATCACTCCTGCACCACCAATATGTTATAACAACAATGGCATATTAGGTGAAACGGAATCCGAATGGACACCCACTTTACAACCTTTTTGACATAAACATACAGTATGTGCTTGCAAACACTACTTTCCAAGCATGCCTAAACAACCACCAAATGCATTTGCAAACACTACTTATTATCTTAACTTATCCGAATTCTTGCAAACAACACCTATCAAATTCGGTTTTGAGTCATTTTCACAGAATTCTACCTCACTTCAATATTTCACATTAACCACAAGCTATTACTACAAATCTGCAAAACTTCAATCCAAATCTTTCACATCACCAAAGAATATCGGAATATAAGACAAGGTTATGAGAAATGAGACCGAGACACATGCCAATGTTAAAATACTAAAAACATGTCAATGTCTATGAATAAACAAAACAAAAACTTGTGAAGCATCAAACCAAGTCAAGAACAACTTGCATCTCAAAGCTCTATTTTCACTTGAATATTTCACCTCAAGCACAAACCTATTGCAAACACTAATAACAATTGTCTCCAATCACAGTGTCTTTGAAAACCAGTATCCGATAAAATTGGAATGATAGAGACAAGATTAGCATAGCCCCTGCACAACGATAACATGCTACAAATCGAGCTAATGATAATTCAAACAAACACCAAGACGATTAGTAAAACACTAAACACATTCTCAAAAATGTCAAAGTCCATCAATAAACTAAACAAAACTAGATTCCTAAGTCCAAATTCACCACGAAAACAACGAAAACTCACCAACAGTCGCCGTGTTATACGTCGTCATCCCCTGCATACCAACATTAGCAGAGGCAGTAATCACAGTCTTCCCAATCCCATCTCCCAAAAACACCAAATTCCTCTTCTCCAATGGAACTCTCACTGTCTCCTCATAAATACCAGCCTTAATCCCAATCACAAACCTCTTCCCACCCTCAAGATTCTCCGGTGCAGCATCAACACCTGCCTGAACACTCATGAAATCACACCCTTTCTTACAAACAGTCACATCCACCTTCAAACCTTCCGGCACACCCCCGGTCACCGCCTCATCAGAACCCGTCCCACGTTCCCAGAAACCGTCCCTCTCCGTTTTCGGCACACCCCAGAGCACAAATTTATCCCCAAAAACATCCACATTCATCAGCATACCCAGCGCATTGCTGGTTGATGCAATCAACGAGCTGTTCAAGAACGACATCGTTTCTCCGACTAGAGACGTCGAATTAACGTATTTTAATGCCGACCAGCTATCGTACTGGTAAACCAGAGCAGAGCTCATCCACGCGCGCGCGTCCTTCAACGAATTGTGCGGAAAAGCTGAGCTTTTTACTAAATTGATTCGGTATTCTGAGTATCTCAACAGTTCTAAGCAATTGTTAGCTGCTTCCGTTCCGTTTTTGTCCCCTTTGAAATGGGATAGCACGGATTGCACCAAGACTCGACCTTTTTGGAGATTTGTTGTGGAAACTGAAATGGCTGATTCGATTGCGTCTGTTAATGTAGAAGGGGAAAATTGGGATAGTGACGATTGGCAGGAAATGGGGTCTTGTGAGGCCTTGCAGACGTTTTGGACGACGGAGGATTGGAGGTGGCGGTGGCGGTGGCCGGAGGTGGCGGAGGAGAAGAGGAGGAGGAGGAGAATTGTGAAGGAGAAGAGTGTCGCCATTGAAATGAGGATGAGCTTAAAGGTGTGGTTTTTGGAAAGGTTTGTTTGATGGGTGTTTGTGGGTTGGAGAACTGGGGGTTTTATAGGTTTTCTTTGTTGCATTGTGATTGGTAGTTTTTTCGATTTCTCACTGGTATCGGATTTGATTTGGGTAATATTGATTATTTGCTTTAATGGTAAGTTTGTAAAGTGGTTTTGATTTGGATAGTCTTGGAAGGTAATGTGATTAGTGGGGGATATGGAGCACTACAGAACAATGGGGTAGTGTACTGTACCGTAAGTTTCTGGGATCTGTTAGCGACAGTGAGTGTGTCGGTGAAAACTGAAAAGGATGATGATCTTGTAATATACCCGGTCTATAGAAGTATTTTCGTGATTATTTCCTAATGGAATAGGGAAAATTGGGGTTGTGTTGCAATTAATGGAGATTATTGTGCTGAAATCTGGACTGGTGTGGTTAATGGTTATGTCTGTGAATGGGGTGTTTGGTGAAGATGATGGTCGGTTGGAGTAACCAGGTTGTGAGAGTGATGATCATATAATAATCGTGGTTTATAACACAAATGTCCCCGGATAACGACGAAATTATAAATAAACTCGATCTTTCGAAGTTCCTCCGTCGTAGCACAACCTTTCCACTTCAACTTTTTTCGGTCGAACTTTCATTATCTTATTGAACATTTTACTTTTACGATTTAAAATTAATTCGTAGTCAAAATCGAAAAGTTGTGGAGAAAAGTCTATAGTGAAAAGTATATGGAGAAAAGTTGTGGGACTGAATTTCAATATACAAAATTTAGGAAGTGTTGTGTTTTTCTTTGTTTCATTATTTTAGAAAAAAAAAAAGAGATGTTCCTTTGGATTCTTAAAAAAACTCATTTTGAAGTAAAAGAAAATTACAATTTATGTAACATCAATTTTGGGCAGTGATATTAAATCTACATTTCAAGATTAATAAAATTCTAGGAACTATGATATTACAAAGTGGGAAGTCCTTCCAATTAAGTGATTAACTATCCTAACATTTGTAATATATGTTATATGGATAGCTAAACACAATCTTGCTAAAACGCTCGACTCTTGGTGTCCAATACCTAAACTCTGAAGGGTACAAGACTGATGTCAATCTCTTCGGGTACCTTTCTTTGAGGCGGAAACTTGGGAAGAAGGCTAGCTAGCTTCTTAGCATTTGCTAAATTCTCCGCGAACTCGAGTAAAATTCCCGCCTCTCTTCCATCGCGTTCCTTCGCTAGGGCCACGATCATGGTGTCCGAACACAATGAGCCTGTACTGGTACCGTAACATCTATTGTTGAAAGGAGGTGCATCATTTATTTTGAAAGACCAAGAACCAGTTCTCCAATCAAAATGGTACAGAGGCAGGAATCTTTGTCCGTAAATAGCTATAAATTCAATTGCTGCAAGAATGAACTCAAATTCTTCATTGGACATGTAATAAGGAAAGCTCACTCTCGTCCACCCTGGCTTTATTCCAACATAGCCCTGTCGTCGTATCATTTTCCGTCAGTTATAGTTTTAAAAGCAACGGAAGAAAGTTATTGTCGAACACATAAAACATCATGATGCACTACAGTATACCGTACATGACTAGTTGTGGTAGTAATGCTGACCTTTTCTATGGCTGATCTGAAGGCAAGCGAATGAGGCTCATCAACCTTGAGCAACCTATGTCCATAAGGCCCTGCACATACGCATCCACCACGAGCTTGGATGCCAAAGAGATCATTAAGAAGTTTCGCAACAAAAGGTCCGTGCAATGGCTTATCTCTAATGTTACCCGTTTCTCTCCACATGTCAAGGCCAGATACTTTTCCTTCATCATTTACGCCATGTGGTGATGATATAGACAAGTATGTGGTCGAATAGATGAGGAACGATAAGATTGATTGCCTCTTGGCGGTGGTGTTGCCTAAAATCGTGACGTGAGGGTTGGGAAGGAGTATCTTCAATGCTGTTCTAATGTATTTTTGCTCTTGCATCTCAATGGCTTCGTAGCCAATGTATTCTTTTATTGAGAACGCAAGTGCTGCTCTTATTTTCTGGATGATTTGTGGAGTTCCTGCATCTTCCCTTTCTTCAATGTTATGAACATATAAGGTATCCTGATCAATTGTTCCGCAGTGAATATTGCGTGTGGGGGGATAAAATTTAGCTTTGAAAAGGTGTGTATGTAAAACACCGATGTACCTTTTCATTATGTCCGTTGACATAATCAACTGTCCCGCCTCCACAAGTACTTGGAGGCGAGGAGCCCAACATATAGAGTGCCTTGTTCATCAGGAGCACTCCAGGTGATCCCGGACCTCCCACAAACTTATGTGGGCTTAGGAAAATTGCATCGTACCCATCCATCTTGTCCGATTTCATGTCAATCTTTCCATAAGGACCACTGCAGATCAATGCCAAATAAACACACAATCATACACAGATGATTTACTCGTTTGTCTATACATTAGAGAGTAATTTACATACCTTGCTGCAAAGTCGAAGCACACAAATGCGTCAAACCAATGAAAAAGGCGCGCGACAGCCCTTGTGTCCGTATAAATCCCAGTGACATTGCTGCAAGCCGAAAAGGAACCAATAATCCTCCTCTTCTTCAACTTATAGTACTTGATTTTACGTTTCAGTTCATCCATGTCAATTAGGCCATTGTCGTCGAGGCCAATCTCCACCACCTCCGCCAGGCTCTGCCTCCAAGAGAGAATGTTGGAGTGGTGCTCGTAGGGACCAATAAAGACAACCCATCTTTCTTGGTCGCTCAAGCAACTCAACATCTTTTCCCTCAAAATTGACGGAATCGTTATTCCCATAACTTCTTGTAGCCGTTTGATGGCTGCAGTGGTACCTGATCCGCAAAATATCAGGACATCATCCTCTCCACCACCTAAGCATTTCTTGATGTAACTTGTTGCCTCGTGCACCATTTTCGTGGTATGATATCCAACATAACTATCGCTTGTGTGACTATTGCCTGATTTAAGATAAACCAAGCAAACATTTCAGCAAATCAAGCTAAGTAAAATTGTTGAATCAAAATCAGGATTTATTACATACTCCCATATTTTATCCTGCTAATCAAGTTAAGATAAATTACATGTATAATTTCTTATTTTATCAATTACTATAAGATCACATACCGTAATACGGAAGAACATACGTTCTTATGCAATTCTCGATGTTGTTGAGGCAGCGGCCTGAGGCAGTATGATCAGCATAAGTGAGACGACGGTTACCAAAAGGCGTTTCGATTTCTGCATCTGCACCAATGATCTGGGAACGCAGCCAGCTGAGTTTCTTGTCAATACTGATCATCATGTCCTGATTTTCTGCTACAAGTACCTTCTCCAGAGCTTGGAACAATTTATTTCCAGAATATGGTGTGTGATCCTTTTCATGATCTTTATCCATCAGATCAGTATCTTCTAAGATATGTTACTCTCGTGATGATTATAATAGTCAACATGAATTTCTCTAAGGATTTTATATGGAGTCGAAATTTAATGTGCCAACTGTACGATACATTTGATGACTCAGCTAGAGTTGAATCCAATTCGTGTACGATATAAGAATGGGACCGTACGAGTTCAGATGTCGAATTATGATCACATATGCATCTGAATTATACTGATACAAGGCTTTAAAATTATGTTAAGATACTTTTCAATGAGAGTAAGGCTATGTTCTCTTCAACTGTAATTTTCTGAACTGAACTTAACTGAACTGGATGGAACTGAACGGAACTTAACTGAACTAAACTAAACTGAATTATAGTATAAAATATAACTAAGCAGAACTGAATTGAACTGAACTGAATGAATTTTCAGTTGAAGATAACATAGCCTAGAGCCTAATTCATAGACAAAAAATCGACATGTAAACTCGTAATTCAGTGGGGACGGAGTATTGGATCAGTAGTTTCTGGGTTGGGCAACTTTGAAGTCCAAAGCGTTATGGGCTAAGCATCAATTGTATCAGCTGGACTGAAAATTAAATTGTTTCAACTACTTCGGCCCTATCCTTTTGGAGTTCACATTAATTAGCCCTTATCCTGTTCCTTGAATATTCCGGAGAAAGAAAATAAACAATGAATACTCAAAATCTAATATTGGAAAGTTTATCAAGAAAATGATTTTAATTATTTGCTATATTTTGATTTAAGTTCTTTGCATGTGTTTCCTACCGAGACACAATTTGTAATTTGCTAGAATTCTTGGGTAAAATTCATTTTTGGTACTTCAGTGTGAGACATATTCAATTTTGGTACTCCACAGTGATCGCGTCCAATTTAGGTACTAATTATCAATAATTATTTTCAGTTAAGTAACTAATTGTAAATTTGATGGTGGGAGTGCAAATCAGTACCAAGTTACAATTAACTTAATCTCAATTTCACGTGAATTTGATCAATTGAAAGTCAATTGAAATATAACTGGGGGAGCCTACAAAAAAAATCTAACAAAGAAGAATCCGACGCTTGTGAGTGGGACGAAGTCCACAATATCTTGCAAATGGTCAATTTTCTATGTCTATCTTTCGGGCGTTTGACATTCGCTTGCACGCGAATGTGATGATGCACCTCATAAATCCAATTAGTACCTTAATTGTAAATAGTTATTGATATTTAGTACCAAAATTGGATGTGGTCACTGGCCACTATAGAGTATCAAAATTGAAAATGTATCACACTGTAGTACCAAAAATGGATTTTACCCTTTAAACCTACTATAGTACTACTATATTAATCTCAATACACGTTACGACTCAATTTAACAAAACTAGTTGATTAGCTAGTTAGTAATTGATAAGCTAGCTGATAGTTGATTAGGTAGTTGATAAGCTAGTTGAATTTTATAAAAGTGTGTAGTAAATCAATTAGCTGATTTGCTAAATATGATATGCGGAAAAAAATCAGCTAGCTTATTTTTATAAGCTTCCTGGACAAGCTTATCAGATCAGCTACCAGCTAGACGTTCATGTAACAGGCTTATTACGAAAATAAATTTATCGAGCTGATAAACTTATGCTAAATAAGGCCTACAACTTATTCTTTAAATCAATCATTTCACTCTTACCCAAACCATATTAAACCTTATAAACATATAATTCTTTTAATGTATACCAAAGTAGTAAGAATCGCAATGGCATGAAAGTTCAGTTACAATTCAATTGTAATAACCTCATTTTAGCTCACCCTTTGATTTTAAGCCAAAAACCCGATAGTGTCATTGATTAAGATTGATTGCGTGTAAGCAGGAGATATATGTAAAACAAATTGATAGTAGTATTTATTAAGATGATTGACTTAAGAAACAAAGTTGTACTTATTTCTTAAGATGATTGATTTAAGAAACAAAATTTGTATATTTATGCAAGATGATTGATTGGTTACCGATTAAGTCATCTCTTGACTCAATAATTTTGCATGAGTACATTTTAATTATTAACTATATTTATGATAGTAAGACATAAATATAAAGAGCCATTGCATGCAAACAAAATTATATATGGCTTCACGATTACTATCTCAAATATGGTTTATATTTTTTCCTACTAACCCTAGCCTACTCGGATGATGGCCACCACATCCGAGAGGATAAATCCCAAATTAACAAATGATTTGAGGCCAATGTTCGTCCGTTCAGTGAACAAAAGTCTACATCGAACAAAGACCTCGTCCTGGCAGAGACTAGTCCAAGAACCATCCGGGTCCAAGCGGATGGCAAAGGAAAGTTTACGACCATTACGGATGCCCTAAAATCTATTCCGAATGGTAATAAGAACATGGTTATTGTAATAATCGACCCGGGAAAGTAGAGGGAGGAAATTGTCCTTGGAACTCGAAAGCCATTTGTTACATTATGCGGTGAACCTACTCATATTCAAACATTAGTTTTCGATGGAACGTCATTAAAGTACAACGGGGCACGAAATAGCGCAACATTAGGAATAGTTTTAGGTCATCGGTAATGGTTATTAACTGACGTTGCCATCCGCTTGGACCCTAATAGTTCTTGGATTACTCTTCGACGATCTCGTACTAGCTAGACTGGGGTAATTGCTCCGCATCACCCAATAAATAAGTGATTTACATAAGAGAATATTACGTAATTTGCATAAGAAAATAGTAAGTGATTTGCATAAGAGAATATTGCAGAGATTTGAAGAAGGGAAATAGGTACAAAATCTTTTAACTAATATGTATACCATTAATTAAAGTTGGATACTCTGAGTAACATCAAACTAGACCCGACCAAACATAATAGGGAACTGAAAACCGAACTCGGTCCAGTTCTTAGTGTTAGATAACCATGAACCGGAAATGGAACTGGCGGTTCCGGAACCACGGAATCACCGGTTCTATGTTAAACCTTTTACTTAGTGTGTAAGCCTCTTTTGTTGGCCAATTATTTTACAAATAAAAAACATTAATAATAAATAAGTAATATAATTAAGTTTTAGTAAGTTATAACATTATTATGTAAAATGTAAAGAGAAAAAACCAAGTAAATATAAACGTAATTAGTTTTATCATTTATGTATAATTAAATTAACTAAGTAAGTTGGGGTATTCTATCGTCAGTCAGGGTGTCGCCCTGACTAACATCAGTCACCTATTTTGATCCATTAGATTAAAATTTTAACGGTGGAGATCGAATAATCTGTTACCTTTCGCACTAAGTGTTGTCATGGGGTGTCGCTCGTGTCGCACAATGTGTTGCGCTACGTGTTGCTCTAACTGCCTACGTCGCTTTAAATTATTTAAATATATTTTAAAAAAATATTTTCGATATATTAAAAAATTACCTCTATTAAAAAATCAAAATCAAAATTTTGAAATCAAAATTAAATCAAAACCAATAATCAAAATTAAATCACCTATCTTCTTCCCCACCACCAACACCACCACCAGCCACCACACCGCCAATAGAAAGCTGAGCATGACGGTTTAGAGGCGTCTGAAGAACATACACGTCAAATGTCGACACATTAATCGACAATAGCATGACACTCGACCGATGAAAACCCAAGTAAGTTTAGGAGATGATAAAAAATTAAGTTTTTTTTTCAAAAGGTTGCAGTTATGGCTATAATAACTCAAAATGATTTAAATAGTTGGCTACACATATATTTTAACGGGCTTGAAACTTAGGCATGTCCCGGCTCATAGTGTGCTTCCGAGCTGGTCTGGGCCCGTTTGATCGGGACGGACCAATTACCATCCCTATTTTGCAGGATGCTAAGTGTCTTAATTCTAATCTAATTTTAATTGTAGATTATGCTATATATGTTTTCTTCATCTGAAAACTTTAATTTCAGTTCAGTTCAGTTTAGTTTAGTTCAATTCAGTTCTGCTTGGTTTATACTACTCCCTCCATCCCGAACAATAATGAACATATTCCTTTTATGGACGTTCCACGGATCTAGTCTCATTACAAAAATAGCAAAAAAGTACACCCACTAACTCAACTATCTCTCTTACTTTTTCCATTCTTTATCATTATATATCTTATCTCTCATACATTTTACATTCCTTATCATTTCTCTCCCCAACAACAAACAATAAACAATTGGCTTTCTTAAAAACAGCGCCGAAAAGAAATAATCCCTCCATTTCAGAAAAAGTGTTACATTTTGACTTTGACCGGTCAACTGTCTTCAAGTTTGACCACAATTTACTCATAAACGATAATAGTAAATAATTTAATAAAATCATTTAATAAATTTTTAATCACTAAATTTTCATTATATAATTTTAATAATTTATTTATTAATATCGTTTAAGAGTAAATTGTGGTCAAACGCGGAGACAGTTGACCGCAGAATAGTAAAATGTAACACTTTTTCTGAAATGGAGGGAGTATATGCCTAATTGTTTGGGACGGAGGGAGTACAATTCAGTTCAGTTCAGTTTTATTCACTTCGAATCAGTTCAGTTCAATTATGTTCAATTCAGACGAAGAGAAAAGAGCCTTTACATGCACGTATATGACCGCTATTAACACTAAATCATAAAATAAAAATATTTTTAGTGTATAAACTTATTCATTTGAGTTTACTTCTAATCTGTCCAATTCACTTTTTTGTTGTTCTAAGTTTCTTTTCTTTTTGTCCAACTCTCTTCCTTTCCTTTATGTGAGTTTTGAAAATATCCTTATTCATAGGTCTGGAAAATCAATCTATACGTTGAAAATATACGTATGATCAACTTGACAATTACTTGTTAGAATTGATAGAACATCCTAAAAGTCCAGTGGCATTCGCAGATAAGTCATAAATTATAACCATGTGGGAGACTTTCTATTGTCTAATCACTAATGCGATAATGGTGATATACAATAGTATTGTAGTGAAGTAAGCGGGGAAAATATATATGGCACCATTCATAATAATTAAATTCAGCGCTGGTATTTGAACAATTTTCAAGAGTTCGATCATTTATTATTTTCTTCGTCAACCACTTGTTGATAACTACGTACGTACTAGGTTTCATTTTGGCTGTCGGCATATTTCATAGGAACTCCGGTCAACTTGATTTGCCCTCGATATTAATGTCATAGGAGCATCCTTTGTCATTTATAATTTATTTCATGTTTAATAATATTTTGCCAATTCGAAAAAAAAATTTATCTCCAACACAAAAACCCGCTAAATAATTATTTACATGGCTTATCGGAGATTTGACTCTGACACTAACTGAAGTTTACTTTTGAATAGCTAGATAAAATAAACTCATAGAGTCAATAAGCCAACCGATATACAAGTAGCATTACTTAATTTAAAAAATTTATACTTGGTCCATAAAACAATTCTCTCATCCACAACACAACATGCAAAACAATACAAAACAAATTAATCAATATATGAAAAAGAAAACATCAACCAACAACTTGTGCACTCATTCAAACGATCAAAGAAGTTAATTTCACATATATATTACTTGTCTTTAATTAATTCATATGCCGCTAATTATCTTGTTCCTGAATTCGAAGTGTATGGTCAGAGTCGATAGGAGTAGAAAAACTGGTATGGAATTCGACTTTTAATATATAGACAAAGAATAAATCTAACATTTAATTTCACAACTTATTTTAGGTAACTTATTTTCGTGTTCACGAGATGGGACCACGAATTTTTATTACACACGGAACTATATTATCTTATGGAGTAATCGTGTTCACGAGATGGGATCACGATTGTTTCTTTTGCGAATGAACTCTAAACTCGGAAAGGCACAAGGTTGGCGTCTAGCTCTTCTGGTATTTTTCTCTGGGGAGGAAACTTGGGAAGAAGGCTCGCGATTTGTTTGGCAGCTGCTAAATTGCTTGCGTATTCGTGTAGAATTCCCGTCTGATTGACATCACGTTCATCGGTTAGGGTTTCGATCATGCTGCTCAAGTAAGAGGCCCTAGCAGTATTGAAATATTTGACGTCTCCTCGAAGTGTAGCATTTCTCTTGAATGACCAAGTACCAGATTTCCAATCAAAATGGTACAACGGCAAGAATCTTTGTCCATAAATAGCTATGAATTCAATTGCTGCAAGAATGAAATCAAATTCTTCTTTGGACATGTAATATGGAAAGCTCACTCTTGTCCACCCAGGCTTTATTCCTGTGTAACCCTGCCATTTCAAATCAAAATAAATATTAGGATTTCAGTAGCATGAATCTTTGCACTTAGACGATGCATGTTTAGCAAAAGTAATTGAGAATCTAGCTAGTAGCTGATAGTCGATAAACTAGTTGATGCATGTTTAGAGGTGTTCAGTTGGTTCATTAAGTTATAAGCGATCGCAGCTGATAATTTAGTGCTAAACAGGTTCTGAAGGCAAGGGAACGGGTCTCACCTTTTCAATGGCGGATCTGAAGGCAAGGGAACGGGTCTCATCAACATTGAGCAAGCTGTGCCCATAGGGCCCGGCACAAGCGCATCCTCCACGAGCTTGGATGCCAAAGAGATCATTCAAAAGCTTGGCAACGAAAGGTCCGTGCAATGGCTTATCTCTAATGTTACCGGTTTCTCTCCACATGTCCAAGCTTGACGACATTGTTTCTTCAACATTTGCACCATATGGCGATGACAAAGCCGAATATGTGGTTGTATAAATGACGAATGACAAGATTGCCTGCCTCTTGGCAGTGGTGTTTCCTAAAATCAAAATTTGAGGGTTGGGAAGTAGTACTTGCAGCGCCATTGTGATGTATTTTGACTCATACGTCTCAATCGCTTTGAAGCCGATATACTCCTTGATCGAGAACACGAGCGCCGCTCTTATTTTCTGGATGATTTGTGGAGTTCCTGCATCTTCCCTTTCTTCTATGTTATGCACATATAACGTGTCCTGATAAATGATTCCGCATAAAGTTAGTTCGCTAGAACATGATTATCAATTAACAGTTAGTTTCTTTGACCCTCACAAGACTGACTCTTATCAGATACATACCTTTTCATTGAACCCGTTAACAAAATCAACAGTTCCACCCCCACAGGTACTTGGTGGTGAGGAGCCCAAAGCATAGAGAGCCTTGTTCATTAAGAGTACTCCGGGCGTTCCCGGGCCTCCCAAAAATTTATGCGGGCTTAAGAAGATTGCATCGTACCCGTCTATTTCACCCGATTTCATATCAATTTTTTCATAAGGCCCACTGCATAACGACATTGAAAACATAAGTTCATATATTGTAATTTTTTTGTAAAAGTCGTGATTTCCTGAATATAAAAAAAACACATCCCTCGCACACTCAACTTATTTAGATTGTGATGTGGATTTTTCTATTATTTAGGAAATCTTACGACTTTACATGCATACGTACTAAGGATTAATGCAATGTACGCACCTAGCTGCAAAGTCGAAACACACAAACCCGCCAAACCAATGAAGAAGGCGCGCGATGGCCCTTGTGTCCGTATAAAGCCCAGTGACGTTGCTGCAAGCGGAGAAGGAACCGATAATCCTCCATTTCTTTGTCTTGTAGAATTTGAGTTTCTTTTTCAACTCATCCATGTCAATTAGGCCATTAACGTCGAGGCCAATCTCCACCACCTCCGCCAAGCTCTGACGCCAAGAGAGGATGTTGGAGTGGTGCTCGTAGGGACCTACAAAGACGACCCATCTTTCTTCGTCGCTCAAGCAACGCAACATCTTTTCCCTCAAAATTGACGGAATCGCTATTCCCATAACTTCTTGTAGCCGTTTGATGGCTGCAGTAGCACCCGACCCACAAAATATCAAGGCATCATTTTCTCCACCACCTAGGCATTTCTTGACGTAGCTCGTAGCCTCGTGCACCATTTTCGTCGTGTGATATCCAACATGACTGTCGCTCGTGTGACTATTGCCTAACAATATATACATAAAAAAAAATTAATAACTTCTTTAAGCGACTACCTCATAGTAATATTTGTGCTTGTGCAGTATTAAATGTGACGGATGGAGTGTTTTAACTTGTTAAGTATAATAAATAGGCCGGAGATAATGCTAGAGCAGAAGTACTACTATTAGAGGAAATGTCACGTACCATAGTAGGGAAGTACAGAGGTTCTTATGGAATTTTCAATGTTGTTGAGACATCGGCCAGAGGCAGTATGATCCGCGTAAGTGAGGCGACGCTTACCAAATGGCGTGTCGATTTGTGCATCTGCACCAATGATCTGAGAACGTAGCCAGCTCAGTTTCTTCTCAATAGCACCCTGATGGCTTTTTGGCACAAGCTTTTCCAAGGCTTGAGAAGATTCAATTCCAATGTACGTCATTTGATCTTTCGCATCGTAATCGCCATAATCATCACTATCCTCATCAGCTGCTGATGAGAATATGTTAGTACGGTGATTATACGATTCCTCGACCGGAACTCGAGAAGGACTCTTGCCAAACCAAAAGCCATCAGTGTTTAACTTAGGGCTCACATGATCAGTAACAGGGAAGAGATGGTTTTCGAAGTCCATTTTCCGAAAGCTTAAACTTTTAATTTGTAGAAAGCTGTTTAATAAGTAGTGGTATATACTAAATGAAGTTGTTTTTTATGACGAAGAGAATGAAATGAGATGTCAATTTATAGAGGGAAACAATGAAGCGACTAGAATTAAATTAAAGAGAATTATATAACGTTGTTTAAAAGTCAATATCTATAATATTGTTGTGCTGATCAGAAATTCAATTAATTCCACTTGACCTCTCATGACTTTTTAACCGAGTGAACTTTTATTATTAATGAACAAATCATGTCGCATATAGTATAATACTGATTTCTAGTTAATAAGATCGAGTCTAATTGTGTGGCTTTGGGAATATATAATGGTATCAATTATCATCATCGACCACTATTGGTTTCCGACTTTTCGGGTTTTGGTTTCGATATATGAACTATATATTGTCGGACTTGTTCCATGATCATCCTACGGGGAGAATGGCAACTTTGGTCCACATCTATGGGATTATTGTGACATGCAATCACCACTTTGCACGCGTTGGGATTTTCAGTCCACAGATTAGGAAAGAAAAGAACATTACTTGTATCGGAGAAGTTGATATTCCGTGACAAAAATCTAACCCGGATTAGGAAAAAGAATTTTACATATACTGAGATGGTGAAATAGATAATTGATCACATTTGGGAAAATGTATGACATCATTCATGTCCAAGAATGTCAAAAAATCACTGTAACATGGTGGAGACACAGTTTGAGAACCTACTGATTTTGGCCTTTTGCAGTTGTATGTATTTTTAATTTTTCGTCTCTAAAGAATTGTCGTTGATTTAGTCTCTCTGATTGACAAGGATGATACTCAAAAGACTTGGAAACATAAGCGATATAGGGAAAATAGTATTGCTCCCACGTATCCAAAATTCAATTATCGTTGTCGTAGGTTAAGTTACTATCGACTCACTCACCGTCGATATCCGCCTCAATCTCATCGTGTTCATTATACTGATTGCTAGTTCTTCCCAGCTTTAGAAAAAGAACTACTAATCCCAGCCTAAACAGTTAAGCTATTAATCAACCATGAATTGGAAGAATATTATTGATCCATTCCTGACTAGCCCTATACCCTAAAAAAAATATCCATATTTTTACCTCCCCCAAGTTCCCCAAAACAAAGGAGACCCAAGACAGGGTCAAAAGTCAAATTCATTAGTCATTAGTTCTATGCTGTTATAAACAACTTCCATGTTTAAACAGCTGGTAAACAACTAGTACTTGTCTTTGCCACTAATACAACAGGAAACTGGTTGCACTGAACCCACTTAATTAACCACTCACCTTATACTATATATGGTGACTTGGTCATTACCAACACCCGCGTAACTCAATTAAAAGAAAGAGATAAAAATTAAAAATTAATAAGCTTACTTAAACATCTAGCAGGTACTTTGTATAAAATTATTTTATCTAATAAGTTTGTTCAATTAGTTTATTAAAATTAGTTTGATTTCTTTTCATATATTCCCTCAGTAGTCACTTTGTCCGGATCACTTCATAAATTAGAGTTGGCCCATAGTTCAAAGTGAAAATATGAAATATTTAAAACATACAAATGTGGAGTAAGTGTTCTTTTAGTGCAAAAATGTGTACGTAATTAATTTGTGTGCAAATGTAAGGTTTTGTTATTATTTTTTTGGTATAGGGTAGCTCTCTTTTCTAGTATTGTATGAAACTATGTGGGACGTCTAAAATTGACGAACATATGAAGCTCTTCAGCACTGAGGGAGTACTATATTTGGCAAGTCGGCGAGTTTATTATCTAGTCAATTTATTAAAAAACTACATAAAAATCGATTACCATGAGTTAATTTTGCTAAAAAGAGTCCTCATGTGCCATTGTGGTATGAACCACTACTTCTTCGAGCAACGCGGATGGAGTGAGAATTAAAACTTTGAGTTAAGTAAAAATTTAGGTGTTTTTAATCCGGTTTTTTGAACTTTAGTTTTGACCAAACAACATCATAATGACTGATCTCCAAATAATATATTTGTTCCACAAACCAATACATGCACTTCCTCACACACAGCTTCCTCCTCACTCGTACGTGCAAGGGGAAATTTCAGTGTAAATCATTCATCCTAAAATTGTTCCAGAGAAAACTCATTTGAATTTTTCCATATGGATATCCAAAAACAAAGACATGCATTATTGTTATAATTAACTTTCTCGGCTGCTTTAAACTATATGAAACTTCGGAGCATATAACAAACAATATAATAGCAATAACAAGAAAATGAAATAAATAGAAAAGGGAATTTATTTTACTGGACTTGAGGAAAAATACAATAAATATGACAAGAAAAGAATTAGAAGACCAAAAGAGCCCGCGACCTTGAATTATATCTGAGATTGCGTGTTGACATATATAGTAGTTGTCAAAATAATAATCTCTTAAGAGTTAGTGAAAGTTATACTAGTAGTAGTATTTATTTTTTAGTAATTCATCAAAGAGACGGTCTTTAAATAATTTATTTAAAGGTGGACCTGTATTATTAAAAAAATTGTTGATGTTGTTAATCAAAACATCTATGTTCTTAAGATTGGTATTTTTCATATTACAATAAAACTTATTTCATTAACAACATAGAGATTTTAATTAATAACATAATGTATTGAAAACATAGACCGTCTCTAGATAAATTATTTAGAAACCGTATCTCATGAGAATTTGTATTTATTTTTTTAATATTACAACCATATTCCTGTTTTTAAACATACATTTTGTAGAAATTATTACCACGACCATATGCCGGTCTTTGAACTCCAAGTGAATTTGGAAAAAATCATAACCAATGGAGAAAGGAAACTTCCTCATTCACTATTTTACAATCATGTGGAGTTAATTTTTCATTACCATTTGAACAACATTTTCCAATGCTAAGCTATTCAGAATTCAATTTTCTTTGTCCATATATGAACAAGTGGAGGAAGAAATTTACGAACGTTCCTAATATTATTTAGTATTAATTTGTAGTGACACTAACATTTAAAAATGGATATTTAAGAAGTCAATAAAACAAAACGAATACTAATTCCGGGGAGGCCAAGTTACAATTTACGAGTGACTGTAACTCTATATAATCTACATATGATTATATATCCGGACTCGTCGGATAATTGATTGACTTTTTATCTAGAGTATTGGAGTACTGATATATTTTTCGAGTTCACGTCGGTAAAATGCCAAAATATCCATTTTGGTATATATATGTCGACCGGCAGGCGGCAGCCCTTCTAATCCTCTCTTGCCTTCGTTGTCCTCTCTCTCTCCTACTTCCTCCGTTTCGGTCGAAGTTACCCACTTTGACTTTTTGCGGTCAAACTTTTTCAATTTTGACTACGAATTAATCTTAAACCGCAAATGTAAAATGTTCAATTTTTTTATATAATGAAATTTTGGCCCAGTAAAATGTATGTATAGTAATGTATAGTAAGTACTCGTCTAATTTAACTCACCACTTCCTACCTACGTATCAATTCTCTGGAATCTACACCCTATCTGCCGAATTTAAAGATACTTTTATAAGCAGTTATTCCCTTACTGATGTTGTGAATGCTTTCACGTCAAAACTTTAGATTTGTGACAACCCAAAACGTGACTCTTTTTGTTTCCTTATATCTTTTAAGAATTTTCGTTGATTGGTAGATTTTATGGAGTTTATAGGCTACGACAAGTCACGAATGTTTACTTGACTTCTTACTAAGACAATTTCATAATTAGAATAAATTAGAAAAAGCAGAACAGGTAGTGGGAGATTTCTAGTAATTCTAGTAACATGTAGTACCATTCTTTAATTTTCAAACTCTGCTTTTAATAATGATAGAATACGTAAGCCCTGCAGTTAAATATTAGGACCTACTAAGAGGTTTTAATTAGTCTAAGCCGATGTACAGTAAAACATATATAATTTAATTTATCCAGATATTATTATATCAATAAATTAATAATTTATTAATTTAAAGAGGTTTCACGTATGACCTTTAAATTTTCAAGTCCAATATACTAGTTAAAATGTATATTAGTTAGAGATGAAAAATAAATTAGAAAAACAAGTTCCAATTAACATTCTCGTATTGTAACAAGAGGCCATAGCAAATTGCTTTCGACACTGCAAAATTCGTTCGGCGAATCAAACCGGCTCAAGTGATTTAAACGATACAAATTCTAAAGAAGACATTTGTGAGCTTGAGAACTTCATTACAGGTATGCATTATCGGCACAGAATGGATGTGAAGACATTTGTGGCGGATACCATTCAAATTCCGATCGATGATGAAGCTAAGGATCATTCAATAGCTTTGAAACCGGTCACTCGAAAAGATACAAAAACCAATTGAAGTTGATAATGAAGGTTTTGAGACGGTAAAGAAAAAACCAAGAAGAGTTAGAGCTTCTTTCAATTTGTATGGCCAACCTCTTTTTAGAGGCAGGAATTTTAGTCTCCCAGGGTAAAGTCTCCCAAGGTACCCTCGGAGACATGGCACTACTAATATTCCCTCCCCAGTTGATAATGCAGGTACACAAATTGACAAAAGCAATGAAGAGAATGATAGCAGTGGTTCAGAAAGTATTGAAGTTGGAGCCGATAAGTTCAGTCCTCTTAGTCCATCTCCATCAGTGCTGCAACAGCGAGTTGATAATGCATGGTACTACTAATATTCCCTCCCCAATTGATAATGCAGGTACACAAATTGACAAAAGCAATGAAGAGAATGATAGCAGTGGTTCAGAAAGTATTGAAGTTGGAGCCAATAAGTTCAGTCCTCTTAGTCCATCTCCATCAGTGTTGCAACAGCGAGTTGCAACACTGATGGGCCTTGCTTTGGGACTCCAACAGAGTCCCAAAGCAAGGTCCAAATTTGGGGTGCTGGGCTTTGGGGGGCTTTTTTTCTTTTCTTTTCTTTTCTAGTTTCTTTATTTATAATTTATTTTTATTTTCTCTTTTTATTTTTTTTATTTCTATTCCTTTTCTACTTTTATCTTTTTTATTATTTTTCATTTTTCTTGAATATTTCTATATGATAATAATTATATGTAGCAATAGAAATATACTTATACATTACTTCTAAAATTTAAAATACATATTAAAATCACACTTGTAAAATGTAGAATTTTAATTGTTGTAATTTTAATTTTCAATTTCAAGTGTTGTAATTTTCAATTTTAAGTATTGTAGTTTTTTAAGTAATGTAATTTTTATTTTTAAGTAATGTATTTTAAGAAAATTAATGTGATTTTGTTATAATTAATTAACTATATTTAAAATAAAGTCAAGAATAAAGTTTAAAAGGAAATGAGAAAAGAAAATGAAATGAAAAATCAAATTTGAAAGAAATGTAAAAAGAAAATAATTTTTGGACCTCACTGTTGGAGTAGAGAATTGTGGAGAGTTGCAAAGTGAATTGCAGTAATTGGAATGCTGACGTGGCAGAGATTTTGGGACTGAGTGAGTTGCAACTGCTGGAGATGGCCTTATGGATCAAGGGATGGAATCCCCTATTGAAGCTTATAACAACTCTAATTTAGAAGGTAGAGTTATAGTTTCGTTGGGACCAATATATATGCACTGGGATTTAAAAAAAAAAATATTATCTTATTATTTTATTAATTGGGATCCAAATTTGTACTGGTCTCAAGTTGGGACTGAATAAATTATTAATTTTATCGAGTTTATTAATTTATCGAGTATTAATTTATAGATGTTGTCACCGAAGAAAAAACTTTATTGATTTGCCATCAGTTTTGAATTGATCTGTGTTGCCAATTACCCGGAATGTTCGTTCTTGTACTTATACAAGTACATACCTCTGGAATATATTAAGCAGCCTCAAATCAATTTTGAATTTAGGGATTTCAGACCTTTAATTTAATAACACTTTTTTGCAACTGGAACTCCATTTTTCATGGAATTTGTTGTTCTGTATACCATGATAACTTCCACAGTATGGAAGCAGAAATGTTTATTGATAAATATTAAATAGAAATGAAATAATGAATGAAACAAGTGAGTTACAAATGAGCTATTGCTCTGTTTATATAGTTATAACAACTCTAACTGCTATGTATAACTTCTATTGCTTTACAATACAAATCCCTCAACTAACTTGGGCAAACTAACTCTTCACGAATTAGCATAAGTTGCTTATTCGTTTAGCACTTTTTCATCTGTTTCTTCTGTTGTGTATCTTCACATTACATGTCCTATCAAATAGTAAAACATCTTAACTTTCCACATATATAAATTACACTAAAAATAGACATTATTTAATTGAGAAGGAAAGAGTATTTTATAATCATATGTTTATCAGAAAACACTGCATTACTATTACTATCATTAATTAAGTGCAAGGTTAGAAGCTTACACGTTGGTTTACACCACATGCATGCATATATTTACCGGAAAACTAGATATCCATGTTGGATTAATTGATTAATTCATTTCAACATTGAATTGGTCAGCAAAACTCGGCCGGAATACTAAATAGTAGAGCCAAGGTCATTTGTATTTAATTTTCTCAAAAAGTATGGTGCAGTTACTCATGTACTGTTATTGATGATAAATCATCACATTTACTTTCATTTCATGCGCATTTTGTTTCTTACTAATTGGGCATGCATCATGAAATTATATGTGAATTACTCATCATAATATTGCTTCGGGCATAGTGAAGCGTACGTTCCCCATAAAGTTTGAAATATACAATTTAGATGTAACATTTTCGATAATTTAACACTCCTCTTTTCCTATACTCTTAAAGAATCTCACATATGTAATTTGTCTACAGCCCCTCCCCGTTCGGATTCCAACATCTAAGTCAGTCATGTATAACTTTTAAGCTCCTACAAATGGATACCGGTCCCAAAAAACTCTATAAAATTTTGGTTACAATATAGTTTAGTACCCGTATGAATGAAAAGGAATCAAACGGACATACCAAATGAATTAATTAAGTTTAAGTTATAAGAATAAATCAATCGTTTTGGTAGTTGTTTAATTTAAATGGTAATATGTTGAAAAATGGAATGTTTTGAATAAGCTGGTCCAGTTAATGTATCATAGGTTCGCGTGATGGACTTATTTAAATTCAAACTTAATTAATTTCCAAGTCCTCATATTATTCTTCTCTTATCCACTGTACTAGAACGTCAAAACACGCTATACGTGTTTTTATATTTTTTTCTATTTCTCTTGTGTTTCCTTCTTCTTCTTTCTCTTTTTTGTTGGGATAAATCCAACATTAGTCTAGGATTTATCTTTTTTATTGTGGCATATAGTTACAAATAATTTATGAAATATATGAATGTAAGTAATATCGTTGTTTTTTTATAATGAATTGTCCTTTTTTTGGGGTTGAATTAAGGTTTAGGTTAGTGCGAATTGGTCTGTTTTAATTCAATTGGAGACGATGGAGAAGAAAGATTGGTTATCCTTGTTTTTTACAAGGAATTGATTTGGTTGGGGTTGAATTAGGACTTGAAATTTAATTGGATAATACTTATTGAATTTTTTTTAATGATGAATTGATTTTGTTAAGGTTGCATTAGGGCTTGTAATTTAATTGAATCAAATAGATTGTTTTTTGTAACTAAAGTATAATTTACATACTTATTACAAATGAGTTCAATTTAACTTAAAATAAGTATTCAATTGCATAACTTCAATAGTTGTCCAGTTATATATATATAAATGTAATGTAATATAGCTTGTCGTCGAAGCAGACTCATGTTATGACTTGGCATGATTATGACTTGGTATGATTATGAAAAAACGCACTGTTGAAAATTAGGCTGCTCAATTTATATCTCGTTGCATATATATATATACCATTAATTCTCCACTATGATGATATAAAAAAAAAATCCAAACACTTTTTCCTCCAACATGACTTTGTTGCCTTTGTTTCTTCCGCCTTTCAATTTGAACTTGATTGTTAATTTCACCCACAAGTTGACCTCATGACAGTATTCAGTCTGATTAATCACATAATCCTTTGATCGAGTAAAACTTTAAAATTGAATTTGACACAATTATTAGGATAAATCATAGTACAAACTAGTTTATATGGATAGAGCAGTAGATAGATAGTAAAATGATTTGAGTGGATAGATAAAGTATGAATGAAGTTTATAAAATTTTAATAATTAAATGGTGATAGAGATAAAGAAATCAACACAAAACCAAAAAGAAGAAAGAAAAAAGAAATGGCATACTACATCAAAGCTAGCTAATGACCCTGTTAAAATTTATTCAAGAAAGAAGGAAAAACTCAACATAGTGAAATTCTTGGAAAAGTCTTTATTTTCTTAATATGAAGAAATATCATATTCCTCCAACATAATTACTCGGTATATTTGCATGGTTTATATTTATATAATTTGGACTTTGTTATTGCGTAGGAAAATTAGATTTTATACGAGACTTGCTCAAAAAATAAAAACTACTACTACTACTCTACTAGCTAAGAATGGAAGAAAACCAAACAAAACCAGCTCCGTGGATATTTTACTTCCTCCGTTTTTTTACAAGCTTTACACTTTACTATTCTGCGGTCAATCATAACTAATTTTGATCATGAATTACTCTTATAATATAATGATTTAATACTTAATAGAATTATATTATGAATATCACCAGTTTAAGTTTTCATTATATAATTTTGTTAAATTTTTTATTAAAATATTTTAAGAGTAATTTGTGATCAAAATTTATGATGATTGACCGGTTAAAGTCAAAATGAAAAGCTTGTAAAAAAACGGAGGAAGTACCGGACTTTGAGAAACCCATTATGACATTATTTTCTGGGCCTGCTCGGTATCACTTACGTAAAAAGAAATTGACCATGGGCCAAACAAGGCTCAACTATTAGGCCGATTAAGAGGTTGGCCCAACCGTTCTCATAAATTTCGAACTTGGCCCACTACCATTTTACAATTTGTTCTGTAAACTTCCAACTCCAAAACCGAAACCGTTATGACATTTTGGGAGTGATTGCTTAGAATGAAAACCTCGAGTTATATAAAAATTTAGGTGTTTTTAATCCAGTTTTTCGAATTTTAGTTCTATGCCAATCACTTAACCCTTCCCCCAATGCACCAAACCCCGCGTTATAATTTAGTTGACGTGTTACAGTCAGACTATTTAACAAGAGTGGTTCTCTTTCACATCCATGACATGTTTTGTTCTTCAAGAATTGTTTGAATAACATCGTAGTAAACCGACGGAATAACGTGAACGTAATAAAGAAGTATAACAAGTTTAAGTTGAGAGGAGTCCGTTAGTGGAAAGATGAGTATAATTAGGTCAAACCGACTTAATTGCCAAAATTGCCTGGTCAAACTGATCCATTTCGAAAATTCCACAAGCTATCAAAAGCTGTCAGTAGTGCAATATTTTGGCTACGCGATATCCTTGATGTAGTGTCTTATGATGTTTTAATATTTGTATCATAGACTAAACCGAATACCGAGTTTAAAATATTTGATTATTTAAGGCTTAAGATAGTGTAAAGTGGTTTCTTTGATGCTACGGGGTTCCCCACTAGTCCACCTTCATCAAAATTTTGATAAATGTCAACTCATCTAATTCTCTTTATATTTTCTTATTTTTCTAACATTTTAACATTAACCATAGTTAGAGTCTAGCCATGTTTTTAAATTAATTTATCTGAAAAATTGGGAAGAAACATCAGATCCTGTCACAAAATTACAGTTTAACACGTATTTTCATATAATAAAATAATTTACATAATTGCAAAAATATGATAAATAAAAGGGAGAAAATAGTATCTAACTTGACTCAGATCTTACATCTTAAATTAAAAAGTTGAACATGTACGCACCAGATTAAAATTGAATGAGTAAAATAAATTGACTCCTGATGTCCGTTTGATGTTGATGCCATTCAAAAAATTTATTCATATTTAACAGAAAATGGTTTAACTTTTTGGAGCAATTGAGGCTTTCATCCTCAAAATAAAATTCTAAGTTGACGGAGTTTGATTTTGAGGATTCAATTTGGAACTGAAATTTTGTGACCGGGTTTGTTGTTTCTTCCAAAAATTTTAGATAAATTAATTTAAAAACATGGCTACATTCTAACTATGTTTAAGGTTAAAATGTTGGAAAAAATAAGAAAATAAAAAAAGAATTAGATAAATTAACAATTGTTAAATTTTGGAGAAGGTGGACTAGTGGGAAATTGTAGAATCAAAGAAACCGTGTAAAGTTCATATTATAGTTATTAATTGGGCACACAATTAATTATCCTTAGGTAGTGTTGTTGAACTGAATGAAATGAGCATATGGTTTTTGGTTATCTCGCTTCCAATTGGCTGCGTGATGCCCCTTTGCGCGTGTAAAGAGCTTACCCATAGTGTCAAATTGCAAATTGTCAACCCACCTATTTGCCACTCCAATGGGAAGACCGAACTCTGCCTCGATCTCAATTTAATATGATCGTGGACCTCCCATATTTAAAACTATAATATATATAAGTAACAAAAATAATTTATAAATGTAAGATTAAATAAATAAAAGTATGAGAGAATAAATAAAGTATTATAAATTGTGAATAAAGTATGAGTGGTATTTTTATTTAAAATATGAAAAAATTGAGATTGAGACAAAAAGAAAAGTAAATTGTCAAGTAATTGGGATATTTTCATTGATTGAAGTATTGTTCGTACACCTTAAATTAACACATTGATTTTGTGCTTGAAAATCTTGAATATGGGCTTATTTCACAATTTTCTAAATAGAGGTTTATTTTTATGTGATTAAACAATAAAAAGAAAAACAAGAAAAAAATAGAAATTACAACTTTATTGTAGGACGACTAAAATGACAAATGAAATAATTAATCGGGAGAGTTACAAAAACCAAGTGAAAGTTGAAAGTTGACCATATTTGCAATTTGCTGATTTCCCAATGAATCTCAAATCTGTCTAACTACCCCACCGGAAACTATTACCTTTATTTTAACTCATTAACACGAATATTATAAATGTACACTTGAGAACATTTCATTTCACATAAACTCAAGTACATTTTCATGCCTATAGAATCAGACTTGCTCAAAATGGAATTCGAAAATCTTCATGATTTCAGAGAAAGCTTCTTTAGAGCTCAAGCTAACAATCATGGTTATGAGATTGAGCGTACCCATACAAACAGTTCATCCTCACCAAGTACAACCAGACAAATCCGAATAAATGCCGTAGAAGATAAAGAAGATGATCAAGATCAGCACTTGTGCAATGAAAATGATCAACCATGTTATGCTCTTGAGAAGGTTGTACCGACTCATCACACCGTTGAGGAGAAACTCCGTTGGCTACGTTCGCAGATCATTGGTGTGGATGCAGAATTCGACACCCCATTTGGGACGCGTCGCCTCACTTACGCTGACCATACCGCCTCTGGTCGCTCCCTTCACCACATTGAAAACTACATTTCAACTGAAGTACTCCCATTTTACGGTATGCTACTTCCACGTGTAGTAACGAAGCTTAAAATGTTCTGACATGAATGTTGTCTTTAAATTGTGTATGTTGTAATGTTTGTGTTAGGTAATAGTCACACGAGTGACAGTTACGTGGGATATTGTACTACGAAGAAGGTCCATGAGGCAGCGAGTTACGTCAAGAGATGCTTAGGTGGTGGTGGAGAAGAAGACGCGATAATCTTCTGTGGATCAGGTTCGACAGCAGCCATCAAACGCCTTCAAGAAGTTATGGGGATAGCAGTTCCATCAATCCTGAGGGAAAGGATATTGTTGAGTAATTTGTTGAGGGATGACGAAAGATGGGTCGTGTTTGTAGGTCCATACGAGCATCATTCCAACATACTCTCGTGGCGAGAGAGCCTAGCAGAAGTGGTTGAAATTGGCCTAGACCACAATGGTTTGATTGATACTGATGCCCTGAGGCAAAAACTTGTGTTCTACAAGTCACAGAGTCGGCCGCTTCTTGGTTCCTTCTCGGCTTGTAGCAATGTCACCGGGATTTGTACTGATACAAGAGCTATAGCAAAGCTGATGCATGAGTTTGGTGGTTATGTGTGTTTTGACTTTGCAGCTAGGTAAAATTTTCTTCTGTCGAGTTTAAAAACTTACAATGAATCATATATCACGGTAGGATTAGACCGATTGACAGGATGATTGTAATCGAGTATTGTTATGTGTGATTTTGCAGTGGGCCTTATGCGAAGATTGACATGAGATCGGGCTATGATGCGATCTTCTTAAGTCCACACAAGTTTCTGGGAGGACCGGGAACACCAGGGGTACTAGTGATGAATCGGGCGCTCTACAAACTGAGTTCTTCAGCACCATCAACTAGTGGCGGTGGAACCGTGGATTTTGTCAATGGGATCAGTAACAAGGTAAGTAGTTTACAACTTTGCATAGCAAACACATCAAACAATTTGAATGTGACTTCATGTTAATTCAATGATGCAGGATACATTGTACACGACGAACATAGAAGAAAGGGAAGACGCAGGAACTCCAGCAATCATCCAAAAAATCAGAACAGCGCTCGCATTCTGGGTAAAGGAATACATTGGCTACGATGCCATTGAGACGCATGAGCAAATGTACATCACAAGAGCAATGAAAAGACTGTTGGCAAATTCAAACATTTGGATTTTCGGCAACACTACTGCCAAGAGACAGGCTATCCTGTCTTTCAACATATACTCAACAGTATATTACCCCTCGGAAACACACGATGACAAAGATAATATAGGCCTAAATCTGTGGAGGGAGAATGGTCATTCAGTCAGTGATAAGCCACTGCACGGGCCTTTCGTTGCCAAACTTCTCAACGACCTTTTTGGCATTCAGGCTCGTGGAGGCTGTGCGTGTGCAGGGCCTTATGGACATAGCTTGCTTGGTATTGACGAGCCTCATTCACTTGCTTATAGGTCCATCATCCAAATGGTTAGTAGTTAGTACCTGTCAAAATATTCCGTCTGTTTTTAAGACAAATGTGACTCAAATTTCTTTTGGTGTATGAAATGGCAGGGCTATCTCGGAATAAAGCCTGGATGGACAAGAGTGAGCTTCCCATACTACATGTCCGAAGAAGAATTCGAGTTTGTTCTTGCAGCGATTGAATTCGTAGGCGTATACGGACAGAGATTCTTGCCATTGTACCATTTCAATTGGAGAAGTGGTTCTTGGTGTTTCAAAAGAGATGCTACAGTTGAATCATCTTTGACTAGCATGATCAAGGACTTGGATTACATTCAGAGTGATGAAAAGCAAGCAAATTTGTACAGAAAATACCTAGAAACTGCTAAGCGGATTGCCAATCTTCTTCCAAAGTTTCCACCAGAAGGAAAAGTGCCTGATGAAATTGATATTAATGTTGTGCCTTTCAGAGTTTAGGAATGTAGCAGGAGATTGCATTTTTTTGTAACAGAGATTTGAGAACATTATTATATATTTATTATTAGATGATTAAATTAATCAACTGGATTCTGCGTCTACGCTCAGTTCAGGTATCGTAGTAGTTTTTCATTAAATTCTTAGCCTCTGCGTTTGGTGGATGCGGTGTAAATTTGTTGAATAGTATGTTTTATGAGATAATAAATCCAAAAATAACAATCATATCAATAACGAAGCAATCAGTCATTCGTTGTTGCAGTCAACCTTATAACCCCAATTCAAGCCCTTATCGCTCCAGACAGAGAATGACTTTGACACAGACGCTACCCAGCCATGGTACAAGGGTGAAACACTACTACTTCCAAGACCTCGGCGACTTCTGCCTCGCTTCAAGGGAAAGTAAGCGAAGGAACTTTATGAATAACTCGACAGACACAACTGCCCAAGTCTATCCACTCGGAAACCTCCACCACATTTGCGCACATATCGGTCATCCTTTAAGCAAAGCAAATCAAATGTATATAATATATACATAATTATATCAAATTCAATCTTCATGCAGTAAACAGAATTTAGTTGAAGCATATGAAAGTAGCTTCGATGCAATTTTTTGAAAGAGCATGAATTAGAAATTACTTTGATGCAATACGTATATATAATAACTAAAAGATGGTTTGATTTTGCTTAATGTTTGCTTAGAAGTAAAATAAGATTACGTACTGGAAAAAAGTTTGATTCTGCTTATTGAGCTAAGATAGATATGAAGACAGATGAGAGTTTGAGAGAAGAAAAGAAACACTGTAAATGAGATACTCCCTCCATCCCACAACGAATGTCCACTTTCTATTTTTTTCAGTCAACATTTTTCAACTTTAACTCGGATTTAATTCTAAACTGTAAATGTAAATTACTCAATTAAATTATATAATGAAACTTTAGGACCTAAAGTTTCATTATATAATTTGATTGAGCAATATACATTTACGCTTTAAATTAAATCAGTCAAAATAAAAAATGATTCATCAAAAATAGAACATTTGTTCTGGGACGGAGGGAGTAGTTTATAAGTAGCAGGCTAATAAAAAGCTATTGTTGTGGTTTGCTGTAACTATTGTTGTGGTTTGGTGTAACTATTCAAGGGCATTTCTTATGCACATAATTTTGATCTTATTAAATGTATTTTATTAAATTTTTATGGACTTTCGAAACCCTTTCAAAACTTTTCCGAATTTACAAAATCGAGATGGGCACCCGAAACAAGATTTTAATCCATGTTACTATCGATGTTTCTGATAATGAATTGTCTTTTTTCAAGTTGATTTAGGCATTGGATTAGTGCAAATTAATCTGTTTCAATTTAATTAAAGTAGATTGAGAAGAATTATTGGTTATCGTAGTAGTAGTTGTTTTTTTTTTTTTTTTTTTTTTTTTGATGAACTGTTTTTGTTGTGGTTGAATTAGAGATTTGAATTTAATTGAAAGAGGACATATTGAGTGTTTTAATGATGAATTGATTATGTTGGGGTTGATTTAGGACTTGGAATATAATTGTTGAAGACAATTTGAGTTTTTTAATGGTGAATTGATTTTGTTGGAGTTTCATTAGGGCTTAGAATTAGAATGAATAAAAAATATTGGATTTTTTGTAATTAAAGTCTAATTTACATATATATTACAAATTGGTTCAATTTAACTTAAATTACGTACTCAATTGTACAACTCCAATTAGTTTGAGCAGCAGCACTTTCTGCCCAAACGACGGGCTTTCTATCTGCTCAATGCTAAGACTTGTTACGACGAAAACCCTCATGGCAAAATCTATCACATGCGAACATCAAACAAGCTGCAAACGGGACTTGATATGCATTAGATGCTTTCAAACTATTTTCTCATTCAAATTGCTCATATTGTTGCAAATATGGTTTACTCCGTTCTGAAGCACACTGTTGTACGTACCCCATGAAACTTTAGTATATTGTACACATGTTATACTACACTTATACCAAGTGATATATATTATGTTATTCTATACAACATACAAATTAAGTATTATGAGACGTCGTATAACACGTTGTATAAACAAAACCTAAATTACATGACATCCAAACTATCATAACGAAATTCTAATAGCTGAACCAAAGTATAGACAAAACCTGTAAATTACATGACATCCAAAAACTATCACCACAGAATTCTAAATGAGCTTACATCTCATTATCCAGTAATTAAAAATGAAAAATTGAATTCATATAGCTACTGTAAGTGGGAAAGTAAGTTTGAGGAAACAATAAGATAAGATGTTGTGCTATTTCTGTAATCAAGATCTAAAAGTGACAGGGAAAGAACAATAGCTTCACTGATCGATCTTTGTGAACCTTAGTATATAATACTAGTAGTAATACAAAGGCTTACAAATTTCGTGTACTGGATATTGTAGTACTCAAATGAGTTTCGCTTGTCTTATACTATTAATTCTTCAATTTTTGAAATGTGCGTATATGATATACTATTTGGTAGTGCACTCGTTACTCTTGATTGAACAAGACAAGTGTAAGTGGAGTATACATTAATTTGTTAAGTTCAATTAGCCTCGATCAATAGCCTCGACTCGTTAAACGTTAAACAACACAACACTTGTGAATTGTGATACTCTTCCCTTCTAATTTTGTTCCATCACTCAAAAGTTTCCGTTCTTATAATACCTTACATTCTCCAAAGCAAAATATAAATAAAAAATATAGTAAAATAAAGACAATATTTTGAGTAATATGCATGACACTATATTCAGAAAGATTTCCTCAAGTTCTTACAAGGAAAGATTAAGACTATGTTCTCTTCAACTGAAAACTCAATTATAAAAAAGTACGCGCTAATCTAGCTAGGTTCAAATGTCTTCATATATAAGTTCCAATTCCATTCATATTGAAATTTCTATTCGGTGACCTTTAACCCGATAATAATACATGGAGTAGTAGTTCAAAAATTCTATAGATACCAACATATACTATGCCAATTTAGGAAAAACCACACTAATCTAAGTCATGTGTATAGTTGTCGTCCTTTCATTTATAAGGACCAAGTTAGCTAGAAAATTCTTGATTGTGTCAATCAATTTCATTTTGCTCTAAAAAACGGGACAACCATATATGTTTTACTCCTTGTAAAGCTGATGGGTATTAACTAGAGTATCTCCAAAATCTTTAGAGTAAATATGAGTATTCAAGTAAAAATAAAGGAAAGAAAGAACCACATCTTGATAAACGCAAACCGAAAACGAATAAACGATTCAAATTTCAAAAAAAATTAACTCATAAAACAAGACCAAATTCTATGAAATCGTATTATACGTCTCTTCATTTTCTCAAAATCATCAGTGATTGAATCAATGTCAAAACCCTCGACAATTTCTTTTTCAATATGCATTATCAAAATGTTAGACAAGAAGTCATCCTCTATTGAACTCCGCACTCTTGTCTTCACAATTTCCATGGTGGAAAATTCACGCTCAAAACTTGTTGTAGAAACGGGAAGAGTCAATAGTAGCCGATCAACCTATCAATAAGAAAGTAAGAAGATTACATTCGTGTCCAGTCAACACTGTGCACAACTCGAAAAGTGTAAAGACATGAAGCTCTGTATTTTTCTGAATATCAACTTTAAAAAAAGACTCAGCTGAAATCTAAGGTATGTTTTCTCTTCACTAGTAAAATTTCCTGCGTAGAATTTTTCCACTGGCTTGCAAATGTCGTCAACCACAAATAACTTATAATCATCTCTAGGATCAAAAGAGGAACATGCAATCTATTGTTCCATTGACCAGTTCAACTCGATAATAATGACCCAAAGTTACATAGTTAGCTCGAGCAGCACCTTTAACAGAACGACGAAGACCAATTCATATCAACAATTTCAATTTCATGTGCAACACAAAACATCTTAACTTTTTCCAATAATGCTTCCCATCCATCTTCTCTAATATTTTGAATCACTTCTTTGGTGTTTGACACCGCACTCATAGCATTTAGAATATCTTGAGACTTACACAGATCACTTGTCATTCCCAATAATTCTTGTAAAAAGGGTGAAGCATAAATACAAAATAAAATGATTTCATCATATCATATTTCCTATCGGTTGTCCCTCCAGATGAGTAGAGGAGTAACTTGCATCATTTGATATTTCATCCAAAACCACAAGAGTAGGATCAAATAATTAAAGTGAACTATTCATTGAATTCAGATACAAACTCCATCTAGTGTCACTTGGACGCTGCAGAGATTGAAGTTTGTTTTTCCTTTTCTAGTTCAATTGTCATTGGCTCCAATAATTTCATCTAAGTATAAATTTTCTCAACTTATTTAATTATAAATTCGACTAACCAAATGTACTAACTAAAAAATTTAGGGGCAACGGAACGTAAAATTTTCAAAATATGCATATAATAATAATGAAAAAGAAAATGTTGGAACAACTGTTCATTTTGAATACAAAATATTCAGAAAAGCATACGTGAAGTAGAACTAAGCACTCAATTATAACGTTGATTCCGACAACTATTTGAAGTTTATGAATCCGAGACAAGACCGAGTTGTACATGTGGCTGCATATTTTTTTCGAGAGTCAGACCTTTACCTAATAGGTTTCAAAATTGGAAATGGTATATGACATTTGATTACTCAATTAGATAAAAATCTATAGAAACTTCTTGGTCCCTGGGCAGCCGATATCTGCTTTGATATACGTTACCCTGATGATAATCATCTAGTGTCACCTGGACGCTGCATAGATTGAAGTTTGTTTTTACTTTTCTAGTTTGAATGTCATCGGCTTCAATCATTTCATCTCAGTATAAATTTTCTCAACTTATTTAATTATAAAGTCGACTAACCAAATGTAATAGCTAAAAAATTTAGGGGTGACGGAATGTAAAATTTTCAAAATATGCATTTTGTAATAACTTTTTAAAGAACATGATAGACGGCATGTAATGATGTAAACTACATGATTATTTTTCGGTATGCACCTAATGAGTTACCTAATCAGCTACCTAACCAGCTAGTTAATCAGCTACAGCTAGCTTTTCAGCTTGTTTTGTTAAACAATGTCTTTGTGTTAAGATTATTTTTCTTCTTTTGGAGGAATATTTTTCCGGTGTTTGCCCATTGGAGAGGGACGAGACAATATGTTTTCAATATATTGATATCTGTTTTTTTTTTTTTTTTGTGCAGATGTCTACTTCTTCTTCAAAGCGTACGGTTAAAGTTAAAGAAAACCCTCCTCCCCTAATTACGACACTGAGTCTCGATGTAGATACTGCCGACTACCTGACGTTTATTGTTCGGAGAGAACACCGAGCTACAGAGGTGGCTGCATCTGTTACTCTTATAAACATCCCTGTAACCTCCCGTAAGGATCCTTATTACTACACTATCATTAGATTATACAGTAGTGAGGATGGTGAAGTTGAAGAGGACGACTCGAATACTGGTCTTAGACTCCTTTTTCAAGAAACGAATATATATTTGATTGGTCTCAAATTTGGAAAAAGTAGTTGGCGTGTGATTGAGCATGAAGATTTTAATCTGCTTCCAAATCTTGGTGTTGCAGAGATATTAGATATCAAATTACCTCTAGGTTACCCTGTTACGGGTAAGTTTGCTCCACCAAATAATGTATTGGTGTTGCAACATATATATCGGGAATCTCAAAAACTTGGTGAAAACGACTGGTCGTTCAAGACGTTATTTTACAAGTTTGCAGTCATTTTCGCTGAAGGATTGTGATTTTGGAGTATACTGGAGTTTATATTGAATAGGTTGAAGGGAGATGGAGATGATGAATTGAAGCTTAATCATCTAGTAGACATTCATGCTAGGAATTGGGGGCTATCTCGCATCTGTTGCTACAGAATGGGAAGATTGACCCGAAAATAGATGGTAAGAGTAAATATGAGATGACGATGAAAGACATCAAAGACGGTAACGGAATACGGGTTAAGAAGATGCCGGACTACTCTCCGAACATCAGCCGCTGTATCGAACCCACACTCCGCCATGGCGTCAATCGCAGCATCCACTCGCATCAAACCCCTATTCCGTTTGTTTGCATGTGCCATTTGTGACAATTAAATGAGATATGAAGTGGTGGTTTCATGAAGAGCTAGCTAGTGAAGGATTGTAATGAAGATGAGACTTTTAAAAGTAAACCATTTTAAATGGAGTAGTGGTCTGGCAGGCGATCGCCCGCTCCCCTGTACGTATGTGCGCATTGGCTCTCTAACACTGCGTACAAACACTTAGGCGATCGCCTGGATCCTCCCGAGCTCCTATTTTGCCTTCTAGTCCATTTATTGACCCGTTTAGCTTCCGGTGAACTTCCGTAACCACTAGTTGAAGTCTTGGAGCTTGTGTCCTCCGATAACATGCATGAAAATGCATTGTTTTGACTTTATTTATTCACGAAAACGCCTAAAACTTGGATTCAAGGTGGAAACACGCCAAAACACATACACTAGACAAATATATATACAAGTAAAGGAAAAACTAAACAAAAAATTAGTAATAACAAAGTAAAAAAGAACGAGATGAGGTGTTCTAAAAATGCCTCATCAGTTGCATTCCCCAGTAGTAGTCATACCTTCATAAATTTGGACCAAAACATAATTTTATATATGTATATACACACTAAAAGATTCATATTAAAAAACTAAAACCCAAATCAACAATACATGAGTTCCTAACACGATAGAAATCACATAGACATAAGAGTCCCAACTACCAAGTCATCCAGATTACAAACATTAAAGTAATTTATAACATAACATAGTCCCAAAGATCAAGCTCATAAACAATACTAGAGCAAATGAGAAAAATAATAACGGGTACAACTAATACTCAACCTAGCTTAAAATGTACAATAAGTAAGAAGAATATGCAGAAGAAGAAGAAAATGTACAACAAATACTCTACCTAGCTTAAAATCGAGAGATATAGACATAAGAGTACCAACTTCCAAATATAGATAGCATCAAGTCATTCACATTACAAACATTAAAGTAATTTAAACATCATTTACAATCTTACAACACCATTCAAATAGACATTAAACTCAATTTAAACATATTCTCATACAAGACACCATTCAAACCAATATACCATTCAAATAGACACAATAGACACCATATACAACATCAAATCAAATTATCCCAAAATAAGTAGACATCCGAAAACAAATAAAATAGATCAAATAAGTATATATACCTAGTATGCATAAGAAGAGCAGGAAGAGAGCCAATTGGCAAAGAATACGACGAGAGAGCAGCATCAAAAGAGGAGCAGTTAAGCGGAGGCGGGCGATCCAGAAGAAGCGGCAGAGAGAAGCAAATAAGAAGCAGGAACTAGATATTCAGTGAACAAGCTTTGCCAAACGTGCTTTAAAAATTCATATCACTTGCAAATTGCAATTAAAAAAACTTAGGGAAAAATCGTTGAAAAGATTGCTTCAATTCAACAGGCAAATGGAAATGGCCTAATGTGATGATGTTACTGTGCACATGTATAACTATTAATTGAACAATCTTTTCAAATAAAGTGGTGTAGATATGCATCTATTACTTACTACTGAAACTTTAGATAACACATGTATAACTATTACTATGTGTTATCCACTATATAGAATTTTAAAACGAATACTCAAATATGACAGGTCGGGCCTCCGAGCTTGAAAGCTAGCTCCCGAGCTCGGACCATGCACCTAAATTTTATGTACAAACTTAGTGCCATGATGTGCTTTGAGTCTTTGACGGGTTAAATATGCTATCTACAGCCTCCCTACTTCGGTTATAGATATGATCCTCGTCGGCTATATATATATATCTACCTTATAATTACCGATTTTTTTCACCAAGCCTTATGCTTCTACAATTGCATGCCAAACACTTTTGTTACTACTTATATCATATGTTCAGTTTAATTCCATCCTTATTTGCTTTATAATTGAATTTTGTATATATACCTTCTATCTGTAGACTGTAGTTATGATTTTACTACTAGCTAGCAAAGAAACTTTCTGATGGATTTGTTCGACATTGATTTTTACCCTAGCTGGTGACTATGTCATATAATACGGAGGAAAATACTTACCTAGACTGGCTAATATACATATGTAACCTTTAAGCAGCAACACTTTCTGCCCAACCGACGGGCTTTCTATAATTCTATATGCTCAACGCTAAGACATGTTACGACGAAAACCCCCATGACAAAATCTATCACATGCAAACAGCTGCAGACTGGATTTGATACGCATTGGATGCTTTCAAACTATTTTCTCATTCAAATTGCTCCTATCGTAGCAGATATGGTTTAGTCTGTTCTGAAGCACACGTTGTTGTACGTAACCATGTTATACTTCACTTATACCAAGTGATATATACTATGTTATTCTATACAACATACAAAGTATTATGAGACACCGTAGAACACATTGTAGTATTGACAAAACCTATAAATTACATGACATCCAACAACGTAACCATCACCACGGAATTCTAATAGCTGAACCAAACATCAATAAGTTTACTGAATCCAACCATCAAAACTAGAATATAGAAATGGAGAAATTTGGTAGCCCCTTATAGTGGACTTTGTCACTAATGTAGCATACAATCAAATTACGTAAAGATAGAAGCCAATATATTTACTCCTTCCGGTCCATTAAAAGCTTCCTAGCATGCTATTTTCTCTTAGATTAAGGAGTATGCATTAAAAAAATAATTTGTGTGAGGTATTATATTGATAAAGTTGTAAGTGGGTGATAAAGTAAGAGAGAGATTGAATAAAGTGATGATAAAGTAGGAAAGAAAATAATAAAGAATCAGTTAGTGGGGTAAAACTTTCAATTTATGGATTAGTAAGTTTCTAATTGGACTCCAAAAAAGGAAAGTTAGAAAGTTATTAATGGAACGAATGGAGTATTAATTAAGATGATAATGGCAATTGTTTCAAAGCTAAAGATGCTAACAAAAAATGATGGGCGTCATAAAAATTAAGTAGAAAAATATATTGCTCAGGAAAGGAATTGTGTATTGCTTGAACAAACAATGAGTTATAAAGAGGACATTTATACAGAAATTGAAAACGAAAAATTCTTGCTAAACGCGTCGAGATTTCTACTACAATACAAAGCTATTGTACTCGATTAATTCCAGCTGTAATTCTTGTTCATCATCAAGCTCAAGTTTTCCACCGTTGATTGAACTTTTTACGGCCTGGATGCAATTGTACCAGATCATACTCTCTGCAGCCCTAAACGAGCAACTTTGTCTTCTTACTTGAGGAAGAAGACGAACTGTGACCAGCTGGAGAAAACGTAAAACCATTTGACAACTTTGCGTGTGTTTTGCTTTCTTTTCTTTTTCGCTTTTCACAATAGTCCCTCTCTGAAATTTGTTTGTTCATTTGAGTCTCTCTTTCCTTCGCGCCTTCGATTTGGATCCTGAAACTTTCAAATTCTTTGCAATTAACTCTTGTTAAATTGCAATTCTTCCCACTTTTATCCTTAAATTTCCAATATCTCGAATTTAATAACATGCGAGTACGTAGATCATAAAATAACACAATTATAAAAAAGTACGCGCTAATCTAGCTAGCTAGGTTCAAATATCTTCATATAAGTTCCAATTCCATTCATATTGAAATTTCTATTCGATGACCTTTAAACCGATAATAATACATGGAGTAGTAGTAGTTCAAAAATTCTAAATGAGATCAAAATCTAAATAGGATAAAATTCTATCGATACCAACATATAATATGCCAATTTAGAAAAAAACCATTCTAATCTAAGTCATGTGTATAGTTGTCGTCCTTTCATTTTTAAGGACCAAGTTAGCTAGAAAATTCTTGATTGTGTCAATCAATTTCATTTTGCTCTTAAAAACGTGGCAGCCATATGTTTTACTCCTTGTAAAGCTGATAGGTATTAACTGGAATATCTCCTAAATCTTTAGAGTTATTTAAAAATAAAATGTTTAAATTTGTTGTCGAATTAACACCTCTATGTAAGTCCCTCCATCCCAGATCAAATGTCATGTTGCACTTGGAATAGCATTTGTTGTTTGGTTGTGTGTATTTGTATTTGTTCTATTAATTCAATCTAAACAAAATATAAAATAAAAGAGCATTTAAGCACACATCATCACTTAAACCATGATAAATCAGTACAATCCAGTAAGTAACATAAATTAGTCTCCAATTAACAACTAATTAAACTAGTAAGGCATATTTAGTCAGTATTAGCACCAAATCATTGCTGCTAATTAGGACATAATTAGCCTGCACAACTTAGGCCTACTTAACAAAGATTAGCCAAACCATGAGCATAAAAACAATGGCAGACATGAACACTGTGAATTTGCTTGGATTTTCTGGATTGGCATTTGGTGCAACGTACTCCATCTTCATACCATTTGATTGAGTGATTGAAGAGATGGCCTCATGCTCCTCGCCTTTGTCATCCAAGTGAGAAACTTCTTCAATTGCATTGCGAATGGAAATTTGTTTTTGCAAAGCAACCATTTTTTATGTTGTTTCCTCCAATTCCAACTTCATCCGGCGATTTTCATTCCTCAATCCAAGCACGACGGTACCTCTCCGGCAGCTCTGGGTCTACCCAATCCCAAAACTCACATCCTCCAGCCAACTAATTGCGAACGAAATGGTAGTGTTAGCAATCTATTTGAAATACAAACCTATCTTACTATGAATTAGGAGAAATAACAAAGCATAAACCTTAATCTTTCACATTTGACGAATCTGCGATACGGATTTAGGTTGGTGTCGGAGCAGAATTGTCGAATTCCCTTGTCGCAACTCACAAACATGGATTTTTGGCATCTTCTGGTCTGTTTCGTTGATGAGATCAAGAGATGATGCAGAACAAAATTCGAGAAATTTGGAGAAGGGCAATGAAGAAGGGTGTGGATGTCCTATTTTATTGGGTAGAATCTCCTAACCCTAGTATAATTGGTACATAAGGCGGCAAAATGGCCTGTAAAATGGCGCCATTTTTTGGGTGAATAACTTTGGAATTATGCCTTAAAAATCGACTAGTAAACACAAGAAGTTGATGCTATTCAGACCGACTATTATAAAAAAACTACTAGTAAACATGAGAAGTTGATGCTATTCAAATTGACTTATAAAAATCGACTAGTAAACAATACAGTTGTTTGATGTTAGTAAAATCAACTATCATGAAAGTGGACCCGTTTAGACGTCAAGTTGATGCTATTCTAATCAACTATTATAAAACTCGACTAGTAAACACGAGATGAAAATGGACTATTGAAATAGACTATTATAAAAATTGATTAGTAAACACGACAAGTTGATGCTAGTCAAAACAACTATTATAAAAGTCGTCTAGTAAACAATACAAGTTGCTTCTATTGAAATCGAGTATTATAAAAACAAATTGGTAAACATGACAAGTTGATGCTACTTAAATCGACTAGTATAAAATATCAACTTGGTACTATATCCAAAGACTGCTTCAGAGTGAAATAGATTTGGGGTTTATATATGGCCTTCGTAGGGCCGTTCATTTGGGGGTATAATAGTCCATCCATAAATGTTAGAAAAGCATTTTCAATCACACATCTCAAACACACCACCCAACTCATGTATTTCAAAACGCAGCTAAAGGTGGGTTTCGGGCGAATGTGCACGGGCTTTCACGGGCTTCTCCAAACGCATTCAAGAGAAATTATGTGGTCACCCTAATAACGACACAAAAGTTATTAGTCAACAAACATATTTTCACATGCTATAATTGTTTCTCCATACCCCCGAGGCCCGTTATGGATGAAGAAATTAAAGAGAAGATCGAAGAGAGTTCCCCGCCTAGAGAGTATATGCCCCCGACCCGTTATGGATATCAAGAAAGTAGAGAGAAGATCGAAGAGAGTTTCCCCACCTAGAGAGTATCAGATACCCCCTTTCGGGGCCCATTATGGATAAAAAAAAGTAGAGAGAAGATCGAAGAGAGTTTCCCCGTCTAGAGAGTATCTGCCCATCCCACCCGCGGGAAAAATGTACTCCCTCAGGAGAACTTCATACATTAGAAATTTAGCGATTTTATGTGAAAAGCTAAAGTATTGATATAATATAATAAAGGTGGGATAATGTGTACTTTTAGTGGCAAAGTGTGTAATTTGAGTGAAAAATTGAGATTGTTTATTATTTGTTGGGATATAATAAAGGTGAGATAATGTGTACTTTTAGTAGCAAAGTGCGTAATTTGAGTGAAAAATTGAGATTATTTATTATTTCGATTAATTACTCAAGAATTCAAAACGTTTCATATTAGCCAAAACACATGCATACACGCTTAACTCTGGAGTTCTTATAGATGGATTCCCGAAAAGAAATGTGCACCTTGTTGATATTAGTAGCGTTCTCGATCCCTTTAAGCTGTTTGGACTTGACTATTTTATCAACAACATAACGTTTTGATTAATAACATGAATGTTTTTATTGATAATTTAAATCCTTCTCTAAATAATTTATTTATAGACTATATACCGTTTGTTATGAATTTTTGTGTTAAACTATACGGAAAAATATAAGTAATTTTTATGAGTTCTTGTTTAAATTCATCATCAAATATTGACTGGAAATGCTAGTAAAACTTCAAGAAGTAAATGTACATAGGTTTAAACATTACTTGCGACGGTGTGAGTATGGAGGACAATGAGTCGGGCTTCAGGATGCCCGGTTTTTTCCCATACCCAAGACTGGCCCATGGTACGGGCCTTAACATAGTGCATAGCCCATCACAATCGGCCTGCGTACCATGCCCGATCCAAGCATTGTCTTTTTTACCCCTTTAATATATGTTATACAATTTTTAATGTAACGGTAGAGACATGTCGTATATTGCTCCGAGGCGGGCTTGTTGGACTGAATGTCAGGCCCCTGAACGACTCATGACTAAGTTTAAAACCCAAGCCCGACACATATCTTAACGTGGGCGGGCTGAAGCTCGAGTCCAGGCCGGGTGGGCATAATTGTCATCCGTAACTTGTAATTTTAGGGTGGAAATTGAATACGGGTTAAACTTGAGAGGTAAAAACGATTTTTGTAAAAGAGAAGGGGTGAAAAACTGAATATGCTTGCAACACAATTGGACCAATGACGTGCCACTCTTCTCACACAAGCTAACTAAAATCTACCCTTGTTCTATTTAAACCCTCGTCTTCTCCAAGATTTTGCCCTTCACTTTCACTACTACGCGTTCCAATTCTCTACTTCTACGCGGTTCTCCATAAGGTTTGTTCCGGACATCCAATTTTCTCCTAGATTCTGCAGCTTCTGCTATATGCAATGTCTTTTGCTTAGCTGGTTGTGCTTTTGTTTCATCTGCAATATAATGTCGAGAAGAAAATGGCTGTGGTTTTAGGATTTTTGTGCTATTGGGTTCTTGCTTTCACTTTCATGTTTTGTATCATAATTGAAAATTGGTTTTGCTGGGTTAATTTTGCTTTTGTTTGGTCTGGTGTGTGATATGTCAAGAGAAGAATTGATTTTGGTAGCTGGGATTTTGTGCTGTAGGGTTTTTGTATTAGAGTTTGTTTGGTGGAAAATTGGGTTTGCTGGGTTGATTTCGTTTCTGTTTGGCCTGGGGTGTGATATGTCAAGAAAAGAATTGATTTTGGTAGCTGGGATTTTGTGCTATAGGGTTTTGCTTGCACTTTCATGTTTTGTATTAGAGTTTGTTTGTTGGAAAATTGGTTTTGATGTGTTAGTTTTTCTTCTGTTTGGTCTGGTGTGTGATATGTCAAGAAAAGAATTGATTTTGGTAGCTGCGATTTTGTTTGGTGGACGATTGGTATTGCTGTGTTGATTTTGCTTCTGTTTGTTCTGGTGTGATGTTAAGAAAAGAATTGATTTTGGTATCTGGGATTTTGGGTTCTAGGTTTACACTTTCACAGTTGATAGATTGTGTTTTTATTTTGCTTTTGGTTAATATGGTTTCTAATTTCAAGCAAAAAACATATTGATTTTGGTTACAGGATTTTGGGGTCTAGGTCTTTGTTTTTAATTTCATGCAATGTGTGTAAATTCTGGTGGCTTAGATGATTTGTACACGTCTGCTAGATTCCTGAGTTTAAACTAGATACCGTTGGTTATGCTCAGCTGGTTCTGCTTTTATTTCACCTGGCATACAATATAAAGAGAAAAAAGAATCAATTTTGGTTTCATGAATTTGGGTCTCGGGGTTTGCTTTTACTTTTACGCACTGTGTGTAATTTCTGGAGGTTTAGCTTTTTTTACATATCTAGTTTTTATCCGGGAGGCTACAGAATTATATCAAATTTGTTGGCTATGGTCTTATGTAAATCTGTATTCATGTTATTTAGATGGGTGTATCCTTTGTGAGTCCTTTCTTATCGTCCTGTTAAAGAATATACTAGTTCTTAATAACATCATTTAATATAAGCATGTTTCTTCTCTTTTTCGTCTTTAATTTTGAGGACATACTTGTCTGCTCCTATCCTTTTTGTGTCTTAGTGAGTTGTCGTGTGAAGCATTTCATTATGTTGTTTTCACTCGATTGATATTTTGTAACCAGACTTACTAGGTTTATAAACATTGCAGGGCTTGCACACCAGATGACTCTTGATTCCACCAAGAAACATCGAAGCATTGTTTGGAGTGCATTTTGTTTCAGGAACCGAAGGAGACTTTGGTGCTCACGGAAAGTGTTCTTTCGACATTGGACTTGAAGAAAAAGAACCTTTAGTAGTTTTGGGTGTACATTTTTTATTTTTTTTCACTTTCGTATTTGTTTCCGAAGTTTACTAGAGCATGAGGAGTCCTGCTTTACGGACTTTTGGTGGAAGTTCTCCTAAATCAACTAGGGGGTCCATGGCACGGGCATCACTGCCCCCAGGATTTCGCTTTCACCCGACTGATGTTGAACTTATAATGTACTATTTGAAGAGGAAAGTTTTGGGCAAGAAACTTGAACCTGAAGCTATTGCAGAGGTCAACATATACAGTTTCTCTCCATGGGATCTCCCAGGTATTGTAATTATCTATCTATGTTCTTTTGTATAGAAATTGTGAATTGCATAGCACCCTGATTAGAAAATAAAGGGTTGAAAACATTGTCTTAGCCAATATTTCCATATTGAACTCTCTACCTTTAGTTGGAGAGCAAAATCATCAATGCCAAACCTCATTGAAATTAATTATGCAAACAAAATTGTGTATCATGTGTTTCATCAGTGAAACTCAAGGTTTCATGCTTAACACAGTACGTGTCCATTAGACAGTAGTCTTTAGGATATGGTTTGTATGTGTTGCTATTATATTACATTCCTTGTCAAACTGCATTGTATTGTGATACGAACTACTGTATTTTACATTGAGATTTCTTTGCCACTGAATGACTCACTTGTTGCGACTATTTGTTTTGCACAGATAAATCATGCATAAAAAATAAGGATCTGGAATGGTTCTTCTTCTGTCCTAGGGAGAGAAAATACTCAAGTGGAGCACGAGTGAAACGTGCTACAGAAAATGGCTACTGGAAAACTACCGGGAAGGAAAGACCTATTGTCTACAATGATAGAACTGTTGGATTAGTTAAGACATTGATTTTTCACTTGGGCCATGCTCCAAAAGGGGATAGAACAGACTGGGTTATACACGAGTATAGGATCATTGATGATCAATTAGTGGCTGCAGGAGTTCAGGTATATTTTCTTAGCTCTACTGGATCAGATATTTGTGATTGTTTGTTATTAAAAAATTGCTGCTTGAACTGGTAATCCTATGATCTTAGTTGATCCAATCTAGAATTATTGATCCCTAGAGAGAAAGTATTCATAATTTACTGAATGAGGACCTTTTTAAAAGATATCTTTTTGAGATTGGATCCCCTGTAAAATGGCATCTTAAGTTTTTTTTAGATTTGACAGATTACCATGAGCATGATGAAACAGTGAGTTACCATTGATGCATCTTATCTTATACTTGCTCTTCTTCGTTCCGTGCTCCCAAGTTTTAGATATTATTGTTTGGTGTGTTGCCACACGAAGGAATTTTGTCTAATATCTTCTGTTGGGCAAACTTGCCATTTAAGTTATGGAGTTGTCCAAATAATGACTAAATATCACTCTTGTTCCTGATTGTTTGCATAATTCTAGATTCGTCTAAAATATAGTATATCATTGTTTTACTAACTAGTTCATAATTATATTTTGCAGGATTCATACGTGCTCTGTAAAATCTTTCAGAAGAGTGGCCTAGGCCCAAAAAATGGAGCACAGTATGGGGCACCATTTGACGAGGCGGAATGGGACAATGATGATGATGATGTCATTGATTCTCAGTACCCTTCTGTATCATTTGTTTCTGGCGGTCCATCCTGTGCACCCTTGGTTTCGGAAAATGAAAGTGCTTCTGCAAAAGGCTTGTTTGATCCTAAAGGGGCATGTGAGTTACCTTTGATTGGAGATGGTCCTACTGAAAGGCAAAGTTCTATACCAAATCCCTTAGACAACAACGGAAGTACATCTCAGATTCCTTTGGTTGAAGGAGCTCAGTCTGCCTCGGAAATACATTCAAAAGCCTTGGAAAATATTGAAAGTATATCTCGAACTCTTTTGATTGAAGGTGCTCCGTCTGCTTTGGAAGTATATCCAAAGGCCACATACAACATTGAAAGTACATCAGTGCCTGCAAGTAATGAGGAACCTCTGGAAATGACAGAGGATGAACTATTTTATCTGGTGTCTGCATTTACGGACGACGGCACATTGCTTGATATTGAGAATGGATGTCACAAGGTATGTCAAACTCCATCTTTCGATGTTTCTGTGTGAATTTTATGTGTACTGCTAGTTTTTTCCTCCAGTGTGCATATAAATGTTCCACATCGGATTTATCATTTTGTTTGGCCTTGGAACGCATCATGGAAAAGTAGCTGATACCTTTCGTATTGATATTTTAAGCCTAATAGCTTCCATGCATTACTATTAATTTTTAGCTCATGATTAAATTAAATGTTCATTTTGCTACCAGGGTGGTGATGGCAAGACTGGAAATGAGGCTTTACAGTGTCTTGATGGGCATGGCATATTCAATGGCCTTGGGGACCTGGATACTTGTTCTGTTAGGAATGAAGGAAGATTTACTATGTTGGACTCGCAGAATAATGAATATCCTCTATACAATTTGCTTCCTGAAGACAACTTTGGCTATATAGAACTTGATGATCTTCTAACCCCACTGGATAACTCATCTATTATGGGAACTGATATGTTGTATGATAATTTTGGATCGTACCATAACGAAAATATGCAACATTTTGTCTCTCCAAGCAGTTCTTGCATAAATCATCAGTATGATTATTGTGGAAGCCAGCTGCCAGTGCTGACCAGTGGATCCAACAACCAACGGCCTGTACTCTCCCATGGATGCAACAACCAGCTGCCTGTACTGCCCAATGGATGCAGCAACCAACTGTCTGTGCTGCCTTATGGTACCAGCAACCAACTGCCTGTGCTGCCTTATGGATCCAACCACCAACTGCCTGAGCTGCCGTATGGATCCAACAAAGATACTAGCAGTTTGGTGAGTTCCTTGCTATTGATCACGAAAAACTACATACTGATATGTCTACTGCACCTTTATCCCCCCCTTTCCTTTCGAAATTCCCACTTCATTGGCTTCTTAATTGATTAGTATATTAATTGGGGTTAAAGACCATGGGTGTGGATGGAAAAGATCAACTAACAAGTAAAGGAGTTAGTAACTTATAGAGAAGTATGTAACCTTTAGACATCCATTGTTTTACTCTTCAAGCATGGTCTGAGGGTGTATATTTAAATCACCCTCTCAACTACTCAAGCCCCTTGTTTCCTTGCAATTGCGCCCCTCCCTGTTATCTTATTACTTTGCATGCTTAATGTTCAACTATTGTACGCAGGTTAATGGACTTTACTCTAGCAGTAATGACGCTATCTGTGATTTTGATTTTGCTCAAAGCCAACTGGTGAATGGTGAGAATAGGGGCCGGCCTTCGGATCAGTTCACACAAAGAGGTAGATCTGATTACATCTGATGGCGATTGTGGTCATCAACCAACTATGCACTTGCTATTTACTATAATATCAAACTGTCATAACTTGGCAGTTCCGGAAGGAATAAGATGCATTTGCAAATTCCTTCCAGAACAATTCATGCCTTCAACACTGGGGGACAAGGCATACGCTTCTGATGTTGTGTTCTGCACTCTGGTGTATTCGGGCATTATTGCTGAACCTCTGAGTTTCGGCAAAACAGGTGTAGGAAAGAACAAAAAGTAAAAGACACCACGGAGTGTCAGATTATCCTTCATCTCTGTTTCTTTTGAAGTTGTGTAAAGATATTATGTGTGCAGCATCACTGGTGAGGTCACATGAACCTCTTCATGTCAGTCGGTGCTGCCAGGATTTTCTGCAATATTTCTCCAGTTTACTAGTAATATCTAATCTCATGTTATTTTTTGTTTGCTTTATATTTTGATCCAGGAAAACAAATCTGTGCTCCAGGGTTATCGGAATCCACCCCATCTTGCTCGCCCATAGCTGCTCGGAGATGTGCTCCGATGTTTTGTTCTTCATACGACTCCTCCATACATATCAAGGCTGAGGTGACATATGGGACCGGCGAATGCACTAAAGAAGCTTTGTCGGGTATGATGGAGGAGTCGAGCAGCTTGTGGAATCACCCTTGGGCAAATGTGCGTTTGCTGCTTCATTTGGTAGATTATGGTTCTCGTCCCTTTTCTTGCTCTTTCTGTGTGTTTATCTACAAGATATATGTTTGTCATTTATCTGGTGGAAGCTCAAGCTCCACCTATTTTGTCAGTAACATGACAGTAGTAGTGTTAATTAAGTTATTAGTAATTGACAAGAATGGCCATGAAATGATGAGTTCTTTTAACACCAATGATCTGTGTCTTTTGCTTGGGCTCTGTTCTGCATGATGGTTTCTTACAAATTGTTCCTGATAACAGTTCTCTTGCACGTAAAAATGGGAAAATTCGGCCCTAGGGGTTCTACAACTCGTAGCACCCCTCACTATAGTCCAATGCTACAGTGTGGGAGTAGTAGTAGCATCCCCAGGGTCTAAGAAACCGTATGCATGTCTTTTTTTGTGTGCTGTGGAGTGTGAACCGGAAAAGTTATAAGTGCTAATGCAATACTGTAGTACTGCTATTTTGGGATTGTAGGTTAGACTAAAGTCATCCCTTGATGCAAATAACTTGCGTTACGAGCACTCTTTGTAGAATTCTGAAGTTCTTCCTAAATCTCAAGTTTTTCGGAAATTTGTTTGCCCTTTTTTCCCTTATTTTTTTCTGATAAGGCTATCTGATTCGTTTGGTTTTCTTTTCAATTTGTACCAGTGTGGCATAACAGATTGAACCATTGTATATGTGAGTCAGTATAAGGAGAATTTCATGCATTATTGACTCCTAAATTTTGGTGAAAGGATTTTAAAATATAAATGATCCAACATAAAAATGTGTTAAAAATTGTATGTTTTGGTCAGTACTGTATTAAAAACTGGAGAGTATTAAACTATTCTAGTGCTATTTGCAACGGTATGGATCCAAGGATGAAGACTGCAAGTTGCACATTAATAATCAAATACTTTCTCCGTTTGGTTAAGAATGCAACAATGAGAAATAGATGATTAAGTGGAAGATTGATTTGTGGTACTTTTTTTTGTGTGATTATTTATTAATAATTACGCGTTGATAGAAAAGAATACATGAAAGATTAGACGGACGGAGTGTGCAACTTAAACAGTAGTACCTTCATTGATATTAGGTTGAGGTTATGCGATAGTTTCATTGTATTTTAACGGAGAAATTCATATATTAGGGTTGGCGTGTAGTTTTAGGTGAAAATTTAAAATAATGATAAAAGATGTAGAGGGTTGAAAAAAGTGTACTTTTAGTGTAAAATGTGTGTATAAAGTTGATATTGTGTATTATTTGTTGCTAGTGTAACACAAATGAAACGAACCAACCTCAGAAAAACAAATATACTCTGTAGTATAATGTTTGTTGAACGCAGACACAAACCAAACATATCTTCGAACAAATGTAAGAATATTCGGTACGACCAATGCTCAAATAGATCGTCTAATGCACATAGTTGCTAAGATCAATGCTTGATTAGTTCGGCTCATGTAAGCCATATACCATATAACTAGGGGTGTAAATGAAACGAATGTTCGTGAAGATTTCACGAAAAATTTCAGTCAACGCGATTAGTGTTGAGTTTGGCCTGGCAGCAGGTTTGAACATGTTCGTTAATAGACGAACACGAACATATAATTTATTGTTCAGTAGTTCGCGAACTGTTCTTGAACAAATTATATCTGTAATAAAATCTATCATTTACATTTTTTAACATAAGTTATAATACTCTCACCGTCCCAAATTCATTTACCCGTCCGGACACAAATTTTAAAATAAAAGTGAATAAAATAGTAAATATGGTAATAAAGTAGGAAATATGTTGAATAAAGTAGGAGAGTAGTGAATAAAGTAGGAGATATATTTTCCATTAAAGGAATGAGAAGTTCAAATTGGGTCGTCCCAAAATGGAATGCGAGAAGTTGAATTCGGGACGGATGAAGTATTTTCTAACCTAATCTACACAAAACCTATAATAGTTCGCGAAGTGTTAACGTGACGTGTTGAAGCTTATGAGCGAGCATGAACATGTTGAGATGTTCGACGAATATGAACATGACATATATTAATGAACAAACGTTCATTAAGGTCAATGTTCTGTTCGAAATACACCAGTACATGGGACACATTTTGTTTCTTAATGTCTAGCAAACCGAAATATCATCCACTCCAAATCATATACTAACCTTATCAAAAATTTCCTTGGTATGAGTTAATCAATCATCTCTTTCTCCACCCTTCGTCTCCAATTGAAAACTCTGAAAATCCGATTCCCTTTCGTCCCTTTCGAGGAAAGAGAAAGCTAAAGCTAAAGCAGCAGGTTTCTTCTCCAGCTCACACTTCAGTATCTCCAGTTGTTTGATTCCTCTCTCTCTCTCTCTCTCTCTCTCTCTCTCTCTCTCTCTATCTCGCCATTTCTTTTGCTTCAAATACCACCAATCACACTTCACTACTCCACAATAATGTCGTCATCATCATAATCGATCACAATCCACAACAATGTCCGCCACCAATCGCCGCCACCAATGCCACCGCGAGCCGCCGCTCTACCGCCGGCGCCACTGGTGCTGCTCCTTCACCACTCCTCCCCTCAGCCCTGACCACCCCAAAAAGACCATTATACACTCATCCCCTTCCCCTTTGTCCCAATCTCTAGCTCGCCGGATTATCTCGCCGGGTCGGGTATCTCCGGTATCCGAAACTCCACCGGATCAAGTGCCAATTGCAATTGCTCCTCAATTATCCGTTCCGGAAAGTTTGACGAATGGAAAGTATGATGTTCGGTTGAATTTGAAAGGGAGGGATGGGGGATCATTGATTCTGGAGGTGAGTTCGGAGGTTTTGATGGTTAACAGCTCGGTTTTCGCTGATCTGATCTCCGAGTTTCGAAAGGACTCGAACGGGCTGTGTAGGATTGAGTTGCCGGATGTGGAGAGTGTTAGTGTGTTTCGGGAAGCTATTGAGCTGATGTTTGAGGAGGATGTGGAGAAGAAGCTTGTTACGGTTGGGGTTTTTCGCGCCATTGATATACTCGAGGTACTGTTCGATTTTTGCTGGAAGTTGCATTGTTTCTTTAAATGTACCTTTTGCATAACAGTGTTAATGTGTTATGCGAAGATTATCATGGGACGGAGTAAGTACTAGACAGATTTATGAGTTTTGTTTTTGAACAATATTGTCAATTTTTCATTTCTGCATAACAGTATTGATATGCACTAGATAGATTTGTGTGAGTTTTGTATTTGAGCACTATTGTGGCATCTTGTATTTCCTGCATTCACGAGGCTGGAACTGATAATGAGAAGATTTTTCAAGTCTTATAATAGGCATGCGGATTATACTCCTGCTCTTCATCTTAGTTTTACTTGTGATGAGTGATGATGGATTGGCATTTGAAGCGAATAAGTGAGTTTTCCCTTGTGAGATGAGAGGTTAGTTTAGCTTCAAACTCGATGTCAAATCGAGAGTATTTGATTCCTCAGGCGCGGAGAAGGGATACTTTCCTGTTTACAGTGACCATGGGATGTGGTTTTCATTTCGTTCAGCCCAGTCCAGCAAATCTAATAGATCTGTGAATTTGACATCTTAATATGTTTACACAGAAAATAATCCCTCAGTCGGAAAGGAGACTATCAAGAAATATTAATGCATGTCAAGTCTTTTTTTCCTTTTCATGAGATGCTTTCAAATATATTGTTATCGCTACAATTAAATTTCTGTTTATTCCACAGCGACTCTGATTTTCGTGGAATCTGAAGTTTCGTCATTTGTTAGGTGTCAGCAGGTATCAAGTATAGCGGGGGTGTTTCATCATGCTTTAAGTACCTAGAAGCAGTACCATGGACGGAAGAAGAGGAGGAGAAACTGAGGGACTTGTTCACTAGACTCAGTTTTCACGATGCTGCAACCACAGATATTTTGGATAGACTCTCTACCGTCAGTTGTGTTGATGATCAACGAACTCTGGCCAAACAACTCATTTGTGCTGTTACCACCTGTACGAATGGCAGTTCTAGAAATGAAATAAAGTGTATGGTCAAGGGACTACTATGCAAAAGCTCGGTGTATGACAAGAACCATCCTGATCTAAGTAGGGAGGACATTTTGAATCTGTGCAAGTCGTGTCTGAGCTCACTAACCAGTCTTTTGGAGGAGGCCTTCGGAACTGGTTCAGCTGAAAAGTTGGCAAAGCACAAGGACAATAAATCTCTGTTGGAGTGCGTCTCAATGCAAGTTGACAACATGAATTGGATGCTTGACATTTTACTCGATCGTCAAATGGCAGAGGATTTTGTTCATTTGTGGGCAAACCAAAGTGAACTGCTCAAGATGCACAAGATTGCGTCTCCGATTGTTAGGTATGAGCTTAGCCGTGTCTCAGCTGCTCTATTTATAGCAATGGGAACTAGCAAGCTCCACTGCCCATCAGAAACAAGGTTACGGTTTCTTCAGGCGTGGTTTAGACCAATGCTATTGGATTTTGGATGGTTAAAGCGGTGCAGAAAAGGGCTTGACATGAAGGCATTGGAGGAAGCCTTGGGTCAGTCCATGCTCACGCTTCCCTTACGAGAGCAGTACGAACTGTTTATGGATTGGTTCAGGTGTTTCTCCAAGAATGGTACGGAATGCCCCAACCTTAGCGCAGCATTCCAGATCTGGTGGCGCAGATCTTTCCTCAGGGGCACGGAGACCTTTTCTCGTGGAGTCTAGGTGAAGTGCACGCCGGTCTTTCTGATATAGGGAGATAGCTTGTAATGTGTTTGAGCTCATAGGAAGGTACTATTGTATTGATCATGTACTGATATTTCTTAACAGAGTCTGAAAATGCTAATATACGTAAATCTACGTATGATAGACTAAATACAGAACAGACAAGCACAAAAGACCACTGGAAACCATCTGCATTCACTACTAGAAAATGAGCACAACTTTGTCAAATAAAGTCACATAAATGGGAAATCGGTCATATAGGAGGTTTATGTGACATCAAACTGAAATAAGAAGGGGTTATAGAACATGGCGTAACAGAAGGAAACATGTGTGACCGGCAATCACATTATATTAATTGCGACAGCCTTTATGTGCATGTTCTGATGAAAAGTTAAGCCCTGAAATACGAACACCAATAAGAAAATGTGTATATATGTATTTATTTATCTATATCAATATCATAAAGTAGTCACAAGTAACGAAGTTGTGTGCCATGTAACATTCCAAATTACGAACCAAATGAGACAAAATAAATAAATAGTCCGACTGATGTTATCAAATATAAATATAGTGTTAGTGAATAATGTTTTATGAGAATATTTTAAGGACCTAAAATTAATAATGTTTTCCACTATAATTGATTTAATCATGATATATGTCAGGTTCCTCATGTTCCTATGCAATACCGGACTTGGGGAAGATTTTTTTTTTTTTTTTTGAAAAGGATGCTTCATTACTACTTAATTAAGGTTTTACAAGTCTAATATAGCTATTATATAGTCCTTAAATATTACATTTGCAAGCCACGTAGGGCATATGTCCCAAATGTAATGAAAACGATAAGTACTAGAACTATTACATAGGTCTTCGGGAGTATTTTTTCCAAAAGTTTTCCTGCTTGCTTCTTTTGCGAGATGATCTGCAACTGCATTTTCCTCCCGGTATACAAAAGAGACTGTCACATGTGGCAATCTTTCCATGTTTCCTCGGATATCATCAAGTAGGAGCTGCTGGTGAGGTGTAGCTACAGCCTGCCTGTTTAAACATGATATAAGAAATTTAGAGTCAATTTGTATGCCAACAGAAAAGAAATCATTTTGTAAACACAATTTTATTCCTCACTGTAGGGCCACTATTTCAACCGTATTATGATCAGTGGTGTCAATAAAAGTTGCACTAGCTTTTATAAACACTCCTTCTTGGTTTCTGATAATAATGCCTACTCCGACGTGACCATTATCCTGGCATGATCCATCTATATTCATAGTGTAGGTCTGATGGGAGGGCTTCCATTTACATATAAGAGGGGCTGTTTTTTTGGATTGGGGATAAGGTGTTCTTAAAGTACTTAACTGCCATTTAGGGAAGAGTTAATCATATTCCAATTACCCCACAAAAGGGTAAATGAATTTCAATTAAAGAGGCAAGAAAAGAATAATTCCTAGTAATATAAATATTTTATATATAAAGAAAAGAATGATAATGATAGGTGGTGACATAAAAAAAATGTATTGTTACCTGATTCGGAATTGAAAGTAGGAGTGAAAAGATTGTGTTAATTGACATTTTAATTAATAATGTTGACATCATTAGTTAGATTGATTGAGTTGTCATAATCTTGAGATTACGTGTTCGAATTCCGTCAAGAGTGAATTTGTAATTCAGTGTATGTTTGTTGTGTGATTGATTTAGTAATGATTATGCAATGATTACTCTAGCATTATCATTTATGCTCTAAGTATTACAAATTGTTTTGTCTAAACATTGTTGTTTTAATATACATCATTTTTATGTTATCAGTTTGTTGGTCCTTCTAATCTTTCTGAAAAAATATAGTTAGCAACCATGCTCACTTTTTAACTTAAATCTTGAACACGTATATGGTTAAATAATACTTATATTTTATGTATTCATGGACCCATCTATCTATCTCTCAAAAGAAAAGGAGCAGTACATTCTAGATAATTCATCCAGAAATGTATAGCTTACACTAGCTATATAATCAGCCTATAAAAGACTGCATCAGCTTACCAGGTTAATTTATAACTACAAATGTCATATTACTGTATTACCTATGCTATGTGGCATATACTTATTTGCTTACGAGTACGCTACTTTTTCGTATAGTTCGAAGGAGCACATAATGAAAGTGGGAAAGGCCCTAGTGTATGGGACTCATGGACTCAACTTCACCCAGGTCTAGCTTCAAAGTTCTTCTCTTGCTTATTACTAAATTTTATGGATGTATAGTATTGATTGACCATTAGGTATGCTCAATATTACAGACAAAGTTGCTGGTGGCACCAATTGAAATGTACTCGTTGACCAGTATCATATGTACAAGGTAAACTTGCATTTTAGCTACATGAGCTTCATGCACTTGATATACATAAGAACATTACTGAACTGAAACTGTCTATCAATCTTTCGTAAAATCTGTAGAACGATGTACAGTCGATGAAGAAAATTGGTCTTGAGGCCTACCGTTTTTCCATATCATGGCCTAGGGTTTTGCCAGGTGGTAAACTAGATGTCGGTGTCAGCGAAGATGGGATCAAATACTATAACGATCTGATCGATGAACTCATTGCTAACGGTAACTAAACTATATCCAACTTCACAACCAAAATGACTCTAAAAATGACATACTCCATGTGATATGACTTCAAAATCACAAAATGTATGTATGCGTATAGGTATCGAGCCATGTATTATTCTCTTCCATTGGGATCTACCCCTTACCTTGGAGCTTGCGTATGGAGGGTTCCTGTCTCGCAATATTGTGCAAGTAAAAACATTCACGATATGACTTGTTATCGTTTGTTTGCAGAAGTTCCACACTGATTACAGCGAACGTATATGTACAGGAAAGATTTTGTTGATTATGCGGAGCTGTGTTTCTGGAAATTTGGCGATAGAGTCAAGAACTGGATCACATTCAACGAGGGGTGGACTTACTGTAACTTCGGATATGTTGCTGGCACATTTCCACCTGGCCACGGTATAACTTCGGAGAATCATATACCCAAATACAAACAATGTGTGCTTACAGGGGAGGGGGTGTTCCAAAACTTTCCACCAAGGGAGATGCTGGTACCGAGCCATACATAGTGGCACACAACATGATCCTTGCACACGCTTATGCTGTGAAGTCGTACCGAGAGAAATTCTAGATTCAACAATCGCCTCATAGAATTCATTTCAAGTTATTCACTGAATGTCAGAATAATAAGAATCTGATATTTCAAAAAAAAATCCATGTTATCTAAAATCTTTCATGCATACTAACATTCTTGATGAACGAATAGATGAATCAGCAAGATTGGAATCACAAACACTTCACATTTTTTCGTGCCTTTGAATGACACTGATGATGACAGGAACGTTGTCATTCGCGTCTTGATTGGATGTTTGGATGGTTTACTGCCCCAGTAACAACCGGGGATTATCCCCCAAACATGAGGATTACAGTAGGCCATCATCTTCCAAACTTCACCGACGAAGAATTCAAGATAGTGAATGGATCTTATGACTTCATAGGTATAAATTACTATACAACTTGGTATGCTACCCTAACTCCCAAACATCCAGGGGATCCAGACACTTATATGTCAGACAGAGGAATTACCACCTCATGTAAGTCCAGATTTATTACTACTCGAAAACAATTCTCAGACGCCATATGAAAATTCTTCTCTTACCACAAATTTTGTCTTGCTATTCTTTCGCAGATGAAAAAGATGGCACCCCAATTGGTGAAGCGGTACGAAAATACTCCATTCCATCACCATTATGTATTGTTCATACATGGTACATTACATTGATCTAATCATGCTTCACTTTTATCTTTCAGACTGGTGTGCCATGGCTATACACGTTCCGAGAGGTTTATACAACCTGTTGGTTTACGCAAAGGAAACTTATAAGATAAATCTCATTTACATTACTGAGAATATAGAATTTCAAAGTACATTGGCATAAATTTCACTACCTTGTTGGTTTGGATAATAAACAATTACAGACTCCTCTTAATTTATACAGGCTGTGGTGATCCTACAACAATATCCTCAATTACCTCAAAAGCTAAGCATGACCCAGTGAGGGTTAGATACTACAGAGAACATCTCTGGTTCCTTAGAGAAGCAATCAGGTACTTATATTAGTCTGTTAAATACTCCTCCGTCCTGCAGAACTTCATATATTTCCATTTTTTTGTCATCCCACATAACAGTCTAATATGTATGTGTGAGTGTGATATGTAGAGAGGCTGGCGTAAATGTGAGGAGGTACTTCTTGTCCTCACTTGGAGGTAACTTTGAATGGGCTGATAGATATACGTACCGATTTGGCACGTTCTACATAGACTTTGTGAACGGGGAAGATGACAAGAACTCCCAAGACTTCAGTTGTCTGGTGTAGGAATTTCTTCACCAAGACCCCTGCTATCAGCGGCCCAGAGAAGAGAGATCCTGTTCCTGAGTACTGTGAAACGGACTCCCGCAAAAGGACTAGGTCCAACAACAGCGAGGAATATGTCTGATATTACTGTTCTTGGTTTCACTTCAGTTTCCGGTTTAGAACTTGAGCCTCAGTTCATCTTCTCTTCACGTTTAATTTCTTCTCGAATAAGAGTGTGTTTGCACTTAAGTGTGATTGTCTGTACTTGTTGAAACTTTGTTGGTTTGTATTATAATAAGAGTGCCATTGGCATATGTTTCGCCAGTGTGATTTGTCTGTGCTTCTTGGAACTTTTTCTCCTCATTTTAAGAAAGATTGTTTGATGGATTAGAGTAACACGGTCCGGTTCATTAGTATTCTTTTTAACTTTCCTATCGGGTCTGAACATCGGTTTGGTTGACCCTATGATCTCGTCTCTCACTATTCACAATGGGTCTATTATGAAGGTCAAGATGATTGGTATTGCCCCATAATCGAATCCCCCCAAAGATCAAGCGGAACGCATAATAGTGATTGCTGCCCACAGCCAACAAGAGTCAAAGTTGAGCCAACAAGGCAACAACAGTTCAAGAAGATTTAGCTGAAACACCATCCTAAGCCAACCATAATCTGAAACAATCAAAACATCAGAAAGTTATCCTTTTACTTACCAGAAAGATTTACCATGCAAGATCAGAACACACTGTATTTGGCTCAAGTTCGACTGGGCATATTAGAAACTAGCGACTGCAAACACTGATGTTAGCACGTCACATATTCACTGGACTTGATCATCGATGCTTCATCAACAAGCCCAACACTATCACCGCAACTGCCTCAGTAATTGTTGGTAAGAGTACAGAATCTCATCCTCTTTACATGGGAAGCCTCTGTCATATGACTGGCCCTCAACTGGTTAAGTGTATTATTGTGCAGATAAGAGAAATCATGATCATTTTGAAAGTACCTCAGGCTATTAAAATGCTCACTGGGCCACTGAAAGTTTGGATACAGTTCATTTGACACTTCTGGCCCTTGTGAACAATTAGCAGGTCGGCCAAAGTACAAGGGCATCTTTTCATTTTCATGAATTTGTCCATGTTGCCTGACTAGAGATTTGTAGTAATTAGAGTCCTTCACTGGAGGGGTAGTCACTCGCGAAAATGCAGAAGAGTGAAACATGCCTGCTGAGGAAAACTTCCTCTTCATTGCATTGTTGAAGACATATCGATTAGCCTGCATTGGAGTGCTTGACAGCGGCAAGGGCTTATAACCATTTATCATCTCATTCATGTTTTCCATACCTGTTCTTGCAGGTGGATGATTCAGAGGAGCTACCGACATCTTCATCTCTTCCACATTAGGCCTCGGGGTGGCAGGCATTAGTGGTGCACATGGCTTTGTTCCAGAAGTGTGATGCACTCCGTATTCATTTATCTTTTTCTTGAACAGTTCTACATTCGATTTAGAAGTTGAACTCAATGCTGTCATTGGTTTGTCGGGGACAAGAGAAGGGGATTCACATTTGTAACTTGTACTTTTACTCTGTTCCTCACATGTTGTAGTTGTGGCTGGGATTAGAGATGTCTCATGCTTTCTGTCAGCAATTTTATTTATAACCGAACGAATAGGTGATTTGGGTCCATTATCCCAGTCCTTTCTAGCTGACTCGTAGGACTTGAGGCTCAGCAAGGGACTTAAAGGCTTCGGCATGCACATTGTTGTACTTTCTGTACTCCCCTCACCAAGAATCCTTGTGAATTTATTAGCAGCTGAATCAGGTTCCAAGCTTGGAAGGGACAACGATGTATTTGGGATTGGCTCAGCATTGGTTCCCAAATTTGTAGAGGGGGAGAGTGTACCTGAAATTTCTCTGCTTTGCTTCCCAACTTCAACAATTAGACTCTTTACAATATCCGGGTTGCTAACAACGTCAAACAGCAGCTTGGTGTCAAAGCACTCTCCAATTTGCATGATTGCAGCCACGATAGAAGCAGCAACTACAAGATCACCACCTTGCATCCCATTTAGCATGCCAAGAACAGAGTCGTCTTCAACATGTTGGTTCTGAGGGATGGACAGATTGGACGAAGTTAACCAGTGATCCGATTGCGCAGATTCTGCTGCTTCTACTTCGATTGGAATGATTGGTATATGCGGAATTTCATTATCATCATTAAGTTCACATTCGACGTCCAGAGAATCAAAGGGGCTAGATAAAGATATGAGAAAAGTGCACTTTGTCAATTTGAGAACAATAAGCCCAGCTATTATATCAACATGAAAAATGCATGAATGGTCGCTTTGTTTTACTTTCTCGAAATCCTTCTGTGTTAGTTATACTGCATTAAAATTCACCGTGCCTATAAGAACGCTGGTCAGAGACCCCCAATTTTCAAATTTGGGTGTGGGCAGGGAATTTCGAATCGGGAAGGGGGTTTTCGAATCACAAGAGAATTCTGTTAACTACAAGATACTTTACCTTGGAGGTATAGAAGAAAGATTGGCATATCTTGCTTCTACAATGGTACTTTCCCTAAGCCTTTGAACCTCTATCTCCTGGCTCTCTTCACCAGCAGCAATTTGCCAATCAACATTCAGATTGAACTGTTTGAACAGAAATCAATAGCAGAAAAGTCTGTTTAGGCCATCTGTTGAAGTTAGTTACATTCGACTAAAATCTGACATGACGTAAAGGACTGCGACCATCTCTTAAATGATAAAATTTCCTTATATACAGTGCTACATGACGTATATGGCTTACTTTGGGAGGACATTTCCATTGTGAGAAATCCTGCTGTAACGGTTTTCTATGCAGAGGAACATACCAAGCAAGATGATTTTTCGGCAGTACAGCATTAGACCTCGAAGCCTTGTACTTGACACCAAATTTTGCAGGACAATTGACCTGTTTCCCAACAAAAATGGCCCTGAGTGAATCAGACTCCATATTTTAACTACATGATATACACAAAAAGTTCACAAATAGCATCCAAGAAACGAAAGCGCGCTATGTCAACCTAAACAACTCCAAAAACTCAGCAAAATGCACACCATTTTTAAACATAACAATGATACTGCATATGTGTTGAATTCAAACCTGCATTATATCTTGTAGATGAAAACATGTGATTCATAAACTCTCACACCTTCTCTAGCTAGAACAACACGAGTCTCATACGAACGAGCCGGTAACAAGAGAACAACAACACCTAATAACTATTCTGCCAAATACACATAAATACTGGCCTGTTTACCACAAAATTCATGTACGGCCTAGGGTTATTTCTTCTTTCCAATGTACATACATTTACATACAAATTAAACATGTGTAAAATCGTCGATTGCACACTAGAAAACACAAAAAAACAAATTTGACGGAATGAAACTGAATCCTCGAGCAATAGCGTACGACATTGAATGATCTGAATCGATTAAGTGTGTTACCAATTTACCATACCTGGCGAAGCTTAAGATTAGAAGGCTGCGAAACCGAACTGGATTTCTTCTCGAGAACCATAATTGTATTAGCTTGCTGTGTGTATCATCGACTGGTTTTTTTTGGGAGAAGACGAAGAGTAGTATGAGCTGCGGTGAATATATAGTGAGGAAGCATGTACCACCGCAACTGTTTCGTTACTACTATGCCAACTTTAGGTTATCGGGTCGAGTAGGGTTTGGGTACTTACTGAACCGGTTAGATTACATTTCAACTCGAATATGAAATTCAGAATTTTATATGCATATTAAACATATAAGCTTTGAGTTAGGTAAGGTTGAAACATACGTATTAGAAAGTCTAATTTGAATGATATGGTTATTTCAGGATAAGTCGAATCAACGACATTAATAATTCTGATATTAAGATGCACCTTCTATTTAATAGTTACAATCCTTTAGATCGGTTAGTCTATATAAATTGATCACAATTTAATAATCGAGTAGATGGTAAGAAATCTTTTTAGTCATTACTTTTGCCACCTTTATGTATATGCTCAATAGTTTTAAAACGATACAAATAGTTTTGAAATATACTTTAATCTATAATGTACATGCGTACTTAAAATAAAAATCTTAACAGTAGGACTTAAATTAGATAAAGATTGCCCTTAGATAAGTGTGCTAACTTTATTCTTGTAAAAGACGTGAGGTAAATCGTTAATTTCTAATTTTCTGCCGTTTAAAAAAAAAAATCCTAAATTGTCAACAGGACTATAAATGTTAATCCAAATGAGGAAACGCAATTAACACTCTCCTCAGTTCAGCCACATTACAAAAACAGTAACGGAGTGTTTGGTTACAAGTTTGAATTGAGTTTACTCAATACGCGTAACTAAACACTCCGTTGGCCTCTACTCTCTAGTCTCTAACCTGTTTTATCAGCTCAAAATATAGCAGTAGATCAGCGCCATTTTCACACTCTCTCTCTCTCTCTCTCAAAAACACCTCCAATGGCAACCGAAAACAACAACACCACCTCCAGATCTGAATCCGAATCGGAAAATGCACCACCACCGCAGCCCCGCCGCAAAATCGCCCTGATCACCGGCATCACCGGCCAGGACGGCTCGTACCTCACCGAATTCCTCCTCAACAAAGGCTACGAAGTCCACGGCCTCATCCGCCGATCCTCCAATTTCAACACCCAGCGCATCAACCACATCTACATCGACCCTCACAACGCTCAGAAGGCATTGATGAAGCTCCACTACGCCGATCTCACCGACGCCTCCTCTCTCCGCCGCTGGCTCGACTCGATTCTCCCTGACGAGGTCTACAACCTCGCCGCGCAGTCTCACGTTGCTGTTTCCTTCGAGATCCCCGACTACACCGCCGATGTCGTCGCCACCGGAGCCTTGCGCCTCTTGGAAGCCGTCCGATCGCACATCGCGGATTCCGGTCGGAGTCACATTCGGTACGGATATAATTTCATCTCATCTAAAAGCTCAAACAAACTTATCTAAAAGCTCGAACGAACTTATAAGCTCGAGGTGTGGAATTAATCCAATTGTATTAATTCATCTGACAGGTACTATCAGGCTGGATCGTCTGAGATGTTCGGATCCACGCCGCCTCCTCAATCGGAGACGACGCCGTTTCATCCGAGATCGCCGTATGCTGCTTCGAAATGCGCTGCGCATTGGTACACTGTGAACTACCGTGAGGCGTTTGGGATATTTGCTTGTAATGGCATTTTATTTAATCATGAGTCGCCGAGGAGAGGGGAGAATTTTGTGACTAGGAAGATTACTAGGGCGGTTGGGAGGATTAAGGTTGGGCTGCAGAGTAAGCTGTTTTTGGGGAATTTGCAGGCGTCGAGGGATTGGGGGTTTGCGGGGGACTATGTGGAGGCGATGTGGATGATGCTGCAGCAGGAGAAGCCAGATGATTATGTGGTGGCGACGGAGGATTCGCATACGGTTGAGGAGTTTTTAGTGGTGGCGTTTGGGTATGTTGGGTTGAATTGGAAGGATCATGTTTTGATTGATAAGAGGTATTTTAGGCCGACGGAGGTGGATAATCTGAAGGGAGACGCTAGTAAGGCGAAGAAAGTGTTGGGGTGGAAGCCGAAAGTCGGGTTTGAGCAGCTGGTGAAGATGATGGTGGATGAGGATGTTGAGTTGGCTAAGAGAGAGAAGGTTCTTGTTGATGCTGGATTCATGGATGCTCAACAGCAGCCTTGAATATGCAAATACTGGTTTTCGTTTAATGAGATGAAATGAGCTACGTTTTCGTTTAATGAGGTGATTACACTATTCGTTCTTCGATACTACTACCATAGTTAATTGCAGTACCTGATGAAAATGCTATAACAGAGATGAGTTTGATCTAGAGGCAGTAAGTACAAATTCTGGAGGTTTACATACCATTGTTTGATGATGTGGTTTTGAGGTGTTTTTTGTTTAGTATAGATAAATCTTTCTGGGATGAACCGGGTCCTGATGTACTGTTGTTCCCTAATATTCAAAATATTTCAATGAAACTTTTGCGTTTTCGTGCAATCTTACTTCTGTTTGATCCTTTGCCTCTATATATGTATTGCACAAGCTCTTTATCATCTTCTTTATCTGCTAACACCAGGAGTCCAGGATACACTAAATGATTAGACATAAACCTGTAATTCGTATTCGTTATTCTGAAGACCTGGTTAATATAGATGGTTTCAAGAAAGAGATTGCGATACATTTTTGGCAACAGGATCCTTGCTCCCACCATGGCCACACTATACATCTCTGTTTTCTGAATCTGAGAGCCAACATTACTAAAACAAGATAACTAGTAGCCTAGTACAATTCAATTTGATTTAACATCCTTTGTCGGTTAACCACTCTCTACCATAAAAGAACCTACTTCAATTAATCACCACCCATACAGATACAGTAGTAACAGTACTATGCATTCTGGTGTCTTGCCGTCTTTATAGTAGTAGTATGTGTTTTCAGTTTATGCATAATGCCTGCTTCTACTTTCGCCGACCTGGTATTGTGGGATTTCGAGTATATCTTTCAAGAGATTCCGGTGAATGAGCTCACCAATAAGACGGTTCATACCTGACAATAATTATCTAACTGCAGCATCTCATAAATCAAAAAACCTGATCTACGAGTTTCAGTTCAGAAACCAACAAGCCTATTTTGCAATCCATCGTTTGTTTCTTCTCAAATTGAAAATGCCTAACAATAAACCTGAGGTAACATACTGGGATCCAACCTAACCAGCACAAAACTGAAACGTGTAAAAAGAAATACTCTTGCATAAACATACCTTTATTGAGATAAATCACAGTATTTGTCAATACAGAAATTTGTTTCTCAACTATACCCTTCTCAAACACATTCACTGTGGGAAATAAGCTCCATTATAGCAGTTTCTCTAATGAACTTTCTTGAACTTGGGAATATACAAAGACCCAGTTTCATTAAGGAAGTATCTAACTTGTTTGCTGAGGTGATTGGTCTTCTGTCTCTCCCGTTGAGTCTGAAGACGGAAACACTGAGCTGGTCTTTTGATCAGAGGAGACTGCTGTAAATGGCCTGATAGAAGATTGCAATGATTCTGGTCCTTCAGCAGAAATTCTCTTGCATAATGCGTCGCAATTGCTAATGACCTCAGTTAACCTTCCTTTAAGCTCTCCAAGTTCCACTTGCAGCGGATGGACTAGATAAATTTTGAAGACCATAAGTAGACCAAGAAGAGCAGTAAAATCTCCACATAAGAAAAGACAATGCACGGACAAAAAATATTCATGGCCTGGAAATTGCATTCTTAAATCACTAGGTACTACAGAGAAAAGCAAGCATGCCCACATGAAGAAAACTGTCATAAATCACAAAATGAGAATGGTTGGACAAAAAGTCTAACATGAAGATTACATAAATTTCAACCATCATCTAACACATAAACCATACTAATAATAAGTCCTATCATGCAACAAACCATGCTAAATTTATATTAGTTTAAGAAAGCTGCATACCTCCAGATAGATGATTTGAGGTAGTCTTCATTGATGAGACTGAGTAATTGAAACGTTGAAGAAGCTTGACAGCCAAAGCGTCTGCAACTTCTATTTTGTTTTCAATTTCTTCCTGCACGTGAAATTTGAGTCCGTTAAACAATTTTATCTTTTGATTGAACCATTTGTGTAGAAGGAACTGAAACCTAAAATTCTTAATAATCAGCTCCAGGATGCAATTCTAAAATCAAGCTCTGATGCAAGAATTTTCTATAGCCAAAATTAGAGTACATATGCAGTTGTGTGGGTACTGAGCCAGCTCTCTTGTCGTGGATAGCAAGCAACTAGAATCGAAGTTACATAGAACTCATGGATCAATCATAAGTATATGCTAGATATATTTGTGAGTGGACATTTCTTCAAAAAAATAAAAACTAATAACAATAAATAAATAAATGTACTAGGTATAGATTTAATTAATAACAAAGATAATTTTGATACATCCTTAGCTTTGTGCGTTAATATGGGCCAAAAGAGTTCTCTTGTATTCTGGGTCCCATACCCTGATCACATTATTTGTGATTGCTTTCTTGTTTTCAACCAAATCCTGAATGAACACGCACAACTTGCATAAAAGTCGACCTGATGCACACACCACATAGTATAACCATAAACTGTGACTTGTATTGTCATCCATGAGGTGAGGTTGTACTTATTTGTACAGTTTCTGCTTCATCCAGGAGAGTAATCAGAAGTTAGTATGACTACTGAACTGGTTTTAATGAGTTGAGCATATCGAATATATTTACCGCAGGTTCAATGTAACATAACAAATGCCAATTTTATGTGCTAATAATTGGTAATGGCATTAGATTCTGTTTAAAGGTCAGAATCACACAACTTGAAAGATCATAAAGTCATACATACCACGTTGTTATTGAACTATTGATTATGCCTGCGTTTTCAGATATGATTCTTTTCCGTGCACAGCAAGAAAATGTTGACGGTATTATGCATAAATTATTTAAGCAGATTTTATGGGAAAGAATAGAGCAAGATATATTCATAAGACATTAAGAGCATGTGCTAGCTAAGGTATGTAATAACTTTCATTCTTGGTCAACTAATGTATAGAGTTGATCGGATACTCAATGGTGAAGAGGCCAACCTGTCTTTTACTAATCTTTTGGGCCTTCTCCTCCTGCCAGTCCCGGTACATCGAGAAAAGCTCCAGAAGCACATTAGGATTTACAGTGCCTAATGCAAACGGAAAAAATATAAAGAACGGCAATTAACCATAGTATTAAACAAGAGAAATATAGCAAGCATGTATATCAGGAAACAATTTATGGCAGTCCAAAGAAATTTTTTTTAAAGCCAGCGAGAGAAACAGATGTCACTCCGATTTGTTCATTTTTAGTACTTATAATATTGCACGTACACTTGCATAACAGCTGCAAGTCAGACCATTACTTTGATAACAACTTCATTGACATAATATTTGCAAGATGAAGTATGTGAATGACAAAAATAATGAGACCTTGTTGCTTAGACACCATATTGTAGCGTTCCAACTGTGAGCTGCGCTTGGAAGAAATTGGTGTGTGTGTGTGTGTGGTCACTGGTCACAGAGAGAAAGAAATCCTAGGAAGCTCCAGCTTCTTTCTTTTAATAGGACAACCAAAAGTTGTGCCAAATTCAATAAGCATCTAAAGATTTTCAACTAAAAATTATCCATAATCAACATGAACAAAAAGTTTATTCATGTCAAACTCTATACAGTTGTTGGACATGAACATGCCAGCTGAAAGAAGCTTCGGCATTTGATCATCAGAATTACACATACTATGAGAAGGTATAATCAAGGTGGTGGTATCCAAATTCTGACCGGCCTATTGGAAAGGCAAGTGTTGCAAAATGCTCTCAGTGAAGGTATGATCAAGGTGACAATAAATTCAGCACCACCCAGAATGAACTGAAGCTTTTCATATGCTCTAAACGTTGTCCAACTACATGCCTACCATACATTTCATCTTGAATTTAGAGCCTGCCATACATTTTATCTTGAATGTAGAACAGTACCATGCAATCTAGTACTAATAAACACCTCGTGGTCCGTATAAGTGAGATTTCTCCTAAGCATCAGGGACAACTAGAACTCTCTTACACTTCAAGATCAAAGGTTTAAGTGATGAACTACTATCCAAATACCTACCTCTTGAATTCATAAAAAAAACGACCAACTCGGAGAACTCTACTGAAACCTTATACTACCAAGGTACCACCATACTACATATCTACAACTGCCTTTGTGTAAGGAAAAATGTAGCCCATGCCCCTAGGCATGAAATTAAATTCACTTGGCAAAGTAACACAAACCATTATGCGTAAGTGTGTAACAGTAATCCCCACAATAAGAATGAAGCCAGAGAAAATGCGCATACGAAACTTGAAAAAGGATCACTACCAGAATCCAAAGAAGAAGACTGTTTCCTGATCAAGATATCCGTAATGCTACTCTCTCCCGGAGCCGTGGTCAGTATTGGCTTTACCTGTTCTCTCTCCCACAAACCAGATAATAATAAATGCACAATCAACAAACAAGAACAACACCACCACAAATTCATTGTCAAACTGATAACAAATCAGATTAAGATAGGAACAACAATAGAATCATAAATGCTCAATCCACAAACAAGACTAATAACAACACAAATTCATGGATATACTGATAAAAAAAACAGCTTTAAAATAAGAATTACAATAGAATGATTTAAAGCTCACAATTTTGAGGGATTGGAGCCTCTCGAGAATGGGGTCCAAACCTCCCTGTGTGCGCTCGGAAACTGTAGTAATCTCATCGTTTGGATTCTGCTCGAAAATTAACAACAAAATCGACATGATTGGGATCAATTACTGAAACTATGCGACAAAGAATTCATTTTTATGAATCCAAAACGCAGTGATTTTACAATCAAGGGTTTGGGTTTACCTGGGAGATTGCAAGAGATGATTCTGAAGCGCCCATGGATACTATTGAGCTACCTGAGCAATGAGAATTGAAAAATTCTGAAGCTGTTTGAGCTGGTTTGTGAAGTATATATATCCCCGAAGTAGAAATTTATAACCGGTACTAAATAATTAACGTCTTGAAATTACACTAAAACTTTTTTTTTCTTCATTTGACACCAAAACCTTTCAAAAAATTTCGCAGTAACATCAAACTTTGACGGTGTTAATTAGGGGTGTACGCGGGTGAGTACGAGTGATTTTTTACCAAAAGTCTAACTGACCCGCCATATGTGGGTAGCACTAATACTAAACCATGGCGGGTGTGTATTTTGTCAAACCGTGGCGGTTCGGGTGACACTTAAGGCGGGTGGGTGACAGGCGGTTTGGCGGTTCTCACACGTACACGTAGGGAAAGAAAATTGCAAAGTGAAATCAATAATATAATCATTCTCAATGGTTCATGTATATAGGAGACAACAAGTCATTTATACATTTCAAGTAAGATGCAAGACAAAAACTATGAAAAGTCATGTTTGTTGTAGTAAGAACTAGTAACTATATGTAATATAAATCTAATGTACACATTGAGATATGAGGATGTGATAGTAAGAACTAGTAACTATATGTAATATAAATCTAATGTTATTACTTATTTGCATTATATTAGTAATACCAATAATAAATATATTATTAGCGGGCGGGGAGGGCGGGTCTACATTCCTAAAACCGCCACCCACCCGCTAGTGGCGGGTTAACATCTTTTCAAACCATGGCTGGTTTTGGTAAAAAAATTAACCGGCGGTTGCGGTCATGTGGCGGGCGGATTTTTTTAATATACAACCCTAGTGTTAATTGCTCCGTTAGTAGTCGTGTAAAACACGCGCTGAGCAGGGTTAAAAGTGATAAATATGACTTTTAAACATCCATACAACACAAATTTAACAATAATTAACCTCATTCTTCTTGTAATCAACCTTATATTCTTCTTCTTCCTTCTCAAGGGTTTTTGATTTCCTTTCTTCAATCTTGACAATTCTCAACAAGCCCATTTTCTCCAAATCCCTCTTTCCTGAATGGTCAAATAGACATGCGTCAATTACTCTATTTGTCAGAGATTTCCCAAGAATGCACTAGTTGTTGTAGCAGTTCATTAAGCTATAGAGAGTCATTTTATGATTCAGATGCTGTGACAAATGGAAACTATAAAATTATTTCCAATGGGATCCTCCTTAAACTGCATAGCATTATTGAGTCATCTTTGGAACATAATAGTAATATATACCGTGGGAATCTACTGATGCATGCATTTCCGGTAACAATTCCATGCAAAAAAAATGTGAATCTAGTTAAAGTACATTTTGGAGTGAAATACCCTAGGATCTGATATTGTTCATCAAGGTTCATCTTTGGTCTATTCAGTCAGTGTATGGGTAATGGTATAAATGAGGCCGAGTCGGCAATATAAGCACGAGGCAAATCATACTTGGCAGAAATATCTATGCTGGGTTGAATCTGCTTCTCGTTTTATGCTGTTTGGAATGATACTGGGTACTGATCTCTCTCCTTGGGAAGGTCATGTTAGGTAGAATCAAGAGATGTGAAGGTTGGTTTACCAGAAGCGGTTTCGTGTTGGCAACCATGATCACAGTCTACATGGTGAGTTAGTTGTCTTTTGAAATGCCGGAAGCCTTTTCACACCCCGTAACACTTCCATTCCATTCTATACTTGGTTCTGAGCGTATACCGAAAGTCTGAAAATTACCTTCAATGTTTTGCTTTTCCTTGAATACTTTTATTTCTCTGTTTTCTCCAGATCGGAAGCACAATACTTGTTTAGCTTCATGTATATGTCTCCATTCCATGGTCCATGTATATATATATATATTCTGTGGAAATATATGTATAGTATTTGCTTCCAATTCATTATATATGTGAACTTTTTAGCATCAGTTATCTTCCAAGCTTGCAATCGTTAACTTGGTTTTGCAGACTCATTCGATCCGCAATGCTCTATAGACTCTATTCTTTGGTACTGTTAGACCCCAGGCTCAAGCCAGGTGCCTGTGATATGTTCTCCATTTGCAAGTTTGAACGGTCATATTGTCGAAAAAGTACACCGTTGTGGTTGAATTTTGCTCATAAGCTCTACTCAAATGTTTGTTTCGAGTTGATTTTTTTCAAGCTTTCATCTGGATGTCCTAAAGGAAATAAAGCATCGATGAAGATCACATAACACAATCAAAAACTGTTCAAATACTCCAAACAGCTTCATCTAAAACGTATTGCGAGCAATAGACCATTCATATTACACTAAACGCCTGTAATACTACTAGTCGTTCAAAAATATTTGTCTCCTTAAAACAGCAAATGGTACACAATTCGGAATTATACATTTGTGAATCCGGTGTTTTTAGAACTGTATACAAGCGAATAAGAATCCAATCAGCAGAGTAAATTTAAATGCAGCAACTACAACAAAGAGAAAGGGGCATCAGAGCTGAAATCATCTACGAATAGCAGCAGTATGACCTCCGTGGACTCGAATTATGTCTGAGATGATTAACAGCTATTTTAGAGTGCTATACCGATTCGTACCATGTTTGGCCCAGTGATCCTTTAGATCAAGGGGATTGGAGAAGTCATGCCCTTCTGCTGCGAGTCGGTTGAGCAACTTGCCAAAAGCGCTCCCACTCATCTTTCTTCCACCAATTCGAGAGTAGCGTTTATTTGCCATCTGTGGCAGTGGGTACATTGAGATTGTGGTCGTGCAGCAAGCTGATTGCCAACCGCCATTACCCCATCTGTAGCAGGGCTGCGGTGAGCCCGTGCAAGTGCAGACTGGCACAGGCATAGCAGAGTCATCGAAATTAATTTGGTTTAAACCCAAATTATCTTTCCAGGAACCCTGCTTTTCGGGATCATCCTCGTCGCTTTCAGAATTCCGCTCAGTGATCCAACCATTAGAATTCACAGGCTTACTCAGTCCCTCAGCTGCTCTTTTCCCATTTCTTGGAGATTTCGTTGACTTTGTCGACTTCCCCTCTTTTGGCTGCCTACCTCTCCTTGGCTTGGTAGGCTGAGAAGCTTCTCTGATATTTAGATCGTTACCTCCCCTTTGGCCATACGTAGCTTCAGTAATATTCAGATCATTACCTCTTTGGCCATATGTAGCTTCAGTGATATTTAGATCGTTACCTCCTCTTTGGCCATATGTAGCTTCAGTGATATTAAGATCATTACCTCCTCTCGGGGCATATGAGGCTTCAGTCATACGCATTTGCTGTGAGTATTGAATGTTTTTCGTGTCATTTGCTAATTCATTTTCGAGTGAATCAGGGATAGTGATACTGTCATTCATTGAATTTTCTCGATATCGCAAGGCAGCAATAGCATCGTCTCGCTCTTGAATGGCAGCATTACGCTCTGATATTGCAGCATCTCGGTGCAGCATTGCAAGATCTCGCTCTGCAAAAGCTCTCTTCCTCTCCTCCAGTGCCATGTTCCTTTCTCGAATAGCAGCATCTCTCTCGGCAATCATGGCCATAAAGGTCTTCATCGTCGCATGATTGTGATCCTTCAATTGGAATGGAGAGTATAATGAATAATAGATAATAAAAAAGGATGTTTTAGTAAGACCAGAGTTAAGTAATTCATAGTACTTCCGATGCGAACATCTAATACAAATACACCAATTCGTACTTTTAATACTACGTCGTTCTTTATCCTATTCGTGTTACTAATCAAATAGTACATAATATGAACAGTTCTATACTCCCTCCCATACTTCTATATTATATTTAGAGGTTCTGCACAAATTTAAGGGCAATATTTCCATCCAAAAATACCCACAGAAAAGCTTTTAATTAATCAGAAGCAATCAAGAGATCTGGCTGTAGGGGCAGAGGTGGAAAAAATGGTGGTAAACTCTCAGAACTTCATGTAATCACTCAAGAATCCAAACACCGAAACATCATACAATAAAACAGGACAGAGTAATATTTTTTATAATTTTTAATGAGTAAATTTAAACTGTTTATCTTAATTTTAACTCATAAATGAACTCTACTAATTTTAGTAACCCGATTTAAGTGGGCTTAGAGTTAGTTCAAAGCTAGGCCCAAGTTTTTAAACCCTAACAGTTCACCATCACAACCAAATCCACTGCCTCCATCTTAACATCTTCATCACCTATTCACCCATACTACAATCTTCTCTGTAATTAGTTCCAGTAACGGTGAGGATAACTTTTCTATTTTCTCGAGTAAATGTCCGCAGACAGTGAGGAGAGTAACAGGTTAATCTTCAAGCTCTGTACATACAATTTCCATCTATAGAGTAATTCACCACTCACCAGAACCGAGGAATATATCGCATCCAGTCGTATTAATATGCACAAACTAGTAATGCTTCCCCAGGGTTCCGGTGAATATCGTAAGGCATCAATCAGCAGTTTTACTATATGCTCTTTTAAACCTTTCAAGTTCTCAGGTTTTGGATGCAGGAGAAAGTCTTCATGTTACATTTCTCTTGGCTATATAAAATTGCAACATTTTGAGACTGACCCCAGACATTATACCGCTCTTTCTCATTTTAACAGTTGAAATACTTTAACATCAAAGGTGCAGTAAGTAAACTATCGCCAACAACTACAAACACCCATTAGTAATTTCAAGAGCAACTTACCATGGCTATAAACAATATAAACTAGATTGCCATCTCACAAGGAATATCTAGAGTCCCATCTCCAAGAGGCTAATCCTGCAGAAATCGAAGCAGGAAAGTTAGCTATAATAGAAAGGCACAAGAAGAACCAAGCACCTAAATCATCCAAAGCACAATTACCAGCTCAAGTTAAGTTAAGCACGGCACAGCATGTTTATAACGGGTTTACAATTGGTCTTGTTGCTGTTTTTATATTCTCGTAGTTTTTTGAAAGACATACAATTTTGTTATCGTTTTCCTGGATATATGCATCTTATTTGTACTAATTATCTCCCATTCTCTACATGATGGTGCTTATGGTTCAAGCATGCCACGTTAACACAACATTTCTTTTTGGAATTTGGACCTGTTTCTTCTGAATCAAATATAAATTCAGATGATACAGAACTTAAAGAGAACAAAAGTCCATCTATAGGCCCCAAGGTATCATAAGCATGTTACCTTCGAAAGTAAGATGTCAGCTCTGCATTCTCATGTCATACCTAACTGAGGATAAATAAGAAAAATCCTTGGATCAGAATTCACAATACTGATTACTGAATGAGAAGAAACTATTGAACTTCATCGAGCATTCTGCTAGTGATTACTAATATGACAGGCATAATTTCCTTCTGAATATTCACTACAGAGCTCCCATGGAATTTTCTATGAAGTCGCATAGACCGGTCCAAGTACAATACCATAATACCATACTAGGCTACTTGTACGGAAAGGTGAAAACGCAACTTCAAGAAAAACGTAACAAAATCCGAAGAAAAAAAAAACTTACTACAATTGCTACAAGTCATCGCACCACAAATACTAGAAAATCATTGTGTTCTATCCAGACAAGGCAGGTCTAACCCTAACCGTCTGAAGGATATTCAACAGTGAAGCAAACTAGCTACGACTTCAACTCGAAAAACACACGCGCCGTATCAACTTAATTCGACACCAATCCAGTCAAAACCCCAAAATCCTTTTTCAAATTCAGCATTTCAGCTCAGGTCGACTGTTCACACCAACCCGCACACAAACCTAACTCAATGCCACTACAAAACCTTCTCCCATCTACAACAAACACAACCACGAGCTGAAAGCACACAGATCAGACACAGCTAACGAAAGATCGGAACTTTCGAAACCCCCTTGGTCAAAATCGACGGAATTGAAACAGAAAACAAGCAATCGAACACATACACAGATCAAATCAATAAACCTTCACACGAGTGATCTTAAACCTCACCGACGAGAAAGATCCGATGCGTATGAAATGCAACGATGAATCAATCAATCAATCTGTGTGTATCTCTCTCCCTCCCTCTCCCTTTTGGTTTGCTGTTGTGGGAGAGAGGAGAGATTGACGATGGTCTATGCGAGTGTGGTGATTGTCTGGAGAAGAAGAGTTGCAGAGAGAGTGTGCTGGTGAAAATGGGGAATATGGACCGAGACGAGAGGATTTAGGTCGATGAAACGACGTCGTTTGACAGGAAGCAGATGAGATGTTGACTCGCTTTGTCGGGTCCTGATATGAGTGCGAGGATTTTGGCCGCCTGTCGGGCTAACCTAACCGGGTATGTCTACTCGGTCCGTTCGGTTTGACCCTTTTGACAATTGTCAAATTAGTACAACCGGATAAAATTATACTTCCACTCCATTATTAATTCAAAATTTACTCAATCATAGCAAGATGTGCCCGGTCCTATTTTCGATACAGATTCAGTTGACAATTGGATCCGTTTTGGACAATTATTCGCATATTTGTAATAGTGCGAAAAGAAGACCCGACTCTAACTTGTTCGAGTAGACCATTATTTGCATATTCGTAAAGTGTTATTATTAATAAACTGGCTGGATGACGGATCGGCGATCGAGGCGATCACTTTAATGAATTTGGCTACCAATGGTAGTGATTGTAATTTGTTAGGCCAGATATTTAAAGCTGTATAAAGTGGTTGACTACTGTATAATAAGTCGATACATATCTTATTGTAAAAAATCTAACTTGGAAATGTGGAGTTGAAGATATTTTCCTTTTCCATTTTTCTGGTGTTGAATGTAACACTCTAATGGTATTCACTAAATTAAGTAAATACTGATTTGCGCCACCTTATTAATACTGACGTATTTGAACAGGAAAACCTTCAATGCATGTAGTCTTCAAATAACTTAAGTTTGCACTTTGCATATATTAGTGTACAATCCACTTAAATTAGGTTTCTCTCGTTACAAAAAAGATATTTAAGTGGGCAGCGCTATGCATGTCATGAACATAGTATCTGTAAAGCACGTGAAGTCTCAAATGCATAGTCAACAGTTCTATGATTTCAACATGATAGTCCGAAGTGCATAGTCAACAATTAAAAAAAATCCAACGTGATAGCCCAACTGCATAGTTAACACTTCAAAGAATCTAACCTCGACGCAAGTTATTCCGCTTAAGTCAATTTACTTTATCTGATCACCACCTGCAGATAAACTTGTCAAATCCTCATTGAATTTTTGCAATTTGTTCGCACATAGTTAATTTCATATTTTGTTTGAGATCGTTTTGTTACCTAGATAGCTTGATTGATGCCAAGAAGGTTGCTAACTAACTTAGTGCCAGAGCAAGACGTAACATCACAGAGGAAATCAACTGTGTTGAAATTGATTAACTATGTTTTACATTAATTACCGATCGCCAACAATTCTTTTCAAACTAAGAAACAATCACTATACTATACTCATCCAATATAAAAAAAAAATAAAAAAATCAAACAACGGTTTAATACGTACATTCGCTAATCCGTTAAGTCCGACATATTCTAACTCTAACCATGTCACAATCCCACTTCATTCAACTCACATTACACCAAGAAGTTTCCCTTTCTCACCCCCCACAAAAAAATTCAGCCCCAAGTCACATAAAACAATTAACAAAATTAGTACTTAATTAATCAAGAAAACACACTCTTTCACAAATACTAGGGGCAAGTTTATCCAACACGCAAAACACCCAGTATAATTTCTTCTCGGATAAGATTGGCAACTTATCGATCCAATTCAATCACTCATCAACGTACCAGATCCTTCCACGTTGCCAACATCGATCGGTCAAGAACAAAATTCACTCAATCCGTTTCATTTCTATCCCACCAATCAGCTTACATCACCGTATCTTCTGATCACTATATAAACAGGATTATACATTTTGCAGAATTTCACAGAGCACTGATATCAATTTCAGTTCATAATATTCTCTTAAACTCAAAGAATTTTCTAGCATCAATTTATCATGGTGGTTACCGGAGATGTTCAGAAGCCTAAGGCGGCGGCGCAGCCGGCGAAGAAGCAGTCCAAGTCCACCAAAACCGTCGCTCATCCTCCTTATTTCGAGGTACGAGAAATATCGAAACGTCTCAGTTTTAACTATTTGTAGTAGTTATAAAGTTTCGAAACCGAGATTTTAATAATTTAATCTATGATTGTTAGCATGTTTTTATAATATATCACCGAACTGGACGTTAAATACCGAAATGCTCTCAGTTTTCTAATGATCTTATTCACAAAATTTCGAAATCGAGATTTTGATTGTTAGTTTGTGACTGTGTTTGCTTGCTTACTTTTTGATTATGGAAATGAAATTGAATTGAATTAGGTTTTGATGCTGTTGATTAGGGAAATGAATTGGAATTGAAATTAGGTTTTTGTGTGTTTGAACTGATCAGATGATAAAGGAGGCACTGGTGGCGTTGAAGGAGAGAGGTGGATCGAGCCCTCACGCGATCGCAAAGTACATGGAAGAGAAGCACAAGGCTGTGTTACCGGCGAATTTCAGGAAAATGTTGGGGCTGCAGTTGAAAAACTCTGCTGCTAAAGGGAAGCTGATCAAGATCAAAGCTTCCTACAAGCTTGCTGGTGGTTCTGCTCCTGCAGAAAAGGTGAAGAAGCCTGTTGCTATTGCTGGTACCAAGCGAAAGGCCCCTGAGGCGAAGAAGCCTAAGAAGGAGGTTGCTCCGAAGAAGATGACCCCGAAGAAGAGTGTGAAGAAGGTGGTTAAGCCGAAGCAGCCGAAGAGTATCAAGTCGCCTGCTGCGAAGAAGGCGAAGAAAGCTGCTTGAAGATGGTGGTTTGGTAGTGGTAGTAGACTAGTAGTTGTGGAATTATGGGTTTTGGGGTGTGAATAGAGTAACTGGTGGTGACATGATATGAACTAGGAAGTATGTTGTTACGTCTCTGTTTTTCTCTGGAAATCAGGTTGTAGTAATCAAACTTCAAGGTTATGTGAATGAAATAACCTTTTGTTGGCTAATTATCAGCTTGAATCTGCTGTTTTGTTTTGGTTTTCGGTCTTTCGCACAAATCTTCAATAGATTGGTATGGAGTTAAAACCTGACGGTTTGGCGTAAAAACTTTGGTGTGCAATCAAATCAGCAAATACAAAATGGAAGGTAATCAAGAATTTTCCCAATTCAGAGTTCTTATTATAAGCTGTAGTTCAGTTATGAACCAAGAGAACATAGAAATAAACTAAGACTTGAGGATAAAGAACTGTGGGAGTACTAACCGAAGAAAAATCTATACAAAACATAGACAACATAAGGATAAAGAAGACCCAATCTAGATGAAACACAGAGCCAAAAAAGATCAAGGGGACCATAACTAGGTAAAAGGTAGATAAGGTAAGGAAAGAGCAGACCAGCTCTGTAGAAGAAATAGAGAAGAATAAGAGGTTTGAGGAAACCATAAATATATAACACATACACAAGAACCAAATAGGGGATTGCCCCTAACATTGCTCCAGCCGTGAACCCAGCTGCCCAGATGAGTAACATCAGTATCCAATCTCTCACTATCTTCAGTACCATAACAGCCACGTCCTGTGAAAAACCCATCAAATCTGCTAGTCTCCTCGGTATGTCCCTCGGTGATCTCACGATGCTTCCGTCCGTGATTGCATCGCGTAGCACGTCCAGTATAACCTGCGTCATAGCCGGCAAGTTCTGGGTAGGGAAGGACAAGACAAGAGAAGTATTATTAAAAGTTTAGATAGTCTCCAGAGACTTATCTAGAGACAGACTTATGTTTTTCTTAACGAAAACATCAATGTTGAATTGAATTGTGAGACGGAAAAGGAAATGTAAACTAGTATAGTTGCTCACCTGCATTCGTCTAGTATGCAATCGATGCATGAGATCTAGCAACCTAGCCATTTTAGTTGCCTTTCGCTCAATCCACTTCGCACGAGCATCTGGGGCCTCGGGCATTTGATCAATAAATCTAGATGTGCGGTCCACTGCTGGCAGATTTCGAATCTCCCCAAACTAGAGGGGAACAGGGGAAAACATTATTCAAATTTTCATGGTAGAGTAGTAAACTAGTAGGTATACATTCTCTGAAGTAACATGAACCATGAAGCTAGCTTTTGTGGTGAAATTTGAAACAAAAAGCTTGAAGTTTGGACCTACAATGAACTATATGAACTACATGCTTGAAAGTTAGGCCTGGCCCACAGTGAACTTTCAGGCAGGACAAAGCCCGGCTGACCGGGCGAAATACTATATCATCAGAGTAACCACTGTATGAGTAAAATGAAGATCTCACCTGTATTTCTCTGGTATGCAGATTATACATCATATCCACCATATCAGCAGTTTCCATTGCTGGATGCTGCAACCACTCTCCGCGAGTATCTGGCTCGTCAGGTCTTCCAGCCGTACCCAGTCCACTGAACACAGTTATGGCGTCCTCGGTACTGCATTTGTATTGTTTATATCTTCGCGCTTCAATAATTTGTTTCTAGTTGACATGAAACAACAACCATAAGTTCTAGACAATTAAGAGTACAAATAATTTTGAAAGAGCAAAGGGACTTACCTTTATGTTTTTGCCACCAATGCCATCAAGTTTCCACATATCAACCAGTCTTTTCTGATTCATACGAAACACATAAAACAATTAAGAACCGGTAACAATTAAGAACATCAATATGTACGATTTACGATTATCAATCTGCCTGCCTGAGAACCGAATTGAATCAAACATGAGAAAAAGGAAATGAAACTTCACATGTGATCATCAGTAAGTAATGGAGTGAACTGAAGCATGAATTGTATAGTACTATTAGTATTATTTACCTTAGTATTGGAAAGAAACTCCTCCAAATCCAGAGAATGTCCTGCTTTGTGATCCTTTGCCATGATATCACCAAATATTGGTTGCAATAGATAAGTCAGTTTTTACAAAAAATCGGAGGCAAAAACTTGTGATGTACGCGCCTGTTTTTTTTAAAGCAGTTTCAACAGAATGGTTTGCAAGGAAACTTACAAAGAGTTGAACTTGAAAGTTGTTACTTGCCATTTGCATCTGTAGCATTTCAGTCTTCTCCTCCAGCTCCTGCTGCTGATTGCAACCTATGTCCATGATATAGACACCTTCCACCAAAAGATCGTCATTCCCATCGTCTTCTCGTTTGTCCAAGATCTCCTTTGCTGAAAGAACCAGTGATTTCTTGTAGGTGAAGAGGCTTATAAGTTTCAGAGATGGTATTTCCTCTATCTCCAATGGAATTTCTTCCAGGTTCAAACACTCAACAAACAAATGCTCAAGTCTCGGAAAATGGGAACTGTCTGCCCTCCAGATCCTTAGATTGCAGGTTGAAACTGACAAGGATTTTAAGCGCTCAAATTCTCCTTCGATTGGATTCCACTCCTCACCTCGAAATGCATCAGGTCCTAATGTGAGCACTTCAAGATTAGGCAATGAACCAATGATTGTCATGCTTTCCCATGGAATGTTAGACTGGGATAACTCCAGTTCTCTGAGGCTAGGTGAGAATTTGAGCTTGTCCAGCTCAAAGACACACAAGGAATCTTTCTCGTTCTCCAGGAATTCACATCTTAGAGTCTCGATTGCACCATGACGAGCCAGATTGATGAAGGAGCGTGACACAAGTTCCGGATTATCCAGGCCATAGTACAAACTCAGTACCCGTAGCTTAGGAATTCTGTCAAGTACTGGATCAGTACAATCGAAGTCCTTAACATTTTTAAGTACGCGCAAATTGTCAAGGACACAAAAACTTTTGGCTCTTGCAGGATCAGGCAAAATGATGTCTGCAAAGATAAGACACTTGAGGTTTGTTAACTCCCAAAATTCAGGTGGCAGGGTCAAATTCGTATAGGTCCCAGAAACAATCAAGACCTCTAGATTCCAGAATACAGATATGGATGATAGCAACTTCTCACAGGAGGCCTGATCAACTTGACATGCTAGGTATCGCAGATTAACTAGTTGCGCAGTGTCAATCTGCAACCTTTTACCACTATAAACACGCAACACTCTTAGTAAGCTACAACGAGTAGAAAAGGTTGGTGAACTCCACTTATCGCAATAGAAAGAACGTGCACGTAGCATTGGTGGCAAGGGAAGATTTGATTCGAGGCCTGATGGATGATAAACCAAACGACGTGCGCTTTGTAATTTCTGGGGGAGATTGAGTTTGTCCTTGAATATTGGATAAAGAAACATTTCCCTCTTAGCTTCTTTCAGGCAAAATCCCCTTAAAGAATCATGCATGATGCAATATTCTATTCTCCGACCACTTAAACTAAGAGGGGGTGGCATTATGAGATTTCTCTCCATAAGATCACGCAAATTCTCGAAGGCAAGATCCTCCTGGTTTCTATCTTTGGTCGGTTTTAAAAATCCATCAACGACCCATAGATTCACGAGCTCAGTGGTACTGATCCTGCCATCCTCTATGAAAGTCGCCATGTAAAGGAAACATGGCTTTAAGTGAACTGGCAAGTGATTATAGCTCAAGGATAGTATCCCCATGCAATGACTTTGAGTTTCTGTACCAGTGATGGATATGACATTTTTCGCAACATCATACCAATAGTTTTGCGACTTTGGGGACATTTTAAGGAGCCCCCCAATCACTACTATTGATAGGGGAAGGCCTTTACAACTTTTGGCAATTTTCTTTCCAAGTTTCTCCAAATGACGAGGGCAAGCTTCATTGCCAAAGATCGTCTGACAGAGCAAACTCCAACTTTCATCATCATCTAGGAGCTTGATCACATATGGACTACAAGAACCAACATTAACCGCAACACTCAGAAGCCTAGTAGTTAACAAGATTCTACTCCCAGTATTGTTATCCGGAAAAAACCTCCTCACCTCATCCCATGCGACATTACTCCAAACATCGTCTAGTATAACTAGATACTTCCTACCAAACAAGTTTTTGTACAACTGATCTCCTAACTCTGCATTGGTCATGCGACCCTGCCCCTGAACTCCAAAATAACCTAAGAGGGTAGAAATAATTGACCTAACGGTATGATTTAGCGATATTGTTACCCAAAGTCGAATCTGGAAATGATTCCTGATAAATGAATGATTATAAACATTTCTAGCGAGAGTAGTCTTACCAATACCTCCCATCCCAACAACCGGGATGACCAGACGACGACTGACTTGATATGAGATCAGCTGCTCCATTAAACTGATCAACTGCTTTTCCATTCCGACCATTTTGTTAATCTTTGCACTAGCAGGCACCAACGAAGAAATTCCAACGTCAACATGCGTAGCATTTTTGAGCTGCTGAATGTTCTCACCATTTCTCTCCTCAACTTCCTGAACTTCTTGGATGAGAACGTCCATATCTTTAATTGCTTTCTCCAGATGATCGTAGAATAGAGCATGGTCCACCTCTCTATCGGATCCTGCAAGAATTTGATCCACCAAATAACATTCAATCGTGTCTTCCGCTGCAGAAGCAGCAGCAACCGTTCTTGTTGCGAAATCGTTGCTTATTCTTTGCGAATAAGCTTCAAGAAATTCAGCCAAGTAACTAACTTTATCAAACAGAGTTTGGATTTTGGATTGGTTAAATGAAACAGGACAAGTAGGAAGCTGAATCCGGGTTAGAACGTTCATGAGAGAAACAAGAGACACATATGTTGCCATCTCTAATTCCTTTGGCTTTTGCTCTGTACAAGTTTTTTTCTTTGTAACTATAGAGATTGTTGGTATTTTTCAAGTAAGATAAGCTGTTGATTTCAGAGATAATGTTATGAATGTCTCTTTTAACAATTCGAGTAAAAGTCTTCACTTAAAATAATTTGTGTAGTGGCAGTGAGACCGAATCAAAAGTCAACTTCTAAAACGCGTGGGCACATAACTTTAAGCACCAAAAATTACTGCAGAACGCAATTTCACAGCAATCAAATCAGATACACGTATCAGGTGAAGAAAGAATTGTCAAAAGACATGAGTTGTGTTCAGCTCTAGGCAATACAAAATGGAAAATAATCAAGAATTTTCCCAATTCAGAGTTCTTATTATAAGCTGTAGTTCAGTTATGAACCAAGAGAACATAGAAATAAACTAAGACTTCGCTTCGAATTCAAATCATCACTAGAGTAGAATCTACTACAACTGTGGGAGTATTAACCGAAGAAAAATCTATACAAAACATAGAGAAGATAAGGAAAACGAAGGCCCAATCTAGATGAAACAGAGAACCAAAAAAGATCAAGGGGACTGTAACAAGATAATAGGTAGATAAGGTAAGGAAAGAGCAGACCAGCTCTGTAGAAGAAACAGAGAAGAATAAGAGGTTTGAGGAAACCATAGATATATAACACATACACAAGAACCAAATAGGGGATTGCCCCAGTCGCGAACCCAACTGCCCAGGCGAGTGACGTCAGTATCGATTGGCTCACTACCTCGAGTACCATAACAGCCACCTCATGTGAAAAACCCATAGAATCTGCAAGTCTCCTCGGTATGCCCCTCGGTGATGTCACGATACTTCCGTCCATGATTGCATTGCGTAGCACGCCCAGCAGAACCTGCGTCATGGGGGGCAAGTTCTGGGTAGGAAAGGACAAGAGCATCCATGTTATTATTAGAAGTTCGTAGAATTGAAAAGTAATATGTTGGATGTGCGGGACGAAAAAGGAAAACGTAAATTAGTATAATTGTTCACCTGCATTCGTCTAGTGTGCAATCGATGATAGAGATCTAGGAGAGTAGCAATTTTAGTCGCTTTTAGCTCAATCCACTTTGCTCGGGCATCCGGGGCCTCGGGCATTTGATCAATAAATGTAGATTCCCGGTCCACTGCTGGCAGATTCTGAATCTCCCCAAACTAGAGGGGAACCAAAAAAAAAAACTCAAGTGCCAATTAATGCTTGGGTATGTTGTACAGTGTAACGTATAATGCACGTGGTAGTATCATGGTACAACGTTTAAAGCCAGGAGGTATTACCGCATGGTTCCGTAGTAGAGTAGTAGGTATACATGTTCTCAAGTAGCATGAACCATGAAGCTAGCTCTGGTGAAATTTTGAAACAAGAGCTTCAAGTTTTGACCTACAATGGACTATAAGAACTACATGCTTGACCCACTGGCCTAATTTTTTGTCCAAGCCTGGCCCATAGTGCACTTTCAGGCGGGACAAAGCCCGGTTGACCGGGCCAAATTGCAATCCCTAACTAGCTATATCATCCACTCATCAAGTAACTGGTGTACGAGTAAAATGAAGATCTCACCTGTATTTCTCTGGTATGCAGATTATACATCATATCCACCATATCAGCAGTTTCCACAGCTGGCTGCTGCAACCATTCTCCGCGAGTATCTGGCTCGTGAGGTCTTCCAGCCATTCCCAGTCCACTGAAGATAGTTAATCCGTCCTCTGTACTGCATTTGTATTTATATCTCCGCGCTTCAATAATTTGTTTCTAGTTGACATGAAATAGCAACCATAAGTTTGAGACAATTAAGCATAGTATGAGATATTTTAGGTGATTTCGAAACCACATTCGTAAAGGCTGGGTGGTATCATAGTAGAAATACGTTTAAAAGAGCAAAGGGAATACCTTTATGTTTTTGCCACCAATGCCATCAAGTTTCCACATATCAACTAGTCTTTTCTGATTCATATGAAACATAGAAAACAATTAAGAACTGGTAACAAGAACATCAATCGAATTGAATCAAATATGAGAAAAAGGAAATGGAACTTCATATGTGTAAGTAATGGAGTGAACTGAGGCATGATACTCTAATAGTATTAATTACCTTAGTGCTGGAAATAAACTCCTCCAAATCCAGAGAACGTCCTGCTTTGTGATCCTTTGCCATGATATCACCAAATAAGTCAGCCTTTATATAAAAAAACGGAGGCAAAAACTTGTGATAGACGCGCCTTTTTTTCTTTTTAGAAGACAAACTTTAAAACAATTTCAACAGAATGGAATGCAAGGAAACTTACAAAGAGTTGAACTTGAAAGTTGTTACTTGCCATTTGCATCTGTAGCATTTCAGTCTTCTCCTCCAGCTCCTGCTGCTGATTGCAACCTATGTCCATGATATAGACACCTTCCACCAAAAGATCGTCATTCCCATCGTCTTCTCGTTTGTCCAAGATCTCCTTTGCTGAAAGAACCAGTGATTTCTTGTAGGTGAAGAGGCTTATAAGTTTCAGAGATGGTATTTCCTCTATCTCCAATGGGATTTCTTCCAGGTTCAAACACTCAACAAACAAATGCTCAAGTCTCGGAAAATGGGAACTGTCTGCCCTCCAGACCCTTAGATTGCAGCCTGAAACTGACAATGATTTTAAGCGCTCAAATTCTCCTTCGATTGGATTCCACTCCTCACCTCGAAATGCATCAGGTCCTAATGTGAGCACTTCAAGATTAGGCAATGAACCGATGATTGTCATGCTTTCCCATGGAATGTTAGACTGGGATAACTCCAGTTCTCTGAGGCTAGGTGAGAATTTGAGCTTCTCCAGCTCAAAGACACACAAGGAATCTTTCTCGTTCTCCAGGAATTCACATCTTAGAGTCTCGATTGCACTACGATGAGCCAGATTGATGAAGGAGCGTGACACTAGTTCCGGATTATCCAGGCCATAGTACAAACTCAGTACCCGTAGCTTAGGAATTCTGTCAAGTACTGGATCAGTACAATCGAAGTCCTTAACATTTTTAAGTACGCGCAAATTGTCAAGGACACAAAAGCTTTTGGCTCTTGCAGGATCAGGCAAAATGATGTTTGCAAAGATAAGACACTTGAGGTTTGTTAACTCCCAAAATTCAGGTGGCAGGGTCAAATTCGTATAGGTCCCAGAAACAATCAAGACCTCTAGATTCCAGAATACAGATATGGATGATAGCAACTTCTCACAGGAGGCCTGATCAACTTGACATGCTAGGTATCGCAGATTAACTAGTTGCGTAGTGTCAATCTGCAACCTTTTACCACTATAAACACGCAACACTCTTAGTAAGCTACAACGAGTAGAAAAGGTTGGTGAACTCCACTTATCGCAATAGAAAGAACGTGCACCTGGCATTGGTGGCAAGGGAAGATTTGATCCGAGGCCTGATGGATGATAAACCAAACGACGTGCGCTTTGTAATTTCTGGGGGAGATTGAGTTTGTCCTTGAATATTGGATAAAGAAACATTTCCCTCTTAGCTTCTTTCAGGCAAAATCCCCTTAAAGAATCATGCATGATGCAATATTCTATTCTCCGACCACTTAAACTAAGAGGGGGTGGCATTATGAGACTTCTCTCCATAAGATCACGCAAATTCTCAAAGGCAAGATCCTCCTGGTTTCTATCTTTGGTCGGTTTTAAAAATCCATCAACGACCCATAGATTCACGAGCTCAGTGGTACTGATCCTTCCATCCTCTATGAAAGTCGCCATGTAAAGGAAACATGGCTTTAAGTGAATTGGCAAGTGATTATAGCTCAAGGATAGTATCCCCATGCAATGACTTTGAGTTTCTGTACCAGTGATGGATATGACATTTTTCGCAATATCATACCAATAGGTTTGCGTCTTTGGGGACATTTTAAGGAGCCCCCCAATCACCACTATTGATAGGGGAAGGCCTTTACAACCTGCGGCAATTTTCTTTCCGAGTTTCTCCAAATGACGAGGGCAAGCTTCATTGCCAAAGATCGTTTGAGAGAGCAAACTCCAACTTTCATCATCATCTAGGAGCTTGATCACATATGGACTACAAGAACCAACATTAACCGCAACGCTCAGAAGCCTAGTAGTTAACAAGATTCTACTCCCATTATTGTTATCCGGAAAAAACCTCCTCACCTTATCCCACGCGACATCACTCCAAACGTCGTCTAGTATAACTAGATACTTCCTACCAAACAAGTTTTTGTACAGCTGATCTCCTAACTCTGCATTGGTCATGCGACCCTGTTCCTGAACTCCAAAATAACCTATGAGGGTAGAAATAATTGACCTAACGGTATGATTTAACGATATTGTTACCCAAAGTCGAATCTGGAAATGATTCCTGACAAATGAATGATTATAAACATTTCTAGCGAGAGTAGTCTTACCAATACCTCCCATCCCTACAACCGGGATGACCAGACGACGAGTAACTTGATATGAGGTCAGCTGGTCCATTAAACCGAGCAACTGCTTGTCCATTCCGACCATTTTGTTAATCCTTGCACTAGCAGGCACCAACGAAGAAATTCCAACGTCAACGTGCATAGCATTTTCGAGCTGCTGAATGTTCTCACCGTTCCTCTCCTCAACTTCCTCTGCTTCTTGGATGAGAACGTTCATATCTTGAATTGCTTTCTCCAGATGATCGCAGAATAGATCCCGGTCTGCCTCTCTATCGGATCCTGCAAGAATTTGATTCACCAAATAACATTCAATCGTGTCTTCCGCTGCAGAAGCAACATCAATCGTTCTTGTTGCGAAATCGCTGCTTATTCTCTGAAAATAAGCTTCAAGAAATTCAACCAAGTAACTAACTTTATCAAACAGAGTTTGGATTTTGGATTGGTTAAATGAAACAGGACAAGTAGGAAGCTGAATCCGGGTTAGAACGTTCATAAGAGAAACAAGAGACACATATGTTGCCATCTCTAATTCCTTTGGCTGCTCAGTACAAGTTCCTTTCTTTGTAACAAGAGAAACAAGAGATTGCTGTACATAAGCTGTTGATTGCAGATACTATAATGTTATGAAAGTCTTTCAGGTACATAAGCTGTTGATTGCAGATATAATGTTATGAAAGTCACTTTCAATAATTCGAATAAAATTGAATCAAACGTCAAGTTATATGCCAAAAACGCGTGGGCATAATCAACTTTTGTCCTTGTTCATGTATTTTTTTCTACTCCCTCCGTCCCGGGACTGGTTGGCACGTTGTTCTATGATGAAAAAGTTAAAATAATAATAATATACAAAAATGTGGTAAAAATTATAATTTTAGTGGCAAAATGTATAATTTATATGTAAATTCGAAATTGTTTATTAATTGTTGGGTGTGAATAGCTTTCTATTTTGATAATGTATAAAGTTATGTGAGACGTTTAAAAATGACAACATATGAAGTTCTGCGGGACGGATGAAATAATACTTCAATTAACTACTAGCTGCATCCATGGAAATATTTTATGTTGATATACGACTGTCGTGGTCGGTTTCAATCTCTTTCGGGAGGGTCATATTCGAGTGAGAATGTTATATAGGGCATAATTTTTTGGTGTGAGCAAAGAACTCTAATACCATGATAGAACTGCATCTAATCTAAAAGTACATGATTCAGTGGAGATTGTTCGCAACTTCACCAAAACCGCTTCTAACACATTGCTACCAGTATCACTGATTTCAGTGTCTGCAAAGGTAGTTCTTACTTTTTCCTTCACAGACATGAAGGTGCAAGCTGAAAAGCACGTGTTGTTTTGGATCAACTACTGCAAACATCTCTTAATACCGAACAATAGCATTCAGAAAAGACCGGGTTGAAAAGGTGAGAGCTCCATTGCAGTCAAGCAACAAACTTCAGACACCGGGTATCATTATGGATAGTCTGACATCTTGTTGAACAGAATCGCATCCCACATTGAACACATGTATAGTTGGAAGAAAACCCACAAACTGTGCAGAAATGACGACGAGCTGTTGAACTTGGAGGTCCTACAGCCGCTGTCAAGTAAGAGGGTACATGAGAAGGTAGTGACTCCAGATTTGCCTGTGTGGAAAGTTTACTTAGTCAGGTGATGTAGAAAACAACTGGTATAACAATAGCACAAAAATGCTGAGAAAGAAAGAAAATTCCCTTACATCATGCAAGAGTTCAAGGAAGGTTCTTGGTGCTTTCTTAGCATTTTCAAGTGCTTTAGCTTGACGAGTTTTTCGTTTCGAGCCTTTGCTTTGTTTCTTCTGATATGCTACAAGATAGAAGAATCGATAAGAGCTGAATCAGATAGAGTCAAAGTACAGAAGGATGGAAGACAAATCAATTTGCAAATCTCACAATTTGACAACGAAATACATATAAAGAAAGATCCCCTACATGACTGATATTGCTGCTTGATTGCAACTAGAAGTAGCATTATAATAAGCTGATTATTTGACAGAAATCAAGGATGGCAGAGCAATGTGAGCAACTAATCCAACAAGTGGCACTCGAAAAAAAACAAAATGACCTATACTACAGCATTTTAGCTGTTGACATTTTTTTCTAATACACAAACCAGATCAGCTTTGCGTTCTATTAACTCTGCAGTTATCATTTGGCAGAATAACAATGATATACTAAGAATCACTTCATTGGACAATATGAAAGAGGGAAAGGAAGGGTATGTTAATACAAGTGAGAAAATTATTTTAAAAGAACATTTTCAGGACATCAGCAATAGTTTCTAAAAGAAATGGAGTAAATCTCAACGAAACTCATGAACTTACGTTTCTCAACTAGTTCATAGGATAGGATTGGTTCCCTTAGTTGAAGATTGATTAACACAGAGAATAACAGGAAAAATATCACACATACTTGAGTATCATGGCATAGCTCTGATGAATACTGAATCCCAGTTAGTGAGTGTTTTAATGAACATATATTCTCCTACTTTAACCTCATTTCACATATTACGATCTAACAACAAAATTAAAACTAACAAGTTACCTTCATCGTCATCATCATCAAGGGATGCTTCATCATCATCATCAACCTGTACAGTCTCAACTCCAGGATTATCGTTTTCCAGAGCTTCAAGGCGAGCAAGCATAGCCTGCACATTAAATTATATCCACATAATGCAAAGCTCTAAATCAATTCCGCATGATATTAACATAAAGTAGCAGTAGCGCCATACCTGAGTGCGATTATCACTGTTGGCAAGTGCTGCAGCCATCTTGGGAGCAACCTTACGGGTTCTCATGGACATGCGGCGGGAGGAATTAGGCGTCTCTTCATCCATGGCTTCAAGAAAACAAACCAAATTAACCGATTTTCCCAGAAACTTGAGCATTAGCACAACTTTTCAGTTGCCTCAACTTTTCTCAAATTAGCATTGCCTCAACTTCTAAACTCTAGCGTCAATCCACTTAAGGTATATTCTCTAGTGTTAAAACGACTCAACAAAAAGATCAACACATGACATCACTATGAACAACTAAACAATCTCAAAGCTAAAATGCAGCTAAAACGAGTTTTCAGCTCAACGCGCAAAACCAAACAGCGATTTTTCAATTGCCTCAACTTTTCTCAAATTAGCATTGCCAGTGAATCTACCTGGTACCAGCTTCTAAGCTCTAGTGTTAATCCACTTAAGGTATACTCTTCTCTTTGCATCAATTGAATAATATCAATTCACAAAACAATTCAGCAAATCATCATCAACAACTAAACAATCTCAAAATTAAAATGCAGCTAAAACGAACAATCAGCTCAACTAACAAAACCCAAGAATATGAGGAGAAATAACTGGAAATCGAAACCTAGAAAAAGACCCATCTGTGTTTGTGACAGGGTAATGGAGAAAGTTCTCGACTTTGAAAAATTCACCAATTCAGTGTTGATTTTGCATTAGAAGAAAGATAAATTTGATACCTGGAGAACAAAAGGGAGAACAAGAAGCAAGCCGGCAATGGAGAAATTAGGTTTTATTCGATCAATTGCTGTTGAAAAATGGAACTTCTCGACAATCTCTAGCTGGAAGAAGAAGGCGAATGATTTGGGTTTTTCATTGCTCAGTTCTACTTCTCCGCGCTGAAAAACCAAGAATCGCCAAATACAAGATTGGTGAAAAGGAGGGCCCGGGCCGCCCTAACTTTTTCAAAGTCCGGAAATAACTTTTCGTTTACTTTATCGTAAATAAAAAATAGTAAATTTGTCATTTTCTTGTTTTTTAGAAAATCACTATTACCAATCCGCTCTCAACGTTGATCGAACCATAACATCTAGGCTTATGACACCCCAACTCGTTAGCAATAAATTTGTTTTCTTATGATATTTTTCATATTACATTATAGAGATCTGATTAATAATATGACTTTTTTGATAACAAATGTCAGTCTCTAAATATGTTATCTAGAGACCTATCTATTACGCTACTTCGTGAAAAAACAAGGCTTTATTACTTTTACAATAAAATAATGCTTACTTGATTGAATAAATTGTTGTTTAAAGATGGTAATTACTTCCCCGTCCTATAAAACTCTATACATTTCTCATTTTTATTTGTTTAAAAAAACTTCATACAAATTAATAAAATAAAGCCACCACACACCTCACAAATGAAAAGAAAATTAATTTTACACTTAAAACTGAACATCAATCTTACTGTATTAAGTTCTCCATGACATGAGGGTACTATTTTGTTATAAACTCGAATAGTCAAATATATTTAATATTGATATTATAATTGAAGAACAAATGTTAAAAATAAAAATGAGAAGTTTTGTGACCAACAAAAAAACTTGCACCAGACGTAGGCCCTGTTTAGCAAAACTAGATGAAAAGCTAGCTGGTAGCTGGTTAGGTAGCTGATAAGCTAGCTGATTAGGGAGCTGAGAAGCTAGCTTATTTTAAATGTAGGTGTTTAACAAATTAGCTGATAAGCTAGCTGGTATTTTGTAAAATGACATAAAAGGGCATTATTCTTATTTTTATTTTATTTAACCTTTCTCATCGTATTATTAGTCTATAGCTTTTTAAATAATAATAGATCACATTTTGTCCAATTATTCTAATATATATTCAATGTACTTTACATCGTCACTTTAATAACATCATCAAAATTATTAGAAGTTGAAAGAAATATTAGTTGAGCATTTTAACTTAGTAATGAAAAAAATCAGTAATTAATGTGTACTACATGTATGCATTTTAAAGAGATGCGGATGCATTAATTCTTATGCTAGTTGCAAACAAGTACACAAAATGTATAAGAAAGGATCCAACAATATAAAATATAAGTCGAGAATAATAAATAATAAAAAAAGTAATTTTTCCTGTTTTTTTTTCTAATTTAGGTCAGGGATATTTTCGAAATGAAAAAGATAAGAATGAGCTTTTAAAAAAAAAAGAAGCTAACTTGGATAGCTTCTTAACCAGCTAGCTGATTTAAGAAGCTGCACGTTCACGTAACGAGCTTTTTATTAGTCAATGGTAAAAAAAAACCTCATGGAGCTGAAAAGCTAGTGTTAAATAGATCCGTATAACATGATGGAAAATCTATTAGCTCGTGAAAACCAGAAGCAGAAAAGTGTACCTGTATGTATTTCTATCTCATTCACACATTGAATTTACAGTTCAATAATATTTGCTCTTGAAAGTTGAATGCTTCAAGGAGAATGAAAATACTATTATGTTCTTTGACATAGATTCCAGAGATTCACTGCTATAAGTAGCTGCTAGAAGAAGGAACTTGATCCACCGAAGAGAATCCTTTAGTATAGTCTCTACGTCGCAGCTTGTTCGCCTTCATGAGCTCCACGAGTGATGGAAGAGGCTCAGGGACTCGCATGTTCATAGATCTGTAGTACTTTCTTAAGTTCTCGGAGTAGCCTGTTGACGAGCCAAAAGGTGAAATAACTGCTTCAGAACGTCTAGCTGGAGGATTATGATGTGTGTCTTCTAAGACGGTAGCTTCTTTTGTTTCTGTTAGCTCCTCGTGTTTGACCTCAGATATCTCTTCCGTTTGCAAGGACAGATCTTTGGATTCAGTGGATTCTCTCTCCATCAGATCACTCTTCTTATATCGTTCTTCCTTTTGGTCTTGTGGGAAAGAAGAGCCTTGGAGACCAAGTCTTGCTCTTCCAAATAATGTGACCATGGGTCTTTTGCTTGGAGGAGATAAACTCAACCGTTTCCTCTGGCATGAAGATATGACCACGGGTTCAGGTTGTCTTTCTACACAGCTGGTGGAAATGTTTTCCATCTCAACGGAAGTGCTAGACTGTAATAAGATGTCAGGTTCTGCTGATGCCATAGAAGAACCCATATCCATTAGTTTCCAGAGAGAATCATCAACAGCTCCTTGTTTAGTGAAACAATGCTTCCTAACATAATCCAGCTCGATAGCTCTGCAACTGGTTGTTGTCGACACAACCCATTTAGGTGCTAGAAGTTGCAGGGCCCATTCCAATTCATCTTTTGATGAGTGTATCGAGTAACAAACATGCCATACACCATATACGTCTCTAACAGCTTGGTCAAATTGTTCTTTTCTCTGACTTTCCGTATTGGAAATACCTTCCCCACAAGCATACCACTGTGCAGAAGGACGGAGTATAAGAGGTTCCTTCTGAGAATTAGCACGAGCCTCAGCTATCTTTGCCTCAGCTCTTTCATACAGTTTCGGGAACCCGTCAAACAGATGGAACCGGGAAGATGGGTCTTGTGTTATGCTCTCAGGGACTGTGAGGTCCAGTGCTTTAAAGCATTCGGAATTCTTATCTTTATCAACATAGATCTTGCTACCAAATGTTTGAGACACCTCTGCAAGTATCTCTTCTTGGCCTAACATATCGCATGTCAAATATACCGTAGTGGCATCTGGGTGTTTCCATATGCAATTGATAACCTGATTCACAACAGAACACGAGTTTGAATTAAATCAGCAGTGGATATCACAATTAAACGTGTTACTAATACAAACAAATGCAGAAAATCCAGAATCTAAAATGTCCCTAGGACTCAACTGAGATACATCTATCCACCACAGGATCTGATCCCAAAAATAAGTTGACAGTTCAGATCAGCCAGGTAACCAAAACCCAGATCTTCCGCAAAGCAATAGAGAAGTGAGTGAAAATATCATAAAGAAAGACACAGAGAACAGAAACCGAAGAAAGACAAGAGCAGTGTTCTTGTTAAAATTCAAGGACAAGTAAGCTAGTATACCTGCTGGACAGCTGCATGTCTGCTAGATCTTTGAAAGAAATTGACCAAAGGTACAATCTAAGAAGATGTAATCAAGAGGACATCTGGGGCTTTTCCCGCTCTTCCCAACATACCTATCCGGCAAGCTTTGCAAACACTCAGGGGTTAGTCTGCAATCTCCGGTATGCAAAATATTACCAAAATATCCTTCGAAGAGGAACATCACAGAACCTGAAATTTAATTGTACATTACTTAAAGCATAAATCCTTTCAAAGCTAAGCCTTCATTTAGATAATTAAGCTTCAACAAAGTGCAAGTTAAAATCAGATAAGTAAATGAAAGTTCTCATCTCCAGTAGAAGAATTCTAGGAAGTGTTTCAACAAATAAAAAAGACCAACTGAATTCTATAAAAGAGCTGAACGTCTCTGAGACAGGTTTATTGTCATAATAAGTAGTACTCCTTCCTTCCCACAAGATATATCCCCTATTCTATTTATACACTATGTCTTTACTACAAATATCTCTCTCCCATTATGACAAATCTCAAGCCTATGGGCACTAAAAAATTGAGTCCGCGATACCAGAAACCCATTTTGTTTCACACTTTTTACACTAAACCTTAGTCTGCGTGTCCCTAAGGATACATTTGTTATGGGACGGAGAAAGTAGCCCAGTAGCTGCCAAACTTCATGTAACCAATACGAAGTGAAACCATGCTGCCAGCCAGCATAAGCCCATCAAAATATAACAAGACATTATTTCTCATCTTTTTCCCTCCTTATCACTGAATCGACCATCATATTTTTTTACATGTATATCAACCAAACTTAGTAACGATCCATGAATATGCATAGTTGTTGATTAAGTCACTCACTCAGTCACATTGACACTACACATATCACTTCAAGATACAACTAACCACAACTATCCTCATCTAATCTAGAACGCCCTCATACACTCAAATACATACCCGAAAAATTCATAAAACGATAGTTTCCATGCTATAACATTGTGCTACACCACTGACTAGTTCATTGCATCTACTGTTAGATGAATTAATATAAGTGGATTAATTCCACACCTATTTATAAGTTAGAGCTTTTTGATGAGATCGAATACTATCATTTACTAAAACATAGTCTACTACATAATGACAGTCAATAAGAGTAACAACTAACAACCACTACACTACAGCATAAAGACCTGAGAGTGCTTGAAGCCTTGAACCATACCAGGACAGTGATTGGCATCGAAAGCAGTCACCGTAAAATCGCCTTCGGGATCCTCAACAGTCAACGACTGGCCGACCTCAATACCGATAAACATCGACTCCTCAAGCTAGAACAGAAACAACAACAACAAACAAACAAATCAGTTTTGAATTCAAAAACGAAAAAGCACACAATCAGGTTGAATTTCGAAGAATCTACCTGAGGATAGTAGCGGAGAATGAGAGTTTTGGTGAAGAGAGTGGAGTAGATCGGAAAAGATGCGTGAGCAGTGATTCCCTGCGCATGGTCCTTGTGCGCGTGGGTGAGGAAATGGTGCCTCTTCTTCATCTTCGAAGCAGGCGACCACGTGTCCACTGAGAATGGAAGCCCTTTCGGCATCTCGATCGTCATTTTTCTCCGATTCTCTCTCTATCTATGTGTGTTGTTTAGAGAGAAATTGAAGAAGACAGCAATGGCGGAAAGAAGAAGAAAGAGTTGGAAAATTTATTTATTTTATACGGTTTATGAATTTGGGAAAATCTATTCTTTTTGATATATATACATAGAAGAAGAAGAAGATTGCTGTGTAAGATTGCTGTTTTTATCTTGGTTCGCATTGCGACCGTGGTCAATAGAGCGGGCCAAAGGAGTTAAGGCAAATTATGTTTTGTACCATGATTAGAATCAATTCAATGAGCTCATTTTTTAAATAAACTTGTTACGTAAATGTATGGTTAGTAGCTTATAAGTTAAATGATATAATAAATTCATTCAAGTAGCTTATTAGAAAACTAGCATTTACGTAACACACTACGTGTGTTAAAGGGTTTTTATATAAACCAATAAATCTGTAATTGAAAAAAAAGAAAACATTTAAAGATAATAAATAAAAGAAAGCACTACTTAATGGGATTCGATCCTTGTATCTTCTACTTAAACAATGACACATGTATGTATCAGAATCAAATTGAATAAGTAAGATCAACGGATGAGATTTAAATTGAATTACAAACTTATTGAAACTTTGTAAATTATTATACTAAAATACTACTTTGATACTTAAACAATGACACATGTATGTATCAGATTCAAATTAAATAAGTAAGATCAACGGATGAGATTTAAATTAAATTACAAACTTATTGAAACTTTGTAAATTATTATACTACTTTGAATTAAGCTAACTAATTTATTTTTATATGTTATACTCCCTCAATTTCAGAAAAATTGTTACATTTTTATTATATTCGATTGTCTGCGTTTGTGCATAATTTACTTAAACGATATTAATAAATAAATTATTAAAATTATATAATGAAAATTTAGTAATTAAATTTTTATTATATGATTTTATTAAATTATTTACTATTATCGCTTTATAATTCAAACTCAAAACGATTAATGGAAATCGAAAATGTAATACTTTCTCTGAAATTGATGGAGTATTTAATAAATAATCTGGCAATTAATCTACTAAACGGCTCAACACATTTATAAAAATTAACTAACTTATAACCTACCAAATCAATTATGATCTAGTTTATCACCTATTATTTATCAGTTAGTTCGGCTAGATGAAGTCGATTTAACCACGATAAGTGTCCAACTCCAACTCCAATCTAATCAAACAACAAATGGTTGGTTGGAGTCTTGGTAGAGCTGATCCATTAACCGTAATGGGTTAAGCTCACAGCTTAATCCATTGAATCGAGTAAACTTGTCAAAACCTTGCTAATTAGACTAATTTCACTCCCTTAAGTTAACCACCGCAATAACAAATATCCACTCCAATTACTTTGTTGCTACTTTCCAGAATATACTAGACTCACTACCCTTAGCTACATCTCCCAACAACCACACAAATGGTCAAAAGGCTCAGATTCACCACTTTCATCATCAATCAACATTCTCAAACACAAACTAAAAGGTATTTAAATAACTCATGAGTGACGTTGTTAAAGAAAACATTGTTGTTATTAAGTAAAACGTATATGTAGTTAATAAATGCATTTTGTTGTTTATGAAAATTGTCAATAATCTTAAATGATAAATCCAATATTTGTCCGTCATTTTTATCATTTAAATAGACCGTGATCACGAGAGTTACTCTTTACTTCTTTACCTAATGGTTGAGAGTTTATACATGAAAACGCGTTTACATGGAAATGGTAATAATGTTGCTATTGTATGAGTTGTCACTCGCTATTGGTCACACTTTCACAACTGTACCCTTTTCTACCATATCAAACAACTTGTTCATCACATCACACGTAAACTTGAGCCCTATAAATACTCATCAACACACCACCATTTCATATCATCCCACAAATATCTTTCTAGCTCAACTACTCTACTTATCTCAATTCTCACTACAATAGCTTTAAAAAACAATGGCATCTCCAACCTCAACTAATCCCCTAGTAACCATCCTAGTCGCCTCCTTCTTGGTCGCGTGTTCCGGCAACTTCTATCAAGATATCGATGTCACATGGGGCGATGGCCGAGCTCAGATACTCAACAACGGGGACTTGCTTAGTCTTTCGCTCGATAAGACTTCTGGCTCCGGCTTCCAATCCAAGAACGAGTATCTCTTTGGGAAGATTGACATGCAACTCAAACTTGTCCCGGGCAATTCTGCTGGAACTGTCACCGCTTATTACGTAAGTAGTCAGTATTCGGTATAAATTGATTTATTTCACAGCTTTCTACAAGCCAGACGGTACTTCTAGTGGCTAACAAGTTCTGGTTTTTTTTTTGGTGCAGTTATCTTCACAAGGCTCAACTCATGATGAGATTGATTTCGAGTTCTTGGGAAATCTAAGTGGTGATCCTTACACTCTTCACACAAACGTGTTCAGCCAAGGCAAAGGCGATCGAGAACAACAATTCCATCTCTGGTTCGATCCAACAGCAGATTTCCACACTTACTCCATCCTCTGGAATCCTCAGCGCATCATGTGCGTTCTTCAATTCAAAATTGTTTCATTTTCAATACCTTTTCCGACTAAAGCGAAATTTCAATTTGAATATTGATCCTGATTAATGTTACATGCTTTCATTTGCAGATTTTCAGTAGATGGAACGCCGATCAGGGAGTTCAAGAACGCAGAGTCAATCGGAGTGGCATACCCGAAGAACCAGCCAATGAGAATTTACTCTAGCTTGTGGGACGCAGAAGAATGGGCAACAAGAGGTGGCCTTGTGAAAACAGACTGGTCGAAGGCTCCGTTCGTTGCATCCTACAGGAACTTCAACGATGACAATGCCTGCGTATGGTCCTCTTCGTCAGGCGCCTCTTCTTGTCAATCGCAATCATCAGGATCCAACAATGCGTGGCTGAACGAGGAACTTGACAGCACGAGCCAAGAACGGATGAAATGGGCTAGGACGAATTACATGGTTTACGATTACTGCACCGATGCTAAGCGATTTCCTCAGGGGTTCCCTCCAGAGTGTGGGATTAACACAGCTGCATAATTGATTGATTAAACTGAAAATTTTGTACAATATATAAGTGTGTGAAGGATATTCTTTATTGAATGTAGAGATTGTTGTACTTGTACCTATACATATATGGAATGAAAAGGTTTTTTTCTTTCTTTCGAATCGGAAAAAATATTATTGATAAACTTTAACGAAGATTCAAAATCAGATTCTCGTACAAAAATCTTCAATCTTGTTACTAGAATGAAAAATTTGTAAAATTCATTGAATGTACGTAGTTCTTGAATTAACCAGAGTGAATAAACTAAAACTATAATTATACAGTATGACAAGTTTGTCATAGCACAACTTCACACTTAGACTATATTCTTCGCGTTTAATGAATCGAATCGATCTGAATCGAATCGAATTGTAGTATAAAATATAAGCTATTTAAACCGAATGAGTTATAGACGGTAAAACAGAGCCTTACTTTTATAATTACGTGCTCTGATATAATATGTGGTAGTTGTGGGTCCACATGGTACTTACGTTGCAAGGTGTTTCATTAGTTACACCTCTAACAACTAAAAATCTGTAGTGAGTTAATGGTCGAATTAAATTACACCCTTTGACATTGGTGGTGAATTGAAGATATATATTCAAATATAATACACACACAAGGATGCTATTTGGGAGCACAATGGTGATAGATTGATTGATCAAAATAGCTTGTTCAAATGAGTTCATTAGAGGAATATCTGATTTTACTTGATCATCACGGGATGTTTTACGCGTAAAACCTCCTCAAGTTATTTAAAAGTAGCACCAAATCCTTAAGTTATTGAAAAGTTAGCGCGAAACCCCTTACCGTCAAAATTAACGGAACACTCTTCGTTAGTGCGACTGGAAGTTACTTTTTAGGGGTTTCTTGCAACTTTATGTTAATTGAGGGGGTTTTGTGCAACTGAACCATTTTTTTTTTATAAAATATCTATAAAAATAGCACTTATTTACTAAACTAATTCTAACAACAATAAAAGAAAAGAATCGAACGAAAATAATAACTTTAGCAATATAATACATTCACAAATTATTTCTAGGATACCAACTTAAACTTTGTGACATTTTAAAAGTGAAAGCTTGATATAAAAAAAGGTGAGGGATTAACAATTAAACTTTAATTGAAGTAATTTTATTCAACAAATTATACATAAAATCTGTGTTTAACAAAACTAACCATGGAGTATATACTAAATCAATTGAAATAATTTAATATTTACGGTCTTAATTAAAATAAGCTGTTTAAGATAATAGATCTTAAAAAGATAATTTATTGTCAATTATAAAATAGAGAAAATAATATGACAAATTACAAAAAATAGTTTAATATATAATAATTAATGTTAATTATTTTCATGATATTTTTATAAATGGCATAAAATTTGCATAATGCCCATCAATTATTATAAAATTGCACATAACCCCCTCAATTATCATTAAATTGTACAAAACCCCTTAGAATTAACTATCCAAGGTGTGTGTAATGCACTTGCTGTGCCAGGGGGTTCGCGCTAATTTTTCAATAACTCGAGGGGGTTTGGCACAGTTTTAATAATTGAGGGGGTTTGGTGCTAATTTCGAATAACTCGAGGGGATTTTATGCAGTTTACCCTAATTTTAACAAACTTTTTTCTATGAGATAAATTAGATTTAACAGAGTTTTTTGTTGTTTGGCAAATAAGATCCGAAATTTAACAAACCTTTTGTTGTATGCCAAATAACCTTTATGTTTTAAAATTTAGTAAAGCAATAGGCATCCGAAATGATTTGAATTAATATAAATAACTAGATGCACACCCATCTATAAGTTTGAACTTTTAGATGTATTTATCATGATATTAGAGCATTTCGTCCACGTCCAACTTGGATTCGAATGGGACGGAACTAGTCCTAAATTGACAATTTTTAAAAAGCTTCAATCTTAATTTATCGACTAAATAATTTCAAATTTAGCACACAACCAAAGTTATTTCATCTTTCACCGTTACCCGAAGCCCATGTTGCCCACCAAAGCATATTAATTCCTCCGTCTCAAGATAAACTTCTCATTTTATCCATTTTTATTCCCTTCATTTCCATCTTTTCAAACCATATATTTCTCAAAAAAAAGTAATACATGTAGTACTTTTCAACTTTAAAAATTAATTTATCAAATTCAGTACCATTATTTATCAAAAGTAAATGAGAATATTGTTTTGAAATGGAGAAGAGGATATAGTAGATTAATTTTCCTGTCCAACTGTTGCATTGATTTCTTTAGTAGAATCTTCTGCATTTGCATTCCATACGGCAAAAATATATACCACCGGCTCCAGAAAAGTATATTGTTTTGGTAGCACAAAAGAACCATTTTTTCCATGTAAAACCGCGTATATATATCTTAATCTTATCATGAAAAGTTCATCATATTATGGCCCGGTTGTTGGTGAGGAACAATTATCAGCCATCTGTGCCTTTGCTATCAGAACAATTATGAGTTATATAATTGATTAAAATAGATTATGGTTTGTTTCTTCGCATCAAATGTTAGTCGATACGGGTTTCCAACATAATTTATTTTGAAAAAAAGATCACCAACTAGTAAAGAAGGGAAGGTTCATCACCGCATTAAGTTCTCCATCAAACTCTTCTGTCAGATTTCCGTAGGTAATTTATTTTTCATGTGCGTGTCCTGTTTGACTCTAAACTCGTTCAATTTGTGGGTTTATGTAACCTTGGGGGTGATAATCTCACCATCTAACTGTAACAAACTGTAATAGTGGGGTTCACTGTGAATGATGACTGATCTCACTCCTAGTGTCTAATCTCCCCAATTTATGATATGTACTTTAAGGCTTGATTCGCCGTCGAACATTCTAAGTTTCTTGAATATTTTATTTACATTAAAAAATAACACAAAAATAAAGTATAGTATGATATACTAGGTGAACTAACTTGATCTATTGTTTCATCACCCATATGTATACTATTTTTAGTACTATCATATATGAACAAAGGAAATTAAACACGCTTTTATAAATGGATACATGAGCTGTCACAAGCTATGCAACTTTAAACTACACCATTTGATTTTACCCCACAAGTTGTTGTGCCAAATGGAACTTTCCTCTACTCTTTCCCTCAAAATCTCAGACCTATAAAAACAAAAAACCAAATCAGACCATTTACATAAATCTCATAACCATTGAATACAATATTTCTCCTAGCAACCTAGCTACCTTAAGTAACATTACGCATGGCTTCTCTTAGTTCCTCATATCCACTAGGTTTGATGACCATCATCTTGATCATCAGCAGCTCATTCATGGTCGCGCGTTCAGCAAACTTCTATCAAGACGTCGATATCACATGGGGCGATGGCCGAGCTCAAATACTTAACAACGGGGACTTGCTCACGCTTTCTCTAGATCAAACATCCGGCTCCGGTTTCCAATCCAAGAACGAGTATCTCTTTGGTAAGATTGACATGCAGCTCAAACTTGTCCCTGAAAATTCAGCTGGAACTGTCACCGCCTATTACGTAAGCACTCGTACATAACTTGATTATTTCAGACCTCTCAGCAAGTCCTATGCACTTTTAGTTGCTAACAAGTTGTTCTATTTTTTTGGTGTAGTTATCTTCGCTAGGCTCGATTCATGATGAGATCGACTTCGAGTTCTTGGGAAATCTAAGTGGTGATCCGTACACTCTCCACACAAATGTGTTTAGCCAAGGTAAAGGTGATAGAGAACAGCAATTCCACCTCTGGTTCGACCCGACAGCAGATTTCCACACCTACTCCATCCTCTGGAATCCTCAACGTATCATGTAAGTATTTAGAATTAATATATATGACTAAATTATGCATCTCTCTACAAGTTTGAGCTTTTAATTGAGAAATTTTTTTATCATCGTATCATAATATATATTGATCATCATAAATCCCTATTTGCAGCTTTTCCGTGGATGGAACGCCAATCAGGGAGTTCAAGAACGCCGAATCAATTGGAGTAGCATACCCGAAAAATCAGCCAATGAGAATATACTCGAGCTTGTGGAATGCAGAAGAGTGGGCAACAAGAGGCGGCCTGGTGAAAACAGATTGGTCGAAGGCTCCGTTCATTGCATCCTACAGGAACTACAATGCTGAGAACGCCTGCATATGGTCGTCTGCCTCTGGCTCGTCGTCTTGCTCTCAATCCAATGGCAATACTAACTCATCATGGCTGAACGAGGAACTCGACAACACGAGCCAAGAGAGGATGAACTGGGCTCGGACGAATTACATGATCTACGATTACTGCACCGATGCTAGGCGATTTCCTCAGGGGTTCCCTGCAGAGTGTGCAATCAACACAAGTGCAAATTAAAGAACCAAATGTGCCTTCTGTATAAGAAATGTTAGGATCCATATTCTTTGATTTGTATGAAGTTTGTGTATTAGCTCCAAATCCAATAATGCTCTAATGTTACATGTACTTTTGAAATTTGTGCCTAATTTCAGTTCGAATTTAGAAACTGTTTATCTGCCACTTGGGAACACCTGATGACTTGGCCTAAAAGCTTTTGTCAGCCGAAAATAACACTTATCAAAATTTCAAGTGCAAGAAATGAATTTGTACAAATAGTAAAAATTCGAAAATGATATTTTAAGTTGTAACACTTCCGTTTTTTATATTCTTAGTTGGCACACCCAATTTTGATGCATTTGTTTACTTCTTATCCAAATTGACGTTCCTTGGTCGCTCGTCAAATTCCAGCTCCTTGGTTCGTTGTGTTGACTGTAGAGTTCTTTGCGATTTAGCCAATTCGAGTTGGGTTTTTTTCAGAACGAAATGTCACATTTGATCTAGTACAACGGGAGTAATTTAGAACATTTCTTAAGACTCCACAAGCTCATATCATGGTTTAGATGTCAACAATATTACAGCCCAGGAATCTCTTTCCTCAATGTTAATTTTATACCTCAATGTTACAGCCTAGGAATCTGGCTTTCATAACATAACACACAACAGAATAAGTTAGATACCAGAATCACGTTCCTTCTCAAGCCTGCAAAGATTAATTTCTATTTCACGGTCGCGTTCGAGACTATCATATCCCACCTCAGCTTGAAAGGTCTTGGCCAGAGACTTATCACCATTCGGAGCAGCAACAAAGGTGATATAACGAATTTCATATGGTCCAACATCATCTTCATTCACCTTCACAATCTCCACAACTTGGTACTCTGTGTGCTGCCAAAAGACAAAGTAACATTATAATCTCAATTACTTCTAACCAATATAGGCATTCATATTCAGGCAGACCAAGTCTGATATTGACATTCTTAGGGAAGTCAATAATATCAAATCCCTACAAAATCATGCAATCAGAGTTCAGTAAAATCCCAATGTGTAACAAATAAGCAATGGTTCAACGGATTTTGAGAGGCGCTCGCATGCCTTGGAGACGGAGGAAGTAAGACTCAAGTTAACTGAACATTTTACATTTGTAGTTTAAGATTAATTCGTAGAGAAAGATAAATAGTACGTACCTCGCTCTCATCCACCTGCTTCATATACTTGTCCAGAGCTTCCTAAACCTCTGGATTTAACTTGGGATAACACACTCGGCGACGATTATAGCAAATCCTCGTCTGAGGAGTAACATAGTGTGAATGTTTTGGGGTTGTTTCGAATAGTTTCAGAAGTTCAGTGATTGTTTTGTTATTTGCTGAAGTTGTTTTATGTTTAAGGCGGCAGAAGAAACAGAAGAAACGTGTTTTACACGTTAAGTGGTTTTGCGTTTTTGTATCATCCGTTGGATTGAAGGATGATTGTTATGATCGGATGGTTCCTGCTTCTTGGGCCGTTATTCATCGTCTTCATCAGTATAAAACAGAGCAGAAGAACTTTGCTGTGTAGTTAGATCAATTCCCACTATCAGATTTTGGTTTTTCGTTTCTCTGTGATTGAGAGCGGTTATTTGAGCTGTTGTTGTGAGTTTTGTATATCGAATTCAGGCTGTAATTCATTTCAATTCTCTGTAACAAGCTTGTAGTTGAGATACTCAAAGAGTAATAAAATTGTTGATTCTCCGTGGATGTAGATTGAAGAAATTCAATCGAACCACGTAAAATTCTCTGTGTTCTTTGTGTGTGTTTGAGTATTGGTTATTGTTTGTTAGTTGATTGGTTGTGCGTTTGTGATTGAATACTTAACAAGTGGCGCCGTCTGTGGGAAAATCGGAGGTGATCGGAGGAGTATTCGATTGTTTCATCGCCGTGTGAAGATCAACTATGGGCTCTGCGAAGTTTGATATCGACAAGTTTGTTGGTACGAATGATTTTGCTCTATGGCAGGTCAAGATGGAATCGACATCACATACTGACAAGGTGTAGAGAAGGCACTTTTGCCTCAAAGTGAACTTCCGGCGACTTTTACCGATTTGGAGTATAAAACTCTGTCAGCCAAAGCCAGAAGTACGATCCTACTGAGTCTAGGAGATGAGCAACTACGAGAAGTTGCCAAGGAGAAAACAGCTCTAGCAGTTTGGGAGAAGCTTGATTCGTTGTATCAGACACGATCATTGGCAAGAAGATTATATATGAAATCTCAACTGTACTCTTATAAGATGAATGAAGATCGGAGCATTCTTGAGCAGCTTGCGTCATTCAACAAAACCTTGAATGATCTGGATAATATTGAAGAAACTCCACTACCTGATGAAGACAAGGCTATAATTCTACTAAACTCTCTTCCTAAGTCATATGAGAGTATTAGAGATGCTATAGCCTTTACAGGTCAAAAGAAACTGACATTGGAAGAAGTTCAATGTCTGATAAGGCAAAAGGAAATGCAAAGAAGTCAAGCAAATGGTGGAAGTGCATCTGGTGAGGGTCTAATGATTAGGAGCAACTTCCACAAGTCGAAGCCTCAACAACAATTTCAGAAAAATAAATTTAACAAGGATGTGAGGAATAGAGCCCCTGCTCCTGCTGCAAATGTGAATAGAGAGACAAGAATTTGTCATCACTGCAAGAAACAAGGCCATCTTAAGAAGAATTATTTCTTGTTAAAGAAACAGAAGCTCAACAATCAAGGAAACAACTCTATACATGAATATACAAGTAATGCAGTGTTTGATGGAGAGGTGCTCAATATCACTGATGAACAAGCTAATGATGAGTGGATTCTGGACTCTGGATGTTCCTTCCACATTTGTCCATATAAGGAATGGTTCTCAAGATTAGATGCCAGCTATGGAGGCACTGTAATGCTGGGAAATGACATGATTTGCAGCATACAAGGAACAGGTGACATTAAGCTGCAGATGAGTGATAATTCTGTGAAGTTACTCACAGATGTCAGGTATATACCTGAACTCAGAAGAAATTTAATTTCTCTTGGCACTTTAGAGAGCAAAGGTTTCAAGTTTAGCTCTGAAAAGGACATGCTTACAGTGTTCAATAAAAATGCATCTGCTGTCATGAGTGGTGTTAGGAGAAATAAACTCTACTACATGAAGTGTAAAGTGATCACAAGTGATGTACATGTAGCTAGTGTGGATGACACTGAATTGTGGCATAAGATAATGGCTCATGTTAGTGAGAAAGGTCTGCTTGAATTACACAAGAAACAAGTATTTGACACCAGTAAAGTTGATAAGCTTAAGCCCTGTGAGAAATGCATTCTGAGTAAAGCTAAGAGACACCCCTTTCAAACTGGTAGTCATATAAGTCAAGCACCCCTTGAATATATCCATTCAGATTTATGGGGACCTGCTACAGTTCAAACTAATGGTGGTGGAAGATATTTCATGTCTCTTATAGATGACTATACAAGGAGAGTGTGGTTATATGTGCTGAAACACAAAAGTGATGCATTCTCTAAGTTTAAGGAGTGGTGTGCAGAAGTTGAGAATGAGAAGAATCTTAAAGTCAAAATACTGAGGACTGATAATGGCCTAGAGTTTCTATCAAGAGATTTCAACAATTTTTGCAGTGAGAAAGGCATAAAGAGGCACAGAACCACACTAGGCACACCACAGCAAAATGGCCTTGTTGAAAGGATGAATAGAACACTTTTGGAAAGAACAAGGTGCATAATGTTTCAATCTGGTGTACCAAAGTCATTTTGGGGAGAAGCTGTTTCCACAGTTTGTTATCTAGTTAATAAAACCCCTTCATCAGCTATTCAAATGAAAACACCAGATGAGCTGTGGTATGGTGGTTTAAAGGATTACTCACACCTGAGAGTTTTTGGTTGCCTGGCATATGTGCATGTCAGACAGGACAAGCTTGACCCGAGGGCACTGAAATGCATCTTTATTGGCTATCCTAAAGGTGTGAAAGGGTACAAGTTGTGGTGTATTGAGAAGAAGTCTCAGAAAGTTATAATTAGCAGAGATGTAATGTTTGAGGAGTCTGTGTTTCCTTACAAGAATAAAGATCAACATCTCACTACTGATATGCATAGCTTCAAGGATTCTGAGATTGAGGTGGAGCTCATGAGACTTAATGAGCAAACAAGGGAAAATCATGAAGTTGTTAGTGACTCTCATATACCTCAAGATTTCAGTGGTACAGAATTGCCAGTAAACTCAACTGGTAATGATTCAACTCAGAGTTCACCTGTGATAGGTAGCACATCCCTGAGATCACCAGTTATGAACAATGCACCACAGAGTCCAAACAACACAGCTAGTGCTTCTGCAACACAGCAACAAGCAACTGAAGTTTCTCAACCTGCAGAAGTAAATAGAAACCACTCAAGAAGGAAGGTAGTTCCTGTGGTCACTGATGAAATAAGAAATTTTCAGTTGACCAGAGATAGAGAGAAGAGACAGCACAAGGCAACAAATATGTATGGTTTCAGTAACATGGTAGCTTTCTCTCTAAGCACATGTCATGACATTGAATATCAAGAGCCTCAAGATTTTAAAGAAGCTAGTACATGTGCTCAGAAGCAAGAATGGTTGATTGCTATGCAGGAGGAGTTACTATCTCTTGAGAAGAACAAGACTTGGGAATTAGTTGATAAACCAGCAAACAAGAGAATAGTGAGCTGTAAATGGATATATAAGAGGAAAATTGAGGTGAATACCACAGAACAAGTGAGATATAAGGCTAGATTGGTGGCTAGAGGCTTCACTCAGAAAGAGGGCATAGATTACAATGATATATTCTCACCAGTGGTCAAACATACCTCAATAAGGCTGTTACTGAGTATAGTAACTCAATTTGATTTGGAGCTACATCAATTAGACGTTAAAACAGCTTTTCTGCATGGTGATCTGGAAGAAACCATTTATATGGCTCAGCCTGAGGGATTTATTCTACCTGAGAATGAAAATAAGGTATGCCTGTTGAAGAAATCCCTATATGGACTTAAGCAAAGTCCTAGGCAATGGTACAGAAAATTCAGTGATTATATGGAAGAAATTGGTTTTATAAAATCAAGTTTTGACAGCTGTGTCTATCTAAAGAAAGAGGAAGCTCATGTCATTACATATCTACTTTTATATGTAGATGACATGTTGATTGCCAGCAGCAGTGTTGAAGAGCTACAGCAAGTAAAGCAGCAACTGAGCAATAGATTTGAAATGAAAGATTTGGGAAATGCAAGAAGAATCCTTGGTATGGATATCCTCAGAGATAGAAAAACTGGTACACTTAAGTTGAATCAAGGTGATTACTTAAAGAAGGTTTTGCAGAGGTTTCATATGCATGAATGCAAATCAAGTAGCATTCCTTTATTTCGAGATTTCGTGCTCTCACCGAAAATAGCCTCAAACACTGAAAGGTGTGGAGCATATGAGTAAAATCCCTTATGCAAATGCTATTGGAAGCATTATGTATGCAATGGTATGCAGCAGGCCAGATGTTGCTTATGCAATCAGTGTTACCAGTAGATATATGTTCAATCCTGGAGAATACCATTGGGATGCAATAAGTGTATACTGAGATATCTTAAGGGATCTCTAGAAAGTGGAATTAAGTTCTGCAGAGATAAGAAGTGGCTTACAGCTGATCCTATACTGGGCTATGTTGATGCAGATTATGCTGCCAATCTTGATAATAGAAGATCTCAGTCAGGGTATATCTTCTCTTTGTTTGGATCAGCTATTAGTTGGAAATCAAACTTACAGAATGTGGTTGCTTTGTCAACAACTGAATCAGAATACATGGCTATTACTGAAGCTGTGAAAGAAGCACTATGGTTGAAAGGTATTATAAATGAGTTTGGATTAAAGCAAGGAGCTGTTACTATCTTGAGTGATAGTCAGAGTGCTATATATTTGTCAAAACATGAAATGTTTCATGAAAGGTCCAAGCACATTGATGTAAGGTTGCATTTTGTCAGAGATATCATAGAGAAAGATGAAGTAAAGATAGCAAAGGTCTCAACTGTTGACAATGCAGCAGATATGATGACAAAGTCACTGATTCCAGCTAAATTCAATCATTGTTTGAGTTTAGTTGGGATTGGAAATAATTGAAGATCGAAGTACAGAGTTCTGATGCCACTGCCAGGTGATTAGATGGTGGTAAATAAGAGAAAATGAGATGTGTTGTTGCTTCTGAAGGTTATTCTCAACAAGGTGGAGATCTGTGAATGTTTTGGGGTTGTTTCGAATAGTTTCAGAAGTTCAGGGATTGTTTTGTTATTTGCTGAAGTTGTTTTATGTTTAAGGCGGCAGAAGAAACAGAAGAAACGTGTTTTACACGTTAAGTGGTTATGCGTTTTTGTATCATCCGTTGGATTGAAGGATGATTGTTATGATCGGATGGTTCCTGCTTCTTGGGCCGTTATTCATCGTCTTCATCAGTATAAAACAGAGCAGAAGAACTTTGCTGTGTAGTTAGATCAATTCCCACTATCAGATTTTGGTTTTTCGTTTCTCTGTGATTGAGAGCGGTTATTTGAGCTGTTGTTGTGAGTTTTGTATATCGAATTCAGGCTGTAATTCATTTCAATTCTCTGTAACAAACTTGTAGTTGAGATACTCAAAGAGTAATAAAATTGTTGATTCTCCGTGGATGTAGATTGAAGAAATTCAATCGAACCACGTAAAATTCTCTGTGTTCTTTGTGTGTGTTTGAGTATTGGTTATTGTTTGTTAGTTGATCGGTTGTGCGTTTGTGATTGAATACTTAACACATAGAGATCTGAGCTAATTGATGATAACTCATCCTCATCCGTATCTACGTACTAACATAGGATCCGGCTTCTGAATGAGTTGATGCTTAGTTGTGACACCTGATGAGGAGCTGGAGTTCCCATAACTTGGTAGTGAAGCTGCAGAAACCGATGATAATATTATGCAGTTGTAGAGTATGATGACAACATATATAGTGGATTATTATGCAAATAAAAAGCTAGCTCAGTGTTAAGGAAATATTGGAAGATCGAAAGCAAGACAAACAGGGAAAATAAGTAGTAGCAAAGTTAAAATGAAAACAAAAAGCATAATCACCCAATCAAATTTTTGTAACCCAACAACATAGTATACGATAGTATATTCCAAAACAAACTTTCGTGAGAGATCAAATCAACATTACACATATTTTGTTATAAAGATACAAACATTAAACATCACATGTTTAGGAATGTATATACACATGATATGAGGTATGATGTTTGTAAGTAAATATGTAATGTTGATGTGATCTCTCCGACAGACGGTTTCTCGCAAAAGTTTGTATCTTAATGTAATAAAGAAGGAAGACAAAAGGAATAATAATAATAATAATAATAATAATAATAATAATAAAACAATCAAATATCGTAACCCTAACATATACCACAGTATGTATATTCGAGTTAGAATTGAGCAAAGAAACGAAATATAATGGCATAGGGAAGTAAAATCTAACCGTTCATGGATCTAGGCAGGTCGACCAACTTCATTGTGCAGCTGCGAGTTTCGCTTCGTCGAATACAATCGTATTGTAAGCCCAGGAATGGGCTTTTATCATTCACAAGTCACAACCAGGAATTTCCGACCCGACCGCCTTATCTGTTCTTGACTGGTGGTTAACTTGAAATTTCGACCAACTTAAATTATAAAAATATAAAATTTGCCTAAATAAACCCGACCTGACCGCCTCGAGACTTTATGTAGCGCCCTGATTTTTAAAATACGAACTAAGGAAAATAAAACTCGCACTAGTTCGTTAACTTGAAAATTCGACGATGACAATGCCTGCGTATGGTCTTCTTCGCCAGGCTTGTCTTCTTGTCAATCGCAATCATCAGGATCCGACAGTGCATGGCTGAACGAGGAACTGAACAGCCCGAGCCAAGAGAGGATGAACTGGGCTCGGAATTACATGATCTACGATTATTGCACCGATGCTAGGGGATTTCCTCAGAGTTTCTTCCCTGCAGAGTGTGCAATCAACACAAGTGCAAATTAATGAACCAAATGTGCCTTCTGTATAAGAAATGTTGGGATCCATATTCTTTGATTTGTATGAAGTTTGTGTCTTTTCCATTCCTTACTATACAATTTGTAGTTTTATAAATCCATGAAATAAAAGTGTCAACATTTCATACTTAATTTTGCATTACGTTCCTAAGTCTTGTGGTATCTCGGAATTTTAGTTGAAAAATGGAGCTTACGAAGCTATTAGGTGAATCAGACATGTTTGACCCTAAGAGTCCGACAGTGCTCGACTGATTCACATGCAGCGGATATCAGTGATAAACCGAAAAAGGAAAGTGTGTGTATTCATTTGGATGTTGTGTACAACTTCGAGATTATCTTTCTAAATGGTTTAGCACAATTTCATGGAAATACTCGACAAGTATAAAATAAATTAATGGAATTCACTTCGACACACATTCAAACACATTCTCAATTATCTCTATTACTCTCTGCTCTCTTGCATTGTACCATATCTCGGCATATTCAATAATTTGAGTGCTACCTTGTCATCTCAGATAGTGATTTTACCTTGGGAGAAATTTTCATAAACCCATAAGCATAAAAATGACAATTTAATCTTAAGGGGAGATGTGGTTTGACCTACATATAACACCAACCCGTAAGACATGTATTATTGTAACCATACTAGGTATAAAATCGGGATTGCTATAGCTGGTATCATGACATAAAGTATCATCATTTTAAGTAGCGTATGTGAGATACTATCTCTCATGATCAACCTTACATGTTTAGACATACAGTGCTATGATCAACCTTACAGTGCTCTACACATCTGATGTTTGTGCGTATACACAGTGGCGAAGGGAGGTGTGGTTCAGTGCCACTCAATTTTTTCCAACTACTATGGTATATAGGAATATAGGAGTAATTATTTATCTTTAAGTCTAATTTATACTTGATATTTTACCCACAAAACCATTTAATAGAATGAATAAAGTATTGTGAATATGTGATTCATTGATTGACCAAGGAACGGTGGAATTACTGGTACTCCTACTAACATACATTCATGTTTTTTTTTTCTTTTCAAGTTTTTTTGTTTCTTTCTTTAATTTGTGATTTCATGATATATATATATATATAGTTGTTGAGTATAATAGAAATCACTTCGACACGTAAAATAAGGAGATTATAATTATAACATTATACCCCCTCCGTCCCAAATTCAACTTTCCACGAGCCCAATCAAAAGTTTTAAGAAAATAGTGAATAAAGTAGGAAGGATAGTTAAAAAGTAGAAAAGATATTAAATGAAGTAGGGAAAAAATAAAGTATGAGAGGAAGTGAATAAAGCAGCTGATAGATTTCAATTTAAATGATGAAAAGTTATTGGGACGTCCCAAACTGGAATGCGGGAAGTTGAATTCGGAACGGAAGGAGCATATATTACGTGTATGTGGCGTTAGTGGATGATATAAAATTTTAGAATTATAAGTTACAACACTTTGATTGAATTACATTATCAGTGAAGAATATAAAATTATAGTATAATATTTCACAAAATTGCGAAAAAAATAAAGTAGACAACTCCAATGGAACACCTAAAATGGCCAATATTGGATAACTTATTTGGGACGAAGTGAGTATGTACTAATTCCTTGCACAACGACTTAAGATCGCATGAGATCGCGTCGTATGAAAACATTGATTAGAAAGTAATTTTCAAACAATATATTTTATAGAACTATATGTAATTTTGGGTTATATTATTTTTTTTTCTCTTCTAGTAATGTGTATTTAATAATATCATTTTTTTTGTTTGAATGTTTTTTAGAAATTGATAGTTATATTTAGACCTCAGTGAAAATTAGTCCTGGATTCGCCACTGCGTATACATACATATTTTATGTCATGATGATGTCAAACCGGCTATTCCATCTAGAAAACGCACTTGTTTTCAAATACCGGGTTCACCATATTGTACAGTTGTACACAAAAGTCGTGTTGCCATATTTAAAGTTTCACCATTTATACAACTGAAACTGACCCATAGAAAAATGGCTCCAATAATGCTCTAATGTTACGTGTACTTTTCCACTTTCCAAATGTGTGCCTAATTTCAGTTCGAATTTAGAAACTGTTTATCTGTCACTTGAGAATATCTGATCTAAGCTTTTGTCAGCTGAAAATAACACACTGCCAAAAATTTTAAGTGAATCCGTATGGATAGAATAAATGTCACATATTCCATGTATAAACGTCATCTTACATAGAATTTGATAAAATCTTACATGCATCTGCACTTGCTCATTTGGGACCACTTGTACAAATCCAACTTATACATACCTTTTTTTCACCTTATACTTTAATCTCCGCGTCCAAAAGAAAATGTTATATTTGATCTAGGACTGTAGGAATCCTTCATAACATTTCTTCAGACTCTGCAAGCTCAGGTCTTAAGACCCTTAATTATAGATACATGAACTCAATCTGAAGCAGGATAACAAGCATAAAGAAAGGTTGCAAGCTCTTGCTGAAATGATTTTCAGGAAACACCCATTTATTCAAAGACTGTCTAAGAAATCGTTCGAGCATACATTTATGGTTTTTCTCTATTTACAAACTCCACCAGTAAACATCAACTTCTTTACCTCTATTTCGTTATTTCCTGTAGCTTTAATCCGACACTGTTCTACGAATTCTTTTGTGTGTCAATTTTGCTCATAGCATTGCGCATCACCTTTCCGTTGGAGGAAAGAATGTATCTTTGTAGCAGAAATATTGACCATGTTTTTGGGATTTTATGGGAGGATTTTTGCAGGTGATCTGACAAGCGCTTGAGGTCTGAGTTGTGGGATATCAAGCCATGGATCGAGTGTGCTTCTTGGGCTTGGCCTTGATGGGGACACTGATGAGTGATTACTAGTACTATAATATTGGTTGTTTTGTCCGATGGAAGTATAAGATGGATGTGGTGGAGAAAGAAAGTAGTTTCTGTAAACTCCTCCATCTTGTCGTAATGGACTTGAGGATGGAGACACCGGCAATGATGCTATTGTTCTTGAATTATCCCTACAAATATAACACGCGAAGTATCCTCGTCAGCTACTTGATTTGCATTAGTTGTGCTCAAGCAATGAGCCATAGCCAAAATCTAAGATGTGGGGTTTAAGTGGGTATGTTAAGTACCTAGCTTTCAGTAATGTCCTCGGCAATGTTAATCTTGAAGCCTCCTCTCTATCAAAAGGACTGCTTGTTCTGCCAGAGTACATCTCCGAAGCAGTCTGCCAAGAGATAAAATGTCAATGTTGAGCGAAATGGCATAAAGCATGCACTCAGGCAAATTCTAGGAATAAGACTGGGACAATCCAGGTCGTATATCCAATATTGATGTTGAAAGACAGAAAAAGAAAATTGAAAGGATTATAGGTTCTGGACATGCATGTATTCAAGCACTGAGGTGTATAACTATCACTATTCCAATCTTGAAGCCCAGAATATTCAAGTACTAAGAAAGCCCCGAAAGAAACAAAACAAAGTGATTTGTACATTCTTAGTATATATATATTGTATACTCATTTTACCAATAAAAAACATGATTTCTCCCCACTTTTCAACATCTAGTATTTTTTTTTGGCAAGGCCAGAAACCCAATGTCCAAATCCCAGCGCCATGTTCCAAAGTCCAAACACTAGGCGAAGCACTAACTGGAGTACAGAAACACTACCACCGCTAAGTGGAACTGGTTGCTATGCATGAACATGGTCCAAAACAGATATGTCATTCATCACACAATTACTGTTAGGAATTTAGAAAATCCTCCAAGGCACATTGTGAAGGAAAAAAGACAAGTATTCAAGAAAATAAATCGATGAAGAAATGCAGTAAATTACCGGAGTGCGGCTTCCATCAAAGGTACGAGGAAATGCTTCTCGTGTCATATTGACATTAGTGGTCCTTAATGTAGTTTGGTTTCTCACAAAAGGGTGATTAAGCAATTGGGATGCCGTGGGCCTTGCAGTCGGTTCCCTCTGCAAACAGAGCCGTATGAAACTTTTTGCATCAGCAGATAGGTTATCCGGGATCCCTGGGGGATCTTTACTGTTCCCAATTTTAAATATAGCAGCAACCTTTTGGATAAGACAAAAGATAAATCAATTCCTTTAGTCCCAAAGAGTATAAAAGTTGATGCTAAATTTACGTGAAGGAGGAGGTTCGAACCCCTTCGTATTGGCTCCAAGGTGGTTTTGAAGTTGCCATTTCAAGAACTGTGCAACCTAAGCTCCAGATATCTACCGGAAGGCTATAACCATTTGTGTTCATGACAACCTGTGAGGGAGAAATCATAGCGTGTGATCAGAAACCAAATCAAAAGGCAATCTCAAATGCGCTATGAAGTACGAAGAGAGACAGAGCAAAAGAGACCTCAGGTGCCATCCAGTACGGGCTTCCTTTGAAGGATAGCATTGAAGCACAGTTAGCTATCTGTCAAATACAAACACATACATTATAGTATCAAAGAATTACATCCATCAATGCTAGATATCAAACCAATAGTACATTTATCTATGGCTCGCACATGATATGTGAATACAGGATGCATATGTATGTGCATAATAAATAGTGTGTTTATACAAAAACAAATTATCACATTCTTTTCTCCTTATAATCGACCTCATGTCTACATTACATTCAACAGATGCCATTTTAGAATGAAAAAAATCCCATGATGATTTTCTCATTAAGTAGGAGGGACTTGTAAGAAAACAAGACTGGCAATCATGGATCAATGTTCCCATCCAATTAGTTTCTGAAAAGGTAAGGTTCCCGGGCAATTAGTACTAGAAGTATAGCTTAAAGATACCATTTGTGGTAATCAAGCTAATCAGTCCAGTGATTCAAGTAGATTTAGAAATTTTATTGAAGGTCTAACAAACACTAGTAATGAGTCCAATTGTAGCCCGCCATCAGATTTTGAAATCCTTAAATTAATGAGGATATAATTTGTGCAACTCCCATTACTTCAATGAGTGATTTGGAAGCTTACGGGTTAGAATTGCAAGGGTTGGTTACATGATTGCTTGATTTGGAAATGTATGGGTAATGGATATATATGGTTAAAATGCAGATGAGGTCTTGAAATGAGAGAAGAGTCTTCTCAACTCATTTTCTTCCCTTTCAAACACATGTAGCACTACCACTTGCATCGAAAACCACCTAAATTGTTATTTTCTACACGAAATTAGAAAACTTATCATGTAAATCTATCTACTTGACGATAAGGACTCAATTCCCATGTGAATTTACAGAAAAAATGGCTACTTGCCATAAGCTGTTTGGGAAATTGGGAAATTATTGCAAGGGCCTAAGGGCATAATAAACGATGTTAGGATTTGCTAAGTGATAGTGCATATAAACATAAAAATTTAAACCTTACAGAAGAAATAATATATCAAGTAGAATGATACATCATACATTCAGTTTTGGTTAACTAAGGATGTTAAGAATTAAAATTTGATGGGTGTTATTCTATCCCGAATATTGAAACATATATAAGCAGACACATACATGCTTTGCCATGCCAAAATCAGCAACTTTGATTTCGCCATTAGGATCCACTAAAATGTTGGCCCCTTTGATATCCCTGCAGGGAAGAAACGAGGCCTCAAAATATGAGAACTTCACAGAAAGGAAGGAGGAGATCGCGGAGGATTCACACTAATACCTGTGAACTGTATTTCTTCCATGCAAGTAAGCGAGACCTGAGAGAATCTTTCTAGTGTAATTTTGTATAACAGGTTCCCCAAAGGATCCATACTCTTGCAGTAATTTGTGGATAGAACCTCCAGAAACGTACTCCAAATAAACTGATAATCTTTCTTCACTCTGGAAATGAGATGAGCATAATTACAAGATGCACACTTATAGTTTTGGCAACAACTCATCAGGTGTGCAAGTCAGAAAAAAGGTTACATGATGAGATTGAAGTAAACTGAAAATAAATACCAGATCACTTCCATAGTATTGGACAATGTTTGGATGAGAAAGTTGACTTAGTAAGGTTATCTCCTGGAATAAAAATAAAAAACAATAAATAAGTCACCAAAGGATAAATTGGCCCCGAATCTGGAAAGAAACGTATAAACTGGATCAGGCACAATATTAGATCAATAAGCCAAACTTCAGGATTACCTGATTCAGTTGTTTAAGACTTTCTTTCGACGACTGATCATCCGAAACAACTTTAACTTCTTTAATTGCACACATCTGCCCATTTTGACTGCCAATGTAGACACATGAGTTCACCAATATGTTTGAACCAACAATCAGTAAATGAATAAAATTTCCTAAATAATCTTTTGTATTCTGTCGCTTCCAAAATTTCAGCCCTCAGTACAATGTTGATGTTCTCAATTTAGAAACAATACTGAGAAATCATTCCAGATTAGTCCCAGTACCTGTTAAAACCGAGGTAAACATGACCAAACGTGCCTCTTCCTAAAAGCTTCCCTTTTCTCCATCTAGAACACCTCGTACTAGAATTTTCGACAGTAGCAGAACTTCGCGGAGACGGAGTCGCTAGAGAAGGACTAGTAGGCGAGCCAGGCGGAAGGGGCAGCCTATGGCACGCACTCCTTTCGTCGTCCCTTCTGGTCATTGGAGAATCCAAACTAATACGACTAAGCCGTCCATGAAGAGGCGACGAGGGGCTGGTGTTTGATCCCCGAGCCGGGCTTCGTAACGAAGGACTTAATATGTTCTCAACGTGCCCTCTGCTATAGAAACAGATAACTCCACATTAACTAATCCGTTTTAGAAACAACACGCTCAACTCAGTAAGCAACATTTCATTTCGGCACCCAAATCGAAAACCGAAAATTTGTTCTTTCATTTCTCTCTTACACAATTCTAGCGTATATCAAAGAAACACAGCTCATAAACAGTCTAATTGAATCAATTGAAATTTGCAATCATAATAACACAAACAAGCATATATATAACAAATAAAAATCAAAACTTTAATGCCAAGAATTGAAGAAATGATGAACAAACCTAAAAGCAGTATGATCAGAACGAGAAGTATGATTGTCATCAGACGAACCCGAGGAGTTTACACTGGAAACAGAGCCCGACCCGGAACCATGACCCGGATCCAGATCGCTGGCCGACAAGCCACTATTAGGCCTAGGCAAAGGGTGCCCTCTATCCAAAGAGGAAGACGAATCAAACCCGGCAAACCCAGATGAATTTCCATTACCAGAATCGGAATTGCTCAACAAAGCTCCATCAAAGCTCCTTGCTTTATTGGTCTCATTCTCTTTCACTTTCTTTATCTTTCTGTTCTTCACTGAAGAAGGAGCTGAGTTGTCCGATTCTTTGCTCTTCCCAGATATTTTATCCCACCAAGCTGGCATTTTTGCTCAATAAAACTGCCCCAAATTAGCTCTTTTCTTGTTTTAGTGAAATCCCAAATTAGCTCTTATCTATACAACAATATATACGTGAAGCAATTGTAAGTGGCTTGTGTGTGTGGTTTGAGTGTACGTACTGGAGAAGTGAAGAGAGGGAATGATAAGAAGAAAATGGACTTGCGTTGAAAGAAATTGGAAAAAAGGAAGAGAAGAAGGAGATCGGAAGAAGAAGAAGAAGAAGGAGAAGAAGAAAACAAGTTGAAGAAGCGAAGACCAGCTTCAGTAATTTTTTATTTTCGTAGATACATACAAGACTAATATATATACTGCATTCGGAACCGTTAACTTCAAATATCGTGTGTTTAGAATACATTTGCTAGTCTGACTTGAATCCTAAAGCGTGGATATATAGACACACATTGATACTCTCTCCGTCCCGATTTCAATTACCCGTGGGACCGGACACAAATTTTAAGAAAAAATTGAATAGGAATTTTCTACCATGAGATAGTACTCATACACAGTTAAAATGAGATAGTAGTCGTACTCTAAATTGTTTGTCAAATATACCCTTTAATTAATCTTTTACCATTAGACACTTTCATTAAAAAAAAAAAAGGGTTAGTTTATTATTTGCAGCCACCGGCGGCCACCCCCGAACTTCCGGCATCCTCCCCGGAGTTCCGGCAACACCCTCATTTAATTATAAATTTTTTATTAATTAATACTCCCTCCATTCCACCAATTTCTTTCCATTTTGTTTTTGTACAAATTTTAAGAAATTTGAGTAAAAAACGGGTTTATATAGATGAAGTAGTAAGTGTATAGTAAAAAGTAAGAAAAAGAATTGAAAAAGTATGAAAGAGAGAAATTAAAATATTAATAATGGAGATAGTGGGTTTTCATAAAAGGAAATGAAAAGTTTTTAATGGAACGCTCAAAATGAAAAAATGGAAAGAAAGTTATGGAACGGAGGGAGTATAACTTGTAGGTTCAAACTCACTCTATAGATGTTTTTGAACTAGAAGTTGTGAGTGAATGTTTTCTAGTTGTAAACACACGAATATATACAGTGAGAGCAAATTAAGAAGATAAACATGTTTTTGGCTTACTACAGTGGAAAACAACACATGAGTGTAGGTGGATGTAAGTATGTATGGACAAAGGTCTTTGTATGCTTGTCTCAGAAAGAGAGAGAAGAGAGATTGTCTGTCTAATGTATATACACTGAAATATCCAGCAAGAAATTGTAATTGAGAAATTAAGGTTCTTGGGGAATTAAGTTTCTTGAATTGAATTGAGGATAAATTTTACTCCCTTCATTTCTCTGAAATTGTTACATTTAAACTTTGATCAGTCAACTGTTTTCGAGTTTGACCACAAATTACTCATAAACGATAATAGTAAATAATTTAATAAAATCATATAATAAAATTTTAATTACTAAATTTTCATTATATAATTTTAATAATTTATTTATTAATATCGTTTAAGAAGAAATCGCTACAAACGAGACAATGACCATAATAGTAAAATATAACAATTTTTCTGAAATGGAGGAATTATTATTTAGGTTGTTGCACTGATGATGAAGAGTGGAGACGTTTGAAGAGTTGGGAAGAGATAATTGATTTTTGATGGGTCTGATTCAGATTGTTGAACTGATGATGGAGCAAAAATATGTATTGGCAAAAATAATTTATAAGACTGAAAAAAGAAAACCTCTAGAGTTATCCACCCGTAGAGTTGGGAATAAATAATTGTTTAGCTATATAGTGGGTTAATTTTTAAAAGTTAATATTAAGGTTAATTGTTTACTTTAAATTTGATGTATACATGATATATTAAAATAAAACTCAATGGGTAAATTGGTCAATTAAGTAGTACGACTACTATTGAGTTGTCGTACAATAGTAAAGAGTAGTCGTCTATAAAATCAACGGTTGAGATTAATTCTTAACGGTTGACTACTATCTCACAATTGAAATCCCCAAGTGAATAAAGTAGAAGAGATGGTAATAAAGTAGGAAATAAATTGAATAAAGTAGGGAAGAAATTGAATAAAGTATGATAGATAGTGAATAAAGTATGAGCTAGATTTCCCATTAAAGAAATGTATAATTGAATTTGTGACGGTCCAAAATGGAATACGGGTAAATGGATTTGGGACGGAGGAGTATAATATAAATCTATATTAAATTATGTTTAGCAGACATTAGAATTTGTATTATGGATTAAAAGACATTATGAGGAGTACATTGGATGAAAGTCAGATTCATAATGTTGAGTTATAAGCAAGCATGGTGTTTAAGCATGGATTGTTCTGAATTTCGCTATACTGTACGAAACATAAATTAGGCTATGTTCTCTTCAACTAAAATTTATTGAATCGAACTAAATCGAATCGAATCAATTGAATCGAATCGAATCAATAGTATAAAATATAATTAAGGCTCGTTTTTTCAATCAAATTCTTGAATCAATCGAATCGGAATCGAATCGAATGAAGCCAACAATATAAGTTCAAGAAATCGAATCGAATCGAATGAAGTTGAAGAGAACATAGACTTAATGACTAATATGAATCGCTATTGCTTGCATTTATAAACACGATTTTAATTAAACATGCCGGATGTGTTTAACAAAACTAGTTTAGTTAAATATGGTATATAAAAACAAATCAGCTACCATATTTTTTATAAGCTTTATGGACAAGCTTAATATATCAGCTATAACTATGCGTTTATGTAACTGTTTTATTTTAAAAATAAATGCATCAAACTCAGAAGATAGATGATAATTCAGTTTTGAACATATCCGTAATACTTGTGGTTAAATGTATGATGGTTTACCATATCTCTAAAATACTGACATATTGGAAAAGTGATTCATTCTATATTAGTATTAAATATAATAAATTTATTGTTGTTTGGAATGGCATAAATGCTTAATAATGGATAGTACGTACTATTAAATTGATAGGTGATGATTTGATTGGTACAATTTCTATTGAACCATTATCCTTTTGTTCTGTATTTTGTAGGTTTCGATTTTAATTTAGGGATGGCTGCGTCCACAAAATACTCCCACAGTTCCGAAAAACTTCATATAAGATGGTTGAATGTAAATGATTGATGCATAATTTTAGGTGAAAATTTAAAGTAAATACAATAATATAAATGTGTAAGATTGTTTATTATTTGTTGGTTGCCTAGTAACTTAAATTGAATAAAGCACGATCTTCCATAGGACTGTTAAAAATGATAATGTATGAAGCTCTGCGAATTCGAGTTCCGGAGACTACTAAAAATGAAAGAGACACGCAAAGAGAGAGAAGGACAGTGCGGCAAGGTGGGTGACAAGGGAAAAGGACACATTGATGAACATAGATAGCCGGCAGCCGGGGATGTTTGATGGATTAATACACCACCTACATTATTCAGCTATTATGGCCATCATTCAAGAGGTACTCAAATATGCTTTCTATTTAAGGAAAATTTAGTATTTTCTCCGTATCGTAAATTTTTATACATTTTTCATCGTTTATAACACGATTGAATTATAACAAAATGTGATGGATTTGAGTCCGACACCTCGTGAAAATAGTACAATTAGAAACAGTCGGGTTTCGATTAATATGGAGCAGAAACTATAAAAATGAAAAAAAAAAAAAAAAAAAAAAAGCCTCCAACGACGTAGAATTGCTGGATAGAAACGAAAGTAATCAAACTATCAAAAAGGTACATGGATGAAAATCCAAAGAACATAAGTCTAAAGTTTTGCACTTACAAACAAGATTATGGAACTCTAGCTAGCTAATGAATACAAATAGCAAAAGTATAATTGTAACGTGTAACATGCAATCTAAAAGGCAACAAAACAAGCCCAAGATGAAAATCCAAAGAACATAAGTCTAATGTTTTGCACTTCAAAATAAGATTATGGAACTCTAGCAAGATAATGAATACAAGTAATAAAAATATAACGTGCCAATCTAAATGACAACAGCCCAATGTTAGCTCAAAATCTTCTTGACTTGTTCCATATCATCGCCATATTAGTAATTGGGGTAATACCACACCATATGAAACGAAAGAAAGAAAAAAAAAACATTTATTATATAATACATTTACACAATTAAAAAAAAAGAGAGGTTTATCTCAATTAAATTATGGGAAGTGATACAAGCCCCTCTAGATCGGCATACTATTTATAGCAACTCTAATAATATAGATTCGGATAAGAGAATGTAGGATGATAGTGTCATAGCCTTTGTTTTTGCTTTAAAAGATAATGGGAATTTTTGTACCTACAACCGAGGATGAATAAAATTTCCTCACTAGCTTCAATGTGGTACAAACTATTGGACCACCCTAGCTTAAGATAAATATCCAACCCTACAAAAAAATTCAGAATATTTATAACTCTAAAGTAAACTATATGGTCTATTATTGAATCCTTCAACTTTGGAAAACTTCCTTATCCCTATACATGTAGGATTCAAATGTAAAATATATATTCACAGCGTATCAATAATAACTTATTATGGTTATCCGTTATCCTCAAGAACGGCTCTGCTTGTTAAAAAATAGAACTAATATCCTCTTCTTAGTCACGGATTCAAACTTAAAAACAAACATAAGGTTACCTACCAACCTGCAAATAAGTGCATTTAATTACCAATTACACACTACTGCTACACAAATCCAAATTCTAGTTTCTATATATATATATATATATATATATATATATATATATATATATATATATATATATATATATATATATATATATTTTTTTTTTTTTTTTTTTTTTTTGAGAGAGTCTATTTTCAAGTCAATCATATGCATTATAAATATAACCTATGGACTTGTGAGTTTAATTCTAAAGACTTATTAGTCGCCTGAAAATGACTGGCATCAATATCAGATTTTTAGTTTGCATGAATTTAATACTATTTAATTATTATTACACACCTATTGACTTTTTATTGTACTAGAATATTTCAACTTTCAATTGATTAATTTCACATAAAATAACAAGTAGTCAACTTTAAGCGAAACAGATCGATTTCACTCCAAGTATAATTTGTTTCACATTACTGGTTTTCTATTTGACTACTTCAGTTACTGATGAAGGAACTTGGTGAGCTCATGATGAGTGGGAGCTGGCAACCGAACCCCCGCGAACGGAGGGGCGGTAGCTATTACGATTCTAAGGTAGCAAAATTCCGTACCTATTTAGTACTCGACTAAAACCCTAATCATAATAATGGCTCACACAACTAATTCACGAACGATATACAAGGCGATAAACCCTTAAATGAGTTGCTACTATAATCTTAATTAATGGAAAAAAAAAAAACTCAAATCTCTTTATCAATAGTACTACATACATTGTTTCTTCTTTACTATTTTTATAAGAAAGAATGAGACATTCATATCATCAGGAGGTAAACAAAATAGTAAATTACAAATAACAGGACCTCAATCACATACCGCACAACGAACTAGATAATGAGTTAGCTCATTGTTTTAGGCGAACAAAACTCAAAATTAAAACCACTAAACAGAGAAGCTAACAATCTAATGTCCCATTACACTTACATATTTCTTACTCTTTACACTTACATATTTCTTACCCTTAATCATAATAAAAAAACAAAAAACTTCTATTTAATATTTGAACAAGGGAGAGAGCTTACACGAAGACTCGTAATAATTTGTGACTACTTACTCTCTGCCCAACCTGGAATCATTAAAGAATTCTGGACTTTCTTTTCCGTCAATTGTCTCTCACGAAGAAGTTTCTAAGTATGTCCTTAATGTGTCATTTATATAGATTTATAATAGGTAGAAATTCAACCGTCTTGAAGTTTCTTAGTACTACAAAACTCGTAAGTTACTATCTTTTTAAAGAAATATCTATTTTATTCTTACCCAGTTAATTTTTTTTTAGCAAAGAGAATAATAGAAAACTATAAAAACGTGTCACATTATATATATTGTCTAGTTGTCTTATTAAATGTTTGTACCGTTAATTAACACTATAGAATTTTGTACTATCTGTTTGGACTCGGCATCATATACACTTTAAGGGAGTGGCTGGTATCGGAGCTAAGTCATGTGTCAAGTCCACGTACGTGACCACATATATATGGATCGAGCCCAATTAAGAGACAAAATTATTTTTTTTAAATATAATTTGAGGGAAAATAAAATGACACAAAATCAAGTAAACAATCTTGTAACTAATCGAACAGAGTTACAATGTTGCGATGAGTATAAAGAATGCTCCAACCGATATACAATCTTTCGACTCAAACTGATACAAAGAACAGGACATGATACAAAACATTAATGTCCAAAAGTGAAACCTATACCAAGCAAGCAACATGCACAAAATCAGAAAAACTAGTACGTCCACTTTGAAGTAGAATAAACCAATAAACCACCATGATAATCTGGACATGCATGGTAAATGAATTATGCGCATTGGAATCCAGAGGGAACTTTCTTGCCACAATAGTTCAAGAGCAAGCTTAGTGAGACTGGCACATTGAGGTTGATACCCAACACATTGGCCTTGATGGCAGTGCAAAGGCAGACGGCGGCCTCAAGATCGGCCAAGCCACCGATAAGGGAGCAGCAAGGGGTCTTTGGTGGTGTCCCAACAACTATGCTCACCAAGTCATTGAGCAAATTGGCACATACTCCCAACTTTAAGGTGTCCTTAGGGCACGTGGCTTTAGGATGCTTGTGGCCGTGGCCGTGTCTGTGGTGGTGGCTAGGGGTCTTGGGTGCAGGGGGGCATTGGGTCGAGGTTGAGGATACCGCGGTGAAGAAGAGAATGTTGAAGAGGATCAAAAGTGCAGCTCTTGAAGCCATTGGGAAGGTTAAAAGTGGCTTGGATGAGGAAGTGGTGTACAATGTGTTTGGATTCAATGTTGTCTGATGAGAATGTGTAATGAGTTGGAGTTTTATAGGTGAAAATTGTGACGATTTTGTAATTTTTTTTGGAAAATAGAGAACCTTTTTTGCTTAATTAGTACATGCATGTGAGTTAGATTGGAATAAAATCAATAAAATTCAAGACAAGCTGGATTTCCAAATGGAATTGTAAGGCTAAGTGATCACGGGGTTTGGAGTTATTTGGATTTTAAGAGTTGTCAATTTGAATTTTTAGTCCGTGAGATTAATACAAATGAGTTTCCATTATTTTTCCCTATTTTCACACCTTAAAGAGTTTTCTTCAAATATTTTACCTAAACCAAAGTTATAATAGTTATAATTAATTTTGTAAACCATCTAGTTAAAAATGCTCCATGTACAAACATAAATTAGTGTAATTCGTCTTAATCAGTACAAGTTGTGGGTGGTTTCTAGACACGGGGGCTATGCAAAAGTCATACACTTTGTCTGGATAATAATTTTCCACTTCTCTAGCTTCTGATTTATATCTCCATATATAGGCGGGAGAACTGTCAAATGTGTTGTATTTCTTCAAACCATATTCGATGTAATTAGATGGCAAAAATACTTACTGATGTGGTACAACAACGGATAAAGTTTTTGTCCTAGGAGTGGATAGCCAAAAGCTTAGGTGAGGTGACCGAGAATACTTGTGTCTGAGTGAGATCAATCCTGCAAAGAATAGGCAAGGGTTTAGATTCATTTTGTACTGAAACAAGAGCTCGGTCCTACCGAGTTAGAGAGATTATTGCAAGTTGTTGATTAACTTAATGAGGAGTAAATGTGCTCCTTTTTAATAGGCGATTGTCCAGGGGACTAGACTCCGGTTAATCGGAGGTTGGTCGTCCCTATTAGATCGCGGCGTGTGGTGCCAGAAGCTGGTGGCGCGTTCAGATCACGCGAGTGTTAGACAGGCCCACTAGAGACGGAAGCCCGGATCTTTTTGAAGGATGGTCACTAAGGTCGGTCTTACTTTGTAGGATTTAGTAGTACCGCAGTTTGGATATAATGCCTTTCCTAGCAGACCGACGAACGTGTACCGCAGGTCTGACAATATGATCTTACCATATGTTCTCTTGTAATTTGGCTCTATTGTGCGGACACGGGTGTCCCGTCCCTCTTGACCCAGAGGTCAGTTTTTGGTGGGAGGAAAGTTTGGAGCGTGTTAAGTCGCCTTAATCCAGGAGTGTGTAGGCCATGCTCATTCATTATGGTTAAATTTTGTTTCAGCATCCTCATGATTTTCAAGATCAATTATCAATGAAACCAGTTTGCTAATCATCTACGTACATACAATCATGAAACAATGACAACTCTTAGTAATGACCGGAATTTTCGACCCTGGATGCTACCACGGTCGAAGAAATCGTTGTAGACGAACGAAATTCGTATACTCTAAAGTGACATTCAAAAATATATATTAGAAAACAAAATACAATTTTCTAGCATTTTTGGAATTTTACTAAATTAAATTCTAAAATAAAATTGCTAGATCATTTTCTAATATATAAATTTAAATCAAATTATGTCACATGGGCCAACATGAAAGTAAATTATGTAAATTGGGCTACATGTGAATAAATTGGGCCATATGTGATGGACTGGGCTATAGATCACATGGGCTATATGTGAATGAATGGACTGGGCTATATGTGAACGGGCCTCCTACATATATGGAAAAGATTCTCTTCTAAACATTATAAATAGAAAAGCATCCTCATTCATTTCCAACACACAAAAAAGAGAAGAGACGCCAGAAGCTCCACAGGAAGATCACAAGTTCCAGAGCCAGAGCACATCCTCTCATCCTTCTCTTAAGATCCGCCTTGAAGTTCGAGCAAGCACTCAAGAAGTTCATCCGGAATCCAAGAGAAGTCGCCGTTTGATCCAAGAAGAAGCCCCTGCGCACTTAAAAAAACATTATTGGAAGATCAACCGCTACCAAACGAAGATCAAATCCAAAAGTTCAGCCAAAGCCCGATCAACCTTCTTGACGTTCTTCGCCAAAAGCTGTGTTGGATCCAAGATCAAGCTCAAAAGCCCTTGGAGAAATGTTTCCTGTCGGCCAAACTTCCTCTAAAGAAGATCAAAGGCTAAATCCTGCGACGATCTAGAAGCGTTCTTTGTGGAGTTCATCAAACCCCCAAGAGGTTCGTCATCGCTCGCTTTAAACACTCCCAAGTTCATAATTCGATCCGAGATCAAGCCAAGAAGCCCTCGCATCGACATTTGCCCGACTTTGAAGTCATAAATCCTAAATGAAGAATTTGAAGATCCAAGTTCGCCGCTTTAGAAGACTAGAATCAGAGGATTAGACTAGAGAATTGTACCCGCTTTCATTAGATCAATGAAATCATCATTTGAGCAACTTTAGTTGCCACAGATTTTTTGCACGCCTAGTGGGACCTCTCTACCTTTCATCTCTTCTCTTCAAGAGCAAGAAAATCATCATCTCTTCTGCAAAAAAAACGACTAGCAGTGGGGGGCAAGCAATTCTGCTCAATCAAAGTAATCCATAGTTGAGGCAAAGCACGTAAGAGCAAGTTCTCAAGGAAGGTACCATAATGGCTAGAACAACTTCGATGGAAGAGCAAATTGGGAACTTGTCAAGCAACATGTTGCGGTTCATTAGAATCTGTGAAGATTGAGATGCCAAGTTGGACATGCTTTTAAACAAAGGTGATATTGTAGAGACAACTGATGCAGATGAGAAGAAACGTCAGGAATATGATGAATGTCTGAAGCTTCTCTTAATACAACATAGAAGCTTCAAGTCTGCAACTGAACGATCACAAAAGCATGCGGATGTCAAGCTACCCGCCACCGAAGTGAAGGAGTTGATCATTCAAGCCATCAATGAGAAGTTAGACGAGAAATCTGGGCTTCGAGCTATGTCAAGCCATATACGCCCAGGATTAATGTGCTAAAGATGCCAGAAGACTATCAACCTCCAAGGTTTCAGCAATTTGATGGCAGTGGCAATCCAAAGCAGCACATTGCACACTTCATTGTGACTTGCAACAGTGCTGGAACTCATGTTGATCAACTTGTCAAGCAGTTCGTCCGATCACTTAAAGATAATGCTTTCGACTGGTACAGTGACTTAGGGGCAAACTCCATTGATAATTGGGACCATCTGCAAATGCAATTCCTCGATCGCTTCTACAGACCGAAGGGCCAATTGACGTAATTCGAACTCACAAGTACACATCAAACTGAAGAGGAGCATGTTCTTGACTACATAAATCGTTGGAGGGACCTGAACCTCAGATGCAAGGACCAAATATCCGAAACCACGGCCACTTAAATGTGCACTCAAGGAATGAACTGGAATCTTTCCTACATCCTTCAAGGCATCAAGCCAAAAACATTTGAAGAGCTTGCAACTCGTGCACATACCATTGAAATGAGAATGGGTACTAACAAAGCACATAGAGATTGCTCCAAAACAAAAGATGAAGACGACAGAGGTGGTGAAAGGGAAAGCGAAAGCCAAAGCAATGATGAAGAGGAAAGCGATGAAGATGTAGCGCCATCTTATTCTATCTCAGCAAGTATGCTCCTGGATATGAGCTTAAACTATCTAAGGCCCTCAAATTAAATCTTCTCAAGTGCCACTCCTTGATATGAGCATAAACTATCTCAAAACTCCTTAACACGAGCATAAACTGTTTATAAAATCAAATCCATATCCAAATCAAGTACGCTCCTCGATACGAGCATAAACTGTTAGCAGCTCCTTGACACGAGCATAAATTGTTAATGAAATCAAATCCAAATCAAAATCAAGTACGCTCCTCGATACGAGCATAAACTGTTAGCAGCTCCTTGACACGAGCATAAATTGTTCATGAAATCAAATCCAAGTCCAAATCAAGTGCGCTCCTCGATAGGATCATAAACTATTAGCGGCTCCTTAGCACGGGCATAAACTATTACAGATTCAAGTCTGAAGACCAAATCAAGTATGCTCCTGACCCGCATGAGCATAAACTGCGTACGGTGACCACCAATGGCATGACACGTGGCTAAACTGTTAACTCGCCTCACCTCGTCTAAGGTGGCTAAGTAATAGATACTCCTGGCACGCATGAGTATAAACTGTGCACGGCACCCCCTTTCCAAGTGTTTGAACTACGTTTTGACTTGATCTTTTCTTATGGAGGTACGTAGGCAGCTTAGAAATTTCTAAGTTCAGTCAAAATATGTGAAAGCGGCTAGTTTGTCCAGGCGAAACGGATGAATAAATCAAAGCGGCTACTTGTGGAACCTTCATTGACTCATCGTGGTTGAGCGAATCTCCAGGTTGATCAATATGTCCAAGCTACGCTTCCAAATCAAGGTTGATCGGTATGTACAAGCTAAACTTCAAGTTCCGGGTTGATCAATATGCCCAAGTTGTGCTTCAAAGTCCAGGATGATCGGTTGTCGGATAAAGAATAAAAAGGAGAGAGAAACGAGAGAAGAAAAAAAATCCCCAATAAGCCCTGGGAGATCACCAGACCTGTCGCCAGTCCAGAGTACCTCGAAGCCGTCCCTAAGGCGACGTAGTACCGCCTCCACCCACGTCCAGCCCGCCGCGTGTCCGCCTTCTCTCTCCATCGCCGCTGCCTGCTTCTCTCCAGCGACTCTGCTCCTCCTTCTTCACGCTGCTCACTCCGGCCCCCTGCTTCTCTCCAGCGCCTCTGCTCCTCCTTCACGCCGCTGTCTGGCTCCGTTCCACCATGCGCCGCCCGCTGCTCCTCCTCCTTTGCCTCTACCTCCTCACCATAACCAGGCGTGCCTCATCTACAGTCCACCAAGGCAACTTCTCCATCACAACGCGCCTCTTCCAGACCACACGACTTGACCCTCTCTGGCTCCTCCACCTCTGGCCGAATGAAATTGGCGACGGAACAGGAAGGCAAAATACAATTTGACCACTGGTGATTGGCGATAAGAATCTGATCGAAGATTGGCACTCACCAGAGTTGAATCGGAAAAGGTAGGCCCTTGTGAATTCGTCTCTGTTTGTTGGTTTCTGCTGTTCTTGATTCCTCACCCTTGCTCGCTCTCATTGAATATGCGTGAGTTGAATGAACGAGTCCAGGTCCTTATATAGTGGTGAGAAAAGAGTTTGAGTCTTGATCGAAGTTAAAGATTTGAAAGAGTTTGAATTAGAATCAAGGTCGAATTCTAGTTCAATAAAATTCTTATCCTGATCAGAATTGAGTATTGCTTATTTAGAAGTTGAAAAGCTGCAGATTTGTTTGCTGGAGAAGATGGGTTAGTACGAAGATTGGTTTTACCATTTAAAACAAGTCCAAATTACTTTGCCTAAAAGTAATTAATTAAACCAAGATGATTATGGAATAACCAAGTTATAAAAATCCAAGCCATTATAAACGTCGCTACTTGTCCGTTCAAGTCAAATCTCTTAGACTATACACAAATAAGTTGTGAGGGAGCATTTGTAGACGAACGAAATTCGTATACAATAAAGTAACATTTAAAAATATATATTTGAAAATAAAATACAATTTTCTAGCATTTTTGGAATTTCACTAAATTAAATTCTAAAATAAAATTGCTAGATCATTTTCTAATATATAAATTTAAATATAATTATATCACATGGGCCAACATGGAAGTAAATTATGTAAATTGGGCTACATGTGAATAACTTGGGTCGTCATATGATGGACTGGGCTATACATCACACGGGCTATATATGAATGAATGGACTGGGCTATATGTGAGCGGGCCTTCTACATATATGGAAAAGATTCTCTTCTAAACATTATAAATAGAAGAGCACCCTCATTCATTTCCAACACACAAAAAAGAGAAGAGACTCCAGAAGCTCCACAACAAGATCACAAGTTCCAGAGTCAGAGCACATCCTCTCATCCTTCTCTCAAGATCCATCTTGAAGTTCGAGCAAGCACTCAAGAAGTTCATCCGGAATCTAAGAGAAGTCGCCGTTTGATCCAAGAAGAAACCCTTGCGCACTCGAAAAACGTTATTGGAAGATCAACCGCTACCAAAGTAAGATCAAATCCAAAAGCTCAGCCAAAGCCCGATCAACCTTCTTGAAGTTCTTCGCCAAAAGCTGCGTTAGATCCAAGATCAAGCTCAAAAGCCATTGGAGAAACGTTTCCAGTCGGCCAAACTTCCTCTAAAGAAGATCAAAGGCTAAATCCTGTGACGATCTAGAAGCGTTCTTCGTGGAGACTAGAAGTTCGTCACCGCTCACTTTAAACACTCCCAAGTTCATAATTCGATCCGAAATCAAGCCAAGAAGTCCTCGTATCGACGTTTGCCCGACTTTGAAGTCATAAATTCTAAACGAAGAATTTAAAGATCCAAGTTCACCACTTTAGAAGACTAAAATCAGAGGATTAGACTAGAGAATTGTATCCGCTTTCATTACATCAATAAAATCATCATTTGAGCAACTTTAGTTGCCACAATCGTAATGAGCATGTTATGTATGTATGTACGTACGTACATATCAGTACAGAGGAATCAAAATAATGTCCCTATTCACATAATTACATTTATCATACTTATAAATGGAGAAGTCTCTTACCAATATGTTAATAATGTATTGTGTACCTTTTCATATCATTATTTTGGAGCTTGTGACAAAATCATAGTACTCACTTTCATCTTGTCCAGGAGCGAACATCCATTTGATGTGCAGATGGCCACACAATACAGTGATAGCCGTGACATTTGATGGAGTTTGCCTTGGTGTGGTCGAGTCCATGTCGAATAGTGAAGAGCTCATTTTTGCTAAGTTTTTTTTTAATGTGCTTATAGCCTATAACTACTAACCTAGTCTTGTACTTCTCGCGGGAACGTTTGTGAAGATTTCAAGAAAAATTTCAGTCAACCCTCAGTTCGTGTTCGAGTTTGACCTAACTGAACAGTTCACGAACATGTTCGTTAATAGACGAACACGAACATATAATTTATTGTTCGGTTGTTCGCGAACTGTTCGTGAACAAATTATATCTATAATAATTTTATATTATTTTATATATGGAGTATAATATTTCCTAACCTAATATATCATTACATTGTTTACATAAGTTATAATACTCCCGCCGTCCCAAATTCATTTACCCGTCCGGACACAGATTTTAAGATAAAAGTGAATAAAATATGGTAATAAAGTAGGAAAGATGTTGAATAAAGTAGGAGAGATAGTGAATAAAGTATGAGAGATTGAATAAAGTAGGAGATATATTTTCCATTAAAGGAATAAGAAGTTCAATTGGGACGGAGGGAGTATTTTCTAACCTAACCTACACAAAACCTATAATAGTTCGCGAACTGTTCGTGAGCATGTTGAAACCTTAATGAACTGAACATAAACAAGTATTGAGATGTTCGACGAACATGAACACGAACATGACATATATTAACGAACAAACGTTCGTTAAGGTCAATGTTCGGTTCGTTCGGTTCGAAATACACCCTACTTCTTGCGGATAGCTTCGAAGGAAGACCAACCATTCCATGCATATATGGTCTTCATGGTCATTCAAGTAAAATTCAATATGAAGTGGAGTTTGTCGTGAAGATTTAAATTCAAGCCTGAGTCAATCTGATTATACATGGTAAAATTTTATTTCATTTAAAAGTTCAAACTTGTAAATACTAAATAGTTGTCGAATCTAGAGTCATTTATATTAATTCTACGATATGGTGCATACTAATAATGCAAGTATGCATATAAAAGTGTTCTGAAATTAAGTAGCAATGGTATAAATCCATAAAAGTTGATTGAACAGTTACATGTGTCAATTAGTTAATTTGACATCACCAAACATCAATGTCCAAAAGTGAAATATATAGAAAGCAACATGCAATAAAATTTGAAAAAACTCACGTACTTACAACATAAATCAAACACCCAAATTTGAAATACTATTTAGCCATGATAATTTAGACATGGTAACTGAATTATGCGCATTGGAATCCAGAGGGAACCTTCTTGCCACAATAGTTCAAGAGCAAGCTTAGTGAGACTGGCACATTAAGGTTGATGCCCAACACATTGGCCTTGATGGCAGTGCAAAGGCAGACGGCCGCCTCGAGATCGGCCAAGCCGCCGAGAAGGGAGCAGCAAGGGGTCTTTGGTGGTGTTCCAACAACTATGCTCACCAAGTCATTGAGCAAATTGGCACACACTCCCAACTTTAGAGTGTCTTTGGGGCATGTCGCCTTGGAAGGCGTTTTTCCTCCGTGTCCCCCACTCGGACTCGGGGTCTTGTGTGGAGGGGGTGGGCAAGCGGGCTTCGGTTTTGGTGGAGGGGGACACGGGGTCGAGGTTGCCGACACTGCGGTGAAGAAGAGAATGTTGAAGAGGATGAAAAAGGCAGCTCTTGAAGCCATTTTGTGTTAGAAGGACTAGTTGTAGCTAGAATACTTGCAATGTGTTTGGCTTTAGTGTTGTGTGATGATAGTGTGTACTGAGTTGGGGTTTTATAGATGAAGATTGTTATGATTTTTTTAATTGTTTTGGAAAATAAAGATTTATTTTTTCTTAATCCATGTGGGTAAGATTGGAAATTTGGAACGAAATCAAAAAATGGAAGAGAATTGATCACGGGATTTGGAGTTATTAGGAGTTTGAGAGTTGTCAATTAGAAGCTTGACTTAATTATTTTCTTAGTTTCACATGCAAGTTGAATTAAAAATGTAACCCCTCAGTCGGTTCGAGGTCTCCACTAATATCACTTTAGATATTTCGTTAAAGTTGTTCACTTTCAATTTATTTATCATTTTAGAACACGGATTATATAATTTATAATCTTTTGGGAAAGGATCAGTCAAGCTAATTAATTTGATAAAATTATAAATTAAGTAACCCCACATGTAATGTAACAAATAGAGTTATAGTAATACTTTTTTTATTTTGTGTATCAAAGGAAAAAATGGACAAGTTATATAAAACGGATATTGTGCCTATGGCAGGTTTTGTCCTTAATGAATCAAATATCAGTAACGGTGGCGTCAAAGAATGTCTGTGGTATTGAAATATAACATCTATCTATACTTTGTTTTTTAGGACCGTTATATTAGTGGGAGTAAGTAATTGCCTTTTAGTGAAGTAATGAACTTGATTTTTTAAGTTTAAAGGGTGTTTATTATGTACTCCTATATGATTTATAATTCATATTACTTGCATCAGTCATGGCCAGTAATGTGTATGGTAAAAGAATGTTCCTCGTCCAGCAGCCAGGCATGTAATTCAGATTAGTTCTCGTCTCTAGATCTTAGTTATAACCCAAAAATACTTATTTCGACCAGGTTCACAAGTTTCTCATATACTTTACAACTTAAATTTATATCGTTCCAAAGTCCTAACCACACTGTCTATAAAATTAGTCATAAACTCGGCGATGTAATAATTTGCTGCTATGGCCTATTACTACCAATGCTTGTTATGTGCTCAATTCGTGGATGCCTCTGAGATAAGGTACTGCCGGACAAAGTTCATGAATCGAATTTCACCATCGACATCTCCACATATCTTAATTATCCACTCGTTGGACCTCCCGAAAAATGTCGAAACGAGGCCACGTGTGAGGGGTTTTAGATAAATTAATGAGTGGATCAATTCAGCACCTATATATAAGTTCAAGTGAGGGGTAGTGTTAGATAAATTAATATTAATGGACTAGTTCACCTCTTTATAATTTCGAGCTTTTAAATGAGATTGAATTCTATTATGGTATCGGAAGCAAGCCCAAATTGATGATGGGTAGTCAATGCTAATTATGGCTTGCCCAAAGGTGTCTCTTATGATTCCACATGTATAGTCGACTAATCACGACCTACTCGTGCCATGTTAGAATATTGGAATGGGTTGATAGGATTGGTTTAACTCGTCATCCCTCGCTGGGTTTAGGTCTTTCACAATTAGGTCCACCTACACAATAAATGTTACTTGTGGGATGATCTTACAAACTATATATAATTCGGATAACTATTTCACCGTAGAAAAAGACTTTTTAGGGAATAATGGTACGCAATACGTGACAACCTCATGAAATAACCATCAAATGCACTCATACTTTGTGTCAAATGAGGCTGTCACGCACATACCGGCATATGATCATTTTTTCTTTTTAGGGAGGCGGCTTTACCAGCAGCGTCTTTTACATCCATAAGGCTCAAACTCGAGACCTTGTTTAAGTGAACTCAAGCCCCTTACCACCTGAACCAATAATCGTTGGTGCACCGTGCATATGATGAGTATTCAATACAAAGGAATCAATGTTTCCATTCACATAATTAAATTTCTCACACACATAAATGAAAAAGCCTTTTATTTAGAATAACGTCCCTTTCACAAAAATTTCATACATTTATCATATTAGCCGTCCCATAAAACTTCATATATTACGAATGAAATGAATCTACCACACACATAACAATAAACAAATTCAAGTTTCCATACAAATTACACATCTTTCACTTTCTTTTTTTTAAATCTTTTATCATTACTTTAACTTTTCATCTAAAACTACGCATCAAACCCTATTGTATAAATTTCTCCAGAAATGAGGGAATATTATCTAATTTGTCATATCGTTGTTTTGAAGCTTGTCTAGATATTGTTGTGGAATCTTATTATATTTATATTAGTTTTTTCAATAATCAGGTGCATATATAATTGCGAAGCGGGTGTCACCGTTTCAAATTTTACTGGTGGTTGATAACCACCGGCTTTTTAAGTACTATGATCAAGTTAAAATGAATTTGTTAGACTCTATGGATGTTACGGTTGCACCTCTTGGGTTGAAAATTTCGTTCAAATGGTTGGCACACATGCATATGGGTTTTAAAAAAAAATTCTGAGTACTAGTAAATACTATTGCAACTAGCAAGTGTATAAAATGGCACGAAATTAAGTAACAGTCTTATTAATCCATAAAAGTTGATCGGCCAAATACATATGTCAATTAGTTGATTTGATATCACCATACATCAATGTCCGAAAGTGAAACTTACAAAAGCAACATGCACGAAATTTAAATAAAAAACTCACGTACTTACAACATAAATCAAACACCCAAATTTGAAGTACTGTTTAGCCATGATAATTTAGACATGCATGGTAAATGAATTATGCGCATTGGAATCCAGAGGGAACTTTCTTGCCACAATAGTTCAAGAGCAAGCTTAGTGAGACTGGCACATTGAGGTTGATACCCAACACATTGGCCTTGATGGCAGTGCAAAGGCAGACGGCTGCCTCGAGATCGGCCAAGCCGCCGAGAAGGGAGCAGCAAGGGGTCTTTGGTGGTGTCCGAACAACTATGCTCACCAAGTCATTGAGCAAATTGGCACACACTCCCAACTTTAGGGTGTCCTTGGGGCATGTCGCCTTGGAAGGCGTTTTTCCTCCGTGTCCACCACTCGGACTCGGGGCCTTGTGTGGTGGGGGTGGGCAAGCGGGCTTCGGTTTTGGTGGAGGGGGGCACGGGGTCGAGGTTGCGGACACCGCGGTGAAGAAGAGAATGTTGAAGAGGATGAAAAGGGCAGCTCTTGAAGCCATTGTGTCTTAGAAGAACTTAGTTGTAGAATACTTGCAATGCGTTTGGCTTTAGTGTTGTGTGATGAGAGTGTGTAGTGAGGTGGGGTTTTATAGGTGAAAATTGTGATGATTTTTTAAATTGTTTTGGAAAATAAAGATCCATTTTTGCTTAATCCATGTGGGTAAGACTGGAATGAAATCAAAAAATGGAAGAGAATTAATCACGGGATTTGGAGTTATTAGGATTTTGAGAGTTGACATTGTTTTTTCTTAGTTTCACACATGCAAGTTGAATGAAATATGTAACCCCTTCGTTGGTTCGAGCTCTCGATTTTTGTCATTTTAGACATTCCGTCACTTTCGATTCTTTATCATTTTAGGACACGGTTTATATAATTTATATACAATATTCTTTTGGGAAAGGACCAATCAAGCTAACTAATTTGATAAAATTATTAAGTAATTAACCCCCATGTAATGAATGGAGTTATAGTAATACTCTTGTGTCAAATATAAAAGTGGACAAGTTCTATAAAAGGTATGTGGCGCCTATCGCAGATTTTGTTCTCAATGAATCAAATATCATTAATGGTGGCGTCAAAGAATGTTTGTGGTATTGAAATATTACATCTATACTTTGTTTTTTAGGACCATTATGTTAGTGGGAGTAAGTAATTGCCTTTTAGTGAAGTAATGAACTTGATTTTTTAAGTTTAAAGGGTGTTTATTATGTACTCCTATATGATTTATAGTTCATATTACTTGCATCATTCATGGCCAGTAATGTGTACGGTAAAAGAATGTTCCTCGTCCGGCAGCCAGGCATGTAATTCAGATTAATTCTAGTCTCTAGAGTTACATAACTTATTACCCAAAAATACTTATTTTGACCAAGTTCACAAGTTTCGTATATCTTTTACGACTTCAATTTATATCGTTCCAAAGTCCTAACCACACCATCTATAAAATTAGTCGTAAACTCCGGCTATGCAATAATTTGATGTTATCGCCCATTCCTACCAATGCTTGTTTTGTGCTCAATTCGTGGATGCCTCTGAGATAAGGTACTCCTAAACAAAGTTCAGGGATCAAATTCCACCGTCGACATCTCCACCCCGAAAGAGGTCGAAACAAGGCCACATGTGAGAATTAATGAGTGGATTAATTCAACACATATATATAAGTTCGAGTGAGGGGGAGTGTTAAATAAATTAATATTAATGGACTAGTTCATCTCTTTATAATTTCGAGTTTTTAGATGAGATTGAATTTCATTATGGTATCGGAAGCAAGCCCAAGTTGATGATGGGTAGTCGATGCTAATTCTGGCATACCCAAAGATGTCTCTTATGATTCTACGTGTATAGTCGACTAATCACGACCTACTCGTGACGTGTTAGAATATTGGAATGGGTTTGATAGGATTGGTTTAATTCGTCATCCCTCGCAGGGGTTTAGATCTTTCACAATTAGGTCCACCTGCATAGTAAATTTTAGGGAGGGTGAAGGGCCGATACCCTTCACCAATCAACAATTCACTTAGAGACCTCACAACTTTACCCTCAGAATTTGCACGTGAAATGACCAGAATGCCCCAAGTATATACCCACCTTCTTCCTTCCATAACTCAAAGTTCCATCACATTATCTTTATTCTCCCTCTCTCTATTCTCTCCAATCTTCACCTCCCACCACCACCACCGGCCTCCACCGCACCACCACTCCAGCCACTGCCTCCACCGCCCCACCACCGTTCACCACCCACCCACATCCACACCACCACCACTCAAGCCACCCCCGTCCAGATCCACCACCCATCCGCCACACACCACCACCGGATCAACCACCATCCTCCACCCACCACTGGATCCGCACCCACCACCAGATCCGCCACCCATCCGCCACCGTACGCTCCATCTCCGACCTCCCTCCACCTACCACGACGCCACACACCACCACCAGATCCACCACCATCCTCCAACGCCTCCCATCCACTGCACTAGCCCACGCCATCTTCTCCGAGCAGATCCACCACCAAGTCCGAGATCCACCACCACGCCTCCCTCCGTCCAAGATCTGCTTCCACCACTCCGCTTCCACCATCAACACTGCCACCACCGCTCCACCACCACGAGATTCGCACTCCCTCCGTTCACCAGCCACGAGATCCGCCACTGTTGGAGCTTGATCTCCCTCCCTCCGTTCACCAGTCACGAGATTCGAGCTCCGATCTGACTTATATTCAAGCTGCGATGTTGCTTTTTTTTTTTTTTTTTTAAAAAAAACTTTTTTCTGTATTTAGTTTTATATTTACTTTAATTTCTTATAATTCTTCCTGATGATGTAACTTCTTTAATTTCGACTGTATAATCGAACTCTATTTGTACATTTGACTGTATGATGGACCTGTACATCCAGTTAAATTGAATATTGGACTATAGTATATAGTTCGACTGTATCATTGTTAATATAAAATACAATAAACATATATAAACCCACAAAGTCTTGGGAGAAACAGTTTCTAGCTATTTTATCAAGAAACGGGGTCTTTTTGCAATTTACCATTAAACAGTTCATTTTTTAGTGTTTTTTGCAGATTCGGACTATATGATCCGTTTTCTCGATTTAATCAGTTTCATTTTCACTTTCCGCGATCTTTCTTCTCTCTTTCCTTTTTCGTCTTCAATTCGTCTGAAAATTTCTCGGACTTTCACGCCATTAAAGCTTGCGATCTCTGTTTTCACGTGGAATTCTTTGCTCACATTGTAAGTTTTTTGTTGCTATTTTGTTATTCGCTTTTGATTGACGGATTTTTTTTCCGTTTTTGAGTTTGATCGGAAGTTTTCGTCGTTTTTGAGTTTGATCGGAAGTTTTATAGCATAGTTGGTTTGGTTTAGAACATAGTGGTTTTTTTTTCGCTTGTTGTGTTCTGTGAAACATAGTTGGTATCTATGCTTTTAAGAACATAGTTGTTATTGTTCTGTTGAGATCATAGATGTTTTATATTGAGATGTTAACTTTGTTTTTGTTGAGATCATAGTTTTTTTGGTTGAGAACATAGTAGTTTATGTTGAGATCATAAGATGTTTTGCTTGAGAACATAGTTGTTTATGTTGAGATCATAGACTATTTTCTTGAGAACATAGTATCTCTGGTTGAGAACATAGTTGTGTATTTTGAGATCATAGATTTATTTTTTGCTTGAGAACATAGTTGTTTATGTTGTAATCATACCTTGTATTCTTTGAGAACATAGTTTTTGTTGAACAGAGTAGTTTTTTGTTCTTTATATCTTATGTCTCTTTTCCCTTTCTCTTCTTTCATTAGTGCCTGATGCAAAGAATGCTAAGAAGACTAGGGGCAACAAGAATAATATTTTCAAGCCTAATGATGAGCGGCTTAAGGTGAAGCCCGGTAGGAGGGGGAAGTCACAGCTTGTTGGGGTGCCTGTGAAGGGTAGTAAAGACATAGCAAATCCTGCTAAGGAGGATTATGTACTCCCACCACTGATGAGGGCTGCAAATCCTACTAAGGAGAATTATTCTCTTTCTTCAGTTTTATGGATTATGATCTCAATATAAGTACCTATAATCTCAGTGTTATACGCTATGATCTCATTATTATACGCTATGATCTCAGTGTTATATCTGCAGTGATACTTTTGTTCAGAACTAGGATCTCAATTTTATTCTATATGATATCATTATTATACATTATGATCTCAGTGTTATGTCTGCTATGATACTTTTGTTCCGAATTATGATCTCAATATAAGAAGCTATGATCTCATTGTTATCCTGTATGATTTCAGTATTATACCGTATGTACTCAATATAAATAAAAAGAACACAAACACAGTGATTAAGAAAAACATAATCTTTTATTGATAAAAGCATTCTACTGAATGCTGAATTATTACATAGATTGAAAACAGGAAAAATATAAGATTACAACCGTTGCATTCCCTCCACAAACTTGATAGCTTCAGTCATATAGAGGTTCTCAAAAGAACCACCCCTACCACCTCCCATTGAATGGAGGTTGACAAGCTGGTTTCTCAACTGAGAAGCCCACATCAGACGTTAAGGGTGGCGAAGTTCAATCAGCTCTAGACAAGCTACAATGTCTGCAGCCCTCATCAGTGGTGGGAGTGTTGAATCCTCCCTCAAACACTCTATCATAACAGAGATCATAATACTAGAGGCAGAGAACATAGCAATTATGATAGAGATCATAATACTAGAGGCAGAGAACATAGCAATGAAAAATACAGATCATAGCATTAGTGGCAGAGAACATAGAAATTATAATAGAGATCATAGCATCAGATGCAGAGAACATAGCAATTATATATGATAGAGATCATAATACTAGAGGCAGAGAATATAGCAATGAAAAATACATATCATATCATTAGTGGCAGAGAACATAGAAATTATAACAGAGATCATAGCATTAGATGCAGAGAACATAACAATTATGATAGAGATCATAATACTAGAGGCAGAGAACATAGTGATAATAATAGAGATCATAGCAGTAGTGACAGAGAACATAGTGATTATATTACAGATCATAGTGAGAACATAGTGATTATATTATGTCTGTAACAACTTCACATCGAGTTCGTAGTATAATTTTTACAGAACAAAAAGGCTGAAATCATAGCAGTATTGGAAGAGAACATGGACCTGTGGTTTGAATCACTGTAGGATCATCAGTGTATGTAGTTGCAGAGTCTGAAGCCGATTCTGGCATCTATGAACAATAACGATAAAAAAATTTCACTTAAAATAGACGTAAACATGATGAAAAATAGCTCATCAACAATTTCGTAACATGAAGAACGATGAAAAACTATCAGAAATCAAAACAAACGTTCGAAATCAGATCTTACCTTTGTTCCAACTCCAGATGAAGGTTTCTAGCTCAGATCTTCTCAGTTGACAGTTTTCAGTGCGATTTCTGATCAGAAACCGGCTTGATCGGAACTGTTTTGGTGGAGAGTTTTTAGAGAGAGAATTTTCGTATGAGCTGTTTTGAGCATTTATGACGGCAGCTTGTGTGTTTTTCCGGGTTATAACGTTTATATATGAATCCATTTTCTCAATCTAGTAGTTGGCCCTTGGTTGGGTAGCATTTAGAAAGTAGTTTTTGTTTGGGGTCAATATGTAATATATAGAAACTTTGTTTCTATGTCTTTATCTAAAGGGTGTTTCTTAGAAAACTTACTCAAAGAACTGGATATTGAAACTATAAATATACAGTTAAAACTGAATATTGAAACTATAAATATACATTCCGAATGTACATTTGAACTATACGTAAAAGTTACAAAAACAAAGAATAAAATGTGAAAGAACAAAATCTGAAATTGAAAAATTTTAAAATAAAAAATATTATAAAATTATAAATGAAAATAATATGTAAGATAAATTCTTAGAATTAAGTCATTTTTAACAATTCAGGGGTATAATAATACATTCAAGGGGTGTATAAAAGTAAGAGGTTCTTTTTTGAATTGGTTTTCATTGTTGGAGTCTTTTTTTTGAAAATTTACCCACAAATGGATTTTTGTCACCACTTTTCCCTAAATTTTACCTGTGGGATGATCTTACAAACTATATATAATTTTATATATAATTTGGATAACTATTTCACCTTAGCAAAGACATATTAGGATGGTACGCAATCTGTGACGTCCTCATTAAATAACCATCAAATGCTCTCATACTTTGTGTTAGGGGTGTACACGGGCGATTACGGGCGGTTATTTGCCAAAGTTCTAACCGAACCGTGGCGGGTGGGATTTTCTCTCAACCGCCGCGGGTCGGTTGACTACTTGAGGCGGGCGGATTGACGGTTTAACACATCAAAACAAGGACATATATGACGCATTAAAGAAAGAGACATTAGACTTCATAAGCTCAATAAACTCACCTGTAACAGTAAGGCAAACATCATCATAATTCGAAACTTTAATACAAGTAGTTTAAGTACATAAATTCCAAATACAATTTCAAATATAAGTCCATGAGTATTTAAATTACGAAGTCATGACAAAAACTAAGATTGCAAACTAATGCCAAGAAGCAAAACAATATTCCCTCTGCCCTCTGATGGAAAATGCTAAGCAATCTAGAAAAAAAAAGGAAGAAACAATTCAAAGCTAAGAGATATGCAAATCCAACCATACAATACTAGAGAGATATGCAAGTGAGATCTTGCAGCAAGAGACATACTCATTAACAAACTTAAAAATTTACATAATTGTGGATTAAAGTTCAAAAAAACTAGATGAGGAAGGAACAAACAAAGCAATTGTGGCATCAGTTATATGCATGCTCTCAAGCTAATTGATGAGATTATGAGCTGAAATGGAGTTTCTGCATAAATTAAGTAGCAACACAGTCACTTCAAGGTTACAAACCAGTCTCATAAGAAGAGATGTGTTGCTGAATATGGAACTAACATAACATAATTCAATCTAAGTAAATAAGAAAAGGGTAGAAAAAATTGCCTAGAAAGAGGAGTAATACCTGAAATTGTGCCTCGAGAAGCATTGCCTATAGTACTATTAATCTATTATATTAAAAATAAAAAATACATATATGCATATACAGGCGGGTGGGTCGAGTGGGTTGGCGGTTGCCAATCGCCCAACCGCGCAGGCGAAATGGCGGGCATGCAGGGCGGTCGGTTATTTTTTATGTACACCCCTACTTTGTGTCAAATGAGCATGTCACGCACATACCGGCATATGATCATTTTTTCTTTTTAGGGAGGTGGCTCTACCTCTTTTACATCTATAACTCTCGAAGTCGAGACTTTATTTAAGTGAACTCAAATTCCTTACCACTTGTAATAATTGTTGGTTCACCGTGCATATTATCAGTATTCAGTAGAAAGGAATCAATGTTTCCATTCACATAATTAAATTTATCACACTCATAAAAGGAAAAGACTTTTTTTTTAGAATAACGTCGTTTTTCACAAAAAAATCATGCATTTATCATATTAGTCGTCCCATAAAACTTCATATATTACGAAAAAAATGAATCTACCACACACATAACAATAAACAAATTCAAGTTTACATACAAATTACACATTTTCCTTTTTTTTAATTTTTTATCATTACTTTAACTTTTCATCTAAAACTACGCGTGAAACCTTATTGTATAAATTTCTCCAGAATTGAGGGAGCGATTAGGTTTAAAAAATAAAAGATTTCTATCTAACTTTTCATATCGTTGTTTTGAAGCTTGTTTAGATATTGTTGTGGAATCTTATTATTTATATTAGTTTTTTCAATAACTAGGTGCATATAATTGCGAAGCGGGTGTCCCCGTCTCAAATTTTAATGGTGGTTGATAACCACCGGCTATTTTAGTACTGAGATAAAATGAATTTGTTAGACCCTATGAATGTTACGGTTGCACCTCTAGTGTCGAAATTTTCGTTCAAATGGTTGGCACACATATAGCCTATAAGGGAAGATAAAAAAAATACTGAGTTCTGTTAAATTCGATTGCAACTAAAATGGTACGAAATTAAGTAACAATCTTATTAATCCATAAAAGTTGATCGGCCAAACACATATGTCAATTAGTTGATTTGACATCACCATACATCAATCTCCGAAAGTGAAACTTACAAAAGCAACATGCACGAAATTTAAATAAAAAACTCACGTACTTACAACATAAATCAAACATCCAATTTGAAGTACTACTACTATTAATTGACCATGATTATTTAGACATGGTAAATTAATTATGCACATTGGAATCCAGAGGGAACTTTCTTGCCACAGTAGTTCAAGAGCAAGCTTAGTGAGACTGGCACATTGAGGTTGATACCCAACACATTGGCCTTGATGGCAGTGCAAAGGCAGACGGCTGCCTCGAGATCGGCCAAGCCGCCGAGAAGGGAGCAGCAAGGGGTCTTTGGTGGTGTCCCAACAACTATGCTCACCAAGTCATTGAGCAAATTGGCACACACTCCCAACTTTAGGGTGTCTTTGGGGCATGTCGCCTTGGAAGGTGTTTTTCCTCCGTGTCCCCCACTCGGACTCGGGGTCTTATGTGGAGGGGGTGGGCAAGCGGGCTTCGGTTTTGGTGGAGGGGGGCACGGGGTCGAGGTTGCGGACACCGCGGTGAAGAAGAGAATGTTGAAGAGGATGAAAAGGGCAGCTCTTGAAGCCATTGTGTCTTAGAAGGACTAGTTGTAGAATACTTGCAATGTGTTTGGCTTTAGTGTTGTGTGATGAGAGTGTGTAGTGAGTTGGGGTTTTATAGGTGAAAATTGTGATGATTTTTTAAATTGTTTTGGAAAATAAAGATCCATTTTTGCTTAATCCATGTGGGTAAGATTGGAATGAAATCAAAAAATGGAAGAGAATTGATCACGGGATTTGGAGTTATTAGGATTTTGAGAGTTGTAAATTAGAAGCTTGACATTATTTTTTCTTAGTTTCACACATACAAGTTGAATTAAAAAATGTAATCCCTCCGTCGGCTCGAACTCTTCACTTTGATCATTTTAAACATTCCGTTAAAATTGTCCACTTTAGATTCTTATAATTTTAGGACAAAGATTATATAATTTATAATCTTATGGTGAAGAGTGACCGCCAACCAAGCTAACTAATTTGACAAAGTTATAAATTAACCTTACATATAATAAATAGTTATAGTAGTACGTTTCTTATTTTGTGTGATACTAAAAATTAAAGTGGACATGTTCTATAGAACTGATACGGTGTGTATCGTAGATTTTGTTCTTAATGAATCAAATGGTGGCCTAAAAGAATGTTTGTGGTATTGAAATATTGCATCTGTACTTTGTTTTTTAGGACCATTATGTTAGTGGGAGCAAGTAATTGCCTTTTAGTGAAGTAATGAACTTGTGATTTATAATTCAAATTAATTAGTTGCATCATTCATGGCCAACTTGTGATTTATAATTCAAATTAATTAGTTGCATCATTCATGGCAATTATTTGTACGGTAAAAGAATGTTCCTCGTCCAGCAGCCAGGCATGTAATTCAGACTAACTCTAGTCTCTATATCTAAGTTATAACCCGAAAATACTTATTTAGACCAGGTTCACAAGTTTCTCATATACTGTACGACTTACATTATATCGTTCCAAAGTCCTAACCACACCGTCTATGAAATTATTAGTCATAAACTCGGCTATGTAATAATTCGCGGTTAGGACCTATTCCTACCTATGTTTGCTCTGTGCTCATTCAATTCGTGGATATTCTTGGTTTAACAGAGATAAGGTAGCAGTACTTCTTTGTTTGCCTGTGCCACTCAATCTCGAAAGTGGATGTCAAAATCAATTTGATTTGTTACTACAAAATTTGAGTCAATGGCAATGCATAAGCAGGTACTCTATACATCAAACAGCCTGGAGATGAACAAGTAGTATTTTGGATTATATGCAACATACAATGTAGATTTCTGAATTATATACTGTCGGATGGGACCGGACGAAGACTTGAAGCGAAAATATCCTCGTTGTGGACTGAGTAGGGCTACCGGTTTTACAGAAAACCTCTAGCCAACCTCCATTGAGATCTTTTTTAAACATGATGAAGCAAGTTGCTCTGGATTAGATAGAAATGCAACTCCAAAAATATTGAAGATGGTTGTATAGGTATCCAAAGTACAGCCTGAGGCACTAAATTGGAGGTACTTGGCAGAAGAAAAGAAAACTCTGAAATCATATCAAGATACTAATTGAAACATTCAAATACCAGCTTCCAGTCATGGATCAAAAGTAGACAAATTATGTAACCATAACTGATTTCAAGAACGTTTAAAATATACGCAACGACACAAAATTGAAAATAGATCCACTCCCTAAGATGTTGCGGCTGCAGCTGGAGTGTGACCTTCCTCTGCAGCAGCTTCAAAAGTCTCGCCAGCTACAAGGTCAGGAACCTCATCATCATCATCTGGAGCTCCTGTAACTGCGGCTGCACCATCTCCAGAACCAGCTCCCTGTCTCTGGAACTGCTCAGCCAGCTTTTTCAAGTTCTCAAGGTTATCAGGGCCTGATAGTAGTTTTACAATAAAAGTCAGGTGAGTTTATACATTTTGGCACATATATAACTGTAAAATAACTAGAACAGGCAATACCACACTTACCCAATTGGTGAATAATCTGGGGAAGAATGTCTTGCAATTCTGCAGAACACATTTATGTAATGTGTCAGACTGAGGACCAAGAAATAAGAATAAAACGAATTGGGTGATCAAGCACTTGTACAAATCATTACACACATGAGATGCTGTTTTAAAGGAACAAATTACAATTTAGTTCCAAATAAAATCTGTAACAATAGTTGATGTTAAAAAACAAGAATAGGCCCACATGTACTCCATTTTGTTTTAGATTAATGTGAAAATAAGAAGTTATCCAGAGTCACTTTGAATGGAATAGAAATAGAGAACATACTCTTGGTCTGGGGAGTTCCGCTTACAACCCAAGTATTGGCAGCAATGGATGCTTGAACTGAACCAACAAAGAAGTGATTATTATCTCGGACATGACAAATGCTATAGAAAGCCCACTGGGTACACTGGAAGTCTAGATAAGCAGTCTATATATATACCTTTAGGGCTGATGAATTGGATAACTACATCCTCCTTGAAAATATTAACCTCCTCAATAGCAGGAATGGCATTTACTCCTATTCTCTTTAAAGTGCTCTGGAGCCTTTTATCATCTGTTGTGGTTGTCTTGTGAACAGCCTTCTTCTTTCTGTAATTTTAACAGAACATAAAATTAACAGTTTTCTCTTGCCTTCAGAAAAATCCATCTAGGTACCTAGTTAAAATAACATATCAAGTCTCATTAAACACAAACCTTCTCATGGTACCCTTTCCACCGGTCCGGACCGAACCGGCCATTTTCTTTAGCTTTTCCACATTCATCTGTGCAATTGAACAGAGTATGTAGTCAGGAAAAAGCTCAGGGCATATTTTACAGGTACATTCTCACGTGCCGCAACTATCTTTCAAACATCACAATTATAAAACTCAATGTCATGTTACCACAGAGCACTATACCGAAATCAAACTATAGTTTACATGACTAGGCACATTATAAAATAATCAAAACATAAAGTCCACGGAAGTACAGTTATGAACACTGAGTTGTAAATCTAAATGCTTAGTGACCATGTTAAAAGGGTGTTAGATGAAAATCACCCTTGAAACTTATAAAGCTTGCATTTTTACGAGACGTAACAAAAAACAGCTTCTAAAATAATCTCAAGAAGTTCAAGTTTTTTGGCAACTCCCATCTAAAGCAAAATATTAATCTATGCAAATAAGACGGATAAAATACAATGGGCAGCTTAAAATAACCATCTCCCATTCTTTTTCACCAAAACAAAACCTTGGCTCAACACACACAGTACTAACCAAAAGCATAAAATTAGTAAAATGACAAAGTAAAGCATACTCCTTGACCCAAATGCCAGCAAATCGAAACACACAGAGAGCGTAAGAAAACGAAAACAAAGCATAACATTCCATAAGTATCTGATACACAACAACAAGCAGATTCACAGAAAATTGAAATCCCCAAAATGAAAAATTGAAGATGAAAAAATTAAAGCAAAATCTATATGAAGCTAAACATGGAGGTATTCACAATGAGAGAACATTAACAGAGAAAGAAAGGAATTACCTTGACGAGCTGTGGAGGCAAATCGAGATGGAAGAGTGATAGCTTGAAGGAGGAGTAGATAACGAAATGAAACCCTAGCTGAGTGAGCTCTCTTCTTATTAAAGCCCAGGTAAATCTTGTTGATGGGCCAAAGCCATTCGGACTAGGGATCCAGCCCAGGTGGAACCCGATACGTCAAGGACAGTTTTAACTTATTTTAACACGCATTTTGACATCAACATCTGTATAGACATATTTTAGCCGTATCAATCGCATTTATATCTGTCGATACATACACATGATACTAGGGTTGCACATTCTGATTAATCCGATCCAATTCGATTCGAAGTTCGGATCAATCCAAGTTCCAGAAGCGCCATTCAAATCCGATCCGAACGATCGGATCGGAATTCGGATTAATCCGAAAAAAGTTCGGATTGGATCGGATTTAATCCGAATAATCCGAAATTTAATTAAAAAAAAAACTGAAATGCATTTCGTAGCCAAATTAAATACTAGTTCAGTAGTTCCACATTCAAAATAAACAAAATAAAGTTCACAAGTTTACTTCAAATCCAAAACAACAAATACAAAAAGTTTGGAGTTCTATGTTCTATTTTGTATTTTGTTTGGATGAATAAGGGGAAAATATATATATATATATATATATATATATATATATATATATATAATCCGAAAATCCGACAGATCGGATCGGATTAATCCGAAAATCTTCGAATCTAAAATATCATAATTCGTAATCCGATCTGAATACATCGGATTGTATCGGATCGGATCGAATTTTCAGATTTTTGGATTTCGGATTTTATGATCACCCCTACATGATACTATTTATATCCGACCTCTTGGTTACTGTTTCAATCAACTGGCATGCATATGAATGCATAAAAATAGACAAACGGATGACATATAACTACACCACATGTAAGAGTTAATGTGAGCTCCATCCATTTTTCGATTATCTCGCACAACTGACCAATCCATGCAAGTACATTGATGAAACATGATACCACTCTTCTTTTAGCGTTTGATGATTGTATAGGTAGGGACGGAAGAAGCATTCCTGCCGCCGTCAGCTAATCATTTAGCTGTGAGCGCGGTAGGACATAAGAGGAAAACGAAAAACAAAAGGTAAGGGAAGAGAATTGATATATACCTCATTTGATAATATTTGGAGATGGCCGGGTCTAAAGGGTCGAGTAATCATGATGAACAACAAAATGGTTCTCAACCATCTCTCATGCGAAGGGCTTCCCGTAACACCAACACTACCAACTTCACGATGGAAGTTTTTGACAACGAGGTCGTCCCTTCATCACTTCAGTCCATTGCCCCCATACTTCGTGTTGCTGCCGAGCTACAGAATGATCGACCCCGTGTAGCATATCTTTGTATGTCACGATCGTATTCATCTACCAAATTATTATTGGGTTGAGTTTAACCATAACATAATGTATATTTTTTGTTGGGTTTTCCCTAGGCCGTTTCTATGCGTTTGAGAAGGCACATAGACTGGACCCGAATTCAAGCGGTCGTGGTGTTCGACAGTTCAAAACTAGTCTCCACCAAAGATTAGAAAGGGTAAATCATTGGTCTCCTATTAAACTTGACATTTGTATGTATGAATGGAAGTTTCACCAATTCACTCTATACTTACTTTTTCATATAAATATAAATAAATGGTGTACATTGCATTCCTGGGTTGATTAATGTAGGTAAAATATTTAATAAACTTGGAGGTTATTTCTAATAAAAATGCAAATTAGTATAAACACCGAGTTTAACTTCTCTACTCAATGCTTACTTGAAACTTCATTCATGAGTATGCATATATATCATCCATAATAATGTATTTGATAATTTAGTACATAGTGTACGCGTGTTAGTGACACATAGTTACAATTATATAAGACGTATACGAAGACAAGTAATATTGTTGTTTTTTATAATGAATTTTTTTTTTCAAGTTGAATTAGTGTTTGAGTTGATTTGTTTTAATTTAATTGGAGAAAATGGAGCATAGTTATCGTTGTTTTTTAATGATGAATTGATTTTGATTTTGTTGGGTTGAATTAGGGTTTCAAATTTAATTGGAGAAGATAGATTGATTTTTTTTAATAATGATTTGATTTTGTTGGGGTTGAATCATTAGTGTTTGAAATTAAATGGGGAAAGAAGATTGATTTTTGTTATAATGCATTAATTTTGTTGAAATTGAATTATGGCTTGTAATTTGATTGAATAAAATAAATTATTTTTTATAATTAAAGTCTAATTTATACATATATTACAAATGAGTTCAGTTTAACTTAAATTAAATACTCAATTGCACAATTCAAATAGTTTTCAACGTAATACTCTTTAGTCACTATTCTCGAGTTTTTTCTCTTGCCATACAACAAAAAGACTATGTTAATTTACTAATGCACATACATAATTCAACTCAATCCCCTTGTCAAGATTACGATCAATCATTTTTTGCAAACGGTCACTTCAGCTACTGAGACACATCATCTAAATCACATTTCGCACCAAATTCAAGCTCCTGTAGAAAGCCCAAACCAGTCACCTACACAGCCAAATCTTTTCAAATGAAGCTGCTCTTACATTGTAATGGGTCAGTAATGATTTGTCATGATTAGTTTGTATGAGTTTTAAGAAGCTTGAGCGTCATTCTTTTATTCAGACTCTTCGCTGTTTTCTATGGAATTGTATGTGCTGTTCTTGCTAGCTAGTGTTTTTGTTGGGTCGGCAAATTAGGTGAGCACACTTAAGATCATATGGTAGTATAGGTGCATTCTGATTCTGGTGGATACAGATGTATTGATGAAGTAAAGTTTCGATTTTTATACGTATTTCGAAGTTACTGCATAAGGTTTGAATTTTTTGGGACAAAGTAGAAATGAATGTGATAGTATAGGTGCATTCTGATTCTGGTGGATACAGATGTATTGATGAAGTAAAGTTTCGATTTTTATACGTATTTCGAAGTTACTGCCTAAGGTTTGATTTTTTTTAGGACAAAGTAGAAATGAATGTGATAGTATAGGTGCATTCTGATTCTGGTGGATATAGATGTATTGATGAATTAAAGTTTCGATTTTTATACGTATGTCGGAGTTACTGCCTATGATATGAATTCTTGTATGGACAACATAGAAATGAATGTGATAGTGTGATGTATGTTGGTTGATTAAAGGTATGCAAACTCAATGTAAGTTTTTTAGTTTTGTTTCCCTTCTGCTCATAATAGGACAATGCATCTACCCTCGCTGCTCGTGTCAAGAAGACTGATGCAAGGGAGATTGAGAGCTATTACAAGCAGTACTATGAGCAGTATGTTGTGGCTCTTAACAAGGGGGATCAAGCAGATAGGTATCGGCACAATATTCATACACTGGTTGTTTTACTGGAAAATGTATGGTATTAAGAATTATCTGGGTGGAACTTGTTCAAATTGTGCTTTTGACTTTTGTTGTGGCAGAGCTCAGCTTGGAAAAGCTTACCAGACAGCCGGTGTACTGTTTGAAGTTCTCTGTGCTGTCAATAAGACGGAGAAAGTTGAGGAAGTTGCTCCTGAGGTAAGTTTTAAAAAAATGTTTTTTTTTTTTTTTTTTTTGCCTGATTCCTTAGCTGCATGATTGGTTTCATGATAATACATTTTCGCCCTGGCTTCTTCCATGTCCTCTTTCTTTTGACGAGAAAATGGATTTCCCAGAGAGACTGACAATAGTGAATGTCACTCACAGATTATGGCTGCAGCAAATGATGTCCAAGCAAAGAAGGAAATCTATGCTCCGTATAACATTCTTCCGTTGGATTCTGCGGGTGCATCACAATCTATAATGCAGCTAGAAGAGGTGATTTTTATTTTCCACCTGAGCACTACATCGTGAACAACATATACTTTGACTTGAAATATTTACACGCTGCACTATGACATGCTAGGTGAAAGCTGCTGTGGCTGCTTTACGGAACACTCGTGGCTTAGCATGGCCGACTGCATTCGAGCAACAGCGGCCTAAAGCAGGGGAGTTGGACTTGCTCGATTGGCTGAGAGCCATGTTTGGGTTTCAGGCATGTATAGGGAACTGTTGAATTAGCAATGCAATAATTCATTCATTCATTTGGATATTTTGTTTATTTAATATATATGTCTGTACAGAGGGATAATGTCAGAAACCAAAGGGAACACCTGGTATTGTTGCTTGCGAATATTCATATTAGGCTTAACCCCAAGCCTGAACCACTAAACCAAGTACGTTTTCCCATTTTTTTTATCCATTTAATACATGTGACATATGATGCTCTGTATTTCTTTTACTGTCTATATGGCTAGATTCCAGTATCAGCATCCAACAACATTCACGCTGGAACTGTATTAGATTTTCATATGTTTGTATAGATACTGTTGAAAAATCAACTCCAATATAAATGGAAAGAGAGGGCATCTTAGGCTTCCTCTTTTTTTTTTTTTTTTTTTTTTTTTTTTTTTTTTTTCCGTTATTGTTGTTGCAGACATCTCTATCGTTAGGTAAATTGTTTCATAATCTCTTCAATACAATTGAGAAGCTTCTAAAAATGCTGAACAGTTGCATTATGTGGCAGGAAAAAACCCATGGAAAACTAAATTTTAATCCATGCTTGGTCACCTTTGACATGCAAATAATCAAAATTCACATATTTGTTCCAATCGATTTTCTTATCAAGCATACTTCTTTACCGACTCCGATCGATCTACTTAACATTCATTAAATTCTTGCTGGCATACTATAACCTGCTTGTCTACTCTGTATTATGAATCTCATTATATACTCAAGTACGGTGAAGTCACATCTTTATTTTTTCTTAGCTTGATGATAGGGCAGTAAATGCCCTCATGAATAAGCTGTTCAAGAACTACAAGAACTGGTGTAAGTACTTGGGAAGAAAACACAGCTTAAGGTGAGATATTTGGCTTGTGGAGCGAAAATTTCAACAGCTTTCTCACTCCATATAATTTTTGTATTGGGAGCATCTAGTTACTTGTGGAGAACTAGGTTCACCTAATTATCGATTACAAACTTTTAATGATTGTAGGCTCCCTCAAGGACAGCAGGAAATGCAACAAAGAAAGATACTTTACATGGGTCTTAATCTTCTTATCTGGGGAGAAGCAGCTAATGTCCGCTTCATGCCTGAGTGCCTATGCTACATATTCCACAACGTGAGTGATGTATTTTTCATTATACAATTGTAAATCTATCACCTGTGAAATAACTTTATGTGCATATATAATTTTTCGAAATACTATAACTTGATATATTCCTATTCTGGATCAATGTATCTGTAATTTGTCGTGACGGATTGCATTGGCGTAAATGTTTTAGATGGCATTCGAACTCCATGGACTGTTAGCTGGAAATGTCAGTGTTGTTACCGGAGAGAACATCAAGCCTTCATACGGCGGGGATGATGAAGCTTTCTTGAGGAAAGTAATAACGCCTGTTTACCGGGTTATTGAAAAGGTAATCTCTTGCTCAGGCAATGCATTGTTGTAGGTTCTTGTTCGGAGATAACATTGTGATGTTTGTATGGATGTAGGAAGCCAGGAAATGCAAAAATGGAAAATCCCCACACACATCCTGGTGCAACTATGATGATTTAAATGAATTCTTTTGGTAAAGACTTTGAAATAAGTTTGTTGCTGAGGTCAAGTATGTTCTTTGTTCAATTGTGATATGATAACTACTGTAGGTATTCCGACTGCTTCTCCCTGGGTTGGCCAATGCGTGATGATGGGGAGTTTTTCAAATCAACCCGAGATACAGTTCAGGTCGTATTAATATATGGTGATTATCCATTTAGTCTTGTTGCTAGTTTGCTCATTAGTCATTTATGGTGTTCTCCCAGGGAAAGCGTGGTTCTCAAACAAAGCCTGGAAACTTAGGGAAATCATTCTTTGCTGAAACTCGTAGCTTTTGGCATATTTTTCGAAGTTTTGATCGCCTATGGACATTTCTCATACTTGGCCTGCAGGTACATGCTTACATTTCCTGTACAGGTGCCCACAACTGCTATTTTAACTCTTAGGTGATTCTACCAATCTTTGAACTGATCTAATGCAGATTTTGATTATAATCGCATGGAGTAATGTCTCTTTACTGGAGATCTTCCAGAGGAATGTTCTATACAGCCTGTCAAGTATTTTTATCACGGCAGCATTACTTCGACTCATTCAGAGTATGTGATCCTAATATTATACCTTAGACTATCTTATAACTTGTAAGAGTTAAGAGGAGTTATTAGTTTGGGTTTCTGCTCTAAAAGCCTACCCGTAATTGATCAAGACATTATTTTGGAACATCTGTGTAGGTATTTTGGATTTTACTCTGAACTTCCCGGGCTATCTCAGATGGAAATTCACTAATGTTTTGAGGACTATCCTCAAAATAGTTGCCAGCCTTACCTGGTCCGTCATCCTTATTGTGTGCTATATGCAACAGAATAGTTCATTTTCATTTTGGGGGATCAGAGATGCGCTGTCATCCATTGATAGAATTAATGGAGTGCCTCCATTATACCTCATGGTGGTAGCATTATACCTGCTACCAAATTTACTGGCAGCAATCTTATTTATTTTTCCAATGATGAGACGCTGGATCGAGAACTCTGATTGGCTAATAATTAGGTTTCTCCTGTGGTGGTCACAGGTAAATATATTCTGCTCTCTTTTCTTAAGCAACTGATAAAGAAATGTTTTTTGTCGAAACTCCCATATCTCTCTATTAGCTACTATAAACAAATATTGGGGAACAATTCGATAATTGATTTTGTTATCTCTTGACTTGGTCCTACTAATAATAAATTTGTGTGATTGAATACAAAACTGACAAATTCCATGGTATTATCAACTTTTAGTAATGTGCCAGTTTAATGTATATACAACCCTTTTCTGTTACATATATGTGCGCTTTTAGTAATCATGGTCTAAATATCGGCATCAACAGTTAAGAACTGAAATGGAGAAAGATTGATCTGGTGTAAAATGCTGATTCTCAAGTTGCTTGTTACAGCTTTCTCTTCACAATTGTTTATTCCTCTATTACATGATTTTTTTTTAAAATTATTTATATCGATGATCATGCGATTGTGCCTAAAAAAAAAATTTCTTACTATATTGCAGCCAAGGATTTACGTGGGAAGGGGAATGCATGAAAGCCAATTTGCCCTCCTCAAGTGCGTTTGAGGAAGTTGTCTGTTCCTATAAGCTTTTTCATCTGTGCATCTTCATTTAACTTCACCTTCTTTGCTGATTGTAGGTATACATTATTTTGGGTGCTGCTTTTGTTATCAAAATTCGCATTCAGCTATTTTATGATGGTAATTCAGTCACCCTTTTGCTACTCATAGAATGTTCGATGCTAGAGATGGCCTTTTCCTTATGTTACTGTTTGGTTTCACTCAGATACAACCTTTAGTAAGGCCCACCAGGGATATAATGAACATTCGGCATGTTGATTATGCTTGGCATGAGTTTTTCCCAGATGGTATGTAATTCAATCCTTTTAGTTGCCTGTCTTCTGAACACAATCGGATAGAGATGAATTTCTTAATTTTTTTATGGATGCAGTACTTGCATCTGGTTTATGTCAATGATTCTTATGTCTGCCATGTCTATGTTTTTATCCATTGATTGTCCAATGTGATGCTCTAACATTGGAGTGGCTCAAGTCAAGTGCAAATGTCCTGCGCTTCTATTTATGCTAATTATCTGGGATTGATCTACAACATAATTTTGTGCCAATCATTCAATTCCTTCTATTGCCCTTCCCCCCCCCCCCCCCCCATTGTTGCTTCTCATGTTTCGTATATTTCCATCTTTGCTTGTGAACCAACCGTTCCTACTCCAATTCCGCCATATTCCTCACAATCAGTTCCAGTCCTGTTCCATGTGGGAATTTCAAGGAAGCACAGACTTTTGTACTTATATCATATGCAAATTCTGTGCTACGGGCTTAAACAATTTGCTGAATTATTACTGAGTGCTCCGCAGGACTTCTAATTATACTTATCATACATGGTGATCTACAATCTAATCTAAAAGTGCTAGAATTGTAGACTATGAACTTGGCATAATTCTTAAACATGTGCGGTACTGAGTGCTCTGCAGGACTTCTAATTATACTTATCATACATGATGATCTACAATCTATTTTAAAAGTGCTTGAATTCTAGACTATGAACTTGGCATAATTCTTAAACATGTGCGGTTCATGCAATTTTTTTGACTTGATTTATGTTTTCCAATTTTTTTCATTACTTGAATATCACATTTCCCCACAAATCTCATACGTAAATGCAGCTCGGAACAACTTTGGAGCAGTTATTGCACTATGGGCACCAGTTATCTTTGTAAGTTATTATCTACATTTTTTTCACTTGAATATGGTGATCATATCCGAACTGCTGTTTTATTCTAATGCTTATGTTTTTCTCTTTTTTTACCTCACAACTCATGATTGTAGTGATATGATGCAGGTGTACTTTATGGACCTCCAGATTTGGTATGCTATATTCTCTACCCTGTGTGGAGGTTTCATTGGAGCATTTGATCGTCTTGGCGAGGTACTAACTCTAGTATAACTAGCTTACTTTTTTTCTTTTCTTTTGAATCTTCAGAAATTCCATCAGATTCGCTTGTCCTCTGTTCGCTTATGTTTGCTTGCCTCTCAACAGATTCGAACACTTGGCATGCTAAGGTCACGTTTTCAGTCTATACCTGGCGCATTCAATACTTACTTGGTGCCCTCTAACAGAACTAAGAAAAGAGGATTTGCTCTTTCAAAGAGCTTTCAAGAGGTTTGCTCCACTTTTCTCGCAATTAACTATCACTCTTGCCCCAAGGAATGGCTCCTGTGATCTCATTCCTCTACGTTCACTGTTTGTAGGCCACTGAGAGTAGGAGAAGTGAAGCTGCAAAATTTGCTCAGTTGTGGAATGAAGTGATATCTAGCTTCCGTGAAGAAGACCTCATAAGCGACAGGAAAAGCCCCAAATCTATTCCCCCCCCCCCCCCCAATTCTAAATCCTACTTCCGGGTTTTTAATGTCTGTAAAGCTTAAAGCAAGGACTAAACTTTAAATTTTGTAACCTCAGGGAGATGGATCTGCTTCTTGTCCCTTATTCTTCTGATCCTAGTCTGAAATTAATTCAGTGGCCACCATTTTTACTTGCTAGCAAGGTGAAACAGAGTATTTTAGTTGTATGTTTCTTCTGTCCTTGTTTTTCTTTAACTGTCTGTAAATTGTTTGGCTCTCTGCTTTTGCAGATCCCAATTGCTCTGGATATGGCAGCCCAATTTCGGACTAGAGATGCTGACCTTTGGAGGCGTATATCTGCTGATGAGTATATGAAATGTGCTGTTATCGAATGCTATGAGTCATTTAAACTTGTTCTGAATGCGCTGATCAATGGAGAGACTGAAAAAAGGTCATTCTGATTTAACTTTGTATGCTGCATTAGGTTACGATAACCATAATTCTCTATACCATGAAATCAAACGGTTTTAGCTTTTTAGACTATCCAATCATTGTGAGGGTACTTTTAAACAATTCCTAGCCTGCATGCTACTATGATAACATGATTACCTTATGGAGCTGTGCTTCCGTTTGCAGAAGTGTATGGCTGTATCTATTATATATGTTGTATTTCTAAGGGTATCCATGTTTATCTTGCTAAGATTTACTACGATTTATCTGTTATACATTGTATTTCTAATGGTATTCATGTTTATCTTGCTAAGATTTACGATTTTATCAGTTATACATTGTATATTTACTGGAATCTCTTGCTCATTGACTATACATACTGTTACTTATCTTGCTTATAAGATTCGGTTTTAGTTTTCTGAATAACGTAGCACTGATGAATACTATGTGTTTCCATTTGCTGACATCCTTTCTTCTCTTTCTGTTGACATAGTTAATATCGATTAGCATCTTGGTCTAAATTTTATTAACTGTTGGTGTTGAGTATGGAAAGTACATGACTATCTTACTTACAATGTTAGTATATTATTGTCGACTCTTGGGATGATTGCAAAAGGCTCCAATTTTAACTCTTACTGTCTTGGAACAGGATAATTGGAATTATCATTAAAGAAGTTGAAAGTTGCATATCAAAGGGTACATTCCTTGTGAATTTCAGAATGAAGCCTTTGCCTGATCTCTGTAAGAAGTTTGTTGAACTTGTGGAGATATTGGTAAGTCACTTGTGATCAGAATTACTTGTCTATTGTATTGTAAGAGATTCTTGTTTTATGTGCGTATCATGTACTCTATCCTCACATGTTGCAGAAAGATGTTGATCCATCCAAGAAAGATCGAGTTGTTCTGTTGTTGCAAGATATGTTAGAAGTAGTTACCCGCGACATGATGGTGAACGAGAGCCGGTTTGTACAGTATCTAGATATTGTCATTATGTAGAAAAATGTACCATCTGTTTTGCATTTGGTAATTCGTTAGGACGTCTGTCTTCCAAATGCAGTGAGCTTGCTGAACTTGGTCAAGGGAGCAAGGATTCTGGAAAACAACTATTTGCCAATATTGTATTTCCTCCACCACACAAGGCACAATGGGACGAGCAGGTAAATGCAAACACATTGCCCTTTATATCACTCTCCCGTTACTTGGCATTATTAATATGTGCTAAACAACTGAAGACCTACGTAAGCACCGCTTCCTCTTTCCTCGCAGATACGACGCCTCTACATGCTCCTAACAGTCAAAGAATCTGCAATCGAGGTTCCAACAAACCTTGAAGCACGTCGGAGGATAGCTTTTTTTGCAAACTCACTTTTCATGGATATGCCACTTGCACCTAGAGTTCGCAAAATGTTATCCTTCAGGTGGAGTTCTTGGTCCTTCCCAGTGTATAGTGCGTTTTGTTCACAGTGCCATCTTTATCTTATGTGACTGAAATTTGGTTTATAATATATTGTACTTCCAGAAGCAGTGAACTATGTATTATTTAATCATCTTCAATTGTCTTGGCAGTGTCATGACTCCCTATTACAGCGAGGAAACCGTCTACTCCAAGACTGACCTTGAAATGGAAAACGAAGATGGTGTTTCTATCCTGTATTACCTTCAGAAGATTTATCCAGGTATGCTTAATGTGCCAAATCTGGCATTTAATAGTTTTTTCAAATCTTATTTCCAATTCCCTTAGCCAACTAGTGCTGTATCATCTATTATTCTACTTGAAAATTATGTTATTGCTCTACGCAGATGAATGGAGCAATTTCATGGAGCGTCTAGATTGCAAGGGTACTGAAATTCTTGAAAACGACGAAAACATACTTCAGTTGCGCCACTGGGCCTCATTGAGAGGACAGACTCTTAGCAGAACAGGTGAACTGTGAATCTTGCTTTCTATTGCTGTCATCTCTTCTCTTTCTTTTCCCTTCAGATGTTTGATTTAGACATGCATTACTTGTGCAGTGAGAGGGATGATGTATTATAGAAGAGCCTTGAAGCTTCAGGCTTTCCTTGACATGGCTACAGATAATGGTAAGACGGATTAACAGTTTCAAGAAGTATGGTGTGTAGACTTCTTAGCATGTGAACATGTCTATGTAAAGAGGATTTTTAATGTGAAACTAGTTGAAGTTGAAATTAAGAGGACCATGCAAGATGGTTTATTCCAACCGTAAGACATGGAGAAAGGCAAGTTGGTTTACTCCTCCAACCATAAGAGAATAAGATGATCAGAATTCAGAGAATAATCTTTTATTAGATGGTCAGTCGAATAGAAGTAAAAAAATCTCATCTCTGATTGTTTTTCATGTAAATCGAACAGAGATACTTGAAGGCTATAAAACTATATCAGAACCATCAGAGGAAGACAAAAAGAGTCAAAGATCCATGTATACTCAACTTGAGGCTATAGCTGACATGAAATTTACATACGTTGCAACTTGCCAGAATTATGGAAACCAGAAGCGGAGTGGAGACCGTCATGCAACTGACATTTTAAATCTGATGGTTAAGTAAGTCCCACAATCTTGGTGATGGGATGGGAGAAGATTCACCAGGTTGAGATCCTCTTATTCATTGGAAAATAAATTGACCTGTTCTTTTTGCTCTACTTTCTGCAGCAATCCATCTCTCCGTGTGGCATATATAGATGAAGTAGAGGAAAGAGAGGGAGGGAAAAACCAGAAGGTTTATTACTCTGTATTGGTTAAAGCTGTTGATAATCTAGATCAGGTAGTTTCTGTTTTACTTTTCTGAATAAAGTAGAATAATTGGGTCTTAACTTGAGCTGATACAGTTCTGTTTGTTATGAAGGAAATCTATCGTATAAAGCTCCCAGGCTCGGCTAAGATAGGGGAAGGGAAGCCTGAAAATCAAAATCATGCTATTATTTTCAGTCGAGGGGAAGCTCTCCAGACCATTGATATGAATCAAGTAAACTGAAACAGTCTGATTTTATTTCATCATTTTGAAATTTGTGAATAGTCTTATGCTTCCTTTGATAGGACAACTATTTGGAAGAAGCTTTTAAGATGCGCAACTTACTTGAGGAATTCAATGAGGATCATGGGATTCGACCACCTACAATCCTGGGTGTCCGGGAGCACATTTTCACAGGAAGGTTGGATATTAGTCTAATTTTTCCCTGGCCATTATATGAATTTCCAGTGTGGCTTCTCTGATCCTCATTCATATTCCCCTGCAGTGTATCATCATTGGCTTGGTTTATGTCAAATCAAGAAACAAGTTTTGTCACCATTGGTCAGCGAGTTCTGGCACGACCTTTGAAGTATGTTTGCTTCCCTTTTTTCCTGCGCATCACCAACATCAATCTTATTATGTTCATTGGCAGCTAAGAGCCAATATATGTTTTTCATAAGCCGTGGGGGTAGCAAAAACATGTAGATGAGTCTAACAGAGAGATAATAATTTTGCTTAAAGGACCTATGATCTATGCATCTATGAACCTTCCTGATAGTTGCCGTACCTCAATGATGAGGAAGTAAGGAGGAAGGCGACCATGTCTGCATTGGGAAATAATCTGACTGCCCCCTTTCAACTAATATTCATTTTTTTTTTGGGTACAGCTAGACCATGAATGATGCATAGTTGCATACTATTAACCTCAGCAAGAAGCTCGTACTTTTTTTTAATTCGGCTATGTTTTTAGTCAACTTAGTCATGATTACTATTCATACAGGGTGCGGTTCCACTATGGACATCCAGATGTTTTCGACAGAATTTTCCACATTACTCGTGGAGGCATCAGTAAAGCTTCTAGGGGCATTAATCTTAGTGAAGATATTTTTGCTGGTGAGATCCCAGGACCATATTTTACCAAGACATACTGAGATTATATGTGTTCTAACATATCTAATGGTCTGAAGGTTTTAATTCAACCCTAAGACGTGGAAATATCACTCATCATGAATATATTCAAGTTGGGAAGGGAAGAGATGTGGGTCTCAACCAGATCTCACTTTTTGAAGCCAAAGTTGCATGTGGTAATGGGGAGCAGACACTTAGCCGTGATGTGTACAGATTAGGACATCGTTTCGACTTCTTCCGGATGCTTTCGTGTTACTACACGACCACTGGGTTTTACGTGAGCTCAATGGTAAAATTTCACCTCTATCTTCTTTGTTTATCAGTTTTCACTTAATTGGCATACATAACTGAATATAAACTATCAGCAGTTCAACTTGAAGCACCTAGAAGCGTAATTTGAAGGGCTGGGAACTTAAAATGTGAAACTAAACAGTATGCTGAAGTTTGTAATACAGATAGCGAAGACCTGTTATATTTTTTGTTTGAAACTCTGTTAAGGACTAAAGGGATTGGATGGGTAACTATTGAAAAACTTATTTCTGGTGAATACTCGTCTACTTTCTTGCAAAAAGAAAAAGAAGGGTCCATATGCACCTAAAACTATAATATCTGTATTTCACTTCCACATAAACATTCAGCAATTTTAGCTTGAGAGCTGTTTTGCGGAAGCTAAAGAGATCATTTGCATTAATACCATGAATGGGAATCTATAAATATACTGGAAGACATTTAGCAAGGACGAGGTCTTTTTCCCCTGCACAAATATGACACCTTTTGTTTGGTAGTTGATGATACTAACTAGAGATATTCTGACAGTGACTGGGATACCTGTGATTTTAGGTATTAATTGCTATATATTAACTTTTAAAACTTTCACATAGTTACGTGGAAGCATGCAACTAATAATTTTAACCGAGTATCTGTGGTACTTGTAGTGGAAATATCTGTATTGAAAGTTTTGTGCAATTTTCATCTGTAATCTAAAGAAAGAGGAAACGAATTGTACTAAAAATAATGTTATATCAGCTTATCGCTAATTGATTCAATGCAGCTGGTTGTCCTTACTGTTTATGCATACTTGTACGGAAGGATTTACCTATCACTGAGTGGCTTAGAGAGAACCATTATGAGATTCGCGAGATCCAGGGGAGATGATGCTCTAGAGACTGTCATGGCATCCCAATCTATTGTTCAGCTGGGTATTTTAATGACATTGCCAATGCTTATGGAAATTGGATTAGAGAGGGGCTTTAGAACTGCTGCTGGTGATCTAATTATCATGCAGCTTCAACTAGCATCCGTGTTCTTTACTTTCTCTCTTGGGACAAAGCTACATTACTTTGGGCGAACAGTTTTACACGGTGGAGCTAAATACAGAGCAACTGGGCGTGGTTTTGTTGTGAGACATGAGAAGTTTGCTGAAAACTACAGAATGTATTCAAGAAGCCATTTCACAAAGGCTCTTGAACTGATGGTTTTGCTTATAGTTTATCATGCTTATGGCTCAGGGTTTGAAGGCTCTGAAGCCTATGTATTCATCACCTTCTCAATGTGGTTTCTTGTAATTTCCTGGTTGTTTGCTCCTTTTATTTTCAATCCATCCGGATTTGAGTGGCAGAAGATAGTCGATGACTTTGAGGATTGGGCCAAATGGATAAGTAATCGTGGTGGAATTGGTGTTCCAGCAACCAAAAGTTGGGAATCATGGTGGGATGAGGAGCAAGAACATCTCAGTTCCACAGGATTCATAGGACGGTTATGTGAAATCATCCTTTCTCTTCGTTTTCTCATCTACCAGTATGGAATTGTCTATCAGTTACGAGTCACCCAGAATGACAAAAGTATTATGGTGAGCATAATAAGTTACCCATCTTCATGATAATACGGTTCAATTCCCATGGAAATTTTCTTATTTTACCCATGATATATTTCTACTTGGAATGCAAACTTATTCACAATTAGGTTACCATCTCATTTTCCCTGGCATATCATTTTAACTTTTATGGCTGAAGCCTGATGAGAATATGGTCCTACTTGTAGGTTTACGGATTGTCTTGGCTCGTCATTGTTGCTGCAGTGCTCATTCTGAAGGTCATTCCTAACAGCCTATAATGAAATCAAACCTTTTAAATTTTTCATTCATGTTAATTTTGCCTCCCAATGACCAACTTTCTCCTGAATTGTATCTATGTTTCTTCAACATCTCCCATTTGGCAGATTGTTTCCATGGGGAGGAAAAAGTTCAGTGCAGATTTCCAGTTGGTCTTCAGACTCCTAAAGATGTTCTTGTTTATCAGTTTCATCGTCACACTTGCCATCTTCATAAGATTCCTGGAACTCACAGCTGGTGATATTTTTGCCAGCTTGTTGGGCTTCTTGCCGACTGGATGGGCTCTCTTACAGGTAATTAACTCTCTCAGAACCTCTCTACATTTCAGAATAAGGTTGATCCCTTGATGGTTGTCACTTACTAATATAATATGGATTAATTCTGTTGACAGATAGCACAAGCCTGCAGGCCTGCAATCAAAGGATTGGGTATGTGGGGTTCTGTTAAAGCTCTAGCAAGAGGGTACGAATACCTTATGGGTTTACTTATCTTTATGCCGGTGGCAACTTTGGCCTGGTTCCCATTCGTATCTGAGTTCCAAGCTAGGATGCTTTTCAACCAAGCCTTCAGCAGAGGTCTCCAGATTCAACGTATTCTGGCTGGTGGGAAGAAGCACAATTAAGTAAAATTATCGATAATTTATGCTCACTTTTGTCTAGTTACCCAAAGTTATACAAATACTATATATGTATGAACTTGTATTTTAAAGATATTTCATGAAATATGGACCTTTTGGTTTTGTGTGGTGGAGAGGTCAGGGTAAGTAGGTAAGTAGATCACATAATATAGCCATTGACACTCTGCCTACTGTAGTATTTGTTTGCAACCACCTTTTTTTTTTTTTTTTTTTTTTCAGTTCTTTATTACAATATGGAGTTCTATATATTAGATACCATAAGCAAGATCCATAACCAGAAACATTTGGTTCACAAGTATAGATCCTAAGCTGATCCTTAAAAACTAATTCACAGAACTAACATAAACCATCGTATTTGGTTCTGAAGCAAAATCCCAAAAAGAATCTTGAACATTGCTCCAGAATCATAAATTGAGACCTATATCAATGTAACTGAAGTAGAAGCCAAACCAAGAACAAAAAAAAAAAAAGGTGATTCTATGTTTATTTTGATTTCAAGTCGAAAACTCCTGCGGAGTAATATAGCAGGGAAGATCTGGTGGAGCTAGGCGGCGGACATCAGTAATGCAACCACCACAATACGCCATCCTAGGGTCTCCAATCGGATCAAAGCTTGTTGTTCCATCAATTTATAGCAGAAAGCTTCTGTGCATGCACAGAAGCTTTCTGCTATAAATCTGTCAGTAACATTTATCTTTCGCAAAGGGTGGGGCTATGTTCATGTTCTTAAGGTGGGCTTTAAGAACCTAAATATGTATATATATCACCCTGGATTGATTAAGAATTTGTATGTTCATATAATTTTGCTAGCTGATTATCGCCATAAGTTCACGATCTCCGCAGCAGAAAATAATGAGAAAGTTGCTCCTGATGATGTGATCCAAAAATTCATTTTCATGAAATTAATCATTCAGCTACCAAAGTGAGGAGATACCAATTCCTGATGTGATTTTCATATTATTTTGTAAAATCAGTATTTTAACTTGATCTTCACCCATGAATAAAGAGGAAGTGTTGTAAAAGACTTCGTTATCCTAAATAAGATATAATAATTTGCACTAAGATCAATCGATTCCATTCGTTTTGGCAGAGGTCAGTTTGTACAAGCTTATAAGACAGTTGGAGTATTGTTTGAATATTTCGGGGCTGTCAATGAGACGGTGGTTACAGATGATGATCAGGATGAAGTTGCTCCTGATGAGGTTGGTGTTTAGCAGAAGAATGATTGTTTCATCAAATGGCATACTAACAATATTCATCATTTAATACTACTCACCGATTGTTGCTGCAGCACCAACAGACGAGCAAGTCGATCCTGATGAGGTCAGGTTCAATTTTTATTTTTATCCCTCACCTGGGCAGCGGCATGACTGGTTTCATGATAATGACTTTTGGAGAAAAATATGGATTTCATAGAGAGACTAAAATAGTCGTGAATAAATGTTACTGACAGATTATTGCTGTAGCAGAAAATGCCAAGAAAGTTGCTCCGGATGAGGTTAGGTTTTTTATTTCCTCACTTTGCTAGCTGAAGCCTGAACGATTAATTTCATGATAATGAATTTTTGGAGAGAAATATGGTTATCCCAGAGAGACCAACAATAGTCATGAATTAATGCTATGACAGATCACTGCTGCACCAGAAAATGGCGAGAAAGTTGCTTGTGATGAGGTTAGGCGGCTTTTCTCTTCATATATAACCTAGCTAGCTGCATAGTTTGGTTTCATGATAATTAATTTTTAGAGCAAAGTATAGATTTTACATAGAGACTAACAATAAGGAATTAATGTTACTAACAGATTGAGGCAGCAGAAGCAAATGATGACATCGTCCAAAAAAGGAACGGAAATTATACTCCCTATAATATTCTTCCTTTGGATTCTGTGGGTGCATGATCACCATCCTCCATATATAATGCAGCTCGAAGAGGTGATATTAACGTCCCATCCGATTGGTGATTATACATACATGTTGGGTGAAATATTAAAATTTTGCACTACGTGATCATATCAGGTGAAAGCTGCTGTGACTGCCCTGCGGAACACTGGTGGCTTAGCATGCCCTGCCAAATCTGAGCAACATAATGTATTGGAGTTGGACTTGCTCGACTGGCTAAGATCCGTGTTTGGTTTTCAGGCGTGTATTGTCGAATTATTAAATGAGATAACTCATTTATTCACGAGGATATTTAATTTATTGAGTACCATTTGCTATGTGCGATAACGTCAGAAACCAAAGGGAACACTTGTTGATGTTGCTCGTGAATATTCACATAAGGCTTATCCCCATGCCGGAACCACCAAACCAAGTATGTTTTCCAAATTTTGAATACATCTGTATGTTTCTAAATTCTAATCATAGCTAGTAATTAATGATACTGTGTACATGGCTGGATTTCAGTATCAGCAGCCTTCACGTTACAACTTTAACTCCTTAATTTGATTTTTCACTTGTCTGATCATCGATCACAATTGCATTCTTGTTTTCTCTGCATTATGAATCTAATTGTTTACTCAAGTACTGTAAAGTTACATCCTTATTTTTCCGTAGCTTGATGATAGGGCTGTGAATGCACTCATGAATAAGCTTTTCAAGAACTACAAGAGCTGGTGTAAATACTTGGGCAAAAAACACAACTTAAGGTTTGATGGTTCGTTTGTGGAGCGTATTTTCAGCAGCTTTCTCTCTCCTTGTCATTTCGTAGTGCAATTGCATATTCACTTGTGGAGAACTTGGATCACCATTTTATTCATTAGAAACTCTTTTGTAGGCTCCCTCAGGGACAGCAGGAAATGCAACAAAGGAAGATACTTTACATGGGTCTTTATCTTCTTATTTGGGGAGAAGCAGCTAATGTTCGCTTCATGCCTGAGTGTCTATGCTACATTTTCCACAATGTGAGTGATGTATTCTTCTTTATAAAACTGTAGATGTATCACCTATGTAATTACTGGATGTGCAAAAGTGGACGTAATAGATTGAATGCTTCAGATGACTTTTGAACTCCATGGTCTCTTAGCTGGAAATGCCAGCATTTCTACCAGAGAGAACATCAAGGCTTCTTATGGTGGGAATGATGAAGCTTTCTTGATGAAAGTTATAACGCCTGTTTACCGGGTTACTGAAATCGTAAGCTTTTGCACAGGCAGTGGATAGTTAGTTTACGAAGTAAATGTTTAATTATGGTTCAGAGAAATTTTACAATCTAGTGCGCGTATGAATTTAGGAAGCCAAGAAATGCAAAAATGGAAAAGCCCCCCACACATCCTGGTGCAACTACGATGATTTAAATGAATTCTTTTGGTAAACACTTCGAAGCAGAATGCTTTTTTGTTGCTGGGGCTAGTTATATTTTTTGTTCACTTGTGATATGAAAACTACTGTAGGACTTTGGACTGCTTCTCTACGGGCTGGCCTATGCGTGATAATGGAGAGTTTTTCAAATCAACACGAGATAAAGCTCAGGTAGTATTAGTATACATTGATTTCTCAGTTAGTGATCTGATTGGTTAACTAAGTTATGCTGTCCTCCCAGGGAAACCATTCTCATAAAAAAACTAGAAGGATGGGGAAATCATTCTTTGCTAAATCTCGAAGCTTTTGGCATATTTTTCGAAGTTTTGATCGTCTATGGACATTTCTCATACTTGGCCTGCAGGTTCATGATTAAATCTGGAAAATTACTGTACATGTACTCAGCACTGCTTTCTTAAGTGCTCTTACTAACCTTTGGGACTGATCTGATGCAGATTATGCTTATCATGGCATGGAGTAATGTGTCTCTTTTTGATATCTTCCAGAAGAATGTCCTTTACAACCTGTCAAGTATTTTTATCACAGCAGCATTACTCCCATTCATTCAGAGTACGTATGTAATTCTAATTGTAGAAAATATTGGAAGGAGTTGAGGATTACAATGGATATATATATGTCCCTCATTGATATTCTCGACATATTACATGGCATGCACTTGATGGACTGTTCACGAGATTGATATGCAGATCTCAACACTAATATTATGCCTTGGATATCCACATAACAAATGAGATCGGGGAGTTATTAATTTAATTTATATTTCAAAAAGCTTAGTACTGCATAACTGATCGAGATATTGTCTTGGAAAATCTTTGTAGGTATTTTGGATCTTAAGCTGAACTTCCCGGGCTATCTCAGATTGAGTTTCACTAATGTCTTGAGGACCACCCTCAAGATAGTTGTCAGCCTTACCTGGTCCGTCGTCCTTGTTGTGTGCTATATGCACCAAAATAATTCATTTTCATTTGGGAGAATCAGAGATGAGCTGTCATTCCTTGATAAAGTTAAAGGAGTGCCTAGATTATACCTCATGGTGGTAGCATTATATCTGCTACCAAATTTACTGGCAGCAATCTTATTTATTTTTCCAATGCTGAGATGCTGGATCGAGAACTCTCATTGGCTAATCATTAGGCTTCTCCTGTGGTGGTCACAGGTATATATGTGGTCTTCCTGCTCTCTATTGTTAAGCAGCAATAGGGGTGATTTAGAAATGTTCTTTGTCAAAACTCCAGAGTCATTCTATTGGAATTTCCATGAAAAGAAGCTTTTACTAACCAAGGTCAAAACATACGCATTAACAGTTAAGAACTGAAATGTAGAACCAAGATTGGCCATATGATGCTGAATGTCATATTGCTTGATAATATCTTTCTCTTTGCAGATGTTCCTTTCTATCTTAAATGAAATGTAAATTAAAAGAAAAAGTGTTCATGATCATGTAATTGGGCCTGAAAAAGTTTTTCCCACAAATTTTGCAGCCAAGAATCTACGTGGGAAAGGGAATGCATGAAAGTCAATTTGCTCTCGTCAAGTGAGTTTTTAGAAGTTTGTTCCCATAAGTTGTTTCATCTGTCTTGTGTTCGACTTTATCTTCTTTGCTGATTGTAGGTACACATTATTCTGGGTGATGCTTCTTTGTTCAAAATTTGCATTCAGCTACTTTATGATGGTAATTTTGACACCCTTTTGCTAGTCAATAGATTGTTTGTGGATGTAGATGGCCTTTTCCTTATGTTAATCTCTGGTTTCACTCAGATAAAACCTTTGGTACGGCCCACCAAGGAGATAATGAACATTCGGCACATTAAATATGCCTGGCATGAGTTTCTTCCTGATGGTATGTAATTCGATCATTTAGTTTTTGCCAGCTGATAGTCTTCTCAATATACAGATTCAGATAAATTTCTTATAATTTTTCTGGGTGCAGTACTTGCATCTGGTTTACGTTGATAATTCTAATGTCTGCACGCACTTCTATTTACAACTGTGATGGATCTAAAACTTCTATTTACGCTAACCATTCAGTTCCTTCTTTATTGCCTCCCCCACCAAATGATATTGTTGCTTAATTATCATGTTTCATAAATTTCCATCTTATGCACTTCTGGACTTGCCAACTAGGTGCTTTGATCTTATAACATTTTGCTCAAGAACTAATAAAGTGTCTCGTAGTACTTCTGGTTATACTTATCTATATAGTATATGATGAAGTACAACCTAATCTAAAAACTCTTGAATTTCCAGATTACAAACTTGACATAATCCTCAACTGTCAAGTGTTTCCATGCAATTTTTTACATCTTAAAGTTTTTCTTTTGTTCTTTCATTGCAAATAATATTCTCCTATGAACTCATGCATGAATGCAGTTCCGAACAACTTTGGAGCAGTTCTTGCCATATGGGCACCGGTTATTTTTGTAAGTTCTTATCCACATTATCTTCACTTTACTATTGATGTTGGCATATATCCAAATTGCTGTTTCGTTTCACTGTAATTATCATTTTCTCTTCATTATCACATACTATCTCATAATCGTAATGATATCAAGCAGGTTTACTTTATGGACCTCCAGATCTGGTATGCTATATTCTCTACCTTGTGTGGAGGTTTGATTGGGGCATTTGAACATCTTGGCGAGGTATACTTTTAGTATAATTTGTCTGGCAATTCTCCTTTTAGAACTGCCGGATAATTTTGCCTCACCAGGTTCGTCATGTCACTCTATCAATCTTTTTGAGCTTTGGGGGTTTAAAACAGTTTTTTGACAGCTGACAACATTAATTGCTATCATATTCCATTTGTTGATAACATGTGATAGCTCATCACGCTTACTTTGCTTGAGCTATGTTCACTTAAGTTTGCTTCCCCTGCCTCTCAACAGATTCGAACACTTGGCATGCTAAGGTCACATTTTCAGTCTTTACCTGCGGCATTTAATGATTACTTGGTGCCGTCAAACAGAACTAGGAATAAAAGATTTGCTCTTTCAAAGAGATTTCAGGTTATTTTGCCTTGACTCTAGTTATACTAGTATCTTTCTTGCTCCAAGGAATGGCTCCAGTCATCTCAATCCTCTACATGCATTTCACTGTTTGTAGGCAACTGAGAGTAGGAGAAGTGAAGCTGCAAAATTTGCTCAGTTGTGGAATGAGGTGATATCTAGTTTCCGCGGAGAAGACCTCATAAGCAACAGGAAATTAAAAGCCCCGTAACTTTGATTTTTGTTCGGTTTTTATTTTTTAAAAACTTGAAGCAAGGAACTAAACTTGTAGTAATTTATTAACCCAGGGAGATGGATCTGCTTTTGGCCCCTTATTCTTTTGATCCTAGTCTGAAGGTAATTCAGTGGCCCCCATTTTTACTTGCTAGAAAGGTAAAACAGGGTATTTAGTTGTAATTTCTGTCCTTATCCTCCGTTATATGTATGTAAAATTGTTTCACCCCCTGGTATTGCAGATCCCGATTGCTCTGGATATGGCAGCCCAATTTCGGACTAGAGATGCTGACCTTTGGAAGCGTATATCTGCTGATGAATTTATGAAATGTGCTGTCATCGAATGCTATGAGTCATTTAAACTTGTCTTGCATGCACTGATAAATGGAGAGACTGAAAAAGGTCATTTTAATTTAAAATTTCTCCATGGAGCTTGTTGCTGTATTAGTTCATGAAGTAATTGATTTAGAACTCTATCTTTTGCTTGCTTTGAACAGGATAATAGGAATTATTACAAAAGAAGTTGAAAGTAGTATATCAAAAGGTACCTTCCTTGCAGATTTCCGAATGAAGTCTTTGCCTGATCTCTGTAAGAAGTTTATCGAAATTCTGGAGATACTGGTAAGTTTCTTGTGATCAATATTACCTGCCTACCACATTATAATAGGTTCTTGTTTGACACATGGATCGTTTCACCTTTCCTTGTATTCTGCAGAAAGATGGCGTTCCATCCAATAAAGAACGTGTTGTCCTGTTGTTGCAAGATATGTTTGAAGTAGTTACCCATGACATGATGGTGAACGTGATCTGGTTGGTGCAATATCATATCTAGATATTGTCCCTATTTAAAATAAGGCAAAACTTCAAGCATATACGCACCATATGTTTTGTGCCTGCTAATTATTAGGATGTCTTTTAATTTGTCCAATTCGTGCAGTGAGATTGCTGAACTTGGTCAAGGTAGCAAGGACTCCGGAAAGCAACCATTTGCCGATTATCTTCCCTTCACCACACAAGGAGACACAATGGGACGAGCAGATTAATGCAAATGTATTGTAACACTTATATCCCTCTCTTGTCAATTTTGTGGTGTACTAAGCTAAGCAGATGAAGGGTAAGGTAAGCACAAGTATCCTGACGTATCCACATTTCATTTTTCCTCGCAGATAAAACGCCTGTACATGCTCCTAACTGTCAATGAATCTGAAATTGAGGTTCCAACAAACCTTGAAGCACGTCGGAGGATAGCTTTTTTTGCAAACTCACTTTTCATGGACATGCCAGTTGCACCAAGAGTTCGGAGAATGTTATCATTCAGGTGTTGTTCTAGTCCTTACTAGTTTATGCATGCTATTTGCCATGTACCGTGTCATTTTATCTGATGTGACTGAAATTCGGCTTATGAGAGCTAATATTCTTCCAGAAGCAGTTGGCATTTAATAAATCTGAGTCAATATTCAATTTGCTTGACAGTGTCATGACCCCCTATTACTGCGAGGATACCGTCTACTCCAAGACTGACCTTGAAATGGAGAATGAAGATGGCGTTTCTATCCTATATTACCTTCAAATGATTTATCCAGGTCGATCTACTTAATGTTACAAATCTGACATATATTAGTTGTTCAATTCACAGTTACAATTTGTCACACTCCTCTAGTGCCATACATATTATCTATTATTCTACCTGGAAAATCTGTTAATAATTCACGCAGATGAATGGAAGAACTTCATGGAGCGTTTAAACTGCGACGCATCTGAACTTTTCAAAAATGACGAACACATACTTCAGCTGCGCCACTGGGCCTCACTGAGAGGACAGACTCTTAGTAGAACAGGTGAATGAGCCTATTGTTTTCTCTTGCTATCATCTCTTCTCCTTCAGATATTTGGTGCGAATATTTGTTTTATGTGCAGTGAGAGGGATGATGTATTATAGAAGAGCCTCGAAGCTTCAGGCTTTTCTTGACATGGCTACAGAGAATCGTAAGATGTACATGTATAGAATTTTTAGCATGTAAAAATCTCTGATTCTTCTTCCTTTTCTCTTGCGTTTTCTTTTTTTGGTTGGTTTGTGTAAATGAAACAGAGATACTTGAAGGCTCTAAATCTATTTCTGAAGCATCCGAGGAAGGGAAAAAGAGCGGAAGATCCATGTATGCTCAACTGGAAGATGTAGCAGACATGAAATTTACATATGTTGCAACGTGCCAGAACTATGGAAATCAGAAGCGGAATGGAGATCGTCATGCAACTGAGATTTTAAATCTGATGGTTAAGTCAGTCCCACAATTTTGGCAACAGGAGAAGCTATATGAGATTCTTTTACTTCATATGGTAATGATTTCATTTTTCCACATTGATGCAGTAATCCATCTCTCCGTGTAGCGTATATAGATGAAGTTGAAGAAGAGGATGGTGGAAAAAACCAAAAGATTTATTACCGTGTATTGGTTAAAGCTGTCCATGATCTTGATCAGGTAGCTAGGTTCTGTTTAAATTTTTGAGGAAACTAAAATGGCTGGTCTCAATGTGAAAGCTGATCCAATCCTTTTTTTTTGTTATGAATAAAGGAGATCTATCGTATAAAGCTCCCTGGATCAGCTACGATAGGGGAAGGGAAGCCTGAAAACCAGAATCATGCTATTATTTTTACTCGAGGGGAAGCACTTCAGGCCATTGATATGAATCAAGTAATTAAGTGGACCCTGTCTTCATTTCGCCATTAGGAAATATGCGGAGTGAAAAGTATGGAATAATTGCTTGCTTATTTTGACAGGATAATTATTTGGAAGAAGCTTTTAAGATGCGCAACTTGCTTGAGGAATTCAATGAGGATCATGGGGCTCGTCCACCAACAATCCTGGGTGTTCGGGAGCACATTTTCACCGGAAGGTTGGCTGTTATTAGTTTAAATTTTCTACCAATTAAGTAAGTAGTTATCCAGTTTGGCTCTTTGATCCATCAGCCTGGCCTTCACATGCAGTGTATCATCATTGGCTTGGTTTATGTCAAATCAAGAAACAACCTTTGTCACCATTGTTCAGGGAGTTCTTGTGCAACCTTTGAAGTATGTTGTTTCCCTTTTTTTTTTCCTGTGAGAAGTTTGTATGTTTTCTTGATTCGCCTGAGTTATTTTAGACGGCAGCTTAGTCTTCATGATTTCTTGCTTTCATACAGGGTGCGATTCCACTATGGACATCCAGATGTTTTCGACAGAATTTTCCACATTACTCGTGGAGGCATCAGTAAAGCTTCTAGGGGAATTAATCTCAGTGAAGATATTTTTGCTGGTAAGATCCCAGGACCATATTTTACCAAGACATACTGAGATTTTGTATGTTTTCTAACATATCTAATGGTCTAAAGGTTTTAATTCAACCCTAAGACGCGGGAATATCACTCATCATGAATATATTCAAGTTGGGAAGGGAAGAGACGTGGGTCTCAACCAGATCTCACTCTTTGAAGCAAAAGTTGCATGTGGTAATGGGGAGCAGACCATCAGCTGTGATCTGTACAGATTAGGTCATCGTTTCGACTTCTTCAGGATGCTTTCATGTTACTACACTACCACTGGCTTTTATGTGAATTCCATGGTAAAGAAATTTCGCATTTCTGGTTACATGCTGGTAAATATAATTTCTAATTCAATGTACTCAGACAATAAGTATTACATGATCATATCGTTCATTGATCTGATGCAGCTGGTTGTCCTTACCGTTTATGCATTCTTGTACGGACGTATTTACCTTTCACTGAGTGGCTTAGAGAAAAGAATCTATAGACTCATGAAGTCCAAGGGACATCATATCCCACAGAATGTAATAGCATCAGAATCTCTATTTCAAATGGGTGTTTTAATGACGATGCCAATGCTTATTGAAATTGGACTAGAGAGGGGCTTTAGTACTGCAGCTGGTGATCTAATTATTATGCAGCTTCAACTGGCATCCGTGTTCTTTGCCTTTTTTCTTGGGACAAAGCTACATTACTTTGGGCGAACAGTTTAACACGGTGGAGCTAAATACAGAGCGACTGGGCGTGGTTTTGTTGTGAGACATGAAAAGTTTGCTGAAAACTACAGAATGTATTCAAGAAACCATTTCACAAAGGCTCTTGAACTGCTGGTTTTGCTTGTAGTTTATCATGCTTATGGCTCAGGGTTTGGTGACTCTGTAGCCTTTGTGTTTGCCACCTTCTCAATGTGGTTTCTTGTAATTTCCTGGCTGTTTGCTCCTTTCATTTTCAATCCTTCAGGATTTGAGTGGCAGAAGATAGTAGACGCCTTTGAGGATTGGACCAAATGGATCACTAACCGCGGTGGAATTGGCGTTCCAGCAACCAAAAGTTGGGAATCGTGGTGGGATGAGGAGCAAGAGCATCTCAGTTCCACAGGGTTTATAGGATGGTTATGTGAAATCATCCTCTCTCTTCGGTTTTTCATCTACCAGTATGGAATTGTCTATCAGTTGCGAGTCACCCGGCATGACAAGAGTATTATGGTGAGCACAACAAATTGCCTGTCTTCATGATAATATGCTTCAATATTGTCCAGGAATTTTTCTTCCTGGGATTTCATTTTATTGCTGAAGCCTGATGAGAATATATTCGTGCTTGTAGGTTTACGGATTGTCTTGGCTTGTTATTGTTGCTGTACTGCTCATTCTGAAGGTCAGTTCCATACAGCTTACACTGAAACCAAACCTTGTTTGATTTGTCATACATGTTAATTTAGGCTTCACATTTTCCTGAATCCTATCTATGTTTCTTTAACATCTTTCGGTTCTCAGATTGTTTCCATTGCAGATTACCAGATGATGTTCAGATTCCTAAAGCTACTCTTGTTTATCAGTTTCATAGTCACACTGAGCATCTTGATAAGATTCCTCAAATTCACAACTGGTGATGTTTTCGCCAGCTTGTTAGGTTTCTTGCCGACTGGATGGGCTCTCTTACAGGTAAGCTTTTCTGCAGAACCATTGTGGTTTCATAGAGATCAACTCAATCTCATAAACGTTCCACTTTGCAAATTGATACCCCATTTTGAATTCCTAAAGTTCTCATAGGATAGGGAGTTCTTGCCAGTTGCCATTGGTTGTCGTGAATTGATCTGATCAATGATGGAATGAATTCTGTTTGCAGATAGCACAAGCCTGCAGGCCTACGCTGAAGGGTGTGGGTATGTGGGGTTCCGTTAAAGCTCTAGCAAGAGGGTACGAATACCTTATGGGGCTACTTATCTTTATGCCAGTTGCAACTATGGCCTGGTTTCCGTTCGTATCAGAGTTCCAGGCTAGGATTCTTTTCAACCAGGCTTTCAGTAGAGGGCTCCAGATTCAACGAATTCTGTCTGGTGGAAAGAAGAACAATTAACTGACAGGTTCTACAAGATTGGCCTGTTTGATGAAAATATATTGCTCATTCAGAATACTTAATCATATACTTATGACAAATGAATTTGACCAACAAAAGTGAAAAAATCTTCCATTTGGTCTTGTAGATTTGGTCTCGTAAGTTTTTTTCCGGCTAGACAAATTTAAATTACAGGAAATTCGCTCCAATTCATTTCGAAAAGGAAAACTGGTGAAGATCCACCTTCAAATGGAAACATTAAAATACATAAAAGCTACATTCTGATGCCCTTAGGTCAGAAATTTATCTCACGCCTTTCTGCGAAAAATTTGCCAGTCACCAAATTTTCCGGAAGCAATGCAAGCCATACTGTAGTATCAGCCGCATCTTCTGGGCTGGTATGCCCTTCCCAACCGGTCATAGCAGTCTTCACCCACCCTGGACAACAGCAGTTGATAAGTATCTTTCGATTTTCATCTGATAATCTTTTCGCCATCAGTCTCGTGTAAGCATTCATGGCTAATTTTGACAAAGAGTAGTCAGTAAAAACTTGAGGCCATCCTCCATTTTGCCAACTTCCATCTTTTACTTGTTCCAAAAAAGAATGCATTGTTTGATCAATCAACTCCTCGGAGAGCGATTCATTCTCTTCAAGCTTTCTTCTCAAATCAAGATTACCAATTCTATTTCGCCTTCCATTCAATCTTCCCAATCGCGACGTCACATTAACAATGCGAGCACCCAGATCTGAAACTCGCATCAGTGGAATCATGGCCTTGATCATATTTTTAGTCCCCCAGTAATTGATTTCCATAACTTTATCAGCAAATTCCACAGAATTATCAGACCCGATATTGAAATTTACTCCTGCATTGTTTACCAAAATATCTATGCCACCATAGCTTTCTTTTATCCAGGTAGCAAGCACTTCAATAGACAAAGGGTCCGCAATATCAAGCTGATGGAACACCACACTCTGACCTTCTTCTTGTAAGATCTTTGCTGCCGCTTTTCCAACTACAGCGTCTCGCGACGTAAGAACAACTGTCAATCCATGTGAAGCAAGCTGGCGCACAATCTCAAATCCGATTCCCCGGTTTGCACCAGTCACAACCGCAATAGTGTTGGAAGTCCACCATTTCTGGTGATCGGCGTAGGGAATTGTGCGGAGGAGCGACACCTCTTGGCGGCGTTGCTCTCGTCTTGCTCTTGCTCTCTCCTTTTTATCCATCACTTCAAAAGGTTGTTAAAATATTGTTAGCTGAAGCAGAGTGGCAACTGGTCCAGCAAGCAAGCTCATCATTTTCAAATAAAGTAACAATCTTTTTACTAATAGTGAACCAGACAAGAAAGTTCAAGAGTATTTACAGAAAAGATACGACGATCTTTTCAAGAACTATAAAATACATGCAATCACAAGCTTTTAAGTATTAGGCGAAGCCAAATTCTCGTAAAAGTCAAGAATTTACTAATATAAAGTAAAATCATATATCTCCCCAAGTGTATGGCACACTCATCTTATTACGACTAATGTTATATTTAGGAAAATCAAGTCTCGTACTCATAGGCCAAAACAAGCAAAATCAAAATACAGTGATAAACAAAACAATAACAGATTACAGTTGAATCTACTTGCAGCAAAATCAAATAATTTTAGCAGAACAGAAATTTCAGATAATCCTGATAAAAATATACAGAGATAAAGATGAGAGAGCTCACAAGAGACGAGATTCTTCGTAAAGCCTGAGAAAAGGAAAAGCTTGTAATGAACTGTTGAAAGGGGATTTTGATTAGGGCACCGTAGAGTTGATTGAAGCAGAAGCTGTCCTGTCCTGAAACTATGTCGTTTTTAGGCTTCCTAAAAAAGGAAAGTTACCGTATGGATTTCGATTGTGAAATTACGGTTATGCCCCGAGGTGTGATTTCTTTCCATCGGGATTACGGTAAGTCTGTTTATAAGGATTTCCTTAAATCCTGATTAGCAAGTCGCTGCTAGCAGTGTATGCGTTCTAGTAATCTCTGTTCACAACAATGTCATTTTTATTTGGCGGTCACGTTTTCATTTTAACTGGATTTAATCCTAAATGTAAATTACTCAATCAAATTATATAATGAAATTTTAGGACCTAAAGTTTCATTATATAATTTGAATTTATATTTACTTCTGAGATTAAATCCGAAAAAATGTTCTTGACAAAAATAGAAAGTGAACATTTGTTTTAATTATGAGAATAATATTTTCAAACAATTATAAATTCATAATTGCATAAGCCAACTGTTAGGCTCTGTTCTCTTCAACTGAAAACTCATTCAGTTCAGTTCAGTTCTGCTTAGTTATATTTTATACTACAATTAAGTTCAATTCAGTTCAGTAAATTTCAGTTGAAAAGAACAAAGCCTTACTCGTCTATGTTTCTATTGCGCTAAACCTCTCAAAATTTGCGCATACCCTCAAGAGATTGACGTACGATTGATGCGAAAAAGCTTACACTATATATAAACTTGTGCATTTATTGTGCTCAAAACTTAGCCATTGTGGTTTAATGTTTCCAATTTAGAATTCGTAACTTCCCTTTGTGTCTAATGCCCCAAAAGACGAATGGTATGATCATAGCAAGACTCTAGAAATACGGATGTCTGTTCCTCTAAAAGATTTAAAAGTATCGGATTGGACTTCATCCATTTCCCAAAGTCAGCATGAGGAAGATTCTCCTCTGGAAATGATAAGCAGGCTACGAGGTTATGAATATTTAGCAGCTACCGAAGTGATTGCTACGGTTGTTAATGTCTTCCATGTGCACTAGAACTATGACAGGTAAGATTTATACAGATTTCTTCGCAAGGCAGACACGATAAGGGAACTATTTGAAGCATACCGATCGCAAGCTAGACCTGAATCAAACACCAGCAGGAGCATTAACTTGCTTGGAAATCAGGTCGAGTCATGGGCTACGTTGTAGGTTAATGTCCTTTTCCCTCCTGGTGTCTTTGTGGACTAGTGTCGTTGTTGGATATGTTTTGTTGCTAAACTGGAAAATTTATTTTCTTCATATGGTTTATATCGCAATATATGCGTCTTTCAGAAGATCTTTTATGAATCATCTATTGTAAGAAAATTTGCAGAGAGTTTCAATGTAGTGATAAGCTCCATATACTTGAAGGAATTCTGCGAATTAATTTTTCTTTTAGGTTCTGAAACTTTGCCAAAAAATATTACACAACACATTGTCAGCCATAATGAAACACTTTGGTTATACATCTTTCAACTCGCAAATGTTTCTTAAACTTAACTTCACTAGATTTACTATATTCATGTTTACTCACTAAATTAAGCGCGACCTCTGAAAATGAGTTTGTGATTTCTTCCATTGTTAGGCATTTTTTCAACCTAAAACTCATTCGATTCGATTCAGTTGATTCGATTCGATTCATTTCGATTCACTTCGATTCAAATTGCCTTCGCCTTGATTCGATTCATTAAATTCATATTATTATTATTATTGTTGTTGTTGTTGTTGTTGTTGTTGTTAATAATAATAATAATAATAATAATAATAATATTATTATTATTATTAATATTATTTTATCATTTATTTACACCGATCTTTTATGAGGAAAATAAGAAAATTTATCCAATTGAGTTATTTTCAACTTTTTTCTTTCTTTCTTTTAATAATTTTTTAGTAGATCAATGAAATAAAGAGTATAGTTACAATTTGAACTAACAAAAAATCTACATGTTCAAAAACTCCAAAACAAGTTAAACCAAACCAAAAATCGGACCAAACTTTATAAAAATAATATTATATATCACAAATATTGAAAAATGGCAGTTATTCCTCTATATTATCTTCCTCGCTCTATATTATCTTCCTCGGCTCTATATTGCACGGAATAGAGTGTCAAATTCTCAATGTCATCGCCTTTATGCACTGCTCATCGCTTTTCCTTGTCGGGTTCAATAAATCATTATCCACTCCTTGGACATTGATATCATGTTGCAAAACTGGTATTTCAAGTTTACACATGCGCATAAAATTATGCACAGTGAAGGTAGCAACAATCACATATATTTGATATGTGTCTTCCATTTGAGGCATCGTATAAAGTACCTTCCACGCTTTGGTTTTAAAGTTTGTTATACAATAATAAATAAAAATGTAAAATGAGAAAAAAGTAGGAAGAATGTGAGAAAGATGACAAAATAATATATTTTTTAATTGTGATTATATATACCATCATATAATTGTTATTATTATTACACAATAATTTCTTGATTCGATTCGATTCATTCGATTCGATGAAATTTGATTGAAAAAGAGCCTTACTTGTATTCTTTAAGTCTCGTCTTTTCAAATCAAATTTACCGAATCGAATCAATTGTAATATAAAATATAAGCAGAATCAATTAAACCGAATCGAATCAATGAATCGAATCGACCGAATCGAACTGAATGAGTTTTAAGTTGAAAATAACAGAGCCTTAGTGTCTGGGCGAAGAGGGAATAAAACGGTATGAATTAGAGTGTATGGATTGACCAACTTTAAAATGCATTTCCTAAAATATAGTTAAATTTGCATATCGGCTAAAAGTTGCAAAAGTTTAATTTATTTTTATTTTTTGTAGATTTCAAATATTAAAGCTAGCTAGATAATATTTTTGAGCATTTAGTATTTTTCTAAAAAAAAAGAAAATAGACAATATTTAAAATTGAAAAGAATTACGAACTTGAGACCCTAAATAGTAGAATAATTAATGAGAGTGACAAACAACTACCATAAATTGACAAATTTCAACTTCTTACTAATATAGTATTAGTATGCGGTTTAGGACATTGAATGTGTATACATATTTGTAGATACCAAATATAAATAACAATTTGAGTGAAACAATGTAATTAATATTTTCCTAAAAGAATAAAAAAACCATATTAATTATAGTAAAAAAAAATAGTAACATGAGCTAGCAGTCCTATGAAAATACCATTTTTTCCTAAATTTTTGCGATATGGATTAGAAAATTAAATATAAATGAATGCTTGCATGTACCAAATATTAATCAAAATATCATAGCTAGTAAAGAAAAGTTATTAATGTTTTTCTGAAAAAAAAAAAAAAGAAGAAGATCATAGAACACATATAAAAGCAGGAGCCAGTAATATTTAATCAGCCACATTTTACCTGAAAATAAAAGCCACTCCATTCCTTAAGAATCATCCAAGCTAGCTGAGTTGAATCAGAGAACTTAAACATTCAAAGTGAACATATTATATTATATATATATAATGGGTTTAGAGCAAGAGAAAGCCAAGGATTCCAAGAAAATGAAGGTATATAAATACTTGTATATGTCAGACATTTATGCTGACAATCATCTTTGTTTCGCTGGTTGAGACTTGAGAGTTCTTTAATTTGTTCTGGATTTTAATTATGTGTGAACAATTTAATTAATTTCAACAAGAAATTTGTCAATTTAAATGAAAGGGCATAAACAACAGTCTAGCTATGAACATTTTCATTCTTTTTCTTTATCATATTGAATATTTGATGTATTAATAATTTTGTGTGTGAATGATTTGTACGCGTGTTTTTTGTGCATTTGAATGATAAAGATCAAACCCTTACTTTCCGGAAAATAAAATAGAGACTGCATCAAAGTGTAAACCTATGATCAAGTTAATTATTTAGGATTTGGTTCAAGAACTTGTTAACAACAACAATTGTTACAATCGGAAAATTATCTTATTTTTAAGATAAGATAGAGGTGATCATATTGAAATATAATTAAATTTTAAGATATAATCTTGTTTGCTTCGTACTAATAGCATGTCAACAAGTACATTTATCGTCTAGTAACATTGGCTAGTTCATGTTTGCTAGTTACGTTGTAAGAGAAGTTGATAATTCTTTTATAACAGTATAACTTGTGTTCATTTGAATTTCATGATCTTATTATCAATTAGAAGACATATCTGAAGCATTTCAAACTTGTTGTGATATTCAATGTATACAATTTGGAATACTAATAGACATATGTTTGCTTTGGGACAGATCAATAGTTGCGCAACATGGATATACGAAGGTCGAAAAGCACCTTGGGAGGTTTGTACTATGAGGTCATCGACTTGGAAATGTCCTCCATGTGTATGTGTTAATTTAAAACTCATGTTACATTACATCCTAATTAAGTTTTTCTTAGTTCAACAGATGGTCTAATGTAACTGCGTAATTATGTGTCATGTTTATATATAGATTTCCTTAAATCCTGATTGGCAAGTCGCTACTGGTGAAGAGAGTAGGGAGGTAGAGGCTCAGACAGAAAGGGAAACGAGAGTTTTGGAAGCTACTTGCGCCAAGTATTTGCGTAACAAGTAAGGCTCTGTTCTCTTCATTCGAAATTCATTCAATTCGATTCATTCGATTCGATTACCTTGGTTATATTTTATACTACAATTCGATTCGATTCGAATTTGATTGAAAAACGAACCAAGTATCTTCCAAATAAGGGTTAATTACACTTTCACCCCTGTAAAATTCTCGTTTTTCAAATCCCCCGAAACCCAGGTGTTCCGAAAGATCGTTACAATTTCCCCCCTGAACTTTGCTCAGGGTTTCATGGCCGTTAACTTTCGCCGTCAGTCAACGAGTCAACGCGGTCAAACCTCAAGGGATTGATGCGAAATTGCTGCGAAAAAAGAGTATACTTTATATTTACTAGTTCATTTATTTTGCTCAAAACTTACCCAATGTGGTTTAATTTCTCCAATTTTGGAACAGCCCCTTTGTGTCTAATGCCACCAAAGACGAATGGTATGATGATAACAAGACTCCACAAATACGGACGTCTATTCCTCTAGAAGATTCAAAAGTATCGGATTGGACTTCATCCATTTCCCGAAGCCAGCATGAGGAAGATTCTCTTCTAGAAATGATAAGCAGGCTACCAGGTTACGAGTATTTAGCGGCTATCGAGGCGATTGCCACGGTTGCTACAGTCTTGAATGTGCAGTACGACTGTGATCTGGAAGATTTATTCAGATTTCTTGGCAAGGCAGAGACGACAAGGAAACTGTTTGAAGCATACAGATCGCAAGCTAGACCTGAATCAAACACCAGCAGGAGCATTAACTTTTTTGAAAATCAGTGAGGCATTCGCACATGTCGAATCATGGGCTATGTTGTAGGTTAATGTTGTTTTCCCAGCTGGTGTCTTTGTAGACTAGCATTGTTGTAATGCATGTTGGGTATGTTTTGTTGCTAAACAGGAAATTTTATTTTCTTCGTATGGGTTGTATCGCAATATATGCGCCTTTCAGAGGATCTTCTATGAAGCATCTACTGTATGAAAATTCGCAGAGAGCTTCAACGTAGTGATAAGCTCCATATACTTGAAGGATTTCTGTGAATTAATTTTTCTTTTAATTATATCCAGAATTGAAGGTTTCTGAAACCTTGCCTTGCACAACATATTGACAGCCAGTTGCGACAACTAAAACCCAGAAACAGAACACATGATTAATGGTGTCAATCTTGTTTTCCAAAAACTTGATAACTCCTTACACAACATGTACTCCATCCGAACTTCATACATTAAAGTTTGCATGTAGTATTAGGTGAAAAGTTAAAAGTAATGATATGATATTGAATGGGAAAATACAATTTTAATGGCAAAATGTATACTTTGTATGTAAAGTTAAAAATTGTTTATTACTCCCTCCATTCCTTTTAAAACTTGTCATTTTACTATTCTGCGGTCAACTGTCTCCGACTTTGACCACAAATTACTCTTAAACTAAATTTTAAAACAAAGAGTTCAATAATGAAGCAAACTGGATACTTTATTATTTATATGCTTTGGCTATATCAACCATCATACGGTATTAAGAATAAGTATTTGTTCTTTGTGGCATGTGCAACTGCACAATTTCCCGTTTGTGAAATCACAACACGACTGGAATATCTTCAACTGGAGAGAATGTGCTCCAGCTCAAGCGACTAATGCTGAAGTAGCATTGTCCTCATGACCTGGTGTTTTGGGTGTTGGCCCTTGCTTATTTTGATGGCTTCCCTGATTCAACAGATGCATGCAGATTAAAGTCAGATGATTTCGGTGTTATTCAGTTCATGAGATTAATTAGCACCACTAAGACGAAGAAAAATGATGATGGCTGGATCAAATTTTATTCAGTTTTACTACTTGTAATGGTGTTAGATAGCATGCTTCTATTAGCAAATGAAGTCCCTAAAACAAGAAATGGCTGCTTTTCTTTTGAAGGAAAGCAGCCCCTAGATGTAATATTATTGAGTTATTACACACTAATTTGACATTTGATTTTCTGAAAGTATCATATTACACACAAAATTATTCTTGCCCTGTTGATTTTAACAGTAAATCTCAGGTTATTAAGCACCGAGGTTCATTATGAACAAATGGATGGAGCAACGTGATTTATCTACTTACAGCGCCTTTATGGATTAACTTCCGACTTGAAGGGGCACGTGCCATAAGTGAAGCAGCTGCAGCTGCTGCAACACGTATTCTGCATGAAGGAAGTTACAAATTATCAGGTCTTGTTAGGAATAATAACTCAAAAACCCCCTAGCTTAGCACTGTACCCATTTCTTTCCAAGTTTCTTTCGGTGAAGAGTTTTTCAGAATGCAACCGAAACCATGTGCAATAAAAATATTACTTGGAGAACTGGTGCAAGTTACATACAACACAAGTTTTCATGCATTTTCCATCTTTACTCACAATATACAGCAGCAAAGTTTGGAATTAAAAAAGTACCTTTAGTGTACATCAACAAATTCATCCGTTTCATCAACGATTTCCTCCTGAATTGCCTCAAAAATTAGTAGCTTGCAATAAAACTCTTCAAATATAAAACAATGTTAATTACCCGTACGGATTACCTGCAAAAGTTCTTCGAATACATCTTCTAAAGTAATAATGCCAATAACTTCACCATCTTCAGAGTCATCCTGCACTGGCCATCCATGCTTAACTGCGTCATTGTACGTTGAGTTTCTTATAGAAGGCGGACTTGAGAACCTTTCAATGTCAACAACAAAATTTTCTGCTACGGATTCTTTCTTTGATAGCAATGGAGCTTTTAAGTCTGAGTTCCCATTTGTTGCTTCATTCTCTTCAGACTGCTCCACAACAGAAGCTGGTTTCCTATTCTGCCTTCTAGGCTTAACCACAGCTGCCATATGGCTACTACCCTTTTGAAACTCATTGAGTATGTCGTATAGGGGCATGTCTGCAGGAACTCTGGAAAAATATGCTTATTTTATTATTCCAATCGTCTTATTTGCAAATATGGTCCATGAGAATACCGAATTTAATAGTAAGTATACCGAGGAATTTTGCGTATTGAAACGGCACTCACTGGGGTCTCTGTTTCTGCTCTCACTGTCAGAAGACTCTTCACCTGGATGTATAATCGCTTAATAGTTTGCACAATCATACATACACATAAAACTTAAGAGATTTAAAATCCTGAACTTTACCAGTAAAAGTCCAATTATATTCCTTGGGTTGCCCGAATAAACAGGAACTCGGCTATGACCACGTGCCAGAATCTTGCCCATTGCCTCCCTAATAAATGTACAAAATCTTGTGAAATGTCTCTTAATTGATAACCATAAATATGAATAATTCAAAAGTTCACCAGAGGAACGGCTAGAATGCACCCCATGTTTCACGTTAGAATATACGCAGAAAAGCTTAAGCTTGCACTTCTAATTTAAAGACAACGGGAGACACATGACAAATACTTTCTCTGAAGAGTCTCAGAAGGGGACATGTTTTACCACACTACAAGATTCACATGGTGACTTGAGAGAGTCTAAGATTTTGAAAATTAGCAAGATTTTAATACGAGACATTTCACAAGTCTAACACACAATACATGTAATCAATCTTGCCCACTGCATACCTCGTACATATACAATCTTATCCATCGCTTTCCCATTAAAACCGTGGTAGGCTACATGAACCAATGAAAAAGAAACATCAAGTCACGTGCAACAGTTAATCTTCTCACAGTGCACCTCTCAATTAAATCTATACATCTCACCTTAACCTCCATATCTTTACGTATAACTTCTAGCCAAGTTTTCTTCTCAAAATAAGAAAAAGTTATATTTTTTAGTTGTGGCTTCTAGTTTATTCTTTTAACCTCCAACTCTTACCAGTCTAACGTTGAATTCACATCCAGAGAAAAAGTCGACTCAATTGGTGTCATGGCCTCCTCAGCAATCTGTTTTCAGTAGAGACACAACATTCAAAATCTTTCAAGACACTACTACAAAATTTGACATTATAAATACATAATCACTTAGAACTAAAAGCTATATTTTTTTACAACTTAAATTCTTAGACGGTCCAGTTTGTTATGAGCCGAACAAATTAAAGTTTCAAGGGAAAATAAAAAAGTGCATAATCAAAACAAACAATAACATTTTTTCCTTCAAGAAAATATTGAACCACTAAGCTCAAAGTTTTTGAATAATTCAGTATCAAGTGTACCTTTTCTGTCAAATCTAGTGCTCCACTAATAATTGTTGTCTCGTCGTGTGTGAGTTCACCACCTAACAAAGCCTAATGGACAAAAAATTGAAACAGATAAATTCTATATAAGATCAATGTTATACATATCAACCATTCTTACATGCCGAGTCGCCACAAATCAATTAAAGAATAGCAGCAAGTGTAGAGAACTATTTACCTCCTGGCCGTGGATGGAGACAAGGGCCTTCAGCTGCGCACGTCTAAACAATGCCTCATTATGTCCTAGTACACAATCCAAAATCTGAATAGATAAAACAACTCAATAATTCCAATAACAATCCAATTGTGCATAATCCTGAACATGGTTAGCTATGCACGATATGGTCTGCTTTTAATGGCTATACTTATCATCTTGTCAGCTTGAGCAACAAAATCTAATTTTGTTATACTAGTTCCATGGACTCAAATCCAACTTCGAACTAACCTACCACCCAAGTTTCAAAATTTCAAAGGTCTCATCACTTTAACAGATATCACATGCAACATTACCCATAAAAAATTTCACATCAGCAGAACAGAGATAGATAGATTGGAGGTGGCTGGCTAGTTTGACACGCTCACTCAAGCAAGAAACATGAAAACTCGATGAGCAGCCACAGAAAGATCCATAGCCTCATAATTCAATGTACATCAAATCTCTGCTTATACAAACACAGTATATGGAAGATTTTGTCTCCTCAGGTAACACTTACATTTCTGTTCATTCTGAAATCTCCATTATATGTTATTAATTGTTGTTAAATATGATCAACCGAAAAACAGTTACTTGGTTTTCTAACGTTGTTAACTGCAAATGCCATATCCAATGACATAAAGAGGGACACAAATAAAATTTACTGTGTCCATGTAATATATACCTTTCCAATTGGATAAGCAATTGGATAGCAGACGATCATCAGAAATCGCACAAGCCAAACAAAATTTGCACCTATAGCAAGTCCATATCTAGTGCATGCTGCTTGAGGTATAACCTGCAAACATGGAGTTGTAGAGGAAGAGTCGTCAAAATGAAACTATATACACGTAGAACTAATCCTTTGTCAATAGGCAAACAATCTGTACCTCACCAAATGCCAGAACAAAAGTCACAGATAGTATAATTGCAACATACTGATTGAACATCCTATCCAAGTATATTGGAAGCGCCTGCAAGATGAAAATGATGTGGGAGGTAAAACATCCAGGCATGGTCATTTATTTGGCAAAGTAAGATACTCATAATCTCCAACAGAGAGCACGGCAGAGTATTTCAATCAACATATAAAGTTGCACAACCTTGCAGTTTTAGCCTTTAAGTTTTTTCTTCTAGAACCTAGTTGACACTGCCGTCTGACATCTATCCTACCATGTGTTTTGCTTTTTCTCAAGAAAAAGATGGCCTTGAAATATACTCCCTCCTTCCTTTTCAGAATCACAATTTTTTGGTCTGGTACGGGAATTAAGGAAAGTGGGAGAAAAGTGAAGTATTAAATGGGATGTTAAATAAAGAATGAATAAACTATGTAAGCTGGTTTGTCAGTGGAACATTTCCTTTTTTGTGACATTGTAATCTATAACGGGCACTCAAAAAATGGAAATATTTGTAAATGAAAGGACGGAGGGAGTAAATGCAGATGGAATATATTGAATGAACAACACAATGCGGCCAATTGATGGTTCATGCAAAGTGCAAACACCACTATTGGTCAGTCACCTAAGTGATGAGAAGATATACTTGGCAAAAGTGCCACTCTGCTAAATTTAGATACTACTCTACAAGTTGAATCATGTACTTTTTTTTCCTGAATATCACCAGCTACTTTATCAATATATTGTATAAACAGTAGGTAAACTCATGCATGGATTCTCCTTTCTATCCCATTCATAAATCATTAAGTTCTAGAATAATCAAGTTACCATGCTGTCATGCACCAGCTCACATTGCATACTCAAAGTTAATCTCCACTCAGAAGAAGAAGAACAAGCTACAATATTAAGAAGCCATCTAATTCAAATAAACCGGGACTGCTAAAGTAATTAATGGAAGAAGTTAGTGAAGAGGTCAAAGGAAGGAGGCAGAGTAATCTGAGAAAATAGTAGGAATGCTGGTCGTTTGCGGATCACAAAACACGACTATAACTGTTGGATCTTCTTGAGTCACAAAAAACTTTGTATACTGTGAGTTACAAACCATTAAATCCTAATGGATTCAGTCTGTGAGTGAGCAGAGAATGGGATTAAAAGGGGAATCATGCCATCTTCTGGCACCACTATAAGTTAATCTATTTTACATTACTGTCTTTTTGCATGTTAAACTACTTTTGATCCGTCAAACTGCTACACAATTTAACTTGGCATAAGTAGACCTGCGCATAACGTTACTTCAATCTCATTTACAAAATTATCCACCAAACTGGAACACAGTTTCTCTGAGTGTAACATGCAATAAAAGACTTATTGCATGTCTAACTCAGAAAGGCTTCCCAGTCCATCAAAGCAAAAGTTTAGTTACACCCAAAAACTAAACTACTTACAGCTATTGCCTAATCTTTCTTCTTATTTTCTCCCAACCAGTGACTATTGCTTACTAATTTCACGATTCAGAGGTTGCTCCCTTGTATGCATGCCAACAGGTGTCAAAGAAACAAACTTGTCCTCATGCCAGATTTGCTTGAATGCAATAGTTTGAATTCAAGAGTTTACCTCCATTGCAACAGCATTACATAGGAGCAGTGTCACAAGAAGCTGGTGCTGCTTTTGAACCACTGGGAAAATAGCAGCTGCAGACAACACATTTACCATTAGAACCAAAGGAAACAAGAAAATGCTATCAAATTCTAATATAACCATAAATTCACTCAAATTTATTTGAGAAGATCAATATAGTTTTTAATTCACTCCAACAACACCACAGATTCTACAAAACAAGCTTTGAGGATCCAAGTTTTATTCAGCTCAAACTTTAAGACTTAATTCGAAAACGAGAACTAGATCTAGTTCAAACTCATGCAAGCTTAAATAGATCAAATGTGGAAACAGACAATAACCAAGCTTAGTGCCTATCAGCTGAAACGGATATCCTAGATCTGAGTAATGTTATCCTCTAGATTGCGCGGATATACAGGACACACATTTCAAAAAAAATAGGATACATGCGGGATCCGGCAATTAATACCTACTTAGAGATCATCAATGTAGTATTGACAATTTTTATCTATTCATAAGGAATACTAGAATACCTAAATAGGAGTATAACATAACAAATGGGGTAACTAAAGACACAAAAGAAAGTACAAAATGATGCATAATATAGTGACATACATTACCTTTTATGTATTTTTACTTATTATGTACTATGTTCACAACAGAATTCCCCTACCCAAAAGTTATAAATTCTTCAACATGAACATGTACCCTTTTTTCCTTTTAACTGTTATTAGCCGATTCGTCAAGTGGCGTATCCGATAGCCATCCCATCCACATTAAGTCCTGATTCTACTTTTGACAACCTATGAACCACACTCAAAAGCCTCAAATCATAACTGAGCATGTACTAACACAGCTAATTGGATTCCAGTTCCACCAACAAAAAAAAAAAAATGGCAGCTTTGACAACAAAAGCAGGAGGAATACCAACAACTAGTCGTCGATTTCGCTAATCAGTAATCACAATTGCGAATCAAAGCACATAACACTTCAATTGGAAGGAAACAAAATTTATAATTGGCGACGAAATTGAAAGATGAAACGAAAAAAGTGATGAATTGGGGATTTGGACGGACCTGCCTGTTCCTTTTCGGTGGGAGTGCCACTCCGTTGGAGGATCTCGAGGTCAACGAGGCCGAGAGACATGAGACCCAATGTGAGGCCAGACATTGCACCGGCAAAGAGGACCAGCACGCACGAGATAGCTGCGTAGATAAACCACCACACAGTTCCGAACTCAATCTCAGCTCCCAATTCAATCGGATTCATATTCAGATTCATCTCCCTTGTCTATTGCTTTGCTAAGCTCTGCTCTGTTTCACTGTAATTTTGATGGATGATGATGACGACGACGATGATGATTAGTAGTACTAAATGAACCCGTAACTAACTGATGTTGAATTTTCCTTTTGGAACTTACTCCGTCGGTCGTACCATGAACCTGTTCACTTTTGCCAGTAAATTTGTCAATTTTTAATTTTTTGCCATTTTAGTAATAATTATATAATTTTATATCATTAACTACTTTAAAAAAAAGTTAAAAAGTAACTTAAACAATCAAACCAACCACTAAAAAAAGTTATAAAGTAAACCCCACATGTACTATCTAGTATTATAATATTACTCTCCTTAATTTATACGTGAACGATGGCTGACAACTTACAAGGACGGATGGAGGAGGCACTACGGGTTAGACATTAGACAGATTAGCCTCGCCACTTAGGCTCTGCGTCTGGCTTCAAACTCATTCAGTTCGATTCGATTCGATTCGATTCACTTTCTTGGTTATATTTTATACTACAATTTAGTTGATTCGAGTCAGTCGATTCGATTCGATTCAGTGCAGACGAAGATAACGGAGCCAATGATATATAATGTAAATCGTATTGGTAACAGTTCGTATTTTGGTCCGACTAAGATTTTTCGGAACTATAGTCCATGAGAAACCAACCAACCTCAATCGTACATGATTTTCGAGAATATATTCACTTGACCCGGTATAAACATGCATACTCCAATTAGTCGACATGATTAAAAAAAACTCACGGAAATGTAAGAATATGGCAAAATGAATGAATATGTTTCTTATTTATATCATTCTTTTATAATTTCATTATCACGGTATTAGTTTTGAAATTTTAAGATTTTTATGATTTAAAAACAAACTCACTTAAATAAGTGTAATATACGGGTACCGTAATATACACACTGTTATTTTAAACGATTGGGACGCATATAAGGGATCTCTTAAAAGATACTCCCTCCATTTCAGATAAAGTGTTACAATTTGGATTTGCACCAATTTTAAGAAAAAGTAGAAAGTACAAGTGACCCCTCTGATTTTTAGAGATTAACTGAGTGGCATATTGTAATAAAAGTGAAAGTTAAGGAGTTTTATTATTTAATTAGTTTTCATAAATAAAAATTGTAACACTTTTAGTGAATAAAAAAAAAAAAAAAGATGATAACAGAAGCCCAGAATATATACCAGGCTGTTAAACTAACAATTAAGTTGAATAGTTGGACAAAAGGAAAACCAATATTACGCTAATGGCAGGTAGTAGTCAATTGTAATCAATATAGGTTTTGTGATTTTTTAATTGTAATATAAGGTTCCAAGTCCCAAGAGATGATGTATAAATAATGAATTGCACCTTATTTACCATTTTACAAATATTAAAAAAAAATTGTTCGCTAATTATTAATACTCCTTGATCTTTTTAAACCATGATCATCTAGCCTTTTCGGTCAAGCATAATCAATTTTAACCACTAATTAATCTTAAAATATAATATTTTATTACTAAATAAAATTATATAATGAAACATTATTTCTTAAGACGCGTAGGTGAATTCTCCCTAAAATTCAAAGTCAAATAGAGACACGCATTAGTTCGTCCATGTGAAGACTAGTTAAGAATCTGATCATCGGTGATGATAATAATGTTGAGCCAATCACTACACTTTGTTCTATGGTATTGGTTAGTGAATTCTAGATTAAATAAGGATACCAACAAAAATATACCACATAAAAATGCTAATAGTATTAAATAATCATAAACCTAAATTTAATTCCAAATGATTCTTACTTAATTAATTGTCTTTAATTTTTCATAATTAATTGTCTTCAAATTATTATAATGGTAATTTGATAAATACACGTTACAAGTTCCACTCATGTACCTAAGGTACCCAGCATCTCATAAACAAAAGTGATTTTTAATTGCATTATGGTCATTTCACCTATCTAGCTAGCTGACGAAATACATCTAATAAAGTGTTCCGTTTTTCAAACCAAGCATCAAAGTGTGTTGCGTGATACATTTTAAAACGCATCTAAGAAATGCTACCAAACGGCGTGTTTTCTGGTCAACATATGCCAAAATACACACTAAAACGCATTTGGGCTTTACATGTGTGTTTTGACCAACACAAACACACTTCCTTACCGATCACTACCTTTTAATGTATGAAGTTTAATTTTTTTTTTTGGGTGGGGGAATAATATATGAACCGTGAAGAAATTAAGCACAATCAATCATTTTAACAAATGTGACTTCAAGGTATGGCTATCCATAGGCATTACAATGACACGGATCTCTTTGCTCAAATAAGCAGCACGGCTCGCGTATTGGAGATCATAACCACCCAGAAGTCGTGAAAATTGGCTTGCTAGCCAGTCCTCTTGATGATGTGAACTCAGTATCCACACTTATCTCTTCAATGCTCGTCGTAAATGGTTTGAAGTATAATCAATAAAAGTTTAACCGTTTCAAAAAAAAAAAAAAAAATTCTCTCCAAGCTCCAGCGCAAAAGCCATCTTCTTCCAAAGGCTTCTAATCTGACCCTTCGTGAACTTCATATGCATTTTAGGAAACTCTACTTCATGATCTAACTCTACTCGTTCGTCCCTCCCAAGTCCGTCATCTAGCTTTCCTCCTTCGTCATACACTAATTCTTTATAACTTATCGTACTGAAAGAGACAATGCAAATGTATATTTCAGTTTCAGAGAGAACGTTTTTGCATTTTTGCTTCACTGCAAGGAAATTCCTAAAATGTACATCCTTCATCCCGGGACAAGGTTTTCGTTTCATTTTTGTTTACTTTTTAAACTTTTGTTTGAGTACAAATTAATTATAAGTCATATAGTAAAAATAATTTGTTCGCTTGCATGCAAGTAACTTCTAAAATGCATTTGAAGTTATCCATTCTCTTCAAACACTTCTGGACTCTATAAAAAAAAATGCTCATTAAATATTAATATAATGCTGGCCTAGATTGTATAGCAGTTGCACAACATACATACCTTGTCACCAAATTAGCTTAATTGATGATCACAAAGATGTTAACCTAACCAAACATAGTTCAAACTAACCCAACCTACATTTGATCAGACTTGCAAGACTTTTCATCAAATTTCCTTTATAAATACATGGCACTAATTAAATTCTTTATCACAACACAAACAACAATATATACCATCATCTTTTTCCAAGTTTCCAACCTCGAATCAAATCAATCCTCGGCCAATGGCATCCCAAAGTGTTGTTTCGCTAATTATGTTCCTTACCCTCTCAGGCATCCATGCAGGTTACGCGGCACGCAATCTACTTCAAACAACTCAACCAGCACAGCCAACCCTACCGACGATTCCAACACTTCCCACCATGCCAAGCTTCCCCACTGCCACCCTGCCACCACTTCCTAGCACTCCTCTCCCGACTATGCCAGCTAATCCAACCACACTACCGCCTTTGCCAACGACCATGCCAACCATCCCAACGGCAGCCCTAGCCCCTTTGCCAGCCGCCTCACTACCAACCATGCCTTCTCTTCCAGCTATCCCCACAACCATGCCAACTATTCCCACTACAATGCCATCTATTCCATTCCTCGCACCACCTCCCTCAAACTAGACCTTATTGAGTCGTCATGCCACGACTAGTTGATTCACTTGCGTGTTATTAAGTGTCGGGGTTCATGGTCTTCTTTGAGTTTCCGGTTCCTTGCTCTTCGAGAGTTCACATTTGATTCCTTTAGTTTTCTATTTTAAGGATTGAGTTTATTTATATTATGTTGTATTCCAGATTGTATTGTGGTGTGTAGGCCTATGCATGTATCCACCTGCTGCAATGGTGTATTTGGCTATATATTTGCCTATTAAATGAATTTTATTTTCTTATTGTTAGTCTCTATGTAAAATCTATACTTTGCTCTAAAAATTAATTATCATGAAACCAAACTATGCAGCTAGAAGGAATTCTGCGAATTAATTTTTCTTTTAGGTTCTGAAACTTTGCCAAAAAATATTACACAACACATTGTCAGCCATAATGAAACACTTTGGTTATACATCTTTCAACTCGCAAATGTTTCTTAAACTTAACTTCACTAGATTTACTATATTCATGTTTACTCACTAAATTAAGCACGACCTCTGAAAATGAGTTTGTGATTTCTTCCATTGTTACTTGTATTCTTTAGTCTCTGGGCGAAGAGGGAATAAAACGGTATGAATTAGAGTGTATGGATTGACCAACTTTAAAATGCATTTCCTAAAATATAGTTAAATTTGCATATCGGCTAAAATGTGTTGTACAGTACAACATTTAATACATATGGTACAATCATGGTATAACCTGTAAAGCACCAGGAGATAGTGCAGCATGCGGTAGGAAATAGGAAACCAGCTAGCAGTCCTATGAAAATACCATTTTTTGCCTAAATTTTTACGATATGGATTAGAAAATTAAATATAAATGAATGCTTGCATCTACCAAATATTAATCAAAATATCATAGCTAGTAAAGAAAAGTTATTAATGTTTTTCTGAAAAAAAAAAAGAAGAAGATCATAGAACACATATAAAAGCAGGAGCCAGTAATATTTAATCAGCCACATTTTACCTGAAAATAAAAGCCACTCCATTCCTTAAGAATCATCCAAGCTAGCTGAGTTGAATCAGAGAACTTAAACATTCAAAGTGAACATATTATATTATATATATATAATGGGTTTAGAGCAAGAGAAAGCCAAGGATTCCAAGAAAATGAAGGTATATAAATACTTGTATATGTCAGACATTTATGCTGACAATCATCTTTGTTTCGCTGGTTGAGACTTGAGAGTTCTTTAATTTGTTCTGGATTTTAATTATGTGTGAACAATTTAATTAATTTCAACAAGAAATTTGTCAATTTAAATGAAAGGGCATAAACAACAGTCTAGCTATGAACATTTTCATTCTTTTTCTTTATCATATTGAATATTTGATGTATTAATAATTTTGTGTGTGAATGATTTGTACGCGTGTTTTTTGTGCATTTGAATGATAAAGATCAAACCCTTACTTTCCGGAAAATAAAATAGAGACTGCATCAAAGTGTAAACCTATGATCAAGTTAATTATTTAGGATTTGGTTCAAGAACTTGTTAACAACAACAATTGTTACAATCGGAAAATTATCTTATTTTTAAGATAAGATAGAGGTGATCATATTGAAATATAATTAAATTTTAAGATATAATCTTGTTTGCTTCGTACTAATAGCATGTCAACAAGTACATTTATCGTCTAGTAACATTGGCTAGTTCATGTTTGCTAGTTACGTTGTAAGAGAAGTTGATAATTCTTTTATAACAGTATAACTTGTGTTCATTTGAATTTCATGATCTTATTATCAATTAGAAGACATATCTGAAGCATTTCAAACTTGTTGTGATATTCAATGTATACAATTTGGAATACTAATAGACATATGTTTGCTTTGGGACAGATCAATAGTTGCGCAACATGGATATACGAAGGTCGAAAAGCACCTTGGGAGGTTTGTACTATGAGGTCATCGACTTGGAAATGTCCTCCATGTGTATGTGTTAATTTAAAACTCATGTTACATTACATCCTAATTAAGTTTTTCTTAGTTCAACAGATGGTCTAATGTAACTGCGTAATTATGTGTCATGTTTATATATAGATTTCCTTAAATCCTGATTGGCAAGTCGCTACTGGTGAAGAGAGTAGGGAGGTAGAGGCTCAGACAGAAAGGGAAACGAGAGTTTTGGAAGCTACTTGCGCCAAGTATTTGCGTAACAAGTAAGGCTACATTATATTTGGCTTCATTCAATTCAATTCGATTCGATTCCATTCGATTCGATTCTGCTTAGTTATATTTTATACTACAATTCGATTCGATTCGATAAATTTGATTGAAAAAACCAAGTATCTTCCAAATAAGGGTTAATTACACTTTCACCCTTAAAATTCGTTTTCAAATCCCCCGAAACCCAGGTGTTCCGAAAGATCGTTACAATTTCCCCCCTGAACTTTGCTCAGGGTTTCATGGCCGTTAACTTTCGCCGTCAGTCAACGAGTCAACGCGGTCAAACCTCAAGGGATTGATGCGAAATTGCTGCGAAAAAAGAGTATACTTTATATTTACTAGTTCATTTATTTTGCTCAAAACTTACCCAATGTGGTTTAATTTCTCCAATTTTGGAACAGCCCCTTTGTGTCTAATGCCACCAAAGACGAATGGTATGATGATAACAAGACTCCACAAATACGGACGTCTATTCCTCTAGAAGATTCAAAAGTATCGGATTGGACTTCATCCATTTCCCGAAGCCAGCATGAGGAAGATTCTCTTCTAGAAATGATAAGCAGGCTACCAGGTTACGAGTATTTAGCGGCTATCGAGGCGATTGCCACGGTTGCTACAGTCTTGAATGTGCAGTACGACTGTGATCTGGAAGATTTATTCAGATTTCTTGGCAAGGCAGAGACGACAAGGAAACTGTTTGAAGCATACAGATCGCAAGCTAGACCTGAATCAGACACCAGCAGGAGCATTAACTTTTTTGAAAATCAGTGAGGCTTTCGCACATGTCGAATCATGGGCTATGTTGTATGTTAATGTTGTTTTCCCAGCTGGTGTCTTTGTAGACTAGCATTGTTGTAATGCATGTTGGGTATGTTTTGTTGCTAAACTGGAAATTTTATTTTCTTCGTATGGGTTGTATCGCAATATATGCGCCTTTCAGAGGATCTTCTATGAAGCATCTACTGTATGAAAATTCGCAGAGAGCTTCAACGTAGTGATAAGCTCCATATAGGATTTCTGTGAATTAATTTTTCTTTTAATTATATCCAGAATTTAAGGTTTCTGAAACCTTGCCAACAAATATTGCACAACATATTGACAGCCAGTTGCGACAACTAAAACCCAGAACAGAACACATGATTAATGGTGTCAATCTTGTTTTCCAAAAACTTGATAACTCCTTACACAACATGTACTCCATCCGTCACGAGTAACTTCATACATTAAGGTTTGCATGTAGTATTAGGTGAAAAGTTAAAAGTAATGATAAGATATTGAGTGGAAAAATGCACTTTTAAAGGCAAAACGTATACTTTGTATGTAAAGTTAAAGATTGTTTATTATTTATTAGGTGTGGGGTAACTTTCTTTTTTAGTAATGTATGGTTAAAAACGGCAAACGTATCAAGTTTTGTGGGACAGAGGAAGTAGTAACTGATGACTTGTGAAAATGTTTATATTGTTCACGATTCATAAATAGCATATCTTTAACTATCCGGCCCGACCTAGGGTTCCGAATTTTAAAACAGAGTTCAATAATGAAGCAAACTGGATACTTTATTATTTATATGCTTTGGCTATATCAACCATCATACGGTATTAAGAATAAGTATTTGTTCTTTGTGGCATGTGCAACTGCACAATTTCCCGTTTGTGAAATCACAACACGACTGGAATATCTTCAACTGGAGAGAATGTGCTCCAGCTCAAGCGACTAATGCTGAAGTAGCATTGTCCTCATGACCTGGTGTTTTGGGTGTTGGCCCTTGCTTATTTTGATGGCTTCCCTGATTCAACAGATGCATGCAGATTAAAGTCAGATGATTTCGGAGTTAGGCTCTGTTCTCTTCAACTGCAATTTTCTGAACTGAACTGAACTGAATTGAACTGTAGTATAAAATATAACTAAGCAGAACTGAACTGAACTGAATGGAACTGAATGAGTTTTAAGTTGAAGAGAACAGAGCCTAATTCAGTTAATGAGATTAATTAGCACCACAAAGACGAAGAAAAATGATGATGGCCTGGATCAAATTTTATTCAGTTTTGCTACTTGTAATGGTGTTAGATAACATCCTTCTATTAGCAAATGAAGTCCCTAAAACAAGAAATGGCTACTTTTCTTTTGAAGGAAAGCAGCCCCTAGATGTAATATTATTGAGTCATTACACACTAATTTGACATTTGATTTTCTGAAAGTATCATATTACACACAAAAAATTATTCTTGCCCTGTTGATTTTAACAGTAAATCTTAGGTTATTAAGCACCGAGGTTCATTATGAACGAATGGATGGAGCAACGTGATTTATCTACTTACAGTGCCTTTATGGATTAACTTCCGACTTGAAGGGGCACGTGCCATAAGTGAAGCAGCTGCAGCTGCTACAACACGTATTCTGCATGAAGGAAGTTACAAATTATCAGGTCTTGTTAGGAATAATAACTCAAAAACCCCCTAGCTTAGCACTGTACCCATTTCTTTCCAAGTTTCTTTCGGTGAAGAGTTTTTCAGAATGCAAGCGAAATCATGTGCAATAAAAATATTACTTGGAGAACTGGTGCAAGTTACATGCAACACAAGTTTTCATGCATTTTCCATCTTTACTCACAATATACAGCAGCAAAGTTTGGAATTAAAAAAGTACCTTTTGTGTACATCAACAAATTCATCCGTTTCATCAACGATTTCCTCCTGAATTGCCTCAAAAATTAGTAGCTTGCAATAAAACTCTTCAAATATAAAACAATGTTAATTACCCGTACGGATTACCTGCAAAAGTTCTTCGAATACATCTTCTAAAGTAATAATGCCAATAACTTCACCATCTTCAGAGTCATCCTGCACTGGCCATCCATGCTTAACTGCGTCATTGTACGTTGAGTTTCTTATAGAAGGCGGACTTGAGAACCTTTCAATGTCAACAACAAAATTTTCTGCTACGGATTCTTTCTTTGATAGCAATGGAGCTTTTAAGTCTGAGTTCCCATTTGTTGCTTCATTCTCTTCAGACTGCTCCACAACAGAAGCTGGTTGCCTATTCTGCCTTCTAGGCTTAACCACAGCTGCCATATGGCTACTACCCTTTTGAAACTCATTGAGTATGTCGTATAGGGGCATGTCTGCAGGAACTCTGGAAAAATATGCTTATTTTATTATTCCAATCGTCTTATTTGCAAATATGGTCCATGAGAATACCGAATTTAATAGTAAGTATACCGAGGAATTTTGCGTATTGAAACGGCACTCACTGGGGTCTCTGTTTCTGCTCTCACTGTCAGAAGACTCTTCACCTGGATGTATAATCGCTTAATAGTTTGCACAATCATACATACACATAAAACTTAAGAGATTTAAAATCCTGAACTTTACCAGTAAAAGTCCAATTATATTCCTTGGGTTGCCCGAATAAACAGGAACTCGGCTATGACCACGTGCCAGAATCTTGCCCATTGCCTCCCTAATAAATGTACAAAATATTGTGAAATGTCTCTTAATTGATAACCATAAATATGAATAATTCAAAAGTTCACCAGAGGACGGCTAGAATGCACCCCATGTTTCACGTTAGAATATACGCAGAAAAGCTTAAGCTTGCACTTCTAATTTAAAGACAACGGGAGACACATGACAAATACTTTCTCTGAAGAGTCTCAGAAGGGGACATGTTTTACCACACTACAAGATTCACATGGTGACTTGTGAGAGTAAGATTTTGAAAATTAGCAAGATTTTAATACAAGACATTTCACAAGTCTAACACACATCTTATTTCCTAATACATGTAATCAATCTTGCCCACTGCATACCTCGTACATATACAATCTTATCCATCGCTTTCCCATTAAAACCGTGGTAGGCTACATGAACCAATGAAAAAGAAACATCAAGTCACGTGCAACAGTTAATCTTCTCACAGTGCACCTCTCAATTAAATTTATACATCTCACCTTAGCCTCCATATCTTTACGTATAACTTCTAGCCAAGTTTTCTTCTCAAAATAAGAAAAAGTTATATTTTTTAGTTGTGGCTTCTAGTTTATTCTTTTAACCTCCAACTCTTACCAGTCTAACGTTGAATTCACATCCAGAGAAAAAGTCGACTCAATTGGTGTCATGGCCTCCTCAGCAATCTGTTTTCAGTAGAGACACAACATTCAAAATCTTTCAAGACACTACTACAAAATTTGACATTATAAATACATAATCACTTAGAACTAAAAGCTATATTACAACTTAAATTCTTAGACGGTCCAGTTTGTTATGAGCCGAACAAATTAAAGTTTCAAGGGAAAATAAAAAAGTGCATAATCAAAACAAACAATAACATTTTTTCCTTCAAGAAAATATTGAACCACTAAGCTCAAAGTTTTTGAATAATTCAGTATCAAGTGTACCTTTTCTGTCAAATCTAGTGCTCCACTAATAATTGTTGTCTCGTCGTGTGTGAGTTCACCACCTAACAAAGCCTAATGGACAAAAAATTGAAACAGATAAATGCTATATAAGATCAATGTTATACATATCAACCATTCTTACATGCTGAGTCGCCACAAATCAATTAAAGAATAGCAGCAAGTGTAGAGAACTATTTACCTCCTGGCCGTGGATGGAGACAAGGGCCTTCAGCTGCGCACGTCTAAACAATGCCTCATTATGTCCTAGTACACAATCCAAAATCTGAATAGATAAAACAACTCAATAATTCCAATAACAATCCAATTGTGCATAATCCTGAACATGGTTAGCTATGCACGATATGGTCTGCTTTTAATGGCTATACTTATCATCTTGTCAACTTGAGCAACAAAATCTAATTTGTTATACTAGTTCCATGGACTCAAATCCAACTTCGAACTAACCTACCACCGAAGTTTCAAAATTTCAAAGGCCTCATCACTTTAACAGATATCACATGCAACATTACCCATAAAAAATTTCACATCAGCAGAACAGAGATAGATAGCTTGGAGGTGGCTGGCTAGTTCGACACGCTCACTCAAGCAAGAAACATGAAAACTCGATGAGCAGCCACAGAAAGATCCATAGCCTCATAATTCAATGTACATCAAATCTCTGCTTATACAAACACAGTATATGGAAGATTTTGTCTCCTCAGGTAACACTTACATTTCTGTTCATTCTGAAATCTCCATTATATGTTATTAATTGTTGTTAAATATGATCAATCGAAAAACAGTTACTTGGTTTTCTAACGTTGTTAACTGCAAATGCCATATCCAATGACATAAAGAGGGACACAAATAAAATTTAATGTGTCCATGTAATATATACCTTTCCAATTGGATAAGCAATTGGATAGCAGACGATCATCAGAAATCGCACAAGCCAAACAAAATTTGCACCTATAGCAAGTCCATATCTAGTGCATGCTGCTTGAGGTATAACCTGCAAACATGGAGTTGTAGAGGAAGAGTCGTCAAAATGAAACTATATACACGTAGAACTAATCCTTTGTCAATAGGCAAACAATCTGTACCTCACCAAATGCCAGAACAAAAGTCACAGATAGTATAATTGCAACATACTGATTGAACATCCTATCCAAGTATATTGGAAGCGCCTGCAAGATGAAAACGATGTGGGAGGTAAAACATCCAGGCATGGTCATTTATTTGGCAAAGTAAGATACTCATAATCTCCAACAGAGAGCACGGCAGAGTATTTCAATCAACATATAAAGTTGCACAACCTTGCAGTTTTAGCCTTTAAGTTTTTTCTTCTAGAACCTAGTTGACACTGCCGTCTGACATCTATCCTACCATGTGTTTTGCTTTTTCTCAAGAAAAAGATGGCCTTGAAATATACTCCCTCCTTCCTTTTCAGAATCACAATTTTTTGGTCTGGTACGGGAATTAAGGAAAGTGGGAGAAAAGTGAAGTATTAAATGGGATGTTAAATAAAGAATGAATAAACTATGTAAGCTGGTTTGTCAGTGGAACATTTCCTTTTTTGTGACATTATAATCTATAACGGGCACTCAAAAAATGGAAATATTTGTAAATGAAAGGACGGAGGGAGTAAATGCAGATGGAATATATTGAATGAACAACACAATGCGGCCAATTGATGGTTCATGCAAAGTGCAAACACCACTATTGGTCAGTCACCTAAGTGATGAGAAGATATACTTGGCAAAAGTGCCACTCTGCTAAATTTAGATACTACTCTACAAGTTGAATCATGTACTTTTTTTTCCTGAATATCACCAGCTACTTTATCAATATATTGTATAAACAGTAGGTAAACTCATGCATGGATTCTCCTTTCTATCCCATTCATAAATCATTAAGTTCTAGAATAATCAAGTTACCATGCTGTCATGCACCAGCTCACATTGCATACTCAAAGTTAATCTCCACTCAGAAGAAGAAGAACAAGCTACAATATTAAGAAGCCATCTAATTCAAATAAACCGGGACTGCTAAAGTAATTAATGGAAGAAGTTAGTGAAGAGGTCAAAGGAAGGAGGCAGAGTAATCTGAGAAAATAGTAGGAATGCTGGTCGTTTGCGGATCACAAAACACGACTATAACTGTTGGATCTTCTTGAGTCACAAAAAACTTTGTATACTGTGAGTTACAAACCATTAAATCCTAATGGATTCAGTCTGTGAGTGAGCAGAGAATGGGATTAAAAGGGGAATCATGCCATCTTCTGGCACCACTATAAGTTAATCTATTTTACATTACTGTCCTTTTGCATGTTAAACTACTTTTGATCCGTCAAACTGCTACACAATTTAACTTGGCATAAGTAGACCTGCGCATAACGTTACTTCAATCTCATTTACAAAATTATCCACCAAACTGGAACACAGTTTCTCTGAGTGTAACATGCAATAAAAGACTTATTGCATGTCTAACTCAGAAAGGCTTCCCAGTCCATCAAAGCAAAAGTTTAGTTACACCCAAAAACTAAACTACTTACAGCTATTGCCTAATCTTTCTTCTTATTTTCTCCCAACCAGTGACTATTGCTTACTAATTTCACGATTCAGAGGTTGCTCCCTTGTATGCATGCCAACAGGTGTCAAAGAAACAAACTTGTCCTCATGCCAGATTTGCTTGAATGCAATAGTTTGAATTCAAGAGTTTACCTCCATTGCAACAGCATTACATAGGAGCAGTGTCACAAGAAGCTGGTGCTGCTTTTGAACCACTGGGAAAATAGCAGCTGCAGACAACACATTTACCATTAGAACCAAAGGAAACAAGAAAATGCTATCAAATTCTAATATAACCATAAATTCACTCAAATTTATTTGAGAAGATCAATATAGTTTTTAATTCACTCCAACAACACCACAGATTCTACAAAACAAGCTTTGAGGATCCAAGTTTTATTCAGCTCAAACTTTAAGACTTAATTCGAAAACGAGAACTAGATCTAGTTCAAACTCATGCAAGCTTAAATAGATCAAATGTGGAAACAGACAATAACCAAGCTTAGTGCCTATCAGCTGAAACGGATATCCTAGATCTGAGTAATGTTATCCTCTAGATTGCGCGGATATACAGGACACACATTTCAAAAAAAATAGGATACATGCGGGATCCGGCAATTAATACCTACTTAGAGATCATCAATGTAGTATTGACAATTTTTATCTATTCATAAGGAATACTAGAATACCTAAATAGGAGTATAACATAACAAATGGGGTAACTAAAGACACAAAAGAAAGTACAAAATGATGCATAATATAGTGACATACATTACCTTTTATGTATTTTTACTTATTATGTACTATGTTCACAACAGAATTCCCCTACCCAAAAGTTATAAATTCTTCAACATGAACATGTACCCTTTTTTCCTTTTAACTGTTATTAGCCGATTCGTCAAGTGGCGTATCCGATAGCCATCCCATCCACATTAAGTCCTGATTCTACTTTTGACAACCTATGAACCACACTCAAAAGCCTCAAATCATAACTGAGCATGTACTAACACAGCTAATTGGATTCCAGTTCCACCAACAAAAAAAAAAAAATGGCAGCTTTGACAACAAAAGCAGGAGGAATACCAACAACTAGTCGTCGATTTCGCTAATCAGTAATCACAATTGCGAATCAAAGCACATAACACTTCAATTGGAAGGAAACAAAATTTATAATTGGCGACGAAATTGAAAGATGAAACGAAAAAAGTGATGAATTGGGGATTTGGACGGACCTGCCTGTTCCTTTTCGGTGGGAGTGCCACTCCGTTGGAGGATCTCGAGGTCAACGAGGCCGAGAGACATGAGACCCAATGTGAGGCCAGACATTGCACCGGCAAAGAGGACCAGCACGCACGAGATAGCTGCGTAGATAAACCACCACACAGTTCCGAACTCAATCTCAGCTCCCAATTCAATCGGATTCATATTCAGATTCATCTCCCTTGTCTATTGCTTTGCTAAGCTCTGCTCTGTTTCACTGTAATTTTGATGGATGATGATGACGACGACGATGATGATTAGTAGTACTAAATGAACCCGTAACTAACTGATGTTGAATTTTCCTTTTGGAACTTACTCCGTCGGTCGCACCACGAAGCTGTTCACTTTTGACATTCAGGACGTCCAGTAAAGTTGTCCATTTTCAATTCTTTGCGATTTTAGTAACAATTATATAATTTTATATCCTCAACTACTCCAAAAAAAGTCAAAAAGTAATTTAAACAATCAAACCAACTACTAAAAAAGTTATAAATTAAACTCCACTTGTACTATCTAGTGTTATAATATTACACTCATTAATTTATGTGCATGAACAGTAAACTGGACAACTTCTAAGGGACGGATGGAGGAGGCACTATGGGTTAGACATTAGACAGATTAGCCTCGCCACTTAGGCTCTAAGATTTTTCGTATTGGTAACTTTTTGTATTGGTAACTTTTCGTATTTTGATCCGACTAAGATTTTTCGGAAGTATAGTCCATGAGAAACCAACCAACCTCAATCGTACATGATTTTCGAGCATATATTCACTTGACCCGGTATAAACATGGATACTCCAATTAGTCGACATGATTAAAAAAACTCACGGAAATGTAAGAATATGGCAAAATGAATGAATATGTTTCTTATTTATATCATTCTTTTATAATGAATAAGATATATTCGTGTAATTTAAAAAACATGATGTTACATGTATATTCCAGAAATATATATATACATTCATGCATTTAATTTACCCATAAGAGGATCTTACATAGTGGAGATTGAATTTATAAAACAAACAAATTAATCACTCACTAAAATATTAATGTTATGCTTCTGTGTATAACAGTTGCACTGCATACATACCTTGTCACCAAATTAGCATTGATGATCACAAGGATGTTAACCTAACTAAACATTGTTCCAACTTACCCAACCTACATTTGATCCGACTTTAAGACTCTTCATCAAATTTCCTTTATAAATACATGGCACAAAATTCCTTATCACAACACAAACAACAATATATACAATCATCTTTTACCAAGTTTCCAACCTTGAATCAAATCAATCCTAGGCCAATGGCGTCCAAAAGTGTTGTGTTGCTAATTATGTTCCTTACCCTCTCAGGCATCCATGTAGGTTACGCGGCACGCAATCTACTTCAAACAACTCAACCACCACAACCAACCCTACCGACGATTCCAACACTTCCCACCATGCCAAGCTTCCCAACTGCCACCCTGCCACCACTTCCTAGCACTCCTCTCCCGACTATGCCAGCTAATCCAACCACACTACCGCCTTTGCCAACGACCATGCCAACCATCCCAACGGCAGCCCTGGCCCCTTTGCCAGCCGCCTCACTACCAACCATGCCTTCTCTTCCAGCTATCCCCACAACCATGCCAACTATTCCCACTACAATGCCATCTATTCCATTCCTCGCACCACCTCCCTCAAACTAGACCTTGAGTCGTCATGCCACGACTAGTTGATCCGATAGCTGCTTGTTGTTAGGTGTTGGAGTTCATGGTTTTCTTTGAGTTTTCGGTCCCCTACTCTATGAGTTGCATTTAATTTAATTAGTTTTCTATTTCTAAGCTTGAGTCACTTTCTATATTATGATGTATTAATTCGAGATTGTATTGTGGTGTGCAAGGCCTGTGTATGTATCCAACTTAAGTGTTGTATTTGGCTATTTGCCTATTTATTGAATTTCATTTTCTTCACAAGAGGTAAAAAACATTACAAGGCCTAAATGTGGTGTATTTGCCTACTTTTGAACTTTGATTTGATCATATTGTTGAATGTAAGAAACCATTCTTCATATTTAGAGGCGAATGTGTATTATAGTAATGGTGAAAATTCAAAAAACACATGTTTTGAGGCACAAACAATTTTGATACACGAGAATAAATCATCCGATTTTGATACTCCGGACCCATCAAAATAAAACAAAAATAACGCATGGTTGGGTCTCTAATTTTGGGATCTTGCAAATTACAAATAGGACCTTATACTTTAACAAAATTTACATCTAACCCACATTTATAAATATTTCACAAAAACATCCATAAGAAAATAAAGAGAAATTATGCAAATGAGAAAAATAATGTTAATTAAAACACGGGGTGGCCCACACGCGCGATCTGTGATACTATTAGAACTATGTATTGAACATTGTGAGCTCGAGCGAGAGAGATGAAACAACTGCGAAACATGATTAAAGTTGTCAATCTTACTAACCAGAAATGCAACTTATAACTCCTTACGAAACATTTACTCCATCCGTTCCGCATCACTTAATACATTTATCATGTTCAATCGTCACACATAACTTTATATGTACATTACTCGGAAAAAAATTACCTCACATCCAACAAATATAGAAAACCTTACCTTATACCTTTTTACCATATTCTTACACATTACCCACTAAAAGTACGCATGTTTACCACAATTTAATGTTTTAACAATAATTTTAACTTTTCACCTACCTAAAACTAGGTGATAACTTTAGGTAGTGATTGGTAAGGTGCAAAGAGGTGTTTTTAGGCTCTGTTTTATTCAACTGAAATTTATTGAACTGAACTATAGTATAAAATATAACTAAGCAAAACTGAACTGAATGGAATTGAACTGAACTGAATGAGTTTTCGAACTTAGCCTTAATGGTTGACTTGAAGAAACATACCGCTTGGTACATCTTACTTGCTATCAGAATACATGCACCTCCAAAAGCCCGGAAAAAGACGGGCTGGGATGTTGGAATATATACATCGCTGAACGCGTTTCGGAATACATATGATTTCAAAACACATCTCAAAGTGTGATTTATGTTGTTTGTTTAAACTCCAAATTAACCCTCCTGTTTCTGGATATATATTTATCCTATTGCATATTTATCCAGTTGTGGAAGAAGGTTTGGGAACAGGGGAAGCATTTGATTTCTTGATTTTATTAAGGAAGTCATCAACAACAGTAGAGTCGAGAAGAAAGAAAGATGATAACAGAAGCCCGGAAAATATACCAGGCTGTTAAACTAACAATTAAGTTGACAAAGGAAAACCAATATTACGCTAATGGCAGGTAGTAGTCAATTGTAATCAATATAGGTTTTGTGATTTTTAAATTGTAATATTGTAAGCTTCCAAGTCCCAAGAGATGATGTGTAAATAATGAATTGCACCTTATTTACCGTTTTACAAATATTAAAAAAAATCGTTCGCTAATTATTAATACTCCTCGATCTTTTTAAAGCATGATCATCTAGCCTTTTCGGTCAAGCATAATCAATTTTAACCACTAATTAATCTTAAAATATAATACTCCCTCCGTTCCATAGATTTCTTTCCATTTTTCCATTTTGAGCGTTCTATTAAAAACTTTCCATTTCCTTTTATGGAAACTCACTATCTCCTTTATTAATATTTTAATCTCTCTTTCATACTTTTTCAATTCTATTTCTTACTTTTTACTATACACTTACTACTTCATCTATATAAACCCATTTTTTACTCAAATTTCTTAAAATTTGTGCAAAAACAAAATGGAAAGAAATTGGTGGAATGGAGGGAGTATTTTATTACTAAATAAAATTATATAATGAGACATTACTTCTTAAGACGCGTAGGTGAATTCTTCCTAAAACCCAAAGTCAAATAGAGACACGCATTAGTTCATCCATGTGAAGACTAGTTAAGAATCTGATCATCGGTGACGATAATAATGTTGAGCCAATCACTACACTTTGTTCTATGATATTGATTAGTGAATTCTAGATTAAATAAGGATACCAACAAAAATATACCACATAAAAATGCAAATAGTATTAAATAATCATAAATCCTAAATTTAATTCCAAATGATTCTTAATTAATTGTCTTCAATTTTTCATAATTAATTGTCTTCAAATTATTATAATGGTAATTTGATAAATACACGTTACAAGTTGCACTCATATACCTAAGCCCAGCATCTCATAAACAAGAGTGATTTTTAATTGCATTATGGTCATTTCACCTATCTAGCTAGCTGACGAAATACATCTAATAAAGTGTTCCGATTTTCAAACCAAGCATCAAATCGTGTTGCGTGATATATTTTAAAAGAAATGCTACCAAACGGTGTGTTTTTCGGTCAACATATGTCAAAATACGTACTAAAACGCGTTTGGGCTTTACATGTGTGTTTTGACCAACACAAACACACTTCCTTACCGATCACTACCTTTTAATGTATGAAGTTTAATTTTTTTTTGGGTGGGGGATAATATGTGAACCGTGAAGAAATTAAGCACAATCAATCATTTTAACAAATGTGACTTCAAGGTATGGCTATCCATAGGCATTACAATGACACGGGTCTCTTTGCTTAAATAAGCAGCACGGCTCGCGTATTGGAGATCATAACCACCCAGAAGTCGTGAAAATTGGCTTGCTAGCCAGTCCTCTTGATGATGTGAACTCAGTATCCACACTTATCTCTTCAACGCTCGTCGTAAATGGTTTGAAGTATAATCAATAAAAGTTTAACCGTTTAAAAAAAAAAAAAATCTCTCCAAGCTTCAGTGCAAAAGCCATCTTCTCCAAGGGCTTCTGCATCTGACCCTTCGTGAACTTCATATGCATTTTAGGAAACTCTACTTCATGATCTAAGTCTACTCGTTCTTCCCTCCCAAGTCCATCGTCTAGCTTTCCTCCTTCGTCATACACTAATTCTTTATAACTTATCGTACTGAAAGAGACAATGCAAATGTATATTTCAGTTTCAGAGAGAACGTTTTTGCATTTTTGCTTCACTACAAGGAAATTTCTAAAATGTACATCCTCCATCCCGGAATAAGGTTTTCGTTTCATTTTTGTTTACTTTTTAAACTTTTGTTTGAGTACAAATTAATTATAAGTCATATAGTAAAAATAATTTGTTCGCTTGCATGCAAGTAACTTCTAAAATGCATTTGAAGTTATCCATTCTGCAAACACTTTTGGACTATAAAACAAAATGCTCATTAAATATTAATATAATGCTGGACTAGATTGTATAGCAGTTGCACAGCATACATACCTTGTCACCAAATTAGCATTGATGATCACAAAGATGTTAACCTAACCAAACATAGTTCAAACTAACCCAACCTACATTTGATCAGACTTGCAAGACTTTTCATCAAATTTCCTTTATAAATACATGGCACAAAATTCCTTATCACAACACAAACAACAATATACACAATCATCTTTTACCAAGTTTCCAACCTTGAATCAAATCAATCCTCGGCCAATGGCATCCCAAAGTGTTGTGTCGCTAATTATGTTCCTTACCCTCTCAGGCATCCATGCAGGTTACGCGGCACGCAATCTACTTCAAACAACTCAACCAGCACAGCCAACCCTACCGACGATTCCAACACTTCCCACCATGCCAAGCTTCCCCACTGCCACCCTGCCACCACTTCCTAGCACTCCTCTCCCGACTATGCCAGCTAATCCAACCACACTACCGCCTTTGCCAACGACCATGCCAACCATCCCAAATGCAGCCCTGCCACCTTTGCCAGCCACCTCTTCACTACCAACCATGCCTTCTCTTCCCGCCATCCCCACTACAATGCCAACTATTCCCACTACAATGCCATCTATCCCGTTCCTCGCACCACCTCCATCAAACTAGACCTTGTGTCATGATGCCACAACTAGTTGATTCACTTGCGTGCTATTAAGTGTTGGGGTTCATGGTCTTCTTTGAGTTTCCGGTTCCCTGCTCTTCAAGTTCACATTTGATTCCTTTAGTTTTCTATTTTAAGGATTGAGTTTATTTATATTATGTTGTATTCCAGATTGTATTGTGGTGTGTAGGCCTATGCATGTATCCACCTGCTGCAATGGTGTATTTGGCTATATATTTGCCTATTAAATGAATTTTATTTTCTTCACATGAAAGTTCAAGAAACAGTACAAGGCCTAATTTGGTGCATTTGCCTAGTTTTGAACATTGATGTGATCATTATGGGTAAGCAACAGTCCTACATACATAGAGACGAATGAATGTCTATTAGTAATGGTTAAAATCATAAAAGTATACTCTTCTTTTATGCAGTGACAAATGATAACGATTTTGAATCTTTGATACTCCGGACCCGCCAAAACAAAGCAAAAATTACACTTGGTTGGGTTTTTAATTTTCTGATCTTACAAATTACAATTAGGACCCTATGCTTTAACAAACTTTACAAGTAACCCCACATTTATCAATATTCTCAAAAACATCCATGAGGAAATAAATAAAAAGAAAAATACTCAAATAAGCAAAACCTTAGTCACATGGAACGAGAGCGGGAGCGAAAATTCGTCAAAACCCAAAATAATTAGGAGCGGGAGCGTTAATATAGTATACATTTTTCGAGAAATATACATGTACATATTTAACAAAAATTATTGCAAGTGTATGAGATATATAGTAGATATAAGGATAGAATTAAAGAAAAGTTAGTACATTACAAAAAATGGGTGACACTTAGCACTCATTGCAAATCTGTTCAGGTGACATTAATGTAGGATTCTTAAAACTTCACTATGTAGCATTCTTTCTATAGTTTTCGACTACCCATGCAATTTTAAATAAGAAATATTAAGTATATTATGTTCAAATCATTTTAACAATCTTTTATAAAAAATGATACCCCTAAAATTGACATTTTATTTTTAAAATTCTTCGATGATGAACTAAGAAAACTTAATTTGAGAACTAAGAAAACTTAAGTCGAGAATTAGTGAAGCTCCCAAGCTCGGAACGTGGATTCGTGCTCAGAACGTGAAAAAAGCTCCGGAGATGAAGAATTATGTTTCTAATAGCAAAACAATAGTAGTACTAATTAAAACACGGGATGGCCCACATGCTATTTTGTGGTATCAAGAACTACATTAAACATTGTCAACGAGAGGGATTAGTACAAACTTCGAGATGGAAAATTAGATACTAATGAACCCGAAACGGATTAGAACAACAGATTAAAATATTCAATCTTGTTTACTATAAATGTGACAACTCCTTACAAAAGATGTACTAGCATATATGAACTGTGAAAAACAATAAGCATAAATCAATCATTTTAACAAATGTGGCTTCAAGGTATGGCTATAGGCATTACAAGTACACGAGTCTCTTTGATTAAATAAGAATCACTATGATTCATCTCGAACTTAGAAAAAATTAATAATGAGTCTTAATAAGCCTTGTCTAATGAAAGTAAGTCTAAAAAATATAAATTTATTAAAATAATCAGTCTTAACGAGTTTTATCAGGTCGAATCGGACTCGACTTATTAGATAAACGAACATAAAATGAGGTTCGAGTTCGGCTTATTTACCTTATCGAGCGAGCCGGGCTCGAGCCTTAACGAGCAGAGTCGAGCCCTTGTTAAGGCTCGACTCGCGTAACAGCTCTACTCGCATATTGGAGATCATCACCACCCAGAAGTCGCTAAAGTTGATGACCATGTGAACTCCGCTATCAGTATATATCCACGGTATCACACTTATCTCTCCAACACGGGTTGTAATTGTTTGAAGTATCATCAATAAAAGTTTATTCGTTTCGAAAATAAAACTAATCTCTCAAACGTTCCAAGTCCATCGTCTAGCTCTCCTACTTAGTCATGCATTAAATCTTAATTATAACTTATCGTGTTAAAAGAGACGATGAAAATACATATTTCAGTCTCTGAATGAACGTTTTCGCATGTTTGCTTCGCTTGCAAGGAATTTCCTAAAATGTATATCCTCTTTCTCAGGACAAGGCTCTCATTTTATTTTTGTTTACTTTTTAAACTTTCGTTTGAATATAAATTAATTCTAAATCATGTAGAAAAAAATTATTATGAATGTATAATGATTACATTTTTTTTAAATTATTTTTTCATTATCATATAGGAATAATTTAAAGGCAAACGGAGTCCTTAAAAGTCAACAAAATTGAAAGCGAACCTTATTCTGAATCTTGGAAGTCTATGAAGTTCTCTCCTCTTCAAAACACTCTTTGGAGATTATATAACAAACTAATCCCTCATTAAAATATTAATATTATGATTGCCAGGATATAATTTATAGAAGTTGCATTGCATACATACCTTGTCACCAAAATTAGCTTAATTGGTGATCACAACTCACAAGGATGTTAACCTAACCAAACATTGTTCAAACTTGCCCGACCTACATTTGATCAAACTTGCAAGACTTTTCATCAAATTATCTTATATAAATACATGGCACTGAATTCTTAATCTCAATGCAATCAACAATACAATCATCTCTTTCCGAGTTCCCAATCTTGAATAAAATCAATCCTAGGATAATGGCATCCCAAAGTGTTGCATCGCTAATTATGTTCCTTACCCTCTCAAGCATACATGCAGGTTACGCCGCACGCAATCTACTGCAAACAACTCAACCAGCACAACCAACCCTACCAACACTTCCTACCATGCCAAGCTTGCCGACTGCCACCCTGCCACCACTTCCTAGCACTCCTCTCCCAACTCTGCCAGCTAATCCAACCACGCTACCACCCTTGCCAACGACCATGCCAACCATCCCAAACGCAGCCCTGCCACCTTTGCCAGCCGCCTCTTCACTACCAACCATGCCTTCTCTCCCCGCCATCCCCACGAACATGCCAACTATTCCCACTACAATGCCATCTATTCCGTTTCTCGCACCACCTCCATCAAACTAGACCTTGAGTCGTGATGCCACGACTAGTTGATTAACTAGCCCCTTGTTGTTAAATGTCGGAGTTCATGATTTGCTTTGAGTTTCCAGTCCGCTGCTCTTCGAGTTCACATTTTATTTCCTTAGTTTTCCATTATAGGATTGATTTACTTTATATTATGTTGCATTCGCAATTGTATTGTGGTGTGTAGGCATGTGCATGTATGATGTATCCCTTGCAGTGGTGTATTTGGCTATTTGCCTATTTATCGAATTTCATTTTCTTCACAAGAGTTTGAGAAACAATATAAGGCCCGAATATGGTGTATTTGCATACTTTTGAACTTTGATTTGATCGTATTGTTGAATGTATAGGAGGAAGCAACCATTCTTCATAAATAGATCGGCTAATGTATATTAGTTAGTAATGATTAAAATCCAAAAAAACACATTATTTGAAACACTGACAATTTAGCAATTTAGATACACAAGAATGATACCCGAAACCCACCAAAATTAAAAAGTTACACGTGGCTGGGTTTTTTATTTTGCAATCTTACAAGATACAAATAGGACCCTATGCTTTAACATACTTTACATCTATAAATATTACAAGAACATCAATAAGAGAAAATAGGCAAATAAGATAAAAACAAGTATCAATTAAAACACGGGTATTTTGTGATATTAAGAACTATGTGTTGAACATTGTCAGCGAGAGAGATGGATTAAAGTAGTCAATCTTGTTTGCCAGAAATGTAAAGATTGTAGTATATGAACTGTGAAAAACATTAAGCACAATCACTCATTTTAACAAAGGTGGCCTCAAGGTATGGCTATAGGCATTACAATGACACTGGTCTCTTTGCTTAAATAAGAAGCAGGGCTTATATATTGGAGATCATCCGCCAACTTGACCACCTAGAAGTTGCAAAAACTGGTCGCTAGCCAGTCCTCTTGATGATGTGAACTCCACTATCAGTATCCACGATATCACTTATCTCTCCAACCTTCAGCGCAAAAGTCGCCTCTTCAAAAGGCTTCTGCATCTGACCCTTCCCGAACGGCCCTGCATGAATTGCAGATTGTAAGAAGTTGGCTCATATCAAGTTCACAGTTTTCTTTAACTATGCTTCACACTCATAGTATATCAGTACAGTTATGCTTCAGACAAACAAGAGAGTACAACATCAAGTAGTACGGACACAGCAATTAATTGAACAGAGCTTGTGTATAATGTCACTTTTTAGATGCGGCACAGATTGGTCATATGGAGTCAGCTTTTTTCATATTGTGTCATTTTACTATCTTGAACGTACTGTTAGAGTTTCCGATTTAAAACATCATATTTCTAAAACTTGTGTAAATAAGTTTATTACTCCTATATTACCAACCCTGCTTTATTAGTTTTCTATTAAAACTCGTGAAAATAAGTCAGACGCCAAAGTACTAATGGGACGGAGGGAGTATAATATTTCAAGGCTACATTTTCATGACATTCCACTAAAATAGAAGACACAGGGTACACATTTCATAAGATATTTATTCACCACTACAATATCATGCTATTATTTTCGAAGCAATCTTTTGCCGCAACAATATTCTCCATCTTTCCACAAGTGGTATAAGCCTGAAACTTATAGAACAAAAACCAACTTCACTTAAACCAGTTGCAGCTAAAGATGAATCTCTGAAATTGGTCACATGTGATCTTAGATGGCCAGGCAAGACCGATCGAGTCTGCACATGATCTTCTGCTATACATTGTAGGCGAAGGCGAAATGGATGCAGTAAATCCAACCAGATAGAATTGCATTGCAGTCACTTTGCATCGTCAATTATAGGCAACCTTCTGTCACCAAAGTCAAGCACCTACCAGCTTGATTGTAGCTATAGAAAGATCGATTGCACATCTTGACAGACTCAAGTTTCTGAGGAGGTGATAATCAATATGACTTGCAAATTACAAAGAAAATAAACAAATGTAAAGGAACTAAAATAACGTCCAAAGTAAAACCTGTATCTTTTTCTCATTAGTATATTGGAACCAAATTAATTGTGAAACAGAGATCTTCCATTATACATATGATAACTATAACAACTGTTTACTGGGTGGGGGAACTGTTTACTATGAAAAAGGGCATTGAACTTTTGTAAGGAACATAAGTTCAATGCCCCGATTAGACCAGACTATGATAGGTCTCAGTATTCTGTTAGGATTGAGTCCTATTAGAAAACAATAACTTACACTAGGAGTACAAATCAGAAATATAACAATGAATGAACACATGATAAAAGCAAAGTTTTGTTAATGTGGAGCATAGGTGGTTAATAACAGGTTGCAAAGAATCCAAGAAGTCTACTTCAGGTTATACTCTTCTGCTTGTTTATAGTGTGATATCATGGCATGGTGGCAAACAATATATATCGATACATGCCTACATCTACTACGGAAGCAGAGTTAATAGGTAGTCGAGGTTTTCATGGAGCTAGTGCATTTGAGAGCTAGTAGCTTGTCCAACATAAAAGACATAGCAGGCAATCCGAGAAACATGTGCAAACAATGCTCCTATTTTTGAGCGTATGATGCATTCCAATCATTACTCAGTACTCATCAAAATCAAGTTTTCAGTCATTAATATGCTAAAGCAACTCCTAAACCAGCAATGAACAACTTCTTCACCAATTTAATACATATCAGCAATGAACAGCTTCTTCACCAACGCAAACATGCTGCTATTTTTAAGTGCACGATGCATTCCGATCATTACTCGTACTCATCAGTCATCACAATGAAGTTTTCAATCATTACTATGCTAAAGCAACTCCTAAATCAGCAATGAACAACATCTTCACCAATATACACATGCTGCTACTTTAATTGTACAATGCATTCCGAATCATTACTTGTACTCATCACCGTCAAGTTTCCAATCATTACTATGCTAAAGCAATTCCTAAATCAGCAATGAACAACTTCTTCACCAATTCAACACATATCAACAACAAACAGCTTCCTCACCAATACAAACATGCTGCTATGCATTCCGATCATTACTATGCTAAATCAGCAACGAACAACTTCTTCACCAATTCAATACATAACACTATATAATCACTCCAGTTCACTTTCACCAATTCAATACATAGACATTACATAATCACTCCAATTCAATTGATCGGACAATTACTAGCATATACACAAAAACAAGTATAAACACACTCAAATTCGCAACTAATTAAAGCAGTAAAGTGAATAAGAAGCGAACCTAGATCTCCACCGCGCTTGGCGGAGCTGCAGTGCGAGTGGCGCTTTGCGAGATCGGAGAAGGAGCCACCAGCTAGGATCTCCTGGCGGAGCTTCTGAAGCTGAGCAACGGCCTCGTCGCGCGTGGTGGCGGAGATGAGAGTGCCGTCAGGATCCTTCCAGGAGGATTTGCGGCGGGAGCCCTGGTGCTTGATGAGTATGTGGAAAGCCCTAACCTTCTCGGAGGAGGAGGTCTTCTTCGATGCGCTAGTAGCCTGTCTCTTGTGGTGGTGGTGGGTGGTGTGGCGGTGCTCGGTGGGTCGATCTCCCGATGAGATCGACGCCTCCTTCCTCTTCCGATCGGACTCTATTTTGCCGGTTGATGATGATGATGATGAATGATTTGGGGGTTTCTCAGTTTTGCTGGCAGACCGGACCAGAGAGGTAGAGGACTGGTAGTTGGAGAGGAGACGAGACGAGACTATTTGTAGGTGGATTCGAACTGGCTCACTAGCTCGTATAACTGTGACAAGTGGTCCCCAAAATCTGCATATTTGCAATGTGCTCCTAAGATACTACTTGGTTCGTCCACCGCTTGTGGGTTTTGGGTTGGCACGGCGGCTCTGTTACCATTTGTCACGATTCGACCACTAATTGATTGGAGCATTTGAATGCGTGATTCTTCATCATTCTCCTGGATGATATCTTTGATCACTATACCAACACATATCCTTTTCCGCACACTTTATGAGTGTTTGGTTCTACACTTTGAACTAAATTTGAATTGAGTTTCGAATTGATGAATAGTAACTAAATTGGAATTGAGTTTTGTGTTTTGTGTTTTGTGTTTGGTGTTAAATTGTAGTAATATTTATAGGTTTTGTAAGATATTTGAATAAGTTTTGTAAGAATGTGTAAGAGATGTGTAAGGATGTGTAAGAGATGTGTAAGAATGAAATGATTTGTATTTGAATTTGATAAAGTGAGATTTGAATTAAATGATTAGTTTAAGGTAGTTTGAATGATGTGATTGATTGTGTTGGTAGTATTTTAGTGGATAATGTGTTAGTAGTAATAATAATAATTATTACTCCCTCCATTTCAGAGAAATTGTTACAATTTGGATTTGCACCAATTTTAAGAAAAATTAGAAAGTACAAGTGGCCCCCCTGATTATTACGTCGGAAACGGAAAGTTGTAACACTTTCTCTGAAATGGAGGGAGTATTATTATTCTTATAATAATAATAATAATAATAATAATAATAATAACAATAATAATAATAATAATAATAATAATAATAATCCCTTCGTTCCAAATTTTTTTTTTCATTTTTACATTTTGGACGTTCCATTATAAACTTTCAGTTTATTTTTATGGAAATCTACTATCTCAATTATTAATATTTTAATCTTCTCTTTCATACTTTATCAATTATCTTTCTTACTTTTTACTATACACTTATTACTTTATCTATATATACAATTTTTTAATCAAACTTCTTTAAAATTGTGCAAAAAGTAAATAGCAACAAATCTATAGAACGGAGTAAGTAATAATTTGCACTTGAATAGTAATCCGATTACGGAATCTGGTGTGGTGTCCGTTTGGCCTTTCTTATTTAGTCTATTGGGGTATTTTTTAATTGGTAATAAGTGGTGATACTATTGGAGCACTTGTAGCATTTGTTATCGGTAATTGCCTTGTTTTTAATCAATATATCTCTAAATCTAACTATCACAATATATGGTACGGTTATTAATTATTATAAATACTATATAATATAAATTTAAATATCGAATGCACAAATATATTTTCCCACAAGAATATAAACATTAGGGTTCAAATATTTTATATAATCAAAACATTTCGGAGATAATCGATGACATATTTGTCGGAGTTTGCGAGAGTGCATATTATTACAGACAAAAACAAATAGCAAACATATGTAAGAATGTGTAAGATGTGTGTAAGAATGAAATGATGTATATTGTAATTTGATAAAGTGAAATTTGATGAAAGGATTGATTCAAGGCAATTTGATAATAAGTTTTGTCAAACCGAATGAAGCACATACAAGATAGAAGCTAGCAGAAATCGAATCGAACTCCAGCCTCCAAAGTCCAAACAACTAAATATTCCTTTTTTTTGGGTAATCAACCGATCAATGTATAGATCAATACAATTATATGATGGAATTGGAGAGGGGTGGCTGGAGAAAGGATCTCCGCCGGTGGCCGGAATTATTTTTCTTCGTTTTTAAAATCTAAACCGACCATTACATAGATCGGGAAGAGAATGACTTGTTTATGTATTCGAATGTGAAATTGGACGGTTTGATCAGAAGTTATGGCCGATTTTCCGTTCGCCGGTGAGAGGAAGGTGAAAGAGAAGGGTTGATTGTTTTTTAGGAGAGAGAGAAGAGTGACATGCTAGTGTTTTCTTATGTCGTTTGAGTTGGATTAATTCCATTCAAGTAGCACAGTAACAAATTGAGAGCCAAAGACAAAATGTTGGTCCAACTCAATTTGAGTTGAAGTAACTCAACTCAAATATAGAAACAAACACTTTGTTTATCTCACTCATACGCGAACCGGGAATCTTCCCAGTTTGTCACCCATCCTAAGATTACTCCAAATCAAATACGCTTAACTATAGAGTTCTTATAGATGGATTACCATTAAAAAAAATAAATAAATAAATAAAAATACAACTTGTTAATATGAGTAGTATTCTTGATCTATTTAAATTCTTTAGACTTAAAACTCTTGTGCGTCGTAATAATAATTTTTATAAATACCTTATTTATGAAATTCATATGAACTGTAAGGCTGACAATAAAAAAAGACCAATCGGTGGAAGATCAATTTAGTGAATTGCTAAAAGGGCTGACAATTTTTACCTCATATTACTAATAAAGTTCCAGAAGTTTTAACATTATGAATTTTACTGCCCTAAACTAGAAGGCCAAAGTATGAAAATAATATTGCTACAAGGTTCAGATTACAGTTGATTCCAAATATGAAGTTTCTCTCTCATCGGCCAAGCTCAAGTCCTACATCTACCATTCCAGTTTTCACAACAAATGAATTACAGTGACAAAACCGGTTACAGTAACTGCAGTTATATGCCGTACAGGCAAGATGCGAGGAGTCAGGACAGACTAGACACAGCCAAAAGGACTAGTTATCGGATTCATGCTCAGATCAACTCGAGCTATTCTATCTTGTGTTGCAGATTTGTTGTCCAGAACTCCAGATGACTATATCTCCCTTAGAATGGGCCAACCTTTTCTTATAATGTCATTGATCTTGGCATCTATCTGCCCCTGCATCTTGGGTGGACACAGTTCTGCTGCATATCCGTTGAGCTTTGTTGCAAGGCTAGACTGCTCTAGCTCGTCTTGTGGCAAGTTCCCAATCAACTGGAGCAGCAATGGATTCCGTTTGAGCTCAAATTTCTACAGAATAATTTGATGTTAGACTAAATTCAGCCAACAAGGAATGGACCTGAAAATGTAATAGAGCATCCCGGCATTCTTCTTTTCAGAAGTAAAATTCTCATTTCTCACTTTCATATCATCTATGGTTTCACAATGCGTCATCAACTTTACTAGGTTACAATGTTTTATTCCATTTATGCTAATTGCAATTTTTACTCCAAAAGTTTACATATAATTCAGTTTGCATAAATAATGGATGAACTTTTTATTTTCAACCCCGATCGACGCAATTTTGTTGGCTTGTACAACTTTCTCACCCAATTCCACAAGCTCATGCCACGACACCAACTCAGATAAAAACCTCATCTTCTGACTTTCAACCCAAATCCTTCTAAAATTTCTCCAGTCATATGAAACTCCAAATATGGCCCTTTAATTATGTTGGTATTTATTTCAACACCTCAAAAATTCAAATGATTGTTTATTTTCTCAAAATCAGTTAACATCATGAACTGAAGGTCAACCAATAACTAACCTGATGTTCCGGCTCTGCTCGATAAAATGTTCCCAGTTGTTGAATTTGAGTGGTAATAACATTTTTATTTGATCGTGCTTGCTCCCTCTCTTTGCCGAGAGCAGCCAACCTCGCTTCTTCCGTTCCATTAGTAAATATTATAGACCTGCTCGGGTAAAATGTTTTACTTGTGTTAATTGCAATTATTTTCTTGGCACGAGTGACAAGCTAGACATACATATAAGAACAGAAGGATGGGGCTGAAAATTCTGTACCTATATTGATCTCCAACATCAGGGCCTTGCCCAAAAACTTGCCTAGCATCATGGCTACTCCAGAAGACATCTACAAGTTCTCTGAAAGTTATGATCCGGGGATCATATTCTATCTGCACAAAGGAATGCAACCTTATCAAAGACTAATTGTAGTGTCTGTACTAGAAGCAGATGAACTCGAAATGATTCTGAATATACACTCTTCAGATGCAGAAATACAACATCGGAGCAATAAGATAAGTATTTATCTTTCAGACATTCATGCTATAAGATAATTTGTATGAAAATTTATGATTTAGACTCGCTTTCCATCGGCTGATCCGTATCTTAAATTTCAAGGCTATATAGAAAATGTTACGTACTCCTTATACAACATATGACTGCCAAGCAGCAGCTTTTTTTTCCACCAGATATGATGACTAGAAAGTACAAACGGTTAACAGGAATCCCCAATCTGTTCTTGATAAGCATTGAAGATGCGCCGTCCACATGTCTGTCTATTATGCACATCTCTGGCAGTAAATCTTGGCTTAGTTATTTAGAAATCAACTTCAGCTGATGTGTGTCTTACAGTTTCATACTCATATATTAAACATTTCATGCAACTTAGCACTGGATGATAAGATTAAGTTCATAAAAAACCAAGCACATCATACAAATCAAATTAATATTAATTACTCATGAACTCAAGTAGTAGAATTTAGTTTCAATTCTAAGTGGGAATAGAAGCACCATGTTATATCAGAAACCCAAGATTAATGAATTTAGGATCTACATGAAGAACACCAGATGAAATTCCCATGCGCTACAACATGCTAGGCATCTCCAGTCTACAAAGGAATTAACAAGACATAACAAAATTCAAAGCAAAAGGGATTGAAACATTATAATCCAACTGCATATTAAATTTGGCATATATCCTGGTCGTTTTAAGGCTCCAATGGTACTTGGAAGATGATATCCCACCCAAAGCTCGTGATCTCATCTCCTGCCTAACCGGAATACACCCCAAAAAGAAAGTTTCTGTGATATCTCTCTAAATGTACACTACATCAGTAGTACATCATCATAATGGCAAATGTCCGTTCTCGATTATTTCCCAATTAATACTGCACCCTCAACTCAAATTATCCAACCATTCTGTGAATGACAATATCACTTATGCCAGGGAAATGGACTATAATTAAATAGAGTGATACATAAACATAATTTGACTAGATATATAGCAAAACATTATTGTTGAACACTAAATAATCGACAAACTCTATATTATTGTTGAACACTAAATAATCCACAAAATGTACTAACATCTCATTGATCGATCACAGAACAGTATAAGCCAATAAAACCAGATAATGCAACTAGATACAGTAAAAATGTCAGGAATCAACAGTGCAATAGAGAGGGAAAGGAAGATGATCAGCTACCTGTACGGACTCGGCGTGATCTCCCAAGCTTCGGTACTCAGGATTGAGCTTGGATCCGCCAGCGTAACCAGCGGCGGTGCGAACGACGCCGTCTAGGCATCCAAACGCTGCTTCCGATCTCCAGAAGCTTCCTAGGGCGAAAATCGCTGTTTTGAGCGGTTGATCGGTAACGATCGGAACATTCCGATCCGGAATTCTGATGGCCTGAGCTGAGTGAGCAGAGAAAATTGTGCACAGGAGGAAGAGTGAAGCAGTTAGCTTCATTGGAAAGTGGAAGTGATGGGTAAAACGGAGATTCGCTAGATGAGGAAATTAACACCATTGTTTGTGGTTTGAGAAAATTTTCTGATTCATAAATTAGCCCTTTGGTAAAATGTTAATCGTAGGGTAAAACCGTAAAATCTATGTTTTGAAACCCGGCCAGTCTAGTCGACTCGACTTTCGTTGAATCTTAAGTCTTACCCGAGTAATCTCACCTCTCGAGTCTCGACTCAATCATGTAGAAATTTGATATTTTTATTTGAATATTATAAAATTACAAAATAATGTCGATTTCAAAAATATAGTGTCAGTTTCTATATACTCCCACGGTCCTTTAGAAGCTGTCAAAATTTTTATTATATATTTCAATTGAAGATGTACTATTACGGTTTGAGATTAATTCGTGGTCAAAGTTGAATTTTATTGACTGTATGGACATTTTCTACATAACGGATGGAGTACGTACAAGCCTACAGGAGCAAGCTAATTAAAATACTACAGTATATGATATTAGGCAGTGATTGGTAAGGGGTAAAATCACATAAATTAAATGTTGACTGGCGAATTTGGAATGATTGGTAAAAAAAGGGAACATGCAAATGTGATTTTCTCAGCCTGCCCAAATCATCGTGCTTCAATTGGAAATGCAGGTTTCCCTGCAAAATGAAGGGTGACATTTCAATTTTTGCAGGAAATTCTGCAAAAATTGCGATGTTGTTAGGATGATTTCTGCTACCAATTGGTGGGAAAAAAAAAAAAAAGAACCTGCAATTACAAACGCAATTTGACTTAAACGAGCTGAATTATGCACAATTTACTTGGTTGACCGCAATTGTAATTGTAAACTTACCAATCACTGCATTAGGCCGGATAGAGGAGGCCTCTTCTATGTTCTTACATTTACACTAATTTATTCATGCATTTTAAAAAGGTGAATTAGAAAGTAGTCCCACTCCAAATCTTTACCATATATTAGTGTTACATGCTTTTTTTCCTGGTACAATTTAGTATCTATTTAGCTAATATTTCGAAATTGCATCAATTTATTATATATGTGCTCCAAAATACCATTATAATCATCACCTATTTTGATAGTATCACTCTAATTATAGAAGTAAACCTATTCTCCTTCATTCTTCTCGATCCCACATAAATCGAATTCTCATAACAAACACTCCCAAGCATGGCAATTCCTTCGTCTAATCTACCATAAAAAAAAAAACAATTGGCTCACCAAACTTTCACAATCCAAATGAATTTTCTGGTTAAGCATTGCAATCCCATTTTTCCGGTCAAGCATCCCAATTGACTCGCCAAGCATCACAAATGACTAATGAGATGCTTGTTTTTTTCCTGTTTCTGATGCTTGTAATTAGGAGAACATTAGCTGATCCTTGTTCACCAGGGTACTTGTTTTTATCGGATGCTTGTTCACAAGGGTGCTGAACCACCCTACAATATAGTAGTTGTAAGTAGGAGATATGTGTTGAAGATTATTGATCAAAGAATATTGTTTACAAAAATATATTATTTGATTAGCTCAGTAATTATGGGAGTGATTATATCTAGATTGGTAATGGTTCATTTCAAAGTTATCAAAATTAACAAGATCACTAATTTGTTGAAAGTTTTTAACTAATTTGTAGGAAGTTATATTTTTTTATGCATACCTAAAGTGTAAGAAGTTTCTGAAGCTAGCACCATTTTGTAATTATTCATTCAATAAACTAGCTACCTCATTCAAGTTATCAAATTGACAAGTTCAGTTTGTTCAGGATTGATAATCAAATCGACAAATAGTATTAGCCGATAAACGCGTACCAAACGCATCAAGTCAAACTCGTACTAAACACATCCAGAAAAATTCGCATTAAACACATTCAAGTTGCACTCTTTTCCTTTTTCACATAGTTTTGACTCAGATGAGAAGTCACTGACTATCAATCAAACCTGAATCAAACTTCCAAGATCCATCAAACTTCCAAGATCCAACAAATAAAATTCAAATTTTCTTATATAATTGTCCCATTATCTTCAAATGATTCACCAAGCTATTTCCTTTTTCTTCAGTCTCCTTTTACTTCTAGTGCCACGTGTCGCGATCACAACGATGATTGGTACGGGAGGTCAAAGATGGTATAGTGTTTGGTATAGTAAATCCGGACCATTTCGCGTTGTTAATGCAAAATCAGACAAGCCTTAATTTAACCTTTTTACCAAAAATATAGGTGAAAGAAAGAAATCCCTTCTCTCCGATCGACTCGTTCTTCTTTTCCGTTCTGATTGGAGAGATATTTCTCTCTTTCTCTTTCTCCTTTCCTTTCCTTTTCTTCACAGGTATGAATCGGGTTTCAATTTCTCTCATTTTCTCTGGAAAATATAACTGATTTTTCTTTACCACTTTTTCCCTAACCTCGCATCTTTCATTTCCTCCCTAATTTCGATAAAATTGGAACAATTATTTGCATAAATATCGCCAATTCTTCAAATTTTCTGTAATTTAGGGTTTTTCTGAGAATGTGCACTGAGTTTCCAGTATGATCGATCGAGGGTCGTTGTTAGGTTGTGAGTTAGGTGACTGAGGAACTGTAGAAATGAGCCATTTTGTCTACTTTAGTTCGTTCTTTGTAATTCTGTGTGAGCTTGAAGTAATTCTGTTTAATTTAGTTTGAAAGTTGTCATTTTTAGTTGATTGGTTCCGTGTCTGACGATTTAGTGATGTATATGACCGAGTTGTAGCGTTACGTGAAGTTATCTGCAATTTTGTTCTTTTCGTTTTGTAAGCATTTCGGTTTTCTACTCGTGTATCAGAATTGCGGGAAGTTTGAATGGGTTTAGACCATTGTGCTGTAGACTGTAGTATGATTGTTCTCGAGGTAGTTATGGTAGTGATGATGATTGTTATAGAACAAAATGGAAATTCGTTGTCTGGTACCTTTTATGAGTCGTTTTGTGACGTGTATATAGGTTATGGCAGCAGAGAAAGATGTGGAGGTGCCAGTTTTAAAGGCGGAGTTGAATCCAACACTGGGAAACTGGAACCAAGATATGGATAAAAGCCAGTCACAACTGGATGCTTTACAAGAGAAGCTTAAGGAGGTAAAGGCTTATGTAGAAGGGTCAGAAGAGAATTCGAAAAAGGAATTAGATGTTTTGTGGCGCAGGGTTAAAACTTCTGCCACCTTATTAACATACTTGAAATCCAAAGCACGAATCATGTCGGTTCCGCATTTGGCTCATAAGTCTTGTGGTATCAAGCAATTGGATGGTGTTGGACTTGTTGATAAAAATGGTACTCCATTGTCAGGTTGGATGAGGAATGTAGATATTTCTTCTCTTGATAGTGCTGATGAGGAAACATGGACAGCACTTGGAAGTCAGGATGGTTTGCTTGATGAACAAGATGGAGTTTATATTAGTGAATTGCTTAAAAGCGTAAAAATGGTTACTGATGTGATGGAAACTCTTGTCAAAAGGGTTATCGTGGCGGAATCTGAAACTGTTGTCGAGAAGGAAAAAGTAACAGTAGGGCAGGAAGAGATAAAAAAGAAGGCAGTTCAAATTGAGAACATGTCTGTAAAATTAGAGGAGATGGAGCAGTTTGCAATGGGTACTAATTCTATCTTGAACGAGATGAAACAGAGGGTTGAAGATTTGGTTGATGAAACGTCTAGACAACGGCAGCGAGCTGCTGAGAATGAACAAGAACTCTCTCGCGTTAAGCAAGACTTTGAATCTCTTAAATCTTACGTGAGTACTTTGATTAGTGTAAGGGAAACACTTCTTTCTTCAGAGAAGCAATTTCAGACAATTGAGCGGCACTTTGAAAGGTCAGTTTTATGTGAATCATGTCTATTAGATATTGGAATGTTTTAATTTATCATTATTACTAGTGATAGGAATTTATTTGTCATCCATGGCAATTAGGGGCAGTCATTGTCCTTTGCCATTTATTTGTACATTTCATCATTTTTTGTTCTGGTGTTTCATGTTTTTTTACCTGTCATTTGACTTTGTTTTGCGCGGGACAAAAGAAATGTAATACGATTGGCGCCTCAAGAGGATTTTATAGATGTCCTGTCTGTAAACAAATACGCCAGGCTGAAAGGCTCTATTTGAATTTTTTTCTTGAAGTTAGATGTGTAGGTAGAAAATGGGTCCTCAGATACCCTGTCAAGCAAATTACTCTACCAGCAGAGCTTCCTAAAACATAAGCGCCATATTTTCGTCTCCCAAATCCTAATTACGATTGACCTTTTAACCTTGACATTATTTTCTTCTAGTCCAAATGTAGTTCAAAGTTAATACAAAGTCATTGTTTAGATATATACTCCCGTTAACATTGTGATGTGAGGTGCATATGCATTTGAATTTTTGAATGATAAAGCTTCACGTTCGAGTTGGCAGTCAAGATTTCACTAATAAAGAGTCCACTGTAATCTCTTGATGCTATTCAAACTGCTGCACGTTGGACAGGTAAGAAACTGGCTGAATGGATTAATATAGTTGAGGTACCACGAAACCAAGACATATTTATGCTTTACAGCTTTAGTACGACTCTTGAGAGAATTTCCTTAAGAAAAACCAATATATACAGTAGGCTTTTCTATTGACCTTGTAACTACTTTGATATTAAAAGTGATTATTTGCTGTCTAATCTGACCATGAGATGCTCTGTAGTAGTAAAAGAGGCTGCATATTTAGATTTCCTGGAATAGTTGCTGAACTCACCTGATGATAAATTTGTATAAAATGCTCTAAGAGTCTGAAAGACTCTTGTCAGAACCTGAATGATTATGCAACTTTAGTACCAGGAATCAGGAGTTTGAGATATTACAGTTTACTTATCTCCTGAGTGTATGTAATAGAGTTTGCAGATGACTGAAACAGACATATGACCTATGAGCTGAATCATGAAACCTGAATAATCAGATCTAAGGGCCATTTGACCAAGTACACCCTTTCTGTTCCTCTCATTCGGTCCTTGTTCCTCAAAACGATTTTTACCTCCCATTTTTATGCTTCTGCAACTATCTCATTTGTTATCTACTGATAGCCCCCACACTTGTTTTCAAGTATTTTACTTTGTCTGGGATATTAATACTACCTGTCTGTTGGATTTGAACCAGGCTCGTAGCTAAAACAGCACAGTTGGAAAGTGATAAAATGCAAAAGGAAGCTGAAGTCCAGAAACTCATGGAAGAGAATGTAAGGCTGAGTGCTCAGCTTGATAAGAAAGAGGCCCAACTTGTGGCCATGAATGAGCAGTGCAAAGTCATGGCGCTGAATTCTTTCAACATTTAGTTCGACATGCCTAACTCCTTCCACACAACTGCCTGTTTTCTCCTAGCACAAACCTTTCCCATCGCAATGAAGAGGGTGTTTCAGGAAAAAATCACCATGTCACTTAATTGTCGTACTTCTTAATCTTGTTGTATTTCTTCGAGGAGTTTCTGATTAATTCGATGTAAAGCTTGTACAATGTCCTTTCATACATTTCTAAGTGTGATCTTATTCATCTTTATCTTAAGGGTATAGCTAAGTTTCCGTTGTGGATGTTGTCTGACACTCCGCTAACTCTTGATATGTGTTGTTGCAATGCAAACTTTGCTCAAGCTGCATGTGTTCTTTGAATTAGTACTGATACAATCTGCTGCATCATGTATGTTGTAAATATTGATGTTTTGCAAAGTAACTACAGTACGACACGTTATGTACACCAGTCGTGTTCCCAGGTAGATGCTTGAAGACATTAAAACTTTTGAAGCCAGCAGCAAGGAAGATTAGGCGTATTTATTTTACTCATATGTACACAGGTGGTTTTGGAGAGTTGTTCATGTACATTATGTACCATATTCTATATATACAGCAACATATACAAAATTAGGTTTACAAGAAAGAACTAGCTAGTGGAGAAGTTGTGATGAGCCCTGAAAGGAGACCTACAAATGCTGCATTGCTGTAAGTAGTCGGTTCACCTTGCATCGAGTTGTTCCGCGAGTCTATATACGTATCATTCAGGAATGGTCCTCCTACAAGAGCACCCATCACTATATTCGGGTTAGGCTTTGTCGAGTTAAGCCACTTGAATCCATCTTTGCAGCCTGTGTGTGCATCAGTTGGGATTGAGGCACCCCTGTGATGCACGTATTGGGGGTAGTTACTTCCATAACCCACAAGGTAGCTCATCTGCATTCGGTTCTTTCCAAGCACATAATCCGCCTGAAGGTATTTGATTATAAACTGAGAGTTAGATGATTTTGGTACCAAGAAAACCCACTCTGGCAGTGAAGGTAAGTCAGGGAACTGCCTATTATGCAAAATCACGAAAAAACGAAATCACCTGGGAAATGGCGAAATCGCGAACATCTTGAGGCTTGTATAGTATTCGATCACAGTAAAGACTTTTTGTGGCAGAGTTGAGCATGTAATCACTATAGACAAGTGCAAGAAATGCAGAGCCAACAGAGTATTGCAATGCATTCCACTCATTCACCCAGATAAGCCCTCCTGCACAAATGAAATTTAGCTTGTTTGCTTTTCAATCGAATAACTCCAATCATTTCATATGTTACCTTCTGTTCTATCAGATGCTGCTGTTGGTGAACTTGGTAGAAGCCCACAGATAACCGCCTCGGCTGTTTTCCGGTATAGCTGTAGAGCAATGTTGGCTTCACCTTGGATATTGCTCGACCCGAAAAAACTCACTCTGGATAAAAGAACCTATGAAGACGGACCATATATCAGCACATCCCAGAGTGTAACTGTAAACAGCAAGATAACTAGAGTCTAGAAGTATCACGGTACCTGAACTCCAGCAAGTTTGTTATCCCAACAGAACCATGTTGGTGCTCCCCAGTTAGCAAAGTAGTTCCCCTCCACAGTCACATATTGAAGATACATTTTTTCTCCAGTCGCATGATAGAGCCATGCTGCAGCCCACAGGAGTTCATCACCGTACCCACTCGAATTGTAGAACTTTTGAACTTGTGGCAGGCTTATACTGTAAGAGCCTCTATAAGAATCTGCAAAGGTAAACAGCTTCTTGGCGTGCTCGAGGAGCAATTTGGAATAGGAGTAGTCGATTGACCGGAACACTAATGATGCTGATGCCATAGCTGCTGCAGTTTCAGCAGCAACATCAGATCCTGGATATGATGTGTTGATTTGTGTTAAAGGTCTTTTCTCTGTCATTTCTTCCGGCCTTTCCCAGCATACATGATCAAACTTCGGGTCACCAACCTTTCGATTCATAACCGAAAACATCATTAGTTATTCATTCCAGAATGATGTACAGAAGTGTTTGGATTGAAGGTGCTGAAAGATGAATAACCTGAACATAGAGCACATCAGGAGACGGATGGGCGTTGATGAGATAGTCAGTGATCCACCTGAGTGAATCTTCCGCCTGTTCCAGCTCCTTGATCCGTTTCATATGATCACCGTACTCCAGAATCGCCCACGACAATATCGTAGCAGTGAACGCCATAGGAAATCCAAACTTCACCAAATCACCAGCATCATACAGTCCTTTACTCAGGTCCAGATTCTCCACTCTCCCATCTTCCAAACCTGAATCCCCTCTCCAACTAATCCTGTTGTTCACCAACCTTCCAGCTGCAGCAACAAACCAATACGATTCGTAGTAAGTAAACAATCATCTCAAACAAAAAACTGGACTCTCCATTCTCCAAATTTACCATCACTTACATTTCTGAACATCGAAAAACTGCAAGGCGATCCCAAGAGCATCGGCATACTTGTCAACAACCCGATGCTTGGAAGATATATGAAAAATATGGAAGTATTGGGAGTTTTTCCAGAGAGTGATGGAAGATGCAACTGTGACAAGAACTGCAATTGCCAACACAAGAAGCCGCAGTCCACATTCTTCTGACTTATCCTCCTCTTCAGCTTCCGCTCGAGCTTCCTTTCCGGTTTCTTGATCGTGAACTGCCATCCTTCTTCGAGCAAGAATCATGTTCGCAAGAAAAAGTTCAAGTCAAGAAAAAGGCCAACTAATGCAAAACTTAATTAAGAAAGTGATGTTAAAGAGCTATAAATCTTATCAGCTAGCAGAGTAGGAAAGCACTAAACTTTAGAGTCACACATCCACTAAAGCAACAGAACCACAGTAAAGTAAGTACCTGATTGATTATGGACTAATAATGCATGCACATTTCATTCTTGATTGACAAACATGTTAAACTGGAGCTATATCAGAACATATACAGAGACAGAACGGCTGTAGATACCGTTTTCTGTAAGAAGACGAGTTTTAAGATGTCGACTTTTGAGATAAAAACACAATGTGTGTCTTGTCATTACCAGATTTTAGTGTCTTGTAGTGTATTAGCATAAGTTGGAGTAAGAATAAGGAATCCAAGAACCAGATTAGATTCTGTTTGGTTGTTTGTTTGTTTGTTTTTACTGGTCACTGATAGTAATGTGTAATCTGTTTCTTTGCCTCAAGCTGTCACCTCGGCTATAATCAGCATATCACATTCACCAATTCTACATTTTTCTATGCTACAATACCCTAATAAATCATACTTCTATCTATCAAGTATTTTACGTGTTGCATTGTACAACACACAAAGCAGCATCATGAAGACTATATCATACTTCTGACACTTAATTTTGCTATTCCGTTAATGGACGATATATATTCGTTAAACATTTCCTTAGTTGATTAACCCACACGACTCAACAGATTAGCCCTTCAGCATACTCCCGGATAACGTCACAAATTCGGGTTGGCACATCGTTATAGGTGGAAACTTAGAATAAATGATAACATAAGTTCTTGTGGCAAAATGTATGAAGGTAATATTTTTTATTATTTGTTGAACGTAATCTATGAAGTTATGTGGTACAACTAACAATCCCAAAATTTATATATATATATATATATATATATAAAAGCAGTCTGTGTAAACCAAAATCAATATCCAAAGTCAAACATAGTGGAAATATTTTGAAGTTCCACAACCATCTATTCTTACATAGTACTGATATATGGGGCAAATTGCATATGGACCCCTGTTAGATTTCGTAATTACAGATAGGTATCCGTTAGTGTAACAATAATATGTGAGTCCAGTTAGATAAAAATCAATTACATATAAGTCCACGAATTTGACTTTTGGCGATTTAAAAGCTGGAAAGTCCATTTTTGCCCCGTTCAATTATCAGCTTTTAGAAATTGCCAAACAGCCTTAACTTATCGATGTTACGTGCATGGCACATGTGGACTTCTATGTAATTAAACCTGAACTTCTATATGCTTACATTTAATTGAATTATGACCGTTATTTTTTAAAAAAAAACTGGTCGTTTGGAAGTTAATTGGAGGCTATTTATACACAAAAACTTGCCATTTTATCATTTTATTTCAAAAAATTTCACTATAAGTATATACATGTTAATATATATTACGTTGGTCGAGTGTCGAGCACTATGTAGTACATTTTATATATAAGTATTGTTTCTAAAAATCATTTTGTACAATAACTTTTTCATGTATTTTGTTAAACAAATGTACCTATTAGCATTTGAAAATCCTATTAGTATAGCACGTACTTAATTAAATAACAATAATAAAATAAATATTCTTTTATTGATCGGAGCTTCCGCCATGGACTGCCGAAGCTCCGGCCACGCCATTGCCGGAGCTCCGATCTTTTTTTTTTTTTTTTATTGAGCTTCCATGGCGGAAGCTCAATCATAAAAAAAAAAAAAAAAGATCGGAGCTTCCATCGGAGCTCCGGCAGTGATTTTGGTGGTGGTGTGCGGTGTTGGTGGTGGGAAGAAGATGGTGGGTGGTGGTGTTGGTGCGGTGGTGGTGGGGGTTGGGGAAGGAGAGTTAAAATTTTAATAATTAATTTTTTTTGAAGAAGTTAATAGTTTAATAATTTAAAATAACTAAGGCATGTTTGGTTTGTTTATAATCTTAAGTTGGTCAACCAAAAAATAACTTTTTGGACCTATATGTAATTATTCCACTAATGGGAATTCAGATGAGCAAGGAGCCACTAAAAGGGTAGCCCTATGTAATTTTTCATATATATATATATATATATATATATATATATATCAACTTCTAGCCACCTTTTAACCAAGAGTTCTTTGCAATTTTCTCACTATTGTTCTTCTATTTTTTGTCTCTCAGCTTTATAGCAGCTTCCCTTCTTCTATGTCATCTCTATTAAAAAAACTCAATTTCCAACGGCTCACTGACATAACAAGAAGTAAAATGTATATGAATCATCCAATCTTGATGGTTTAAAAAAAAAGAGAATGGCGGAAATGAAACAAGATGATATTTTCACAAAAGAATGCAAACTGTATGCAACCACACAGGCTCCAGTTAGCGTAACCAGGTTCATCAAACATTCACTTCATATTAAGACCGCCCACTATGGGCGGTGTTAGGCAATCGGTTGCTCCGCAACCGATTTGGCCCGCCCCTTGTGGGCGGTCGTGGGGATCGGTTGATCCCCACACCTCACTCAGTCGAGGTCGATCCTCGACTGAGTGAGTTTCATTTTTTTGGGTGAAAAAATATAAAAATTATACCGACGGTTATATTTTTTTGATATCTACAAATAGAGACTAGTGAAGATATATTTTCTCATACCTCACAATTCACCCTTTTCATTAGTGATTTATGTTGTTCAGTTTTGTTGCTCGATTTAAATAAAAAAAACACCATTTTCAACTCCAAATTTTCTATAAATTTAAATATTCTTATTAATATAATTATTATAAGTAATAAAAAAATTTTAAAAATAAAAAAAATTCCGCGACCACGGTCACGACCGCCACCATAGTGGTCGTTGGGCAGTCGCGCGGCGACACAACCGATTTTCGGTTGCCATAGTGAATGGTTTAACAACGTGCAAATATTCCAGTCATGTATTTACATCAGAACATGAAAGTACTGTATTTAAACAGGTAAACTCAATAAGCATGACATCACTCAATGTTAAACACTGAAACAGAACTTGACATGCACAACCCCGTAAACTTGAACAGTATATTTACTAATAAAAAAAAGCAGCGACACGTATAAACAATCAACCTTACCTTTATCAACATTTATCGGTTCTCAAAGTTTAAGCACCCTTTAATTGTAACAGAATCTAAGGTAGACTTTATATATATGGTTTTCCGAAAATTACTTTAGATCTTAAGGATTGAGTTGTTGATCATGTTGGTGTAATTTGTTTCAGCTGGATACCCTGTATGTAACTGGGCTATCTACAAAGATAACAGATGGAGAAGTAAAGACCATTTTCGAGAAATACGGGGAGGTGATAAAAGTTGTCATACCCCAAGATCCAGTGTACCGCTTAGAAAAAAGGGTTTATGGGACTTTGTTCACTATAAGGATAGATCCACGACATTACATGCATTGAGAGCAATTATTAAAGGTATTAATTGAAGTAATAAATACTTCTTCCTACGATTTAATATTTGATTATTCTACTTTGTAAATTGTACTGTAATAGAGAATAACATGCATTAAATTTTGGAATCTGTGACCTCTTTATAGAGAAGAAACTGAGTGTCGAACTTCAATTAATACCTTCATTCCGCAACCAATTTGGACCGTCCCTTGTGGCGGTCGTGGGGGATCGGTTGATCCCCACACCTCACTCAGTCGATCCTCGACTGAGTGAGTTTCATTTTTTATTTTCTTTTTAGTTTTTTTGGTTATTTTAAATTTTAAAAAATATAAAAATTATACCGACAATTATATTTTTTTGATATCTACAAATAGAGACCAGTGAAGATATATTTTCTCATACCTCACAATTCACCATTTTCATTAGTGATTTATGTTGTTCGGTTTTGTTGCTCGATTTAAATAAAAAAACAACATTTTCAACTCCAAATCTTCTATAAATTTAAATATTCTTACTAATATAATTATTATAAGTAATAAAAAAAATTTAAAAATAAAAAAAATTCCGCGACCGCGGTCGCGACCGCCACCATAGTGGTCGTTGGGCGGTCGCACGGCGACACAACCGATTTTCAATTGCCATAGTGAATGGTCTAACAACGTGCAAATATTACAGACCTGTATTTACATCAGAACATGAAAGTACTGTATTTAAACAGGTAAACTCAATAATCATGACAACACTCAATGTTAAACACTGAAACATAACTTGACATGCACAACCCTGCAAACTTGAATAGTATATTTACGAATAAAAAAAAGCAGCGACACGTATTAACAATCAACCATACCTTTATCAACATTTATCGGTTCTCAAAGTTTAAGCACACTTTAATTGTAACAGAATTTAAGGTAGACTTTATATTTATGGTTTTCCGAAAATTACTTTAGATCTTAAGGATTAAGTTGTTGATCATGTTGGTGTAATTTGTTTCAGCTGGATACCCTGTATGTGACTGGGCTATCTACAAAGATAACAGATGGAGAAGTAAAGACCATTTTCGAGAAATACGGGGAGGTGATAAAAGTTGTCATACCCCAAGACCCAGTGTACCGCTTAGAAAAAGGGGTTTATGGGACTTTGTTCACTATAAGAATAGATCCACGACATTACATGCATTGACAACAATTATTGAAGGTATTAAGTGAAGTAATAAATACTTCTTCCTACGATTTAATATTTGATTATTCTACTTTGTAAATTGTTGTTTAATAGAGAATAACATGCGTTAAATTTTGGAATCTGTGGCCTCTTTGTAGAGAAGAAACTGAGTATCGAACTTCAATTAATACCTTCACTCCGCAACCGATTTGGACCGCCCCTTGTGGGCGGTCGTGGGGGATCGGTTGATCCCCACACCTCACTCAGTCGATCCTCGACTGAGTGAGTTTCATTTTTTATTTTCTTTTTAGTTTTTTTGGTTATTTTGAATTTTAAAAAATATAAAAATTATACCGACAATTATATTTTTTTGATATCTACAAATAGAGACCAGTGAAGATATATTTTCTCATACCTCACAATTCACCATTTTCATTAGTGATTTATGTTGTTCGGTTTTGTTGCTCGATTTAAATAAAAAAACAACATTTTCAACTCCAAATCTTCTATAAATTTAAATATTCTTACTAATATAATTATTATAAGTAATAAAAAAAATTTAAAAATAAAAAATTCCGCGACCGCGGTCGCGACCGCCACCATAGTGGTCGTTCGTGCGACACAACCGATTTTCAATTGCCATAGTGAATGGTCTAACAACGTGCAAATATTACAGACCTGTATTTACATCAGAACATGAAAGTACTGTATTTAAACAGGTAAACTCAATAATCATGACAACACTCAATGTTAAACACTGAAACATAACTTGACATGCACAACCCTGCAAACTTGAATAGTATATTTACGAATAAAAAAAAGCAGCGACACGTATTAACAATCAACCATACCTTTATCAACATTTATCGGTTCTCAAAGTTTAAGCACACTTTAATTGTAACAGAATTTAAGGTAGACTTTATATTTATGGTTTTCCGAAAATTACTTTAGATCTTAAGGATTAAGTTGTTGATCATGTTGGTGTAATTTGTTTCAGCTGGATACCCTGTATGTGACTGGGCTATCTACAAAGATAACAGATGGAGAAGTAAAGACCATTTTCGAGAAATACGGTGAGGTGATAAAAGTTGTCATACCCCAAGACCCAGTGTACCGCTTAGAAAAAGGGGTTTATGGGACTTTGTTCACTATAAGAATAGATCCACGACATTACATGCATTGACAACAATTATTGAAGGTATTAATTGAAGTAATAAATACTTCTTCCTACGATTTAATATTTGATTATTCTACTTTGTAAATTGTTGTTTAATAGAGAATAACATGCGTTAAATTTTGGAATCTGTGGCCTCTTTGTAGAGAAGAAACTGAGTATCGAACTTCAATTAATACCTTCACTCCGCAACCGATTTGGACCGCCCCTTGTGGGCGGTCGTGGGGGATCGGTTGATCCCCACACCTCACTCAGTCGATCCTCGACTGAGTGAGTTTCATTTTTTATTTTCTTTTTAGTTTTTTTGGTTATTTTGAATTTTAAAAAATATAAAAATTATACCGACAATTATATTTTTTTGATATCTACAAATAGAGACCAGTGAAGATATATTTTCTCATACCTCACAATTCACCATTTTCATTAGTGATTTATGTTGTTCGGTTTTGTTGCTCGATTTAAATAAAAAAACAACATTTTCAACTCCAAATCTTCTATAAATTTAAATATTCTTACTAATATAATTATTATAAGTAATAAAAAAAATTTAAAATAAAAAAAATTCCGCGACCGCGGTCGCGACCGCCACCATAGTGGTCGTTCGGCGGTCGTGCGGCAACACAACCGATTTTCAGTTGCCATAGTGAATGGTCTAACAACGTGCAAATATTCCAGTACTGTATTTATATCAGAACGTGAAAGTACTGTATTTAAACAGGTAAACTCAATAAGCATGACAACATTCAATGTTAAACACTGAAACATAACTTGACATGCACAACCCTGCAAACTTTAATAGTATATTTACTAATAAAAAAAAAGCAGCGATACGTATTAACAATCAACCATACCTTTATCAACATTTATCGGTTCTCAAAGTTTAAGCACCCTTTAATTGTAACAGAATCTAAGGTAGACTTTATATCTATGCATGGTTTTCCGAAAATTACTTTAGATCTTAAGGATTAAGTTGTTGATCATGTTGGTGTAATTTGTTTTAGCTGGATACCATGTATGTGACTGGGCTATATACAAAGATAACAGATGGAGAAGTAAAGACAATTTTCGAGAAATACGGAGAGGTGATAAAAGTTGTCATACCCCAAGACCCAGTGTACCATTTAGCAAAAAGGGTTCATGGGCCTTTGTTCACTATAAGGATAGATCCACGACATTACATGCATTGACAGCAATTATTGAAGGTATTAATTGAAGTAATAAATACTTATTCCTACGATTTAATCTTTGATTATTCTACTTTGTAAATTGTACTGTAATAGAGAATAACATGCGTTAAAATTTAGAATTTGTGGCCTCTTTGTAGAGAAGAAACTGAGTGTCGAACTTTCTGTGCCCCTCAGTGATGAGGAGATGTTATCACATCCCAAGTTATCCAGTCAATTTCATCCCAAGTTATCCAGTCAATTTCATCCTGGGTATGCTGGAGTGTCTTAATTAAGAGCTAGTACTATTTATAATTGCATGGAGTCCTGCTTATCAATAATTATACTAATTATGTCATCTTAATTTTGTTACTGCAGCAAGTCCAGTGAACAGGGTCCACCTAAAAGATCCAGGGAGCAAGCAGTTGAAGAAGAAGCCACAAGAGGATGACTAGAATTTCCGAAATTGTGTGTGTTGTCTGTTTGGTTTTTAAAGACAGATCGAATCCTTCCTTTTTTAAATAACTCGATCGTGTTGATGTTGTTGAGGATCTTTCTACTGTTTCTGTGTACTGAGCAGACTAATTAGGAGTTAAGACTGCAACATTCTATATTTTATAAATATGTCTCCATTTATTTAATTGCTCCTGCTATAAGACATTTCAGGAGATCAGCAGTTGAGGAATTTTGGCTTCTGTCTCCCAAGTTATGCAACCACTAAAACTTGCACAGCAGAAGCTCATTAACAGGCAGTTTGTGTTATATAAAGAACATAAGATTGTTAAATGACACGGGGGGGGGGGGGGGGGGGTGAAGGCAGATTTGGTCCACTTCTTTGGGGTCATTGTGACGCACAAATAGCACAATGTAATCGTTGGCAATTTTGATCTGGAACTATTTAAAGTTGGCAATTTTCATACAAAATCGGCTGAGGTAGCAGTTTTTTTTTGATGAGTTGGCAATGAAACCACACTCTTTCCGCTCTTAGTAAAAAATTTTGACTTCCATATCGCAATTTGACATACACATCAGCTGATAATAAAAAACAAAAAAAAAAAAAAAAGAAGAAGAAAAGAAATGCCAACAGTCTCTTCAATAGCCAAATGGCTATTTTGCCCTAATCCCAAATCAAACACAACACAATTCCACACTGTAAAGGAAGGGAAAGAAGAAAATTTGGAGAAGAGAAGCCGCTGCCTTTGTTAATCGTAATGCCGTCATTGATTCGACCTCGACCCGACTATTTGTTGTTCTTGACACCACTTCTAAATGGTTAGTTTGCTCTGCTCTGTTTTTTTCGTTATTGTTTGTGTTTGTATTTTGGTTTGGGATGAAATCTGATATTGTATGTGAGTATATATAGTGGGTTGTATGTGGGTTGTGTGAATTGTTTATTTGGAATGGTCCCTCCCTCCCCCATGTGAATAAGGCGTGAATGTTGGTTCAGTGGGTAGATATTTGAGTTAAAGTGTAAAGGTAGGGTATTAAAGTAAGCAAAAATGGTGGTTGTTGTGCATTGATTCCTCTTGTCTCCAAATTTGTCTTGTAGTAGCTGAGTTATAAATTATTTACTGTTAGTTGAATGTAGTCTAAAGTTGGTCATTGTTTGGTCATTGTTGTAATGTAGCGCGTGCAAAGAAGTGTTTCACAGTTGGTTTGCACTATGGGGGAAGCTTCACTAATCATGAAACAGGGGAACTTACCTATGACTGGGGTAAGGTGAAAAAATGGGACTTTGTTCAATTGAAAGAGCTTACAGTGGAGTTGGTGAATAGATTCTGTGATGAGGTTGGAGTTGGGGATATGAGAAAGTTCCATGTTTACATTGAGGATGCTTGGTTGTTTGCTGGGACTAATAAGCAGTTGAAGGATGCATACACCAAATACTGCACCAACCAAGATTTTCATTTGTTTGTTGATGGACCATTGATGCATGAATCTAGTGATGGTGAGAGTAATCAAGTTGGAGATGATGAGAGAGGACAAGAAACTTCAACTCCAATGGGAGTACCAACTGTGAATGTCTCAAGTGAAGACAGTGAAGACATTGAATATGATAATGGCAGTTATCATTCAAACGAAACTGATGACCAGATTTGGAGTGATAATGTAGATGATAGTTAGGTTCCTGAGCTTGTTTTGCTATCTGAATCTGGGGTGAGGGCTGGTCAGGCTGAGAGAGAGCAAAATGAAATTGTTGGAGTTGAACAAGACATTGTTGGAGTTGAACAAGATGCAGTTGGAGTTGAACATTGTGAGGCTGAGATTGGAGAGAATGAGAGTGACTCAAGTGTTGACACTGAGTACAAAGAAGAGAGCTCAAACATGGAGGGTGATGACTTAATGTTTGAAGCATTTGTGGATGAAGAAGTTGAAGATAATGTAGAAGTGTTGGGGGATGATACATTTGTACAAGAAGCACTTGATACTCAGTACAGAGACCCTAGGAAGGGAAAGAAGGCAGTTGACAGTGGGACAAGGAAACAAGGTACTGGTAATGGAAGAATGCCTCAAGCATTTGGCAGTGGGACAAGGGAACATGGTAGTGGTAGTGGTAGAAGGCCACAGACATTTGGCAGTGGTGAAGGTAGTAGCAAGGCTGCTGCAAAGAACAATGAAGTACCACAGAGTAATGAAGCTTGTGACTCAGATTCTAGCTTTGAGGATGACACTATAGTTCCTGACAGTGAGGATGACTTTGATAGTGCATTAGATTCTGATGATGAGGATGATCTTGAGAGGCCTGCATATAGACCTAAGAATATTAGGTTCAACCCTAATAACAAATATGATCCACAGTTTGCTTTAGGCCAGACCTTTGGAGCTAAGCATGTGTTGAAAGCTGTTGTACATGCACATGCTATTCAGAGTATGCGCCAATTGCATATATTCAGGAATGACAAAACTAGGTTTCAAGTGAGATGTGATGGCTCTCCAAGGTGCTCATGGAGATTGAGACTGAGGAAACTGCAAACTGAGGTGACATATGAGGTGTATGAGTATGATCCAGTTCATACTTGTATAGAGACTTATGCAGTTGGGAACTTGACAGCAACATACCTAGCTGAGAGATTTGTTGAGGAAATAAGGATGAACCCTGCAATGCCAATTGAAGCATTTAGGAAGTTTTGTGAAGATAAGCTTGTTGTGGATGTTACATGGGATCAAGCTAGGAGAGGGAAGGAAAATGCAATATAACTCATCCAAGGAGATCCTGATGCACAATATGCTAAACTATGGGATTATGCAGAAGAGTTAAGAAGGAGCAATCCTAACTCAACTGTACTACTTGCTTCACATGACATAGGTATTTGTTAAATGAACTTATAAACTTCAGTCATTCTATACATACTAATACATTCAATAACTCTTTACATGATACAGGTGAGTTCAAGTACTTCTACTGCTTCTTTGGTGCACTGAAGAAAGGTTTCAAATACTTGTACAATGTGGACTTTGAATCTGAAACATGCACTTGTAGGTTATGGCAACTGACAGGTGTACCTTATTTGCATGTTGTTAGTGAGCAAGCACTATGAAGTTGATACCTACCACAATGTCTATGAATCAGCTATTTATGGGATTAATGGTGCTGATTTATGGGGCAATTCAATGTGCATTCCTCCTTTACCACCAAACTTTGGTAAGAAGAATAAAGGTGGTAGGCCTGGCAAACCAAGAAGAAAGGATGGTGATGAGAAAGATTCACATAGAAGAAAGAAACAAGTGTCTGCTACCAAGCTAAAAAGGAACCAAGGTAAGTTAAGGTGTGGTACATGTGGAATCAGAGGCCACAATGCAAGAAGATGTCCAATTAATAGGCCTGGATTTGCAAATGAAGAAAGGGCTGGGGAAGAAAGGGAAGAAGGACAGAATGGTGGGAATCCTCCAACTGAAGATGAGAATGACTTGTGGAATGAGTTTATCAACCATGAGGAGTTTGCTGATGACATTCCAGCTCCCACACAACCAACACAAGATCCCCTCAGTCAAGTATCATATGAAAACAACATCCCTGAAGGTTCCAAGAAACTAAAGGTAATATTGACAACACATACATGCTGGAAATTGATTAAATTCAAATGCTAATTCACTTATATTTTGCAGGTTAGGAGGAGAAATTCTGGTGAGAGGCAAGTAACTGCACTAGACACACCTCAGCTCAATACTCAGGAGAACACCACTACTGGGAACATGACTACTGGCACAACTCAAGTGGAAAATATGAATGAGGCACCAAATGTAAGCACCCTGAATTCATAATAAGCCACCACCATCAATATTGATTTCAGATACACTTATGTTGGATTCATGTGCAGATTCTAGACTTGACAAGGACCAAAACTCTGGTAGTAGGACCATCAATGTACAGGCAACGCCACCCAGAAGGAGATGGATTGACTTTTGAGAAAAATGGGAGGAAGTATGTCCACCTCAACAATCTCAAGGATGTTATGGCTAAGGAGAAAGAAGCCACAAAAGGAAAGAAGAAGAAAATCAGTAATGTACTAACTTGTTCACTTGTTTTGTTGATGGGATAATCTGCCTTGTTGGAAATCATTTGTTTTGATTAGTTGCGGCATGTAATCTAGACTAAGAATCTGTTTTGGCTTTTGTTGGATTATGAACTATTTCAAGAATGATCAATATGTAGGATTTATGTTGGATTATCACTTGTTGTCATTTGTTTTGATCAGTTGTTCACTTGTTTTTGTTGATGGGATTATCAATATGTAGGATTTATGTTTAATTTATGTTGGTATTTGTTATGGCACATGGATGCAGTCCCATAGCACAGGGATATTGTGCCATGGCACACTGAATGGCACATGGATGTAGTCCCATGGCACAGGGATATTGTGCCATGGCACACTGCAATGGCACATGCTGCAGTCCCATGGCACAGTGATATTGTGCCATGGCACATGCTGCAGTCCCATGGCACAGTGATATTGTGCCATGGCACAAGCTGCAGTCCCATGGCACATATAATGATTCCAACATAACACACTAATTGAACAACAAGAAATAAAACACTAATTGAACAACAAGAAAATATTCATTCCATAATTCTTCAAAATACATCAAATTAACCCAACTTCTATTGCCTTGGAAAATTAGGTTGGTTTACTACTAATTCTTGTAAACTCTACCCTAATACATAACTGAAAACACCAACACCAACACAGTGATGAACATAGCAAGTACCAACACCATCTGCTGGCTCTGTTTTTTCTTCAATTTCATGATCTCAACTTCCTTGAGTTCGATTATTGCAATCAAATCGTCTTGGCTCTGTTTTTTCTTCAATTTCAGGATCTTAGCTTCCTTACGTTCGCTTATTGCAATCAACTCAACATTATCTTTAGTGAGTTCTTCCACCTCATCAGTTAGTTCCTTCACCTTGAACTCCAATCTGCCTATCTTCCTTAGCAAGCCAGGTATCACTTCCTTCGATCTATGACACATTTCATCGTCATACCAAGCCCAAAAGTTACAGTGTTTCCGTGTTGCTTCCGCAATTCCCTAACACAAATTAAACCAAAATAAACAAAAATTTAACCAAAATCATGACAAAATAAAAAAAAACAGAGCAACCACCCAAACATTGCCCAATAACATCAATTCAACAGAAACTCACCTTGTTGACACAATCATAAAACGGCGGCCTAGATTTTCATCAGTCCATGACGTAATACGCCAAGCTCGAACCCCGCAATAGCAATTCGGCACAGGTTTGTTAACCAATCTTCGATTGTTGTGCGAACTTCCATTCATACTACTGCTATTGCTCGACATTTCCGGAATTCAGAGTTTAGGGTTGATGAGATGTGTGAGAATGAATAATTGGGGGAAATTGTGTTAGGATTGTTCCTTTTATTGGGGGAAATGAATTTTAGAGGAAAAACTATAAGTTTCCCGCTTTTCTTCCACCAACTCGGCTGATGTGTGCCTCAAATACACGTGGAAGTCAAATTTTTTGACCAAGAGTGTGGTTTCATTGCCAACTCATCAAGAAAACTGCCACCAATAGATTTTGTATGAAACTTGCCAACTTTAAATAGTTCCGGATCAAAATTGCCAACGATTACATTGTGCTGTTTGCGCGTCACAATGACCCCAAAGAAGTGGACCAAATCTGCCTTTTCGCCACACGGGGGCACATGTGATTACTTAAAATCTTCATATATCAAGATACAAGCGGAGATTGAAAACCACCAAAGTCCAGAAATCATGACGTTATTGATTCACATAGAACTATTGAGTGTACAGTTCTCAACCATGAACTACTAATATAAAGACCACAGCTTAAACTAACTGCAATGGACTCAACGTCTATTCTATGACAACTGAAACTCAGCGTCTATTCTAAGAAGAACACAAGTTTTTATTGAAGATTAACTAGTGTATGCTAACACTACAATTACTTGACCAGGACTGTCTGCCTCCAGTAAAAAACCATCAGCAATTAGAAACATGGTTGGTTTTCTGCTGACAACAACAAGTTGCAAGTTGAATAGATCGAAGCAGCTGCTGCCCCAACAGCTAAATCATTCTCGGAGTTATCATCTGCATTCAGTGTGAAAAAGAAATACTGAATATACAAACAAAAACTACCTGCAGATGTCTTAACTAAGCTACAGTCTAAAAGGATTCTACTGAACAAGTCTCATATTCAGGAATAGTCTGAATATGATGTCAAACTCAGTAAAGATGCCTGCTGCCACTGAAGGCTATGTCATTAAAAGTCTAACTGCGTTTTTGGGCGAGCGCTGGTATAAACCACGAAATTTACCTGCGTTTTTTGAAAAGCAGGCAATGAAAACTTTAAAGCAGGCAGTAGGGTTAGGGTAAGGCTAGGTTTTAGAGTTTTTTAATTCTCCCTGCGTTTTTATAAAAGCAAGGAAGGATAGCTTATCAGCTAGCAGCATTCTCTATGGAAATGCAGGTAATACTAAGATAGATGCTCACTAATGTTTCCTCTTTCCTTGCGCTTTCCCTGAAACACAGCTAAATGTATTTTATATATACCTGCTCTTTTTTCTGAAATGCAGCTGAATATGAACTCTATAGCAGCGTTTTTATTGGAAACGCAGGTAAATGTTAAGTATTTCCCTGCACCAAACATAAACGCAGGTAATTTGTTAATTATTACCTAGTGTAACAATACATTAAGCATGCTATCCCAGGCAGTTTTCGATCAAATAGCTCAAGTTTCTTAACTATACAATCAGCCAAACAATTTAGCAAACAAAGATCAAAAGGGGAAATCCAATAAAACCAGATACCTCCTGAAATCCGAATTCCAACTCTCAACCCAATCAAGCAATTCGCTATAACATGCATGTGCAAGAGAAGAAAAAATGGATAAGAGATTCACGGGGGTGTTGCCAGAATCGAACTCGCTACCTCTCGCAAAAGCGAGAAGCATACCAAACTAAACACCCATACACATGAAGAATTTTTCCAATGAAAGATTAAAACATGTAAAATGAGTCATGCTGGTTCAGCTTTCATTTCATAAACCATACATTGATTCCTAATGAATAATGACTAATAGAATGTTAGTTTATCACCGGGAGAATGGTAACTTTGGTCCACTTTTATGGGGTCATTGTGACGCGCAAGCACCACTTTGTAATCATTGGGATTTATAGTCCAAAAGTTTTTATACTTGGCAAATTAAGAGCTAATTCGTCAAATTGTGGACTACAATTGCTTATGTGGCAGCGATTTTGCTGATTTGGCGATTTGGCCACACTTTGTCAACACTTGTTGACTGCCATCTCATGAAATCGCATTGCATCAGCATGACATCACTGCCAAATCACTTCCCAGCCAAAAAAAATTAAAAAAAGGCCAAAAACAGGGGAAATTTTTTTTTGGGTACACTAGAGTGATACAGTGCCAGTTTTGGTATATTAGAGGGAGACTGTCCAATTTGGGTACACTACAACAACCACCCATTCAATTGACATACTCCGATCGATTTTCCGGCTGAAATGGTGACGTGTGCGTCGGAGATCCGATTTTCCCTCCAAATTGTCCGATTTTTTAATTTCAATTTAAAAGACGGACACGTGTCGAGCTCTCGTTAAATCTGACTTTTAATTTTTAAAATAAATCTAAATTAATTTAAAAAATTCTGAAAAATATTTTAAAAAATATAAAACATTTTAAAATATATAAAAAAATCTAAATTAATTTAAAAAATTCTGAAAAACATTTTAAAATCGATTTTCGGGCCGAACCTAACCCTATTCGGTCCGGTTCTCGGGCTGAAGAAATTGAAAAATTCGGTTTTAGTCCGGGACGGTCCAAAATCGGTCTAGCCCGAGAAAACCGAATTTTACATAAAATCGGCTCCAGATCCACTTCTCACCACGCCGCTCCACAGCCCCCCACGCCGCTTACCTCAGCCTCCGACGAACATTGATTCTCACCTCCGACGACTTTCATCTGGTGGGTATCGAAACCGGAACCATAAAACACTTTTTTAGAATTCAAATTCACGAGGAGGAGCAAATAGCAATGATGAAGGTTTTCAATGTCGGAGGAACAACTCTCTCTCTTGCACTCTTTGTCGATGTCTCCAACACCAAGTAACTACTTCATTTTCCTTATACTTCCTTAATTCGTTTTTGCTAATTACTGCTTGCTTCAATTTGGGATTTTTCTGACTTTCACTCTCATTCGATTTCTTAGTTTTTGTAAGACCAGATTGCATCTTCGATTATCCCAATCATTAATCCACTGCCTCAATTGTTTCCAAATATGTCGAATTGTATGATTTATACTGCTTTCAGTTGGTTTAAAAATGAGGTGAAATTCAGGATATCTACTATCGCCAAAATTGTATGATTGCTTCTGCTTCTTTGGATTGTTGTAGCTAAATGGTCGATCGGTCTATGCATACATTGTTACTTAGCTGATTCATAGTTGGAAGTTATGTATGTATAGGTTTGATTTAGCATAATTGTTATAAAATTTACTCGGTACATTATGGATTATGGATAATCCTGGGTGATAAATCAAAAACTCAGGAAACACCCATAAAGAGTTTGGAAGTCATACCATAGGATTTGGATGTCAAGAGAGCCTCGGCATAGATTTAATGCTTGAGTTCGATTCAGTAATAGTTATCGACAAATTGAGATATGTCAGCTAGCTTGAGAAGAAATTTGGTAGTGATGTATGAAAAGAAATCGTGTAGCTTCTTTGTGTAATAGATCACGAAGAAAATTATACGAGGTCACTGGTTAAATAAGCTATGCGTGTAAGATTCTGTGAGCACACTTTGTTTCATATATGATTCTTAGAATAATCTCCTGTGTGCAGGGAACTTCTTGATTTGATGCAAGCAGGAACGCTGTCGCCAGAAGTGGCATTCCTCAATGCTTCACTAGTGAGTTCAACTTTTGACTGTACTACATCTTTCCTTAACGTTTTCGTCTACAGTAGTCATCCTTGGTTCTTATCCTGTATATCTGAGACAGATACCAGATGTCTTCCCTCTTCTTGCTGCTGCGCATAAAACGCTTATTGCTAAATCAAGAGACTCATTGAAGACTCGCACTCTCCATTCAGAGCTCGTTTACAATTACTCAGGATCTAAACATGTACTCCTACAGCATACCTTTTACCTCATTTGATCATGCTTCTCATGTTTGGTTGTCATATCTCATTGCTGTTTATACCAGATTTCCGAATCTTTAAAAAGGTGTGGCATTTCAGACAGCACTACCTACGTCCTGGCGGCTCGTTTTGGTGCATCAGTTGATGAGGTGAGGCCATTCTGTTCATAGTTGACCTACTTCTATACCTCATATTCTCTGACAAGGTCTGCAATTTTCTTTCCTCTAGATGACACTTGCGAAAGAACTTGTCAAAGGCACTGAAGTTGGCCTGGAGGAATTGGAAAGTAGAGCTAACCAGCCCCAGATATTGAAGGTATCCTGATTCCTGACATCCTTTGTTTAACATGGGTATATAATGAGTTCAATTATCTACTATAAAGTGCAGTATAATGCATATTGTGTTCGATTACTGTTTTAATGTTTTGTTCCGGCATCCTTCTCCAGCACTACAAAATTCCAGCACCAGAGTTGCGGATATCATCAGTTTCGGATGCTATAACATGCAGGATTGCTGCACGCGATGCTTTATAGGATAAAATAACAGTCCAAGATGCATCCATGTAATCCCATATTGTATTTGTATCATCGCACTAAACGTTATGCTCCTGGTTATGAACTGTGCAGTGTTTATAAGCACTCACATGATTTCCAGAGCTGTTATAGCAATTTTTTCTCCAGCTGGTGTTTTCTTGGACTTGATTGAAATGCTTATCCTTGTTGAGTTCGTGTTGATTTCATTTGTTTTTATTGGTAGCTTGATACTCCTTTGAGTCATGGATCACTCCCCGTTTTAGGTGAAACATTAAAATTAAACGGTGAAACATTAAAATAAATGAAAACATAAAAATGTGTCAAACTTTTTACTTTTATGCTTCATTGGGGGATTAGGGTAAAAGAAAGAGAGAGAGATTAGGTGAAAATAATTTTCAAGAAGGAAAATGTTTAAAGGAAAACATATACCAAATGGGGGGAAATATTTTTCCCAAACTTATTTTTTTACTCAAACAAAATGAAGCCTAGATGGATAAATGTATGTAAGTAAGATTTTTTTATTATTTATTGGAAGTGAGTTTGATTAATAGAGTAAGGAAGCTCAAATAATTATTAGATGCATTGACATTATCCATATATATATATTATAAAGGAGAGTTTTTATTCCCAAGCCTAGACTATCTAGAGGTTCCCATATTTTAGGTGGCATAAAAGTTGAAATATTTTGTATTTTAATCCGAATCTCATTGAAGACTGGTGTGTTTATGTAACCACGGTTACATAGCCATTAGGACCATACGAGAGTTATTTTCTATTTTGAGATAGTGATAATTAGTTTTCAATTACAATTCATTCATTAGGTGCATTATGTATGGCCCTATTTTCATGCAAGTCAGCCATATTTGAATTAGTCCATTATCATTACCATATATTGATAATCTATTTTTAGGTAGGCACTAATTATCATTTTACAGTGAAGTATTTCTAAAGCTATGTTCTTTTAAACTGAAATTTACTGAACTTAACTAAACTGAATTGTAGTATAAAGCAGAATTGAACTGAACTGAATAAGTTTTCAGTTGAAGAGAACAGAGCCTAAATTAACATTGACTGTTATGTTATGAACTTTTAACACCCATCATGCTATAAATGTGGCATCACTAGAGACTGGACTGGACAGACAAAGAATAAGAAGTAGAAAAGGGAGAAAATGAATGTGTAAAACGCCCAAGAGGTTATGTTCAACCCAACTCCAAACCCAAGATAGATTATCCGTCGTTAAGTAACAACGGATTTAATCCGTCGTGCCCTATCCGTCGCTAAAATCGACCGATTGGTTGCTAAATATCTATCCGTCGTTATTTGGCGTCGCTATTTGCAGGATTTCTTGAAGTGCTCACAATGACCCCATAAAAGACCAAAGTTGCCATTCTCCAGTTTATCACCTCAATCTCAAATTTGAAAGACTTAAATTAAACACAATATTGCTAGTAAGAAACCAGGATTAATTTATCAAACATGTGCTCTGCTAATAAAGAAGTCGAGACATCTAATAATTGAAGATCCAACACCAACCTGCACAAATGTGCATTCTTTTGAAGCTCCTTCAGTCCTGATGAAGAATTAAAAAGAGAAATATTAGGAAAAAGTGAATACTATTTTAGACCTTTAAATTTTGCTTATAGTAATAGTCATGGTTGAAGTTATATTGATGATCATTTTAACATTCGGATCTACTTCAACTCTAGGAGTAGATACATGCAAATAATATCAAGAAATACAATAGACCGAACCAAGAATTATAAAACTATAGAGTAATTTTGAAATTCTTAGCAAGCAGAGTGAACAGAGTCATCTTGTACCTTCAAAATATGTTGGCAATCGAAGGACCAACGACCTCTATCGGCTCATCGGATGATTAAGCCACTGCAAATTCAAACCTCCACATCAGTCTCTCGTAATCTATACAACACCAGTAAAGAATGCTCAAATAACTCAAAAATGCCCTGCAACATCTTCGAATCATAACCTTTGTTTCGGCTTGAAAGAGGTCTGACATCACTACGATGCTCCGATGTGTCTCGGTTACCCGATAACTTCCTCATTTGCACATGCCCTGCAACATGCAAATATACATACATAGTTCAAAACAATGATTCTACTATATATAATGTAAAGAGAAAGGACTCTAGCTATATAAGTTGGAACAAAACCAAACTTCCAGCATCAGGGTGAATGCTTAAGAATACCAGATTATGCACTGCCCTACAGTCCAAAAGAAAAGAATATTACACAGTGAAATAAAGTGAAGCTATGAGCAACTGGATGAGATAATTGCAAACATAACCATTAGGATCATCATGATCACAATTAAACTGAAGCAAGGCAGATGTGAGGAAATATATCATTTGTTCTTTCATTTCTGCATTTTGTTAACTCCTTGTGAATTGAGATAGGTTCTTAGTGTTGACTATGATGTTTTCTCCTCATCATGCCCGGGCATGACGAGTCATCTTAAACTATCTAGCTACTTCCCATCCTACTCTTGTATTAAAGAGTCAAAATCTTTACCTTCAAGTACATCAACTACAAATATACTATTTATTATCCAACCTACAAGTGATTATTATTTTCCAAAAAAAAGTAACAACCATATTGAAGGAAAAACTGTTTCGTGAAATTTCAAGAACCTTAAGTTTCTTTCAATACTCCAGATCGCTCCATGCCTCCACCACATTGATGGCACCTCTAACTCCACCATTTTCGCCTGCAAGTTGTTTCCAAGTTCGATCAATCACTCTAATCAAACTGTGAAAAAGCTAAATTGTCCAACCTTAAGTTCATTGCAACTATATAAAATATTATGAACTACACGGACAAAGGAAACCAAATGCATTAACCAAGTGAACTAGCAGAATATGGATCTAAGAGGGTAAACTTAGTATGGAATCTCATCAGTTTAACGAAATTATTGAGAAACTCAATACATACTGCCAAATAAGTACACATATGGAGTCAAGAGGGTACCACAGGCAATGCAAGCCAAATAAACATGGGAAAGTGTTTCAATTTACCCCTGTTGATACTACCACGTCCACTAGGATTGGAAAATGCCCCACATATTGCAGTTATTAGATCGTATGCAATTATATTACTTCACTCAACTTGAAAAATGCAAAACCCTGTGCATTTTATATGTTCATTTGCACACTTATCTGAAATCATGTTTGCACTGTCATTTGCTTACAGTTTCCTGTAAAATAGAACATCAGTATAAAAGTATAAGAATGCCTCCTAAAAAGGAAGCTATACAGAAGAGAATGACTTCTCCACTTCGTAAAATGGTTTGATTCAGAATTTCTCGAAATAAGTATAGTGTTCTTCGAACACAGAGATAAAGATGTGAGAGAAACATATGCAATCACAGTCGAGGTGAGAAGATGAAGACACATATCTCAATTGGTAAATATAGAAAAGTGATCATATTCATGAATTGCTTAACAGAATGTGCATCAACAGTTGGTTTGGAGACATTGGATGAATTGTTTTTGAAATTGTTCCCGTAGGTTTTGGTAAGGAATCGGGTCATTCGAAAACCCACTAATTTAATTTTTTTAAGCTCGATATTGATGATTGTTTTTTTTACCCATAGATGTTTCTCTTGATCGATCGTTGTTAATGGACATAAGATTTAATTATGGCAGGCACTCCGGTCGGGTTTATTTCTCTTCTTCTTCTGTTTTAAAAGGAAATTCGTGGTTCTGTATGATAAAAGGCCATTCCATTCCTGGGCTTACAATACGATTGTGTTCGACGAAAACTCGCAGCTGCACAATGAAGAAGAAATCACCATTGGTCGACCTGCCTAGATCCATGAACGGTTAGATTTTACTTGTCTATGATTTTGTTTCTTTGCTCAATTCTAACTCGGATATACATACATACTGTGGTATATGTTAGGGTTACGATATCTGATTTGGGGATTATTATTATTTTTTGTCTTCGTTTTTTCTTAGATAGATGGTTTATTGCGTTCGTTCGTTCGTTCGTCCTGCCTAGCTCTCGATTTTGTTTCTTTGTTCAATTCTGGAATCGTATACTATATATGTTTTTAGGTTACAAAATTTGATTGATTGGGTGATTATTTATGCCTTTTGTTTTTATTTTCCCTTTGCTACTACTTGTTTTCCCTGCTTTCGATCTTCCAATATTTCCTGACCTAGCTTTTAATTTGCATAATAATCCACTATATATGTTATGTTGTCATCATACCCTACAACTGCATGATATTATCATCGGTTTCTGCAGCTTCCCTACCAAGTTACGGGAACTCCAGCTCCTCATCAGGTGTCACAACTACGCATCAACTCATTAAGGAGAAGCCGGATCCTATGTTAGTAGATAAGGAGGAGTTAGAGGAGGAGTTAGAGGAGGAGGAGGAGGAGGAGGAGTTAGAGGAGGAGGAGGAGATGGAGGAGGAGGAGGAGGAGAAGGAGGAGGAGCTTCTATCAGACGAGGATTCCTTTAGTTATTGCCCACGTCCAAGGTTAAGTCCAAAGTCTCAGGAAGCTCTGATAAAGTATTTCAAGCAGGTGGATGAGAGCGAGGTACGTACGTTGTACTATTTATCCTTCTCTATTTCTGCAGACTTATATTTCGTTGCACCAGACCAAATCTTTTCTTCATATGGCGAGAGTTTTATCTGCATCTCTTTTTTATTTTGTTTTCTTTCTTTATAGTCTTTGTTGCTATTTTGAAATGTCTAATTATGCCCATCACTAACTTGAGTCTTATTAGTAAAAAAGACTTGTGATAAAGTTTACAAAGTTTGAATAGTTATGTGATGAAAAAAAAAAGTTTAGCCACCTCTGTTATATAAATTGGAAAGTTTAGATGGTTATGTGAAATTACCCCTGTTAATTATTATGAAATTCATTATTGGAAAATGCAAAACGACATATATTTTTCAAATAATAAAAAACCCAAAATGATATATAAAAACGGGAGGGAGTAGATGATACATGGAAAATACAACTTCTATGAAGAATAATTTTGAGTATGTAAAATAACTAATGTTTGTTACTGCTAAATTTGTTAGAACCCTATGCGAAAGAATGATCCAGGTAAGTTTGATGTTGTATGTTCTGTTCTGTTATGTTATGGGCTCGTGGCATTGCTATCATTTATTTCAATTGATGAATAAAATCTTGCTATTTATAAATTAATAATAAATAAGAATGACCAGTATGATACCTTATGTGCTAGTCTGCATATTGTATGTGTTTAACTATATCGCACATTCGTTAACTTGGTAATAACCTCAATTCAAGAAAACCATGCATAATGTTTCTCACGTGTTGAAATGGGATCTGTGGATGCTCTGAGCTCTACAAGTTTGATGTGCTGTCACGTGCTTTAAATTATATGTCATGTTTGGTACGGCAAGGTTGCTTCTCCGCCCTCACAAACTATTTACTGAAAATTAGCTATAATTTGTGCCTGTTATATCACGTGTGTTACTCTCTGGAGTGTACGCCCTAGGGTTTTGGGCTTGCTCCAACTATTGATTGGAGGCGTCCCAGCCAAAAGACGCCCCAGGGCATGCGAGCGCCATCCATTGAACCATTCCTTATTTGTTACATATTGGGATTTTACTGAACTCTGATTGCATGATTTTGTAGGGATTTGATATTATTGACTTCCCCAAGGAATGCAATGTCCATCCTATGGATTCTTTTAATGAAGGCTATGTTGTCACTGTCAGACCTGGTAATCCTCATGATGAAGATGTGATGTATTTGGCTGGCTTGGCTATTGCTGATTACAACAACAAAAATGTGTGTATGCTTACTTCGTTCGCCTTTAATTTCCCCGCATAATAAATGTATACTATTCCGAATTCATCTTGGTTACACGTAATTGAGATTATAATGTTACTTTGTCTTTTGGCAGCACACAGAATACCAAGTTGTGGAGATTGTGAAGGTGAATGAAGATGATGTTGGACCATATGAAATTCGTTATATCACCTTTGTTGCTGCTCAGAATGGTGACAAGTCTCTGGCCAAGACCTTTCAAGCTGAGGTGGGATATAATAGTCTCGAAGACGAATGGGACCGCGAAATAGAAATTAATCTTTGCAGGCTTGAGAAGAAGCGTGATTCTGGTATCTAAGTTATTGTGTTGTGTGTTATGTTATGAAAGAGATTCTTGAGCTGTAATATTGTTGACATCTAACTAGTAACTACTTAACATCACCTTTCTTTTGTGGTGGTAACTTCAGACCTCAATAAATATGAAATCGGTTTTCAATTTTAACTCTATTTCAAACGTGCCGTTATTTTTGCTTACTTGGAAATGGATTATTGTAAAATTCTTCAAAAGAGTCGGCACTACTACTACTTTAACATACGAAGGATGGTATGATTGAGTGCAAAGAGAAAGAAATGTGTGTCGGAGGAAATGAGTATAACAAATCATGAGGTTTGTTACTAATTTGTTACCTCAAGGGGGTTTCGGGCACATTTACAATAAGTTAGGGTGTATTTTGTATTTAACCCCTTAAATTACAAATGTAAAATGCTCAACTAGTGATGAAACTTTAGGGAGTGAACTTTCGTTATGTAACTTAACTGGACATATTGCATTTACGGTTTAAAACTAATTCATAGTCAAAGTTGAAAAAGTTTAACTGCAAAACGTCGAAGTAATAAGTTATTTACGGGACGGAGGAAGTACGTATTATACTTTATTATACTTGTAAGAAAGCACATGGAGGAAAGTGCATGCAAGGAACGACTGTCTGCTACCATTGCAAGAAGCCAGGACATATTATGACTTATTGCCCAGACAAGAATAAAGGAACTGCAACTCGAGTTTACAGGATGACTTTTGATGAAGCGAAGGAATCAGCTGCCGTAGTCACCGGTATTTCTTTCTTTTATTTTAAGAACCTCGTTTAGCCTATATGTTTAAATTATCTACTATGTGTTGTGTTATGTGATTCAAATGTTTATGCATGTTGTTGTGATAGGAAATCTTCCTGTATGTGGTCTTTCAGCCTTTGTTCTCTTTGATTCTGGAGCATCACACTCTTTTGTGAAACCCTTTTCCGCTAAACGACTAGTTGATCGTCCTCGTCTCACAGATGAGAATTTCCACATATCGACTCCATCTGGGGAAGTGTTAACATCATCTGAAGTTCTTCAAGATTGCCTAATAAGTATTGATGGTAACGAACTCGATGCGAACCTCATCATGTTGGAAATGAAAGACTTTGATGTCATCTTAGGCATGGACTGGCTTTTCGAGCATCATGCATTGATTGATTGTCGGAATAGAAAGGTGGTTTTTGGTTCTGAGGGGTTACCACATCTCTCATATCAGAGTGTTTCATCCAAGTTAGGAACTCTAGTGATATCTGCAGTTAAGGCACGAAAGCTAGTCAGCAAAGGATGTGAAGCATACCTAGCTTTTATCTCATAAGGGGATGAGCAACATCCATCACTTGACCAAATTCCGGTAGTGCGAGAATTTCCTGACGTCTTTCTAGAGGATATTCAAGGTGTTCCTCCAGAAAGGGAAGTTGAGTTTGGAATTGAGTTAGTGCCAGGAACAACTCCAATTTCAAAAGCACCGTATAGAATGTCTCCAGCTGAGTTGAAAGAACTTAAGGAACAAATTCAGGATTTACTAGACAAAGGGTTCATAAGACCAAGTTTTTCACCCTGGGGAGCTCCGATCCTCTTCGTCAAGAAAAAGGACGGTACTATGCGACTCTGCATTGATTACCGTGAAATCAACAAGGTGACTATTAAAAATAAGTACCCTCTTCCAAGGATCGATGAATTACTTGATCAGCTTCAAGGTGCAGGATTCTTTTCAAAGATTGATCTCAGATCTGGGTACCATCAGCTACGCGTAAGAGAGGAAGATGTGCCTAAGACAACTTTTCGTTCGAGGTATGGCCATTATGAGTTCCTCGTTATGCCTTTTGGCCTGACAAATGCTCCAGCAGCTTTCATAGATTTGATGAACAGTGTATTTTCAGATTATCTCGATAAGTTTGGCATTGTCTTCATTGATGACATCCTCATCTTTTCCCGGACAAAAGAGGAGCACGAACATCATCTAAGGTTTGCATTACAAAGATTGAGGGAGAAGTCGTTATTTGCTAAGTACAGTAAGTGTGAGTTTTGGATGGATAGCGTACCATTTCTAGGGCACGTAATATCGAAGGAAGATGTTTCTGTAGACCCGAGCAAGATTGAGGTGATCCGAGACTGGCCAACTCCAGTGAATGTGAGTGAGATTCGTAGTTTTCTTGGTTTAGCAGGCTACTATCGGAAGTTCGTAGATGGTACTCTAAGATTTCATTGCCCATGACCAATTTGACTAGGAAAGGGGTTCGTTTCCAGTGGACAGAGGATTGTGAGAAGAGCTTCTTCGAGCTTAAGCAAAGATTGACGACAGCCCCTATTTTGGTTCTTCCTGATGGAAACAAAGATTATGTTATCTACAGTGATGCTTGTGGTAAGGGTTTGGGATGTGTTCTAATGCAAGATGGCAAAGTGATAGCCTATGCATCGAGACAATTGAAAGTGCATGAGAAGAACTATCCAACACATGATCTAGAGCTAGCAGCTGTTGTTTTTGCTTTGAAGATTTGGCGACACTACCTTTACGGAGCTAAGTGTGAAATCTTCACAGATCACAAGAGCCTTAAATACTTCTTCACCCAAAAGGAGCTCAATATGAGGCAAAGAAGATGGTTAGAGTTGGTTAAGGACTATGATTGTACGATCAACTACCATACTGGGAAGGCGAATGTCGTAGTTGATGCTTTGAGCCGCAAAGGTCAGGTTTCTAATCTTCATAAAGTTAAGGGGCCTTTGTTGCGGGAAATTCAGGAGCTTGGATTAGAGATTGTTTCCGGGGGTAAATCGGTTAGCTTGGCGACCCTATCTTTAAGACCAACTATTTTGGATAAGATTAAAGCTACTCAGTCATCCGATCCTAAGTTGATAAAAATTAAGACAGAGGTGTTAGAAGGGAAACGCTCAGACTACTCAGTTTCTGCAGATGGGGAGCTACGGTTGGGCAATGCATTGGCAGTCCCTGATGTGGAAGAATTAAAACAAGAAATTCTTACGGAAGCCCACAGTTCAACTTTCTCCATCCATCCAGGGAGTACAAAAATGTATCATGACCTTAGTATGTGTAGACGCTCAGAAATCTACAATCAAAATTAGGGTTAGAGATTGGGGGAACCGACAACCTGCAAGGCAACAATAGCAAACAGAGACGTGAGATTCCGAGGTGACACCGGTGTGGTGCCGACCGAAGGGACTCCTACGCTCAAGTTAGATGACTGATAAAAGGAGTAATCAAATGAAAGACACAAAGAGGGAGAGATGGTGGCAAGCGTCGACTTATCCTGTTGGTTGAGTCGGTTCGGCTACGTGATGGACGAACACCGACAGTGGGCTAGCTGACCTTACGGGGAGGAGCTAGCTGGTAGTGGTCTGACAGAGATGGATGATGGCGGATGGTAGAAGGTTGATGATGGATGGTGATGAGCGATGATGGATGATGATAGGTGACGGCTGATGTTGATCGGAGAGCTTGAGAGAGTTGGAGGCGTGAGAGATTGATTACTAGGGTTTGTTGCAGTCTGAATGCGATGCCCTCTACATCTCCTCAGCCTTCTCTATATAACCCACCCATCGTTAAAGTCTGCCAGTGAATCTCGGGGAGATCGTTGGAACGGATTAGACCGTGTCTCAAGTAGTTAGGAGAGTGGACGTAAGTCGGTTGCTTACTGACGGACTAGGTCAGACAAGCTACTTAGTCTGTTAGTCAGGTGCTGACGGACAGAGTTGGTCATGCAAGGTCGGGCGAGCTAGGTGAGCTAGCTAGCTTGTCAACCAGCTGGAAGGTTGGCAAGGTGTGAGTGAGTCTGGTGGCATGCGGGCTGATTGGCTGCATGGATGACTCAACTAGGTGGGCTTGCTAACTGGCCTTTGGAGTCCAACTCACGTATGAAGTCAAGGCGGACTCATTAATGGATTGTGGTTTGGGCCGTAGCCCTGATGGGCCGATCCGTTAGTCTAGTTGACAAGAGCGAATTTTGGCCAATACAGTTTGTCCCCCACTCTTCGAGTCGAGTGTTTCGAGTCAGAGAGTAGAAATTTTATGCCCAAAAGTGTGATGCGCGCCAGATCGTAGGTCAATGATATTTTGCTCCATCAAAGGTATCAGTTACCCCGTAAGTAAATCGGGATAACAAATGATAAGCTCATTGATAGGGAGAGCGATTGGATAGAGGTGTGGATGTCACTCGTAGTGGTCTAATGGTTAGCTCGTCAGAGCAAGACGTTGACTTGGCAAGGCCGAAGCTTACTGACAGGTGTTCTCGGTTGTAAAAATCCAACCTAGCATGATGGGCGTTTACGGATTGAAATTTTCGAGATGGGCAATTTAGTCTATCTAGAAAGATGAAAATTTGCTAACAGAAAATTTCAAGGTGAGCAACTTAGTCCATCTAGCAAGATGGAAATTAGACGACAGAAAATTTGAGGTGGGCAACTTAGTCCATCTAGCAAGATGGAAATTTGCTGACGGAAAATTTTGAAGTGGGCAACTTAGTCCGTCTAGCAAGGTGGAAACTTGCTGATAGAAAATTTCAAGGTGGACAACTTAGTCCGTCTAGCAAGGTGGAAACTTGCTGACAGAAAATTTAAAGGTGGACGACTTAGTTCGTCTACCAAGGTGGAAACTTGCTGACAGAAAATTTCAAGGTGGACATCTTAGTCCGTCTAGCAAGGTGGAAACTTGCTGACAGAAAATTTCGAGATGGGCAACTTAGTCCGTCTAGCAAGGTGGAAACTTGCTGACAGAAAATTTCAAGGTGGACGACTTAGTCCATCTAGCAAGATGGAAACTTGCTGACAGAAAATTTCAAGGTGGACAACTTAGTCTATCTAGCAAGATGGAAATTTGCTGACAGAAAATTTCAAGGTGGACAACTTAGTCCGTCTAGCAAGATGGAAACTTGCTGACAGAAAATTTCAAGGTGGACGACTTAGTCCGTCTGGAAACTTGCCGACATAAAATTTCAAGGTGGGCAACTTAGTCCATCTAGCAAGATGGAAACTTGCTGACAGAAAATTTCAAGGTGGACAACTTAGTCCATCTAGCAAGATGGAAACTTGCTGACAGAAAATTTCAAGGTGGACAACTTAGTCCGTCTAACAAGATGGAAACTTGCTGACAGAAAATAGACGACTTGCCCGAAATGGGTTGCCTTGCCCGAAATGAAGTATGGCTTGCCCGAATTGGAGTATGACTTGCCCGAATTGGGAGGGTTCATGCCTTGCCCGAATTAATGTCTACCTTGCCCGAATTGGAGGATGACTTGCCCGGAGCAACTATGCCTTGCCCAAATTGGAGTAATTTTGAGTTGAGTAATTTTAAGTTGGGGATCACCAACACAGACCCATTTTCTTCTTCCTACTCCACCATTTTCTTCTTCCTTCACGCCATTTTCTTCTTCCTACTCCACCATCTTCTTCTTCCAAATAGCAGTTTTCTTCTTCCTGTTCCACCATCTTCTTCTTCTTTCACGCCATTTTCTCCTCCATTTCAACGCTATTTTCCTCTTCCTTTACGCCATTAACAAGCGGAGAGAGGGGTGGGAGGAAGGGAGTGACGGCGGACGGAGAGGAGGGTCAAGGGCGGATCTGAGGGAGAACGGAGGAGGAGGCAGTAGAGAGGCTGAGCGCATGGGGGGAGTGAAGGTGGTCGGAGTTCGCCATTTCCGGTGGAGAAACAGAGCGGGCAAGGAGAGGCGTGTACTGGTACTGTTCACCTGGATTTTTTTTTTTTTTTTTTTTGGATTCTGGATCTCTAGGAGATACCATTTCTTGTTGGATTTTATTTTTGTATGTCTCGGCTTATTATTAATTTTTGTTTGGATATAAGTTGGGTTGTATGCTAATTGGATATGCTAATTGGATGAATTATAATGATCGAAGGACCAAAGCCATAGTAGAGGAATAAATAATTCCGCTTCTATTCCAGTCAGCATTTTTAGAAAGCATATGGTATACTTTGGCTACTGCATTTTTTACCTTTGTCAATTGTATTGGTAAATTTTCGTATCTTGATCCAGTCCAGAACTTAGTCCAAATACTATTTTATATGGCCTCGTTTATGGCCCATTAATTGGTGATCAAGCCCAATTCATGAGAACAATCAAATGTGCTTCAGTCACTTGACGATTTTGCTAATCGTGATTCAGTCCACATACATTTGACCAAAAGTCATCTTGACCATGAGACCTGACGGATGAAGACTAGCCACCCCGCGGTCGACCCATGGAGATGGGCAATCATCTAAGATCCATATCCGATATCCCTGGAATTGAATGGACCAACAAATGAGGTCTTGCTCTAGCTCTAGCTCTTGCTCTTACTCGTCAAGAAGCCAAGGCCTCTAGCTTGACTCCTAGATCCACGCATACACCTCCATGATTGGTCTAGCTCAACCCAAGGTCCATCACTCATTGATCAACCAAGCACAATCCAAGGCCAGCTCTTTGGTAGTCCTCGAAGGGGCTAAGGCAGCTTGATCTGACGAGCAGGTCGAGTCTCAAAGATCGAATGGCTAACCTAAATAAGCCAACTGACCAAGCTACCTAGCTCAATACCTTTCGTCAACCATCTGATTTATTGACGAGCTAACTAGCTAGTTGGCTCACCTAGCTAAGCCAACTACGAAGACCATCCAATGGGTTCCAGCCAACCTACCTAGTTCGAGCGACCTTGCCAACCATACAGCTGATTGAAGAGCCATCCCACATGGATCACTCAACCACATCCACAAGTCAACACTCATACTAGGCTGATGGAACTAGTCAACCCATGAGATGGATGGTTGAACTATTTCGCCTAACAGACTCCACTAAAGAGGTGCCTTCTAACCGACTGAGAAGGAGTCCAACTCCATTCAAATAAACTCCAACAACCTCATCCGAAAGGAAGGGGGTGGTTGTGAGAGACTCCAACGGGTGGAAGGAAGAGTCTCTATATAGGAAGGAAAGGAAGAAGGTTAGGATCATAAAATACTAACGGAAGAAACCCTGGCAATCCCTCTGACGCCTCCATCACTCTCAAGCTATCCGATCAACACTCTAAGCTTCTTACGATCATCCTCCATCGCCTACGATCAACGACCATCATCATCAACCTTCCTCATCTCCTTCCACCTTCAACCACCATCATCATCATCCATCTTCCGACACGACTAGCTAGCTCCCTCAGACGAGCTCAGCTAGCCATCTAACCGGTACCCGTCCATTCATTGCCGAACCGATCCACTCAACAGGATAAGTCGACTCTCATCATCTATCTCTCTACCTCCTTCAATTCTTACATCTTCTTCCAGTTTACTGACTTGAGCGTCGGAGTCCCTTCGGTCGGCACCACACCGGTGTCACCTTGGAACCTCACGTCTCTAGGTTTGCTCTTGTTGCCTTGCAGGTCGCTGGTGCCCCCCAATTCATCAACCTAATTCGATTGTAGATCTCTGAGCGTCTACAATTTGGCGCCCACCGTGGGGCCCCATATATCAAACAAGGCAGTTCGGTAGAAACAACTACGATACGCTAAGCAACCATCATGACGCACTCTGACGAATACGTTCTGGAAGAGGTAGAGGAGGTGGATGTCGTCACTCAGATCAAAACCTTGGCGGCCCAGATGCAAGAGAACGCCAAGAAGATCAAGCTCCTTGTGGACGAGAACCGCGATGTCTGCCATGAGAACTCGCTTTTGAAGGAAAGGGTTGAGTCTGTCGTCCACCAGGAGGTTCCAACATTGGACGCGGCTTTGTCTCATCGACTGACTCATGGTACTGGGGTGGAGAACCCGCCACACAACACGATTGAGGCTTGCCAGCTAACCTTTGAAGAGAAGGAAGGGGTGATTCCCGTAACTCCAGTCTCTCAAGTGGTAAGCGCTCTGCCAAGGCCATCCCTTGAGATCACTCAAGGTACCACCAGTAGAAGAGTTTCGTTCGAAGGTGCTAACCCAAGAATGAACGATGAATCACCACAACAACGCAACCAAAGCGCAAGTCAGGTAGATCACTTGCTAACCCTCTCTGCAGGTCACAGAAATAGCAATGAGGAGCTAGCCTCTAAACTAGTGAGCTTGGAAGAGATGATCCAAAGGATCCCTGGAGTACCAGCACCGATCAAGAAGAGCTTACCCAACAACTTTTCTAACTCTCCCTTCGCCGATGCTATAGCCTTGGTGGAGATGCCCACCAAGTTCACCTTCCCAAGCATGAAGCTCTATGATGGAACGACGGACCCGGACGACCATGTCTCACAATACAAGCAGAGGATGTTCACCATAGCCATCCCCAGGGATCTCCGTGAGGCATGCATGTGCAAAGGGTTCGTTCCACCGATCGAACCAAATTCTACAATGGTATACCAACTTACCAAACAATTTCATTTCTTCTTTTGCCCAGTTAGTCGACTGCTTTGTGGAACAATTCGCAAGCAGTCGCAAGCTTTTGAAACTTTCGGACGACTTGTATAGCGTCCGGCAAAGACCTAACGAATCTCTCAGGGAGTATGTTGCAAGATTCAACAAGGAGAAGGTGTCAATCCCCAATTGCAACAAGGACACTGCTGTCAACGCCTTCCGCAAAGGGTTGCCACCCAATTCGGGGTTGTACAAAGAGCTGACCATGTACCCCTGCCGAACAATGGAAGACGTGCTCGCCAAAGCATGGGCTCAGATCAAATGGGAGGAGGATGATGCCAACAGACCTTACATGTCAAGCCAAAGTGTTCGCAGGGAGCCCAAGCTTGACAGACGAGTTGAACGAAAGGTTCCTGACTATCGAGCTAAGCCATACCCAACTAAGAGAAGACATGGACCTGTTGTGAATCCACCTCGCCCTCCAATCCAACAGAGGAGGATAGAAACCCGAGCACCGCCTCCGAGTTACTCCCTCAACATTGAACCAGAGGAGTGTGTAGCAGTCATGAAAAGCATGGGTGACAGAGTTAGATGGCCAGGAAAACTCAGGACACCTCCAGATCAAAGAAACTCCAACAAGTGGCGTGAGTTTCATGGAGACCATGGCCATACAACCACAGAGTGCATCTCACTGCGATTGGAGGTAGCTGAGCTTCTGAAGAGAGGACACTTGACGGAGTTCCTCTCCGACAAAGGTAAAAAGACCCTCGCCAGTCGGCAGGGCACTGATCTACCTGAGCTCCCTCAGACCAACAAGGTAATCAACGTGATCTCTGGGGGGGGGGGTCAGAGATCAGTGGTGTCTCATACTCTGCGGCAAAGCGCCACAGTAGGCAAACGGTAAGGACCGAGCTCGATGCTCGCAGAGCGTCAGACACCTGTTCGTCTCAGTTGACTATTAACTTCTCAGACCAAGAGTCTAAGCAACTAATTAGTCCTCATGACGACGCTTTAGTAATTTCCATTCTTATTGCCAATTGTCTTACGAACACTACAAGAAAACTTGGAAAAAACGACGTTATGGGGCGACGGATAAAATCCGTCGCCCCATAACGACGGATCGGTAAACTGGGCGACGGAATCTATCCGTCGCCCAGTTTGGCGACGGATAATAGTTATCCGTCGCTTATTAGCGACGGATAACTTATCCGTCGCTAACTTGGGCGACGGATAACTATTTATCCGTCGCCCAAGTTTGACTTTTATTAAAAAAAAAAAGTAAATTTTTTTTTTAAAGCTGGCGACGGATAGATTATCCGTCGCCTTATAGCGACGGATACCTATCCGTCGCCATTTAAGCGACGGATCGATTCTGGGCCGACGGACACGTGTCCGTCGGCCCAGAATTTCCTAATTTCACCGGACAGAGAGGCAGAGCCTCATTTTCTTCATCTTCTCCCTTCTTCTTCCTCATTCTCTTCTTTTCCTCTCTTCGGTTTCCGGTGAATTATTCGTTATTCCGGCCAATCTTGGTGCCTAATCGAAGCTAGTGGGACAAGGAGTTTGTTTCTTCGATCAATTTCAGATTTCTACCGATTAATCAAGGTATTTTGGCTAAAACCCTAGTTTTTTAAAATTTGGGGATTTTGTTTATTTTGATTAATTTGAGCAATTATATGTATATATGATAAGTATGTAGTAGTTAGTTTAGTTAATTTGATCAATTATATGTAATTTGTTCAATTTGATAGTTAGTTTAATTAATGATATGAATGTATGTAGTATGTTAAGTTTGGTATGTATGAATGTATGTAGTTAGTTTGATTTGTGTGTTAAGTATATATAGTTAGTTTAGTTAATTTGATATGTTTGTTAAGTATAGAAGTATGTAGTTTTGATTTGATAAATTTGTATGTTAAGTATGTAATTTGATATGAATATATGTAGTAATTCGATATGTATAGAGTAATTAGTTAATTTGATATGTATGTTAAGTATATAATATATGTACTAAGAGGTTGAAATGGTTATTATATATGTCCAATTTTGTAACACATCGAACACTTAATTAATAATTAATTTATAAGGAACATATAATAATTAACAATTAACCTCTACAATCTTCTTATCCGAATTGGAATCGATCTAATAAATTAAATACGATCTAATCAATTGGAACGTCTCAGGTTAAAAATAAAGTAAACAATGAATTCCGACCGTTCATGGATGTACGATCGTACGGCGGTAAATGACAGAGTTTCTAGGAGTTTCGTAGAAGGGGTTAAAGGTTTCATCTCGTTTGCCATGGGACATCCGGTTTGTGCAATTGGGGGGTTGATAAAGTGTCCTTGCACATTGGAAACCTGTGGAAACAAGCAATTTATGACGCCATCTGCAGATTCGAGCACTTGCAACGTTATGGATTCATGCCCGAGTATCATGTATGGATTCATCACTGAGGAAGCACCGTCCATGGCATACCTCCAAGGGAGGGAGAGGCGGGTTTAGGCCGCCTATTGAGTGCCTTCGCTTGTCGGAACATGTGCATGGTGTATTGGGAGGAGGATGTAGATCTGTTGGAATGCAAGTTCTGTGGTAGGGAGCGTCACAAGTGATGAGGAGGGGGGTGCATGAGAATGAGGAGTTTCATCCGTTTTGTCTCTAGGCTTGTATAACTAGTAATCATTAGTTGATATATATATGAAACAACATTATGGTAAAATTGAAGCTGATGTAACTTATATTATGTAATGCCTTAACAATTGACTGAAGCTAATATAACTTATATTACGTAGCAATTGATTGAATTATTGTGAAATTAATTTATTACCGTAAATGAAAGACCTCGATCTAATGAATTCAAACGTGTCAGGTTATTATCTAATTATTCAATGAATACCGATCGTGGATGGATGTATTGTCGTACTCTCAATGGCAGAGTTCAATGGAGTTTTCGAAAGGGGTGAAGGTTTCATTGAATTTGCAATGTCAACCGTCTTGTGTAAAGGATGGGTTGATAAAGTGTCCTTGTGCAATGAAACAAAGGTAAACAAGCAATACGTGACTCCTAAAGTGGTAGTCCAAGACTTGAGGAAAAATGGATTCCTTCCCATGTATCGTATGGAATCATCATGGTGAGGAAGCAAGACCGTCAATACATATGACCAATACGCATAACGTGGAAGGAAGAGAAAAATGAACAAGTCGGGAACAATCCCAATCAAGGCGATGCTATTCGAGCTCGAGTCGAACAAATGGTGTCACGATCTTTGCGGGCGGAGTTCAGGACACAACCAATCAAACCGAGGTGGAGGTGGAGGAACCACGAATCCCGAGGATCGTTGTTCTTTGACTTGTTAGAATCATCAAGGAAGCGGTTTACCCGGTGTAAGCTCACCGAGTTGTCTTTGTTATCTCGGCTAATGAGTTGTAAGGCTAATGGCCGTTAATCAAACGAGCTTCAATGAATGGGTTGACGTAATGTTGGACCTTTGTCCCGAGAAAACCTAGTTCCCACCAACTTTTACCAAGCGAAGAAAAAGATCACGCGGATTAGGGTTTTGTGGTAACCATAATCGTTGTCCTAAAATGTGCATGATATATTGGGAGGAGGATGCAGATCTAATAGAATGCAAGTTCTGGTAAGGAACGTACAAGCGTTACAAGGAGGGGCAAAGAAACGACAAAAGAAAAATCTCTCACATAAGAAAATGTGGTACTTCCTCTAGCACCTCGTTTGAAAAGATTGTATGCTTCAAGTGCTTCTGCGGATAAAATGCGGTGGCACAAGGAGCGAGTAATCTCGGATAATGCTGAAGGTGGTAGAATGGACCATCCTGCAGACTCACCCGCATGGAAATCGTTTGACAAGACATATCCGAGTTTGCAATGAATCTAGAAATGTACGTTTGGGACTTTATGCGGATGGTTTTAACCTGCTCGTAGTGAACGTAAATACTCTTGTTGGCGCTTATGCTCACCGCATAACTGCCCCGGTGAGTGCATGAAGGAGCCATTCATGTTTCGATCGCATTGGTGCTCGGCGAAAGATCCGGATGACGTTGGATGTTTTCTTGCAACCCTAATCAAGGAGCCGATCGAGTTGTGGACGGATGGTATCCTCATATGATGTGTCGACAAAAAGAACTTCACCTTGAGAGCTCTTCTTTGGACCGTGAGTGACTTCCTGCACTCCATGCTATCTGGAAGGAAAGCAGGGAAATATGCATGTCCACATTGCTTGGAGGATACTGATGCATTTAGACCAAGGGTAGTGGAAAATTTTGTTGGTTTGATTGTCATCGTAGGTTGCTAGAAAGTGACCATCCGTTCAGGAAGAACAATGATCAATTCTTGAAAAATAAAGTCGTCAACAAAAAAGCCCCGACAAGACTTACTGGTGCACAAATTCTTGCGGAGATTGATAGATTGGGTCTTATGAAGGTGGTGAGCTTGGGTGGATGAAGCATAACGAGAAAATTGGTAAAAGCGTGGTTGGAGGAAGAGAAGCATTTTCTGGGACTTGCCTTACTGGAGCAATCTTCTTATCCGTCACAACTTAGATTTCATGCACATTGAGAAGAACGTGTTCGAGAACTTATTCAATACACTTTGCAACATTGAGGGAAAAACAAAGGACCATGCGAAGTCTAGATCCGAGGTCGACGTGGTGTAAAAGGCCCGAGTTGACAAAGAAGGATGAGAATGGTAATTGGCGTCGAAGCGTGCTACAATTGACAACGCTTCTAGGTCAATTTTGTTTGATTGGGTGAGGGCATTGAGTTTCCCAGATAATTACGCCTCAAATTTAGAGAGGTGTGGATTTGAAGAAGACAAAGGTTTATGGGATGAAGAGCCACGATCGTCATGTGTTCATGGAGAGGCTTATCCGGTAGCATTTCGAGAGCTTCAAAAACACGTATGGACCGCTATCACCGAGTTGAGCTTATTTTTCAAAAATTTAGGCACAAGGTGGTTCATGATAAAGTGTTGGAAAATCTTGAAAGGAACATACCATTGATTCTATGCAAGCTCGGCGTATCTTTCCACCGAAATGGTTTGATTCTATGGAGCACTTGTGGTTCACCTTCCTCATGAAGCGAGACTTCTTGGTCCGGTCAAAGATCGATGGATGTATCCATTCGAGAGGTACTTGGGGAAATTGAAGAAGTATGTCAACAACAAAGGTAAACCTGAAGGTTCGATTGCCAATGCCTACATTCGAGAGGAACTGCAACCTTCTGCTCTTATTACTTTGATGAACACGTCCCTACGAAGACAAAGAAGGCTCGAAATGCGAGACACATTCGTAGTTCAAGCGGATGATGAGTTTTCCCTATCTGCCTTCGTGGTATCGGGAGACCTCTTGGTGCAGCTAAGAAAGAATATCTTACGGATAAAGAGTTGAAAGCACTCAATATTATGTCCTCACGAATTGTCCGAGGTTGACCAAAGATATGGTACTATTTGCAGGTCAAGGCAACCATTTATTTAAATTTTAATATAGCTACGCAAGTCTCTACTTCAATTATAGACTTATCATCGAATCAATGTTTGCGCTTTTTCAAAAGCGTTGTTTGGAAGAAAATCCTCGGATGATGAGGATACACTAGAGGAACTACTTGACTCAAAAATCCTACAGAATTTCAGTTGGTTCCAGAGTATGTCCGAATCCTATTAACAACGTCATGCATATACTTAAAGGCTCTCGCAGAGGGTCCATTCAAAAGGTCTACACATTCCTGTGTTATATAGTCAATGGCCTTAGGTTCCACATTTGAATGTAACACGACCATGGCGACAAGCAACTCCGGTGTGTGTTAATGGTGTCAAGAGTATGGAGACGCTACTTTGTTTGATTTCCAAGCAAGCTAAACGAATTGTGAGGATTGAATATTCGATTGCCATTTAAACGAACCTTCTTGTTTGACGTTGAGTGGTATGATCCTAATCCAGAGGTACGAGGAAGAACGAGCGGTATGAAATGGTTGATGTGAACCAAAAGAAGAGGTACCGAACCAAGTATGAACCATTTATTCGGCGACTCAAGCGACAAGTGGTGTTTCTTGAATATCCAAGCGTAAAACGCGATAAGGGGAATGGTTAGTGCGGTACCTATTCGTGCTTTCAAACCGGAGTACATTGAGAAAGACGACTCGATTACCAACTCGTACCAACAAGAGGATGTCGATAAACAAGCGAAGATCCCATAGAAGCGGATGATGAGTTGTTTGATCGCACGAGGACCAATATGTAGTCTTAGAGGACGGCTATAATGGTATATTATGTGTATTATGAGTAATTATATGTGTTATTATAATCATATGTATTATAACTCGTACTAACACATTTTTATCAGATTACATTTTTTTGCAGATGCCGCGACAGAGGCCGTCCACCTATCGTCCCCCCCCCCCAACGCAGCCGGCCGCAGTATAGTGGTGGGTCGGGACACCGCTGAACGTGGAGGGCTCAAGATCGTGACAAAGGTCTCGGATTCCGAGACCCCAGGCGAGAGAGAGCAACCGTGGCTCTACCAGCCCGGACACATCTTTGGAGGACCACCACGATTGTCCCTACCTCGTGTTCGATCCAAACAATCCCAACGTCACGTGGGACGGCTACTGTGATTTCCCTATTGGTCCTGCCAAGTAAGTATTATACATTCTTCTTAAATATGTAAAACATAACTGATAATGATAGTTGACAAGTATAAATTGTTGTACTAAAGTAATGCATATTCGTTTCTTGTATCTTATACATTGACAACAGCTTATGGCCTCGGGAGGTGCACAACAAACTAGGTGACATCTTCCGGAGCAGGAGAGAGCCACCGGGGCAGGGTGGTGAGTGTTGGAGCCACATCTCGGAGCGCATGAGGGCCGAGTACTTCGATGAGCTGAGGGTAAGTTAAAATATGACATTCATTTGTTTGTAATTATAATCGTTTTAATATGAGTGGTATGTTAGCCACTGTATGTGAGTGGTATGTTAGCCACTTTATTTGGGTGATATGTTAGTCACCATTGTGTTAGTAAATTTTAGGACAATGTGAGTGGTATGTTAGCCACTGTATGTGAGTGGTATGTTAGCCACTTTATTTGGGTGATATGTTAGTCACCATATCTGTTATGTTGTTAGGACATGTATTGACTTTGGATGTTGTATGAAATTGGGAATGTAGAAGGAGTACTTCATTCTCAAGAGGTTGATCCACAGATCTGGCGTTATTTAGACCGTGGGATCCAAACAGATAGGATATGGTCTGCAGTGGAAGGCCATTCGGGATCGGGTGGCCAATCCTCCACGAGTTGATGCAACGTGGGCCTTTGGGATGCCTCATCGGCGCCGAATCGATGTCCGACGTTGTTTGACCAACAAAGTAACCGGGCATCCCGACCGTCTGGCAGAAGGGCCGTTCACCACCTTGGGAGGCGATTCATCATATCGATTATTATCAATCGGTGCGTATATATGTGTTTTGCAATCTAGCATTACGGTAATGTATGAAATCTCTGTTCTATTACTTGTAGATGATAAATTGTTGACTAGATCTGGTTTGATCTGTGGCACGGGGAGGTGACATCCAAGTATGCCATCTTCAAGAAGGCCAAGCGTATATGGCGTATGGACCGATTGCGGGCCTCGCCTATTGCGGTATGTTTATGTTGCTTAAAGTTCATATTTGTACACTATTACAAGTTACTTTTAAAAACGAATGGCGATCATTATATCTGCTATTTACGATTTCAGCCGAGGTTGATGCTCGGTGGCGAGGCAGAGGACGAGACGGGTGATGTGTTGTCAATCAACAAGTTGACAACATCTTCCTAGAGGTCAACAAACCGGACAAGAAAGGACGAATATATGGACTCGGGAGCCTCGGTTTGCATCTGCTAGTCCGGCGTGCTCCTCATCATCCCAGCGATCAGACGTCCGGTTTACACGTGACCTGTGTCTCGAAATGGTGCAAGAGTCCGGAACATGTTGCTCGGCTAACTCAAGAGATGGAGCAACAAAGGGACGAGATGGAGCAACAAAGGACGAGATGGAGCGCCATGACGAGAACGAAGGGAGGAGAACGGCGCCTTGATTCTGATGGAGCGATTCATGTCCCGCCCGCCATCACCCACCCCACCCCGTCGATAGCTAGTTATGTATCCGTATGTTCGGATTTTTTCAAATTTACACTTGTTTGGATAATTTCTCCATTCAATATTACTTTTTTATTCATTGAAACATTTTCCGTATTATTGATTTATTATCGAACATTATATTGATTAAATAGGTGAACTACGAAAAATAGGGATTAATATGAAATAAATAGTGACGGAATTAGTGACGGAATTAGTGACGGAATTTCAAATTCGTCACTAGTCCAATTAAATATTTAGCGACGGATAGGATCTATCCGTCAAGAATATAGCGACAGATAGATCCTATCCGTCGCTAAATTTCGAATTAAAAAAAATAATTGGTCAATCCGTCATCAATCCGTCGAATTGGACGACGATTGTTATCCGTCATTAGCTTCAGGGGCGACGGATTTTCTATCCGTCGCCCGATCCGTCGCCAGAGGCGGATATGGATTAAGTAGCGACGGATCTATCCGTCGCATGTGCCGATTTTTGTAGTGGAAGAGAGTTCTCATTGATAATGGGAGCTCTGCTAACATCATTTTCTAGATGCTCTCACGTAAATGGGAATAAATGAGACCGCCATCCTCCGCCAAATTGACGACTCTATATGGTTTCAAAGGAGAAAGAAAGTACAATGGGAGTGTTACCCTCCTATCTAAGGTATATGCCAACCTACCGATGAAGTTCACGATTGTAGACATGCTAGTGGATGCCACCGCAGATAGTAATTAGCTTCATGGGATGGGCGCATATACAACCCCGATCTTGATCAAGAGAGAGAGAGAGAGGAACCTTACATTATAAGGTCATGCCATTCGGACTCAAGAATGCGGGAGCCACCTACCAGATCGTTAATCAGATGTCACTAGCTTTGTCACCTACGGAGGTTCATACCAAGTCTTCCAAGAGGTGTCGACCATTTTTGACTTGACAAATCAAGCGTTATCTCACCACATCGCCAATACTCTCGAAGCCCAAGGTTGGAGAAACTTTGCTCATCTATCTAGCAATCTCTGACACAGCACTGAGCGGCGTCCTGGTCAGAGAAGAAGATGGAAATCAACTCCCAGTCTACTACGTGAGCAAGTCCTTACTAGAAACAGAAACTCGGTACAGCTAGTTGGAGAAGCTAGCCCTTGCACTAGTCACCATCTCGCATGCTTCCGAAGTCTCTGGTAGGCTTTCAAAGTGGGCAGTCGAACTCAGTGAGTTCGACATCTTCTTTCAGCCCCGCACGGCCATCAAGTCCCAAACGCTCGCAGACTTCATAGCTGATTTCACCCCAACCGAATTAGGTCAAGCGGAGAAGGAATTGTTTTGTTTGCAAGAGAAGAACAATTTACAGTGGAAACTCTCAGTTGATGGTTCTAGTAACGTCAAAGGAAATGGACTTGGCATAGTCCTAACCTCACCAGAAGGGGACACAATCCAAAGAGCTATCGGATGTAGATTCAAAGCAACCAACAACGAGTCTGAGTATGAGGCGCTTATAGCTGGCCTCAACCTAGCTCGGGACATGGGCATAAAAAGCATTCAGGTACAGTCGGACTCACATCTAGTAGTTAACCAATTGCAGGGCTCATACCAAACCAGAGACACCAAGATGGCTGCCTATCTTCAGTTAGCCAAGGAGCTGCAATCCTCCTTCGAGGAGTTTTCTATTTCGCAGGTGCCAAGGACAGACAACAGTCACGCAGACGCCCTTGCCAACCTAGGAGCCGCCATCCAAACCACTGTGCCAATGACTATTCCTGTGGTATATGTACAATGGCCTGCAAGGGGTGATGGATGGATGCAGCTTCTCTGGTGGAAGGTGGCTGATTTGTGAGTGCCTTTGGCATGAATCACATCTTCTCACAAAGTCTATGGCGCCAGCCCTCATAGTTGGCTAATAGTACCCTGTTGTGAGCTCTCGGTGTGCAAGGCTTCGAGCTCCAGAATGGTTGCCACATTCTCCTGCATGCAATTCAGTCAGAACATATCTGGCTTCATTATTAGTTACGCACCTGAGTAGGGGTCCTGAATAGGATCTCCTATAGAGTTGTCCGTCGAGGAGCGTGAAGCGGGCTGCCTTTGCCTTTACCCTCCTTGCCTCGCTTTTGACTTCTGGAAGTTCTCCATTGGACAAGTACAATATTAATGGAGTCATCCAATTTGACTCAGTTGTTATATCAGCCACTGTCTGGTTGGCGAGCTCACCCTTCCATGTTGCAGGCCATGGTACATACACTATAGGAATAGTCATTGGTGCTGTGGTTTGGATGGCCGCTCCCAAGTTGGCAAGGGCGTCTGCGTGGTCGCTGTCCGTCCTTGGTACCTGCGAGATAGAGAACTCCTCGAAGGAGGACTGCAACTCCTTGACTAGCTGGAGATAGGCAACCATCTTGGTGTCTCTGGTTTGGTAAGAGCCCTGCAATTGGTTAACTACTAATTGTGAGTCCGACTGTACCTGAAGATTTTTTATGCCCATTTCACGAGCCAGGTTGAGGCCATCTATAAGCGCCTCATATTCGGACTCGTTGTTGGTTGCTTTGAATCCACATCGGATGTCTCTTTGGATTGTGTCTCCGTCTGGCGAGGTAAGGACTATGCCAAGTCCACTCCCTTTGATATTACTGGAGCCATCGACTGAGAGCTTCCACTGCAAGTTATCCTTCTCCTGCAAACAAAATAGTTCCTTTTCTGCTTGATCTAATTCGGTTTGGGTGAAATCCGCTATGAAGTCTGCGAGCGCCTGTGACTTGATGGTCGTGCGGGGCTGGAAGGAGACGTTGTACTCACTGAGTTCGACTGCCCATTTTGAAAGTCTACCAGAAACCTCTGGCTTGTGTAGGACATTGCGAACTGGAAAGCTGGTGAGAACTACGATTGGATGGCATTGAAAGTAAGGGCGCAGCTTCCTTGCTGAGGTGACCAGTGCAAGGGCTAGCTTTTCCAGCTGGCTGTACCGGGTCTCTGCGTCCAAGAGGAACTTGCTCACGTAATAGATTGGGAGTTGGTTTCCATCTTCTTCTCTGACTAGGACGCCGCTCAGTGATGTGTCAGAGATTGCTAGGTAGATAAACAGAGTCTCTCCAACCTTGGACTTTGAGAGTACTGGAGATGTGGTGAGATAACGCTTGATTTTTTGTAGGGCGTCCTCACACTCGTCTGTCCACTAAAAGTCTTTGGTCTTCCGTAGGGTGTCAAAAAATGGTCGACACCTCTCGGAAGACTTGGGTATGAACCTGCTGAGGGCTGCTAGCCTCCCGGTCAATTTCTGCACATCTTTAACACACTTGGGGGAGGGAATGTTATAAATTGAACGAATTTGATCAGGGTTAGCCTCAATACCTCTTTGCGTGACCAAATACCCAAGGAATTTCCCAGAGGAGACTCCAAACGAGCATTTGGCTGGGTTCAACTTCATATTATACTGAGGACCGAGAAGGCTCATGAGGTGGTCGAGGTCATCGAACAAGGACTTGACCAGCATGTCGTCGATGTACACCTCCATGGTGTCCCCCATCATGCTAGCGAACATACGGTTGACCAGTCACTGGTAAGTGGCTCCTGCATTCTTGAGTCCGAATGGCATGACCTTATAACAGAAGGTTCCTCTCTCTGTGACGAAGGATGTCTTCTCTTGATCTTCAGGGTGCATCAGTATCTGGTTGTAACCTGAGAATGCGTCCATGAAGCTTAACAACTCATGTCCTGTGGTGGCATCCACTAGCATGTCTATGTGGGGAAGTGGAAAGGAATCCTTCGGGCATGCTTTGTTGAGGTCCTTGAAGTCGATGCACACTCGCCACTTGCCATTCTTATTCTTCACTACCACAACGTTGGCTAACCAGTCCGGGTAATGTACTTGTGGACCGAATTCGATATCAAGCAACTTTGGACTTCTTCATTGATAACCTTGTTTCACTCGAGCGAACTTCCTCCGCTTTCATCGATGGTGGGTAGTCTGGGTCGACCTCAAGTCTGTGGGTGATTACCTCTGGGTCAACACCTGTCATGTTTGCATGTGACCAAGCAAAACAGTCGTGGTGAACTTTGAGAAATGTGATCAGTTGCTCTCGTTGCTCTGGTCTCAACCTTGTCCCAATCTGAACTATGTGATCTGGATGGTCTGGGTGAATCTGAACTTCATCGAGCTCTTCCGTCCCTGGCTGGTCTGGGTCAATTGGGGGGTTGAGTTGTTGTAATGGCTATAACTCTGCTTCCTTGGGCTTCAGGGCTTCCATGTAACACGTCCTCGCATCCCGCTGCTGGCCTAAAATCTCCTTCACCCCCCCCCCCCCCCCACTTGGTAGGGAAGCGAATCACCTGGTGGTAGGTTGACGGTACTGCTTTCATATTGTGAATCCACGGCCTACCAAGGATGGAATTATAGCTTGACGGACTGTCTACGATCAAGAAATTTGTTGGCAGGTTGATGCCTTCCGCATAGACAGGAAGGGTAACACTCCCAACCGTGTACTTCTTTTCTCCACTGAAGCCATACAAATTTGTCGGCTGGCGGAGGATGGCGGTCTCATTTATTCTCATTTCTGTGAGAGCATCTAGAAAAATGATGTTAGCAGAGCACCCATTATCAATGGGAACTCTCTTCGTAAGACAATTGGCAATAAGAATGGAAATTACTAAAGCGTCGTCATGAGGACTAATTAGTTGCTTAGACTCTTGGTCTGAGAAGCTAATAGTCAAGTCAGATGAAGAGGTGTCTGATGCTCTACGAGCATCGAGCTCGTGCCTTACCGTTTGCCTACTGTGGAGCTTTGCCGCAGAGTATGAGACACCACTGATCTCTGACCCCCCAGAGATCATGTTGATCACCTTGTTGGTCTGAGGGGGCTCAGGTAGATCGGTGCCCTGCCGACTGGCGAGGGTCTTTTTACCTTTGTCGGAGAGGAACTCCGTCAAGTGTCCTCTCTTCAGAAGCTCGGCTACCTCCAATCGCAGTGAGATGCACTCTGCGGTTGTATGTCCGTGGTCCCCGTGGAACTCACACCACTTGTTGGAGTTTCTCTGATCCGGAGGTGTCTTAAGCTTTCCTGGCCACCTGACTCTGTCGCCCATGCTCTTCATGACTGCTACATACTCCTCTGGTTCAATGCTGAGGGAGTAGTTCGGAGGTGGTGCTCGGGTTTCTATCCTCCTTTGTTGGATTGGAGGGCGAGGTGGATTCACAACAGGTCCATGTCTTCTCTCAGTTGGGTATGGCCTAGCTCGATAGTCTGGAACCTTTCGTTCAACCCGTCTGTCAGACTTGGGCTCCCTGCGAACACTTTGGTTTGACATGTAAGGTCTGTTGGCATCATCCCCCTCCCATTTGATCTGAGCCCATGCTTTGGCGAGCACGTCTTCCATTGTTCGGCAGGGGTACATGGTCAGCTCTTTGTACAACCCCGAGTTGGGTGGCAACCCTTTGCGGAAGGCGTTGACAGCAGTGTCCTTGTTGCGATTGGGGATTGACACCTTCTCCTTGTTGAATCTTGCAATGTACTCCCTGAGAGATTCGTTAGGTCTTTATCGGACGCTATACAAGTCGTCCGACAATTTCAAAAGCTTGTCACTGCTTGCAATTATTCCACAAAGCAATCGACTAACTGGGCAAAAGAAGAAATGAAATTATTGGGTAAGTTACCACTGTAGGGCTGGTCCGATCAGACTGGAACCAAACCATTTGCACATGCATGCCTCACGGAGATCCCTGGGGATGGCTATGGTGAACATCCTCTGCTTGTACTGTGAGACATGGTCGTCCGGGTCCGTTGTTCCATCATAGAGCTTCATGCTTGGGAAGGTGAACTTGGTTGACATCTCCACCAAGGCTATAGCATCGACGAAGGGAGAGTCAGCAAAGCTGTTGGGTAAGCTCTTCTTGATCGGTGCTGGTACCCCAGGGATCCTTTGGATCATCACTTCCAAGCTCACTAGTTTGAAGGCTAACTTCTCGTTGCTACTTCCATGACCTGCAGAGAGGGTTAGCAAGTGATCTACCTGACTTGCGCTTTGGTTGCGTTGTTGTGGCGATTCATCGTTCATCCTTGGGTTAGCACCTTCAAACGAAACCCTTCTGCTGGTGGTACCTTGAGTGATCTCAAGGGATGGCCTTGGGATAGCGCTTACCACTTGAGAGACTGGAGTCACGGGAATCACCCCTTCCGTCTCTTCAAAGGTTAGCTGGCAAGCCTCAATCGTGTTGCGTGGCGGGTTCTCCACCCCAGTGTCAGTCGGCGAGACGAGGCTGCGTCCAATGTTGGAACCTCCTGGTGGACGACAGACTCAACCCTTTCCTTCAAGAGCGAGTTCTCTTGGCGGACAGCGCGGTTCTCGTCCTCAAGGAGGTTGATCTTCTTGGCGTTCTCTTGCATCTGGGCCGCCAAGGTTTTGATCTGAGTGACGACGTCCACCTCCTCTACCTCTTCCAGAACGTATTCGTCTGAGTGCGTCATGATGGATTTCTTAGCGTGTCGCGGTTGCTACTGGATTACCTTTCTTGATAGCTGGGGCCCCACGGTGGGCGCCAAATTGTAGACGCTCAGAAATCTACAATCAAAATTAGGGTTAGCGATTGGGGGCACCGACAACCTACAAGGCAACAATAGCAAACAGAGACGTGAGATTCCGAGGTGACACCGGTGTGGTGCCGACCGAAGGGACTCCGACGCTCAAGTTAGATGAATGATAAAAGGAGTAATCAAATGAAAGACACAAAGAGGGAGAGACGGTGGCAAGCGTCGACTTATCCTGTTGGTTGAGTCGGTTCGGCTACGTGATGGACGAACACCGACAGTGGGCTAGCTGACATTACGGGGAGGAGCTAGCTGGTAGTGGTCTGACAGAGATGGATGATGGCGGATGGTATAAGGTTGATGATAGATGGTGATGAGCGATGATGGATGATGATAGGTGACGGCTGATGTTGGTCAGAGAGCTTGAGAGAGTTGGAGGCGTGAGAGATTGATTACTAGGGTTTGTTGCAGTCTGAATGCGATGCCCTCTACATCTCCTCAACCTTCTCTATATAACCCACCCATCGTTGGAGTCTGCCCGCGAATCTCGGGGAGATCGTGGGAACGGATTAGACCGTGTCTCAAGTAGTTAGGAGAGTGGACGTAAGTCGGTTGCTTACTGACGGACTAGGTCAGTCAAGCTACTTAGTCTGTTAGTCAGGTGCTGACTGACAGAGTTGGTCATGCAAGGTCGGGCGAGCTAGGTGAGCTAGCTAGCTTGTCAACCAGCTGGAAGGTTGGCAAGGTGTGGGCGAGTCTGGTGGCATGCGGGCTAATAGGCTGCATGGATGACTCAGCTAGGTGGGCTTGCTAACTGGCCTTTGGAGTCCAACTCACGTATGAAGTCAAGGCAAAGTCATTAATGGATTGTGGTTTGGGTCGTAGCCCTGATGGGCCGATCCGTTAGTCTAGTTGACAAGAGCGAATTTTGGCCAATACAGTATGAATTACTCTTGGGTGGGAATGAAGAGAGAAGTTGCAAATTTCGTTGAAAAATGCCTTCAGTGTCAACAAGTTAAAGCTGAACATCAGAGGCCGTGAGGTTTACTTAAACCATTGTTAATTCCAGAATGGAAATGGGAGCACATATCCATGGATTTTGTGATGGGTTTGCCAAGGACAAAAAGAAGGATTTGACTCGATCTGGGTAATTGTGGACCGTCTTACCAAGTCTGCTCATTTCCTTCCAGTGAAGAGGGCGTACCGTATGGCAAAGTATGCTGAGTTGTACATGGTAGAAATAGTACGACTTCACGGAATACCTTTATCCATTATCTCTGACAGGGATCCTAAGTTCACCGCAGCGTTTTGGAAGAGTTTTCATCAGGCCATGGGAACAAAGTTGAGTTTCAGTACAGCTTTCCATCCTCAGACAGACGGGCAGTCTGAACGAACGATTCAGACGCTAGAGGACATGCTCCGAGCTTGTGCTTTGGACTTTAAAGGTACATGGAACAATCACTTGCAGTTAGTCGAATTTTCTTACAGCGACAGTTTCCACGCCTCTATTGGAATGGCTCCTTATGAAGCTTTGTACGGAAGGAAGTGTAGATCACCTATTCATTGGGATGAAGTAGGTGAAAGGGAAATCTTGGGTCCCGAATTGATTCAACGAACAGCTGACTTAGTCGACAAGATAAGGGCGCATTTGAAATCAGCTCAGACTCGCCAGAAAAGTTATGCAGGCAAACGACGAAAGCCGCTAGAGTTTGAAGTGGGTGATAATGTTTTCTTGAAAATATCACCAATGAAAGGAGTAATGAGGTTTGGAAAGAAAGGAAAGCTAAGCCCCAGGTTCATCGGTCCATTTGAGATTCTGGAATGGGTTGGAGATTTGGCTTACAGATTGGCTCTACCCCTGAGCCTTTCAAGTTTGCATAATGTCTTTCATGTTTCGATGCTTCGGAAGTACATCCATGATGCACCCCATGTGTTGAGCTACGAGGCACTCAACCTTCGAGATGACTTATCTTATGAAGAGGAACCAGTTACCATTCTCGAACGATCAGAGAGAGAGAGTTTGGAAGGCATAGGCGAGTGATCATGGTCAAGGTTCTATGGAAGAATCACTCAATGGAGGAAGCTACCTGGGAACGTGAAGCCGAAATGCAATCTCGTTATCCTCATCTTTTCGGTATGATCTAAGTTTCTTTTTATGTAAGTTCTTTTGTTTTTTTTACTTCTTGTGGTTATGTGTTACTTCAAGTTTCGAGGACGAAATGTTTTAGAAGTTGGGGAGGATGTAACGACCCGAATTTTAAATAACTGATTTAAAACGAACTTAGACGAATTGGGCCAAGTGTGGGAAGAACTACTTAAAAAGTCCAATTCATCTTTCAAAATAAGATCGAATGCTTACCTAACCTAATTGAATGGAATAAGAATAAATGAAAAAAAAAAAAAAAAGCTTGAAGATTGTTATCATTGCACTTCCACCAACCCCACTAACTTACTAATCATTATACCCATAATTTCTTTAGTAATTGTTGATTAAAGGAGGCTCTTGCAAACTCCTTTAACACATCATAACACACACAAATGGACACTCACTCAGCACGCCTCTCACTATTTGACCCAATACAAGAAAGTGATTAAGAAGAAAGAAGGGATTTTGGGTGGAAGAAAGAACCAGGAAAGAAGAAACCTCATCCTTTGCTCTACTCTTTTCTTTGTTCTTCTAACCAAGCAAGTGAAGTTTTAATAACTTTTCACGTTTCAGTATGCTATAAATCATGTTTTGATTTGTGAAGTCCTATTATTAATGCTATGAGTTTACGGGCATGTTTTAAGTTTATGAAATTGGAGTTCATATGTTTCTGTGTAATGTGTATATATTTGTTCTAGAACTACAACAAATTTCATGAATTTCATTCCTTATTTGGGCATGAATACTAGTATTTGATTTGAGTTGATCTTGATTGTTCTTGGTGATTAATTATGTTAAAGTGTACTGTACTAATCTCCTCTATGCTTGGCCCCTTTAAAGCATAATTAATCTTGATTTGATGTGGTATTTCGATTTCATGCATTTGGATTTAGAGAGATTATAGAATTGTAACAATTAGTCAAGTAATGTATGTCTTGTTGGAGACACAGTACGTATTTAGGCCTTGTAAAGTCTTAACATGGTTCTTGTTCTTTGATTTAACCATATCAAGTGTTTGCCTTGTTGTGAAGACCGAAACGAAGAGTTTAAATTCTAAACATAACTTCTGCCTATCAATAATAGAATGACTATGCAAGCTTCCTGGCTTGTTTAAGTACTTATCTTAATGTGTAAGATCCAAGATATTGCCCCAAAAGTTAAATGGATGAATGACTAAAAGTAAAGAATGAATGAAAAGATGCCTAGGTGTCTCTATTGGATATACACTCTAATGATTGAGCCAAGGCGTATTACGTATGTTGCTACGGTGAGCATACACAAGAGGGCTGAGGCGAAAGCCGATGCGTTTTACGTATACTGTTACGGTGAGTATACACAAGAGAGCCGAGGCGTCTTACACATGTTGCTATGGTGAGCATGCACGTATACCAATATGAGGCGAAGCTTGCTTAGGCACCTTAAAGAAAGAATGATAAAGTGATTCTAGCTAAAGATAAGAAAAGAGCTTGAATCAAATGAATGATTTAACGAATGATAAAGGAAATAAATTCAAATCAAATGTTTAAGCTATTGAATCCTAGAAGTAAAAGAATGGAGAATTGGTACTTCATGTAATTAATTTGATTTTATTGATTTTACTATATGAATGATGTAAATGTAAGTAATCAATATGTATGTATTATGTGTTTAGTTTGTCTTGCTTGCGAGTACAAATAGGTACTCACCCTTGCTTATTGAACCTCAGGTGATGAACAAGCTGGAGTGGATGGAGATCAAGATTGAAGCTGATTGAGTACATTTATGAGAAAGTCTTATATTTCAAATATCAAACTGTTAAGTTATTTCCGCTGCAAAGTTATGTTTTCAATTAATGAATGTCATGCATTGTTTTTAACGCTCCGATCGTTGAGTGTGAACTAGTTTCAAAAGTTTTAAATACCACGGATTTTAAAGTGTGAGCTTTTAGACGCACTAGTACGCTCTGATAATTTCATATGTTTTGTTATAAAAGAGCGGGGTGTTACATTATATTTCGAGGGGTATGTGGAGCCTAAATTAATTGAGAAAAAAGGTAATGATGAAGAATGATATTGTTATTATCTGGGACGAAGAAGTACTAGAAGATAGAAAAATATTTGTTGTACGAGATGTTCTTATTACTACAACAAATAATTATTTTCCGTCATCTGGAATCCAAGTTAGTGAAGTAAAATTGAATACACTTCAGCTATCCATATCTTCTTGTTCGAATTTAGAAATGTTTGATGAGATGGAAGATGGTCAAGAAGTGTATGACCATTTTTTATTGGAAGATAGAGTGTTAGAGAAAGACCCATTGTGGCTTGCATCAGCGCAAAAACTAAATGGAGTTGACATGATCAACATAGTCTACATGCAAGACGAGTGTTACCAACATTACACACACCCAAGTGTGTTAGAGTTTATTGGCAACGTCCGACATGTGTTTGATAGAGGAAAGAATGACCTAGCTAGGGAATTGATTAGACTTGTGGATGGTCGGTATGTGTTTCCCGAATGTTTGCTTTTGTACGTGATTCTCCAGCTGATGATGACGCGGCTTATGATTCGAGGACAAATCTTTTCTGTCCTGGAGAAAATGATGTGGAGTAAATGGTGTGTTAAATTATATGTAGAATGGGGAAAAATTTGAAAAAGGTACCCTAAGTTGTTGCTTTTACGATTTTGGTACTTTTAGTTGTTACCGCCCGATTTTGGTACCTGAACTTTCATTTTTGTCCAATTTAGATACCCTGTGACACGTGGCGACTTAACTATGCGACACGTGTTCCTTTATAAAATACATAAATACATTGGACTAAAATGTAAATACGATAGATTTTTGTTAATTTCAGATCGATCCTTTTTAATTAAAAAAAAAATCAAAATTACCCACAATTTAAAATTTGAAAAATAACCAAAAAATAATAATAAAAACACCATTGAAACTCCATGGCGGATCTTGGCAGATCCGTGGCCGCCGGTGCTTCCATGGCAGAGTAATTAAAAAAATATTCTTGTGATAGGGCCTGTCCCCGGTCAGAAATATAGTGAAATCACCTTTCCTATTCTTTCTCCCGATCCTGCTACTAAGAAAGATGTTCACTTCTTAAAATATCCTAAATACGTAGGGGGAATAGGGGAAGGGGTCAGATTTATCCCGACGGAAGCAAGAGTAACAATACAGTTTATAATGCGACGGTAAAATCATACGAAAAAGAAAAGGGAGGATATGAAATATCCATCATTGATCCGTCGGATGGACGTCAAGTGGTTGATATTATCCCTCCCAAGACTGGAACTTCTTGTTTCCGATGGTGAATCCATCAAATTGGATCAACCATTAACCAGTAATCCAAATGTTGGTGGATTTGGTTAGGGAGATGTCGAAATAGTACTTCAAGATCTTTTACGTGTACAAGGTCTTTTGTTCTTCTTTGGATATGTTGTTTTGGCACAAATCTTTTTGGTTCTTAAAAAGAAACAGTTTGAGAAAGTTCAATTGGCTGAAATGAATTTCTAGACTCGCGAATTTATCAACATCAAGGTCGTAAAAAGATCTCGATTCTTGTTGTCGAATATGTATGGAAAAAAATGAAATTCTGAAAAACCTTTTATTTACTTTATGATTTTTTTTAGCCAAATTGCATTAGTACGACTATGTGAATTTTGTTTTTGCTAGATTTCAATGGGAGGCATTTGATTCGATTTCAACTAGAATCCAATTGGTATAGATATTCGTATAATAAACGGGTAATAGAACGAACTTGAAATGCAGGAAACAAAAAAAGTCTAGGGGATTATTCGTCTTCCTACTCTTTGGACACAAGAAAAGGGTATCTATGGTTTTCCTCAAACCTCTTATTCTTCTCTATTTCTTCTACAGAGCAGGTCTGCTCTTTCCTTACCTTATCTACCTTTTCCCTAGTTATGGTCCCCTTGATCTTTTTTGGCTCTTAGTTTCATCTAGATTGGGTCTTTTTTTTCCTTATATTCTCTATGTTGCGTACTGATTTTTCTTCAGTTAATACACGCACAGTTGTAGCAGATTCTAGTGATGATTTCAATTGGAATCAAGTCTTGGTCTATTTCTGTATATTCTCTCTAGATATTGAAACAAAATCGCAAAGACAGATTTGATACGTTATCTAGAACTCACAGTTCATTGATTTCACTCGCAAGTTGTAGAAGTTGTCCCGTAAATAGCATAAAACTTTCTGAAAATTTTGAATTGCCCAATAAGAAACTGACTACATATACATATTCAGATAATAAATATAATATCCGCAGACATATTGGAGATTTTGTCAAAAGATAATTAACATAACTAATAAATTCATAACCAGAGATACTTTGGAAATCAAAAATATAGACATAATATCTAATCATCATCACGAATTACATAACTCATGGGTAAACTGGTAGACAGTATAACTGAAGGATGAATGCGGAGTTACTTTACGAACACCCTCATGGACATTAGCATACCTAATATCAATTGGATCATATTTATATATACCCTGAAAAAGTTCAAGACATGTATATTGAAATAATCAACAAATACACAAATTAAACATTACAAGTGTTTACTCATCTTAAGTACAAGTCATTCGAATCTATGATACCATTAGAATCTTTTGTAACACTTATAATTTGAAATACGATTGGAGCAAATAATTAATAGGGTGATTATACATGCAACTGGATACTTCTCAAAATATAAAAACCTATTATGCTAATATCAATTTATCACTTCGTATTTAAAAAAAAAACATATTATCATATCTTCCAAAATCACAAGTAATCATATCGTACATATTTCAGTAGTGTATCATTATAATCTCATCAATGCATCGTAAACACACACACACACACACATACAATTTTGTAATGGATGTGTTGCTTTCAGTAGTATGAGAACTATTTAACTTTTAGATGCTGATGGCAATGCTGTTAAATAATCTGAATAACAGAAAACAGTGTTCTCACTCAGCCATTGAACTCTGATCACCAAGTTAATGTTTTAATTGTTGCATGGCTCATTTTTTGCAAGCTAGAAATATAACATATTCAGGCCAGTAAAAATTGATAAACAACAGCTTAATGACATGTTCATTTAAGTTAGAAAACAACATCAGGTTGTGTTCCCTCCTAAACTTTGCTAAGCATACTGAGACAATATTCCGCAAGTGGAAACCAGATCAAACGAACAATTATTGCCTTAACACTGATGGATCCTCCTTACAGAATCCCAGGTATAATCTAATCCTTCCAAAATAAGTAATCCATGCCAAAACAAGTACAATTAAAAAAAACACAAAATCATTATGCACTTGGTACTTTTTTTATTCCAATAAAAGACTGCTTAATCACATAAGGCACTATAACAACATTAAAGGAGAGCAGAAAATAGATTATTATTCAAGATAATAGTTTATACCTGACCACGGAAACTTTTAAAGCTGGGAAAAGCCAATACTTTTCCACAGACGGCTTGCTTGAATAGAAAATACCTTAGATCTTTTCCACTGTCAACTTTGTACTTCTTGATGTTGACCCTTGGCCCCTGTAAAAAATAGAAAATATATTGAAATATTATTTGTCCAATATTATTTAGAACACGCGTAAATAACAAACAATACCAAGAGGAGACCTTAAACTCAATACAAGGTAAGGAGGAAGACAGAATTAAGAATTTAGTTATTACCGCTACTTCCTTGTTTTCCCCTGGAATACTACGATACGGAAGATGTTTAAGCAGCCTTAATCCTTTCTTCGAAGCAAACTTAAATGCATACTCCATATTACAGCCACGGCATCCTATAATCTGGGATTCATCCTTGTGATATGGCATTGTGTTCACAAAAAATTGTGGGGAGAATACCTTCAGACTACGAGGTTCAGCGTGTACTTCTTTTGAAATCTCAGTGGTTGCAATGAGATTTGAGGTTGAATCACATATCGTGAAAGCATAACAGCAACCTACATTAAATAAACATAAAATATTATATAGAAAATAGAAACAATTTTAAAAAGAAAAACAATATATGAAAGTAATACTATTAATGTCGATAGCTTATATACCACATGTTTTCTGGTTGCTGACCGGAGGTAAAACATCAGGATATATGTGAGCCTTTGTAGCCTGAATTAAGACAAAAATAAATGTAAACACTCATGTTTTAAAACCCTTCTTTGAGTAGTACTTTTTTATTTCATTTTTATTTCTGAGTCCATACAGATAAATGAATGGTTTAGAAAGCCTAATCGTCTCTTGTGATTTAGTACACTTACAAAAATCCCTTTATTTATCAGCAAAGGTATCTAAATATAAAGGAGGAGAAGTGCAGAAACAAAGAACAGCATAACAATTTCAATGTAGAAGTGTAGAAACAAAGAAGGAGGAAGAAACATATTATAAGCAAATGAAGTCTAAGCAGCAAGAAAAGAAGAACAGCATAACGACTAAAGTAAAGTCGAAGCATACGCAGAACAGCAAAACGACTAAAGAAATTGAAATCGAAGCAGACACAAAGCAGAACAAGAACATAAGCATAGAAATCAACCAAGAAGAAAGAAGCGGCTTGGGTAGCTTCTTTAACCAGCTAGCTGGAAAAAGCTATGCGTTCATGTAACAAGTTTTTTACTCCCTCCATTCCACTAAATTCTTTCCATTTTGTTTTTGCACAAATTTTAAGAAATTTGAGTAAAAAATGGGTTTATATAGATAAAGTAATATGTGTATAGTAAAAAATAAGAAAGAGAATTGAAAAGGTATGAAAAAGAGAGATTAAAATATTAATAATGGAGATAGTGGGTTTCCATAAAAGGAAATGGAAAGTTTTTAATGGAACGCCCAAAATGGAAAAATGGAAAGAATTTAGTGGAATGGAGGGAGTATTAGTTAATGTTAAAAAAAAACTCATGGAGTTGAAAAACTAGTGTTAAACAGAGGCTTAGATTTTTTTAAAAAAAGAAGTTACTTCTTCTTTTTCATTCCGAAAATATCCCTGACCTAATTTAGAAAGAAAAAGAAGGAAAAACAACCCGTTTTTATTATTTACTCGTGTTCCATAAGGATTAATGTATTCGCATCTCTTAAAATACATACATGTAGTACAAATCAATTACTATTTTTTTTACATTACTAAGTTAAAATGCTCAACGAATATTTCTTTCAACTTCTGATAATTTTGATGATGTTATTAAAGTGGCGATGTAAATTAAGTACATTGAATATATATTAGAATAATTGGACAAAATGTGATGTACTATTATTTAAAAAACAATAGATTAATAATACGATGAGAAAGGTTATAAAAAATAAAAATAAAAGTAATGCCCTTTTACATCATTTTACAAAATACCAGTTAGCTTATCAGTTAATTTGCTAAACACTTACATTTAAAATCAGCTAGCTTCTCAACTAGTCAATGAACTCCCTAACCAGCTAACTTATCAGCTACATAACCAGCTACAAGCTAGTTTACCAGCTACCAACTAACTTACCAGCTATCATTCAGTTTTAGATTAGTTTAGCTATAATTTGTGCCTATTATATCACGTGTGTTACTCTCTGGAGTGTACGCCCTAGGGTTGGGCTTGCTCCAACTATTGATTGGAGGCGTCCCAGCCAAAAGACGCCCCAGGGCATGCGAAGAAGCGTGATTCTGGTATCTAAGTTAATGTGTTTTGTGCTATGTTATGAAAGCCAGATTCCTAGGCTGTAACATTGAGGTATAAAGTTAACATTGGGGAAAGAGATTCCTGGGCTGTAATATTGTTAATATTGTTACTTCTTAAAGTTTCATTATATAATTGAATTAAACATTTTACATTAACGGTTTAAGATTAAATCGGAGTCAAAGTTGAAAAACATTGACTGTAAAAAGTCAAAACAGTACATTTGTTGTGGGGTGGAGGGAGTAAGATATAAGCAGTTTTACTGGAAAAAAAATGGTTCTTTTGTGCCTACCAAAACTATATACTTTTCTGGAGCCGGTGGTATATCTTTCTGCCGTATGTAATGCAAATGCAGAAGATTCTACTGAAGAAATCAATGCAACAGTTTGACAGGAAAATTACATATCAACTATCCTTCGGAACAATATTCTCATTTACTTTTGGATCGATAAATAACGGTACTGATTTTGATAAATTAATTTTTAAAGTTGAAAATTACTACGTACATTAATATATGGTTTCAAAGGATGGAAATGAAAGGAAGCAAACATGACAAAATGGAAAGTTTATCTTGAGGCGGAGGAATTAGTATGCTAGATAAGTATTTAGGTAATCCCTTTTCTTATGGGTCATAAAAAAGTGATCTTTTTCATGGGATTGTTGATAAAGTTTTGGAAAAAGTGAATACTTGGTATAATAGATTCCTTTCGTATGTTGGGGTTGACATGTTTTAATTCAATCAGTCACAAATACTATACCTAGTTATACTACAGTATGTCTTTTGCTAAAATACCAAGCTTTACTTTGGATAAAATAAATTATATCAACTCCCGTTTTTTATGGAATGCTTCTAGAAATGGAAAGTCAAAAGCAAAAGTTTTGGATGGGCTTGGTCTGAGAAATTTGGCCCTGTTGAATGAGGCTTTTTTGATGAAGTTAATCTGGAGGCTTTTAGTTAATAAAGATTCTCTTTGGGCTAAGGCTTTGAAAATGAAATATTTTCCTTCCGTTAATGTTTTACAAGCCCAGTCTAAAGCCCATAGTAGCTGGTTGTGGAAAAATGTAGCAAGTGTTATTCCTAGCAAGTGTTAACTAGTAGGCTAGATTCATCTCGATTTTAACTAGTTTCATGGGCAATGTGTGCTGTCTTCATGGGCATGTATGCTTTGGCTAGTTTCATATCCACTAGTAGGCTAGATTCATCTCGATTTTAACTAGTTTCATGGACAATGTGTGCTGTCTTCATGGGCATGTATGTTTTGGCTAGTTTCAGATCCACTATTAGGCTAGTTACATCTCGATTTTGACTAGTTTCATGGGCAATGTGTGCTGTCTTCATGGGCATGTATGTTTTGGCTAGTTTCAGATCCACTAGTAGGCTAGTTTTATCTCGATTTTGACTAGTTTCATCTCGATGTATGTTTTATGCTAGTTTCAGGTGCCATTATTCTAGTTTCAAGATCTTTTGTAGTAGTTTCATATTCACAAAAGCTAGTTTCAGAACAACAAAAACCTGATTTCATAGTCACAAAAGCTAGTTTCAGAACCACTAAATCTAGTTTCATGTCCACAAAAGTTAGTTTCAAAACCACAAAACCTAGTTTCATGTCCACAAAAGTTAGTTTCAGAACCACAAAGCCTAGTTTCATGTCCACAAAAGCTAGTTTCAGAACCACTAAAGTTAGTTTCAAGTTCCCTAAACCCTAACTAAGCGATTGCCGGGCCTCTCGTAATTCTAAAACCCTAGGGGAAAATGGTGAACCCAAAAATCCACTGAATTTGAATACTCCCTCGGGAGCTATACGGTCTTAATTAGGGTTTAGGACGGGCTGAGCCCGTCCTAAACCCTAATTAAGCGAGTGTCGGGCCTCTCATAATTCTAAAATCCTAGGGGGGAATGGTGAACCCAAAAATAAACTGAAACTCATAATTCTAAAACCCTAAGGAAAATGGTGAACCTAAAAATAAACAGAAACTCATAATTCTAAAGCCCTAAGGAAAATGGTGAACCTAAAAATAAACAGAAACTCATAATTCTAAAGCCCTAAGGAAAATGGTGAACCCAAAAATCAACTGAATTTGAATACTCCCTCCGGGAGTTACGGTCTTAATTAGGGTTTAGGATGGGTCCGGGGTGGTAAAATTAAGCGATTGTCGGGCCTACAATGCTAGTTTCAAGGTCAATTTTAACTAGTTTCAGGTTCATTAAAAGTTAGTTTCAGCTTGAACAAGTTAGTTTCATGGTCATTAAAGCTAGTTTCAGGAACTCAGAAGTTGGTTTCATATTCATTAATGATAGTATCAGGTTCAATAAAGATATTTAACGTTCATTAAGCTAGTTTTAGAGTTTAACTAGTTTCAGCAAAAGAAAGTACTAGTTTCAGGTTCATTAAAAGTTAGCTTCAGCTTTAAAAAGTTAGTTTCATGGTCATTATAGCTAGTTTCAGGAACTCAAAAGTTAGTTTCATATTCATTAATGATAGTATCAGGTTCAATAAAGATATTTTAACTTTCATTAAGCTAGTTTCAGGAACTCAGAAGCTAGTTTCATGCTCAAATAATATTAGTTTCATCAACTAAAAATGCTAGTTTTAGATCCACCAACCCTAGTTTCAGATCCACCAGCCCTAGCTTCACAATGCTTTGAACCACTGCCCTCACCCACATACATTTTCCTACCACGACAACGGAAAGATGATCAACATCCAAACAATCATCAGCAATCCCAACAACAATATCCATATCAACATATTTCAAACCATGAAGTTTACACAACCCAATCATATTGTTCAAATCATCATCAGTAAAAACCAAATACCTTTTCTTCTCAACAACATAAAAAACCTAGTGGAATCCAAATCCTTCAATCGAAATTTTGAAATTGCAATTTTCAATAAATTAGAGAAACGAAAACCAGATTCAATACCAAAAGCATGGTTGAGTCCATTAAACGTTAACGAAACCATGATATCCATGTTTCTGGTACGAAGATGAAGATGAAATCAAAAGAAGAAAAACGAAGGAGAAAGAAAGCGAGAGAAACAAGATGTTGGCTGGTAGGGGTTGGTGAATATGTACGTACGTACGAACTTGGCGTGGAGTTTAAGAAAGTAGCGAGGGGTAATTTTGGAATGGCCAAAGCGAAATTAGGGCTCAAAAAATAGATTGGTCCATATTGATAATAGTTTTATTGAACAAGCCTAAAATGTAAACTCAACCGGTAAAGTCTTTATGTATTTTCTATAAAAATAAAGTGGTCCTAGCTAAGTATCTTAAAATTTGACTAATGTAGATGATTGCGAGTTGGAGCTCGTGATCGTCTTATAGCATAAGGTCTAAAATCGGGTCGAATTTGCTAATTCACCCACCATTTTAGCTTCCATTCATCTGAGTCCAACGACAATGGCGAGAGGAGGGAGAGATGGTGATTGGGAATGTAGCGAGTGCAGCAACCGGAACTACGCTTTCCGATCCTTCTGCAACCGGTGCAAGCAGCCTCGCCTTCTCGTCGACACCAAAACTCCGGCCGATTCCAAGTGGCGTCCTCGTATCGGCGATTGGATCTGCTCTGGTACCTCTTTTTCCCCAATTCTCAATTCCGACTTGTTATTGCGTTCGACAAATCTGATTTTCGTTAATACTATTGTGATTGATGGATGCCTCTGCATTAGGATTCCGATTTTGGTACAGTAGCATATCGAATTCATTGCAGTTTAGCTGATGGCCTGATACTGCACTAGGATAAGTTATAGAAGACCTAATTGTATCGAATTTATGCAGTTTAGCTGATACTCTGATACTGCACTAGGATAATGTATACAAGAGCTAACTGTATCGAATTTATGCTGTTTAGCTGATAGTCTGATACTGCACTAGGATAAGTTATACAAGAGCTAATTGTTCATCTTTGCTCATTTTGAGGTTTGATGTTTGTTAATGCTTCATACTATGTGTAATATAGATGAAGGAAAATGCTATCTCTTAAACTATATTTGAGGGTGTAATTGTGCTGTATCTCACGGTACTCAGCAACCCATAGTTTTTGGATGGAGCAATGATGTACAAGATTTCTCAAAGCATATTTAGTGTGAATCTCAGACCTTAGAAATTTAATAAATTCATTATTTGAACATCTTGCCTTAAGATGACAATGCCTATTTGCCAGACTGCTGTTAAGAATCTATGATGTTCAGATTAATTATGCCGTAATTAGTTTAGGTTTGTAACTACCACTAGGTAGAGAACGGCATCTCACTTTTTAGTCCAAATGCCTGAATCCTGAGTGATTTCTTGGTAACTATCTGTTTTACTTAATTTAGTCAGCCTTCAGTCATTATTAAAAGAAAACTTGGTTTTGAGTTGTTTCATGTTTTCTATGTGTTCGGTGTTGTGTGGCGGGTTCATTGTGGGTATTCTTCACTTGTATCTTGTTCGTTGCTACGTTCTGTGTTGGGTGTGTGTGCAATGGACCAATAGGTTGCACTAACAACAATTATGCGTCAAGAGAAATATGCAAAAAGTGTGGGCAACGGAAGGAAGTAGCAGCAATGCCGACAGTTGCAATCCCTAGAGCTTCTGCCCCTACTCATCCAACTTATTTTGCCAGGGCTCAAGGAGCAGTGGGTCAAATGATGAACAGTGGGTTTCTCCACCAATCACTAGCTTTGAACTCTCGTTTTCCCTTTGGAGAGGCTGATAGATATGGAAGCCAGTTTACTGCACCCTATGGGGTTCAGCAAACTCCCGCTTGGCCCTTGGGGGGCAACACTATATCTGGACTTCCATTTTCTGCCCAATCAAGTCAAATTCCATCCATTCCAAATGGTAATGGATGGCGAGCTGGTGATTGGATGTGCAAATGTGGCTTCCATAATTACTCTTCACGGACAGAGGTACAGTTAATAAAAGCATAACATGTAGAAGAATAACCTCTAGAAACCCCCAAACCATAATGTGGGGTGTTTGTTAATTAGCACTTTGATGTGGCATGAAAATTGAGATATATTATAGAAGCATTTCGGTTAAGCTTGTTGGATTTCTTTGACACTTGAGCATGTTAGATATTTCATGAGCAACCAGGAATTTAGGGGGTGGTGGTACGAAACTATGCTAGCTCGTATTGAATGGAGTTGGGACTGTATATTCGAATATAAACAGATGGTTGCATTCCCAAGTATAGTGATACTAAGGCAATAAGAACCTATTTATTATAACTGGACTGCAGCATCTTTTAACACTAGACTAAAATACAATTAAAGTTGGGCTAGGCTTTTTATTTTTCCTTCAACCACATTTTAATCTTATCTAGGAAGGGTGAAGACAAAGTGTGGAAAACTTGGGGGTGCAGAGAGGCGCTTATTTTAATTTTTAGGTCTTAATTTGATTAGATTATTATTTCCCCTTCTGGCATCAAATTGATTATTGAGAGCAATTTTATTCCAGATATTGCCTGCCAAATTGGCAAATTGTTGTGATCTTTTGATCTTCTAATGAGTAATGAATTTCAGACGTGAATTTTTAAGCTTATGCAATATAAACTTAAGAGTTGTTAAGTTATTCCTTAATATAAGGTTTTGTTTGTGCAATTGGTGTTTTGGTTATTAATCTTATACTTTGCCTTTGTAGTGCAAAAAATGCAATGCCTCTACACCGATAGGGACACCTTCGTCTCTTGCCAGCTCTGATTTTACAGGTTTGTGTATTCTTGACTCTTGAAGTTGTATTTTTGTTATTCTTCTAAATTTTGTGTCTCTGTCCTTTCTCCCTGCTATTCCCTTTTACTCCATTGTCAATTTGGTCGTTTATTTTTCTTCTTCTTCTTTTTTTTTTAAATTTTCCTTATACGTTTAGTATTCCTTTAGTAGAAATGAATTCAGTCCTTATTCTTGTTTAGCTAGCTCATATGATATTTCGGACTAATATTTTGACTTCGCGATTCAAGTCATGAAAGAAAATAAGTATCTAGACTAATGACTAAGAACAAGAGCTGGGAGAAATTCCTCTCCTTGGGGTGATAAAAAATGAATTTTCAATTCCTATTATCAGAATGTTCCTAATATGTAGTTACCGCTTTATTTACAGGCTACCTAAATGAGGAAACTTGAACAGTTGGAGCACACTTTATCTTGATAAAAATAATATAAACCTAAAATTCACACTTGTGTATTTTTCTAATAACGATAACACCTTTCTTGATTTCCATCAGATGGCACCAAAATTTGTGAAGTTTTTGGTTATTATCAATGCCCCTGGGCCTTATTGACAATTCAATTGTGTGTTCCAAAGAATGTTTAGAATGGTCTTTGATGAAGTGACATGCAATACCTTTTTTTTTTTGTTATTTGAAGCTCTTGGAACAAAACGTATGGCATCTGAAGAAATTGAACACTGGGAGCATAAGAGACTGAATGCAGGACAAGTAAGAGCATTTGTTTTCTGTTGTTACCATGGTATTCAGAATGGATACTCGATATGTTGTAAAGGAAGCTGTTTGACCAGGCTTTCTTTTCATTACTTTTATCTGATAACTCAGGCATATGGGCTTCAGCAGTCGTACCGAGGGTATGATTCCTTCCCAAGTATATATCCTACCATTCCCAATGGAAGAGCAGGAATTGACCCAAATTTCCATCAACTGACACAAGGAACACCTGCACTCCTTGGGAAAGGGTAAGTGGAATTCTTTCCTCCACATATTAGACGATTAGCAGTAGATACTTGGCCTCATTGTTATTCGGTTTCCATGTTTCCTATTAGCCTGTCATTTGAAGCCACATTCCTCTAACTTTAAGCTTGCTCGCTACAATATTCTGATGTAGTGATAAACTAGCCTTTCCATTCTGTTTCTTGTTTTCAAATAGAGGTGACAAGTCAGGTTCTTCTCTATATCCTTCCAAAACAAGCCACGCCAAATCCATAGTGATATATGCATACCTGAGCTACATCACTTATAATCAGTTTCGCAGCAACTAAAATATGCATGCTATTTTACTATTGTTCCGCTCTAAGATCTATGAATAACCCTATCCTGCAGGGCCAAGCAATGGCGTGACGGGGATTGGATGTGCTCAATGTGTAATAATCACAATTATGCCTCTCGAGATCAGTGTAATATGTAAGCTAGTTTATCAGTTTTATAATTTATATTCAATTTTACACAATCCTCACACCTTGCTGGTATTATGTAGGTACTCTTGTTCAATATACTACTAGAGAGAGTTAAACATATGTTGTTTTACCTGATTCATTTTGCGTCACAATATCTTACATCCAACAACAATATAATTAAATCTATGCTGAGGAAGAAACTGTGTAGAATATCCTAATATCCATTGGGATGTCGTATTTTAAATACTACTTCATTAAGTTTGCAATATTCCATCTAATCCAATAATTTTTTTCTGACAATGATCATACATTACGAGCCAGAAAAACTTTGCAGATATCCAGCATCAACACGGAAGCCAACTTATGCATAAATCACTTTTAGAAACACTTTCACCTCGATTTAGATGAACTGGTCATTCTCCAGTGCTGTCCTTCAGTTGATTTTCTTCTTCTTCTCCATGCTTTCTGTCTTTTGTTTATTTGCTACTATGCTTTTAGAAAGTTGGAAGCTATAAAAGCTGCTAGTATTCAGGTGTCTATATTAATGTTCCTGTTTAAAATTTTATTTTTATTTTCTGCTTCCACTGTCTTATTTTACAACCTTCCATTGTGGCTCTGTTTCACCCGGACCTTCTTTGCATTTACAGGTGCAAAAGCCAGAGAGAGCTTGCTCAAACTGCTTCGTAATCGGGAAATTCAGAGGAGTTTTAATGTTGGATTTCTTGGATTATAGAAATTTGGAAAACCTTCTTCATGTGAATGACCGGATTGAAGAAAAAGGGTCATGTCGTTTGCTGCACTTGGAAGATGGAGGATGATGTATGTTGATGTTTTGTAGTAAAGATTTTATAGGCTAATATTTTATGAAATGCAACAAACAAAAAATCCTAAAACCTGTTAAAAACTTGAATCTACAGCTCGAATGGGGCTAAATGGACTGTGAGGCTGCAAAACATTAACATCGACAGCCGGCATTCTGGCAACCCCCAGGCTGCCAGGGCGTATGGCAACATGGGGGCTGCCAGGCGGCCACTTCTGGCAGCCCAAAGACTGCCGGAAGCCATCTGTTGACGTGTTTCATTTTTGTATACAACTCATGCTTCCCTTTTTTATTCATGTAATATTTGTTCCATAGTTAATTTTGAGTTATCTTGTAGATTGGTTGGATCATGGATCCTCAAATTCATTTGAAGCCTGCTTCAATTTTATTACAAGCATGTTTAATTGAGAATTTAAGGGTAAAATCAAGTTAGTACAATCAAAAAAATATGCAACTGTTATTGGATAAATGAAAATGAGTTAGTGGATGAGAGGTTAATGTACAAGTTAGTGGATGGAGTTAAATGTGTGAAAGGTAAGTGGATGAAGAGAGAAATGTATACAAGTAGTGGAGATGTTCTTGTCTCTTCATATTAATTTTCACTTGTATAAATAGTTAGCTTGTACTCTCATTTTGTGATAAGAATGAACTTGTTTTTCTCTCCTTTCCTTTCTATATTTTTCTCTTAACACGTTATTAGCACGATAGTGTTCAAACAACCGAGTTTCGTACAAAACATTGCAGAGAACAGGTGAGGCGCACGCATTCTGACATGTAAGTCTGTCCAAGACTCCAAGTACAAGTAAAGACTCAAAACCTTCGGGTTATTTGTTCAATAAAATCTCTCTGCTACTATCAACTAAACTAAAGAAAAAAAAAAAACTCATCATTGTTTTTCCAACTACTAGTACTATACGCAGAAACATTTTCACTACAACAAATACTTATATTTCTAATTTTATTACTGTACAAAACAAACTCTGTTTCATTATTGTCACATTCTCTATTATTTTCTATGTAGTCAAACCTGTTGCTCTTCCTTCTATTTAATAATTTGTAGTCAGATTATGTTACATTTGGTTTCACTAATACTATTACTTCTTTTGTATAGCTATGACAAATTTAAGCAATCTCGAATTTGTGGCACTTGAAATCACCGGGAAAAACTATCTATCATGGATTCTCGCGCAGAAATCCACCTAGATGCCCCAAGGGCCTAGGAGACACAATAAAAGTTGGCAATACGTCAACTAGCCAAGATAAGGCTAAAACGATGATTTTTCTTCGCCATCATCTTGATGAAAGTTTGAAAACTTAATACCTTACTGTCAAATATCAAAGAAAGGTATGATCACCAAAAGGCGGTGATAATTCCTAGAGCCCGATTTGATTGGCTTAACTTGTGTCTGCAAGATTTCAATGTATCAATGATTTTAACTCAGCAATGTTCAAAATCACTTGTAAATTGAAGTTTTGTCGTGAGAAAGTGACAGATGATGATATGCTGGAAAAGACATGCACTACTTTCCATGCCTCTAATATACTGCTACAGCAGCAATATCGTGAAAAAGGCTTTAAGAAATATCATAATTGATCTCGTGTCTTCTAGTAGCTGAGCAAAATAATGAGCTCTTAATGAAAAACCATGAAACACGCCCAACTGGAACTAATCCATTCCCTGAAGCGAATGTGACATCTTTTAATATTGGACAAAATTCCAATAATGGTCGAGGCCGTGGACGCGGTCGTGGGCGTAGATGGGGTCGTGGGTATGGACGTAGAGGATCTCGTCAAAATTATGACTTTTATAATGCAAACCACCAACAGAAGCTGGAAAGTTTCAAAAATGGTCTTGGTGAAGAGGAAGAGAATCACGAAACCTATCACCAGAAACAGAAATATTTCAAAGATGCACACGGAGAGAGGAAAAATAATGATGAAAGTTGTTATAGGTGTGGTATGCATGACCATTAGTCGCATACATGTCGTACACCAAAACATCTTGTGGATCTTTACCAAGCATCAATTGAAGGAAATAATGTTGAAGCTAATTTTGTTGACGGTGACACTACCCATGACCAATATGACGATTCTCATTTGGATGTCTCAGATATCTATGCAAACAATGAAGAAACAAGTGATATTTGCTGATTTTATTGTCTACCCCGAAGGGACGATTGATACTATGAAAAGTGTTGAAAGTACCCCAGTTTGAGTTGTTTATTTAAAGTAGCTTAATATGTGTTTCTCTTTGGCTTTTAGCATTCAAATTTTCTAGTAGCTTAGGATTTGAATTTTATGGACTTTAGGATTTATTTTTCTAGTTGCTTCGTATTTTTACCATTGAAATAAATCATCGATTTCCATATCTAGCTAGTTGGCAGCATATATTGTGTAACACAAAGGTAAAAGATGCTATAGAAGAGTTTACTAATACCACTAACATTCGTACTATGAATGGTAAAGTACTTTTTTTTATAAACGTGTGTCCCAGAAGAGCACATATTAGACTTACTCATTGAATGAGTCATTATAAGTCTTGCCAAATTGAAAAAGACAATGGTTCGTGTCTTTATGTCACATCATTCTGGCCAGTTTTAAATAATACTTTTGTGTACATGTCAAAAGTGATAATCTAGAAGTATATTGACATATGCAAATTTAATGTGACAAATTAGGCCATCCGGTTATAACTTAACCGTTCTTGAGAAACCTGAAGTTTCCATATAAAAAGAATCATAACGTGCTGAAAGCTTTCTCGTGTTGCATTTTGATTATATTATGGCAAGACACAACACCGAGATTAAGCATGAAAATGGAGATCTTGAAAATGAGAAAAATCACACATTTAAAGTTTACAAGAATGGATGATATTCCATAAGTGGCCAGAAATCTATGTCTATGTATCAAGTGAATTTATTGTGTGAATGAACTTATCTCCTATTTAAGGGCAAATTTCTTTTCAGCACAACAAAATCCAACTGCGCAATTATCTTACCTCCCTGCCACATTGCTCTCCGCAGAGAACTCATGGGTGAAGCCTATTGAAAGGTTATATGTTTTTCAATTTCTAAGCTGGCATTATAATTTATATACTAAGCCCTAGTTTTTTCCCAGCTTATGGGAGGAAGAACATGACAAAGCTGGTAAAAATAAATTCTTAGAGTGAATGATCCCCGCAAATTTGAAAGTTCAAACTTGAACTAAGATTTACTCTCAAGCTTCATGTTACTATATCAAGATATGTTTAAACATAAAATTCTATGATTTGAATGTTAATCCGCTATGACCCTATTTTTAGGCGTACATAGTTACATATCAATTATAGAATTGTATGTATTGGACATTGAGATATCTTGCCTATTGTACTAATAACTCTCAGTGATATACGGTTCTAGTGCTAAGTGCAATACAAAAATATTGGCAAGTTAAAGCAGTTGGTACTCCTGAGGAGTAATGTATATGCCCATGAAAGGCATAGATATCTGAATTACAATAGATGGCCTATATAAAATAAAATGGTACCTACAAATAATATTCAGATATCGATGATCAGTACTGACTTGAAAATCTAGCAAAGAGATTTTGTTATACCGGTATACATGGAACCGAGATAAATTTATAAGCATATGCAAAATCGATGGACATAAATTATTAGACATGTAAATGGGGATCTTACACGTATGTCCATTCGATGACATCATGATGATGATAGAAAATGAGCTCATGGACCTAAAGTCTTTTTTATTAACGAATTCGAAATACGTACGGTACCGTTGCATTATCGGGTCAAATGGCATGTGCATTTAGATACTAAGCAATACATCATAATATGTTTATTCTTGCATAGCTTACATTACATTATTTAGTTTTTTCTAGTACCTTAGGAATCATGTTGCATACTCGCATATTTATATTGAATGTTATCACTTGAACGTAACCTGCAGGTTGCACATATAAAAGGTGAGTGGTTTTTACTTACAACTCATATGGTTTAAGAAAGTTTAATGTGGGGAGATATCATCTCCGGCAGTTAGTCCCAAAAGGAGTCTAAAAGTACCATGTTAGCAAACATGGATTGAATGAGTAAAGTTCTTGAGGAACTAATGTTTCATATGTGAAACCTCTATACTCATATCATAATCAACTTCACGTTGATAAAATACAAATTGGCATTCACCGCAGTGAAATATTGAAATAAGAGATAAAATTCTCAATACTCATGAAAAGTAGTATTGGTTACTCCAATGTTAGCTCAACCTGAAGTTTGAGCATATGAATGAATATTTACGAAGGTTACTTATTGTAAACCTTGAGATTGACATGGTCCAGAAGTACTTTAATCATTTGTCAAGCAAGAATTTTGATATTCGTCACAATACCTCCTGAAGAAGGTACATTTATCTTGTCAAGTAAATGGTAACAACGATTGAAAAGCAATGAGAACGTTTGTACATTCATAAGCAACTGTTGCACTCTTTTTCCCTTTTTAGGTTTTTGTCCCATTGAATTTTTCTTAGCAAGGTTTTAACGAGGCAACATTATAAGCGCGTATAATTATCTCCATATATTTGATACATGTGATAAAGATAAGGTCAGGAGACTTATTGGTCCAACCTTACAATATTATGGAGTGATGTTATGGAACATTGAAACTACATGATGTTCCAAGTATTTGAAAAGTTCTTCCATATGAAGACGAGCCACAGATTACAGAAGTTCTTCTCTGCCATTATCTATGAGAATAAGATTCCATCCACGTACAACAGATTTGAAGATTTGCTCACCAAATCATATCAGACATCTCATCTGAGAATTTGGTCCGGAAAATTAGACTTGCAGCAGTTTGAAGAATTACAGTGATGCATCGAACAGGGGAGTTGGCTACGCACTGCACTTTTTTTTTCCCTTGACTAAGTTTTTATCCCACATGATTTTTCTTAGTAAGGTTTTTAATGAGACAGTATATCTTTGGCGTATCAACCATCACCAACTCATGTTCATTCAAGGGGAGTGTTATGGATAAATGAAAATGAGTTAGTGGATGAGAGTTAGTGGATGATAAGGTTAATGTACAAGTTAGTGGATGAAGGAGTTAAATGTGTGAAAGGTTAGTGGATGAAGAGATAAATGTATACAAGTAGTGGAGATGTTCTTGTCTCTTCATATCAATTTCCACTTGTATAAATAGCTAGCTTGTACTCTTATTTTGTGATAAGAATGAACTTTCTTTTCTCTCCTTTCCTTTCTATATTTTTCTCTTAACAGCAACCTTTTTTTTTCAAGATGATGTTTTCTCCTAACCATCTCCCATAAATTACATAGGACTCGCTTTTCGCCACTTGCTTCATATAACATCATACATATCTTGTGTCTTGTACTCTTTTTAAAGTAGATCAAGGCTCTATTGGACAATAAACTTAGGAAATTTTGTAAAAAACCACTTTTTAATCTTATTGTAGTATGAAATTTCTATTGTGAGGTGAAAATCTCATTGCATTTGAAGAATGTATTGTACGATGAGTTATATTTGATTTCTTCGTTTGTAGCATGTGAAGTATGATGAAAATTAAAAACGATTTAAATTATAATTTGATGTTTCTCAGATAAAAAAGTATTGTTCTAATAGTTTATAGACTATTTATAAATTACTATAATCACAAAGTTATTTACAATATGCTTAAGACGCGTCATGCGTTTAACATTTATGATTATCATATACTCCTCTCAAGTCTCAACTCGACAATACTCGACTCATGCAAGCATGAGTTAACTCGTGCCACAGTAAACAAAACCATCTGAACTCAGTGAGTCATATTTGACCCAAAACAAAAGTCTCTTCTTCTTCTCGTACCCGTATTTAATTTCCAATTCCAAATTGAACTCCACTTTGCAATTCTTTTCTTTTTTACCAAGATAGATAAATCCGTTCCAAATTTTACAATCTTCAACAAATCGAAAAGAAAAACCCTTTATTGCTTGTTTCCCTCTTCTCTCTCACCATAGATTCGACGCTATTAAAGCGCAGAGAATCATGAATCACTTTCTGCTCAATTACGACGCAGCTGAGCTCAAAACGGCGTCGGAGTTTTTGTCCAATTGGTTGCCGTTTCTCTCCTCCGGTCTCTGCAATTCTTGCACTCGAGTGCTATCCAATCGCATCAGATCGCTCGGCACTGGTAAGAAATCGTTTTGTATGGTTGTCGATCAGACTGGATGTGTTTGTGACTGTCTGTTGTTCCTATCCTGTGAAAAAGATTGGATTTTTATTTGGAATATGTTGTGGATTACAGCTCTATAATTGTCTAGGGTTTAATCGTGCTTGAGGGTTTTAGTGTGCTGTTTGGTTTGGGTGATTTTGAGCTGATGGGTTTGGTTTTTAATGCTGAGATGGATTTTGATGTTTCGACTCCAGTTATTGTTGTTTAGGGCTATTTTGATTTTTTATTCGTGCTTGAGGGTTTTAGTGTGCTGTTTGGTTTGGATGATTTTGCGCTTAAAGGTTTGGTTTTTAATGCAGAGAAGGATATTGATGTTTCGACTCCAGTTATTGAGGACCGGAACAAGTATAAAAAAGAGGGGGGGAACTGTAGCAGTTGTTCTGTTGGGAGTGTGAATGATAGTGTGGATAATAACAATGATAATACGGATACGTATTCGTTGGGGAGCTGGAAGGATGATGGTGATAGGTTGTGTGATTTTGGTGTTGAAACGTCATCGAGGGAGGTATCTGGATCCTCAGCTGGGATTCTTCCGACTCCGCAGATCAAAAAGTCTTGGGCTGATATAGCTCTGGAGGATGAGCTTGCGGAAGAGGAGGAGAACGAGTATAATCGTAAGCTTATGAATGGGAATGGTTGTAATGAGAATGGGGCTTCAGTGGACGCAGTTAAGCCAAAGGAGATCTTGTCTAGGGAACAGAGAGAGCGTATTCGATTCTCTAGTGTAGGAAGGCTGAAGGAGTTTGCATGCTTGGAAAGAGTTAATGGGAAACCTGTGAACATAGTACAGGGGCTGGAGTTGCATACAGGTGTCTTCAGCGCTGCAGAACAAAAGAGGATTGTTAATTATGTTGAAGAACTCAGGGAGAAAGGAAAGAATGGACAGTTGAAAGGTGAGTGATTTTCCATTAAATTTGGACTTAAATCTATCTGGATTTCACAATCCAAATACTTCTAGTTTTTGTGGTGCACTGATGTTAATCGTAACTAAATTCATACTGGCTTGCAGTTGTGGATGTTTAATTAATACCATGTGACTAGATTTCTTCTGAGATCTGTGTATTTTCCTTCTATAGAGCTTTATTTAATTAAAAATTCAGTTTTTAAGAGGTTGTGCTCTTGCCTGGATAGAGAGATCTCTGGTGTTCAGTGTTATATAACCTAATCTCTGCTATCTTTAGTGATTTGCTGTAGAATTAATTGTGTCCATTGATTTTTATCATACAGGTAGGAACTTTTGTATATTGCCGAAGGTTTCTACTTCATCTAACATTAACTGCGGAGTACTATCATTTGGGATTGAGCTTTGGTTTAATGTTTAGCTCTTAAGATGCTTCATCATATGGTCTAGTGTTGGCTGCTTTGACAAAAATCCTCCACGAACATTTGAGGTTTAAGTGTTCGTATTGATTAATGTGTGGTGTCCTCAACCTGTGTCATTCATCTTCATGTGCACTTACTGCTATACTATGCATAAAAATGAACCTCCTCATAAACTAGTTTTTGTTGCTTTAGTTTCTTAGAACATATAATGCTACTCCAGTTTTGATTTGAAAGACAATGGTAACCCTGGATCTCTGATGAAAATTATATTGCAGCTCGTACTTACACTGCACCTACAAAGTGGATGAGAGGAAAGGGACGTGTAACTTTGCAGTTTGGTTGCTGTTACAACTATGCCGTTGTAAGTTTACCCTGAAATACTGAGTTGTGTTTACTTGTTCTCGCTTGGTCCGGTGATGAATTTCACCTACTAACCTTCAATGTCTTCATACTTCATAGCATTTAGTGTTAACATCGTATTCTTTTGGGTTGGCAGGATAAACATGGTAATCCACCAGGCATCATGAAGAATGAACTCGTAGATCCCTTGCCTGATCTTTTCAAAGTCATGATCAAGAGGCTTGTAAGGTGGCATGTTTTGCCTCCATCTTGTGTCCCTGACAGCTGTATTGTCAACATCTATGAAGAGGGTGACTGCATACCTCCTCACATCGACAATCATGAATTTGTTCGGCCATTCTGTACAGTGTCGTTCCTTAGTGAATGCAAAATACTTTTTGGATCAAATCTGAAAATAGTGGGCCCTGGCGAGTTTGACGGTCCTTATGAACTTCCCCTGCCCCTTGGGTAAGTATTTACTGTTAAACTCAAAGTCTCAAACATTAGACTCTTTTCCTCTTGTTTAGCTGTTAATCATTTCTAATTTTTTTTGCCAGATCTGTTCTTGTATTAAATGGAAATGGAGCTGATGTTGCTAAACATTGTGTGCCGGCTGTTCCAACCAAAAGGTATGACATGTCCCTTCCAACAACCCCACCCACAAACTCGCATGTACATAAAATTGTCAATGGGGATTAGCCTGTGTGAACGTCTTAGTTAACATGTTGTGAGGGGGTGTTTTATATAAAATTTATATTTACTGATTGTTTATCACGCTTGTGTATCTGTGCTGCCATGAATGTCCTTTGCTATTTACCTGTGTTTTTCTTCTCTGAAGACCGTCTAGGTCAAGGTTATATAAGTTGAATAAAAATATGTTCATGGTTATACTGCAGGATATCAATTACATTTAGAAAAATGGACGAGTCTAAATGGCCAATTGGACACAAACCCGAACCTGATCTGCAAGGGATTGAACCATTGGCAGATGAAACAGACAAATTGAAGAAGAGTAATGGTTCAGGACAGAGACGGTCTCCAAGAACTCCTGATTCTGTTGGCAGCGGGGTGGTAGATAGAGGTAGAGGTTTTACCCCTCGACATTCAGATAACCGCAATTCACATAACCGTTATTCGGATAACCGTTACTCGGGTAGAGGCCGACAAGTTTCTATTGAGAGGGGAAGGCTTCGAGTGGAAAATTAATAAAGACGAGGAGCAGGCTCACTGTTGAAGAAATATCAGTCGAAGAACACGAACACGGTTTGAAGGTTGATGACAGTTTGAACTTCCCTGTGCGTGGTTGCAAAATTGTTCTTGGTATTGGGCGCAGAAGATTGTTGGCAAGAGTAGAGTAATTAAACTTGAATCCGCCATTTCCACATAAAATTTGGTCCTCTGGCATTAGATTTGTTTGGGAGAGTTGTTATGCACTTATAGTAAGAGTGATTTTTACTGGTTTTCCTCGCACAGTATTATATTCTTTGCGCATAGCAATGTATGCGCGTTTTTTTTTTTCATTTTTGGTTGTGAATATTGGCGGAACTGGTATGTATCGTGGTGAGTTTCTGCAAATATATTGCTATTTGAATTCGGAAGGTGCATACATCATACTACATTGCATTTTGCTACTGTCTGTTAAGCTTATTACTGCAAGAGTTTCATCAGTCAGTAAGTTTATAAATGATCTGATGATGAACAATTAGCATAACCGCTCTGTTTTATATCGACGCTGAATTTCCAGATTGAGCAGCATCTGTCCGATCAGAAACGGTTTTATTCCATCCAACAGCTGAGATAAAGTCGCACAGTTATGAACAAAAACGCGTTAACAACTTATAACTGCCTTCCGTTATTTAACCAACGAATCCCTCTTGCTGATTCAAAACTAATTAGACCTTCATGATTAACTTTACTGTAAGTCTGTAAGACTCTAACTATTACCATAACACAAACATTCATACTAATAAACCTGCCTCAAAATGTTTTCCAGTTTCAGACGAAGCTTGGAACACCATGACCGGCTTGAACTTGCTCATATATCTTTACAGCTTTATCCATCACTTTGGCCTGCCTCAGCCTCCTGGCTCTTACGTCACTAGGAGGGTGCGTTAAGAACATCCATTTGATATTTTTCAACAAGTCGTCATCGTTGTCAAAGAAACCCCTCAGCTGAAAAAACTTTGGAGCTTCTCGAGGATCATATCCAGCTGATGCCATCAACATTAGCCCAATGTAATCGGCTTCCAGCTCCTTGCTGAAAGATTTTCGACATGAAATCAGATTAGAAGATTATTTTATGAATTACTGCCACAAGTGTCCTTCTAAAACAGTTTTTTCCAGCTTATTACTTTAGTTTCTTTTCATCTGGTTAGTTAATTAGTAGCAGCAGTTGTTTTCTTGCTCATTTTGGGCTTCTGCTACAAAAAAATCAGTTGCAAACAGCCATCAGGTGATTGAGGTTGTTAAGTACCTCCTGCTGATATATTTTGAGAACCACAAATAGACAAGCGGACCAACAATCGGCCAGGTACAGGTCCACACAGCGAAGGGATTTGGTGGTACATGTAGAGCCACTCCATGACCAACCTAGTGATCGAAGATAGTTGTTATGTCAGATCGAAGTGCATTAAGGAAACATAAGAATATTAAGCCAGCCAAATACTTGTAATGTGAAAGTCATATGTATCTTTATACTAGATGTGATATGATTTTCGTATATTTAAAGAAAAACAAGTCGACTTTTGAATATTGATCGTACCTCATGTCCTATAATAAAAGCTAGTTCCTCATCTGTTGCATAGTGAAGAAGACCTGCTGGGAGTACTATCTTTCCCTTGGGAACATAGACTGCATTTATCAACCAAGATGTAACAAAGTTTACTTCCCAGTTGAGGCCATCGAAACAGTGAGTATTGTACTTGGGACGAAACCTTTCAATGAAGCTAAACTCCGTCTGCTGCTGCTGCTGCTTCTTCACTTTTCCATATCTGGATGGAACTAAGCCTTGAAGAGATCCAGCTTTATGATCTGGATCGTAAATCGAAACTTTGCAATCATGTTGGAACCTTAATCCATCACTTAGCGCCTGGACAATATTGATCACTATAGGCAGCGAGCGGACAGCTAGAGGATATCGCGGACCAACAAGTACTTCTTTGTCGTCACCGAATAGGCCCATGATTAAACTTTCCCATATAGAGCTGTCCCATGAAAGATTGTCCCAGGGATCAAAAGAGAAAGCAAAGTCGATTCTGTTCGAATAAGGAATGAGCTGGAATCGAGTTGAAACAACTGTAAGTAGCGGATATAAGTACATGTAGAAGTTATTCGGGTTTGTGCACCATCTCCTGGAAAGTAGTCCAATTGTGCCTGCTGCAAGTTGAGCAACCATTGATGCTACCTGACCAAACAGTACCATCTTAATCGATTGCTTCAAGAAATCGAGAGTTGCTTTTGACTGTCGATATACATGTCGTGGTGATGGAGAAGATGATGATATATACTAATACTATAACGTTAATGTACGCAAGGATGAATTGGTTTAGGAAAAAAATGTAGTAGAAGATCCTACGTGATCTTTTTTTTCCTTTCTTGTAACATTCTTTTTCCATTTATTTAATTTTGCATTACTTAGACCTCAAGATATGTAGTTGTATATTTCAAAGTAGTACAATGCATTCAACGGTTTATTATGCTATGCCTGTTAAGATCAGACTCTTCACTTGATTGATTTGATCCCCGAGCACATAGCGAAGGCGATTTTCACGCCCATATTATCCTTGACAATTCATGTTTGTTGCTGTATTGTACGTGCAATGTACTCATGGGTTCGATCAGCTGAATATGTACATACATTTTGTTGTAGCTAGATTATGTCGTCTGAAGGTATAATGAAGCTCAATCTCACTTTGTTAGTCCTCAGCCACTGGTCAAGATATTAAGCTTGATTTTGATGTGAAAACGGACCCTTTATTTCAATTCTACAGAGCGACAACGAAGCTCTCCCTATCTACAGCCGGTGTTTGTAGTTTGTACTGATGAGCTAGATTACTAAGAATCTCATGTTATCTCAGTCAGTTTTGCTTTTTGTTCAGACAAGTTATATATAATGAGTTGGCTCATGTATTAGCCCATAATATGAGCTGTGATTACGATGAAAACGACACATTACCCCTTGATATTGTACTGTAACTTCTAACTGACATCCTTTGGATAATTCATGAATCTGTTTTTCAATTTGAAAGAAAAAGAAAGAACACACAGAAGATTTATCATTCTGTCTTGTTTGAGATTGATCAGGTAAAACCTTTATCAACCGGTTCTTTTAGTTGATCTGTTGATGGCAAGCTGCTTGTTCATTTCGCAGATCAAAATGTATTGTATACAGCTTGTTTAATTGATCATACATGGGATCATGCATATAGGCCATTGCTACAGCTAATAGACTTATGCTATCACAAATACCATGCAGGCAAGAGCAACGCAGACAGGAATCATGAATACCATAACCATCGGGTTATAGAACTGGTACTGAAACCAGGTACTCAATCAACTTCCAAGTTCGCAATAATTTACTTTTTAAAATGGCCGACTTACTAAAAGACTCGGACACAAAGAGAGCAAGTTCATGGATTTCAAGCTGCTCGACAACTAAAAAAATTGCACAGACTAATGTCCGGCTAAGAGCATTGCCTTGATGAAGCGTGCAATTAACTGAATTCGACTGAAAGCTTAATATTTCTAACTTCAAATAAATGCAGCTTGTAGAAGATGCTAAATTTGAATCCATACAACACCAGATACTCAATTCACACAACTTATTAGTCCAGCTGCATATTGAGCATACTACAAAAATTCACAGTAATAATAAACCTGCCTAGCTCAAATATTTGCCAGTTTCAGACGAAGCTTGGAACACCAAGACCGGCTTGAACTTGCTCGTATATCTTTACAGCTTTATCCATCACTTTGGCCTGGCTCAGCCTCCTGGCTCTTACGTCATCAGGAGGGTGCGTTGAGAACATCCATTTGATATTTTTCAAGAAGTCGTCATCATTGTGCCAGACATCCGTTGCCTGAAGAAACTTTGGAGCTTCTCGAGGATCATATCCAGCTGATGCCATCAACATTAGCCCAATGTAATCAGCTTCTAGCTCCCGGCTGAAAGATTTTCGACATGGAATCAGATTAGAAGATTATCTTATGAATTACTGCCGATGCTTCTGATTATACAAGTGCTTATCAGTTTTTTCCAGCTTAATACTTTAGTAGCAGAAGCTGTTTTGTTGCTCATTTACGGCTTCTGCTACAAAAAAATCAGTTGCAAACAGCCATCAAGTCATGATTGAGGTTGTTAAGTACCTCCTTTCGATATATTTTGAGAACCACAAATAGACAAGCGGACCAACAATCGGCCAGGTACACGTCCACACCGCGAAGGGATTTGGTGGTATATGTAGAGCCACTCCATGACCAACCTAGTGATCGAAGAAAGTTGTTATGTCAGATTGGAGTAAAAACCGGCCTAAATAAGGATACATAAGAACTTAACAGAAGCCAAATTCTTGTGAAAGTTCATATGAAAAATGCATATGTATCTTTAACTAGTTGTGATGTGATATAATTTTCGTATATTACAAGAAAAACAGGTCTGACTTTTGGATATTAATCGTACCTCATGTCCTATCGTAAAAGCTAGTTCCTCATCTGTTCTATAGTAAAGAAGGCCTGCTGGGAGTACTAACTTTCCCTTATGACCATAGGCGGCATTTTTCAACCAAGATGTAACAAAGGTTACTTCCCAGTTGAGGCCATCGAAATGGTGAGTATTGTACTTGGGACGAAACCTTTCGATGAAGCTAAATCCCGTCTGCTGCTGCTTCTTTACTTTTCCATATCTTGATGGAACTAAGCCTTGAAGAGATCCAGATTTGTGATCTGGATCGTAAATCGAAACTTTGCAATCATGTTGGAACCTTAATCCATCACTTAGCGCCTGGATAATATTGATCACTATAGGCAGCGAGACGACTAGAGGATATCGCGGACCAACAAATACATCTTTGTCGTCACCGAATAGGCCCATGATGAAACTTTCCCATGTAGAGCTGTCCCATGAAAGATTGTCCCAGGGATCAAAAGAGAAAGCAAAGTCGATTCTGTTCGAATACGGAATGAGCTGGAATCGACAGGAAACAGTTGTAAATAGCAGATATGAGGCCATCAAGATGTTATTCGGGTTTGTGCACCATCTCCTGGAAAGTAGTCCAATTGTGCCTGCTGCAAGTTGAGCAACCTTTGATGCTACCTGCCCAAATACCATCTTAATAAATGGGTTCAAGATATCAAGAGTTGCTTTCGACTGCTGATGATCGATCGAGCAAGGAGAAGATGATGATTTATAACTGTTGTAAGGAGAAGATCGACTGTGGATATACCCACTTATAAGGTTCTGGTGGCAATATGAAACCAAACCAAGCCAAGTTTAAGGATAAATCACAAGATTTAACTCGAACTTGAAGAAGTCTCCTAGTACAAGTCGTTTTCTATCATATTACAATTTGTATTAGATATCACTAAGGTGTCTCGCTAATGAAAGTCCCTTCCATGTTCCGTTTGTAATTTGATCGTTCAGAATCAGACCTTTGTGTATAACAATTTGATCAATCAAAGCTCAAACTGTATTATCAACTTTGACCCAATTTGACTCCCGTATTACATTGAGAAAGGCCCAAATCCTATTGGATAACAAGGAAAGTGCAATCTCTGGCCTGTTGACTCTTATTCGTTCTTGTGGGCTTGTGGTCTAGCCCAATTTAAATTGAAACGAAAGGGCAGGGCAGGGCTTGGCCTGGGTTGGTCTTTCCACCAGAACGAGATAAGTGGGTTCGGCAGAGACGGATCCAAGAGGAGCATAGTGAAATTCTAAAGAAATTAACATTAAAGATTTATTTAAAGAAAAGAAAAATGAAATAAAAAAGTAAAGACCGTTAACAGAGAAAAACAGAAAATGCGTCTTCTTCTCTGGCCATCATCCTACCACCACACGAACACCACCACCGAAATTAGAGCTCCAAATCGAATTTGAGATGTTAATGCTCCAAGTCGGAGTTGTTCATATATAGCTCCGATTTGGAGCATTAACAACTCCAAATCGGAGATTTAGCAGCTCTGATATTGAGCTATATATCGTCTAACTTATAAGTAGACCTATAAGATTTGTTTAGCCGTAATTTATCGTCTAACTTATAAGTTTAATAAGCTTACTTTTTAAGTAGGTACGTTTCGTAAATAAATACTATAGTAGTTGATAGCATAAAGCTATCGTCTAACTTATAAGTTTAATAAGCTTACTTTTTAAGTAGGTACGTTTCGTAAATAAATACTATAGCAGTTGATACCAACTAGTTTATCACCTATCTGATACCAACTAGTTTATCACCTATCGAACTACGGGTTAAACATAGAGCCATGCTATGCATCAACATTTGTTACAATGGTTTGAGGTGTAAATGTGTCATGTGTGCACGTACTCTGACACTAAATAAAACATTGTAGAAGGTATAGAATGATCGATGCAGACATGTGATCGAGAGATAAAATTGAAACAAAGAGAATAAATTTAGTAGTATCGCATCATGTTGCCGTTATTGTTGATCAACATTTCTATTCCTTCAGTTCAAGTACTGTTCTATCACCTCTTTTATGCCAACTTTTACCCTTGCAACAAACTCAATTCATCATCAATGCACTCTCGTGCTCATCTCTAGGAATTTACTTTCTCTGCATTTTTGGACCATATGTATGATGAAATTCCTTTCATTTTATAGTTCGAACTTGTTTATTCAAATATAAATTCTTCAATACCCCACTCATAGTCTGTTTCGATAAATAAACCGATATCAAAGCGTAGAATTATATGAAATATGTTCATATATTGGCACTAGATCATAGACACATTATCATTCAATCAGATTGAGTTGATCAAACATTGATCGATCTTTTGGATGTTATTGAATATAGCGAGGGGCGGAGCAAAAAAATATAGATAATATTTTCGATAATTTTAGTCCTTGTCCCTCGGAACTAATTAAGCATGTATGGATCATTTGGTCCCCGAGCTTAGAATCCTATTGCACCCATGTGAATAAAACTAGTAATTTCCATGTTTGTGATTTATGTCCATCTTTATATTATGTTCGATTGTATTTAAAGACTTAACTTGCTCAACTTCTCGAGTCTTTCCAATGACACGAGGAGAAGACAATATTCTCGTTTAACTTGATCTCTTACAAAAAAAAAAAAAATTGTAACTAAGTTTATACTATAATTTAATTGAGATATAACTGACTTGTAACTTCATCAAATTTTATAGTTTGGTACGTTTGTAAGTCGTATCACAAGTTAATTAATTAATAGCGAAGAGATAAGAAATAAAGAGTACCGAATCATTTCATCGCGTGATGATACGAACGGGTACGATGAAGCGGAACCCTCATGTTATTGTACAAGTGATGCATGAAGTTACTTGTAAGGGACATTACGTAGAAGAAGAAACGAAAAGCAGAAAAGATAGAAGCTGAATGTTGTTGTCATAATATTGCTCTTACACGAACCAAGTGAGCAAGATGATGGATCGATCTAACAAGGACTATTCCATTGATTGGTGTACAAATTGGGTTTAGGGCTGAACCCATGCCATGAAGTGTGCAAAATGTGTCAAATCAAATTCAGGAAATGTGCATCCATATAATATCTTTGTGAATGGGACATTTATTTAATTATTGAATTGGGAGAAAGAATATCATGTTAAGTTGAATGTGAAATTGTGGATCGAGTTTCTATTTGTGTACATTCTCAACTTCTCTTGCCTTTGAGTGAATGCATGCCCCTTGTTAGATGTGGGATTTGTCCTTGTCATTTGTCCCACATATCTGTTACTTGCCTCTGTCTCGTCTCTTCTCTTCTCTTCTCTTCCACCCCATGCCTCTTATTTTCTTACTTTGTAGTTTCTACTAATTTTATAATGTTGATCCACCGCTTTTTAGTGTGTATACGATGGAGAATCGGAGTTTGTCGGGTTGTTTGGGTCGGAATTTTAATTGAGCAGATTTTAATTGAGGTGAAGTGATGAATAGTGACTAAATTTTGATTGAGTTGTTAAAATTTGTATTTGGTATATATAGAATTAAAATTTTATACGGTTATGTAGGTTGTGTAACTTATGAATGATTGGTTTAAGTAATGTTTTGTTATTGGGATGGAAGAAAGTTAATTGAGTCCAACTCAATTCAATGTGGAAACAAAATGGGTCTATTAAGATGGCATTTTAAATACTACTCCCTCCGTCCTGGAGAACTTCATACATTAAGGTTAACACGCAGTTTTATGCAAAAATTTAAAGTAATAATAGAATATAGAAAATGTGGGAAAAAGTGTATTTTTAGTGGCAAAAGGTGTAATTTGAATGTAAAGTTGATATTGTTTATTATTTGTTGGGTGTGGGGTAGCTTTCTTTTTTGGTAATGTATGAAATTCTGTAGGATAACTAAAAATGACAAATGTATGAAGTTCTGCATGACGGTGGGAGGATGGTCAACATATGTCAATTAAAATTGAGTGATAATGCTAAGCCAAACCGTATCACTCCGACATCATTCCACCCAATGAGTAATTGTGTTCAGGTAGATGTGATCATGTAAATTAAGTTGAGATCAGTATATCAACAAAGGAACTAATACAAATGTACAGTGACAACGTATGTATTAGGTCGTAAACGGAACCATGATTTAAAGTTCGAAGTGAGTCGGCACTTCGAACCTGATTTAAATTGCTTGCCACTTGCCTTGTTTAAAGGCATAGGATGGAGGGGAGTCGGCAAATATAAGGTTGAGCCGGTTTAATATTGCACTTATGAAGGAATTGACGGTGAGAGCTGGTTTTGGAAACAATGTTGCAAGAAAGGATCTTTTATTCATGAAGAAGCATGGAACTGTACTGTACAAGGTTATGGGAACTTTGACTTTGGAGCTGAGTGAAAGAAATCATCAAGGTTTTGGCAGGAAGTATTTATAGTTGAATGTCTCAACCTCAATTTTTATTGAAAATTCTTGAATAAAAGAATAAATCAAGGGACGAAGAAGTGCAATTTACCAGGACTAAATTGCATAGAATTCGAAAGTATTGGGATTGGAAAGAAAAGCGGGAAAGAATATAAGACCACAATTGATAAAAGAAATAATTCAAAGGATCAAGCCGTAAGTCAGGAGAAGAGAGGCGGCTAATCAAATTATAACACCTCATGCGAACTAAGTGTTGGAAAGGAGTCAACGAATTTGGGCAAGTCAGGAACATGAATTAGGAAGCTACAAGAGGATCAAAACAGCAAGTCGGGAGCGTCTTCTTCACATTTTCAGAAGAAAACAAAACGAAGTCGTACGGAGTTGCAGAGTACCAATTTTGGCACCATTAGAGCTTCACCGTTCGATCAAATTGGACGATCAGATCAACAACAAAGGACATCACGCGAGTTGTGATACTGTGGAGATGCCCTATTCTTCTGACTAAGCCATTTAATGCATTTTAGCTTCTTGTATTTGACTAGTATTGTAGATTGATTTTCCGGCTATATAAATAGGCCGAGCTTCCGTTAGGTTTCCTGTAACTTGCCATTCCCAATCAATACAATCTCCTTTCCAGTTGTTCATGTTATCAAATATTGATTTTTAACAATTTTATTATGTAATTAGTGGTTTGTATTGTTTCGAATGGAGCATTCCTTATGCTCAAGTAAAATATTATTTTATTCCGTTATTAATATATTTTGATGTTTCAAAAAAAAAATCGAAGTGAGTGTACATGCATGTATTATTGGTAGGTAGGCATTCGATGGATTAAGATGTAGTAGGGTCGGGCATGCAATAGCAGTCATTGGGAAATGGAAGACAATTAGTAATTAGAAATTTGTGTACTACTCATGAGGTGAAGTATCAGTGATTGACTGACGGCTTGGCTTGACTGACATGCACAAATATCCATTCCCCTAATTATTTGTCTCCCGATCACTCAAATTTCACTTTTAAACATACAAACATAAACTATTTAAATTAGATGATCGAAAATGAATATTAATATTATATAACTATACGGGTGTGGTTCAAATCATGTATTGCACATCCAGAAAATTCAGAATCGATTTATAATCGGTTACATGACGAATTAAGTTCGAGAACTAGGACAGCGTTGCTCAAAGATAACGGCCATCCTCAAATAATTAAAATAAAATCTTCTAATAATTAATTAATTAGTTAGTTTAATTTATAAATTTACTGGCAGTCCCAATCGTCTATCTCATATACTGCACCAGCAGCTATTTTTAAAGAAACCTACAAATACTATATAGATAGATGTCTATCAACCTAGTTAGCTGCCTAATATACTCGTCTAATTTTCAACACCATTCATCATTCCCGAACTAAAACCCTTATCGATCACCACGTGTTAATAATAAATTGTCACTACGTCCGGCTAATATTGTCTCGCTTGCTTATTTTCGACAAATCCAATAGTTTATGAGATGTATTTCGAGATGCTGTAAGTCAGATTTAAGATACATAATGACCCTGTAATATAATGGAATTGAATTCGAGTTCTAACATGTGTTCGTTTTATTTTCTGAGTTAAATTGGACGATGATTAGTTATGTAGCGGCAAAATCTTCCGTGGTACTACGGGGATAATACAAAACGGCCGTGCGTGGCTGTAACTTGTAACAGCAGCACAAAATTCAAAGTTGAAATGATTAGAAATTAGAGGGGAATCTGTGTCTGTCAAGTCCTAGAAGATCATCGCCAACAAATTAAAAGGAATTAATTAATAAGGGTTTTTTTTTTCTTTTTTTGGAGTAACAATTAATAAGGGTTAATTGGCTTCCCTTATTTATTTAATGTATAACATGAGGAAATTGTTCCATGTGCCTACTCTACTCACCTGGACCTGCATGCCCTACAAAATATCATATCCCACGCTGCTTAATTGCCTATTGTCGTTTATTTCTCCATCTTAATTTCCTCCTCTTCTCCAAAACTCACCAATTATTACCCTCGGTAAATACCAAAAAGATCTCGCGGGCTAAAGAATCGTATCAACAAAGTGTACCTCTAATTACGAGAACTAACTTCAAAGTTATTGCAGGTTATGTTTAGTAAAACTATACTTATTGTAAGGTACATTATTGTAAGTTGATAAGATGATTGACAAGTCAAATGAAATTTCGGACTAGGGATTGTTATTTTCGTCTGAATTGAACTGAATTAATAAAATGCATAAAAAACATTACTACTATGTGGTCTTCTGCCGGTATAATTAACACGACGAGGACTGGATCGGTATAAAGGAATCAGGTTTCCACCCATGAGGAGGGTAGAGTATGGACAGACATGTGAGTTGGTCAAGTTGAAACATAACAGTATCTTGCACGTCGAATAATATATAATGATAAAGAATGGAAAAAGTAAGACATATAGTTGAGTTAGTGGGTGTACTTTTTTGCTATTTTTGTAATGTGACAAGATTCATGGGACATTCATAAAATGAATATGTGCCCAGATTGTCGGGACGGAGGGAGTAGTACAAAGATGCAATATGTGTCGATCATACAAGTCCTTTTAATTAATGTACAAATGAAATACCGATTTAATGAATTAATTGATGGTATGTATAGGCATGCTAAACTTTTACTTCCTCCATTCCGGAACAAGTTTCCCACTTTGACTTTTTACGGTTAAACTTTTTCAACTTTAACTACGAATTAATCTTAAACCGCAAATGTAAAATATTCAATTTTTTTTATATAATAAAACATTAAGAGCTAAATTTTCATTATATAATTTAATTTAACATTTTACATTTGCAATTTGAGATTAATTCATAGTTAAAGTTGAAAAATTTGACTGTAAAAAGTCAAAGTAAAAAACTTGTTTCTAAATGAAAGAAGTAGAATTTTTGAAATAGCGAGGATTCGGGGTCGCTAGCTAATTAGCTATGGATAATATATATGCGAGGCATGGACCACTACTCTTGATCATGAATCAAAGTAGTACGTACCAAAGATTCATTTCAGCGCATCCCGTTAATATTAATGATATAGTCCGTATATGTTCTATTTTTAAGGAAGACAATTGTTTTATTGCACTAACTCCTCTTTTGCCTCTTTATGTCCCTTTACGGTTAATTGAAATTTACAATTACTATTTCTTACATTAATTACTACTGCCTTAGGCCCACTTTGAGTGGTTGGGTAACTTGCTAAGTAAATATGGATCCTCAAGCTGACCTGAAATATAGTATAAGAAATCAAATTCTAATCCTAGGTATCATTAGTGTTTGAAAGTATTTAACAGATCGAATTCCATATTGATTTCATCCTGATTGATGTGGTGAAAAATTGTGTGTCCGTGTTCACTTGCGGACTGTTTGACACGGTACTTTAATTGAGCAAATTTTATTAAGGTACGTATAGATGATGAATATTAACCAAATTCTTAATTGAGTTGTAAATGTTTGTGTTTGGTATGAATTTAAAATTTTATAGGTTGTAAAAAAATGTTGTGAATTAATTGATTTAGCATCAAATAAAACTGATAATTCTTAACCTCAATTTAAGTTGGAGGTCAAACACGAAAGTCACTCAAACTCAATTGGAATGAGACTTGAGTTCTAAGCCTACCATATGAAGGTAATGTGATGTGTGCTTACAACTTCGAGATAAAATAGTGGAATATATGGTGAAACATTAATCTACAATGAGATAAAATCTTTTATAAAACTAATTCTACAATTCAGTAAGGTGTAAAATTGATTTGATTGACGTTTAAATTGATCCAGCTGGTCGTTTATGTAAACTTGAGGAAATCCGAAATTGATTTTAAGAGTTAAGCGCATAAATATGTTTTTCAAAATTTATAATATTGAATAACTTTGGTAAGAGATTGTCTTCCAAACACATAGTATATATTTATAAATATTGAAAGATATTTATAAATATTGAAAGTTTAAATACAAGCATCACATGTTTGAAATGCAGGTAAAGTAAGTATAATGGATGTCTATTATACACACAATGCTCCGGAATACAGTCTCTCGTAAAAATTTGTTTAGAGTCTTATTAGCTTCAATTACAAAACCGCATTTTTTCTCTTGGTGGGTTTACAAATTTTAGAATACTTTAACCTGGTCTAAACTCTAATAAAGAAATTAATGTAGTTTTCTTACGACTAAATAAAAGAGTGTATTTATAGATTCAGAAGGTTACAGATAGTAAAATAGCATTAATGGTCTACTGCCTTTAAATAGCTAAACATGGGATGCATCATCATAAAATAAGTTAACCAATTAAGGACTTGATCAGTGTGGTTTTGTACTAAAAGTGGTTGCTCATTAACAAGCTAATCATCACCAAATCAACATAAAGTAGCTAATTAAAATAATAGTTACAACTTGCAATCACATGCCTCATTGTTCAATAAATTCACTTATATATATAATGCACTGAAATAGATTTAACTAGCCTCAGAAAGTTGCATATCTTTATCAATAATAATGACATGTAACTACTAATTAGGACATATCCATCTAGCTACTTAATTGTTGAAATTGGCAAAGCAAGAGTTAAGAGTGAGCTCCAAGGAAGCCCTAGGACTATAGCCCGGCTGCTTTACCGCGTCGTTTTTATACCAACCGCCTCCGCTCCCACTGAGGTAGTCATGAGTTTGTTGCCTGATCATCCCGTTGTCTCCGTGCATGGGGAAGAGAGGGAGTGTTTCGATGGCATGTTCGTCTTCGTCTAGGGTTTGGTACTCATGATTGATGGTGTAGTTTCTCTTGTCATCATGATGGAAATTAGGGTATGTTGAGTAGTGATTGTTGCTATACTCATTAACCCCTATCCATGAAATGTTCTGGCCCATTGGTCCACCAGTTCCATTCACATTTCCTCCAGTTGGTGTTATGGAACATTCCTGTTTGTACATATGACATTAATTAAAATCAAAACCAGGTAGCAGTATAACTTTTAAAAAATAATACCAAAAAAATAATTTGCAACCAAACAACTATACAAGTAACATGGTATATTTATAAATTTTTAATGATACAATTGGAATCATTACGGTCAAAATCTGGTTCTAGGGTTTCATATACAAGTCCTTATCAATTTGGGTGAACTAGACTCTTTAGACTAAAATTCACATAATTACTCCAATTAATTTATAACTCTACACCGAACACTCCGTTAATTAGATGAATTATCAAAAAATATCAATTAATATGATGATAGATTGAACTTACCCTAAAACTCTTCTCCATAGCGACCGATCCATACCCATAGTTACATATGTTCGACCCGGCTGCATTCAACATACCACTCGACGAAGAAGCACCAACTACACCTGTATAAAACATCACGAATTCGACATTAATCATTAATTATAAAAATTGAATACAGACAGGTTCAACATCACATGTTCCGTAGTCCGTACCATTGTTACTATAGTTGGAGAACTTGTAGACAGGAACGGAAGGAGAGACATGATTCGGGTTAGGCCGGTAACAGCCGACCACATTAGCAGTGGGGATGTTGGAGCCGACGACGAACTGATGGTGATGATCGGGGGGAGCGGTGAAGCGCTTCTTCTGCCGTTCTCTGGCCTTGTGATTCTGGAACCAGTAGAAGACGTTCTTGCCCTCAATCTTGCCGTACTGCCTGAGCTTTGCGGATATCCGCTGTATCTGCTCGGCAGTCGGAGAACGAATGCCGTTGTTGTAGTAGAGCTCCTTGAGGATTCGGATTTGGTCCGTGGTTGGTGTCCAGCGAGTGCTGCTCTGCCTGCAGAGGCTGCTGGAGCCCTTGTTTGGTTCGTGTTCGTGTTCCATGAGTTGAGGTTCCATTTTTTGTTAGTTTGTTTGGAAATAATGGAATGGGAGTGAGAGAAGGAAGTGTGAAGTGAGTGAAGGTAGACTACTATAAATGAAGGAGAAGGAGAAGCAGAATTAGAAGAGGGAGCACATGGAGTGAGATATGATGATATCTGGGAGAGAAGGACTGATGAAATTGACAGAGGTAACAAAAAGGAAGGGACAAAACAGGGATTCATCATCATAAACTTTCTACACATATACATGCTCTTCACCTTCGGATCAAGACCTATCCATCACTAAAGATTTACTTGCTTTTCATTCTCTTCCGTCCGCAACTCAACGTCTTATTGAATTATACGAATTTTAAGGTACCGAGTTCGAGCCTTATGGATATAAAAATCACTAATGAAAGAGTCGCCCTTAAAAAAGGGTGCGACAGTGCTCGACTTTCGGCTGGATTTCGTATGTAGCGGATACTTGTGAAAAATAAAAATAAAAAATAGAATAACATTATGAAATAAACTAAATAAAGTATGAAATATTCAAAGTAGTATAAGTTTGTAATTCAATTTAAATCTCATCCGTTAATCTTACTTATTCAATTTAAACCTGGTACGTACATGTGTCACAGTATAAGTAGAAAGTGCAGGGTTCGAATCCCATAGGCGTAAGTTTCTCTCATTTATTTATTATTTTTGAATGTTTTCTCTTTTTTCAATCACAGATTCTTTTTTATATAAAAAACCTTAATACATGTGTTATGTAAATACTAGTAGTAAATAAAGTATACAAACTTATGTGAGAGACTGTTTCTCGATGAGACCAGATCGACATGCATCACATATTTAACTACAAACATTATTAGACTGATTGGCATACAAAATGTATAGAGTTTTCTTAACATGTTTTTTAACAGATTAATAGTAACTCAATTTTATGTGATTGCATTTTGATTTAACATAGTTAGTAGCTTGAATATTATTAGTGTGTGTTTAACTTAAGACGTTTGTTTAGTAAACTCTCATTAACTACATTTTTAAATATGTATTGTTTATAATGAATCATACAATTTATAATGTTGATTTTATATCTCATAAAAGTTGAGGAATAAGGTATGAGAGACTGGAGAAATGAAATGGGAATTTATGATTGGAAAGGAGTATCATACATGTACATGGTACTAGTAGACAGTACCTAGCTACATCATCACATGATCATGTACATTTTGGCTAGATATACTACTGTACCTCCCTAACCCATTATTTATGTTCATTGGCAAATAACCTCCCTAACCCCCGAATTTCATTTAATTTATATTTTACTTTTAATGTTTTATTTTCCTTTTCTGTTGTCCATTTTACTTTCTTTCTTTCTTTTTTTAATTATTTTTATAGCATCAAGAGTATTATGTTGTTTCCTTTTCTATCCACACCAACTAAATACACATTACTGTGCTCCCGTGTATTAAATACACGAGAAGTCACCTTGTTCATTATACATTATCGTGCTCCAAGTCACCTTGTTCATGACGTTAAAAAGATACTTGCAGATCAAGCCGGTAATATAAATGACTAAACTAGCTCTATGGCAAGATGTTTAAAGTATGTGAGTCAAAACGACCAAAAGATTCAAACTATTCAAAATAAGTCCGCTTCCTATTTTCGACAAAAGATCCTCGAATCCTTGCTTTCTATGTAAACTAGCTACCCTTGTACATCTCGCGCTGATCATCTCCCTAATTTTGTTATGAAGAGTAATCCATAGATATTGTTGTAGTTGCACAAAGTTCCGGTCCGATCCGGTCATTTGATGGTAAGAGACACACACACATGACACATTTATGGTTTTTAACTGTAAATCTGCTTTTACACAAAAGAGGTTGTTACTTCTTCAGTAAATTAAATGACAGTACGTGATAGGAATCCGTGACACTACAACTCAATTAAATCAACTTCAGTGTTATCATCATTATGCCATATTTATTTATACCTATTTACTTAATTCAATTTTTTCTATTTTCATCTTGTATGTGGCCCGTAGGTGCCACATTACGAAAAAGTCGATCCTAAGAATGCATCGAACGTAATATGCAAGGTCGAAGAGACCCTACGTTACATTTGAGTTCGACCATAAGTCTCCAACTATGAAGTATGAAAACCTTAGTCTTTTTGTAAATACATATATCGTGATTAACTCTCGAATGTTACTTTCTTAACTCCAAGGGTACCTGACAAGGTAACGGAAAGAAAGTCTATATGGCAATTACCTTGGGCAAATCGGTTAGTAACTCAACTACTATAACTTAAGACTCGGATCTCTTCAGAAAACGTAGTTCAGATTTAATAAATGACTTGCCTTTTAATGAGTAAATGAGCCATTACAGATGTTGTTCTATGGACCAATCTCCATAAAATTCGGGATCATGTCTATTTGTGACACATAGTCATTATTCACTGACGACATCCAAAAGAAAGAAAGTCACTGATGGGCAATGAGGGTCCAAGCTCGAATATGTCCCAAGATGGAAGTGGTGAGGGTTGGACTTCAACCCATTTAGAGGTCTCGGAAATTGTAGTGTGGGCTCGAACCCACCTAATCTGACCTTCGTCGAATTTGTTAATTCTACTTATATCACTCTGATCCGTCCAACTTGATCAAAACATATTACTGTAGGTAGGACTTTATTTATACTCAACACAAACAAGACTACTTGTTACATTCTTTGCCTTCCAAGAATCGAATTTTACCTTAAAGATTTAGTTTATCTAATTCTCAGCTTGTTCCTACTTCCTAGTACACTTGGACTCAATGATCGGTGTTTTTAACCTGACCCATGGAAATGGCAAAAATCACGCAATAATTAGACAATATTTTGTTGAACAAAAACAGTAAAGATAATAGCTAGGTCCTTAAATTCATACTGTAGCAGTCTAATTCTAAATTACTTTTTTTTTTTATTGTTTATTTTCCAGTCCAGAAAATCCTGACTGCTGCTGCTGTACACTAGCAGACTATATCTCTTACCTTTTGAGATTTTGCCACACTTATTCCTTGATTTTGACAATAAACCCATCATCATGTTTTCACCTCAATCTCTTCTCCCATCTTAATGCATTCACATTACCCTCAACGTATATACGTTTTGTTATACCCCGGTCTTACCCCCGGTGGTCTCACCCTCTCACTGTAGCAGTGGGACCCACACCTTCTCACTATAGTAGTGGGACCCACAGTGTGGAACCCACTGCTACAGTGAGAGGGTGAGACCACCGGGGGTAAGACCGGGGTCGAATTTTTCGGTATATACCCATTAGACAAATTATCAATTGTATAACTCGAACTCGTAATTTATAAGGAGGGCGATTCTACTTCCTTATTAGACTACAAACAATTTGACGTAAATCCAACTATAACTCATTTATCAAAAGACTTTGCTATAACTATGTACAGTATCAAACTTAAGAATTGTGCAATGCGAATTATAAAGATTTTAGTGAAACCGAGGTAGTATAAAAATGAATTGGTACTCTTCACTCTTCACAGACTTTATGATTTGGCAATCTAATCCAAATCATAAACTTGCTTACCTCATGAAAGAAGGCTCCTCCTGCCTACAAAGTACAAAAATTCACTTGTAATTTCTTTCCTTTTCCTCTAGTATAATCATTTTACCTATATTCCATATCTTTAAAGATTTTCCCTCTACACATTATCTTTTTAGCTAGCACTCTTATTTTCTTCACCAGTTTTTTGCAAGTTAATACCCAGAGAGAGACTTGGGAGAAAAGAATTGACAACTTTAATATGGCTGCAAAAAGTCACAAGTACTACTTCATTGCTAGTACCCAGTTTCATACGAGTATTATTTAATTTATCACGACATATAAATACTTCATTTCCGTTTCATAAAACTTCATACGTTAGGGTTGGCGTGATGTTTTCAGTGAAACTTTAAAATAAATTATAAAACAAAAAATGTGGTAAAAATTGTACGTTTTTTGGAAAAATTGCATAATTTGTGTATAATGGTAGTACTTGTTTTTATTATTTGTTGGGCATGGATCATTTTGATTTCTTAGTAATGTATGACATCCCATGAGACGTCATAAAATATCAAATGTATGAAGTTATAATGGACGGAGTGGTTAATGAAAGTTGAGATTGGTTGTTGGGAAGAATCAAAGTGAAATTCCATTATTTGATTCCATACAAGAATGTGTAGCTTTCATGTGCTTTATGGTTTTGCTACTTTCTTGATTATCTGTTGCTTGCAGGTGGACACAAATTTCAAGTTTTGTGCAAGTAATGGTATATAATCAATTCACTCCAGTAAAGAGGCAAATGATCATGACTTAGCATATTTGGTTACTGGACCACTCTAAGGGACTGGTTTTGAGTTTGAAACTTCATTGATCAGATCAGATTTGGTTTTTTCTTGCTCAATGTTATGCTTTTTAGTTCAGTTGACTGCATTTCTTCTTGGTAGATCAGGACCACAATATGCAGAGTGTTCTAATTTGTTCCCATTAAATTCTCTGTTCCTTGACTCAGAAGTTGAAAAGAAAATAATCCTTCTCTGAAATGACTCGAATAGTTCATGAAAACTAGTGGATTCAACGATCCTAACCGATGAACAGAATGGAAAGTGAACGAATCGCACCGTGATAGTGAAGTGTATGTATGTATAGTCTATGCTACAGCACAACACATAAAACACTTGGTACAAGTGTGAAAATAATCATGAGGCACAACATCATGTTGTAGCATAGAAAAAACCATGAATCAATCATCTGAGAACATGAGAACATATGAAACAGAAACAAGTGAATGGACAAGCTCTAGTGACAAACAGATGCTAAAAAACATGAAACATAACTGATTGTTGCTTTTGGGAATCTGAATATTTTGTTCTTTTCTCTTTGGAGCCATCTGAGTTGCAGCATTGACAGTTAATCTCTCTGGTTCTGAATTGAAATTCAGGAAAGCAGATTAAGTTCCTTATTATCCATGGAATATTGAAAATTTAAGCTTGATCGAGGGTCATCGGATGAAATCAAACAATGCTGCAATACTTTGTGAAATTTTGGTCTTATTGGTAGGAAACTAGACTTACTGGAAGCATCTTTTTGGCCTAAAACATAGGTTTTAGGAGCGTGCAAAACACCCGACTCTCTGAATTTACACAGGTGGCACAACGATAGCGTACACTATGCAATCCTGAAAAGGGGGCAATGAACTGGTCTTATTCTTACAGTGCCTATGTGAACTGAGCTACATATATATATCAAATAAGTACATACATACATACATTAGTGGTGAGTCTGGTCAGAGTACTCTCTGATTAGTAATGTACAATTGTACATATAGACAGCCATAAACCTAACATTAGTTTTTCTTATGAAAATATATACTCCGGGCGCTTAACACATTTTAAATATAACGATGACTATCATGAAATAAACATTTTGTATTCTTCCAAGTACCTGACTTGCAGAAGCTCTTATCTGTGAATTATTATCCACGTTCACGGTAGCTCAGTCATTTGGCAGTGATTAGTATCCGAAGCAGGTGGCATCCGAAATATCAAGTGATGTTTCTCATACAGTAGAGTTTGATCTGCAAATAAGTTTCATAAAGTTTAACAAGCCAACATCCTAGGACATATGATAAATAATTTGGAGCATGTTTTATGCTTAGATTTTTTAAGTATAAAAAAGAGAGTCTCACATAACAAACTCATGGTTGACCAAAAACATTTGGGCCTGGAGCAACTGAAGTTCCTATTTTCTTCCAACATAAGCTGCTAATTTTGATAAGTCTGGAACCCAAAACGATAACTCTGAAGAACCAGTCACGAACATTAAGCTTCCTGGAGCCCATTTAATCACAGGCGGCTCTGTTTCAGAACTCATCCAACTGATTACCTGAAAAATCATTTAAGAAACATTAACAGTAAGCAACAGACTTCTTTGTCGTCTTTGCACTCTTAATGTTCACCGATTACAATCTCTTATAGAGGAGTTCAGTGCTTCTGTACTACATCCGTGCAAGGCATTTTGACATATACCTCTAAAATGCCACCTCAAGTATTTCATTGATATCATAGTTTTCAATCACAATTACGCACTTACCAATAGCACGATTAGCCTATTACACAAGAATTTCAGCCACAGCTGCGCTCTGATCAACGTGTGGATTCAGTTTCTTATTTTCATCTCCTTGTTAAAAATCCAAAGGTTATAATTTCTACCAGTAACTCAGTTCCAAATTATCTGAAATTTGATTTTGATTTTGCAGTTTACGAATGAGAACACATAATTCTTTTTAAAAATGTTCAAAGATAAAAAAGAACCAAAACTGCACAGAGTGACAGTGGTATGTGATAAATTATGAATCATTTATCATTCTGCACATTCATGACAACATTTCATATTGCATGGAGATCAATCTTCAAATTCTCATCATCCCAGTAGAGTATGATCAAAATGTTAGGTAATCAAGTCGCCCTCCAACTTCCCACATTATTTTTCTTTCTTATTGGAGTCGCAAAAGGGATAGATTAAGTTTGCTGAGTAGATCTTTTCCAAGTTATTTAGAAGGCTATGGGTGTCATCTTTCAAAAGGAACTTTTGCAAGAGGTGACTGCACAGAATATAACTATGCGCATGCAATAACCTTTCCTTATCCACCTTTTTTATATTAACGGTGCTAAAAATAAAATAAAATCAGAAATATGCTCTTCATGGAAAGCAGATAACACAGTTCACGTACTTCTTTGCCGCTTCGCACACTCCAAGCATACACACTACCATCCCCAGAACCTGCCAAGTTGCAAAAGCCCCAAAATGTTAGTGCTAATACAGGTAGCCCCAATGACACTTATATGCATGAAAATAAATTGCATGGTCATGTTGTTAAATGACAAATTTAAGATAAGGAAAATATGAACTATAGGTATTGGCTTTCCTTTTAATACACCAAAGTAAATATTCCAGCCAATAGTTATTTTGAACCCGGTGACACCACAGGAGTCGAGAAGAATTTTACTAAATAAACTCTTATAAATGATCTAAGCACCTAACAATGTGCCATTGACACAAGAAAATCAAATTTTCAAATGGATCGCTCAAAACTTGGCAAGATGGTATAAAGTATGGGTAACCATCTCCTGCTACTGCTTTCTTAAGTGATGAAGAGTGGCAATGTGGAGATAATAATTTCATTAAGAATTCATTTAAATCACAGGTGTAGAAGCCAAACCTTTATTATTAGATCTTAGCATCCAGAAAGATAAACTAAATCCTCTCAAAGATGCAAGTTATCCGCACCTGATATGACAAACATTCCTTCTGGACTGAAAGAGGCCTCCAGAGTTGAATTGCTGGAAACAGGCTTGACGTTATACGTTGATAACTACGAAGAAGGTAAAGTGGATATCGAGAATGAAAGCCTATTTCCATAGGTGCCAGAAAACAATAGCTGTGATTTTCTCAAGGGGGGTAAAATAAATAAATAAATAAAAGAGAAAAAGAAAGAGAAGCAGTTACAAGGTTGCCGCGGAAGGAATCAAGCACATGAATATGTCCATTGGTTGTTGTCACAAGCATGAGTCTTCCATCGTTGCTGAACTTCACCATATTTGCTTCTGACATATCTCCCCCAAGAGAAAATGTGTCAAAAGGGCCCTTCAAAACAATTGAACAGTCAGGGAGTTTGCAAGAACCTCAATTCTGTCAAACATACAACAGAATCATCATATGTAATTCATGATTACCTTTTCATATTTCCTAGCATCAAACATTCGTATGTATCCCCCATAAGCAACAGAAAAAACAAGTCCCTGATCATCATAACATGCGGCCGGTCTTCCTTGAACTCGTAGAAGACCCTAAAACCAAAAAATTTCTTTTAGAAGAGCAATTGACATTATATATTCCACTAATCAAGAATCATGTGGAAAGGACTGCACCTGACACTTCTCTGCTCGTTGATCCCAAAGTAAAACGGTTCGATCCAGGGATCCAGAAATAAAGCATTCTTTTCGAGAGCAAAGGCTAAGAGACACAACCCTATGAATGAGACAGTGAGATGCTTAAGTTGGATTGTACCGCCGAATACAAGTGATAAACATTAAACATTCAGAACCTTTACCTGTCGTGATGACCCTTGAAGTATCTCAAGTATTTATTGTCATGCAATGAGAGAAGCCGTAATGATTCTGCAGTCATGAAAGGATTTAGCAATGTAATAATTTTGTTTCTTTGAAATAATAGGCAACTACAGTACTTCTACTACATACCATCCCAGCCATTCTTCGAGGAGTATATAACAGTTGTAGGGTGAGAAGTAAAGCAAACCAGATCTACACCATATTTCTTGCTATTTATCGACTTCAGACATCTGTTTCAATAGAAAGATCTATTAGAATTCAGCACACTATAAATTCGAAAAAACTACAAGCCAATGCAAGTGATGGTAACGGATGCCAGCCAAATGGCAACTTAGAAATTCAATGGCATTCACTCATCCAGCACGTGAAGTGGCAAAGTGAAATCAACTTTGACAAAAGAAACGTTTTCACTGTGCATTAGAGCAGCTTCCAATTACTAGCAAAGTAATAAAAACTCTGGAGCCCAATAAAGACTGTATTTTATGCTTTTTGGACTTGTTTACTTGGCTCTTGCCATTTGAACCAGTGAAGACATGTTCATTTCAGGATAGATTCTTTAGTTGTTGTTTGAGACCCGTTTCTTGGCATTAAGCATTTTACATAAAACAGATTATTACACAGCAAAATAACTTCAATTCATTTGTGTGTAACTTCAAAATGTTGAATTTCTTCCACAATCAAAGGTTATACGTGTCTTCAAACTGCAATCCCGATACAGTTATCATAATGCAATAAAAGAGGAAAGTTAAATGCCGTCAATCTTGGTACTTGCTTTGCTCAAAATCTACAAAATGCCAAAAGTATATGCAACCGGTTAAAACCCCAGGCCACAGCTTCAGGCGCCGTAAGTTCTGGCTGCGTGTATTAGCATCCAATTGTGCATGCCATCTATATACAACTGATGTAAAACGGAGTGAACCACAATACATAGGTAGTTATACAATCCGTATTCCAATATCCGTTGTTATCCACCAATACCATTAGCATTTCAGCACATCACTTTTTCAGCTATCTCTAACAGACATAAATGAAGTAGAAACGCTTACGTTGCACTCGCGACATCATAAAGACGAATGGATTCATCATCACTAGCAGTAACCAAGAAATTCGATGTCTTATGAAAATCCATCGAGCTGATTCTACCATTCTGCACACAATACACAAACAGTATGAAGTTCCCATTACATTTCAAGCTTTAACACCAAATCAATTGAACAATCTCATCTTCACTTCCAAAAAAACGAAATTTAATTCACCAATTGCAAGAAATAACAATCAAATTGAGAATTTTCGAAAAAGCTAGCAGAAATACATACGTAATCGCGAAAAGCCATTCCAACCTCCATGCCCAATAGAATTTCTTCAGTCAGCTCCAAAGAAACCTTGTCTTCTCTTTGCACTCCTTTTTTGCCATAACAAAAAAACGAAATTAGACTCACAGGAAGCTTCGAGATGGAAAAACATGTCAAAGAATGCTAAAAAGATCTGATTTTGATAACTATTTGCAGTACCCGCCATTGCAGAACCTGGAGAGTAAGATCAAGAAATTACAGGTTTACAACGAAGAATTTGGCAATCTGTATTTGTCCCTAATTTTCCCTTTTTTAATTTGTTTAAAATTGGGACTTTGGGCCGTATGAAAGCCCACTTTGTTGGGAATGGGATTCTTTTTCCTTCTTAGAAGATCGGGTTAAGCTCATGAAGAACTCGTGTGTCTATTTTTATTGGTAATTATGTTATCTTCTAAAACTCATTAATTTCAGTTGAGTTCAAACTCAGTTATTTTAATTCAGTTCTGATCAAACGAAAAGAATATAGTCTTATTAATGACCTTCATCGGTTATGAGTTTGGATCTAGATGGTTAGTGGCAAAAGTTGTCGTTCTACTATCTAGTTGATTATTTCAGGTCCGTGTCTACGTTACGGTTAATATAGCTATACTTGATTAATGTTTAGAGTTACATACGTCCAGACTAACGCGATGGAGAGAGTTGTAATCAGAGTGAGAATACAGATCATGTAGAAATAACTTAAAGTTTCAGACTTAGTTCAGTTGAAGTTCAATATAATTCAAGTGAAATAACTATGTCGAAATTAGATCAATATGCCCACATTTTTAATAAAACTAGTAATTTTCTAGAATTGATGACACAAGTAGATTGTCCCGACACAAGTTGACAACAAAGTCAAGAAAACCATATAATTCATCAAATCAGAATTATATATGATCAGTCCGCAATTAATCAACATTAAGTACTTGGTCAACCAATTAGGTTGGGCATAACTATAAACTAGTGATAAGGCTAATAAAAAAGTGAATTCTCTTGAATATTAGATATAGCAGAGCGAATAACTTGCCATTTACATTAAACACGAAATAACTTTTAGAGAAAACTACATATCGAATTAACATTACATGTTTACACTAATATAGTTGATACACGAGTAATACATGTATACTAAACACATGGTGTTCAAAGTTAAATGTGCGATGTTGGTAACTACATTGTTAATGTTAATTCCGACCTGTCCATGGAATATATAATTTGTAGCAAAATTTTATAATCAAACAAAGCTTAATGGAATTCGGACAATACAGCTACTACTAATTAATTACAAGAACATTGTTACAAGCACAGTGTTAATCCAGAATCCCTACAACTTACAAATACCAATGTAAAAAAAGAAAGTTTTGAATCCGAAAATTACCATATTTTAACTCTACAATATATATAAGCCTGATCTCTGGAATTTCACAAAGTAAAAAATCACCTTAAAAAAGAATTACACAAAGTAAAAAATCATCTTAAAAAAATAATTTACATTCCATCAAAGTCGTCCAATTAAATGTAACGCACATGTATGATGTACATTTTGGAATTTGGACTACTTAATTACCTAAGCTAAGTAGTGTTTGGTATAGAATTAAAACTAAGGGTATCCATCACATGATAGGCAAAGGAACGACGACCTGGGAGGCGGAAGAATTGCCGGAGTAATTCCGGCTAGTTGTGGACTTGCGGCTTCCGATGGCAGACCTCTTTATGAACTCAATGCAATCCGCAACCGCTTCACTATGCTGCTGATCATCGTTGTTGTTCGCGTAATAAGGATGCTTGGAGGACCGGCAGATGTCGTGGGAGTAGTGTTTGGCGGCACCCTTGGAGAAAGCCGAGAGCATGATGATTCGCAAAACGGCTTCGCGGAGACGGTCCAGCAGAGAATTGCTCCGGCTGGTCTTCCTGAACCGAGGCACGCAGAAAGGATTCTTGCTCATGATTTTGATTCTGAGTTGTGTTGTATTGTGTGTGTTTGGTCTCACATGTTGTTTGTGGTTTTATATGGGTGTGTTTGTGAAGAAGTTATGAGAATCGATGCACATGGGGCACCTACCTAGTGCTATTTAAAATGTTCCTTAATGATTGCATTAAGGGTCCATATATTACCCTCCCAACCATTCGCAAGGTGTAACTTTTGGGTCGGTGCGGTTACTATTTATTTTTTACGTTGATGATATGTTGGCGTTACAAACTGTAACATATCTAAACACGTGTACTCGGTCGAGCGCATCGATGAACTTTTTATTTGGTTTCATTGTATCAAAGTAGCAACGATCAACTTTTATGTTCTTATTAATTCATTCTAGAAAATGAGTTGCACCTTATTGATACTAATGTTATTTTTAATTCCTTTAAACTTTGAAGTTTTAGTTAAATATGTACAAAAACAACATCTCTCATTTCAACTATGTTAGATCATGTTGTAGTGTACTATGATGGTTTACATTTTACATATAATATACTTAGTACAAATGTGGTACGACACATTAAATCATCATGAGACGCTACGCTACGGCCACATCTTATAGACAAAATCATCGTGTTGTTCTAATTAATGGTTATACATTCTAGTTGCATGGAATATTAATTAATTTTATCATTCAACCTGAAATTCCGCCATGTAACGGTCTCGTAATTGTTTGCAACTAGTGGTAGTACATCACATGATGAAGCATAACTTGCCCAGATTCCTCTGCTGAAATTCAGGACATAGCTCTTTTTTAAAAATAATCCATTTTATGAGAGGTGATGTGGGGTAAATCCGGATAAGTCAAAACTCTAGGTCAAGTGTGTAGAGCGGAGGGGCTAATAGTCAAATCGTGTAGTTCAAATCGTTTAAGTCCGAGGGTCCGTCGTCAGGTAGTCTGTTAGGCCCGCCAAAGTGTGGGTCCGGAGAGGGGAACTTTCAGGTTGTTTTCTCACTGTTCTGGATCTGGGGTCCGTCGTCAGTTAGGTCCGCCAAAGTGCGAATCCGGAGAGGGGAGCTCTCAGGTTGTTTTCTCACCGTTCTGGATCTGGGGTCCATCGTCCGGAGAGGGGAGCTTTCAGGTTGTTTTCTCACCGTTCTGGATCTGGGGTCCGTCGTCCGGAGAGGGGAACTTTCAGGTGGTTTTCTCGGAAATGGTCCATCTCATTAAAGTGGCCGGCAAAGTTTGATTCGGGCGTCTCCTGAGAACAAAGGAAGGGGTTAGACTTTGGCGGCTCGCCTTCGGACTAAGACTCAACTTGGGTAACTGGTTTATCGAATTATCTCGGACCCGAAACTTAGAGAGTGGATTTTGTAGAAGTAGTTGCATACCTTAATGAGTAGTAAATGCGGGCTATTTATAGGGGAAGCTCGGGGGACAAGCCGTCTGACTTCCCGGAACCTTGGCGGTTTGGCGATAGCGTGGCACGTGTTCTGGAGGTAGGTGGCGCGTTTATCACACGCTAGTTAGTGCAACTTCCATGTAGACGGGCCTTTTTAGTCGGCTGAGTCCGTCAGGACTTTAATGCCGGACTTTTTAGGGTCTTTTCCTTCATGATTTATATGAAATCCATTGCCAAGTTTGTGGGGGTCGGACCTACCAACAGTATGGCTCTCTTGTGCCGGGTGTTGTCCTGGGTGCCGGACTCTTTTTCACTGGTGGTGGCTAAAAGAGTTTCACGAGATCGGGAACGTTGTAGAAAGGTCTAATTTGTTGGACGGACTTATATGTCCATATCAAGAGGGATGCGAACAGTCCATACGTTTTTAAATCCTCATATTTCACTCTTAAAATGTCGAAATTTTAGCATCATATCTATAACTTTATAATAGCATTGTTAATTACGCTCTAGAATTTTATCTATGTTTAATTAAGCCTTATAAGGACACAATATTTTTCGGATTCGAGTAGTATGGGAATGAGGAGGGAGTACGTCGATGATGTTAATAAGTGACGAGATGACTCTGTCGCTTATCAACAATATCTTGTTGCAAAATGCTTGTTTGGAAGCTCGCCATATAATAACTATGTCGTATATCCATGTATGGTCTTCTCAAAACCAGGAATTGACCGATTGATTAATTATAATTGTGATATGAGTTCGTGCTTATTGATTGTTTTCCGATCATATGCTCGCATCTTGGCTTGTTTTCTAAACGAGCGGCGGATACTGTTTTGGTCAAGCTCAAACAATGAGAAGTTCAGGCTCGAATGGCAATAAGAGGTTTGGATAATTATGCTTAGTTCTCTTTATCTGAAAACTCATTAATTTCAGTTCAGTAGTTAAGATTCATTCGGTTCATTCAGCTTCGCTTAGTTATTTTTTATACTACAATTCAGTTCAGTTTAGTTCATATCAGTTCAGTTCTGTTCAGACAAAGAGAACAGAGCCTTAGTACACAATTAATTAGAGTACTAGTGTAATTTTGTAAAATATTGACCTGAAATAATCCTACCGTAAATGCATATGATGTATTTGTAGATTTCCTATTTTGTGTATCATAAATGTAGGTTACATGTAACGACCCGACTACTAATCGATCGAGTCGACCTTCCACGGCTGGTTACCCATGGTAATACTCTTGGGTGATATCTTTGCACATTATTAATGTCCTTTCACGCGCACTTTGTCCTCACTCGTGCGTAAATCGGGAGACTTCTCAGTTTGTTACCCATCTTAAGTTTGCTCTAGAGCAAGCATATCACTCGGACCCATGATTAATCGTGCCGGCCCAAATGATCGAGGCTCGGCCCATTATTAGTCCGGGTCGTTGCATTACATATTTAATGCATGAATTGGTTTAAATTATATCATTTGCAAGACTTGCAAAAACATGAATTGGAATGCCTATATTTAATATTGTTTTTACGGTTGCTCAATAATATGAGGAGTTTATCGTAGTGCCAACTATTTTGTTGTTTGCTCCTTGCTTATATTTTGTTCTTTTATCCTAAATTTAAAGATAGTGATTATTATATGACACCACAGAGAGTGGTCTGATAGGCTGATATCTGCAAGACTAAACAAGGTCTATATTTGTCCAGGCCAACATGGTTTGTCAATGGTCATGATTCTTATTATCAAACGGTTTGTTAGATCTATTTCGCCATTTTCATCAGAAGCGATGGGTTACATCGCCAACCCATCACATGAGAGTGAGACCACCGAGTAGCACCGTCGAATTTTCCTTTTCAAACAATCCTCATGGTCTTCCACAAAATTATGATCAACAGTAATGCAGGCAAAAAGTCTCTCAATTTTTTTGAATAATAAAGTTAATCGAACAAACAACTTGATCGTTTATGTTTAATTGCAAAAATCATGTTTTTTTACAGTTGAAAAACCAATGCTAGATGTGATATGGATTTTATTGTAATTTAGATTAATTATATATTTGTCGTAACTTGGGCTAGCCTGATTTTGCTCATGCACCGTTGCGATAGCTTATGGCTGCATCAGGGGCTCAGGGCTAGAGGTGTTATTCGGGCCGGTTCGGGCCAGCCCGCAACAGCTCGCTCCATTTAATGGAGCGGGCCGGTCCGGCTCAATTTTAAAACGGGCCGGTCCGGGCCGGGTTTTTTTGTCAAACCCATGGACCGGCCCGGCCCCTTAGCCCACTATGTCCATGGGCCGGGCAGGTCCGGGCCTAACAGATTTTTTTTTTTTTTTTTTCCTTGTATTAGGGCGTGGGGCTGCTGGAAGAATCAAGATTCAAGAAGAATTGAAGAAACCCTATTGGGCTTACTTTTGGAGACTTGGACTTGGGCCAATGGAGAATGGACTTTCATATTGGAGTTGGACTTGAGATATATAAATCCAAAAGCTCGAAAATAACATATAAACGGACGTTTCTTACCGGGATAAATGGATCGGGCCTTACCGGTTCACGGGCTAATTCGGTCCCGGGCCGGTCCGGTCCCGGGCCTCCAAAAAAAGGCCTCTGTGGCCCATATAACTTAAATGTACATGGGCCGGTCCGGGCCAAATATTAAGCGGGCTGGTCCAGGCCGGTTTTTAAGCGGGCTGGTCCGGGCCGGTTTTTAAGCGGGCCGGTCCGTGCCGGGCTGTTCTGCGACCGGCCCAGATAACACCTCTAGTCAACTCGTTCAACAACTCATATTGAAATAGAAATGTAAGTACATAAGTCCGAATCACTTCTCTATAATAGCGTTACATATGTCCACTTCACTCGTTTCTCCACATCACATAATTTAATCATTGGCTTGACGAATAGATCATTTACCCCATAAAATACCTCACGTTTTATTCTATTATTTTAATTGATCCATGTGCCATTATGAAACGCAACTAATATTTCGATAATTTAACTATAGATAACAACAATATTTTATCTTGTCAATCTCCTCATCATATCATATTTACTAAACATAGATTTGTTCTTCATTGTCACATGAACAGGTGCCATCTCCATCTTCACAATATTAAGAATATTTAAAACAAAAACATTAATCTGGCTCTCACTATGCAGTTGCATACCAGTGAAAGAACTTATGTTATGTACTTTATGTCATTAGTCATACTCATTGCACAATATCAATCAATAGAAGTTTACAAGTGAATGTGTATTTATGTTTGCAAAACACAAAAAACAAAAAACAATAGTATTATTATGTATTCTTCTTAATCCATCCAAACACAGATTACCAGAAAAAGAGAGAATTTTACAATTTCCATCATTCTCTCTCTTTTTCTACCTTCCTACAATCTCTCTAATGCACTGATACGTACAATCCTCCTTTCATCCATGCCTGCTATTCTTTCTATCAAAAATAGCACAATCTCTCTAATGCACTCGCCTGTTCGAGTTTAATCAACAGCTTAACATGTTACATTAATTAATCACGAACACGAACATATAATATATTGTTCGGTAGTTCGCGAAATGTTCGTGAGCAAATTATATCTATAATAATTTTATATATGGAGTATTATTTATATATGGAGTATAATATTTTCTAACATAATCTATCATTTCCATTTTCCACATAAGTTATAATACCAGCAGGTCGGACACATATTTTAATATAAAAGTGAATAAAGTAAAAAAGATGATATTAGAATAGGAAAAAAGATGAATACAGTAGGAGAGATAGTAAATAAAATATGAAAGGGAAGAAATAAAGTATTTAATGAGATTTTTCATTAAATGAAGAAGAAGTTCAAATTGGGACGTCTCAAAATGAAATACGGGAAGTTGAATTTGGGGCGGAGGAGGTATTTTTCTAACCTAAACTACACAAAACCTATAATAGTTGGCGAACTGTTCGTGAACATGTTGAAACCTTAACGAACTGAACATGAACAAGTGTTGAGATGTTCGACGAACATGAACATGACATATGTTAACGAACAAACGTTCGTTCGGTTCGTTCGGTTCGAAATACACCCCTAGATATATACAACAAACATGGCTCTCACATGGGACTTTATTTTTCGGATTAACATATTCATACTTTTGAACTTATAACTATAAGTGGTGGGGTTTCTATTAATTTTGTTTTCAAAGTTGCAAAATATTCAAAAAGTGCATTTCTTTAATCCAATTTATAACCTTTTTTTCCTGCTATATTTTAGTAATTGTGTTGTCTTGGAAAATCTTCTGCGTGCATGGAATGTCATTAAAATATTTGTTCCTTGCTTTTGTGTCTCTTGACTTTGCCATTATTACAATTTGAATCCCATAAATCCATTATTGTCGAGTGGCACAAAAGTTGTGTTATTTGCAAGTCAATGGGATTTCTAGTTGCAGTTTCCGTCGATCAATCTTCCATTTTTCCCTTTCTAGGGATAACATGGAACCTGCAAATGTTACCCACACCGACATGTAATATATCAATTTATGATTTTACAAATACTATTTGAGATTTTACATAGTTGAAGTTGAATTTTGTTAAGAACAAAAAAGTCAAGGGCAACTGGCCGGGACAGAGGGAGTAGCTTCAAAGTGCAGGGGTACAAGAGAGGGCATAGTGGGACGTTCGCCCTGCATTTAAAAATAGAAATGTATATGTAATATTTTAAATAATTTTAGATTTCCTTAGAACTTTGAATAGTTCCACATATATAATTTGGCCTATTGAACTTAATTCGGGATTCGAACATAATGCACCAGAGCATCTTGACTATTGAGTAAGTTGCATTTGTGATGAACATGCAATTCGTATGGACCACGTATGCGATAACTATATGCAAAGCTCTCGATTGCCCTATAAGAATTAATGTAGGCTAAAAACATCGCACTTTGAGTTTATAGTGTCCGTTCCAAGTCAGAAGGGGAAAGAAATGTGCATTGTATGCCTCTGTCTCGCAAGTTGACTTGGTGCGGTTTCCATTTTCATGAATACAAATTTCGACTTCTAGGGGATACCAATTTATCAACTTTTTAACAGTTTTTAGATTGAGTATCATCGTGGATGCGACATACAGTTCGAACTTCAAAGTATCCGATAGGTTTTGCAAAGAATTATACATAACATTCGCATAAGGGAGTCTTCTTAGATAGGCTGGGAGTCATATATACATGTATACCGTTTCCAATATTTTGTCGGAAAGATTCAATAACAAATTGTAAGTAAAGAGAACAATATCATACTGATAGTACATATTTGATACGGTTGGCGTGTGATGTCATAACTAACAAACCTAAAGATCCAATCAATCGTTTGAATTGGTATTCGTCTCTATTCGACTTCAATCTATCAAATCTCACAAACTAAACCAAAGGCAGGGTATAGTGCAAGGCAACCAGACCATTTCAAGACGACAAGAAAGATTCATATTAAGTCAACTCCCACAAGAAAAAGATGACGTCAGCGGCCACGTCATCTCCCAAACTCCAGCTTGTACAATCCCCTTTAAGTACCTCCATGTGCCAACTAGTTTTTTTTATCTCAAGATCAAAACAGAAACAAGTTTCCATTTTACTCACTCACTCACATATTCATAACACAAAACCTCAAAGAACTGAACTGAAGCAATGTTTGGCCAAAATCATAACCAATACTACTATGACTACTCCATGGACTTCAATGCCGAATTCCCATTACCGGAAACCACCACCGCATTGCCACCGCCCCCATTGATCCTGCCTACACTTTCCATTCCCGACCACGATTCCATCTCCGCGCTGAGGTCAGAGGTCGGATACACCAGCAGCGGCTGCAGCAGCTACGGCGGTTCTCCTAGTTCGGTTACACATAGCCCTACTTTGTTCCAAAGGAGCATTAGTAGCCACTCTCTTCAGAAGGGCAACTCTGAAGCCTACTCTCCCATGAACTATTCGGCGCAATGCCTCTATGATTTAGAAACCAGTCCTGTTCGGAAGGCATTGAGCACTGGTGATCTGCTGGTAAGTAATTCATGGGCACCGAATCTCCTTGTGTTTCTAGAAATCCTGAAGATTCACACGAGTGCAACGAAAATAACATAGGGAGATTCCACGCATATTACATATTACATATTACATAGATTGATTGATACAAAATGACAATAATACGAATACATAATGTCAATGTAACAGGTCATAAACATGCCGCAAGGCAGTCAGCGTTCCAGCAGTCCGTTGGTGAACGAGACTAGTATAATCGAGAGCATGAGCAGAGCAACTCGATACAGTCCAGAGGAGAAGAAAGAAAGAATCGAGTGTTACAGAAGCAAGAGGAACCTCAGAAACTTCAACAAGAAGATCAAGGTTCATTACATATTCCTAATTCCATACTATGTTACTTTCAACGCATCATGAGAAAAAGAGAAGGAAAACAAAAGGAATTTTAGGCATTGCAGCAGTGTCATAATGGAACAGAAGGAAAATAACATGATGTTAAAGTTATCACATTGGCTACAGATTATCACTGTTTAGTGTTTATTGTACTAAGAAAATAATTCGACTTGACAGCGTTATCCTCACACTTAGAAATTATGTTCACATGTATGGATACTTTCTAGTTGTTATCTGAAAAGGTTTTTCTAGTTGAAAACTCACATCAGATTTTATGTCAATCAGTACGAGTGCAGGAAGACGTTAGCTGACAGCAGGCCGCGGATAAGGGGAAGGTTTGCGACGAATGATGAAATCGAGAAGACACCTCAAAGTGAGTGGGATGGTACAGGTGCAGAAGATTATGAAGAGGAAGAGGAGACCTGGATCCATCTTCTTGATTCACTTTCAGCTAATCTGATGCCTTAAAAGTCAAGAATTTCCATAGATTTTTATGTTTAGGAGCTCTCTGCAACTGTTAGTTTTCGTTTAGTTATGATTTATGAACTTTCTAAGAAGTATGTCACATGCAAGTTGCAACATGCTTAATGTAATTACAATCATTGCACTGATCTCAGTTTCCATAGCTTCATAAAGACTTCTTTTTTTTTCTTTTGCGTCATGTTAAGCTTAAAAGTTGAAAGGTTAAACACGAACCGAAATCCTTAAAGTTTTGGGTCACACGCAGCTCGCGAGTGGACCCCAATTGAAAATGATTTGCGTGTGCCCCACTAGAAAAATGAAATCAATTTGAACTTAAAATGATTTGTTAGTTATCGTGTTAGAAGTTACAAGTGCGTTCACAAGACTCTTAACGCGTGGAGAATTTGACAGGCAGAAAGCGAGTGATGATACTATCTAAGGGCACATTCATCCCACAAACAACAGGGTTGCTAATGGTGTATTGCAAATAGTAGTGGCTGGATTTCATAGGTCAATAAGTAGTGGCTTTGGATTAGTGTAAAAAAAAGATTCGAGAATAGCAAGTATAAGTTCGTATGGTAATCATTAATTGTGGAAAAAGGAGTGTTTGAGATGATCATCAAACAGTTTGCTGTAACCATGGGGTAAGCTGTTGAAAATTGAAATGAATGGAGGGAAGATGAATGGGAATAATTTGATTAGACATCTAAAATGCGATTTGACATGATTTGACGGTTCCTAAGTAGTCTTTTACCTCAGATTAAATCTCCAGATTACTACAGTGGAACGGTAATTAATAATATTCTCGTGTGAATGTTCTTCGTTACACCAGAACTAACTCTGTATCCAAAACTTTCTATAGATAAATAACTAACAACCAAATCACGACAAACACTCTGCTTGTGCGGGCTATCTTTGAGCTGATTGTGCTTCTTTTTCCCATGCCCCGGAGCCAACTTTTCAAGAGTATAACTAGAGTTACACCGTCGCAGTTTTTTAGTTACACTGGTACACCCTTTAAAAGAGGAGCAACTTTTGACAGACACCGGATTAACATCACATATTTAATGATAAATATAACATGTTTAGCCACAAACATCACATGTTCAGAAATGTAGGTGATGCAAATATAATACTTGTAGGTTTATTGAACACACGATGCATAAAGCTAAAAATATGATGTTTGTAGTTAAACATGTAATGTTAATCCGGTCTCTCCGAGATACGGTCTCTCGTAAAAGTTTGTACCCATAGAATACGTGGGATCCATATATTATGTGAGAGACGGGGGGTTGTGCCCCTAGCATCTAATAATCCGATAGTTGGTTAGGTGTAATAAGTGTCCAATGAAACAACGAAGCTTAGGATTCCAAAGCTTTTGAACTTCAGAAGCTTCCGCCTCCGAAAATGAGCATATGATTGATGAGATCAGGGGTGAAGGGAGGTGTGATTGTTCCTAATATTAGAAGTGGATGTTCAAATTATGGGATTAACACGTTCACATGGTTGATTGCCATTACATTTGAAAATTTGCACAAAATGTACGTCCCTAAGTAGAAGCCATGATTCACAGGTCATCCCACCATGTTTAGAATTCGACCCAAGACAAAAACTTGTTCTAAAACCGTCTAAAGATTTAGCCACATCCTTCAATACTATGAATAACTACACCACCACCGAGTCATGTTCCAATAATCTGCACATAACAAACACACCAAAACTTAATGCATATGCCACTAATTTGCACTCGTCTAACTGTTATACCGTGCAACACAAGTTCTTCCTCACCCCAATGCATAAACAGTTCTTTAGCAATGTCGAAAGAACAACAATGCTAACGTGCACATGCTCATCTCCCCACCTGACTCCGGACAAATGTCCCACAATCAAGGAAAATTATGACACCATTATCATTTTCATTAGTACTATACTAGTAATTAACACTCCAAAAAGGCAGCTTACGAAATTCATGCGAAACCTCGTGTTCGGCTTTAGGAGCCACACAACGTATTTAATATTGCAAAAGGCAACACATTTCACAATCTCTTGATGCTAATCATTTGGTCTCTCATGTTACTGAATCATTAGAGTCAGTAAACAAATCATTAACAATGTGAAACCATCTCATAGCAGCAGCTATTTGCACTCAGAATCTCAATCTGCAAGTGTCTAAGTAAAGGCTAATCATTATTAGATGGCCCCTAAGAGTGGGGAGAACGGGCGGTCGGTTCTTGCCGGCACTATGTTTACCAAAAGTCATGTGAGAAAATTATGCCTAGTGAACTAGAAAAAAGTTAACTAAGATTCTACTTATTGCTAATAGCCCTATAGATCAAACAAAACAAAACAAAAAGGAAGATGTTAGAAGCAGGACATATCTTACTAAACGAAGTACTACAATTTTTTGAAAAATTACAAAATAAAATCGATGACCCTTGAAGTCTATCCCTATGAAGCCTATTCGCACTTCACAGTAGGGAAGTATATGTGGATCCAACTATATTTTGAAAGAGGACTCCATACTTTTTTAAAGTGTGTAAAAATGACATTAAACTCTCCTACAATATAAATGCGCCACATCAAACTTAAAATAACACTTTAAAGTTTAACACATCGAACGAAGATTATGGGTGTTACGTCAGGTAAATTTTCTTTACACTAATGCATTAAAAATATTTTTGATTTTTTTAATTGTTTTTAATTTAAAATTGGTCGGATTCCAGCATAGCCGCCGTTATAGGCACTTGCCTGCAGACGTCTTGTATATAAGAGTCATCTTATACATTTTCAAGGAATTGACTTGTGTGGTTTGGCAGGTTTTGAGCAGTTCTAATAAAATTGGCATAGATTTTATACACACATGAGCAGTCAAAATTGTATATGCCACGAGACCTAGTTATGTGTGAGTGAAATCAAATTTCCAATTGAAGTTGAGTATGACTTGTGTGTTTTAATAGATTTGAGACATACAAATCACGAAATTCGAAATTCCTAGTAAACTAGACTCGTATATCTTCAAAACGATATATGCTACAAGGCCTAGATATGCGTGAGTGAAATCAGATTATACATATAGTAAAATTAAAACTGGTGTAGATTCTTCCAGTTCAAAATTTGGTCCCCTTGTTATATGATCAAATAAGTCAGTTATTTGTCCATAGGTATCATTTTAAACAAAGTTCAACTGTCAAAAACACAAAAAGGACATACAGGTAGTCATTTTTTCAATTTCCTGCCATTTAATGGTTCAATTTTCAGATTATTGACTATGTTGTTTTTGCTGTATTCTAAAGCTTTTATAAGATACTTCTATGTCCCTCAATAGTTCTAAACTTCATTTACAAACTTACACTTGCATTTGATCAGAATTAACCTATAGGATGTCATTTTTTCAATTTTTTATTAATTTCCCTGCATTTTTGAATGAATTTTGAAGGAGCAGTTATGAAGGAAGAATTTGCCTAAACTTTAACAAACAAAAACAATCTCATGCATATTGAAGTTTCATCTTTCATTTGCAGAAGTCAGAATTAACAGGTTATCAAGAAACAGAAAATCAACAGTCAGAATTTCGAACAGGGTCTGGCAGTCACAAGCTAAACCACCAGCTTTAACATATGTGAAACTGTGAAAGAGAGTTGACAAATCGAAACTATGGGCAAGAGCAATGAAACTAGTGCAATGAAACTAGTGGCAGGAGTTAAAAATCATGCTCGAATTAACAATCTATCGGCATAAGATTTTCTAAGTATATAAAAAGAAACTGTAAAATAACAAAATGACAGGATCCAAGAAGATTACCTGAGGACAGAATAAGTTGGATCCTTTGCTCTAGTAGTAGTAGTAATAATAATAATAATAATAATAATAATAATAATAATAATAATAATAATAATAATAATAATAATAATAATAATAAGCAATCTAAGCTATGATAAAAGCCTATGCTAATGAGTTCCTATAATTTTTGGAAAGATACTCTGGAAAAAAGCAATTGCCAGCAGCCACTCTACCTGCACTATTTTAACTGGAGGAAGAACAATTAGGTCCCCCTTGAGAAAGAATGTCCAGGCACATGGGAAGCATTACCTTTCAATCAACAAGTCTAACTAACATTTTATAAGTGTAGGTGGCTTTCTCATTTATAGCTTTTTAATATATCAAGCATTCATGCAACTGATTCAAATAATAATTGAAACTCAATCCACCATCAAGAGACAAAGTATGAACCTTTTGGTTGCCCAAAGAGTCATAAGGTAATTGTAGGGTAACTTACATGAGTTTTTTCCTGCACTCAGCTCTTCCATTTCAAGCTCAAGATTTGCACAAGGTTTTCCAATTCATTGTGTTAGACATGGCAAATCAGGTATACGTGAGCTACTCAATTCATTGTGTTAGACACAACAAATCAGGGATACGTAATGTGACACTAAAGCTACATAAACCTGTTTCCCTTTTTCTATCCTCCACGTCATCAATTGATCCTTTTCCAAATTTGATTGTGCTTCTTTCTCAGTTTAACATCCAGAAGTCTTGTACATCTACCGGAGATGTTGGTGATACACTCCAGCAGTGGCTCACCAGCTGGGTGAACGTGTCTCACCTCACACCCATTTTTGGGGTGATATTTTATTTTCGTCTTTTTTATCTATTATGTATGTTCTATATTAATAACATTAGATGTCATTTTCTTTTTTAGTTTCATGTAGAAATACTTCCAGCACATACCAAGAAGAGTTTGTGTATAATTTATTCAATATTAGTATTATATAATCTTCATCAATTGATGTGATTTTTGTATTTATGATAAGTTTATTTTATTTTTATTTTTATTTGGTGTAATGATAACTTTATTTGATTACATTAAAACATGTAGAATGTAATTGCAAACTAATCAAAAGATAAATGGGAAAAGGTGGGTTATTAAACTACTGGAAATAGTCTATAGTTGTAGGCTTGTAGCTATTCTGATGGCCACACCCTACTCGACCCAATTTAAACAACTATTTAAATTTTTTAAAAAAAACCATCCTGCCGCTGAAGCAAGACATATACTCATAATCAGCCCTAATTCAAACTTTTATATATCAAAATACATTTTTATCTATCTATCATCATAAGTCAATGAACTGGTCATATAAAATACTTTTTGTCAGTTTACAAAGCCAGCAACTAACCCTATCCAAATACATCCAGACAAACAAACCACCCTAAAGTTACTTCACTAAGTCCTTCAGCACGGAAAAGCTTCAGAAAATATTAAGTCAGGTCATTGGTTACCACAGTGAGAGTTTACAAATAAAAATATTTAAGCGAGTTATATTTTTAACTTTTTTAGGGATGCTCCACTTATTTTGGCAGATAAATTCACGGATAGATGGAGACTGGAGAGTGATAAGACAGAGTAGGAGAGAGTTGTTGCAAAAGGAAACATTAGTTTTCTGGAACCCTTGTAAAGACAATGTCCCTGTATGTGCAGATGCTGGTGAAGTTCATGATTGGAATCCATAAAATAATCCGAGTTATTATGGTGAACCTTTAAAGGAGTAAAATTTGCAGAATTAAAGATTTACACTATGGAGATTCCATAAAGAATAAAAGGTTTGTGATAACAAAATCAAATACCATTTAGGATGATTGAGCTACTACTCCTAATAGATACTATTATGAGCAACTCTAAACCTACATTCCAATTGTCATATATAATGAGTAAACAAAACTTGTATGAGAGGAATCTTACAAAATAATTAGTGGCTTCTACTTCTGAGGCTTCTTCTTAAGGGGCTTGTAATTCAAAAAATGCTTGAAAGGAAACAAAATAGATTGCCGAGGTTGCTTTCGTTTTCTTCTCTCTCTTCCTGCAAGCGAAGAATATTTTATTGTCATTGGAAAGATAACATGTTCTATTATACTCAAGGATCAGGCTAACGCTAATATAGAAGAAAACCAGGTCACATGGAATCAATAACAGATGCTGAAGTAATAGAACAATTCAAAGCCAATTTTAGGTTTGGAACAGAAGATAACATGAAAGAGCTCCTATAGTTAGTACTTAGTAGTCTTATAAAGTAAAAAAGGATAGACAATAGAATATACCTTCTGGGGATTTCACGTGGACTAGATGACTTGGGATAGGCCCGTTCGGCCTGCAGTCAGTTATCACATCCTCTGAGTTTGTCTCCTTGAACTTTGCTTTAAGATTTAAGCATTCTGTGGAGTGTAAGACTTCAAATGCTGCATGGCCACTAATTGCTTCCTTATGGTGTTGTTCCTCCTCCATATAGATAGCCCGAGTAGTTTCATCAGATGATACCAATGATTGGCCTCTTCCATTTTCACAGTCCATCTTGTTTGCAACTTCATCCACTGCCAAACCTTCCTCACTACACATGCCTACATCAGAAACGGGAGAAACTTCACCTTTAACTGTGGCAACAAGAGCTTGTCCACCAGGTAAAACATTTCCTTCACTGCATTGTGTCGGTGCATCTTGTGGTTGTGTTTCAGCTGCAACATCTACGCCCAAAACAGGTTGCAAATTATTGCTTGAAACAGCTATAGCTTCTCCAGAATCCGTACAAGCACCAGTATGAGCGGGATAACATGATGAGAAACTTTTAGAACCACATGCCTGGATTACATTCCTTGTTTTATTTGAAGTAGAGCTTTCTGGGAGAAGCACATCAGCAACTAGTCCTTTTTTACCTGAATCCAGTGAAATACTTGGCTCTTCTGAAATGGAGGCTTCAGAAACATCTGAAACGCCCCGTGATGGACTTCGAACACCAGGAATATATATTTGGGCAAGTTGATTAGTAGAAGCATCAATGTTGTCCTGATTTTCAGAATTAGGCTCTAGCTTTTCATGCATGTTATTATCTATACCTTTGAGTGTGTCACGAACTGTAACAGCCCCCTCAGTCTCTGTGACTGCAGATAATTCATTGCCCAAATCTCGTGGATCTGGAACAGCCTTAGTCAGAGGCAATACATCCTTGAGCTGCAGACCATGTGCAGGCAAGCCATTCATAGCCGAGCTGAAATCTATGGCTTTAACAGTTTTTTTTATTGTGCTGGACGGTGAGAATGCTTTCTTCAGGTCATCTAAGAGCAAGTCTCCATCACCACTAGATATAGGATCCCAATCAAGCCACTCTTTAATTGAAGATTTTTCTGAATTAATTTGACTACCTGATGGCATAACTTCGACCTTCACAGCCTCCTTATAAAAATGTTTTTTCCTTAATGCATTAGCTAGGAGAGATCTAACCGAGCAAAAAAAAAAAAAAAAAAAAAAAAAAAAAAAAAAAACAGAATAGATCAGTTGGTGAAAGTAGAACTTAAAAAGAGACCCTTAAAAGTTCAAAACATACCGACAATTTTTTGAAATTGCTGCTTTAGCACGCTCAATTGACAGTCCAAGAAGTGAGGCAAGATTTGCTACATCTTGTGGACCCCTAAGTTCAGTCGCGGAAGGGGCAGCACTGGAGAAAATTATATTCTTTCCTCGTGTCCAATCAACTAGTAACTGAAAGATTACAATGTTAGCACTTAGCACGACTTACAAAAGATAAATCCAGTAGGGAAAAAGAAAGGACTCTCAATCATGGACAGGCAGGGATAAATAAGAAAGATAGTAAAAATAGCATACCCAGTCCGTGACATCACATTAACATGCCATCTAATTTCTAACAGTATACAAGCATCTCAAACTGAACACAATCATGAAAATGATATGATATGATATGCATCAATTATTATGTGAACAGAAAAATATATACAGTTATAATTATAAATAATAAGTTGCAACAAAAATTACAAATTCATCAAACTCACCTTGCAATTGGATATAATCTGCCGCCTTGATTGTGCATCGATAATAAGGCCAGAATACGCAATCTCGAAGTACACCCCCCCCTCTGCACATGAAACAAGCTAAGAACGTCACTCTCAAAACCAAAAAGATGCGAAGAGACTTCAAAATGCTCAAAATCAAGGAATTCTCAAGCATTATGCACCAAGCAAACCTAATCAAGTTTCTAAATGAAACAGCATGACTATGCCAAACATGCCACATTGTTACAGGTACCACCAATATGACTATGTTCTAGGACAGCCCGTACTAGTATTGAGTTTGTTGCAGTGACAGACAAATGTTCCCATCGTTATCAATCTATCATCACCTAGCCTCAGCAAATAACTTTCATCAGCATGACGAAAGAACTAATCCATTTTCACAACAACAACGGCTTAAACAAAAACGCAAAGCTGCCAAAAGCTCCAGTGCCAGTTACAGACTAGCTGTAAGTCTTATGCTAAGCATGAAGCAAATAAGCTCAAACAAATAGAGCAGGAGACCTTTAGAGCAGCTTTAACCATTGGCTGCTTCAACCTGAACGGCAACTTCTCCGCAAAATCAATCGCAATGATATCCACCTAACACACATTTAACACACAAACATCAACACCTGATAAAAACAAAAGTAAGCTGCTGCAAAGCATGTAAACTGACAAGCAAAATCAACAATTAACAAAACCTCTGACGTCTGACAAGCTTGATCAGAGGCATTCTGATTCATCGGCCTAGCTGCAACAATGTCATAGCTCCTGAGGATCGGATTCCCCGAATTCAGCGCGGAAGCTTGACTCTGATTATCCACCACCACAGACAAACGAGTGTACTGCCGGAAAGGAGACGAAACGGGGACGTTTAACAGGTTCCGGTGAAATTCAACACTGGCGAGAAAAGCTGAAGATGAGGAGATATTGGAAGTCAATTTGGGGATAGGGTAGAGAGAGGTGCAGCAGCGGTGTGAGTCGGACATTACGCCTTTGAGAGTCCGATTGAAGGCTACACCGGTGTAGCCGAGCTCCATGGCTTTGAGAGTCAGCTTTAGGCGGCGCATGTTTAGGGCGGACTTGTCGGTGACGTGGCGGTCGGACTCGTGGTAGGGTATGTTCAGGTCGAAGTAGCCCATTCTCGCGGCGGCGGCGACTGGTGGAGAAAAACCGGTTTCGAAATTTGTTACTGGTTTTGGGTTAAGAGATGTTTTAAGCATACGAACCGCAGACAAATTGTTACTTGCATTATCAAAGGAAAATGACAATGCCTTCTCTTTTAAATTCCAATGTGTAAGAGTTCTAATCATTTGACTATGGATCTCTTGACCCGTGTGTGGATGTGGTAGTTCAACAAAGTCAATAATACGTTTTTGCATAATCCAATCATCATCAACCCAATGAGCAGTAACACACATATAACTTAGATTACACCTACCAGTCCACAAATCGGAAGTAAATGAAAACTTGCAAGACAAAGAATTAAAAACACCGTTTAAAATTCCACAATCCTCTTTAAATAAACGCATGCCATCATTGTAAAGAGTACTACGCGGAATTCTTTTCCATTGTGGTTGTAAAGCAGTTTGCACATAATTTTCATAAACAGGGTCTTCCGCAAAAGAAAAAGGGAGTTCTTTTTGGACCACATACCTTACCGTGCATTCCCTAGCCCGCTTGTGACTGTATCGCCAATTTTCGACTTGACCAGCTGATAGACCTTTGTAAATGTTGTTGACTCAATCCTTCGCCACCATCGTCATCCCATCCTGGATGTTTAGCAAAATGGCGTGACAGAGTACCTGTGCCAGAGCCATTCCTGTGAGTAAAAGTTTGCGCACAAAGACGACATTTTGCAATTTCCTTCTCCTTATCTTTGTCAAATAATAACCAAACTTTACTAGTGAGTTTTCGTTTTCTGCCCGATTCTAAAGGCGCATCACTAGGCTCAGCAGTGTCATCATCATCAGAAACACGAATGGGTTCTTCTGATGCACTATTACTACGACTGAACATAAAGTTTTCATACTCTAATCTACTTGTAAAAGTCATTGGTTGACCATCAATAGTAGCCTTTATAACATTTGAAGAAACTGATTTTGAAGATGAACTATTAGCTTGAGAAGCTTTTGATTTTTTCATTATAGTGATAAAAATAACGAATACGGTAAAAAGTAAAACTAACTAACAGAAAACAGAGTAACACTGTAACAGTACTACTGGTCACTGGACTTGAAAAAAAAATTCAGAAATCGGAAATTCGGAATAGAAGCTTGTTGTAGAATGTAGACTTAGAGATTCAGAAATTAGAAGAGAGTAAGGGAAAGGGGATTAAGAAAAAAGAGTAGAAGTGTAGAAGATTAAGATTAAACTCACCTATTTAAATAGATGAGGAGGAAGTCTCGGTCCGACCGTTGGGGCTTTGGGCGGCGTGAGAGCAGCGTGAAGATGATTAGATGGTTTGGGGCTTTGGGCGGCGTGAAGCCGTGAACTGATGAGAATTGAGATTTGAGAGGAGAGCAGTCAGCAGCGTGAAGACTGAAGAACTGAAGATGAGAATGAGAGCAGCGTGCAGGAAGTCTTCAAGAACTGAAGATGAGAATTAGACCATAAATATCCATAACCACCCAAGCACCAAAACACCCAACCTTATCAATAAATAATTAATTTCTCTATCCTTCACATACCCAACCTCCAACCAACCCAACCACAACAATAAAATTCAAGTTTATCCATGACCACCACCAACCCAACCCATTCAATAAATTTTATTATTCTTTTCATTATTATCATAAAATAATTTTAATATATAATTAAATATAATAGTAAAATATTGAAATATTAAATAATTATAATATATAATAATTATAATATAATATTAAAAATATTAATTTAGTTTGAAAAATTAAAATACAAGGTGATGTGGCAATTTAAAACTACATTACAGAATTACATGGAAAAAAAATTACAACGCTTCAAATGTAAATGCAAAATAAAAACGTCTTGAAAGATAAAAAATTGAAAAATTACATTCATTCTCCTCATCATTAAAATGCTCCCATATGTGCTCAATTAAATCGTCCATAAGTTCCTTGTGACTATTTACATTGCGAAGTTGGTCCTGTTAGTATATCTATTAGACTTGCAATACGTTGATGGAGTAGTTGAAAATGGGATCAACAATAACGGCTTCTTCATCTCGCATTCACATGTCCGGACGATCTTTCATGAATTGATTGGGATCGGTATAGTTTAGGTAAGTGTCTCTTTCATCTTCAACTATCATATTATGGAGGATGATGCTGACAATCATAATTTGACCAATGGCATGTCGATCCCATATAAGACATGGATGTTTAATAAAGAGAAACGAGCTTGTAGAATACCAAAAGCCCGCCAACATCTTTCCTAATGACCTCTTGGATTAGCAAATAACTTGTGCTTGCGAATAATTGGAGACTTAATAGATTTCACAAATGCACCCATTCGGGATAAATTCCATCGGTGAGGTAATATCCCATATTCCTTTCACGACCATTAACGATGTAATCGATTTTCGTGGCACTACCGCTAAAATATCATTGAAAGCAGAGATTTGTGTAGCACATTAATATCATTGTTCGCACTGGGTTCCAAAAATGCATGCGGATCCAACAATCTTCCGACGCAATGACTTCCAAAATGATTGTTGGCTTTCCACTTCTTCCTGACATCGCCACCTTGACGGTAGGACAATTCTTCCATTCCCAATGCATGCAATCAATACTTCCCATCATTCCTGGAAATCCACGGCGTTCACCAATATGTAGAAGCCGCGCCATGTCTTCTTCGGTTGGACTCCTGAGGTATTCATTCCCAAAGTTGGCAATTACGCCCTCTACAAACTTCATAACTGATTTTCTTATCACACCTTTCGCTCATTCGAGGATTCATCATCTGCGTCTGGTGGTGTTCCATAAAGTAAAACTCTTATAGCGGCAGTACATTTTTGAATCAAAGACATACCTAATCGACCAGTGGCATCCCGCTTTTGTTGAAAATATTCATCTGAACTGAGCTTTTCCATTATACGTTCGAACACATGCTTTCTCATTCGAAACCTCCGGCGGAAAACGTCTTCCGGGTAGATTGGTTCCGGGAAGACTGAGAAATACATTTTGTAAAAGTTTTGATGGCCTTCCTCACGAATTCGTTCAATATGCCGCCTCCTAGCTCTAATATTGTGGTTTGTAGGCTGTAACAACAGAGTAGTAGGAATTTGGGAGACCACATCCTCGACAATGCGGTCAAGTGTTTGGTTTTGTTGTACAACACGTTCTTCCCACTCTTCTTGAGAATCATCACCCGAATTAGAACCATGGAATATGTTCTCATTCGATGACATTATTTTAGGTGAAGAAATGGAAGGGATGAGGAAGACTTGAGTGTGAGTATGGTAATGATCTCAGCCACATATAAAGAGATGGACCTGAGCCATTCTTGAAGAATCATATCTTGCAGAAAATATATTGGACTATAGTAGGTTGGACTCTAGTGGATTGGACTATATCTTGAAGAATCATATCTTGCAGAAAGTAGATTGGACTATATCTTGAAGAATCATATCTTAAAAAAACGAAAGTAGACAATAGATTTTTCAGATGATTTGGACAATGCACTGGCAAAGGATAAAAAAGTAGAAGAATCATGTCAGATATCTTGAAAAAAAATGAAAGTAGAGTATACACTTTTCAGATGATTTGGACAATGCATTGGCAAAAGATAAAAAAGTAGAATAATCATGTCGGATATCATGTCAGATATCTTAAAAAAACGAAAGTAGAATAGACTAGGAATTAATATTACATAAGCAGAAATTAAAATTACATAATAATACATAATCAAACACAACTAAAATAACACGAAAACATAGTACTACATAACAACAACAGAAAACAAGGAATTAGAATTACAGATAGGTCATGTGCAAACCCAACAGGCGATTCTTAAGCTCTTCTTCTTGTGGAGTTAAGTTTGGCTTTACCAACAAAGCACTCAACATGTTTGCATTGAGCCTCCTATTCTCCATTTCAAGCCTTTTTTCCTCAATTTGTTTCCTTTCATTCCTGGTCTCTTTCATATGCTCAAGTTCTTTTTCACGTGTGATCCTCATCGCACGAAGTTCACTAGTAAAATCCTCTGGAATTGTAGCAGGAACTGATGATGATGATGCTTTCGCTTTTCCCTTTCGCTTAGCTTTGGCCGCCTCTCTACCGGTAGGACGACTTATTGTTGAAGCATCACTCACCGGAGTTTCTGGAGTAGGTTCGGCGGGGTCTTCATCATCGGTTCGTGATATTTTTGAACTACCATGACCTTCGTCCTCTGAATCCAGTGCAACTGGATGAGGCCTCCTATGATCACCGCCCAAATTCAGCTCCCACTTGGGTACGTGGCGCATAACTTGTTCAAAAACAAGAGTATGCGGAAATCCCTTCTTGTTATTGTAAAGTTGCTGAGTTGCACTTTCAACATCTGCCATGCTCATTCCGCTCGTTTTCTGGTTATAGGCTTCTCTGTAGCAACCTATCCACTTCGAAACATTTTTGTTAAGTCGCGACCAACGACCTCTCAACGACTCCTTACTTCGCTTTGAAAGTGTACCGGGATTTTCTGCTCGGGATTGCTCATACAATTTGAGAACTTTGACCCATAGACTATCACCTATTTGATTAGTGCCGGTTATTGCATCTACACCGACGTGAACCCAAGCTGACATTAGGGCCACATCTTTAAGGGGCTCCCATTGAACAGATTCATTGCCCTTGTTCGTTGCAACTTCGGGCTGAGGGTTATTTGGAGTCAGATTAGGAGGGCTATTTTGAGTAAGATTCGGAGGAAATTGAGAGTTGAAATTTTGCGAGTAACCAGAAAATTCTTCAGAGTTTTGGGAGTTTCCATATGGAGAATAATAGTTTGGATAGAAGGAACCATTAGGATCCATTGGAGAGGAGAGTTTTGAGGTTGGAAGTGTTTGAGATATGAAGTAGTAGAAGAGGGATTTTCAGATGTGTAAAAACTATACTGATATGGGTGTCTACTTATAGAGAATTTTTTTTAATGAATTTTGATATATTTTTTTATTTTTTTTAAAAGGATAATATGAAGTTATTTTAAAAAAACTAAAAAATCTATAAAAAAAATACAATGATAGGAGGGACAAGTGTCCCTCCCATTAAAAATAAAAAAGGGAGGAAGAATGCCAACCACCGTTAAATTGGTTGGCATATCATGGGCGCCCATCATTATTATTTTTTTTTTTAAAAATCAATGAACTTGGTGGGGCCCACGCCACTGCCACCACCAAGTTCATTGATATTTATGGTCTTAGGGGTGAGCAACCCAACCCACCTATGGCGGGTTATTATTGTTCCAACCCACGGCGGTGAAATATTTATTCAACCTACGGCGGTTCGGGTGATAATAACTGTGGGCGGATTGGCGGGCGGGTTGGCGGGTCGACATATACCAAAACATAAATTTTAAATGTAAAAATAAGCTATAAATTTTCAAGTAGCGAGATTCATAAACAAAGTTCCAAATCCAATTAAACGATCGAGAGTGGATATCCATAAACACAACACATCACAACAATACAAGAATGAAATGGAAGTACTAAGTAGGATATTCTACAGGCATACAAATATCCAGCAACTCAACATAAAAAACTAAATCTGCTACTTGGAGTCTACAAGCATCCAAATATCCAGCAACAAATGAACAAATTATAGACTTCAGCATATGAAGATTAACATAGATACATTAAAACAGACACCAACTTCAGACTAAATGTCCAATTCAGTATATACTCCTCCAATTTGTAGAATACATTCAAAAATTAACAATAGAAGAAGCACAATTAACAGTTAATACCTGACAACGGAGAAGAGGAGGAAGCGGGCCTTGAGCCTTGATGAAAGCGAAGATGATGCGCGATGAAGAACGGAAGAGGAAGAGGAGAGGTCGAGCAGCGTGATGAAACCGATGATAGGAAGGCCACAGTGATGGGAGGCGTGAGATGAGATATGGGAGAGTAAGAAAGGAAGAATGAATTTGGTATGATAATTGATAACCCTAGCCTTTTAAAGTGTAAAATATTAATCTATTCTATCCTATTGCAATAAGCAGCACTAGTAATTAGCTTAGTTACATATACTGGCGGGCGGGTGGCGGGTTGCACCCACCCAACCCGCCGGGTTAAATTTTTTTTAACCCGCTTAGTTTTTTTTAAAAAAATATATTGACGGGTGTGGGTGATCGGCGGGCGGTTTGCACGAACGGGTCGGTTGGACGGATTTTTTGCACAACCCTAATGAGAATGAGAGCAGCGTGTATGAAGGGTTGGGTACTTGGGTTAGGTTTCCACTTTGGACTTTGGTACTTGGGTTGGGCTTGGGATTGGGAAATACCTATTGGGCTTGGGCTTCCACTCCAAAATTCAAATTCCAAACTGATCCAAAGTCCAAACTTACCGGGCTAAACGGATTGGGCCTTACCGGTTCACGGGCTTACTCGGTCCCGGGCCGGTCCGTGCCGGGCTGGCGGTTTTAAACGGTTACGGGCCGGTCCGTGTCGGGACTACAAAACAAAGGCCCATATGGCCCACATAACTTAAATGTACATGGGCCAGTCCGGGCCAAATATTAAACGGGCCGGTCCGGGCCGGTTTTTAAGCGTCCCGGGCTGTTTTGCGACCGACCCAAATAACACCTCTACTCAGGGCTTGCCCATCAAGCTATTCATGCGTGTTCTCGTGTCCTCATTTTTCAACTACGAAAAAAATCCATACGAGTTAAGGTGGAAGTGGGGAGTGATCGAGTTGTCACTGAATGATGTCGTCATGATTGATGATTGATAAAAAGCCAAATTATTGTAAGGTAATTGATTTTTATGATCAATACAAGAATCATATATCGCCCACCCAAAGCGTATGACACGCTCTCCTTCTCTATATTGGATGTGATATGATCGTTAGGGGCTTACACGGGCGGGTGTGGATGGTTTAATTTGTACCAACATTTTAACCGGCCTTGCAAAACTATAGTGGGTGAGTTTTTTTCCTAACCGTGATGGATCTGTTGATATTTACGGCGAGCGATTTGGTGGTTTTCATTCCTAACAAAAAGTTGAACATGTTGTAAGAAGTAAAAAATTGATAAAAACATGTGTAAATACAAAATCAAGTAGTACACGTGCATTGAAAATCGAAGAATTTAAACATCTAATTTGTCTTGATTTCTCATTGTCAAGCTGAACAAAGGTAATAAAGTGTAAATGTATCCTTGTTTATTAAAACTTGGACCAAACATACTACACGATGTGGGGCGGTAAAAAATATATCCATATTTTTAAACTCTTGAGGAGCTTGTTAGTTGGGCATATTCTCTCGTCTCTGGTCTAGAGTCATTAAGGTTTTGGTGAATTTTGAGAGGTTCATATGAAGTAGTATGGAATTGTTAGCATAGTGTTCGGTTTGTACTAGAAAATCGGTGATCACTGATCTTCTTTGTAGGTTACCTGTGGCCAGGAGCATTTCTTATGTACTGTTGCCTTTTGGTTTGAATAATTATGCTACTTCCAAAAAAAAAAAAGTTCGACTTTACATTTATATTTCTTATATTATTACTTATTTCATAGTGATATGTGTATTATTAAAAGTTAAAATTATACTTATATGCGGGTGGGTGGCGGGTAGGCGGGCGGATGGCAGATTGCAATCGTCCTAACCGCCACCCGACGAGTAGAATAAAATTTCTATAACGGCAATCACTGCGTACAAAGTTAACCGACTGGTGCGGGTACGCGGCGGACGGAATGAGCGGTTATTATATGAAGTCTATATTGAGTAGATGCATGAGTACATGAAATTATTAATCCATTAAATGCTTGAGTAAATGGAGTATGTATTTATTAAATTGATAATTAATATATTGGAAATAAAATAAAGGAAATAATTTATTGGTTGTGGTTAAATATTGCTTTTAGTTACTTGGTTGGTGAAGGAACCTATGTGTAAAAAATATGAGTCCAGTTGTTTTGCACTTGCTCGACATGCATTGGAAAATTGACACTTGTCCTTTTCAAGCCATGCAAATATTTTTAGGTTTACTCATTTACCTCAACTCTTTATTTGGTCCTGTAGACACCCCTGGAATTTATATGTCTGCTAATTTACTCCATAATTAGATATTTACTTTTTCGATTGATAACAATGTGCGGAAATTACCATAATACATACTATGCACGAATTAGTCGACATATAAATGTTTCCTCACATTATCATTGTCTTAGTAATGTACATGAATGCTCAAAGACACCAAAAATTAATTTTAATAACATATACAATTCCAACATTCCCACAAGTGATAATATTTAACGTCTAATGTGAACTAGGATTATAAATTTTTTAGATAAAGGGCCGAACATGAGACTAGTGTGCTTCCTTGGGAGGGGGGACGAGGGTTGGCGGAAGAAGTACATTTTTCATGGGTTAGGTGGTTCACATATGGGTTTCATATTGATTTGACCGATATGAGCAGGAAAAACATTTAAATATCAAGGTAATTGTTGAGATAACAAATTACCCTTGTTAAAACTAGCAACGACCCCGATGGTAGTCCTCATTAACTAATTAGAATCACCTTAAATCAACCATTTGTAAGCATAGTGGTCATTTAAACTTGACCTTCATATTCATGTCCAAGGTGCGTTAAATCACATTATTTTATAATGCCAGTCATGATTTCATCCACAAACAATTGAATGCTCCGGTGGGATTGCAAGTGGCATACCAACGCAATGCCTTTCAGGTCCGAATAAGCAGTATTTGCATGCTAATTAAAACTCTTTACATGGGAAATAATATTGAACACTGTCACACCCTTCACAACTCGAGCGGAAATATTATGCTACACTGCTTGTCACATTATATTATAGTTCATATAATAGTCTGATAATAGCATTAGGTGAAATTTTGGGTTGGAGAATGAAAGTAATAAAAGTCAAGCATGAGTTTTAGAATTATGAACAATAATGAACAATAAAATATTGTAGTGTGCAATTATTAAGGTGAGATAGGACTATTAAATCGTGACGATAAACGACAAGCAATGATGAGTAACAAAATCATTCTTCTGACAAAGATGAAAGTGTTCATTATTAACTCTTCGCATCTTGCCATGTACTTTAGTGCCATGTAGTTTACTATATTTTCTCACTGGATTTGAACGTTTGTTCCCTTTACTCACTTGACTTTTTTCTTTTATGAGGTAGGTACATCTTAAAAGTCTACTCACCGTGTTTGTATGCCATAAACCTGGAGGTTCCTGCCCTAGTCAATATCCAATGCTGAAATGAGTTTGAGGTTGAACTATCTTGGAATGCCCACGTGCATTTCAAAATTTACACCGGCTTTGTTTTCTTCTGCGTTACTATGGGGCACATATTAATTCATGATCCGATGACTACCTGCTCGAATCACCTCAGCACTTCAATATTTGTCTGTACCACCTCATTTATGAGAACTAGCAGTAGGCCATAATACAATATAGAATCTTATTAAATACACGGAGTAACTTGTATATGAATTACAACTTATTCACCACCCAAAAATTACTGCTTCTCAATCATTTTTTATTCAGGTAATGCTCAGAGCAACTCGTGAACATGACCATATCGGTTCCATTTTGTGAATTTTATGAGTATTATGGATTAAATCGCAATCAGTTTATGGAATTACAGTAACGCCACGGGTAATAAAAATAATGAATTAAAACGATTTTTCTACATTACAATTAAATAATATTACCGTTTTAATTTTTTTCAGTCAATGTCTTTTATAATTCTAATAAAATACAAAGTGTAAAAACACCATATCAAGCAGATCCCAACAATTTCCAAAGGCTAATCGCAACTGTTCGTATTGTACAAATAACGTAATTAGAAATACCGTACTCATATTTTCGGCAAACGGTATAATAATCAATTACCGTATGCACATTCTCACGATCTATCCGAATCAGTATATAACTTGATTACTTCCATCAAAAGAAAATGAGAAGAAGATTACAAAATCCAAAAAGAGAAAAAGAGAAGAAGAAAACAATAGGGGAAGAAACGAAAAGAAATGAAACCAAAAGGGGAAAAGATGCAAATCTACATATCGTCAGAGTATAAAACCGAGAGCTGGCCATTTCATTTCACAATTTCAGTACTACCAGTAAACATCAGTCCTCTCTCCAATGAGAGGAAGCTAGTGAGCAAACGGAGCCTCTCTCTCTTCTCCACTTCTCTGCAAATTGCGATTGGTTGATCGATTGATCACTCAATTTTCATTGTTTCGTTTCTCCATCCGGAAACCCTAATTTATTCTGTAAATATAGTCCAATTCATCCTAAACCTCTACCTATTCGCGTCTCTCTGCTCAAAACCGCTGTTAAAACTTAAACCCTAGCTTTTCGTTTTTGGCTTGGTCAATTTGTTCGGTGAGCTGAGTGATCATGAGTCCCGTTCAGAATTTCGAGCAGCACTCTCGCCACCTGGTTGAGGCGGACCTGCGTAAGTCGATTTCGGTGAATTTTGAATTGCGTGCTGGTTTCTGTTAGTTAGTTTGTTTGTTTGTGTGAGTGAATTGTTTAGTGGTTTGGTTTGAGTGAATTGTGTTGTGGTCTGTTTGTTGTGCAGCTATCCAGACGAGGCTGCAGATGGCGATGGAGGTGCGGGACAGTCTGGAGATATGTCATACAGGGGAGTATTTGAACTTTCTGAAGTGTTATTTCCGTTCGTTTTCGGCGATTTTGTATAACATTACTAAGCCTCAGTTTGCGGATAATCCCGAGCATAAGTTAAGGAATATTGTTGTTGAAATTCTCAACCGGTTACCGCATAGTGAGGTTCTTAGGCCGTTTGTTCAGGAGCTGTTGAAGGTATCGATGAATGTACTAAGAGAGGATAACGAGGAGAATGGGTTGATTTGCATTAGGATAATCTTTGATTTGCTTAGGAACTTTAGGCCTAGTTTAGAGGCTGAAGTGCAGCCGTTTCTGGATTTTGTCTGCAAGATTTACCAGAATTTTAGGGCTACTGTCACTTACTTTTTCGAGAGTGGGGCTATGATTGCTCCACCACCAGCACCGCCCTCCAACTCTGGGTCCATTGGTTCGATAACAGGTGATGACGTGAAGCCTATGGAAATTTCCGACCACGTGGGCCCATCAAGTGGTTATGTTGGGGCTTCCGGGCAGCTTAATCCTAGTACAAGGTCGTTTAAGGTTGTCACAGAGAGTCCGCTGGTCGTGATGTTTCTGTTTCAGTTGTACGGTCGACTTGTTCAGACAAACATCCCTAATTTATTACCATTGATGGTTGCTGCAATCTCAGTTCCGGGTCCAGAGAAAGTCCCACCCCATCTGAAACCTCATTTTATTGAATTGAAGGGTGCACAAGTTAAGGTAATTGGCTGTATTGGCTTTTATTTTATGGGTACTTGTCTGTAAAGTATAGGCATATGTCAAACTCATTGAGCTGCATTCATAAATTATCCACTTATATATTACTAAAAACGGGCACCTACATAATTGATTATAGTAATTCTTATAACTGTTATACGCAATATTTACTTGGTCAGACTGTGATCTTATCTAGTGAGTCAATTCCCTGTAAACCAAGCATTTCTAATTATAGGAACATGGTTGCCTTGCTGCTAAGGGCTTTTTTATTAGCTTGTACTCGATTTACTGGCAAACGGAGGTTTATTTTGGTTATAGGACGAATCAGTAATCTAATTTCTCGAGGTTTATCATTTATCATACAAAAACAAAACTAATACTTTCTGTCTGGCATTTGTTTTTTTCTTTGGTTCACTGTGCCTATCTAAAAAATAGATAGGTTAAGATACCTTCTAATTCATTCTGCCTTCTCTTGATAACTTCTTACTTCATTCTTCATGCACAGACTGTTTCTTTCTTGACGTACCTGTTGAAAAGTTTTGCTGATTATATCAAGCAACATGAAGAAAGCATATGCAAGAGCATTGTTAATCTGCTTGTCACATGTTCAGACTCTGTTTCAATACGGAAGGTTGGTCCTGCTTGCAACTTCATTACTATTTTTTGTGCACTATACATGGATCCTGAAATATAATGCATCCGCTGTTCTAAATGTAGGAATTATTGGTAGCTCTGAAGCATGTTTTATCGACAGAGTTCAAACGTGGTTTATTCCCTCTAATCGACACACTTCTGGATGAGAGGTACATTTCCAGTAATCAGGTTATTGTCACATCTTAGCAGGTTAGGCTCCATTCTGCACGACCGCACCCCCAAAAGTCAGATGGATGCTAGATTTTTTACCCCAAAAAAAGAAAAGAACTGCAATAAAGTAGTATCTTTTCTGATACTTATTTAGGAAATGAAATATCTGTCATCGCACTTTCGTGGATAAAATCTAGTCACTTATCTACCATTCTGGTCAATTAACTTTTTTGGTGTTTGATTGAATTTTTAGATATGATTTGGTATGTTTTTGTATTGGAGCTTTTTTGGATTTCCCACCGGTATCCGCTATGTGCGAGTAATCCGGCTGAGCACCGTCGGGCCCTTTATGTATTAGAGCTTGAATTGTTATCAACCATTGACAATTTATGTTAATTTAATGTGACTACAATTTAAGAAGCTAAATGAATGGTAAGTCATTGTTTGATTAGCGTTAAACGAGATTTGGTGTCCCTCTGTATTTGCTCAACATTAATAAAACATGTTTAATCTGACCGAAATACGGACGAATGACTTTTTAAAGTATAAAGAAACACCAATCTTTGGTCGACTGATTTTTTATTGGTTCTTTTTAATCACAAGAGATCTTAGATCCTGCTCTTTTAAGTGTGATTTTTCCCTGATTATGATGTCCACCTGAATGGAATTTTTTCTTAAAATTTGCTGTCACATCTGTAACAACCTGATGGCTTAGATTGGTGTTCACTTACAAGCTTAGTTTACTTGCACATATATTTAGATTATTATGTCTGAATCTTATTATTGGAGCCCATCAGGGTTCTTGTCGGTACTGGAAGGGCATGCTTCGAGACATTGCGACCATTGGCCTACAGTCTTTTGGCAGAGATTGTTCATCACGTCAGAGGAGAATTGTCTTTGTCTCAGGTAAGACAAACTTGTGTGTGCTGTGCCGTCTGTTGAAACATTCCTGGAATATTCATGCCTTGTAGTAATTTTATGTACTATTGACTGCTTGTTTTTATGTCTTAATGTGAAAGAATTTTCTATTTTGAAAGTAATTTTCTTTTGTGATTCATATTGCCTGGCGGAATATTAAGACTTTGCTTTGTTGGCTATTCTCGTACTGAAATTTCAGCTTTCACGGATAATTTACCTGTTCTCGAGCAACATGCATGATGCTTCATTGTCCCTGAGCATTCATACTACCTGTGCTCGATTAATGCTGAACCTGGTAATTCTCATAACTAGTTTCTTTCTAAGACCTATTGCAATATGTGCAATTGTTAATTTATCCAACAGATGATCATTCTATTTTGTATTTTGAGTTATGCACCTATATTTTCTTATATTCAAGGTTGAGCCGATCTTTGAGAAAGGTGTTGATCAGTCGTCAATGGATGAAGCACGGGTTTTATTGGTATACATCCTTTTTACTGCTTATTCTTATATAACGTCTTGTGAAAAACTGCTTCTACACTTAACTTGTAAAACTGGTTCCCCTTGGTCACATAAGCGAGCAGCTGGATCAATTAAGCCCCAACCAGACCAGTTTTACAGCTTGCTAAATGTAAAACTGGTTTTATAAGAGACTTGCTGTATTTTTATTTCAGAAACTTGTTTATGCAAACACACCTGATATTATGGACTGATGAATGCATGTGCTGTCACAGGGTCGGATATTGGATGCTTTTGTTGGAAAATTCAACACTTTCAAGCGCACCATTCCCCAGGTTCTTCTCCCTCTTCATGGAAAATACTTGCGCCTAGCTGATGATTAGATTCTTTTGCATTAGTCAAAATGTCAAATCAAATAACATTATAGACTTTTGGGTTTATTTCATTAGAATCGACATCTTCATGCACATGTTACTATGTTAGTATGTTTTGATGATAAGATTGTATGCGTCCACTACTTTGTCAATTTTGGCCAAAAACTGCTTAATAATATGCACTAACATTGTACGTCATCCGGAATAGGAGTAGCCTGTTGTACACTTTCAGGACTTGCTTCCTTTTCACTTGAACTATACTGAACCTGAGTGTGGCTTTTGGAAAGTACAGCAAGTGCCAAAAGCAAGAAAAATCCAGGAGATGGTTGTGTGAAAAATACCACAAAACTGCCATATTTGAATTGTAATTCAGATTTTTGTGTATATAACTGGCAAACCCTTTTCACATTTCCTCTATATGTTGGATTTATGTCTTGTGATACAGCCAAAGCTTAAGTAAATATTTTTATGTTCATTTCCAAGCAATCTGATTATTTTTTTATATTGACTAATGATCTGTGGATTTTGTTTTGGCCGTTCTGTTTTGTGCAATAGCTAATGGAAGAGGGTGAGGAGGGCAAAAACCGGTCTGTACTGAGGTCAAAACTTGAGGTGCCAGCGCAGGTATTCTATATTGCTTTTGATTCGTCCTTGTCTTTTTTTTCTGGCTGCAATCTGTGCATTGCTGTTATGTCCTATTCTTTTCCGTTTTGTTCCATTTAGGGATATTTACGGAAAAACCCCTGATTGCCAATATCACAAAAAAAAGCTCGTGCTCCGTTAGAACCTTATAATTAGACCCATAGAAAATTGCAGCCTGGAATAATGTTTTAAAGAAAATTGCTATCTTTACCGTCCAACTTCCTCCTACATGCTCAGTGAAAATCCTCAATCTGAAATTCTCAATAATGAATAGTATTTTGCTCAGCTTGCAGTTTTCTTAAGCTGAGACCAAGTTGTGAGTGAGAGTTTTTCAACTGTATTCACGTCCCTAAGAGTAACACCAATATAGTGTATTTACTTATTTTATGTATTGGTTCTATCATGTCAGTGATAACAATTCAGTGTAGAGGTTAAGTGGAAGTAGTTTTTACAGTTAAGATCTTTGTCTGGGTACTTCAAGCATTCAACATCTTTGTTCCTTTCTCTTTCTTTTTAGTTTTTAATAGAATTGCACTTCTTATACTGGAAGTGTAGTTTGAATGATTTGTTGAGATTGATTGGCAATATTCTGATTATTGTATACCTTTTCCTTTCTGTTGAATAATCCCACTTCTCTGACCATGGGCTTCACTGAGCAGGCGGTCCTCAATGTTCCGGTGGCGGTTGAGCATTCTAAAGAAGTCAATGATTATAAGCATCTAATAAAGACTTTAGTTATGGGTAATAGTTCGTTTCCTGATAATAGCGTCACAATATATATACTATGAGGATTTTCTTGCCATTCCTTGGTGGTTTCAAATGTTTCCTTTTGTCTTTCTTCAGCTAATTTATGTTCTTCAACATGTTCTTTAATTTTTTATGCTCATGGCAGGTATGAAGACAATCATCTGGAGCATCACTCATGCACACATACCACGTTCTCAGGTCTGTGTGATCTCTTAGAGCTAGTATTTTTTTCGGAAGTTTATCCTTGATCTATGCTGATATTTCAAGGATGTTTAGGTCTCACCTTCCACTCATGGAAACCCGCAACAGGTGGTTGCATCAGCTCCTTCAGGTTCTTCGGTAGCACAACCATTTAAGGGGATGAGAGAAGATGAGGTATATTGTTGATTACTATACTTGTATCCATGCACTGTGGTGGTCTTACCTCGAGTTTTGATAGGTCTGCAAAGCCTCTGGCGTTTTGAGGAGTGGTGTGCATTGCTTAGCACTCTTCAAGGAGAAGGAGGAAGAGAGAGAAATGGTCCATCTCTTCTCCAATATTTTGGCCATCATGGAAGCGCGGGATCTAATGGACATGTTCTCTTTGTGCATGCCAGAACTTTTTGATGGCATGATTTCTAACGGTCAGCTAGTCAGCATATTCTCCACTCTCCTCCAAAGCCCAAAAGTTTTTCGTCCCTTTGCCGATGTCTTAGTTAATTTTCTTGTTAGCAGCAAGCTTGATGTTCTAAAGCATCCTGATTCTCCTGCTGCTGTCCTTGTCTTGCATCTCTTCCGCCTGTTATTTAGTGCTGTTGCAAAGGCTCCTTCTGAGTGTGAACGTATTCTTCAGCCTCATGTTCTTGTTATCATGGAAACTTGCATGAAAAATTCCTCTGAAGTTGAGAGACCAGTTGGTTATTTGCAACTTCTTCGTACAATGTTTCGTGCACTTGCTGGTGGCAAATTTGAACTTCTGCTTCGGGACTTGATTCCCACGCTGCTTCCTTGCTTAAATATGCTGCTGGCTATGCTTGATGGACCTACTGGTGAAGATATGGGGGAACTTCTGTTAGAGCTCTGTCTAACGCTGCCTGCCAGGTTAAGCTCACTTCTACCTCACCTTCCTCGTCTAATGAGACCTCTGGTTATGTGTCTCAAGGGAACTGAGGATCTCACCAGTCTTGGTTTAAGAACACTTGAATTTTGGATTGATAGCTTAAACCCTGATTTTCTTGAACCAAGTATGGCAAATGTCATGTCTGAGGTAATTTTGGCATTATGGTCTCATTTAAGACCTGCTCCATATCCTTGGGGTGGAAAGTCTTTGCAACTTCTCGGGAAGCTAGGTGGACGCAACAGACGTTTTCTCAAAGAACCTCTTGCACTTGAATGCAAGGAAAACCCAGAGCACGGACTTCGGTTAATTCTAACATTTGAGCCTTCTACCCCATTCTTGGTACCACTAGATCGATGTATTAATCTTGCTGTGGCTGCTATCATGCAGAAGAATATTCGTGTAGATGACTTCTATCGGAAGCAAGCACTCAAGTTTCTTCGTGTTTGCTTGTCTTCTCAACTAAATCTACCTGGTCTTGTCAATGATGATGGATCAACATCTAGACAGCTTTTAGCTTCTCTTGGTTCTTCAGCTGATCCGACCTGGAAAAGGTCCGATGTATCTGATATGAAGGTAAGATGATTTGTATAATTGCTGGATATACTTCAAATTTTATCGGACTATCTGCTTAACATACATTGGCTGTTTTCATGGGTATGATGTGAATAGGGCCATTTATGTCTTACTTTTTAAAATCATTTCTATTTTCTTATTGATTCCATTTGAGCTTGTGCTGCAAGTAGTTTTATATGAAGCTTCACTTGTCATATAAGATAATTTATTCTGTGTAAAGCTGCTTTCAATATATTAAAATTCTCCTTGGTGGTGGTAACTGTTTATTATTTGCTGTTGAAATACTGGAGCGAATTGGCAACTTCATTTTTAGATGGGCAATATGTGGTGCAGAATTGAATTATCTTTTTTCTTGGGAATAATTCGAATTCTTTTGGTACAGGGTGACCTAGGTGTGAAGACAAAAACTCAACTAATGGCAGAAAAATCTGTTTTCAAGACTCTATTGATGATAATAATTGCTGCAAGTGCGGAACCTGAGTTATACGAACCAAATGATGAATTTATTGGCCATATTTGTCGCCATTTTGCTATAATATTTCACATAGACAGCCCAGCTGTGCAGTCTTCAGTCGCAAGCACATCCCGTGGTGGTCCAATGCTTGCCTCCAGTTCGAATACAGGTACAAAGTTGAGGCAGAATCCGTCACTGAAAGAGCTGGATCCTTTAATCTTTCTGGACGCTCTCGTAGAAGTATTGGCAGATGAAAATAGAACGCACGCTAAAGCTGCATTGAATGCGCTTAGTATGTTTGCTGAGACGCTTTTGTTCCTTGCTAAAACCAAACATTCTGACCACATGATGACAAGAGGAGGACCTAGTACTCCTATGATGGTCTCGAGTCCTTCAATGAGCCCTGTTTATTCACCTCCTCCTAGTGTGCGGGTTACAGTGTTCGAGCAACTTTTACCAAGGCTTTTACATTGTTGTTACGGAAGCTCGTGGCAAGCACAGATGGGGGGAGTTATGGGGCTTGGTGCTTTGATTGGGAAGGTCACTGTTGAAGTTTTGTGTGTTTTCCAAGTGCGTATTGTTAGGGGTCTAGTGTTTGTTCTGAAGAGGCTTCCTACATATGCTACCAGAGAACAGGAAGAGACTAGTCAGGTGCTCACACAAGTTCTGCGTGTGGTGAATAATGTTGATGAAGCAAATAGTGAAGTGCGCAGACAGAGCTTTCAAGGTGTTGTGGAGTACTTGGCATCTGAACTATTTAATGCCAGTTCATCTGTCAATGTAAGAAGGATCGTGCAGTCTTCTTTGGCACTTTTGGCAAGTAGGACTGGGAGTGAAGTCTCGGAGTTACTTGAACCTTTACATCAGACTTTGCTACAGCCTCTGATTACGCGTCCATTGCGGTCTAAGACTGTTGATCAACAGGTAAAACTGGATTTCTCCTCTATTAATTTTTAATGTGCATGTACATACTTCCTCCAACCCATTTGAAACCACCGACGGTGTGCTGGGAACAGAGATCAAGAAGTGTGGGATATTTATATTTGTTAAATAATGTATATAAAGTTAACCTGCAAGGGTGGCCCAATTGGTTAAAATTGAAAAATAACTCCTGTTTGTCATGGGTTTAAATTCCAAGGGGACGAATTTGTGATCTATGGCTTGTCAGTTTGAGCTTGCCAAGCTAGATGTGGTTTACTTGGCCTGCGTGGTGGGTGTGCGTTTGTGTATATTGACCTAAAAGAGGGTACACCTGTATAACTGTATTACACGATTTTGAAGAGGAGAACAAGGTGAAGTGGATTCTTGATGATGGTATTTCTAGTTACGTGGTTGCTAAGTTGATTTATTTAATTTGCAGGTTGGCACAGTAACCGCTCTGAATTTTTGCCTCGCTTTGAGGCCTCCACTTCTCAAGTTAACATCGGAGCTCCTTAATTTTTTGCAAGAAGCTTTACAAATTGCTGAGACTGATGAAGCTGGGTGGAATGTGAAATATATTAATCCAAAAGTAGCAACGTCTTTGCATAAACTCCGAACTGCTTGCATTGAACTATTATGCACTGCCATGGCATGGTCAGATTTTAAAAATAACAACAATGACCTGCGAGCAAAAATAATCTCCATGTTCTTCAAGTCATTGACAAGCAAGAATCCTGAAATTGTTACTGTTGCTAAGGAAGGACTTCGTCAGGTTATTGAATTTGATTGTTTTTATATGTGTGCGCTTGTGTGTGCATTTTAATATCTATTTTTAACTGATCCGTCTCTGTTCCCGCCATTCTACCTCTTAGGTAATTCTACAGCAGCGAATGCCGAAAGAACTTCTGCAAAGCAGCTTGAGGCCGATATTAGTTAATTTAGCTCATACAAAAAATCTCAGCATGCCTCTTTTGCAAGGTCTTGCTCGGCTACTTGAACTTTTATCGAACTGGTTCAATGTTACTTTAGGTGGTAAGTTGTTGGAGCATCTAAAAAAATGGTTGGAACCCGAGAAACTGGCACTATGCCAGAAGTCGTGGAAGACTGGCGAGGAACCTAAAATTGCTGCTGGTTAGTGGTGATTAGTTGACATTTATATCCTGTACGTATATAACATGAACATCTGTTTCTAGCTCCTATTCATCGACTTGAATTGTTTTGCAGCTATTATCGAGCTCTTTCACCTGCTTCCATCTGCTGCTGGAAAGTTCCTTGATGACCTTGTCACTCTGACTATTGACTTGGAAGCTGCCCTACCACCTGGACAATTTTATAGTGAGATCAACAGTCCATATAGGCTGCCACTTACGAAGTTTCTTAATCGGTACCCCACAGCTGCTGTTGATTATTTTCTTGCACGATTATGTCAACCCAAGTACTTCAGGAGGTAATGGTAGATAAAATCAATCTCAGGTCTAAGTTCATGGGATTTGTGTTGTATCCTCAATAGTATTCTATTTGAACTATCCAGGTTTATGTATATAATACGATCTGATGCTGGCCAACCTTTGAGAGAGGAACTAGCGAAGTCGCCTGAAAAGATAATTGCCAGTGCATTTCCTGAATTTTCACTAAAACGCGAGGCAGCTCAAGGATCTTCCAATCCTACTAGCTCAGTAATGGTTGATGAAAGCCTTGCTACTCCTAAATCAGAAGATTCTCTTCAACCCGTTACCACATCGAGTGCAACGTCAGACGCTTATTTTCAGGGTCTTGCTCTAGTAAAAACTCTTGTTAAATTGATGCCTACATGGTTACAGAGCAATCGCCGAGTCTTCGATACACTAGTTCTGTTGTGGAAGTCTCCATCTCGATTGTCCCGTTTACAAAATGAGCTGGAATTGAACTTAATGCAAGTAAGTAAAGTGACATCTAACACAGTAATCTTACGTTTACATTGTTTGCATCTGGTTCGTCTTTGTTAATATTCTGGCTTTCCATGAAGCATGCCTCTGTTCCCCGAGTAAAACACGTAATTACCCTAAAAGCATATGTTCTAGCATGTAACATCATGCTCTGAATATTCTGATTTGAGTACGCCAGCTGTTATGCGTGATATGCAATTATATTACACAACAACTTATGATAGGAAGAGCTTTTCCATGGTTCCATTTTGAAGCATAAGTGTTTCTTATGCCATCTTTTCAAGCTCAAGTATTCACTCATACAATATGGTACAGAATAATATTGGAATATCTCGTACCAAATAATATGGAGTATTTTCTTCTTGCATTGTGTATTTATGTATTTTGTTAGTAGATATTGTGCTGATTGATGCTTAAGAAGAGAAAGCCAATTTACTACTTAGGAAGACCACCAGTTTCAGCCTCAACATTCTTTAAGTTTACTAAAAACCACCAGTGTTGAATGTTTGATGTATGAAGTTGAAAACTTGTAGTTGTAACTTGTAAGTAGTAAACTTGGCAGCCTTTCCATGTTCATGAAGAACAAGTCCTGTAAGAGACATACTCAAGTATCTTTTATTTCGGAAAAAGTATCATCAGAGATTCACAGTTCCATTTATACTCAAATTAGGAGCTAGAAAGGTCATATGTTTAACCCTTTTCTTCTACATCTTAGTCTATATTTGTTCTCTTTGATATCTGATTGTTGTTTGAGGAACAAGTATGACGGAATTTTCTCATGATGAAGTTCTGTTAGTTACACAGTTAATCTGATCTTTATTATTTATTTATGTGTTATTTGGCAAACCATTTGAATTCTGACTACATTTGCAGGTGAAAGAAAGCAAGTGGCTTGTAAAATGTTTTCTGAACTACTTGCGGCATGACAAAATGGAGGTTAATGTGTTATTTGATGTTCTCTCCATCTTTCTGCATCAGACTCGTATAGATTTTACCTTCTTAAAGGAGTATTATATCATTGAGGTATGTTTGCATTGTATGATTTTGACTACTATCTAGTAGAGTCAATGCCGCTCTCTTTATTAGTTCTTTTTATCCTTTATTAACCATGTACCATTTTGTCCAACAGGTTGCCGAGGGCTATCCACCTAACTTGAAGAAAACATTGCTACTTCATTTTCTAAATCTTTTCCAGTCAAAAGAATTAGGCCATGACCATATTGTAATTGTGATGCAAATGCTCATTCTTCCATTGTTAGCTCATGCTTTCCAGAATGGCCAAACTTGGGATGTGGTTGATGGACCCATTATCAAGACTATAGTTGACAAATTGCTTGATCCTCCAGAAGAGGTAAAGGATTTAAAATTTTCTGCTTAAATTTGTCCATTTGGGATTCTCAGCTATTTGTCCATTTCCCTGGTCGAAGGTGGTGTGACTGTACTAGATCATATGTCTAATTGTATAGCTTTAACTGTATTTGAATTTTGAAATTTGCGTTGAAGTTTACAAAGCATATTTCTGGCGCATCTAGATTTTGAAAAATGGCTCGGGGGAAAACCTCAATTCTTTTTCAATTAGGAAAGAGATTTCAGTCCGAGTATTATTGATGATATCAATTTGATATGCAACAGTCCAGAATTGGTTCTAATCTTGTCAGATCTCTAATGGATTTAATTTGTTTTATGTTGATATAAATTTACTGGTTCTGAAACAAAGACATGTTTGAATTGCAATATATACGAACATTAGATACAAGTGTGTAGGCTGTGTCGACCCTAATACTCCCTTGGACAGTCAATCTGAGTGTAGCCTTCATAAGGTGAATGACATTTGCTCAGGCACAGACGCACACCTTCTCACGGCCAACACTCCCAGCTGTACTTCCTGTGAACTATCCCAAAACAAAATTGCGATAACTTCCACTTGTAGCTATTAGGGCTGACACTTTGAAAATTGCTTTATAGGCCTGCCTTGGTATTATTGTAGTCTATCACGGACTTTTAATGTGTGAAGTGGAGTGTAAATGGTAATTGGACCACTTTGCACAGGGACAAGCCATATGCTGCGAGACTCGCGTGCTGGGTTTAATTGTTATTTTGTTAAATTATTTTTCAAAACGAGCGAAGTTCTTGATTCGAGATGTTTATCCTTCTTGATTGTTGCCTTGCTCACCTAATTAATATAATCTTTTACATTATTCAATACTTTTTAAAAATAATTTCATATTTTATGTATGACAATGTGGCGCTCACTTCCCATGTCAATAAAGGTCACTGCTCCAGAGCCACCACCTTTTAAGACATTGTTAAATGCTTAATTTTCGCCTCTCCATTGATCATAGTTCATTGTAATTTATTTGTGAATTTTCCTTCAATTTTCTAGATATCTGCCGAGTATGATGAGCCCTTGAGAATTGAGCTTCTTCAGCTTGCTACCCTACTTCTCAAGTATCTTCAAAATAACCTTGTTCAGCATCGGAAGGAACTCATCAAATTTGGTTGGAATCATCTTAAGCGTGAAGATAGTGCTAGTAAGCAGTGGGCATTTGTCAACGTCTGCCACTTTCTGGAAGCATATCAAGCCCCTGAAAAAATCATACTGCAGGTGCTTTGATAAGTCTTATCACTATAATTTAGTACATTTTCCCCTGCTGTTGCCTTTTTTTTCCATGTACTATTATTATGCAGTTTGAGTTTAAATTACTAAATTAGAGATGCCATGAATCTGAAGGGGTTAAAGTAGACTCTCCCCCTGCCTAGGAGGAAGTTGTTCACTTATGAAGAAGAATTGTTAAATGATAGGAAGAATGAATATAAATTGTAAGTGGGTGTTAAAAGTCTGAGGGAACAGATAAATTATGATAGGAACAAGTAAATCGTCTTGGAACGGGAAGTACTTTCTCGGACGACCCAAAAAGGAATGCGGTCAAGTTTCCCCAATAACCTCAATAGTTTTTTTTTTTTTTGGGGAGGGGGGACCTTCCATGTGAGTATTTTGTTTACTAATAAGTTAAACCGTATAACGGTATAAGTAACTTACAGGTACTATGCTGGTTCAATTGTGGAAGCTAGTGCCACTTACCTGATAGTCTTGCTTGTATGAATTTATGTAGCACACTTCCTGTGTAATATTCATATTTTTAGAAATATATGCCTGATATTACCTTACAAGACTAACTTATTTTTCATACACCTTGGGTTACATTAATATGGCTCAATAAAAAAAGTTCTAACCATGGTATTTGGAAGGGGATTGCTTATGTCACACTCATATTTCTGTTTGTTCTTTCACTAGCTTTGTTTTCTTATACCTTATATACTTATTGATACTAAGTTTAAACGTTAAATTGATTTTACTTGCATGCACAAGTGTAGCGCACACAATGAGTCACATCCGGACTTGCATGGGGTGAGGTTTCCGGAAAATCTGATTTGGCTCTCTCTCGTGCCAATTATAATATAGTAATTAAGCTAGAAAAGAGATTAGGATTAGGAAAAAGTCGATGCAGGGTACTCCTTTGGCTAGTCTATTATGGCAGGAGTTTGGTTTTGCTCGTCAATATAAATTAGTACTAACAGCTTGTGTGGGTACAGGTTTTTGTTGCACTTCTGAGGACCTGCCAGCCTGAGAATAAGATGTTGGTCAAACAAGCCCTTGACATACTTATGCCAGCCCTTCCCCGACGATTGCCCATTGGTGATTCGCGCATGCCAATATGGATACGTTACACTAAGAAAATTTTGGTTGAGGAAGGTCACTCCGTACCTAATCTCATTCACATATTCCAACTCATTGTCCGCCACTCGGATATATTTTATGGATGTAGAGCACAGTTCGTTCCTCAGATGGTGAATTCTCTCAGCCGCCTAGGGCTTCCATATAATACCACAGCGGAGAATAGGCGCCTTGCCATCGAACTTGCTGGATTAGTTGTCAATTGGGAGAAACAAAGACAGGGTGACCTGAAGAAAGGTGTGAATGGTGAGGCCTCTGGTCAGGTTACTGATGGGCTGAATCATACATCTACTGGGGATCCCAAGCTTTCTGGCGATGGATCTACATATTCTGAAGATTCAACTAAGAGAGTAAAGGTTGAACCAGGTCTTCCATCTCTTAATGTCATGTCACCTGGTGGTGCATCTTCGATCCCCAATATTGGAACTCCTGGATCATCTGGGCAACCTGATGAAGAGTTCAAGCCTAATGCAGCAATGGAAGAGATGATAATCAATTTTCTCATAAGAGTATGTCTCATCTTATCTGATAGCAATGTGTGCACATTGTTTACTTTTCTAGAATATCTTTGGTACATGTGTAATTTGTCTGAAATTCACTTGTCTCTTTCTTTATCAATCAAGATTTTGTCTCTTGAGCCTTGACTTCTTCTTTCCCCCCTCCTATCAGTTCTTTGGCAAGAGTCTTTTGCTGTAGTTACCTTACAAGTGGCTTCTTTTTGTAATTCTGGACTCTGGCTCATGTTGCCTCGTTGATTTTTCCCTTTCCAAAGTTTTACTTTGGACATAGCTGTGTAGGCTGAACTCTTCTTTTCTGTTTCCTGTGGATTCCTTTCACATATGTTTATATTTTAGGGTAAAGGAGTCATAGGTGATAACACATGCGGTGCGTTCAAAACAGTTTCTTTCTTATTCAAAATTTCGGAATGCCTAATGTTGAACAGAACAGAGACATTTAGGATACATGTCTGTGCCTTAGAACTCCATTTTTTGTTCAGTTCTGAAGTCTCGTTTGCTCGACTATGCTATCCATACTCCTGATCTCAAATGGCGGTGATTCCTTTTGTTTTGTGCTCCTTTTTGGTGTTCAATTGTGACTAATGAATATGTTGAACTGTTTTTATCCTTTGCTTTTCTTTGAAGGACCTACACGTTTTTTCTGTTTGTCTGGGTATTAGTTTTTAGGCTTTCAACATGTTTGCGCACTGTGGAACATAAAATCTTAAATTGAAACCAAACGACAGTTGAAGATGTTGTCACTTTATTCTGCTATGTATGTTTCATGTTTGGAACCCCATGGGCTTGTCCATCCAGCAATGAGATTTCTCTCATGTGCGGCTCCTGATTTTCTGTGCAGGTAGCACTAGTAATGGAGCCAAAAGACAAGGAGGCGAGTATTATGTACAAACAAGCTCTAGAGCTTCTTTCTCAGGCTTTGGAAGTGTGGCCCAATGCTAATGTCAAATTCAATTATTTAGAGAAGCTGCTCAGTAGTACTCCATCATCTCAATCAAAGGACCCTTCTACTGCTCTAGCCCAGGGTCTAGATGTAATGAACAAGGTTCTCGAGAAGCAGCCCCATTTATTTGTGCGAAACAACATCAATCAGATTTCCCAAGTATGTGTCTTTGCAGTTCATCCTTTTGTTGCTTACCTTTCTACGACCAAGCGAACTCTTGCTGACATTCATATACATTTTTGTAGATTTTGGAACCGTGTTTTAAGTTCAAAATGCTGGATGCCGGAAATTCTTTGTGTTCCTTGCTGAAGATGGTCTCTGCTGCATTTCCTCCTGAAGCAGTCAGCACACCTCAAGATGTGAAGATGCTTTATCAAAAAGTAGAGGAGCTTGTACAAAAGCATCTTGCTGCAGTTGCTGGTCCTCAAACTTCAGCAGAAGATAATTCTGCTAGCATGATTAGCTTTGTTCTTTATGTCGTCAAAACCTTGGCAGAGGTGCACAAAAACCTTGTTGATCCTTTCAATTTGGTTCGTGTCCTTCAACGTCTTTCAAGAGATATGGGATTTTCTAGTGGTTCTGGTACAAGACAAGTAAGTTTCTGCTCCTTGAATGAACCATTATATCTGTTTGCATCATATAGCTATAACTTTGTTTGAGCTAATTCTTGACCATCTTACATAAATTCAAGCCATCTGAAGAATATGCAAATGCCATTTCTACCTGTGATACATCAATAACATGTATAATCTTACTGCATGCATGTCCATATGCTTCTGCTGATCAACACCTCATATTAACTCGTCCAGGTTCAGAGAGCAGACCCAGATTCTGCTGTCACTTCCTCTCGTCAAGGTGCTGATGTAGGAGTTGCTATTACAAACTTAAAGTCTGTTTTGAGACTAATAAGCGAAAGAGTCATGACGAATACTGATTGCAAAAAATCCGTCATGCAAATTCTGAACTCTTTGCTATCAGAGAAGGGCACTGATTCTTCTGTGCTTCTCTGTATTCTTGATGTAATAAAGAGATGGGTTGAAGATGAATTTAAATCTGGAACACCTGCTACTTCTGGTACATTTCTTACTTCAAAGGAAGTTCTATCATTGCTTCATAAGCTTTCACAAGTCGACAAGCAAAACTTCTCTCCTAGCACTTCAGAAGAATGGGACCAGAAGTATCTTGAGCTTCTCTATGGACTTTGCGCTGATTTAAACAAGTATGTTAATCTACGCAATATATTTTTCTGTAAATACCGCAATATACACCTCACAATGTATTTACCTATTTGGCTTACAGATTTTCTCAAGTTCTACGTCAAGATGTGTTTCAGAAAGTTGAGAGACAGTTCTTACTTGGTTTACGGGCAAGAGATCCTGAAATGCGGAAGAAATTTTTTGCTCTTTATCACGAGTCACTTGGTAAAACATTGTTTCAGAGGCTGCAGTACATTATTCAAGTTCAGGATTGGGAGGCTTTAAGTGACGTCTTCTGGCTTAAGCAAGGACTCGATCTTCTTTTGGCTATATTAGTTGAGGATAAACCTATTACACTGGCTCCAAACTCTGCAAGGATCCCCCCGGTTCCAGTACCTGGTTCAGTTCCGGATTCTACTGGTTTGCAGCCAATGGCTATTGATATTCCTGAAGAGTCGGAGGAAGCTCCAATCAGTCTTGACAGCCTTGTAATGAAGCATTCTTGTTTCCTTAATGAGATGAGCAAGCTTCAGGTATATTCTTGCTTGTGATCGTTTCTATTTTATCTAATTAACCAATCTGTTCTTCTCAATTATAGAAGATTTCATGCTAGTATGAGTTGTTGGTTGGCAGATGATGCACTTTAATTCCGAACATCACACTGCCTCTTAAAAATATTCTTTTGCCGTAATGTTTTATTTTCTATTCAGGAATCCTTAATACTTCTAAGCATTGCAAATGTTAAAATGAGAACAATTATTTCAAAATTGAGACCAATGGCACTTGTTGTTTGTTTAATCTTTCTCAATATAACCAAGTGTGCTCTCAATTTGAAGTAATTGCTCTTGAATTAACACTACCCTTTTAGTTTTTGTAGTGTCAATGTAATTACGACTTTTATCATTCTTCATTCATGGTATAGATGATTTATTATTCTTGTGGTCTGATTTGTGCTCTAGGTTGCTGATCTTATTATCCCACTGAGAGAACTCGCCCATACAGATGCAAATGTTGCGTATCATCTTTGGGTATTGGTATTTCCAATTGTTTGGGTAACGTTACATAAGGAAGAGCAAGTTCAACTAGCTAAGCCTATGATAGCTCTTTTATCAAAAGATTATCATAAGAAGCAGCAATCACATCGGCCGAATGTTGTACAAGCTCTTCTGGAAGGGCTTCAATTAAGTCACCCACAACCACGTATGCCCAGTGAACTGATCAAGTACATAGGAAAGACATATAATGCATGGCACATTGCATTAGGACTTCTGGAAAGTCATGTAGTGTTGTTCCAGGGTGAGGCGAAGTGTTCAGAGTCTTTGGCTGAGCTTTATCGGTTACTAAACGAGGAGGATATGAGATGTGGTTTATGGATGAAACGGTCAGTTACAGCAGAAACCAGGTCTGGTCTCTCACTTGTCCAGCATGGATACTGGCAACGGGCCCAAAGCCTCTTTTATCAAGCCATGGTGAAGGCAACTCAGGGAACCTATAACAATAATGTGCCAAAAGCCGAGATGTGTCTCTGGGAAGAGCAGTGGATTCATTGTTCTACACAACTTAGCCAATGGGATGCACTCACTGAATTTGGCAAGCTTGTTGATAATTATGATGTACTGTTGGATGGTCTGTGGAAGCAACCTGATTGGGCATATCTAAAAGATCAAGTAATCCCCAAAGCACAAGTAGAAGAAACGCCAAAACTTCGTATTATCCAGGCATATTTTGCACTTCATGAAAAGAATACAAATGGGGTGCAAGAGGCTGAAAATATTGTGGGAAAAGGTGTTGATCTAGCTTTGGAGCAGTGGTGGCAACTACCTGAAATGTCAATTCATGCCAGAATTCCTCTTCTGCAGCAGTTTCAGCAACTAGTTGAAGTCCAAGAATCAGCTAGGATCATTGTGGATATTGCAAATGGTAGCAAACTTTCTGGAAATAATGTTGTTGGTGTTCATGGGGGTCTGTATGCAGACCTCAAGGATATCCTTGAGACTTGGAGATTGAGAACTCCTAATGAATGGGACAATATGTCTGTCTGGTATGACTTGCTTCAATGGAGGAACGAGATGTATAATGCTGTAATAGAAGCGTTTAAGGATTTTGGCAATACAAATTCATCACTGCATCATCTTGGTTTCCGAGATAAAGCATGGAATGTCAATAAGCTTGCCCATATTTCCCGCAAGCATGGGTTACATGACGTTTGTGTTAATATATTAGAGAAGATGTATGGCCACTCTACAATGGAAGTGCAGGTGAAGTATACTTGTCCATCTTTCTCGTACTTTAGCTTTTCCATGTTTGTTCCCTATTCTCCCTTTGAAAGTGGTGTTACATCAATAATTCTGTGTCTTTGCAGTTTTCTTATAGTTTTAATTTCCAAAACATAAAAATCTATGTTCATACTCTGCAGGAGGCATTCGTGAAAATAAGAGAACAAGCAAAAGCATTCTTGGAGATGAAAGGAGAGCTAATCAGTGGTCTTAATTTGATCAACAGTACTAATTTGGAATACTTTCCTGTCAAACACAAGGCTGAGATTTTTCGCCTTAAAGGGGATTTTCTGCTGAAGCATAGTGACTGTGAAGGTGCCAACCTCTCATACTCAAATGCTATCAGCCTCTTCAAGAACTTGCCCAAAGGATGGATCAGTTGGGGAAATTATTGTGATATGGTATGTAGATTATTATTGGCAATGTTACTTTTCTAGCTTAAGTGCTTATTCTTCTCTCTGTTTCGCGCAGGCCTACAAGGAGACCCATGAAGAGATTTGGCTTGAATATGCTGTTAGCTGCTTCCTTCAGGGTATCAAATTTGGGGTGTCAAATTCTAGGAGCCACCTGGCCCGTGTTTTGTATCTTCTCAGCTTTGACACTCCTAGTGAAGCTGTTGGGAGGGCATTCGATAAGATCTTGGACCAGATTCCTAATTGGGTGTGGCTTTCTTGGATTCCACAGCTTTTATTATCGCTACAGAGGACTGAAGCTCCACACTGCAAGCTAGTTTTGCTTAAAATTGCTGCCGTGTATCCTCAGGTGAATGTCAAGTACATTGGATGAGCATTTAAGACCTGTTTTGAAAACCTCTCTCTTGCTTCACCTTGAAATATGCATCTACAAGTTTAACCTTCCTTATCTATTTATCATACAAATCGAACTTTAAACACCAAGTACAAAATTCAACTTATTGTCTTTCGAATTTTCAGTCAAAACACCAAAAACAAAGTCTATAGTAATCCAGATGCAGTGGTAACTTATATGCTGATCATATTGATATCAATTTTCATTTAAATTACAGGCACTGTATTACTGGCTTCGCACATACCTTCTCGAACGTCGTGACGTTGCAAATAAATCCGAGTTCGGTAGAATGGCAATGGCTCAGCAAAGGATGCAGCAAAATGCCGCTGCTGGTGTTGGCGGAGCTGGGTCCATGGGCTTACCTGATGGAAGTGCGAGAGGGCCTGTCCAGGTTGGTAGCACTTTGGGCTCTGATAATCAGCCTCATCCAGGAACCCAATCTGCTGCAAGTATGGGATCACATGATGGTGGTGGTTCTCAGTTGCAGGAAACTGAGCGAGGAACTGCTGCTGATAGCAACATGCCTTCAGGGAATGAACAAGCTCTGCATCAAAGTTCATCCAGTAACGATGGGCCTCAGAATGCAATGAGGCGTAACAGTGCCATGGGTTTGGTTGTATCTGCTGCCAGTGCATTTGATGCTGCAAAAGACATAATGGAGACTCTTAGAAGTAAACACACCAATCTGGCCAGTGAGCTAGAGGTAGTTTGTTTTGTCTTGAAATATGTGATATGCCTGTTCAGTTATCGGATACCCCCACCTATTTCTAAGTTCAGTGATAGAACCAATCATTGCTGCCTATTCCTTTGAACTAGAAAGTACAACTTACAAACTGGCCATTTTAGATATGCTTGCAAGTTACAATATCATCCGATAGCTGGACATTTGATAGATTTATTTATCATTTTGCCATAGGCTGCCAGCTACTGTGATCTTTTGAGAATATATCATTCAATTAAGAACGGCAATTTAACATTTCAATAACATTCTTTCAGATTCTACTAACAGAAATCGGCTCAAGGTTTGTTACATTGCCTGAGGAGAGATTGTTGGCTGTAGTTAATGCCTTGCTTCACCGCTGTTACAAGTACCCAACTGCGACTACAGCAGAAGTTCCCCAATCTCTCAAAAAGGAGCTTTCTGGTGTTTGCAGAGCATGCTTTTCTGCAGATGCCGTGAACAAGCATGTTGAATTTGTGAGAGAATACAAACAGGATTTTGAGCGTGATCTTGATCCAGAAAGTACTGCAACATTCCCATCTTCACTTGCTGAATTAACGGAAAGACTGAAACGTTGGAAAAATATCCTCCAGAGCAATGTTGAGGATAGATTTCCAGCTGTTTTGAAGTTGGAGGATGAAAGCAGGGTATTGCGAGACTACCATCTTGTTGATGTAGAAGTTCCTGGACAGTATTTCGCTGATCAGGTATCAATGTCACTCGGATTGTTAACTTTGTTATAATATTTTGTACAGTGTCCATCTTCTACATACAACTAATCTTATTATCAAGCACTTTATGACTATTTGTCCAGTATGCTGTTCGTTGGTTTCTTTTGGTTTCTGAATTTGCCATATCTTGGAAAGCACCCAGAAATTTTATTCAGTATACTGGTTATCAGGAATGTGTAATGTGAGCATGTTGGAACAGTAGTTGTGTGTAAAAATTAGTTGTGTCAATCTAAAAGTTTTGAAGTGTTGCTTGAGATTCTCAAAAGGTTAGTTCAGCATCACTGCCATCACAGATCCCAATCATTGTGCCGGATTGACATATCTCGGTTTGTCTATCGTAGAGCATTGGTAAAAGTTAGGTGACGTAAGAACTCGATGACCAGTAAAACTCATGCAAGCATATTTCTGTTTTACATTCTGCGAGTAACTGACAAACCTTTCTCCCAATCCAAGCTAAAATTTTCATTATAATATAAAGAACCTTAAAGCCTCGACTTGGGGTGGTGTAGGCAACCGGGGATTGCGACAATTGGAGTAATATCTCAAATCTGTTTAGTTCCCCAGATATTACCATATGATGCAAGTGATGTTTCTTTTTTATTTTGTTTTTTGTTAATCCATTTAGTCAGGAAAGATCTTCTCATCTTTCTGTAATAGGGCCTTAAAGTTTTCCATGCTGGCACCTCAATTTCTAGCTTTAAGGGATCCTCAAAAGCAACCTGTAAGCTTCCCAGCTTAAATTTGTTCTAGGATTAAGGTGTCATGATTTTCCTCCTGTTATTACTTATTAGTCATTGAACCGAAAAAGCATTTCGTGTTGTGTTGGTGGATGATCAGTAGGACTTCCATGTGTGTTTGTGAAAGAATGTGTCTGTTCGGAGAACTTATTGTGGATTTGTAATGCCCCTTTGTGAAGCTCATATTGTAAACTTGCGATAAGTTAGAACAGTTAGAAACACCAAGCCTTTTTAGACACTTCAAAGTTTCTCTGTCTTGTGAAGCTACATGACAGTTCTAGAGATGATATTGACTCGTTCTAATCTTAATGAATATGAATATGTTACTTTTATTTTGTCAGGAAGTTGCACCTGATCATACGGTGAAGTTAGACAGGGTGGGAGCTGACATCCCGATCGTTCGAAGGCATGGTAGCAGTTTCCGGCGTCTGACGCTCATGGGTTCGGATGGCTCTCAGCGGCATTTTATAGTTCAGACGTCCCTGACTCCTAATGCGAGAAGTGATGAAAGAATTTTACAACTTTTCCGTGTAATGAACAAAATGTTTGATAAGCACAAGGAATCACGACGGCGTCACATTTGTATTCACACCCCAATTATCATACCTGTGTGGTCGCAGGTACTGGAGAATTTCACTGTCTATTTTATGTCAAGTTTGGTTTTTTGTTTATCTATTTCTTCAACTGTGGAATTCAACTTGTGCTGTAACATTTTTTTCTTTTAAGAAGCACATCGAATGGGAATCTGCCTTTTTGTTTATGCTACAACTGACTCCTGGCTTTCTTTTCTAATTCTTGTATAGGTTCGGATGGTGGAAGATGATCTGATGTATAGCACCTTCCTGGAAGTATATGAGAACCATTGTGCTAGAAATGACCGAGAGGCAGACTTACCTATTACATATTTCAAGGAGCAACTGAACCAAGCAATATGTGGTCAAATATCACCTGAAGCTGTTCTTGATCTTCGCCTTCAAGCTTATACTGACATTACAAAGACTATCGTGACAGACAGCATATTTTCACAATACATGTACAAAACATTGCTAAACGGAAATCATACGTGGGCATTCAAGAAACAATTTTCTGTCCAGCTGGCTCTCTCCAGCTTTATGTCATACATGCTCCAGATAGGAGGAAGGTCCCCAAACAAGATTCTGTTTGCAAAGAACACAGGAAAGATATTTCAGACAGACTTCCATCCAGCATATGATGCAAATGGCATGATCGAGTTAAATGAACCAGTGCCATTCCGCCTCACTCGGAACTTGCAGGCATTTTTCTCTCATTTTGGTGTGGAAGGTCTTATTGTGTCTGCTATGGCTGCAGCTTCACAAGCTGTTGTTTCTCCGAAAGTAAGTTCGAAATAGCTAATACCATCTTTTTTGCCTCTGTAGGTATTCATATAGGGTTAGCTTCTTAAATGCATGTGGTTCTTGGGATATAAAGCAAGCGGGGGTTATTTTATGTGTTTAGAAAGATTTGCAGTTATATCTTTTCCTACGTTGAGGTGGGGCTATCAGATTCACCTTATAGAGTCGCTAATAATGTTTCACGTTCATTGCTGCAGCAAACTCAACATTTGTGGCATCATTTGGCTATGTTTTTCCGTGATGAATTGATCTCTTGGTCTTGGAGAAGACCTCTGGGAATGCCTCTTGCTCCCATCGGAGGTGGTAGTTTGAATAATGCCGACCTCAAAATAAAAATCACTACAAACGTGGAGCATGTTGTAAACCGAGTTACTGGAATAGCCCCTCAATCCATCTCTGATGAGGTATATATGTCATCCCTTTTATTGTACATGGGTTTCAGTCCTTGTATAATTTTTAGGAAATGTGTATGCTCAACTTATCATCCCCTTTGTTGGTGCTGATTGAATGATTGGTTGATGAAACAGGAGGAAAATGGTATGGATCCACCGCAATCTGTGCAGAGGGGGGTCGCTGAATTGGTTGAAGCTGCTCTGACTCCCAGAAATCTTTGCATGATCGATCCGACATGGCACCCATGGTTTTGATCAAAAGCAAATCTAGCCTAGTGTTAACTTTTGTATAGTTTACTCCAGGATGGAGCCTGGTGGTGATTAGTTCATATAACAATCAGTATAGTAGTTAGAAGTTTATTTTGTAGTTAGTTTGCCTTCAATATGTAAATAGCAGTGTTATTGTTGCTTCTGTGACTGTAGTAGCTATTGTGCCATCTGGGAAATATCCATGGCACTGCTTTAACATTGGAACAATAATTATTTGTTTTATAGGAGGATCATAAACTTATGCTTAGTTTGAAAACATTTCAGCTAATTACTTTTCATGTGATGTTCTCTACTTTTGGCCTTGGCCTTCATTGTGACTGTACTAGTACTTGAATATTTATGAAATTGCATGTTTATTTAGTTTTGTTATATTATAGTGCTTCTCCATTGCTTCATTTCAATTTCAGTAGTGGGGCTCTGCCATCTTCTACATGAGAGTAAGCAGGGGTAAGATCATGGGGGTAAGATCATGGTCGAAATTTTCGTTTATTTTTTTTATGTACAAAACATTGCTAAAGAAGTACACCCAAGTTGTTTGGTTTTTGTAAAGTGAACAAAATGATCGCATGATCATCATTCGTGATTGTTTGGTCTCGACTGTTGCACGGACATCTTTTGCATTGGCCAACGAGTCCGTCTTGTGAGAGTCCTTACATAAAAACTAGACAGTACGATTTTCTCGCGGGTCGACCCAAATATGTTGTTATTTTATCAAATTGCCTATGTTTATCGTGAAATTGTCTATGTTTAGCTTGCAATCATTAGTCACAGCCTATTTATCCAATCATGATCATCATTCGTGATTGTTTGGTCTCGACTGTTGCACGGACATCTTTTGCATTGGCCAACGAGTCCGTCTTGTGAGAGTCCTTACATAAAAACTAGACAGTACGATTTTCTCGCGGGTCGACCCAAATATGTTGTTATTTTATCAAATTGCCTATGTTTATCGTGAAATTGTCTATGTTTAGCTTGCAATCATTAGTCACAGCCTATTTATCCAATCATGATCATCATTCGTGATTGTTTGGTCTCGACTGTTGCACGGACATCTTTTGCATTATTGACGAGTCCGTCTTGTGAGTCCTTACATAAAAACTAGACAGTACGATTTTCTCGCGGGTCGACCCAAATATGTTGTTATTTTATCAAATTGCCTATGTTTATCGTGAAATTGTCTATGTTTAGCTTGCAATCATTAGTCACAGCCTATTAATCCAATCAAAACACAATATTTGGAAAAATAGACATGAACTTCAATTTCATCGTCAACCAATAAATTTCAATAAACAAAGTAATAAAATAATATCAAAATTTACAACAAATAAAATACATACGTCTTTCCTCAAAATATAGCTTCTTCACACTCCTGACTTGTTCGTCGGCCTCATCTTCCACAACGTCTCAAATTTTTGTGATCAATCAATTTCTTTGTTCGACCACCCGTTTTATCAAAACCATTCAAACTAAAACAAAAAATAACATAAACAATTTATACTAAAATATAGACTATTTAAACAAAAAACTAGACAATATATAACGCATCTATTTTTTCACAATAAACCAACAACAAAGAACAACATATACAATTTCTACTAAAACATATGACATTTATAACAAAAAAACTAGACAATTTTTACTAAAACATAGACAATTACGAGAGAAACTCAAACATACCAAGCAATTTTACTTAAAAACTAGACAAAATCACCGAAAATATATGCAATTCACATTGAAACATGGACAGTTACAAGAGAAACACTCAAACATACTATTTACCACATAAATTAGACAATTTGACATAAAAAAATAGGCAATTCAGATTGAACACTATGCTGCAGTTACATGAAAGACAAATATACATGAAAAACTAATAAATTTTACCTTAAAACTAGACAAAATCACCTAAATATAGGCAATTCACATTGAAACATGGACAGTTACAAGAGAAACAATCAAACATACTCCCTCTTTTTATTATATAATTTTATTAAATTATTTACTATTATCGTTTATGAGTAATTTGTGGTCAAACTCGAACACAGTTCACCGATCAAAGTCAAAATGTAACACTTTATCTGAAATGGAGGGAGTACTATTTACCAACATAGACAATTTCTACTAAAATGTAGACCATTTATTCAAAAAAAACTTACAATTTATAGTAAAACATAGACAATTTATACAAAAACTAAACCAAGAACAACTAACAACATAGACAATTTCTACTAAAACATAGATCATTTATACCAAAAAACTAGACAATTTATACTAAAACATAGACAATTTATACAAAAAAACTAAACCATTTAAACAAAAAAAACTAGACAATTTATACAAAAAACTAAACCAGCAACAACGAATAACATAGACAATTTCTACTAAAACATAAACCGTTTATACAAAAAAAAAAAAAAAAAAAAAAAAGACAATTTATAGGCAAATCAAACTTATGAGTGCTAATTCGGTAAACTGTAGGTACAAACTATAGGCATATGCATATGAAATCACATCACTAAATAGATCGAACAAATTATCAATTATCATCATTATGAATGATTAACAAAAACACAAAAATACACCTATGAATCAATACAGTAACAAATCAATTAGCAATTCCAAATGAATCAATCAAGTAACAAACAATTAGCAATTCCAAAACAACAAAAAACGACCAAATGACCAGTAGAACAAATATACTCATGTAACCAATCAAGTAACAAACAATTATCAATTCCAAATGATTAATTACGGAAAGTGACAAACACAGAAGGCTCTAACCTGATTGGCAACAACTCGGAGCAACCCGCGGCGGATCCTGAAAATCGGCTCTGATCAGCTCTCCAATACTTGCAAATCGCCTAGAGTCACCATTCACCGCTCCGCATCCACTCCCCGTATCCTCAACACCTCTACATTTCGGTTGTCGAAGCCTTGAAATCGCCATGGATGAAACACAAATGAAATCGCCAGAAACACGATCGAAATCGAAGAGAGAGAGAAAATCTGAGAGAAGTTTAGGGTCTTGGGATTTTAGAGGGAGAAAGTGTTTGTAAAATGGAAAGAAATAACGTAGAAATAGCTAAAATATGATTTGTATAGGCAACTCTAACAAATAACCACCCAGATCCGCAAAAATTGAAAAAAAAGGTTATTTTATTAAATATAGGCGATTTGTATGTATTACTAGATAAAATTTTTGAACTCTTCAAATGTAATTTTATGAGAATTAGTAGTGGCGAACTTTGCATTATTTATTTCATTTGCGGTTAGTGCACATAAAAATTTTGTCATATACAAAAATTATGTAAAACCTGGCACTAGAATAGAAGAAATTGAAGAAAACTGACTTCGTTAACAGAGTAAGATGGATTTACTACATCATCTCCAAGAAGAAACAGAAAACAGAATGTCTGTAGCAGCAGCAGGATCCAATTTAAAAGCAAAAATCAAAACAAATGGTGTCACAAGAAAGACAACCAGAGCTCAAAAGAATCATCACTAATCCCCCAATCAATCAACCAAGTCAATCTAATCTATGCTATTCAGATGCTGCTTCTTCTTCCTCAGCTTCAATCTCATCTTCACTGTTGTAAACAAACCTAATGTGCTTTCCAGTAAACTTTGGTAGCCCAACACTCATCTTGCTAATCCCTTCACATAGCTCATCAAGTATCTTATAGTTATCACCTCCATACTCTTCTTCCTCCTCATCATCATCATACTCGTCATCCTTTTCGCATTCTGGCTCAACGAAGTCTTCGTCCTCGTCTCTAGTACTGCTAGCATTCACCTGCATCGACCAGATCGACGCAGCTTCATCCTCGTCATCAGTGCTAAACTTCTCCAGTCCTTGGTATGTCACCACAGACGAAGCATCGGATAAGTCCGATTTGTTCGAATTTGATTTCTCAGAGAAATCTAACATCAGTGACCTTGTCACCATGTCATCAGATTCCACACCTTCCTGTTTCATCTCACTTACCATCTTTATCACAGCCACACAAACAATCAGAAAAAAGAATAAAGAAAAATCAGACATTTACAAGAAAATGAAATAAAAATACAATCCAAGAATTCGACAAGGACTATCCAAGAAATGAACAGACCTGAGAGATGAGAATCTTCTCACTGACAGGAGAAGGGGTGACAGGTGGCAATCCCCCATTGGCAGACAAGTTCATCAACACTTGAGGAGTATTAGCAGGAGTAGGAGCAACAAGGCTAATAGCCGGAGAGTTCATCACAAGTCCCTGAAAGTCGAAAAGCGGCCTTTTTTCAATCGTAATCTTCGAAACCTCCGCTTCCTCTTCCACTTTCTGCAAAAGGGTCTTCACCTGACCCCTCAAAAGCGCCTCACCGGAACCAGGGGTACGCGCGAATTTTGCAATCACGTTCGTTCGCCTCTTCGAAATCGCTGAGGATGGGGTTTCAAGACATCCCATTGCTAGGCCAACGATGGGCGAATCGTTGGTGATGTCGATGAGGGCCGATCGATCTTGATTCGGCTGCTTTTCGGCAGTTTTTCGGGTTTGTGATCGAGTCATTCTTCTTGTGGATGATGGAGTTTCCATTGCTGTTCTTGAAAATACTCGCCTAAGAAACTGTAGATTATATATATAATCGTTGTTGATTCACAATGATTCACAGTGATTGAGAGAGATAGAGACGAAAAGAGAATGAAATTGGTTTTGATTGTGAAGAGATTAGAGAGAGATATTATATAGAATGGGGACAAGTAATGAAGATTAACAACGGGAAAAAGGACCGTTAGAGCGGATTCTTGAAACTAGCCGTTGGGATTTGAATTGAGCCGGTTTGGGTTGCTTCTTTTGCCTCTTGAGTATTGGGCTCAAATTGGCCCATGCCCATTAATTAGGATCTTCATTCTCCAGCCCAAAATGGGAAAGTGGATAAGTTGTAGTGGTACTCTCGCCAATCCAACATAACTGCATAGATTCCTCATTTTTAATTTTTCTTCTAAAAGTACGCATTAACTAATGTATATAGTTCTCTAGAGCGATGGGGGTATCACTTACAACTATCCTTACACTTGATTTATTTTTAGACTTTTTGTGCAACTACTTGACTAGACATACGGTCCTTCTGGCAAAGAGGGTTACTCATGACATGGGTCACACTCACACATCAAACGATGATATGATATTGTACTGTCGTACATATTTACTTTTAAAATCACCTAAAAAGCCATACACATAAAGCGTGTATAGTATTGTCAGCTTTGTGTACGAATCTTACTTTCGGTATGATATTGTCTGCTTTAATTAAAGACCCCACAAATGTTAGTTTTGAAATCATTCAAAATAACTCACACCATTCAAGTGTGTATTTTTACCTTTATATAATTATAAGTGAATTGTTACAAATAACATGGTTTTCTACACTTTAGTGGACAAATGAAACTCGTGTTTGATTTTTCTCTTTTTTGCTTTCCATTTTGGTTGAACACGAGTTCCAAACTCAATTCAAGAAATCGGGTCGTAGCAGATTTGGACATTTTTGACTGCGCAAGTGCTAGTTGTGTGACTTCAAGTTGAATATCTTTGCAACTCATATAACAAAGAAAAGACTAATTTTCACCACCTCTAATTTAGAATAATGAGAGAAAAAAACAGTCTTTATAGGCCCCGACTTAATTAAAATTCACTTTTACTTTATTCCATTCAATTAATCATTTCATAATAATTCATAGATTTTGAGCAAACATGCACCACTTACTTAACTAAAGTGGATTATGATGTACGGAGGTTCTTTACCAAAACGATTTGAGAAGACTGGCGACTTATCGTTTTGTCGTATGAGTAACTTCTGAACTCAGTTTTCCAATTCTTTTTAGGCCATATTGATGTAGTTACCTCGTTTTGTTGAGCTTATTCTACTTGGTTGAATGAAATTACTTTTCTACAAATAAGAATTTTATTTCCAAACTATGCACATTATTAACATTTACCGGACATACACCGGCATACCATGATCAAATAAAGTGAAACGACTCGATAAGTTATTGCCAAGTCGAACCAAACACACACCACTAGCACCATTAGGAATGGTGTTAATTCGTGGGTTTAAGTAAGTAGTAGTAGCAGTATTATAATCTTATTATGATCATCCAATTAAAATGAAAATGACTTTTGACACTAGTAATAAAGTTACCCGCTCTAATTGACTGGGTTCACATGTTATCCTGATGAATGTGATAGTGTCAGTTTGCATGCCTTGTGATTCTAAATGAGACTGTACAATACTCTACATGCACATTCTTAGTCTTACTTAATATTTATATCTGAAATGTAATTTCAAAATTACCACGACGAATTATATTAAATCTCTATTGTCCACGGAGAGTAGAATCAAGTGGAAGATACACTAACCAAAGAAAACAAGTGTTAAATATTCGAATGTAGTTCCCCGGTCTAGTAGGTGTAGTAGTTATGATTTTATGGAATGTGGTAGTTATAAACTTATAACTCTTTGGCAATGAATACGTATGTGTTTCAGATACGAACAAAATATCTCATCACAATATATTCTTTTTACAAACAAACGGGACAAATGTTATCATTGTCGCAAAACTTTTTCTTTTCTAAAAAAACCAAAAGCTAAAGAAATAGAGAGAAAAAAAAAAAAAAACAGAAAAAGGTACCTTTTATGACCACGTTTGTTTCATTTTGACCTTTTTCCTTCACTAGGTATATCTAATATAATATGTGCTTCATTTTTTCCAAACAATTCTAGCACGTTTCGTGCTTTAGTTTGTTTTATGCTATCGAAAATATATTTCCATCATATATATTATTTAACCACATGAGAAGTTTGATCAATGTCTTACGTGTAAAATCGAGAAGTCCAATTCATTAGAATAATAAGCCTATTAAATTTCGATCATCATACCCTCAAATCATGATGACAAATTAATTTGAACAACATTTAAAATACTAAGGTCACCTTAACGAAGGTCGCTTATGTTACCTAATGTCCTAATGAAAGCAATTGATCAATCATAATATATATGACTTGGTGATATAGTACAGTATATAAGACATAGAAGTGTGAATGCATGGTAGATGCAATTGATCTGATAATAAATGATTACTCCCTCAATTTCAGAAAAAATGTTACATTTTGACTTTGGCCGTCATTGTCTTGAGTTTTATGCTAAATAAGCGATAATAGTAAATAATTTAATAAAATCATATAATAAAAATTTAATTACTAAATTTTCATTATATAATTTTAATAATTTATTTATTAATATCATTTAAGAGTAAATTGGTAATCTGAAAACGATTAACCATAATAAAATGTAACTTTTTTGAAATGGAAGATATCTCATGGTATCCTGCGGATGGTAGGCCGTGCAATGAATTATCACGAATTCTCTTCCAAAGAAATGAATTCACTCACAAAAATTAGAGTTCATACAAGGTGACACATTTATACAGCAGTAAGAACCTTACACGTTTATCTATCATCAAAATCTTAATAACACAACTAGCTAGGATCTAATTATAACAAAACTAGCCGCGTATATTAATTACTAGGGTTACTAAATAGTCGGACTCCAAAGGCATATTATCCTAATTTATGCCGCATGGAGGTAATATGTTATATGGTGTAATTTTCATGATAATGTATAAAGTTTTACGTGGACAATTGAAAATGAAAAATATGTTCGGAGTGTTTGGTTACGCGTTTGAATTGAGTTTTACCGATTAGGTTGCGTTTATTGTCTATCTGGCTTCAATTTGAATTGAATTTTCTCAATTCAAATGCGTAACCAAACACTCCGATTGTGTTTCCGATTCCGGGTTACTACTACTTACTGGTTCATACGGATATCCGAGTAGGCGAGTACCGACATGTTCGAAGATAGATTAACCATCACCTTTTCAATCAATCGATTATAATATAGTGTCAGACAGAGTGTTCACACCGTTTCTTAGATATATTGCTATAGCCTTCCATATATCCAAGTTCTACGTTAATTTAATTCTGGTTGCTTCCATGAGTGGCAAAGAAATCATGCACATGAAATTAGACAATGACTCCAACATTATTGGTACTAGTCTACTGATGTATAGTATATTATTTCACACTTTGAACAAATCAAACTGCATTAATCATCTTCATATTTATCGAATTATGCCCTAGCTATCGACATGCCTCCTAAAAGAGGATGTCAATCCGAACCCTATCACACAACACAGAAAATATGTGTTTGGTTTCAAATTTGAATTGAGTTATCTCGATTCCAATTGAATTCTTGTGTTGTTTTTGTACATAAAAACGCAACTGGAATAACTCAATTCTAATTTGAAACCAAACACTCGTTGCATTGGGTGGGAGTAGGGCTGCAAACGAGCCGAGCCGAGCCTCGGCTCGTTAAGCAAATTTTGATATAAGCTCGAGCTCGATCGAGCTACATATATTGAGCTCGAGCTCGAGAGTAAATTTTGTTATTCGAGCTCGGCTCGCGAGCTTTATTTGGTCATGTAATCAAACCTTTAAAACTCGAAAGCTCGAATTTAGCTCGGCTCGCGAGCTCGAAAACTAACAAAGCTCGAAATTCAATACTATTCGAAAAGCTCGAATTTAATAAATACTGTTCGAATAGCTACTCGAGCTTTCGAGCCGAATACTCCAATATTCGAGCTCGAGCTCGAAACTTTTTCGAGCTATAATTAAAGCTCGAACTCGAGCTCGAACGAACCGAACTTTTTTCGAGTTTTTTTCTAGCCGAGCTCGAATAGCTCGAAAAAAGCTCGACTCGTTTGCTGCCCTAGGTGGGAGCCCCATCGTGTCACGTAAAAAATGACGTGTATTTGGAAAATACAATTGGATGTACAACTATTTAGATTTCCGAAGACATGATCATGTAATTGTAATTTAAGTGTGAACTCAAGTGATGATAATAATGTTGTTCCAAGTGGATGTAAATATTAAAATATGAAGTATTATATAAATTTAATAATTTTAGTAGATCGTAATGTTGGCTATATAATTGTGGTCAGCTAACACATGAATCCGACTCTCGAGTTGTACAACTATATCTTAAATTTGGGCTCACATGTTTCTTACTCCCTTAGTTCCGCAAAACTTCACATATTTGATATTTTTAGTCGTCTTACAAAACTCTGTACATTACCAAAAAAGAAAATTACGTCACACCCAATAAATAATAAACAATCTTAACTTTACAATCAAATTACACATTTTGCCACTAAAAGTACACTTTTTCCCACATTTTCTATATTTTATCATGACTTTCACTTTTTGCATAAAACTGCACGCTAATTTTATTGTATGAAGTTCTCCGGAACGGAGGGAGTATGTATAACTTTGTCAATCAATACTCATATTTTTATATAGTATATGACGAATCTCAGTTTAAAGGAAAAAAAAAATCATAGAATTATTTATGATCTCACCAATACAAGTTAATCAGGTCAGACCCATTGCCACAACCACAATCTTTGACTTATGGGCTGCTAATAATTAATTACTCCATACATTTTGATGGCCCTTTATTCAATATTACTTACTTATATAGTAGGACTATTAACTAGGTCCGATAAACCTTGACCCCGACTCTCAATGGAGTTGTGTGTCGCACAATGAATAGTGAGGGGTACCATCAGGATCTAATACTCCACAAACTCATACTATCTATCATACTATATGGACCTAATCACTTTAATATGATTCACGTAAAATATCAATTTGGCTTATAGTTAATATGATACTCTAAAATATCAAAATCGATCAGGATTCGTGACTTGTAAATATTCACTAGAGCGTGTGATGTACTTAGAATATGATGAAAGAAAAACCTTAATCTAAATCCACCATTAAATAAATGAGTTTATTTTAAATCTTTTTGTTAGTTTTGTTATTACCTAAGCTTCACTCATGAAATAAATCACACGACAAGCAACTAACGACCCATGTTTCTAGATTTGGAAGACTTATACCTGAAGATACAAACCAACAGTATTGCTAAAAATAGACCAATAAATGAAAAATAAAAAGGCACGCATTAATTATAAATTACTATCTACCTTACCTTTTGATTCCCTTTTCTTGCACAATTTCATTAAATGTTGCTGCCAATAAACCGTTACATTGATGAAATTATACCATCACCTTTTCAAGTTACCCTTTCCAGTCAGGAAAAATTTAACATATTCATAAGTAATAAAATTCAACCAAGTATGTGGTCCAATTCATAATTAATCGTAGATCGATTATAGTTGGTTTCTTACACATTATGGTGTATCATAAAAGATATTCAAAGATAATTGAAGTGTTGATATTACGTGAAATATTTATTCAGTCTTACTAATTTATATGTATTTCTTTTATTTACGTCCCCATGATGACTACTCAAACGAAAAATATAAAAATAGTGAACTCCATTAAGCAATTTTCTTCTTACTTTATTAGTTATCCATTAAACCTCTTCATTGTTTGTCATTTCTATGTACTATTTTAATATTCACCACTACTTTAATATTCACTAGGCAATTTAATTATTATTTATTCATATTTCTCATCCATATAGATTAGGATTTAGGAAGACAAATGAAGTACTATTATCTTAGGCTATTTTGGCTAACCTCTCAGGTAAAAAAATGTTTTCAACATTGTTTTAGACATTTTAAAAGTTTTATTTGACAGGTTCATTTGCTTTTTATCTGATGGAACATAAAAAGGAATATGTTGTCTGAGTGCAGACAAATAGTACTAATCATATTGCGCACATCAATCTTGGTCTTTCAATTGTTATGTTTAGTCTAATCTATCATTATGTGCCCAAGCACTAACCAAAATAGGTAGAGCATAGAAGTAGCATGGTTAAAGATTTGAAACACTCAGACAACTAGATGATACAAAATAGGCTAAAATTATGTGATAGCCAAAATATACCATTATTTTATAGCTAAACTTTTATGTACGTAGTATCCTCCATTGGTAGGGTCTTATAACGTGAACATAATGTAAATTCTGGATTCGTGATAGGATCCATTAGTTAAGGTAGGATATATATCGGGATTTCAGAACTGTAGAGTAGTATAAGACATAAAAGTGTGTGTATAGGGCATGTGCAATACCGATTAAGAACACTCTGTATCTCCATTTAATTGATCCACACATAGCGAATGAAATAGTAATTCGATTTAAATATTTTTTACTGAATAAGAAAACTTCTCCTTTTCCTTTTCAAAACAATCCAATCGTAAAACAAATCAACAAACATTGAATTAACCTCCACATTTTCTTGTTTATGGTTATCATTAGCCTTTTGCATCTTTCACCCTATATTTGCTCCTCTTTTGACAACTACTACTACTACAAGGCAGAAGGCCAAATTCTTGTTCCATTTTTTTTGCCAAGCTGCATTAAACAATGTACAAAATTGCACTATCTTCTAATCAAGAACCAGATATCCCTCGAGTTATCCATTAAATAGCTTGTCAACATAGATGACAACACAAGCCAAGAGAAAGATTGATTTAGATGTACTCTCAAAGCAAGATCATACAACTTCAACAAAATATGAGTATGTTTCACGTTAGCGTGTGTTCGGATGATGTACTTATATCTGATCTACTTCTTTTCTTGTATGTTTGTACCATACTTCCTAAATATAAACCGCGTAAAACTCTCCCCAACCCAAAATTAACCAAGAAAGAAAGCAAATTTAGCAAAGATTAGCCATATCTTATTAACTGGGATATTCTTTCCAAGTCAACAAAACTGAACACAAAAGAATATCCAGGGAAACCTCAAAATCACAGAAGCAATATGAAATAAAAACCAAAACAAAAATGGAAAAAAACGTCTCTCGTTGACCATGCCAACCACCAGCTCCTTCATCTTCTTCTTCCTCCCTTCTTCCTCTTACCTGCTTTAATCTTTCCTCCAATAACAACACCAATCTCTGCATTTCCCCTTTCACATTTCTTGATCTTGACCCATGTATTTTTATATCTTATACGACCATCATCTCCATTGATCTTCTGTAAAAATCCAATCTTTTTTATACGGGACACCAAGAAACCAATAGGGGTGTCTGAATTCGTCTCAATTTGGTACCAAAGGTACCTTTTTTATCCATTGATCTCCTGTAAAAATCCAGTCTTTTTGATTAAAAATCCAATCTTTTTGATTCTGGACACCAAGAAACCAAAAGGGGTGTCTGAATTTGTCTCAATTTGCGACCTTTTCCACCCCACCTGAGAAATGGGAAGCTGTTTTTCGACATCAAAAGTGTGTGGGTCCCACAGCAACGCCTCCACCACCGCCAAGAACCGCCACTCCTCCACCACAACCACCGCCAAGCCGCCGTCAACGACCCCTTCAACGGTCACGTCGAGGAAGAATGAGGGGTCTAATTACAAGGCCACAGACAGCAAGAAAAGCAGCAGCCAGCAAGTGCCTAAGGTCATAAGGAACGGTTCAAAGAGGCCTAGTGGTGCTATTCCCTGTGGAAAAAGGACGGATTTTGGATACGAGAAGGACTTTGATGCGAGGTATACGATTGGGAAATTGTTGGGGCATGGTCAATTTGGGTACACCTATGTTGCCATTGACAAGTCTAATGGTGATCGTGTTGCTGTCAAGAGGATTGAGAAGAACAAGGTCCGATTTTTATGCTCTCAATCATCTTTTTCATTCATTTTGGTTGTATCTGTTTCACTGTTCTTGGACAAATTGATTGATTCAGTTTTGTCCCTGTGTTCCACTGTACTCTGGGAATCAATCCGTGTTGAATTCGTGATGTTCTCCGAATCTGAATTCGTGTTTAATTAGGTATCTTTTTTGTTCATACAGTATATAGAATCATCCATGATTTGTTGTGATGTGCTACAGTGTTTGATTGGGGATTTATATTCTTCCATTTGTACCCTCCAAGCTTGATGTGGCTGGCTGTACTTGATTGAATTTGGATAATGGATATCCAATCCAACTATGGTATCAGCCTTTGGACCTGTCTGCATTGATTTTATATTGCAGCTTTATTCTTAGCAATTTCGGAATCTGAGCTCTGTCGAAATGCATTTTATCATGATGATTTACTCTGTTCCTATTTGTTCGAGAACAATTTAGTAAAAGTAAGGAGGTAATCTGATAGTTTTTTTTAGTAAAGGATGTGCACCCGTTGAGCTTGTGGTTCAGCCTCTTTCAGTGAACTCCCCATTTAGTAATTAATTCAAACTTAAAGTACTCTCCTTGTAATCTGCATCTTTAACAAAATTATAAATGCCTGGCAGATGGTTCTTCCTATTGCTGTAGAGGATGTCAAGCGGGAAGTCAAGATATTGAAAGCCTTAGCAGGTCACGAAAACGTTGTTCAGTTCTACCACGCATTTGAAGATGATTCTTATGTGTTTATAGTAATGGAGTAAGTTTAGTTCCTGATTTCATTCACCTGTGTGGATACATCCTGCCGCAAGTTATTTTAGCGAATATTTGTAGTAAAAAATCTTTTACTGTATGTCTTTTAGGTTGTGTGAAGGTGGAGAATTGCTAGATCGTATCTTATCAAAGTAAGTATAATTGAATATTACAGCAACTGGTGATTTGTGATTTCCTACTTGCCGTTCCAGTAACTTCTATCTGTGGAACTAACTTAAAGTTTATCTTTCAGGAAGGATAGTCGGTACACAGAGAAAGATGCAGCTATTATTGTTAGGCAGATGCTCAAGGTTGCAGCGGAATGCCATTTACATGGTTTGGTACACCGTGACATGAAGCCGGAGGTATTTGAAGATTTTAAGTTTATCTATTTGTAATTTTTTTCCCCCTTCCTCCCCTATATGGGATCCTGCACGGCTTTCTAAGACACATTTTCTTCCCAGAATTTCCTGTTTAAGTCACCAAAGGAGGATTCATCACTAAAGGCAACAGATTTTGGTCTTTCAGACTTCATAAGACCAGGTAATCAGATAAGGGCCTCGAGCTTTCTTGAAGAAAACACCACATATTACTGAAGACCTTAGGTTCTTTTATATTCTTAGTTTTTAATCTTTTATTAAGTGACTGGAGCTCTTCAAATGTTAAATTTCCAGTCTAATATTATATTATTTCTTTGCTATTTGTTGATGCATGTGAAGTATAACCGATTAGAAATAACTTAAGGTCTATCCTGAGTGCAGGAAAGAAGTTCCAAGACATAGTTGGTAGTGCATATTATGTTGCTCCGGAGGTATTGAAGCGTAGGTCGGGCCCTGAATCAGACGTATGGAGTATTGGTGTTATCACTTACATTTTGCTCTGTGGCCGGAGACCGTTCTGGGACAGAACTGAAGATGGCATATTCAAAGAGGTCTAGTTTTGCTCTCCCTTAATTTGTTTTTGTGCCATCTGCATTTGTCTATGTGCAAATTTACTTGTTTGGATGCATAGTTTCACACTTCCACCTGCTCTTTGTACAATTAACTATCACTCCCTCTCTTTCAATTAAAATTGTGACATTGAATAAGAACAATACATAAATGTTATGTGAAAAAAGTATACCATTTAAATTCCTCACTTTTGAATATCAGCGACCAATTAAAAAATATTCAAAAATTTCCATTTCGGTATTGGTTCAGTTCTATCTGTAGTTTAATTACTCGGTTAGTGATATGTTTGTGTTAATAGGTTCTTAGGAACAAGCCCGATTTTCGTCGCAAGCCATGGCCCGGAATTAGCAATGGCGCAAAAGATTTTGTGAAGAAGTTACTGGTGAAAGATCCACGTGCCAGACTTACAGCAGCCCAGGCTTTGTGTAAGTAATACTGAACATCTAGGTCTGCTATGTATAGTTACTATGTTCCTTGCTATCCATCATCGTAAATGTACATAAACTATAATTAACTTATGTAGGAATTGCAACACGCCATAATGTGTGTTATTTAGGAAAGCAATGCAAAAACAACAATCCAAATGTTTATATTTACAGTTATAATATGATGTATAATCAAATGACTAAGTAATGTTAACAAAAACAACAATCCAAATGTTGACCAAGGATTATTCTCATGGAATCTACCAGTTCCATATAGACTTCTCGTTAGGTTTTCAGTTTGTTACAACAAAGTATGCTCCTTTGTCAAGTTCTTGGGCCCTTGGTTATTAATCTGATCTCTAACTTGTCCAGCTCACCCATGGGTTCGAGAAGGAGGTGAAGCTTCGGAAATTCCACTTGACATTTCCGTTCTATCCAACATGCGGCAATTTGTAAAATACAGCAGATTAAAACAGTTTGCACTTCGGGTAATTGAGTCTTTTCCGTTTTGAAATTCTTCCAGTTTCCGTTATGCTTCTGTACTTGACATGACTTAATTTTAAACTCACGTGACATTTCAGGCATTGGCTGGTACGCTGGATGAGGAGGAGCTGGCTGATCTCCGAGATCAGTTTGATGCAATTGATGTGGATAAAAATGGTGCTATTAGTCTTGAAGAAATGAGACAGGTTTGTCTTTTCGCTTCATCATGTCTGATCCATTTGAAGAGCAATTGCCTGTTTGCTTTTCATATTGCTGACAATTAGCTCCCTTTTGTATGTGTAGGCACTGGCAAAGGATCTTCCTTGGAAAATGAAAGACTCGCGTGTTGTTGAAATACTTCAAGCGGTATGTTTCTGAATTATTACATTAATACCTACAACATGACTATCGCTTTTGTTGTCTGGATGGTTTGATATAATATGTGTGTCCGTGCAGATTGATAGCAATACCGATGGCCTCGTGGACTTCTCAGAGTTTGTTGCAGCAACCTTACACGTCCATCAGTTGGAAGAGCATGATTCAGCAAAATGGCAGCATGTGTCTCAGGCTGCTTTTGAAAAATTTGACGTTGACAAAGATGGATATATAACTCCAGAAGAACTTAAAATGGTCTGTGCAATTGTTCTTTCTTTGCCATTTCTTCTTTTCTATTTTATATTTTTTCTCGTGGAAATTGAAATTCTTTATGCATTTAATGATCCCGTTCTTCTCTAAATTGTTGTACTGCAGCACACGGGTCTAAAAGGCTCAATAGACCCACTGCTAGAAGAAGCAGACATCGACAAAGATGGGAAGATTAGCTTATCAGAATTCCGAAGGCTTCTAAGAACTGCAAGTATGAGCTCAAGAGGCGCGCCTAGTCCATCGGCTAAACGAGCTGCTGCACAGAAGCCCTCATTTTGAAGCTTGTGCCCTTCATATAAAAAAGCAACGAGAGCATCTGAAAATTTCATTCTGCATTCGGCTAAAAGGTTTTGCATCTTCTACGGATCTTTCTCATGTAATCATATGCTCGTGTCCTAAGGCTTTATATCTATTTTGTTCCACAATCAGGGTAGTTAAGAGTTAGGGCACGGGTGCATTACAACATGCTAACACATGTGGAATGTAGAGTTTGTCAACAGCCCTCATAGCAACAAGAGGTGTTGTGGTTTCCTCTGTAAATTATATGCTGTTACTGTCAAAGTAATCTATCCGCTTGTTGTTAGGAGATATGTTAAGTCGGTTGTAATTTGTAAAGCGTCGATGAAATAGTGTGTATTTCTTCAGCACATGTATCTCTTTTGGCTCTTTTACTTGAAAACTTTCTGGCTTTTGCATGAGGCTTTTCTGGTCAGCTGGATGTATATATAAGTATATATACTATGGATATGGATTGGAGAAAGCATGTAGTAATAAACTTCTCTTAATATTGAGATAAGAGTGCTATTTTGAGAGCTTTTGAAGACTCTGTTTTTGCAAGAGTATTTGCTACTTGCTTGTTTTATATTCCAGGAACTATAAGCTGAATATGATAACCAATGATCCTAAAAAGAAAAAAATTGTTGATGCACAAAATGGCGTTCTTATGGATGGTAGACCCAACTTCGATCCCCCCACGGGGCGGTAAATGTTAGCCAGTACGAAAATAAAGTAAGCCAAATTATTTGGACGATTTGTAGTTGGTAAACCAAGAACCTTCGAGACAAGCAAAGTCATGTTTTCGAAGGGAAGACAATCGAGTTAACCTAATGTATTCACTTATCTTTTTCAAGAATTGATAAACTATCCTCGCATGCAACAATAATCTTTCGAGTTTGTAATAGTGCACGACAACAATCATTCAAACCTACACGAATGTTAATGTATGAACTCTGAATATGTAGAACAAGTTTAAGTTGCTTTAGCTAAAGGTAGACTCAACTATCATTCGATTGTCTGAGAAATATTCTCAAGTCTTTGGATTTGTGTATTTACTAATTACAAACGCAATACTCCCTATGAAGTATTTAGTATTTCATACATTGTATTCTGATGTAGTGATGTGTAGTTTTATAAACAAATTAAAGTAAATGATAAAATAAGAAAAAACGGTAAAATGTACTTTTATATGCAAAACAGAAATTTATAGAAGATGTTTGACAAACAACTAAACACTCCGTTAATTCACCATTCACGATCTTTTCGGTTTCACCATTAAAAAAAGAAAAACTTTATTAAATCATTAAAAGTCGAATATGTTAAAGTTTAATGCCGAACAAATAGGTTTGGAAGAGGCTTGGGAACGGAGATATCAAAGGATTATGGTAGAGACAAACTCAAGAGAAGCGGTGGAGCTTTTGACCGAGGATGCGGCGTTACCAGATAATATTGAGCTGTCTTCTGTGGTGCTGGCTTGTCGAGGATTTTTACATCTCCCTTGGGATATTAAGTTAGCTTGGACTAATAGAAAATGTAACTCTGTTGCGGATAAACTCGCAAAGCTAGTTAGTTCGACTATGATCGGAAAAGTCTTTTGGGACGAACCCGAGCCAGGTTGTTAAAAAAAAAAAGGGCTAAAGTTCTAACATGCGGTAAATTGGAACTGGACGAAACTTGCTAACAGCAGAAGACGACAGGTAGAGATTCTGACGAATGAAGATAGTAACGTACAATGTTAACGGGCTGAGACCTCGAGTTTCTCAGTTCGGTTCTCTTCGCAAATTGCTCGATGCTCTTGATGCCGATATCATTTGCCTCCAGGTGAAATTTCAGTGCCCTAATTTGATCTTTATTTATGTCCTTTTCATTTGATGCATACATTATAGTGATTAATTTGGTGTTTGTTTCACCTAGTGTAGGAAACGAAGCTATCGAGACATGAATTGCGAGCTGATTTGGTTCGAGCTGAGGGTTATGAGTCATTCTTCTCTTGCACTCGTACTTCTGATAAAGGCCGTACTGGTTATTCTGGTAATTGTTGCAGTTTCTGGGAATTGTGAGTTGTATCTCTTGGATTGGGAAGTTTGTCAATTGGGTCATTTTGATTATAGCCTAGGATTCGTGTGACTAGTAAAGACTCGGTTTTTATCGGGACGTTTGCTCCGGAAAATGAATTGAATAATAGTTTTAATCATTGTTAACTTGAGCTTTTCTGGTAGTCTGGTACTTCTTTTGCTTGGCATTGTTCGTAATGCGTGTACATTTCCATTTCAAATGGTCAGCACGGCAGCACTTGGTTGTTTTGAAGAAATCTTAAAATCAACCAAGCGAATCTGAAATGAGATTTTGACTCCGTTATTTAGCACCGAGCTTACATTGTTAATTAAACTTAACCCTGAATTTTATGACATATCCAGGCATTCAAGATGCAGATAAATTTAGTTATGTGTTGGCCATATCGACATTCGAATATGTTCATTATCATACGGCTTATAATTTCTTCTGAGAAATAATGGAACTTTACTACTTTGGCATGCTTGGTCAGGTGTGGCAACATTTTGCCGTGTCAAGTCTGCATTTTCTAGCAATGAAGTAGCTTTGCCACTTTCTGCAGAGGAGGGCTTCACCGGTGTTCTTGAGAACTTTTCAACATCAGGATCTCTGAATAATGATTGTCAACCGACTGTGAAAGGGCTTGAGGAATTTTCCACTGATGAGCTTCAAAAAATTGATGGGGAAGGACGTTGTATTATAACTGACCATGGACATTTTGGTAAGTACCATATGCTTGTATGTAGCATATATTTAGTGGAAGAATTTCCGACAACTGTCTAATACTTCTAAAAAAACCCACTTCCACGCCCAAGTGTAAAAGATAGCATGTTAAGTGTCAAGGTGGAGTTGCGAAGCGTTAGTGCTGGCTGGGAGTTCTTCTGGTTGCTGAATTTTGTCTTGCTGGTTCCCAACTCCGAGAATGTTTCAACCATATAGAATGGAAACTCCATTTACTTGTTTGTTTCTAATGGCCCCTAATAATCAGAGCTCCTGTATGTTCATGTATTTGTTGTGACAGATTTACATTTTATCTGCAGTTCTTTTCAATTTATATGGGCCAAGAGCTCATGGTGATGACATGGAGAGAGTGCAATTCAAGCTCACGTTTTACAAAATACTTCAGGTAATTCTCCCAAATTTATGCCTTCAACTTGTACCGTAGAGTAGCAGTTTTATGATGTTCATTTAAAGCAGTGAATAAGGAAAAATTGCCTGAATCAAAGGAGAATACTTTATGTGGTACTCTGGGGGTCTGGAAAATGAGATGCCTTTATATATTCATATTGATTGCTAGTTGGCTTTTATTAAGTTAGACCAGAAAAATTATCAGCTCCTTGACTTTTTAGGTTATTTTCCCTCAGAAGTTTCTGTTAAAAATTAATTGATGAGCATAACAGCCGTTGGGCTAACAGAAAATATCGATTCTTGGATTTGGAATCACGGGGAATTTAGAACCTAGAGATTCATCATATCGCCGATGTCTCCCGGCCCCCGTTTGCTCTGCCCATCATTCGTTATCATGGACTGATTGAGTGATTATTTCTGCCTCCCAAGTTACTAACTTAAATCTTAATTAGAGCAAGCCCTTCCCGTTTTGATAAGTTATAGCTATATCATTCTATGTCTGGTAATGATCCTCCCTTTCTCTAACCTTCATGGAAAAAATTAAATGAATTTTCAAAATTGCGCTTGCTTACCATATTGCCGAGGGGGTAGAGCCTAAGATCTGTGCATTTTCGTGATACTTATGGGTTAATTTTATGTTAAATTTGAACTATGTAACATAAATAGTTTCTACATAAAAAATAAAGGTTATCTCAACTTTTGCTATCCTAAAATTTGTGTTGAATCCAGCCTGTATACTCCATTCTCGATAGAATGTCATTTTAACTATTTGCTTTAATATAATGATCGTACAGTTCTTTGACCATGAATACTCTAATTGATTGAAAGTGTTTTAGTTATACGTTCAAGGCCTAGCAATCAGTAAATGCTTTATGTTCTCCTTCAGTTTGATGCAAGTCAGCCCCGTTTCAGCTCATGTGTGCTGTTTTTTTTCCTTGTTAATTGTCTATAGCTCTGTCACTTTCAGATTAACATTTCATATTTTGGTTTAGAGAAGATGGGAGACTCTTTTGGATGAAGGAAAAAAGGTGCTTGTTGTTGGGGACCTCAATATTGCTCCAGCTGCTATAGACCGCTGTGATGCAGATCCAGATTTCGAGAAAAATGAGTGAGTTTCTGTATGAAAAGGAAGAAAATTTTTTTTTTGGGATCAACGTAAAATTCCATAAGCAAATATATATGAAGTCCTAGATTTTTATGGCAGCTTAATATTTTAAGAGTGTAAGAATAAGCATATACAATATTTGAGATGAGAAGTTCACTGAATATTTAAGGGTGAAATTACAAACTTTAGCACCGTAGATATAAAGAGCACAATAAATTTCAAGGTTTAGACCTTTCATGTATTTCTATTCACTGTTGTGTATTTGATATTATCTGAGTGAGTCACATTGGGACAGACTTCAACTGGTGTTCGAATATATCAAGGCAGACTGTAACATTTGTAAGATAGACAATATGTTTATAGGCTAAACAATGACCTCGGAAATAACCTATTTGGGGATGTGTTTGACTTGCTCGGATTCACATAAATTTTTTCTCAACTCGACGCATACAGATGAAATATATTAACACCAGTGGATTTAAAAATCACTAATGACTGGTGTAAACTGATAGTAATTCATTTTGTCAGTGAATTAGTTTTCCTCTCCGTTCACAAATTTGGTTTTCTGAGTGAAGGTTCATACTTCATACAGTCATGCAACCAAGCCATTTATACTTGATCATCTCTGTTGCAGGTTTAGGACATGGTTTAGATCTTTGCTGGTGAGAAATGGAGGGTGTTTTTATGACGCCTTCAGAGAAAAGCACCCTGAGAGGTTGTGATACTTCTTTACTTCAGTTTTCTATTCTTTTTCATGTGTGAAAACATAAATCTAGTTGGTTAATTGGCACAAAACCGACTAATCTAGAGTGAGTTTGCTTATACATTATGATGTCTGTAGCTTTCTATACTTCCGTGTCCTGTCACCAACCTCTTATACCCTTCATAATTCAATTATAGAAACGACGCTTTCACATGTTGGCCTGCAAATTCTGGTGCTGAGATGTTCAATTTTGGGTCACGGATTGACCATATTCTTATTGCTGGACCATGCTTGCATGAAGAAGAAACACAAGGGCATAATCTCATAACTTGCCATGTGAAAGAGTGTGATATATTAGAGCAGTTCAAACGCTGGAAAGATGGTACTACACCCAGGTAACAGTTTGCAGAGTATTCTAGTTCTATGTTAGGCCAGGCAAAATGTGCTTGATTTTGCAGTAATTCCCTGCTGCAGCATCTTATTCTTCGGATCTGTATAAACCATGCAGATGTATTGTTGAAAACGCAAAATCAGATTGTGTGTTTATCTGAAGAATATGCTAACACTGTTGATGATCATATATTTTGTTGGGCTTCATATGCGTGACTTGACTTGCGTACTTTTATAGGTGGAAAGGCGGAAAAAATATCAAACTAGAAGGCTCGGATCATGTTCCTGTCTGTGCAAGCTTGGTGGATATCCCCACTGTTCCAGAACATAACACTCCTCCATTGTCTACCCGATATAATCCACAGGTCCATGGATGCCAGCAGACACTAGGTGCGAACTCCTTGTCTATATATATAATGCCTGAGCATGTAAATTTTTTTTTTTTTTTTTGTTGGGGATAAGCAAAGCATGACATGGTAATTTGTAAGTAGCTTTTCTTATTGTTATGATTTGGGCTCAATGGTTACTGTATAAGTTTGTGCTTAGAATGCATGGATTAGCTTTCTTATTTTCCTTACCCGTGCTTTTCTGCTAAGCTGTTTCCACCATTCGACCTACATGTCACTGGTGAGAAACTTACTGTTCTGCCATGTTGCTCTAATCAGCTGAAAGCTTGTTAATGCATATTGCACCATCTGGTAATTTGAAAGTCGTTCTTATTTGCTCACTTTCCATGATTTTCCAGTGTCAATGTTTGCAAGAAAGCAACCTGCTGAAGACATTAACATATCTGGAGGATGCAATTCTGCCTCAGAAAGCAGCATTGCTGTTGAAAGTGGCAGGGAGCTCATGAAAAGACCTCTGTATGCTGGCTGTTCGGCATCACCCAATGGGATGCATGGAGATGTAATTTGTACACCAGAAGATAGTTCTGAAGACCTTATTAAGGAGTCATCTCACAATTTTCCTATCGCTACAGTAGGCCGTACTAAATCTTTTCCCTCAGTGCCTTGCAAGAGAAAAGCGAAGCAGAGTCAGGGGTCTCAGCTTTCACTCAAATCATTTTTCAAGAAAACGGTAAATGTAAATAGCAATGCAAGTATCATTTGTGCTGATGATAAAATTAGCCAAGAAGATACCTCTAGTCCTCACCGTGAACCAAATGAAGTTTTAGGTGAGGGCGGTGAAAATGAAGCAGCAAAGGGGACACAATCAGGTTTAGTTCTCGAAAATGGCATCTCTCAATCTTCAGAGAGAAGTAACTCCACTTTTGCTGAGTGGCAAAGGATTCATGAACTTATGCGAAGTAGCATACCTCTTTGCAAAGGTCATAAGGAACCTTGTGTTTCTCGAGTGGTGAAAAAATCTGGACCTAATTTAGGGCGGCGATTTTACGTCTGTGCACGTGCTGAGGTATTTCAGGCCATGATACATGTAGCTTTTTATTTATTTATTTATTTATAAGCAGGCTTTTCGTTACTTCACATAAAGGATGTTTACGGGTTTTATAAGAACCCATGAGTACAATGAGTTTTTCATACTAGGATTGACTAGTACAACACCAAAAATGTTATCAGTGAAAACCGAATTGTGAAGTGAATTGAGCCTGGAGAATTACTGCCTTTTTAAACTAGGATTTTTCCTGGACGATCAATTCACATGATTTTATCTTTCACAGGGACCTTCATCTAATTCTGAAGCAAATTGTGGGTATTTCAAATGGGCAAGCACAAAATCAAAGCAGAAAGGATGAATTCATATTTGGCTTACAATAAGTCTTGTTGGATGCTTGTCTGAGGATGTTCCGTTTCATTCTTCGCTCATGCAAGTTTGTGCATTTTGCAGGGTGAGTTAAATAACTCCTATTATAAATAATGATGATTTCTCAGATCCATTTCTGTTATACACAATCTGCTTCTTGAACAGCCTACTCTTGTTTATGTTCTGCATCTGCTCTACCCATAGAACCTGGTGATGAAATCTCATGCATGACTCTCCTTTCACATGGTTCTTCCAAATCATGCATGTGATCTGTACTGTTGTTTAGTAAAATCACCAGAAAAAGCTATGTATAAGCTTGTCTGAATATTTCTTAAGTTGAGGTTGTCTGGACGAACTAAATTATTTACCAAATAACTATGCATTTCTAACTAAAATCGGTGTTGGGTTTTGATTCCAATATGTATGGCTCAAGTTCAAAACATCATCATCTGTTTTCTGCAGATATGATTTGGAAGAGGTATCGGGAAGTCAGGAAGGTCTAATGCATTGATGATTATCCTCATGCTCTTGACTGGCAACTTCGAAGTAGAGTATGTAAGCTTCATTTTGGTATGCCACCTATATTTTTGAAAATGGCAAATCAAAACACAAGTGCCATCACATTCCAATTGCAATTGCCATATGGGTATTTCAAAAGCCAGAGAAGTGCACCAGAAGTGGAATTTGTTGCACAAATTGTGTTGAACCAAACGCAGGCAAGGTATATGCATGTCAGGATTTAGCCGTAGTTGTGTATATAGTAGTAGTAGTTATTTTGACTAACTGTTCATACAACTTGCTAACAAGATTAGCCTCTGTACAAGTTTTAAACTTGAATGAAGAGTAATTATCCTTTTCAAATGATTCGAAAGCACGAGTCATGTGAGTTGATCTACTGTTGAGTCGAAAATGATTTACATGTGCACGCCTGCATATATTATTGATTAGTGGGTGTTCATCGGGATTTCTTTTTCTATGTCACGCGTTCTCTTCTTTCCTATGTCCGACCCTGCTGCTCTGGTCTTTCTGAGAAACCAGGAATATCAACTGATATGTGTCACATGTAGCAGGTATATATAAGGTGCATGCCATGTTTGAAATATGATGACACAGAAAAGGAAATTGCTTGTTAGTACGGATATCTGTTTCAGAAAATGTTTATTTACCTGCTGCGTTGTTTGGATGAATTATGCTGAACAGTTGCAACTTGCATGAAGACAATTAAGCTTCCAATTTGCCAACTATTTTTTATGTCCTTTTGCAATCAAAGAGTTACCTTACCAACCTCCTTTGTAAATTTCTTTTAGTGCTTGTTTGGAAAGTGGTTAAAATCAAGAAAACTTGGTTAAAAACACCTATTAATCCGGTTTTTTTGATTTTAATATGATTTTCTTGATCTTTTAGTATATCTCATATTGTGCTACAACACATGATGCTTCCCTGCATGTTGTAGCATCCGGTTATTGTTCAACTTGCACTATTGAATTTTTTGTACATTTAGTTCCAAGTATAAGCAAGATGACAACATAGACAAATTATAATCTGGAAATATTGATGTCATTACGGTGAGTAAAGTATATTGTTTGGTGGTTTATGAGATAAGGTTGATACTTCTTTGTCCTGTAAAAAGTTTTACCTCCTTAACCGCCCCATAAATAATAAACGATCTTAACTTCACACAAAAATGCCATAAAAGTGTAACAATTCACTATACCATACAAAATACGTATATTTTATCACATTTTTATGTCTTATAAGTTATTTCAACTTTTCACCTGAAATAACTAGTAACGTTTAAGATATGAAGTTCTCGGATAGAGGGAGTGGTTTTCTCCATTAATGGTGGTCAACGTGGGAACAACCGCTATGGGCAGCACATCACGTTAGTTGGTGAATACGTGTAACATGTCCTAATAACTTAGACCATTTAAATCTTGAAGATCAAAGGTCAACTACACTCTGCAATCTCGAAAGCTTAATTTGGTCCAAAAACTTGTCAATTGGAATTCAAAGAATAAAGAGCAAAAGCACAAAGAGTTCCTTCAATCTCAATTAATGCAATGCAATAAACATATAAAGCCAAAAATCGATAAATAAATAAATAAATAATGTTCAATACAAAATATACATTAATCCTTTTGAAATGTTATTTTATTCATCAAATCCATATCATGAATTGGTGCATATGATGATCGAAGAAACACTCGGAGTGTTTGGTTACACGTTTGAATTGAGTTTTCGATTCAATTGAGTAATCTGTAGCAAAACGCTGCAAACTCCATTATCCTTTTCAATTCACTTGTAGCTATGTAGTAGAATGACACCTAATATTTGTATGAAGCTATCAGAATTCTATACGTTTTCACGTAAAGGGAATGGTTCAGCTACATACGATTTCGATGACACTTTCCGTTACAAGTCTAGAAACCGAAAACCTCTAAATAAAATGGCCCCTCAATCGGGCTGATAATTCCCCTTATTGGTACAACAAGAGAGTCCGCAAAGTAGATAATGATACTCTTAATCGTTAGGTAATGGTATATTATGTGGTGGCATGAAACTGAAGTATAAATTAGTAGTAGTAATTAAGCCGAAAGATTTGATTAGTTAGAAGAGTTGACAGTTAATTCCAGCTCATTCGTTAGTTGTCATTTTATACTAATTTGTAATGGAAACAGAGAAATAAATCTAAAGAAGCGTTTGCTTGTTGAGATTGATGTTTGCTCGATTATAATATAGGAGTATTATTAAGGCAATGTTCTCTTTAACTATGATTTTACGAATCGAATCAATTGTAGTATAAAATATAATTAAAGCTAAACCGAATTAACTGAATGAATGGCCCGAATTGAATGAATTTTCAGTTGAAAAGAACATAGCCTAAATAGTAGTATAAAATTATATACCTTACAGAACCTGAAGAAAAGTGTTGTTTAGCATTTACCATTTACATGGATGTCTGCTTAATTCTGCCAATTATACTTTTTTCTTTCATGAAGTTGATTATTCGTCACACCTATCTGCCTTCAAAAGAATGCTGCTCCATTAATCTGATTGAAATTTGTCGGGACTTAGAATCAATAATAATATTCCACCATGTTTGTGGCAATTTGTACACGATTTCCTGGAATTTAAATTTACATTGATTGACACATGTAACAAGTTTCATTTTTTCACTTAGAATACCCATCGCAATTAGAAGGCCAATGCCTTAAAGGTCCCTTGAAGGAACATGCTGCATTGAGGGCAACCCTCAACCGAGCAGACAAAAGGTCATTGCTCCTGTTCGAGGGGAGCTACCGCATCAAGGGCAGAAGATTAGAAGAATGATTTGAAGAGGTATGTTGCGAAGCCACTAGAAACATGTCTATTGGAATCGGAGGCTTGCTCCCTAAAGCCAGATAATCTTAATGACGTGGTATACGGAGTACATAGAGACAAGAACCCATGAAATCAAGGGTTCGACCCCTAGCTTCAGCTATAAACACCCCCAACATTTAATACCCTTCAATAACATTATATAGCTCATCTGATGCCAAACCGTCGATAAATGTTCTAACACCTCCCTCCTCTTACTCGCACATAAACGACGCATCAAATATTATAATGAACTAGCATGGATTATACTTGATACACATTTTAGCACCATCAAGCGCAGTAACAACAATATCTTACTTATGGATCCGACTAGACTCTCTTTACTAGTCTATCGATTACATAAAGTTCCGTAAATTACACGTGTTGTTTTAATCACATATTCCACTTTATGTCACGACACTCACACATTCACTTTTTGAATAACACAAAATGCTCAACACTAATGAAACACGCGGCCCAAGTCTTGGTAACTATGCTAGTCTAAATGGCCAGGTCACAACCTATACGTGATCAGGGCTCGAGGCGTTAGTATCCCGACTGTCCATCATCAAACTCATAAGAGCGCGCGGATGGTTGGTTAGCCGGTACTCATAAGTTGCATTGCAAAGTACTTTAAGGAGGGTAACTGTATTGGTCCTATCAGAGCTATCGTCAAAACCTAAGTATGAAGATCTTAAAAATGCTACTCGTACAAATACGTGTCCCGATTATTTTGTAAATGAAAGAAAAAAAGAAAAAAGAAAAAAGCCGCGTTTGACCTTGTAAAACCCGTCGACTCAACTGACTATACTCTCCCATTTCAGTCCACCACTCTTCTTCTTCTTCGTCTTCGTCTACTCCAATCACCATTAAATCACAGATTCACAGACAAGACAAACTCCCTTTCAATTCACCTTTCCTCTCCCATTGTACATAACCAAACCACACACACAACCAATACAATCCAATCCAATCCAATTCAATTCAATTCAATTGAATTCAATTCAATCAGTAACATCTTCTCCAATGGGCGACTTAGTGAAGCAGATCTTAGCGAAGCCGATCCAGCTCACCGACCAGGTCATCAAAGCCGCCGACGACGCCGCCTCCTTCAAGCAGGAATGCGCCGAGCTCAAATCCAAAACCGAGAAGCTCGCCGCTCTCCTCCGCCAAGCCGCACGCGCCTCCAACGACCTCTACGAGCGTCCCACGCGCCGCATCATCGACGACACCGAGCAAGTCCTCGCCAAAGCCCTCTCTCTCGCCCTCAAATGCCGCGGAAACGGCCTCGTCAAGCGCGTCTTCACCATCATCCCCGCCGCCGCCTTCCGTAAGATGTCGTCGTTGCTGGAGAACTCGATCGGAGACGTTTCGTGGCTGTTACGAGTCTCGGCTTCCTCCTCCGATGACAACGAGTACCTAGGGTTGCCTCCGATTGCGGCCAACGAGCCGATTTTGTGCTTAATTTGGGAGCAGATCGCGATTTTGTACACTGGTAATGTTGATGATCGAGGCGATGCTGCTGCTTCTCTGGTTTCGCTAGCGAGGGATAATGATCGGTATGGGAAGCTGATTATTGAGGAAGGAGGTGTAGGTCCGTTGCTGAAATTGGTGAAGGAGGGGAAGGTGGAAGGGCAGGAGAGTGCTGCTAGGGCTATTGGATTGTTGGGGAAGGATCCGGAGAGTGTTGAGCATATGATTCATGCTGGTGTATGCAATGTGTTTGCGAAAATGCTTAAGGAAGGGCCTGTGAAAGTTCAGGCTGTTGTTGCTTGGGCTGTTTCGGAGCTTGCTGCTCATTATCCCAAGTGTCAGGATCTGTTTGCTCAGCATAATATTATTCGATTGTTAGTTAGTCATTTGGCTTTCGAAACGGTGCAGGAGCATAGCAAGTATGCGGTCGTTAGTAAGGCGACGTCGATGCACGCTGCAGTCGTGTTAGCGAGTAATACGGGTGGTGGTAGTGGTGTGAGTGTTGGTAGTGGTAATGTGGATGTTGGGAAGGGTAGTGAGTTGGATGAGGATAGGTCGTTGTTGCCTCATCCGATGGGGAATAAGCAGGCGAATCAGATGCATCAGGTTGTTGCGAGCACGATGGCGTTGAAAGGTAGTGTTAGTAGTGTTGGTAGTGTTGTTAGTGCTGCTGCTAAGGCTAATGGGAATAATAAGAATGCTGTGAAGGTGAATTCGGTGCATAGCCAGGCGAATCCTACTCTTTCGTTGACAGGGCAGGCGAATAGGGCTAGGGAGATGGAGGATCCGGCGACTAAAGCGCATATAAAAGCTATGGCGGCTCGTGCGCTTTGGCATCTGGCGAAGGGGAATGCTGCCATTTGTCGAAGCATAACTGAGTCTAGGGCGTTGTTGTGCTTTGCGGTTCTTTTGGAGAAAGGAGCGGATGAAGTTCAGTATAATTCGGCTATGGCGTTGATGGAGATCACTGCAGTTGCTGAGGAGGATGCGGAGTTGAGGAGATCAGCGTTTAAGCCGAATTCGCCTGCGTGTAAGGCAGTTGTTGATCAATTGTTTAGGATTCTTGAGAAGGCCGATTCGGATTTGTTGGTTCCTTGTGTAAAGGCTATTGGGAATCTGGCTAGGACTTTTAGGGCAACGGAGACGAGGATGATAAACCCATTGGTGAGATTGTTAGACGAGCGAGAGGCAGAAGTTTCTAGAGAAGCTTGTATTGCCCTCACGAAGTTTGCCTGCACGGATAACTATCTGCACCTGGATCACGCGAAGGCGATTATTGGTGCTGGAGGGGCGAAACACCTTGTTCAGCTCGTGTATTTTGAGCAAATTGTACAGAGCAGTGCTTTGGTGTTGCTGTGCTATATTGCTCTTCACGTGCCAGATAGCGAAGAGCTTGCAGAAGCGGAGGTGTTGGGGGTACTAGAATGGGCGTCGAAGCAGGCGGTTTTGATGCAAGTTGAAGAAATTGAGAAATTGGTACCGGAGGCTAAACAGAAGTTGGAGCTGTATCAGTCCAGGAAACCAAGAGCCTACCAATTTGGTTAATAACTTGGTAAATTTGCAGATTTGAAATGGTTGTTATTAGTAGTGATGATTTAGCCTTTTGCTAATCTATTGGTATTCATATTGATTGTATATAACAATTATTTATGCCCTGTGATTCTTCTCAAGTCAAGAAGAATCTTGTATCTCATACATTTGATTGATTCATATGTTAGGACATCTGGATATGTAAAATTGATCATGGTTTTGGCTCAATTCTTTTCTTGATTCAGTGTTCTCTGTTATTGCAACTTCTAAACGATACTTGTGTTGCGGTTATGGTTACGGTTATAAATCCTGCGGTTTCGGTTGTGGTTATTAACCGCTCATTGCTAGCACTATTGAAATGTGTGATGTTGACGTATACCTGAAGTGGATTGTATTGTAATGCATCATCATGTGATTCTCCAGTATAATTGCGGCTGTCTGTATTCAACATGAGAGTGTTAGATGCCAAACTGAAACAACTCATAGTTTCTGTTGGAGAAGCAAATAATAACACAAATTGCTCTCTTGATCTCTCAATCAAATTGTAAATTTACGAACTTTTGTGAGATATACTCTCTTCCGGACAGAATCAAGATCACAATTTACCCTTCTCGGAGGGACGAACTCTCGAGCAGATCCTTTTTACAAACTTTAGCTTCTTATGATGTAACAATCTCATCTGTAAAAGAAACTAGAATTCCCATGGGAAGAAAGAAAAAAGCTCTATGAAACTTGCAACACGCAACTAACCTCCATTCGATTTGTTCAGTAATTTTTTCCCTTAGAAAATGACAAAACATTTATAGAAGCAGTACCACCCATTCACTATAGCAGTTGGCCCACAAGCTACACTGAGGGGTGCTATTACCCTTGGGGTCGAATTTTGAATTTTTTTCATACCACTGGATTCAATCTGACCTTGGGACTAGATTTTAGACCCTAATCGTCCAATGAGATAAGTACCTTGTGGTTTTGCCAGTGAATAGTAAAATTTGAATTCAATGGAGGCTCGAAAGAATCTAACCTAACGAAACAACTTATCAACTAGTATAGATTTTACATGACATAAAATTGAGTTGGAGCAAGCAAATTGTATAACAAAGAACATGTCAAATGAAAGCCATAAGCAATTAAGTTGCAGATTGTTGAGGTAGAAGATGAATTAAGAAATAAAAGGACCACAAGTAGTAAGTAAAATATCAAGTTGACTGAGACCAGGTCCAGTTGCAAACTATCAACACAACATGTTTGCCTCTCTTTTTTAATCTTCTTCTATTGTGAATCATCAACCAAACCAATTGACCCAATATTTTAACATCTGTTGCTAAAAGGATTGAAGCAGGTGAGAAATTATATTTGGAATTGTCCCTTGTCACACTTACAGCCACCTTGATCCTGTCAAACTTACGCTATGTTGGGACGGAACCAGGAGGGGCATAGTGGGGCGTTCGAATTTTCAGGCTCTATCGAGTATTAAGTAGAAGCGTGGTCCGTTAAGGCTTTTTTTGGTGTTTTCTACTACGCTCACAAACACATTTTGTTTTGTATGTCCAGCATAGATTATGGACAGTAAATCATTTGGATCTTTGTACATTCCATAGGCCATAGCCGAAATTTGTGCTGACATTATTCAGATACTCACATGGTGCAGGCCAAGACAGAAGAAGAAGAAGGAGATAGTTTAACTAATTCCAATCAAGTTTTAATGTCTTTTACTAATAGTTTATAAACAGAAGAACATTCATGAGAATATGTATAGAAGAGGTTCATGTCCAAGTTTTAGGCCTAATGACACTTCTGTTCCTTGTTTAATTTCTTCTTAGCAAGAGAACTTTCAATGAACCTAATGAGGCGATAAGCCGATAAATCCAAGATATATGCAACAATAGTACGGTAGATTTCTTTGCGAAAAGTTAAAGATTTTATGCAAGTTACAATCAGAACATCTTTCCAGTGTTATGGAATGGAACAGAATCAGACAATCCTGCATCTGTGTGGCTTGAATTGCTCAAGAAATCTCTGTACCAGATAGCAGATAATTTGGGAGTTCTGTTCAGTGTTGTAGGATCAATATCATATATACCGAATTTCGTGCTGTATCCAGTAGACCATTGGAAATTATCCATCAACGACCATATGAAATAGCCACGCACATCAGCTCCGTTCCTGTGCATAAAACCTATCAGAGTGATGAAGATTTCAGGCAGTGTACCTATCTAGTGACACAGGCCAGCTAGTCTAACAAGTCGTGCTAGAGATGTTGAATACGTACACTTCGATATCTTATGTTACAAAATTATGTGACATCTGTAGCAAAACGAGGTTCGTCCTAATTCAACTGCAAGGAGCTTAGATACCTTATTGTTTGAGCAAGAGATGAAAGGTATGATCTGTGATAAGAAATCCTCTTCACATCATTTTGGTTGCAATCTTCACCTTCTGGCGAAGAGTAACCTGGATATGCGAAGCTTCATTACGAACCAGAAGTGTAAGAGTATCATGTCATGAAAGACTAAAAACAACAAATCATTATTTACCATTTTCAGTTACAAACATCGGCTTGTTCATATACCTCTCCTTGACATAATCCACAAGACCTTCCATGGCTCCTGGAACGACAAAAAACCTTGGCATTCCAGTCTGCAAGAAATGAACAAGTTAAAACAAAGTTGCTTAACAGAGGTACATAATACAGACATCGAATACTTTACTTACTGGTTCTCCGATTGGAACACCATTGCTGTATCCCGTTCCATGAACAAATCCACTGATAGGACGGTCACTGCCTTGGATGCAGCTTGATTCATTGCAGGCACAAGTAGAATGGATGCAATCTTTTGCATACAGTGAGCCATAATGATTTATTCCTATAAAGTCGATGCTTTCTCTTAAGAGGTCCATTTCTTCTGTGGAAAACCTTGGTAATTGGCTTCCAAGAATACGCTTCATTTCAGGAGGGTAGTCTCCGAATATAACTGGATCCAAAATCCTTTTCAATGCCAAAAAAGGAAACGTCTTACGTTTTGATAAATTAACAGAACATGTCGTTTGTTCATGATTCATACAGTGTAGCTTCATTGAAGAACATACCAAGCAAAATTAAAAGCTAAGCCTCTTTTTACAGCTTCCTTATCTTCATTGTTATCAGTAAGTGGTAGAAACATAAAGGCATGCACTACCATTCCTATCATACCGTCTTCTCCATGCTGTAAACGAATCAATTCGGTGAGAACTGAGTGAGAGTTTATTAAAACATTCGAATTACTTAACTGTTAGAGACTTATTTTCTTCCTTACCAATCACCGGTCTTTACCTCAAACTGTTCATGATACAACTTAGCAGCCTTAGCATGTGCAAGCAAGGCGTTGTGTGCTACTATCAAAGGCTCTACATCAGAATTTCCGCTGGGGCAGTTGCCAAAAGGCGGTGAGCAGTGTCCAGGTGCGTGGCTGCCTCTTCCATAACCCATCTCTGCGAATAAGTTTGGTTCGTTCATTGTAACCCAATACTTCACCCGGTCAGCGAAATTCTCAAAGCATGCCTTGGCAAAATGGACAAAATCATCCCTGTCAAGAGCCAACTTTTGAAGGTCACTAAACTTTCTACTTCATTTGCAGTACTCAAGTGTCAAGACATTTCGGATAACAGAAACTGGAATCTAACATACGTACTGCATAAGAGGACTGAGCCATGCCCCGTATCTATCTTCAAGTTCTTGAGGAAATTCAAAGTGGTAAATCGTCACAAACGGCTCAATTCCTGAGTTATTCGTACATTATACCAATATGTCAATCAAACCAAACTAGCTAGTGCATTAAATCAGGGAAGTAGAAGATTAAAGTAGATAAGTACCTCTAGCCAGAAGATTATCTATGATACTATTGTAGAAAATGATAGCAGCATTGTTAACCTTACCAAATCTCCCTCCTGTATACATAAACAAACAGGACAACATTCTCAAAAATGGAAAGTAAGAAGTACATAATCGGAGAAACTAGTTTATCAATTCATCCACATTTGAAGAACATGTACTTGGGAGAAGTCTACTCCAAGAGATGGAAAACCGGTAAGCATTCACCCCTAGTGAATGCATCATCTCAATATCTTCCTGAGAATATTAAGGAATTGAGTTAGAAACTAATGCACGTTCACCGAATTCTTGGTAAGATAAAATAATACAAATTCAAAGAATCAAAGATAACAGTTAAGTAAGTAGTGAAGTAGTAGTACTAAGTAACGATGGTAATGATCATCAGCAATGTCTCCATTTCTCCCATCTGATATACTACCTAGAATAGAAAGCAACATAAACCAATGTATGTAATCCGAGAACTTTGAAATTAAGAGGGCTATTTTGCTTTAAGAATGTACCGTTAATCCTGCTGAAAACGTCCCAGTTGCTTAGACTGCGTCCATCTTCAAGAACTGCTCCTTCAATCTGTAAATACGTACACGAGGCTAAAAATAGTACAGTCTGAAGTAGAAATGAAGTGTAGAACAGAGTACTAGAGTGTCAGCTATGTACTTGATATGCAGAAGTAGCAGTTCCAAAGAGAAAATCAGGTGGGAAATCGAATCTTTCAACATTGACGGATGATCCGACTGCAGAGTTGATGGATAATAGCAGAATCAAGAAACAGGAGACAGTTTGTGTGAATGTAATCTCAGCCATCTACTGGGAAGAAATCAGTGATCAGCTGAGTCACTATTTGAGAAGCAATACAAGAAACTGTAACAAAAACAATCAGCATTCTTAATTTATGTTTGGCTTTTGAAAGAGATGAAGCAAGATCTTGTCATTTCATAGTTGTTTTCAGCATATATGTTGGAGAAATAGGCCAAAAGCATTGTTCAAATTTAGTTGTTAGTAAGAGTACAAAATTAATCAACATGGAAAATTTGCTAGTTGGTTAACTTTCCCCAAGTATTATTAAGTATTCTAGATTCTAGAATGAATTTTGTTACAGTATGATTTTGTATTTTCCCCATTTGAGTGTTTGATAGTTAATTCAAATCGAACCGAAATAAGGTAATTAGAAGGGAACTGGACCAGCCAACTGGACCCTAGTTATCCTTCTACCAAGTACCATCTAAGTTTATTATCATTAAAAAAGTTGTACTTTCGTCCGATAAAGACGAGTTTTTCACTTTTTACGTTAAAGCTTTTTAACTTCTGAATTAATCTTGAATGTAAAATGTTAAATTAAATTATATAATTAAAATTTAGTCCTAAAGTTTCATTATATAAAAAATTGAACATTTTACATTAAATAATAAAGATTTAATAAATTAAAAGTCAAATTGAAAAATCTAAACTGAGTCCCTAAAGTTTCATTATATAAAAATTTGACATTTTACATTTCGTTTGATTTAAGATTAATTAAGTAAAAGTTGAAAAAGTTTGGTAGTAAAAGTCAAAGTGGTAAAGAACTTTAGGAATGAGTAAGTAGTTGGTTTGGCGAGTTTAAAAACGACGCATGACGTAAAATACACACTTATCTATCCTTTCTTTCATTATTTTTTTCTTTTATTATAAAATCTCGTATCCTAAAACCCTATATCCTCATACATACGTGCAACATAGCTTCAATGGCAAAGGATATAAAAAGTTGAACTTGGTTGCTAAAACTAATGTGGGGCACTTCTCCAACCTCTACGGCACCACCGTATATCGGTATATGAGTGATACTAGCACATCATATCTTCCAATTGAGGCATGGCTACTCGTAAATTCTTTATCCCAATCATTAATTTTTTATTATTTTTAGTTCCTAATTTATCATCACTTTTTTTCACTCTTTCTCCTATTTTATCAACCATTTACAACTTTATGAACATGATACCCCACACAAACTAATATTTTATTATTTTTCCTAATTGTAGATAAATCAATCCCTAAGAAGTTCTTATAAAAACAGATGGAGTATTTGTGAATGCATGTTCATATTATAGGATATTTGTGAATTCTTCTTGTATCTGCAACTTGTTCTTACTCACTCGCCCACACCACCGAAGGGATTCTCCCAATCCGATATTTTCAGAGCAACGAGAACCCCTAATAATATTACTATGCGGTCTTGATATCAATAACGTTATCACCACTTTAAAGTTTAAACCGACTAAGATAATTTTGAGTTCCGAATTGATATTTTTCCCTTCATCCTCCAAGATAAAACCTCATGACCCACGATGCTTATTATTAAATGACTAACAATCATAGAAAACAGATTTTTCACCACTCAAAAATCAAAATAAAGATCTCTCACCTTTGGTTTCTTCCCATGTCCCAATCTTTTCATACAGCAAAAGAATAATTATTTATAAGAGAAGTGAAGAAATATTTAGAATCATACATTTTGTTAATAAAGTTTTCTTATCCTTTGCAAGTGCAACTGCCATTGGCCTTCGAATCTCCTCCACCAATCCCTGATCTCCATTTCACTTAGCCCAAAATTTCTCTGTCACTCTGTACTCACTATATCACCTGTATCACTCTCTTTAACCTCTTATTTTTCCTCCCTTTCTTCACAATTTCATCTCTTCTTTAACAAATTCTGCAACAATGGCTGCTGCAGTAAGTGCTGCAGTCTCTCTTTCTTCTGCCAACTCAAATGGTCTTTCATCTAGAGCTTCTATCTCTTCAACCGATAGAATAGTTTTCAACAAGGTACAATCTTTCTTGTTTTTCATTTCTTGTAGTCACATTTTGGAATTCTGGGTGGCTGTAATTTCTTGTTGATTGTAGTTTTGCATGGTGGATGATTGGGTATTTAGGTTGGAGAGGCCATCAATGTATTAAAGGTTCAATCTTTGTGTTAATTAGAGAGGCCATCAAAGTGTTAAAGGTTTAATCTTTACGTAGATTAGAGAGGTCATCAAAGTGTCAAAGATTTAATCTTTATGTAGATTAGAAAGGTTATGATCAAAGTGATAAAGGTTTAATCTTTATTTTGACAAGACATGTCATCAAAGTGTTAAAGATTTATTCTTTATGTAGATTAGAAAGGTTATGATCAAAGTGTGAAAGGTTTAATCTTTATTTAGATCATTGAATGGTTGATCGACTGAAACAGTTATGTGTAATTTTGTATAGTATCATTACGAGATTTGTCTCTAGATAATAAGTTAGTAAAAAGGAAGTAGAGGATCAATGGCCTCACTATAGGCCATTTTCAAAGATGTGATCTTGATTGAGAAAATGCTTTTCATCTTATGGGTTTTTGGTAATTTATCTATGTAGGTGCCATCACATTATAGGAATGTTTCATATACTGGTGCGAAGGTTGTGCGAATTAGAGCTCAGGTCACCACAGACGTTCCTACAAAGGTAGAGAAGGTCCATAAGAAGCAGGAGGAAGGTGTAGTCGTGAACAAGTTTAGGCCGAAGGAGCCATACATTGGCAGATGTTTGCTCAACACCAAGATCACAGGCGATGATGCTCCTGGTGAAACCTGGCACATGGTCTTCAGTACTGAAGGTAATTCATTGACTGTATTGTTCTTAGTCTGTGCTATTACCATAGTTTATTCGGGATAGTTGTTTGTTAATAGACCTGGTTGACAGGTTGTCGATAAGTACATCAACATTGTGGCTAAATGTTAACTGAACATGCATGTCAATGTGTTGCTACTTTTCTAGTTGATTCATATAACTTCCAGGCGGAAGGTCTAGTTTCAGTTTTCTCCTTTACTTGATCGAATATTTTTTGGAATTATTTGTTATGTTACATGTTAAGTTGGATAAGTTATGTACCAAAACTGCGGTATAAACTTGGTGATGAAGCATTTAGTGAATTAAATCTAGGGTTGTGTGAGATTGATTGGCCTTATTATACAGGAGAGATTCCTTACAGAGAAGGACAATCTATTGGGGTGATCCCAGATGGAGAAGACAAGAACGGGAAACCTCACAAGCTGAGATTGTACTCCATCGCTAGCAGTGCCCTTGGAGACTTCGGGGACTCAAAGACTGTAAGTCTTGCTCAAGTGATAGCTTGAATGTTTTACCATATCAAGATATAAAATCTAACGTGTTCTTCCCTATGAAAAACTTTGTTATTTTAATCTCAATGCTTTTCTCAACAGGTCTCATTGTGCGTTAAAAGGCTTATCTACACAAATGATGCTGGGGAAGAAGTTAAAGGGGTTTGCTCAAACTTCTTGTGTAAGAACTTTATTCTGTTGATACTCGCAAATAATTAGAGTCAGAATGTTTTAGGTTGTCCTCCTATGTTTTGGTGAATTTACCTGGACCTCCTGTTATTTAGGTGACTTGAAGCCAGGAGGCGAGGTGAAGATTACCGGACCTGTTGGAAAAGAGATGCTCATGCCGAAGGACCCTAATGCTACTGTCATTATGGTACAATAAAATCACAGTAAAACTGTGCTGCCCCTGAATTTCCATACACAAGATATGCAGTTTACTGCATTCTCTGGCATGTAAAGTTGGAGTATTTATCTAAATCAGGAATTTATTTTTGTAGCTTGCAACTGGAACTGGAATTGCTCCTTTCCGGTCATTCTTATGGAAAATGTTTTTTGAGAAGCATGAAGACTACAAGGTAAGAACGAAATTCTCCTTTTTGTGATTACCGAACAGAAGTACATGACTCGGTGATAAAAGAAAAATGCGAAGGATAGCTTCAATGTAGATGGTTCAGTATCGTTGCTAAACGTGTATTAGTTTTCTCCTTAAGAATGTAACATGTCGGGGAAATTAGGTTAAGCTTGAATCTTTGTTGCTCGACTCTGTATCCTACCTGATCTTTACCCATGTAAAGACGACATTTTTTTTTTTTTTTGATTTGTCATAATGGTAATTTAAAAAACTTGGATGTTCGTGTTGCAGTTCAATGGCTTAGCATGGCTATTCTTGGGTGTCCCCACAAGCAGCTCATTGCTCTACAAGGAGGTATGTGGAACTTCCCTTCATTTTTGGAATACTTTTCATCTGAATTACAATGCTAAATTTCATAATACGGTTGCATCTTCAAACATAACCGCATTCTGTCTCGTTAACTGAAGTGTCTTTTCATGTGGTGCTGGGCAGGAATTTGAGAAAATGCAGGAGAAACGCCCAGAAAACTTCAAGGTGGACTTTGCCGTTAGTAGAGAACAGACAAACGCGAAGGGTGAGAAAATGTACATTCAAACTCGTATGGCTGACTATGCAGAACAGCTATGGGAACTCCTCAAGAAAGACAACACCTTTGTCTACATGTGTGGACTAAAGGGCATGGAAAAGGGAATTGATGACATCATGGTTTCATTGGCTGCTAGAGATGGTAAATTCTCAGGAAACTGCGAATTCTGCATCTTTCCTCTATTTTTCTGCCAGTCACCATTGATCACGGCCCGAGTTCTTAACTAACATTGGTGTATATTTTTCAGGGATCGACTGGCTAGACTACAAGAAGCAGCTGAAGAAAGCAGAACAATGGAATGTGGAAGTTTACTAAGACTTTATAACATTTCTTGTACAAATATGAACAAACTTCATATGATTTTCTTACCCAGTTGGTGTAGATAGATAACCTTGTTCCATATGTACCTTTTTCATTGCCAAAATACTATCTACTGCTCTGTGATTGTTCAAATTTTTGGGGGCATTATGGTGTGCGAAAGAGTTTAATACTAGTGAAAATGAATTCGATCATGTGTTATATGATAATCAACTACTCTTTTTTTTTAAAATTTCGAAATTAAAAAAATATAAAAAAATAACCTATGAAGATTCTAAGTCAATACACAAGTGAAGTCATCACATAGTCCAATGTTGATGTGATAATGTAGTCACGGATTTCACTATACTTGTTGCATTAAGCTTACTATCTTGACTGACTTGCAAAATTTGAGCAGATAAGAATAGTTTCCCAGTCTATCAATGGCCACGACATTATACTACTTCCTCCGTCCCGATAATCTGGGCACATATTACTTTTATGGACGTCCTACGAATATAGTCTCATTACAAAAATAGCAAAATTTTACCCATTAACTCAAATATCTCTCTTATATTTTCCATTCTCTATCATTATATATTTTATCTCTCATACCTTTTATATTCTTTATCATTTCTCTCCCCAACAACAAACAATAAACAATTGACTTTCTTAAAAACAGTGCCGAAAAGAAATGTGTCCAGATTGTCGGGACGGAGGGAGTATATATTAGTTATCAAATTATCAATCCATTCATTACCAAATTAAAACACCATGGCAATACTCTGCTTTCGAACTCCATGCATCATTTCATTGTTATGCATCACCTTCTTGTTCTACTTCATCACTACTCCAGTCACATGCTCGAACAATGAAACCGATCTTGAAGCACTTATTGCATTCAAGCAAGCCATACATGATGATCCATTGGGAGCACTGAACTCATGGAATCAAACACTACACTTTTGCGAATGGGAAGGCGTTCTTTGCAGCAGGAGGCATCAGAATAGAGTTGTGGAGATTGATCTTATGTCCAGAGGCCTTGTCGGGACGATTTCGCCTTATTTAGGTAATCTTTCTTTCCTCCAATATATCACTCTTCAAAATAACACCTTCAGTGGCCGAATTCCCGACCAAATTGGTAATTTAAGACGGCTTAAACTAGTTGAGTTCAGCAATAATTCTTTCAGCGGTGAGATACCAAGAAACCTGTCACAGTGTATAAATATCTTTTACCTTAACTTGATCGACAACCATCTCACCGGAATCATACCCCCAGAGTTAAGTTCTTTGGTGAATCTTCAGCAGTTAGGCTTTTCACGTAACCCACTTTCCGGATCTATCCCACCCTATATTGGAAATTTTACCAGACTCATATTATTATCTATAGAAAATTGTGGGATGCAAGGCGAAATCCCAGAGTCTCTTGTTCAACTTAATTCTCTAGAACTCCTAAATTTAGCTTTTAATAACTTGACTGGTACAGTTCCATCTGGCCTGTATAATATATCCACCATGTATATATTTTCAGTTCCCTCGAATAGTCTTCAAGGAACCATACCTTCTCAAGTAGGTTTCTCATCTCCAAGTATCAAAAGTATAAACTTGTTTGATAACAAGTTTATTGGAGATATTCCAATTTGGTTCTCGAATTACTCTTCCCTTCAATTCGTTCAATTAACTGGAAATAGTTTTACGGGCAGAATAATGATAGATTTTACTAGACTTGTAGATCTACGAATATTTAATATAGACTTCAACAATTTGGAAGGAAACCTGAGCTTCATTTCGTCTATGACAAACTGCACAATGATAACCGAGCTTATGATGTCAAGCAATCTGTTTAATGGCTTATTGCCTCATTCCATTGCCAATCTTTCAAGTAACATAAATCATTTAAGTTTATGGGGTAACCATTTACATGGAAGTGTTCCTTCTGGCATTGGAAACCTTGTTGGCCTGACTTATTTATCTTTCTATGATAATCATCTCGATGGTCCAATTCCCTCTGAAATTGGCAAGCTTAATCAACTCCAAGAACTTTACCTTCACAGAAACCGATTAACAAATAGCATACCTTTTACCCTCAGCAACCTAACATTGTTGGCCAATTTATATTTGAGCCGGAATAGTCTCTCGGGGAATATACCTCAGAGTCTTGCCAATTGTACCTACTTGATCGATCTAGACGTTTCTCTCAACAATCTCAGCGGAACAATACCTGGTGAAATCTTGAGCAGTTCATCCCTCTCAGTATCGCTCAACCTTTCTCACAACGCCTTCACGGGTTCGATTCCATCAGAAGTTGGTTTGCTAACGAGGCTTGTGGGCCTAGACATGTCTCACAACAGATTATCTGGAATCATGCCGATTTCAATGGGCACATGTGTAGGACTCGAAGAACTTTACCTGCAGAGCAATTCTTTTTCCGGGGACATACCTGAAGAATTGCAAAATTTGAGGAGTATGCGATACTTGGATCTTTCACAAAATAACCTGTCAGGACTTGTTCCAAGATTTTTGGGTGGACTGGATCTCCTGAATCTGAATTTGTCTTACAATAGGCTAGAAGGTGAAGTCCCTAGAGTAGGAGTGTTTCTGAATGAGAGTGCCATCTCACTTGAAGGAAACATCAACTTGTGTGGAGGAATTCCGCCCCTAAGTTTACCTCGATGTTCGTCAAGCAATTCCCTGAAGAAAACCATTCCCACTGTATTCAAAGTATTGATCCCTGTGGTCGGTGTTGGAGCTGTTCTCTCGGCATGCTACTACATATTCATGTACAGGCGGAAAAAATCAAAAGATGTACAATCTTCCATGGTCACATTGGATGCCGACTATATGAGGCTATCATATGCTGAACTCCAAAAATCAACATATGGGTTCTCGGAATCCAATTTACTGGGGGCGGGAAGATTTGGAACAGTTTACAAGGGAATCCTCAGTGACATGCAAACTTTCTTGGCGGTAAAGGTCATCAGCCTTAATGTCAAAGGTGCTTCAAAAAGTTTCCTGACAGAATGCAATGCACTGAGAGGCATAAGACACAGAAACCTTGTGAAGATACTGAGTGTGTGTTCGAGCATTGATTTCCAAGGGAATGACTTTAAGGCACTGGTTTATGAATTCTTAGCCAATGGGAACCTTGATAGATTCCTGCATCATGAACCTGAGGATGAAGGTGTAAAGCTCAGCTTAAGACAAAGGTTGAACATTGCCATTGATGTTGCGTCAGCACTCGAATACCTGCATTCTGGTACGGGATCAACTATTGTTCACGGAGACTTGAAGCCGAGCAACATTCTTTTAGATGGAGAAATGACGGCACATGTTGGTGATTTTGGATTGTCGAAAATTATCTCGAGCGCGATTTCAACGGATGGAAACAGTTCTGTTGGAATCAGGGGTACTATTGGGTATATCCCACCAGGTATGCTAATTCTCTGTATGTTCTTCATTAGCTTCATGTTGATACCTTAAATACTTGTAGGGTATGCTATTATTCTTGTGCTGATTTCACTTGCTGTGTTTTCTATTTGTGGTATCACCTTAACTAGATTTTAGAAAGAAAGAAAAAAAAAAAAGATTATTGTAGGAAAAGACACAGTTTTAATTAGCTACAACTTGGAAGGTTAGTATAAACATCAAAAGGAGATTTAAGGCGCAAGATGTTAATTCTGAGTTTCAATTGAAACCGACTGTCTTTATTTACCACTGTAAATGTTAACTATAGTTCCTTTCTCAGAGTACGGTATGAGTGGCATTGTCTCTACGGAAGGTGATGTATATAGCTTTGGCATCCTTTTGCTGGAGATATTTACAGGCCGGAGACCAACAGATGAGTCATTAGATGATTCTTCAAGCCTCCGTGATTTCGTAAAAAGTGCATTGCCTGGCCAAGTGATGGAAATTGTGGACTCAAACATTCTGCACGAGTACAATAACACGATGAATGTTAAGATTGTGAAATGCGTGATATCCGTACTTGAGATTGGGTTGGCATGTTCGAATGAATTTCCAGGAGACCGGATGTTGATGTCTGTTGTTGTGAATGAACTGCACAAGCTTGTGAATGTGGCTTAAATGATTCCGTTGTATGTTGTACAAATAAGCATTTGCAAGCTTGTAAAATGTCTTTGAGATGATTTGTATAAGTTGGTTTTGTAATTTCTTTCCTTTCATATTCCACATCAATGTAACATAAATTCAAAACTTTTATTTCCTTCATAATTCTTTTCTGCATCTTATCAACCATCCATTGTCATCCATAGCAAATCTAATGTTTGTGCCTTTTAAACTGCTTGAAATTTAGTGGTGAAGCGCCATAGATGTTCAAGGTATCTGCTCTTTTCCTATCAAATTATTATTCAGAGTGAACTAAAGAGTTTCATGTAATGTCACTTTCGAATGCAGTGTGCACACCAGGTGTTCGACAAAGAGTCGTTATATATACACACATGAATCTGGTGAGTAACGTTTGTCTTTTGCATCCAGGATATCGTAGGAGCAGTTTAATGTGATTAAGGTGCTATAAGTTTACTTAATATTGCAATATAAGTTCTGTGTCATGTGATTTCGGGTTTTTAGGTCGTTTATGTGATTTATGTGCTGCTATGTTTAATGTGTTTTTTTATGTTCCGTAAAATTAATAAATGAATAGTTTAGTTCCTGGATTACTTGGACTGTATATGCAAAAAGATGAGATATGTTAAGCAGCAACAGTAACAACTCTCCGCCTTTATCCCTAGACTATGCATATAGCTAGAAATGCATAGAGGCAATTTATATTGACAATTTCATTATACTGAATACTGATCATAGTCCAGATTAAGGAAACTTCCCTGTTGGAACCCCTTCATTTTTATCTGAGGTCTAGCAGTAGCAGCAATGCATTTCTGATTCCTAGTTAACCATGATATGTTCCTGGATTTTCATCGAGTGATCTTATAATTGAACAAGAAATGAATATAAATGTTAGAAATCCTTCCTTTCCTTCGTGTATTTTGGGTCAAGTCACGCGTGAAGTCATCTCATATATATAGAACACTTTTTGTTTAATCATGAATTTCAACATATGATCATGATTTACTTGCAAAACTTAGCAATGATAGTATCGAATTAACAAATCCAGTAATTACCAACAGACCAATGTCAAAACTCATGTGTGGTCTCTTATGTATCTTCTTCTTCTTCTGTTTCATCACTAATCCAGCAGCATGCTCCAATAATGAAACCGATTTTGAAACACATGTGGCCTTTGAAATTTGAAAAGAATCCCTTATTTGAATAGTACTCTGATTATCAATTGATTCTCCCAAATTCTGGTAATTCCAGTCGGATATCAGTTTACTTCGTCAATAGAGCTTCACATGCCCGTGAAGAAGAAAGCGCTTTGCTTGTTGATGGTGAAATATTAAGGAATCAGCCTTGCAGTTCCAGTTTCTAAGCAATCTATGTTCGACAATTTTGTGAGAAAGGTTTCCTGTAAGAGGCCTGAACTGAACCTCGTCCGTCATGTTTAAGTTTCTATGTTCGGCGATTAAAGATCATTTTGTGCTTCTGCTAATGCTTTAAAGCTACGCGAGTGAATGTTGTTTAAGCATTATTAGTTTACTGATGATGAGTTCACTGAGTTAAGGGAGACAACATGTTGATCAACAGAGGAATTATGTAGATCATGCTGTGTGTACTGGTATTTCTGTGTCCAAAACAAATAATTCTCAGGTCAGGTGAAAAATAGTAGATGGTCCAACGACATAAGGGCAGTTGGGCATTAATCCATTGCTTCCTGATACATGGTCTAATAATAGCATACTAAATAATATCGGTACTATTTAACTTCGGAATTTCCATGGCTGGATCAATATACCAATCTGGATTAAAATTCAAGAGCCCAAAATAATCTCATAAATATAATTCCACCCCCAAGATTAAATCCTGGTCCGCCACTGTACTCCTCAACACTCCATATTTGGGACATAACTGAGGAAAATAAAGCCCTTTTTTTGCCCTTAAAATTTAAGGCTGGGTGTAATTTTAAGTGAAAAAATAAAATAAGTGATAAAAAAGATAAAGTGGTAAAAATGTATGCTTTTAGTGGTAAATGTGTAAAAATGTGGTAAAATGGTGCAAAAGTAAGATTTTTATTATATTTTGGTGTGGGCACCTTTCTTTTTTACTAATGTATGAAGTTTTGTGGACGGTTAAAAATGACAAATGTATGAAGTTTTGGCATGAGGTATTGAATTATGAAAACTGTATAAATCGAAGTGTTTGAATATACAAACTGTCAAATTGACAAAACGAAACTACAGATCAAAGAAAGAAGAATTAGAGAAGAGAGAAAAAATGAAAAGTAGTTAAGAAAGCTCTGTTCAACTAACTTATATAATCGTTAGTTAACAGAGTACAACACTCTAAGCAAAAAAGTACAATAGAAGGTTTAATATTAATTTTGTCTTCAAGGCCACCATCTTTTTGATTTCTTCAATTGAGCCCTCCGGTGTTTATGAATTTTTTCAATCAACTCTGTATTAATTGCATCTTGATACAAAAACTTGTAACTTATATTATACAAGTTTTTGTGTAACCTTCTTTACCCCCCTCAAGAGGAGCATGAATATTCTTCATGTTCATCTTGGATTTGAACTCGACGAACAAAGGTCCTGCCAGGGGTTCTGTGTAAATATCTGCAACCTGGTATGTATTCTCGATGTGAATCAGTTGAATGACTCCTTCTTTGATTTTGTCGCGAATGAGATGGCAGTCTAATTCTATGTGCTTTGTCCTTTGGTGTAACACTGGATTATGTGCCAAATGGAAGGTTGATTTGTTGTTTGTATATATATAGAAGAACAGCTTGAGAGTGAGGAATCTTCAAATCTTTAAGAATGTATAGCAACCATTGTGCTTCACATGTGGCATTAGCTGCAGCTCTTGCTTTGTATCTCTCCAGAGTACCATCAGCTTTCAGTTTAACTTTAAAAACCCATTTACAACCTATAGTATGCTTACCAGCAGGCAACTCTGTAAGTGTCCATGTGTTTGTCTTATTGAGTGCTTCCAGCTCCTTATCCATGGCTTCTTGCCATTCAGGATGATGAGCTGCTTGCCTATAGGTTTTAGGCTCAGGTAAACAAGTTAATGTAGCAGTAAAACACTTGTAAGAGCCTTGTAACTGAGCAGAAGACAAATAATTTGCAATATCATAATGATACTTATTATTTTTACTTATAGTGCAATGAGCATTAGAAGACTGAGGAAAATTAAGAGATGGAGGGATAGAATATTTATACACATTCCAGTGAGATGGATTCTGCCTTGATCTACTAGATCTCCTCACACCATGATCATGATCTGCAACATCATTATCTTGTTGTAAACCAGGTACCTCAGATTCTGTAGATGCAATAGTTTCTGTAACAGTTGTGTTACTAATTACATCCTCATCTGTATCATGTAATAAAATATCAGTGTTGTTAGAAGTATTATGTAAAGTATCTGTATCATGTTCATTATTATTTATAGCATTATCAACACCTGGTGTAGAATTACCATTATTGATATAATAGCTATTAAGATGTTCTGTAAGTGATTCACCTTGTGATGAAGTTTCAGAGATGTATTTTGCAAATGGAAAAATGTTTTCATGAAAAGTAACATCTCTAGAAACAAACACTTGATGAGAATCCAGATCATAAAGTTTATAACCTTTATAACCTAATGGATATTCCTGAAACACACACTTAATTGCACTTTTATCAAACTTAGTCCTGTGAGTTTGTAGAGATGCTGCAAAAGCAAGACATCCAAATGCTTTAAGATGATTGAAGTTAGGTTTAGTTTGAAAAAGAACTTCAAAAGGACTTTTATTAATTAACACAGGTAAGCACACAGTCATACCAAAATTTTAAAGGTAAGCAAGATTGAAATAGTAGTGATCTAGCCACTTGTATGATATGCTGGTGTTTTCTCTCAACCCTAGCATTTTGCTGAGGTGTTTGCACACAGGAACGTTGATGAATAATCCCTTTATCTGCATAAAAAGAGTTAAACAAAAACTCCATGCCATTATCAGTTCTAATAATCTTAATCTTTTTATCAAACTGTGTATGTATCATCTCATAAAAAGCCTGTATGTGAATCCTTGTCTCAGACTTGTGTTTCATCATATATAACCAAGTACATCGAGAGTGATCATCAACTATGGTAAGAAAATAAGAATGACCAGTATAAGATTGAGTGAAGAATGGTCCCCAAATATCCATGTGTACAAGATCAAAACAATTATCAGCAAGACTAGTACTGTCAGGGAATTTCAATCTTTTAAAAACTGCAAATTTGCATACATCACAAGGAGTATCAGGACATGAAACTTTACAAGGAATTTGAGAAATTGTTGACATTTTAGCAAAAGGTACATGTCCTAATCTTTTGTGCCAGAGTACAGATTCAGAAATGCTGGAAACATTTGCAGAAAAATGGAAAGCAAATTTATCATTTCTAACAGACATAGGTAAATCTTGAACTTGCAAATTGAGTTGATATAATCCTTGTTGTGCTTTAGACCATACAATGATTCTGTTGGAACTTTGGTCCTGCAACACACAATAATTAGATCCAAACTTCACAATAACTTTGTTAAGAGCTGTGTAACTAGACACAGAAAATAGGTTAAAGCTAAAATCAGGTGCATATAATACATTATGCAATACTATATCAGGACTTAATTGAACAGTTCCAATATAACTTGCATTAGTAAAATCACCTGTAGGTAACTGTATAGAAACATTAATAGAGAGAGGAGGAGTAGAATATGAAGATAAAGAACATGTGATATGATCACTGGCACCAGTGTCAATGATCCAACCATTTTTCTTCTGAGTGAAAGAAGCTAATGCTGCTATATTGTAAGCTACATTACCAACTTTATTGTGTAAATTACCTCTCAGAATACCTATATTGGTTGAACCTTGATTGACAGATGAAGCTGGAGTTACAGACTGTGTTATTGCAGCATTAGCATGAGCAATATATGATGCATCATTAGTATCCACATCAGTAGGCTTAAGCTACATGAATTTGAGAAAGCTCTCATATACATCAGGTGGACAAGCATCTGTGCTATCACTATTATCACCAGAATTCTCAGGCTGAGTAGACTGAGCAACCAAATGTGCATATGCTTTTCCTGTAGCCTTCATTAACTTAGCACCTTTCCAATTTGGTGGAAAACCAATCAACTGATAACACCTCTCTCTAGTATGACCATTCAGACCACAGTTAGAACATTTCATTGGCTTCTTAACATCCTTCTTATAAGCTGCAAATTTAGCCATGAAAGCCATTGCTTCATCTCTACTACAACCACGAACCATAGCCATAGAGTCATTAGGAGATAAAGTCCTCTGACTCTCTTCTTGTAATAACAAAGCATACACCTTAGTCAATGGTGGAATTGGCTGCATTGAGATAATCTGACTATGCAAATTTGAGTAACTCTCATTCAACCCCACAAGAAACTTAATCACGGCATCTCTTTGTTGTGCAACAGCTACACCACTCGGCAAATTGCAACTGCATTTACCACACTCACATGTAGGAACAGACTTGTAAACAATATACTCTTCCCAAAGACTCTTAAAACTATTATAGTAAGTAATAAGATTCTGAGAACCCTGGGAAATACGAGTCATCTGTTGCTCTAACTTAAAGATACGCGTTCCATCACTCTTTAAGTATTGCATATGCAATTCATCCCAAAAAGCCTTAGCAATCTTGAAAGATAACGTCTTACGCACATCAGGTGCCACTGAATACATCAACCAAGATAACAATAACGCATTCACACGCGTCTAAGCAGCAAACATAATACTATCAGTAGAAGGCGGAATAGTAACAGAACCATCCAAAAACCCCATCTTACTTTTGATAGTTAACCCTAACGTAACTGATTTCTTCCAAGCTTCGAAATTATCACCTGTAAATGTCTTGAAAATAACCTTACAACCAGGATGATCTGCAGGATGAATGAAATAGACACAATTCGGATCTTCATTAGGACTGGAGAACACCTCCTTGTTCCACTGAACCGCCATTAGAACGAATTATGAAGAATTATCCTCAAGAAGCTTGAAATAACCGTCAATAACCAACAATCGAACATAATTTGATCAACAATCGATCAAATTAACAACAATACACAGCGGAATCAACGAAAGGAATCGGTTTCGGCGAATGATACCATATTGAATTATGAAAACTGTATAAATTGAAGTGTTTGAATATACAAACTGTCAAATTGACAAAACGAAACTACAGATCAAAGAAAGAAGAAGAATCAGAGAAGAAGAGAGAAAAAATGAAAAGTAGTTAAGAAAGCTCTGTTCAACTAACTTATATAATCGTTAGTTAACAGAGTACAACACTCTAAGCAAAAAGTACAACAGAAGGTTTAATATTAATTTTGTCTTCAAGGCCACCATCTTTTTGATTTCTTCAATTGAGCCCTCCGGTGTTTATGAATTTTTTCAATCAACTCTGTATTAATTGCATCTTTATACAAAAACTTGTAACTTATATTACACAAGTTTTTGTATAACCTTCTTTAGGAGGCGAGGTGAAGATTACAGGACCTGTTGGAAAAGAGATGCTCATGTCGAAGGACCCTAATGCTACTGTCATAATGGTACAATAAAATCACAGTAAAACTGTGCTACCCCTGAATTTCCATACACAAGATATGCAGTTTACTGCATTTTCTGGCATGTAAAGTTGTAGTTATCTAAATCAGGAGTTTATTTTTGTAGCTTGCAACTGGAGCTGGAATTGCTCCTTTCCGGTCATTCTCATGGAAAATGTTTTTTGAGAAGCATGAAGACTACAAGGTAAGAACGAAATTCTCCTTTTTGTGATTACCGAACAGAAGTAGATGACTCGGTGATAAAAGAAAAATGCGAAGGATAGCTTCAATGTAGATGGTTCAGTATCGTTGCTAAACGTGTATTAGTTTTCTTCTTAAGACTGTAACATGTCGGGGAAATTAGGTTAAGCTTGAATCTTTGTTGCTCGACTCTGTATCCTACCTGATCTTTACCCATGTAAAGACGACATTTTTTTTTTTTTTTGATTTGTCATAATGGTAATTTGAAAAACTTGGATGTTTGTGTTGCAGTTCAATGGCTTGGCATGGCTATTCTTGTGTGTCCCCACAAGCAGCTCATTGCTCTACAAGGAGGTATGTTGATGAACTTCCCTTTATTAAACAATATAATAAGTCTCAATATGTCCTGTTAAAGTGTCATTTCACTTTAACAATTTGTTTAGCACTTCTTCTATATTCTCCAGCCACCGGCTACTAAGAAACGCTATTCCAATTTTCCTCCGCTCACACCACACGCAGCACCCCTTCGGCTATCCGAGCCACCGTTTCTGCATGAACCACGCGAATCCATCTGTCGATATAGAACCGTTGTGTGTGTTCGAATCAGACAACTGTTCACCTACACCTTATCGCGACTATAAAACTATGGGCATGTTTTTCGCTCAATTGAATTATTCAATTTCACAACAGTCCTCAGCAACGATTGTTTCATCAATGTTTTTCAGGTATGTAAATATAATTCAGTAATTGCGAGTTTTTGTGAGTAGCTTCTTCCAAACTTCATGCGCTTGATTGATGCATGCTTGTTCAGTTTCTATAGATTTTGCTATAACAACAATCAGGATCAATGTTATATTGATGGGAATTGGTTTATTTATTAGGAGGAGGTGAAATTATGTCAGCCGTTTTGTTTGGATTGTAACCCTTGGGGTCGGTCCGATTAACCTCTGTTTCAGTTTCTTCTCGCGTTCATCTTCTTCTTCTGGTTTCCGGTTTGTTTACTAACTAATTGGAATTTAACTTTTTTTTTCTTTTGTGATTTTTAAATTGCATTTGTCTCCCTTTCCAAGCACAATAAAAGTTGTTATGGAAAGCCATAAACTTAGTTCACTTAAATTTTGATGCAACAAGCAAGACTAGAGGAATTAGTGACTTTCTTTAATAACCTTGTCTATTCTGGTTACTGTAAATTATATGGCAGAGATTGTCTGTAAAGAGTGAATAGTGTTGGGATCAGTTTGTCTAAATCAAGCAGAGCTTGTTTGTGCGGATCAAGCCGTTCATGTATCCTGGAAGCCACACAATTCTTTCGGAATTTCAGGTTTGTACAATCCACCAGGCTTCTTACTGGATATTCTAGGATATGCATCTTCTCTATTGGATGGACACAGAACAAATAATCACAAATATAATCTCATTCACGTTTTACAATATGGTTGCCAAACTTGTAACATTTATCACCCATCATGCTTATATAGCATATGTGCTATAATAGGATCTGGTTTTGGCTTGAGTGGATATAACTGACAATGAAGGTTATCTCTGATATGTAAGTTTTTTTTTTTTTTTTTTTTTTGTTCAACATTTCAGTTTGTACTTCACAATTTCTTCCTTTCTACTGCTCCTGTCTAAAAGACTTTTTTATTTCGATCGACTCTACTTTTTGACCTAGTGAAGTAGCCATCTGCATACCTAAATCTAAGTGGGATGTTACAGCCTTGTGTTCATTTGAACAACTTAGAAATGGAATTAATTTATTGATCTCCCTTCGATGGAGTCTTGCAAAGATTTTTTACGGGGATTAAGATTTCTTTAGATGTCTCCGGGATATATTTTTGGTACTTTCCTTTGCATTTCATTAGTCATAGTATGGGGTATTATATTTCACACTTACCTGCGCTGGTATTTTATGGATCAAATGAAAGATGTAAACAATTGTCGCTCTTGTTTGATTTTGTTATTTGAGGTAAGGAGAGCCTGGTTAGGTAAATAATGTTGTGTGAAGGCTTATTTAGCTATCTTCTCCATGGGATACTGCCAACCAAGATTTAATAAGCCTTTTTCTTACTCAATGCACTTCTGTCTGGCAAGGAATTTATACATCATAAGAGCAAAATTCAAGACTATTAATAGATTACAACCTATATTTATCTCTAATGACAAATGATAGCATAAACTGAATGCACTTGCTTGCAAACAGGAAAAATATACTTTCCTCGCAATAATTTCTTTCTTCATAACTAAGTTGCAAAATTGTTATATATAACAACGCTAATTATAAGCTATCTGAACTTTGGATGCTGATTACTTGTTCCAGGTAATGATGCAAAAGACAATATGCATCGATCTCTTAAATGACATTCCTGAACATGATCTTGTGCTGCTATATTAATATTCAAACTGCTAGATTCACTGCCTTTGGCAAGTGCGGTGTTTCTGGGAGCAGCAAAATGAAACCAGGTATTTAATTTTTCATTTTAAATTGCTTCGCAATTGGACTTGAGTGATAGATAATGCCTATTTTTGCTATTGGCTATAAATCATGAGATTTACCATAAATTTTTTTTTTTGGACTGTTGGACATGTTGGCACCCCGTGAAGTCTAAGGGAAAACAATGCATATTATTTTATTGCACAATTGAGTGGACAATCAAGAAATAATTTTCAAGACCGGATTTACAAGAGAAGAAGGAAAATAAGAGTTAGAATTAATTGAAAATAAATAATTTCATGTTGTCATGACTATGAGAAGATGGGGAGATTCTTCCATAGACCGGGTTTATATGAGTAAGTTGTAGACCTTGTGGCTCACAATAAACAACATTACTTGGGAAATAAATTTAAAATTATTCTTTCAAGTCATGTGGTTCATTACTCATAGACCGAATTTATATAAGAATTTTCCTGAGAGGAGTCTGGTTGTAAACATGTGTGAGGCTTGAGTAGTACATTGATTGAGACAATACTGTATGTTGCTACAAACACTTCGTTATTGGACGCTCCTTCCTAAACTACTTCAATTTCTTATCTGGTGTAAAATATTTAACAAGTAGTAGATGACTTTGATAAATTAAATATTTATACAAGATAGTATCTTGCTATACTTTACTTAAAAATATATACTTTCAGTTAAACTCGAAACATCATAAACTAAAATTATAATTTAACATTACGGGCACCACCAATTCTTGTTTTGAATACTTTTCATCTGAATTACAATGCTAAGTTTCAAAATACGGTTGCATCTTCAAACATAACCGCATTCTGTCTCGTTAACTGAAGTGTCTTTTCATGTGGTGCTGGGCAGGAATTTGAGAAAATGCAGGAGAAACGCCCAGAAAACTTCAAGGTGGACTTTGCCGTTAGTAGAGAACAGACAAACGCGAAGGGTGAGAAAATGTACATTCAAACTCGTATGGCTGACTATGCAGAACAGCTATGGGAACTCCTCAAGAAAGACAACACCTTTGTCTACATGTGTGGACTAAAGGGCATGGAAAAGGGAATTGATGACATCATGGTTTCATTGGCTGCTAGAGATGGTAAATTCTCAGGAAACTGCGAATTCTGCATCTTTCCTCTATTTTTCTGCCAGTCACCATTGATCACGGCCGAGTTCTTAACTAACATTGGTCTATATTGTTTCAGGGATTGACTGGCTAGACTACAAGAAGCAGTTGAAGAAAGCAGAACAATGGAATGTGGAAGTTTACTAAGACTTTATAACATTTCTTGTACAAATATGAACAAACTTCATATGATTTTCTTATCCAGTTGGTGTAGATAGATAACCTTGTTCCATATGTACCTTTTTCATTGCCAAAATACTATCTACTGCTCTGTGATTGTTCAAATTTTTGGGGGCATTATGGTGTGGGCAAAAGAGTTTAATACTAGTGAAAAAGAATTCAATCATGTGCTATATGATAATCAACTACTCTTTTTCCTTCTTCTTTTTGGTTGCCGTAATAAGATCTCGGGTTTGCAACGATAGCTTGGTACATACACCCAATATGTCTATGGTTAGCCAATTGACTGGCAGCGAGAATAGTCTAAGCCATATATGCCCAATCTAAAAATGATGTTATCTAAACGCATTTCAAGGTTAATTGTAGTAGTTAAACTCCAGGGGCAAAAATGGCAATTAACTAAGATTTTTTTTTATAAAAAATTCCATTGAAACTCAAGTGAAATGTACAAAGTATCAGAGGGGTATACCCAATGCGAACAAGACCCCTCTGACCCATAAAATTAACAACACAAAACACTCAAAACATTGAATCATGAACAAGGTAGCAACTTGACATACAACACCACCGGAGGTAAATATAGAATAAATTTTGTTAAAATTCCCCGTAAGAAAATATAATTTTTTTTACAATCTCCTCGACCCGATACATGTGGGTCCCAGGAAGTTAACGATCAATAACCTATTCTAAGTCAATACACAAGTCAAGTCATCACATAGTCCAATGGTGATGTGATTATGTAGTCACGGATACTTGTTGCATTAAGCTTACCATCTTGACTGACTTGCAAATTTGAGCAGATAAGAATAGTTTCCAAGTCTATCAATGGCCACTAAAATGCCCGAACTCCATTCATTACCAAATCAAAATACCATGGCACAACTCTGCTTTCGAACTCCATGCATCATTTCATTGTTATGCATCATCTTCTTTTTCTACTTCATCACTACTCCAGTCGCATGCTCGAACAATGAAACCGATTTTGAAGCACTTGTTGCATTCAAGAATGCCATACATGATGATCCACTGGGGGCACTAAACTCATGGAATGGAACACTACACTTTTGCAAATGGGAAGGCGTTCTTTGTAGCCGCAGGCATCAAAATAGAGTTACAGAGATCGATCTCATGTCCAGAGGCCTTGTCGGGACGATTTCGCCTTATTTAGGTAATCTTTCTTTCCTCCAATATATCACTCTTCAAAATAACACCTTCAGTGGCAAAATTCCTGATGAAATTGGTAATTTAAGACGGCTTAAAGCAGTTGAGATCAGCAATAATTCTTTAAGCGGAGAGATACCAAGAAACCTGTCACAATGTACAAATCTCCATTACCTTAACTTGATTGACAACCATCTCACCGGAATCATACCCCCAGAGCTAACTTCTTTGGTGAATCTTCAGCAGTTAGGCTTTTCATTTAACCCACTTTCCGGATCTATCCCACCATATATTGGAAATTTTACCAGACTCATAAATTTGTCTATAATTGATTGTGGAATGCAAGGCCAAATCCCGGAGTCTCTTGTTCAACTTAAATCTCTAAAAGGGCTATTTTTAGGTTTTAACAACTTGACTGGTACAGTTCCATCTGGCATGTATAATATATCCACCATGAATCTATTTGCAGTTCACTCGAATAGTCTTCAAGGTACCATACCTTCTCAAGTAGGTTTCTCATCTCCAAGTATCAAGTATATACAATTGTATGATAACTATTTTACTGGAGAGATTCCAATTTGGTTCTCGAATTATTCTTCCCTTGAAGTCATTGACTTAGGTGGAAATAGTTTTACAGGCAGAATAATGATTGATTTTACTAGTCTTGTAGATCTAGAAGCATTTCAGGTAAGCTTAAATAGTTTGGAAGGGGACCTGAGCTTCATTTCATCTATGACAAATTGCACTGTGCTCACACAGCTTTATTTGTCAGACAATCAGTTTAATGGCTTATTGCCTCATTCCATTGCCAATCTTACAAATAACCTCCTTTTCTTAGTTCTAGGAGGTAATCAGTTATATGGAAGTATTCCTCCTGTCATTGGAAACCTTATTGGCCTGAATGGCCTAGATTTAGAATCTAATGATCTTGATGGTCCAATCCCTTCTGACATTGGCAAACTTAATCAACTCCATAAACTTTCCCTTGCTGGAAACAGATTAACAAATAACATACCTTTCTCCCTCGGTAACCTAACGTTGTTGAACGAAATAGATTTGAGCCAAAATAGTCTTACAGGATATATACCTCAGAGTCTTGCCAATTGTACCTACTTGCTCCTATTAAACATTTATCAAAACAATCTCAAGGGCACAATACCTGGTGAAATCATGAGCCTTTCATCCATCTCGATAACCCTCGACCTTTCTCATAACGCTTTCACCGGTTCTATTCCATCAGAAGTTGGTTCGTTAACGAGGCTTGTGAACTTAGACATGTCTTACAACAAATTGTCAGGAATCATTCCGAATTCACTGGGCTCTTGTGTAGGACTTGAAGGTCTTTATTTGCAAAACAATTCTTTTTCCGGGGAGATACCTGAAGAACTGCAAAATTTGAGGAGTATGCAATACTTGGATCTTTCACAAAATGACCTGTCTGGAGTTCTTCCAAGATTTTTGGGTGGACTAAATCTCCTGAATCTGAATATGTCTTTCAATAGGCTAGAAGGTGAAGTCCCAAGAGAAGGAGTGTTTCTGAATGAGAGTGCCATCTCACTTGAAGGAAACATCAACTTGTGTGGAGGGATTCCATCACTAAGCTTTCCTCGCTGCCCGTCAAGCAATTCCCCGAAGAAAACCATTCCCACAGTATTCAAAATATTGATCCCTGTAGTCGGTGTTGGAGCTGTTCTCTCGGCATGCTACTACATATTCATGTACAAGCGAAAAAAGTCAAAAAAGGTTCAATCTTCCATGGTCTCATTGGATGCCGACTATATGAGGCTATCATATGCTGAGCTCCAGAAATCAACAGATGGATTCTCGGAATCCAATTTACTAGGGGCGGGAAGATTTGGAACTGTTTACAAGGGAATCCTCAGTGACATGCAAACTTACTTGGCGGTAAAGGTCCTCAACCTTAATGTCAAAGGTGCTTCGAAAAGTTTTCTGACAGAATGCAATGCACTGAGAAGCATAAGACACAGAAACCTCGTGAAGATACTGAGTGTGTGTTCGAGCATCGATTTTCAAGGGAATGAATTTAAGGCACTGGTTTATGAATTCTTAGCCAATGGGAACCTTGATAGATTCCTGCATCATGAACCTGAGGATGAAGGTGTAAAGCTCAGCTTAAGACAAAGGTTGAACATTGCCATTGATGTTGCTTCAGCACTCGAATACCTGCATTCTGGTACGGGATCAACTATTGTTCACGGAGACTTGAAGCCGAGCAACATTCTTTTAGATGGAGAAATGACGGCTCATGTTGGAGATTTTGGATTGTCGAAAATTATCTCCAGCGCAATTTCAACAGATGGAAACAGTTCTGTTGGAATCAGGGGTACTATTGGGTATATCCCCCCAGGTATGAGAATTTGTATATGTTCTTCATTAGCTTCATGTTGATACCTTAAATACTTGTAGGGTATGCTATTATTCTTTTGCTGATTTCACTTGCTGTGTTTTCTATTTGTGGTATCACCTTAACTAGATTTTAGAAAGAAAGAGAAAACAGATCATTGTAGGAAAATATACAGTATTAATTAGCTAGAACTTGGAAGGTTAGTATAAACATCAGAAAGAGATTTAAGGCGTAAGATGTTAATTCTGAGTTTCAATTGAAACCGATTGTCTTTATTTACCACTGTACATGTTAACTATTGTTCATTTCTCAGAGTACGGTATGAGTGGCATGGTCTCTACCGAAGGGGATGTATACAGCTTTGGCATCCTTTTGCTGGAGATATTTACAGGCCGGAGACCAACAGATGAGTCATTAGATGATTCTTCAAGCCTCCGCGATTATGTAAAAAGTGCATTACCGGTCCAAGTGATGGAAATTGTGGACTCAAACATCCTGCAGGAGTACAATGACACGATGAAGGCTAAAATCGTGAAATGCGTGATATCCGTACTTGAGATTGGGTTGGCATGTTCGAATGAATTTCCAGGAGACCGGATGTTGATGTCTGTTGTTGTGAATGAACTGCACAAGCTTGTGAATGTGGCTTAAATGATTTAGTTGTTGTACAAATAAGCATCTGCGAGCTTAAAAATTGTCTCCAGATATTGTATTAGTTATTTATATAAGTTGGGTTTGTGATTTCTTTCCTTCCGCACATATGTGGGTGGGTGTTATTAAACGAGTCGAGTCAGGTTGAATATCTCATTACTCAAATTTGAATTGTAATTGAGTCCGAACTCGACTTGACTCATAAAAAAACGAACTACTTTCTCAAGCGAGAACAATGAAACTGATTTTGAAGCACTTGTTGCATTCAAGCAAGCCACACATGATGATCCACTGGGAGCACTGAACTCATGGAATCAAACACTACACTTTTGCGAATGGGAAGGCGTTCTTTGTAGCCGCAGGCATCAAAATAGAGTTACCGAGATCGATCTCATGTCCAGGGGCCTTGTCGGGACCATTTTGCCTTATTTAGGTAATCTTTCTTTCCTCCAATACATCATTCTTCGAAATAACACCTTCACTGGCCAAATTCCTGATCAAATTGGTAATTTAAGACGGCTTAAATCAGTTGAGTTCAGCAATAATTCTTTAAGCGGAGAGATACCAAGAAACCTGTCACAATGTACAAACCTCTATTACCTAAACTTGATCGACAACCATCTCACCGGAATCATACCCTCAGAGTTTAGTTCTTTGGTGAATCTTCAAAGTTTAGGCTTTTCAAGTAACCAACTTTCCGGATCTATCCCACCGTATACATTTTGGACACTTGCAATGTTTCTTTACTATAGCTCTACTATGTGGTTGGAATCGGTTAACAAATAGAGATGCAAATGTAGGACACCTATGTATTCTCCGCTTGGATATTTTGTACGTTAATGATTTGTGACTTTGAGACCTGGTTTACAATCCTAATACGTAATCACCTGAATGTACTTCATTCGTCACATTCATTTATTTACCTTTTTCACGATGTTTTCTTAATGTGATTAGACGACTCAAACATATGATAGTACGTACACACTTTTGAAAGGTCGTTTAAAAGTCAAACACAAATAATTCACTCACCAAGTGATTGTAAACTTCACTCAATCTTGAGGGCTAGTTGATTATTAAGAGTCCTTAATAACATAACTAGACAACCCATACATTGTTACACATGTTTATCTGGGTGCTATGAGTAATAGCATCCTCTCTAACTACGTATAATAGGAGTCACTATAAACCCGCTGCTATAGCGATAGGAATACCAATGATATCGTACATGTAATAATTTAAGATAGATTAGGATAAGATCTACACTAGCTAGGGCCATATTGGCTCTATACTTGGTGTGTATATATATGCTCCTATAATCAGAATCTTTACCACTTTTCCCCAATGTTACAATACTAAGTCTCATAAAAGTCCTACTACATTTAAAAAGTCCAGAAAGACCCTTAGTTTCTCATAATAATTATCTATATTTAATGTCATTCATTTTGTCCTTATTTTCTCGCGGATCCTTTCTCATGGGTTGGATTTTTGGATATGGATCCGGGTCGAGCGGTTTATATCCCAAATTCTGTATAAAAGGCTGTTTTGCCATTTTTTTTCCCTTTTTAATTCCATTTAGAAACGCGCTCCCCCTCTAGAAAGCTCCAAAACCTTAATTTTCTGCATTTCCCTTCGATTTTGATCCATATTTTCTGCGATTTCTTTCGTGTTTCTGAAGATCTGATTTGCATCTTTTGCTTACTTCATCCATAATGGCGATCGACAGGTGGTGAGGATGTGAAGATTGACGGCTGGTGGAAGGGAACAAGGATCTGGATCTGAGTTGCCGATGTTTGCCAAGGATCTAGGGATCAACGAGGAGCGGAAGCTGTTGGTGAAGATGCGAAAGCCAGATTTGAAGGAAAGCAGATCTAGATCTGAAAGCGACTCACAAATCAGCCAAGCTTTTCCGAAGAATAAGAGAAACAACAATGGGAAAGGAAATCATCAACAACACGCCGGTGGCGACGAATCAGTCGTTGGGCATGGCATACACGGTGGAGCATATGGTTTTCCGTCAATCTGTAAAACCCTGACATCCTTCTCGATCTCGATAACTACGTCAACGAGCAGGTTCGTCTCCACCAATTCTCTATGTGTATCATTTCGATTTCGATTTTCCTCATTTCGATTTGATTGAGCTTCGATTTTTGCAGGTTTCATCGAAGACCTATAGCTTGAAGGCGAACCTCTTCCTTCTGCTCCTCTATAAGGTATCATCTATTTTTGTAGATTTGATTTATTTATGGATGAGTTTTGCTGTATGTTTAGTGGTGAATGTCTGTTAGTTTGTCAATTTAAATGGTTCCAATGGTACTGATTGTTGCTTGCTTAATTATCACTTCACTTTACAGTTGACATTCAATGTTGTGAAGAGTTTTGTCACCGATTTAATTGGAAACTTTAGTGAATTGTGCATAAATCAGAGTTCAAAATGTAATATAGTTGCACAGTCGCTGCATAAGATTAGTTAGTATTTTGAAACATTTGCTTGGGAGAATGTGACCTGGCTGTGAGTATGGTTCAACTCTAGAATAGATTGTATTGTATGGGAATACTGACCTTGGGAAGATGATATCTCATATATTTTTTACTGTGTTTATATGGAGATGAAAGTGTTTATATGGAGAGAAAGTGTTTTTTACTGTGTTTTGATTATATTGTCTAGTTTTTACATCGTATTGTCTACTTTATGCGAAAAATTCTCTAGTTTTTACATTAAATTGATAATGGATTTGAAGTTTTTGTCTAGTTTTTAGAGGATATTGTCTAGTTTTTACGAAATATTGTCTAGTTTTATTATCAAACATGAACATAATTGTCTAGGAATTGTCTAGTTTTTACACTGTATTGTTTAGTTTATGAAAGAAATTCTCTAGTTTTTACATGATATTAAATTTACATTATATTGTCTAGTTTTTACATTATATTGTTTAGTTTATGAGAGGAATTCTCTAGTTTTTACATTATATGTCTAGTTTATGAGAGGAATTCTCTAGATTTTACATTATATTGTCTAGTTTATGAGAGTAATTATCTAGTTTTTATATTATATTGTCTATATATTATCAAACATTAAACTGATAATGGATTAGAAGTTCTGTCTAGTTTTTAGAGGATATTGTCTAGTTTTTACGAAATACTGTCTAGTTTTATTATCAAACATGAACATAATTGTCTAGGAAGTTTTGTCTAGTTTTTAGAGGATATTGTCTAGTTTTTAGGAAATACTGTCTAGTTTTATTATCAAACATGAACATAATTGTCTAGGAAGTTTTGTCTAGTTTTTATTAAATATTGTCTAGTTTTATTATCAAACATAAATATAATTGTGTCTGAAGTTTTGTCTAGATTTTAGAGGATATTGTCTAGATTTTATGAAATATTGTTTAGTTTTATTATCAAACATGAACATAATTATCTAGTAAGTTTTGTCTAGTTTTTAGAGGATATTGTCTAGTTTTTAAAAAATATTGTCTAGTTTTATTATCAAACATGAACATAATTATTTAGGAAGTTTTGTCTAGTTTTTAGTGGATATTGTCTAGTTTTTAGAGTATATTGTCTATGTTTTAATGTAAATTGTCTATGTTTTACTGTAAATTTCTATGTTTTACTGTAAATTGTCTAGTTTTTTTTGTATAAATTGGCTATGATTTAGTAGAAATTCATCAACAATTTGGTGGTAGGGAGAAGCTATGGCCGGCGAAACCGAGACGTTTGCTTTCCAGGCTGAGATCAGCTTCTCAGCTTGATCATCAACACTTTCTACAACAACAAGGAGATCTTTCTCCGTGAACTTATCAACAACTCTTCAGATGTAAGCCTCTTTCTTCACAGTTCCGATTATCGTATTAAATCTGTAATCGATCTGTTTAATTTTCCGAATTAGTCTACTTATTTGATTGTTGTTTATGTTTCATGATGTTCTGGTAGTAGTCATCGTTGTATTTGCAACTCTGTGATTTGAATCTATTATTCATATGTGCAATGCCAAATTGATGGCACTGAACTGCAATGGTATTGTTGTGTTAAGCTAGAGCTATTCTACAAGTTTTGAGGAAGTTTTGTTACTCTGTAATTAGTAATTACTTAATCGTACTGATGCAGAGTGAGTTCATTTAGTTTTTTACGGATCTTTGTCGCTGCCTGCAATGTGATTTTGTGGATTTTTAGTGTTGTGTAATAGCTCAAGTTCTAATACTTTGAACAATTGGAATAATGAAATATGAACATAATTATCTAGTAAGTTTTGTCTAGTTTTTAGAGGATATTGTCTAGTTTTTACTAAATATTGTCTAGTTTTATTATCAAACATAAACATAATTGTCTAGAAGTTTTGTCTAGTTTTTAGAGTATATTGTTTAGTTTTTACGAAATATTGTCTAGTTTTATTATCAAACATGAACATAATTGTATAGGAAGTGCTGTTTAGTTTTTAGAGGATATTGTCTAGTTTTTAAGAAATACTGTCTAGTTTTATTATCAAACATGAACATAATTGTCTAGGAAGTTTTGTCTAGTTTTTAGAGTATATTGTTTAGTTTTTACGAAATATTGTCTAGTTTTATTATCAAACATGAACATAATTGTCTAGGAAGTGCTGTTTAGTTTTTAGATGATATTGTCTAGTTTTTAAGAAATACTGTCTAGTTTTATTATCAAACATGAACATAATTGTCTAGGAAGTTTTGATTAGTTTTTAGAGGATATTGTCTAGTTTTTAGGAAATACTGTCTAGTTTTATTATCAAATATGAACATAATTGTCTAGGAAGTTTTGTCTAGTTTTTATTAAATATTGTCTAGTTTTATTATCAAACATAAACATAATTGTGTCTGAAGTTTTGTCTAGTTTTTAGAGGATATTGTCTAGATTTTAAGAAATATTGTTTAGTTTTATTATCAAACATGAACATAATTATCTAGTAAGTTTTGAGGAAGTTTTGTTACTCTGTAATTAGTAATTACTTAATCGTACTGATGCAGAGTGAGTTCATTTAGTTTTTTACGGATCTTTGTCGTTGCCTGCAATGTGATTTTGTGGATTTTTAGTGTTGTGTAATAGCTCAAGTTCTGATGCTTTGAACAATTGGAATAATGAAATATGAACATAATTATCTAGTAAGTTTTGTCTAGTTTTTAGAGGATATTGTCTAGTTTTTACTAAATATTGTCTAGTTTTATTATCAAACATAAACATAATTGTCTAGGAAGTTTTGTCTAGTTTTTAGAGTATATTGTTTAGTTTTTACGAAATATTGTCTAGTTTTATTATCAAACATGAACATAATTGTATAGGAAGTGCTGTTTAGTTTTTAGAGGATATTGTCTAGTTTTTAAGAAATACTGTCTAGTTTTATTATCAAACATGAACATAATTGTCTAGGAAGTTTTGTCTAGTTTTTAGAGTATATTGTTTAGTTTTTACGAAATATTGTCTAGTTTTATTATCAAACATGAACATAATTGTCTAGGAAGTTTTGTCTAGTTTTTATTAAATATTGTCTAGTTTTATTATCAAACATAAACATAATTGTGTCTGAAGTTTTGTCTAGTTTTTAGAGGATATTGTCTAGATTTTAAGAAATATTGTTTAGTTTTATTATCAAACATGAACATAATTATCTAGTAAGTTTTGTCAAGTTTTTAGATGATATTGTCTAGTTTTTACAAAATATTGTCTAGTTTTATTATCAAACATGAACATAATTATTTAGGAAGTTTTGTCTAGTTTTTAGTGGATATTGTCTAGTTTTTAGAGTATATTGTCTATGTTTTACTATAAATTGTCTAGTTTTTTGTATAAAAATTATATGTTTAGTATAAATTGTCTAATTTTTTTGTATAAATTGGCTATGATTTAGTAGAAATTGTCTATGTTGTTTGTTGTTGTTGGTTTAGTTTTTTTGTATAAATTGTCTATTTTTTACTATAAATTGTCTAGTTTTTTTAATTAAATATTCTATGTTTTAGTAGAAATTGTATATGTTTTTTTTGATGTTTTTGTTGTATGTATTAGGTTTTCGTAAAAATGGTGGCCGAACAAAGAAATTGAAACGTTGTGGAAGAAGGTGTCTACGAACAAGTCGAGTGTGATGAAAGCTATTTTGTAGATTTATTTAATGTTTTTAAAAATACATGTATTTTTATAGGTTGTAAATTTTTGATTATTTTGTATACTGAAATTTATTATTTGATGAATGAAATTGAAGTTCATGTTTATTTTTCTAAATTTTTTATCATTGGATAAATAGGTTGTTACTAATGTATGCATGTTAAACATAGACATTTTTAGGATAAACATAGACAATTTGATGACAAAACTAGACAATTTGATGTAAAAATCATAACATGTGGATTTGGATGAACATTTATGAGCTAAGTAACTTATTTTAAAAAAAAAAATTGCGGGTTGACCCAGCCCGGCGGGTCGACCCGTGAAAAATTAGACTGTCTAGTTTTTAAGGTAAATTGTCTAGTTTTAACGTTTAAGTGGACTTTTTGGACTTTCCTATATATATGGGGTCTTTCGCAAAACGGACTCATGTTACAACTAGCTAGCTAGCCTTCTTTAACAAAGACTTCTTGCATCACCCCACTAACAACAACTACTACTAATATTGTATCATCTTGAAAACATTCTTTTGGAAAAAGCTCTAAAAGAACCATCAATTCTACTTGACACTGGATATAAATGTTCATACAAAGCCAATGGATTGGAGTATTTATGTTGGCAAATGGTGAAAATGATAGGTATTATACAGAATATGATCGTGAAAGGAAAAGGGATTAAAAGTGAAGATGAAAAAAGAAGCAAAGTTCAATCCAGAAACAACTATTGGCTATGTGTAAGGAAAAAGAAAGACGAGACATTTGGGAACAAATTTTTTTCACTTAAACTTATCTGGTAATCTGGATATATCTTTACCTTTTCACCTCGATTGACAATTTACTTCCCTTTAAGGTGACATTTCTTTGCAGTGGCCAATGGTTGATATTGTATGATTTATAGCTCATGTGATGAATTATCGGGACGGAGAGAGTATTATATTTAAGTGAGTAATACTTTAACTTTCAAACCAAAAACCCCGGATCTACATCATCAAGGCCCCTTAAAAGTTTCTTTTCTCATCCACCCAACGCTTACTGACTGGGATTTGCCAATCCTTCATTATTTATTTTGGGACGATGATGTTCAGGAAATCTTGAAGATTCCTTTGGCTGGCAATGGTGTTTCTGATTTACAGGTTTGGCATTTTACAAGACATGGTTGCTATACTGTGAAATCTGGCTACCACTTAGCTATGGACCTACGACAGCGTTAACTTGCTAATCAGGTTGGTACTTCTTCTCGGACAATTCAGCATAATTGGAATTTTGTATGGCATCTAAAAATGCCAAATAAGGTCAAACATTTTTTTATGGAGAGCTTTACACAACTCACTTCCAATTTATGCTGAATTAGTCCGTCATCATATTTGCCAGATGCATTCTTGTGCTTTTTGTGGCCATGAAAGTGAGACTATTCTTCATCTTTTGAGAGATTGTCATTTTGCGAGACAATATTGGGCTATTTCACATTGACCTGTCTCTTTGATTTATTTTCCTGCTGATGATATTTGGAGTTGGCGACTGGTGTTAGACTTAGATTGGATCCACATGAATTCCATTTCTTTGTTTATTCTTGTTGGAGTTTTTGGTATAACAGGAATAAGATCATTCATGAAGATAAAAGGTCTACGCCTTTGGAAACCTTTCAATTTGTTGTTCAGTTTTCCAATTTTCAGCAGTCTAATATGTTCAAACCAGTTGGACATACAGTCGGACAACAAGATAACATACCGGGACCTTTGGTTCTACCACCCGCCGGTTGGATTAAACTGAATTTTGATGTTGTTGTTCTCCACGAGAAGGTTTGGTTGGTATTTCTACTGTTGCAAGAGATAGTACATGCCTAGTTCTGGCTTGGTCTAGGAAAAAGCTTCCCGGACGTTTTGATGTAGAAACAGCAGAATTATTTGCTGCTCGGCTTGCTATTTCTTTGGCAAGAGATTTGAATTTTTCCAAGATTATTTTGGAAGGGGATGCATTACTGGTTATTAAAAATCTCCAACAGGAAACTACTAATCGAGCTTCCAATGATAATGTATGTGTGTATCTGCGATTAACAAACTCTTTCTCATTTCTCTGATTTTAAAGTCCAGCATATACGTCGGAATGCCAACCGCCTTGCTCATCATCTGTGCCATCAATTTACAAAGGATTCACATGGATTTCTTTCTTTACCATTTGATTATGAAGAAATCTTGTAATTTCCTTGTGCTAGCTTACTGTGTACTGCTGTACCTTGTATTGAGCTTCGAGCTCCTTTTCTTATTTCATTAATGAAATTTTACTTGCTCAAAAAAAAAAAATACTTTAACTTTCTCAATTCCAAGTAATGAGTATTGAAGGCATTAATTTCGGCCCAAAATAGTCCAATAATGTTTACCTGAGTTTTGCTACAAGTATAATAGGTTTAGACCAGATCCGAATCACTTAGGCCCATCTAAAGTGGACTGATTATAAGTCCGCACTCAGAATGAGACACTTTTTTTTTTTTTTTAAAAGAGAAAATTTATTGATTCACACAGTTAAAGCACAAGATGTGCCTTAACCTACTGAACAACGATACAAATAAGTCCGGAAATAGTACAAATAAAAGCTAGAAAGACCAAGACAACATGGGCACGCCCAGTACATCACTCAAAACAATTTGTAGTAGAAACTTTAAGCCACAGGAAACCAACTCAATCAAATTATGTTCATAATCGCAGTTGGAAATCTTTCCCAGTCCACCAAAGTGTATGCCAAATTCACCAAATTTCTGTTCCTCACCCATTGCCAGGACATGAATTTTATCAAGTCAAACGTTTCCTGTATTGAAGTCTTATCGCCCCTGAAGATCGTAATGTTCCTGGCAGACCATATGTACCATACCGTACAATGCCAAAAAATCCGCAACATCTCCTTGTGTTTGCCATGAACCGATACTGAGAAGCTAGTTAGTGATTCACTCAAATTTTCCACAGGACAAATTGGAATATCCAACCAATTCAGCACCATACTCCAAATTTGTGAAGCGAAGCTGCATTCATGGAATAAATGAAAAGTGTTTTCCTCTTTATTTTCCTGACAAAGTCGACAGCAAACATCCTCCTCCTGTCTGATGATATTTCTTCTCCTAAGATTCGGTTTCGTCGGCAACCTGTCATGAATAATCCTCCAAACCAGCGTGTTGACCTTAGTCGGCACCCACTTGTTCCATACGCAAGTCATCCAATCTGCAAACTGAACAGGTAAGTCAGAATGAGACACTTGGTGGCATAGCAATGCTTTGACTATTTTATCATACACTCCAATACACTCCGTGTCTATGGTAGAACTTTATACGTTATTAAAAAATAAAGTTAACTCACACGAAAAAATAAAGATCGGCCGATCACATATACAGCCACAGACTCCAAGTCGACAAGGCATCAAAATCGTTACGGTCCACAGTGATGTGCATATATTGGTATATTAAACTTATTATGATCTTGACTTGCTACAAAAATTGACAGATGAGGATAATTTCTTAGTGTATAAATGGTTACCAAGCAACCCATAATTAATGATGGTATCAGATTATCAATCCAGCAATCAACTCAAATAAAACCAAAAGAGAGACCATGTCAACACTATGCTTCCAAACTCCCTGCATCATCATCATCACCATCTTCTTCTTCTTGTTCTACTTCATCACTACTCTAGTCAAATGCTCGAACAATGAAACCGATTTTGAAGCACTTGTTGCATTCAAGCAAGCCATACATGATGATCCACAGGGGGCACTAAACTCATGGAATCAAACACTACACTTTTGCGAATGGGAAGGTGTTCTTTGCAGCAGGAGGCATCAGAATAGAGTTGTGGAGATTGATCTTATGTCCAGAGGCCTTGTCGGGACGATTTCTCCTTATTTAGGTAATCTTTCTTTCCTCCAATATATCACTCTTCAAAATAACACCTTCAGTGGCCGAATTCCCGACCAAATTGGTAATTTAAGACGGCTTAAAGCAGTTGTGTTCAGCAATAATTCTTTAACCGGAGAGATACCAAGAAACCTGTCACAATGTACAAATATCGTTTACCTTAACTTGATTGGCAACCATCTCACCGGAATCATACCCCCAGAGCTAACTTCTTTGGTGAATCTTCAGCAGTTAGGCTTTTCATTTAACCCACTTTCCGGATCTATCCCACCCTATATTGGAAATTTTACCGGACTCTTAAAATTGTCTATAGTTGATTGTGGAATGCAAGGCGAAATCCCGGAGTCTCTTGTTCAACTTAAATCTCTAGAAGGGCTAACTTTAGGTTTTAACAACTTGACTGGTACAGTTCCATCTGGCCTGTATAATATATCCACCATGAGTCTATTTGGAGTTCACTCGAATAGTCTTCAAGGTACCATACCTTCTCAAGTAGGTTTCTCATCTCCAAGTATCAAAGGTATAGGATTGTATGATAACTATTTTACTGGAGAGATTCCAATTTGGTTCTCGAATTATTCTTCCCTTGAAGTCATTGACTTAGGTGGAAATAGTTTTACAGGCAGAATAATGATTGATTTTACTAGTCTTGTAGATCTAGAAGCATTTCAGGTAAGCTTAAATAGTTTGGAAGGGGACCTGAGCTTCATTTCATCTATGACAAATTGCACTGTGCTCACACAGCTTTATTTGTCAGACAATCAGTTTAATGGCTTATTGCCTCATTCCATTGCCAATCTTACAAATAACCTCCTTTTCTTAGTTCTAGGAGGTAATCAGTTATATGGAAGTATTCCTCCTGTCATTGGAAACCTTATTGGCCTGAATGGCCTAGATTTAGAATCTAATGATCTTGATGGTCCAATCCCTTCTGACATTGGCAAACTTAATCAACTCCATAAACTTTCCCTTGCTGGAAACAGATTAACAAATAACATACCTTTATTCATGTACAGGCGGAAAAAATCAAAAGATGTACAATCTTCCATGGTCACATTGGATGCCGACTATATGAGGCTATCATATGCTGAACTCCAAAAATCAACATGTGGGTTCTCGGAATCCAATTTACTGGGGGCGGGAAGATTTGGAACAGTTTACAAGGGAATCCTCAGTGACATGCAAACTTTCTTGGCGGTAAAGGTCCTCAGCCTTAATGTCAAAGGTGCTTCAAAAAGTTTCCTGACAGAATGCAATGCACTGAGAGGCATAAGACACAGAAACCTTGTGAAGATACTGAGTGTGTGTTCGAGCATTGATTTCCAAGGGAATGAATTTAAGGCACTGGTTTATGAATTCTTAGCAAATGGGAACCTTGATAGATTTCTGCATCATGAACCTGAGGATGAAGGTGCAAAGCTCAGCTTAAGACACAGGTTGAACATTGTCATTGATGTTGCTTCAGCACTCGAATACCTGCATTCTGGCACGGGATCAACTATTGTTCACGGGGACCTGAAGCCGAGCAACATTCTTTTAGATGGAGAAATGACGGCTCATGTTGGTGATTTTGGATTGTCGAAAATTATCTCCAGCGCGATTTCAACGGATGGAAACAGTTCTGTTGGAATCAGGGGTACTATTGGGTATATCCCACCAGGTATGCTAATTCTCTGTATGTTCTTCATTAGCTTCGTGTAGGGTATGCTATTATTCTTGTGCTGATTTCACTTGCTGTGTTTTCTATTTGTGGTATCACCTTAACTAGATTTTAGAAAGAAAGAAAAAAAAAAGATTATTGTAGGAAAATATACAGTATTAATTAGCTAGAACTTGGAAGGTTAGTATAAACATCAGAAAGTGATTTAAGGCGTAAGATGTTAATTCTGAGTTTCAATTGAAACCGATTGTCTTTATTTACCACTGTAAATGTTAACTATAGTTCTTTCTCAGAGTACGGTATGAGTGGCATTGTCTCTACGGAAGGGGATGTATATAGCTTTGGCATCCTTATGCTGGAGATATTTACAGGCCGGAGACCAACAGATGAGTCATTAGATGATTCTTCAAGCCTCCGCGATTTTGTAAAAAGTGCATTGCCTGGCCAAGTGATGGAAATTGTGGACTCAAACATTCTGCACGAGTACAATGACACGATGAATGTTAAGATTGTGAAATGCGTGATATCCGTACTTGAGATTGGGTTGGCATGTTCGAATAAATTTCCAGGTGACCGGATGTTGATGTCTGTTGTTGTGAATGAACTGCACAAGCTTGTGAATGTGGCTTAAATGATTCCGTTGTATGTTGTACAAATAAGCATTCACAAGCTTGTGCAGTTCATTCACAACAACAGACATCAACATCCGGTCTCCTGGAAATTCATTCGAACATGCCAACCCAATCCGTTGTATGTTGTACAAATAAGCATTTGCAAGCTTGTAAAATGTCTTTGAGATGATTTGTATAAGTTGGTCTTGTAATTTCTTTCCTTTCATATTCCACATCAATGTAACATAAATTCAAAACTTTTATTTCCTTCATAATAATTTTTCGGCATCTTATCAACCACCATTGTCATCCATAGCATATCTAATTTGTGCCCTTGAAAATGCTTGAAATTTACTGGTGAAGCACCATAGATGTCGAAGGTATCTGCTCTTTTTTCTAACAAATTATTATTCAGAGTGAAATAAAGAATCTCACGTAATTTCACTTTCGAATGCAGTTCGCACACCAGGTGTTCGACAAAAAGTCGCAAGATATACACACATGAATCTGGTGAGTAACGTTTGTCTTTTGCATCCAGGATATCGTAGGAGCAGTTTAATGTGATTAAGGTGCTATAAGTTTACTTAATATTGCAATATAAGTTCTGTGTGATGTGATTTCGGGTTTTTAGGTCGTTTATGTGATTTATGTGCTGCGATGTTTAATGTGTTTTTTTACGTTGCGTAAAATTAATAAATGAATAGTTTAGTTCCTGGATTACTTGGACTGTATATGCAAAAAGATGAGATATGTTAAGCAGCAACAGTAACAACTCTCCGCCTTTATCCCTAGACTATGCATATAGCTAGAAATGCATAGAGGCAATTTATATTGACAATTTCATTATACTGAATACTGATCATAGTCCAGATTAAGGAAACTTCCCTGTTGGAACCCCTTCATTTTTATCTGAGGTCTAGCAGTAGGGCGTGTTCTTCTCTGTTGAAGTTCCGATCAAGACTCACTTCTTCCTGCATTGATAATATCCCTCCAGTACCAACCTTAGATGGGGCTAGTAAGACAAAAGACACCACCTGGTTTCACTCTCCGAGAGTTTAAGACGTTACCTCTTCAAAGATTCTGTAGTGCACACCTCGCTAACATAAATGGAAGGCTCAGAAAGTGTTCTGCTCTTCTTGCTTGTAGCAGCAATGCATTTCTGATTGGGAGAATGGCATTTTTGGTCCTATGTTTTGGGCCAAATGGCGCACGCAGTTCACATTTGAAGCTCTTGCATGTTTCATCCCAATTTTCAGTCGATTTCAGGTCCGTGGTCCATTTCGCTGACGCGGCTATCGGGTCAACTCTAAATTGCGATTTTGACTCTCACATGTGTTGACACATCACCACCAACCTATTTACATTTAATTTTAAGTCCAAAATTGAATTTCAAAAAAAAAAGAACCGAAAAACTGAAGAAAAACATATGACGCGGGAGATTTGGCGCCAAAGGTTATGGAAAAAAAAAGAAAAACAAAAAGCCACAACTTATAAGAACCCCCAAATCAGACCCAAGAACCCTAATTTTTCCTTCTCTTCCAAATTGAACGAATTCAACCATGTCAACTTCATCTGCAAACTCGTACGATTCACAGGAGACTCGTCTTTGTGATTGTGGAAGGAATGCTGTGATGAAAACATCTTGGACGAAGACGAATCCCGGGCGGAGATGGGTAGAGTGTGCTAACACCTCAATCAGAGCCTCGAAAAGAGTAAGATTTCCTTGATTTCTTGTTTCAATGTTTCGAATTTCTGGGTTCTTGGTTGGGTGCTTAATTTCTTTCTACTGTTTTGTTGGATAGGTTGGAAGGTGTGAGTTTTGGCAATGGTATGATCCTCCCATGCGTGCAAGATCTGTTCAAATTATTCCGGGACTGTTGAAGAGGATCAATCGAATGGAGGAACAAATGAATGCGATGATGGCTAAGAATGCAAATCTGAAGAAGCAAGTGAAGGAGTTAGTGGCTTTGAAGACTGATTCAAGAATGAAGGAATTGCTTGAGGAAAATGTACTGCTGAAGGAGGAATTGGTGGAAGAAGATGCTAAAGTGAAGAAATTTCAGAAGTTGTTTGTTGTTGCTATGTTTATGGCTAGTATGAATTGTATATTAGTGTTTAGTAAGTTGATTAGGACTGATGTGGTGTGGTCATTAGGGTTATAAATCCCTACATTTTGCTTTTGGTATGTATTGATCACAACTTCACAAGTAATGTATCAGTTTGGTGTTCAGCATTTGAATGAAGTAATGTATCATTTTGGAGTGTTAACTCTTTGAATTTGTCCATTTGGATCTCATATGAAGTTAGAATGCTTGCATATTATGAAACACATAAATGGAACTGCAAATTCGATAGAAACACATAAATGGAACTGCAAATTAGATAGAAACACATAAATGGAACTGCAAATTAGATAGAAAGCAATAGTCATTACACTGATTAAAGTCTACATAGATCACCATAGCCAAATAGAAAGCAAAATATAACATAGTAGCAAGTCTAGACTGCATTAGAGCAATACATGGAACCTAAAATAGATAGCCAAAACCAAGCACATCAGTTCAATTGCATCTGCATTACATAACCAAAGTTCAACTAGCCAAAATACCATAGTGAATTAGGAGATGGTCATTCATTTTTTGTCCTTGTTTTTTGCACTGGTCATCACATCCTTCAAAGTCTTCAAGTGCACATATTTTCTGCCATGCTTGCTGAATGTTCCATCATCAGACAAATCAGGATGAAGTTGTCTGTACATGGAAGGTGCATTTGTCTTCTGTTTTTTGGTTAGTATATCTTTGACCTGAGAAACAAAATTCAGAATAATATCTACTTAATTGTAGCTTGACAGAGTACTCATAATAGAGGAAACATGAAGAAAATAATAATCCTTACAGTTGGTGGTTGAGCATCATTAATTTTGATTCCTTTTCCAGCTCTCTTCCTCAACATATACTCAATATGTGCAACATATATGCAAACAAATGAGACAAGTACCAAGAGGATCCATTATATACACTGAGTTAAACCATTACTTACATTTGCAGATGGTAGTGGATTATAGTCATCTTCAGTGATCACTTGTTCCTTTCCTTTGCTCACAGTTTGAGATGCTTGTGTGGGGATTTTGCCAAGGACCTGAAGTAGATAAAACTGGTTAGTTAACTATGAAAACAACAATAAGAGCAATATATGAACTGGAACAAACATATACCTTGCTTGTTTGTGAAGATCCAACATTGGTAAACTGACTTAGGTACAAATCATCATCTGCCTCAAAGTCATCATCTAGCATATCATCTAAACTGTCAGATTCATTGTCAATTGCAGGGTTTTCATCACCCTCACCACTGGGTACATGCTCATCATTACCATTTTCTTCATCACTTTCATGCTCATCATCACCATCTGTGGGAGGATTATGCAGTCCAGGCCTATTTAGTGGGTACCTTCTCTTGTTATGACCTGCTCTACCACATGTACTACAACATGATGTCCCAGCTGGTTTAACAAGAGTATACTTGTCACCTCTTTTCTTGCCCTTCTTCTGTTTGGAGTTCTTCTCTTCCTCACCCTTTCTCCTAGCCTTTCCAGGCCTACCAACTGGTTTCTTACCAAAATTAGGGGGCAGTGGTGGTATGTACAAGGACTCACACCATAAGTCAACTCCATTGATGCCATATATAGCATGAGCATACACACTCAAGTACCTCTCAACTGTATAGCACTCATCAACAAATTGATATGCATCTTATTTAGCCCTAGCCATTGCACTAACAGTATGAAGGCATGGGATTCCATTTAATTGCCATTTTCTACATGTGCAAGATCTATCACCAAAGTCAACATTGTACATGGAATTCCCTTTCTTTTCTTTAACCTACAAGTTTGAAATTATAACATATTCATACATACTCTCTCAATTCAGCAGTTCAAGAACAAGACAATATAAATAAAAAGATCATGATAAGCCATTGTACCTGATAATGTGTGTCATCAGCCTTCCTTGAGATGACATATTTGAGAGCATGTGTATTCTTGTGCAATTTGGCATTGATAGCTGGACAGAGTCTTGTCTTCCATTTCCTTCTTGCCTTGTCCCTATTCTTTTGAAGTCTTGTCATCATGTATTCTCTGATCCATTCCAACATTGTTATGATAGGTTTGTCCCTAGCTGCCAGTAGAACCTTGTTGAAGCTTTCACAACCATTGTTCAAGGTCATGTCACATGTGGGAAGTGTAGTGAAGTAGGCTTTACACCAATGTCTAGGCTCCTTGTCAGCTAACCATTCAACTGCCTGTGGATCCAGAGCTCTCAACTCCTCAATTACCTTGATGAAGGTTCCTGTAAGGTCATAAGTTAGATATGTATCACTTAATACAAACTGAAAAGTTAGATATGTATCAAATCAATTAAACTCCACAATTACCTTCAGTTGTTGCATTTGATGCTTTATATAATAGGTCCCTATACCCTTCACCCTTGAATCCAGCTTTATAAAAGTTTTTCCACATGTGTCTTATACAAAATCTATGAGTACCACCACTCATCTTCTCTTCAAATGCTAGAATCAGACCCTTTTGCTTATCACTAATGAGTGTATAATCTGTGGATGGTGTCAACTCTAAGTCCTCCTTGATGACACTGAAGAACCAGTTCCAAGTTGCCTTATCCTCCTTTTCTACAACAGCCCATGCTACTGGGTAGGTCTTGTTGTTAGGATCAACAGCTACACATGATAAAAGTATTCCTCTGGCAGGGTAACTTAGATGACATCCATCAACCCCAAAGATAGGCCTCAGTTCCTTAAAACCTCGTTTCAGAGCACCAAAACATACATAGAAATACTGAAACTCCCCATCCTCATGTGTCCCAACAAGTACAGTGGTTCCTGGGTTAGACCTCCTTAATTCAGCTGCATACTCATGAAGTTTGCCATACTGGGCATCTGGATCACCCTCTATCATCTTAATGGCCTTCTCTCTAACCCTCCTTGCTTGATCATATGTTATATCAGCATTAACCAAATTCTTAGCATCCTCCTTAAACCCTTCAATTGTTCTCTTCTCACCATTCCTGAACCAATCCTCCTTGCAAGATAATCTGATGACATGTTTGCCACTGCATATGTTGCAGCACAAGTGTGCTTGTGGCAGTACTTTGTGATGTGTAATGAGTTGTCTATCTTAAGCACCCTAGCAACAAGTTTCCATGTGCAGTCCTTCTCCTTTCCATCCTGACATTCAGCAGATAACCTCACTTTGTCATTCTTCTTGATCTTCAAGTTGTGCATGGTCTTGATTGCATGAGCATGTACTGCTTCCCTTAGCACTCTCTTGTTTGGGAACACCATACCCAAACTGAAACTAGGATCATACTCATCTGGGATTGAATGCCTCCCTCCTCAATCTATTAATAGGTCTCTCTGGGTCACTACCATCTGAGTCTAGTTCTGTATCAAAGTCATCATCAGTTCCATACACAATGTTGTCATTTCCCCAGCTTGAGTCACTATCACCATCATCAGTTCCATCACTTGACTCTCCACTGTCAACTTGATTTCCACTCCCACTACCTTGTTTTGGTCCACTATCATTCACTTGTCTAGTCCCACTCCCATTTCCACCAAGCCCACTACCATGTGGACTATTCCCACCAAGCCCACTACTATGTGGACTATTCCCACCAAGCCCACTCTCCTGTCTAGGCCCAGATCCACCAACACCACTACCCTGTCTTGGCCCATTACCACTCACAACTGGCCCACCAGACTTGAGCCCAAAATACTCTCTCATCCCCTCAAGCTCAATATTCACCTTCTCAACTGCAGCTTTGGCCAATATTTCCTCCTCATTAACTCCAGATTCACTCAATCCATCTATCTCATCTGCCACTCCCCTGTCAACATTCAAGCTATAGTAATTATCATCTTCTTCCATTGTTTCTTCATCTACTACCTCTACATTAAAGTCACTGTCACAGCTTGAATGATACACATCATCTTCATTAACATCCTCATTCATTCCTCCATTGTCAGATCCTGCATCATTCTCACCCATACCACTATCACTATCACTAGGTAATGCTTTACCAGTCGTACTAGTCCCCTCCTCAGTCACAGTTTCACCATCAATCCATAGATGCAAATGTCTATCATTCACATTCTCCTTACAAGCCTTTTTCAAGTCAGCATTTGAAGCAATAAATAACCAACCAGCTAGTATCTTCACATGGATTTTTCTAACATCAACAACACCCACATGTTCACATTAACCCTTCACCAGTCCAACTGTCAGATTCTTCGGCAATAAGTAATCCCATTTTCTGATTTTTCCACCTTCATACTTAGGATGACCACCACTCACAACAGGTACAAACTTCCCCCCATAATGTAACACGAGAGTAAAACAGATTTTTGCACGAGCTACAATAAAAAACCAAATACCAGTATAAGGAGACATACGAAAAGTGAAATACGCAACAAGATAAATCGAAATACATTAAGAATTGTTCATGGTGAGTAAAAGAGGGGACAAGAGGAATCAATACACACTACCCACCACCATTATTCACTGAAAGAGGGACCCCAAATCCATACAATAAACCCTAAATCCCCAAAGCTAATCGAAACAGTAACCAATCAACATACTTACCATTAACAGGTGCCGGCAAGTGATTCAGGTATTCCGGCCGCTCTTGAATGTCTTGAATCATCGTCTTAGTCACAGCCGATCTTCAATATTCCCGTTGAATGTGTTTTGCGCCGATAGTATTGTAGAGTTTATGTTTTTCTTCACTTCTTCACTTCCCGTTTGAGTGTCTCAGGTATTGCAGCCGATCTTCTGTTTTTCTTCAGTGTTTCGGTTTTGTTTTTCTTTTCATTTTTTTTTTGAAATTCAATTTTTTACTTAAAATTAAATGTAAATAGGTTGGTGGTGATGTGTCAGGACATGTGGAAGTCTAAATCGCAATTTAGAGTTGACCCGATAGCCATGTCAGCGAAAATGGACCACGGACCTGAAATCGACTGAAAATTGGGATGAAACATGCCAGAGCTTCAAATGTGAGACTGCGTGCGCCATTTGGCCCAAAACATAGGACCAAAAATGCCATTCTCCCATTTCTGATTCCTAGCTAACCATGATATGTTCCTGGATTTTCATCGAGTGATCTTTTAATTGAACAAGAAATGAATATAAATGTTAGAAATCCTTCCTTTCCTTCGTGTATTTTGGGTCAAGTCACGCGTGAAGTCATCACATATATACAGTATAGAACACTTTTTGTTTAATCATGAATTTCAACCTATGATCATCATTTACTTGCAAAACTATAGTTAATTCTGAGTTTCAATTGAAACCGACTGTCTTTATTTACCACTGTAAATGTTAACTATAGTTCATTTCTCATCAGAGTACGGTATGAGTGGCATGGTCTCTACGGAAGGGGATGTATATAGCTTTGGAATCCTTTTGCTGGAGATATTTACAGGCCGGAGACCAACAGATGAGTCATTAGATGATTCTTCAAGCCTCCGCGATTTCGTAAAAAGTGCATTGCCTGGCCAAGTGATGGAAATTGTGGACTCAAATATTCTGCACGAGTACAATGACACGATGAATGTTAAGATTGTGAAATGCGTGATATCCGTACTTGAGATTGGGTTGGCATGTTCGAATGAATTTCCAGGAGACCGGATGTTGATGTCTGTTGTTGTGAATGAACTGCACAAGCTTGTGAATGTGGCTTAAATGATTCCGTTGTATGTTGTACAAATAAGCATTTGCAAGCTTGTAAAATGTCTTTGAGATGATTTGTATAAGTTGGTTTTGTAATTTCTTTCCTTTCATATTCCACATCAATGTAACATAAATTCAAAACTTTTATTTCCTTCATAATAATTTTTCGGCATCTTATCAACCACCATTGTCATCCATAGCATATCTAATTTGTGCCCTTTAAAATGCTTAAAATTTACTGGTGAAGCACCATAGATGTCGAAGGTATCTGCTCTTTTTTCTAACAAATTATTATTCAGAGTGAAATAAAGAATCTCACGTAATTTCACTTTCGAATGCAGTTCGCACACCAGGTGTTCGACAAAAAGTCGCAATATATACACACATGAATCTGGTGAGTAACGTTTGTCTTTTGCATCCAGGATATCGTAGGAGCAGTTTAATGTGATTAAGGTGCTATAAGTTTACTTAATATTGCAATATAAGTTCTGTGTCATGTGATTTCGGGTTTTTAGGCGTTTATGTGCTGCTATGTTTGATGTGTTTTTTTACGTTGCGTAAAATTAATAAATGAATAGTTTAGTTCCTGGATTACTTGGACTGTTCCATACTTTTCTAGAGAGAATTAATCATGGATATGCAAAAAGATGAGATATGTTAAGCAGCAACTGTAACAACTCTCCGGCTTTATCCCCAGACTCTGCATATACTAAGTATCATAAAAGTCCTTGTCCATTTGAAGAGTCCAAGAAGTCCATCAATTTTATTATGAAATTGCCTATATTTTACATTGACCCGTTTGACATTTTTCGCAGATCCACTTAACCGGGTTTGATCTTTAAAATATGGATCCGGGTCGAGCGATTATTTTAACCAAATTTAGTATAAGAAGCCCCATTTCCCCCTGTTCTTCTCATTTTTCTATTTCTCTCCCATTTCTTCTAGTAAACCGTCCATTTTCTCTCAAATTTGGCGAAGAATCGTTTCTCTTCGACTTTCAATGTTTTAAAGTTGTTCTAGTTGTTGTTTATATGTTTTTGAGTTTTTTTAATTTCGATTTCGATTTTTAGTTTCTTTGATGGCCGAATCAAGCTCGAATGTTGATGTTGCCAGTGCCAATGGAGATTCCGGTGGTGGAAATAGTACCGTTGTTCCTCCAAAAGTTAACATAGAGTATCCTTTTGCGTCGTAATGTTGGATCTGGTTAGGGTAAGTTGATTTATGTTTGTTTTTGAGTTAATTTCGTTGTTTTAATTTTTTTTGTTCGATTTGTTGTTGATCCTCAGATCTCGTTGAAGTTGTTTTGTTGTATTTTGCATATTTCTATTGTTTAGGTTTTTTTGATTAATTCCAATCCTGCAACTATAATGACTGGCCCTGAGATGGCGGATAGGACTTACATTGAATCGTTAATGCCTGAGTTTGTTGAGCAGGTGATTGAGAAGGAAAGGCCTGATGCTTTGTTGCCCACTATGAGAGGTTAGGCAACATTAATTTGCCTGTAGCTTTGGCCGAAAGTGCTGCACTTGAAAAGTATGGTGTGGAGCTGATTGGGGCAAAGCTTGAGGTGATTAAGACGGCAGAAAATAGGGAGTTGTTTAAGCTGACAAGTATTGGGATCATGAGTATTGTCTAGTTTTTAACATGTATCATCTACTTTTTATGATTTTTATATTTGTTATGTGGTTGTGTACACTGTATATGTTTTTGGTGGGGATTTGTTGTATGTTTGAATTTTCTGAATGTTTTGTGTGAAATTGTCTAATTTTTAACATATATTGTCTACTTTTTACTGTGTTACAGCTTTTTTGTGTGTAATTGTCTAGTTTCGTATTGTCTGTTATTTGGTACATTAGGATAGTTTCATGTTGTCTGTCTAGTTGTTATATTATATTGTCTAGTTTTTACATCATTTTGTCTAATTTATGCGAGAAATTCTCTAGTTTTTACATTATATTGTCTAGGAATTCTCTAGTTTTTACATTTTCACTAACTATCAAATTTACTAACTGATCTCAACATATTTGTCTAGTTTGTAAAGGATATTGTCTAGTTTTTACGAAATATTGTCTAGTTCTATTATCAAACATGAACACAATTGTCTAGTTTTTACACTATATTGTTTAGTTTATGAAAGGAATTATTTAGCTTTTACATGATATTAAATTTATTTTTTACGAGATATTTGTCTAGTTTTTACTAGATATTGTCTATTTTTTAATGTATATTGTCTAGTTTTTATACTATATTGTTTAGTTTAAGATATGAATTCTCTAGTTTTTACATTATATTGTCTAGTTTTTAGAAAATACTGTCTAGTTTTATTATCAAACATAAATATAATTGTCTAGGAAGTTTTGTCTAGTTTTTATTAAATATTGTCTAGTTTTATTATCAAACATAAACATAATTGTGTCTGAAGTTTTGTCTAGTTTTTAGAGGATATTGTCTAGATTTTACGAAATATTGTTTAGTTTTATTATCAAACATGAACATAATTATCTAGTAAGTTTTGTCTAGTTTTTAGAGGATATTGTCTAGTTTTTACAAAATATTGTCTAGTTTATTATCAAACATGAACATAATTATTTAGGAAGTTTTGTCTAGTTTTTAGTGGATATTGTCTAGTTTTTAGAGTATATTGTCTATGTTTTACTATAAATTGTCTAGTTTTTTGTATAAAAATTATATGTTTAGTATAAATTGTCTAGTTTTTTTTGTATAAATTGGCTATGATTTAGTAGAAATTGTCTATGTTGTTTGTTGTTGTTGGTTTAGTTTTTTTGTATAAATTATCTATTTAAAACTATAAATTGTCTAGTTTTTTTAATTAAATATTCTATGTTTTAGTAGAAATTGTATATGTTTTTTTTTGATGTTTTTGTTGTATGTATTAGGTTTTAGTAAAAATGGTGGCCGAACAAAGAAATTGAAACGTTGTGGAAGAAGGTGTCTACGAACAAGTCGAGTGTGATGAAAGCTATTTTGTAGATTTATTTAATGTTTTTAAAAATACATGTATTTTTATAGGTTGTAAATTTTTTATTATTTTGTATACTGATATTTATTGTTTGATGAATGAAATTGAAGTTCATGTTTATTTTTGTAAATTTTTTTCATTGGATAAATAGGTTGTTACTAATGTTTTTAAATAAGTTACTTAGCTCATAACAATGTTCATTCAAATCCACATGTTATGATTTTTACATCAAATTGTCTAGTTTTGTCATCAAATTGTCTATGTTTATCGTAAAAATGTCTATGTTTAACATGCAAACATTAGTAACAACCTATTTATCCAATGAAAAAAAATTTACAAAAATAAACATGAACTTCAATTTCATTCATCAAACAATAAATTTCAGTATACAAAATAATCAAAAATTTACAACCTATGAAAATACATGTATTTTTAAAAACATTAAATAAATCTACAAAAAATAGCTTTCATCACACTCGACTTGTTCGTAGACACCTTCTTCCACAGCGTTTCAATTTCTTTGTTCGGCCACCATTTTTACGAAAACCTAATACATACAACAAAAACATCAAAACAAACATATACAATTTCTACTAAAACATAGAATATTTAATTAAAAAAACTAGACAATTTATAGTAAAAAATAGACAATTTATAAAAAAAACTAAACCAACAACAACAAACAACATAGACAATTTCTACTAAATCATAGTCAATTTATACAAAAAAACTAGACAATTTACAGTAAAACATAGACAATTTATACTAAACATATAATTTTTATACAAAAAACTAGACAATTTATAGTAAAACATAGACAATATACTCTAAAAACTAGACAATATCCACTAAAAACTAGACAAAACTTCCTAAATAATTATGTTCATGTTTGATAATAAAAACTAGACAATTTTTGTTTAAAAACTAGACAATATCCTCTAAAAACTAGACAAAACTTACTAGATAATTATGTTCATGTTTGATAATAAAACTAAATAATATTTCGTAAAATATAGACAATATCCTCTAAAAACTAGACAAAACTTCAGACACCATTATGTTTATGTTTGATAATAAAACTAGACAATATTTAATAAAAACTAGACAAAACTTCCTAGACAATTATGTTCATGTTTGATAATAAAACTAGACAGTATTTCCTAAAAACTAGACAATATCCTCTAAAAACTAAACAAAACTTCCTAGACAATTATGTTCATGTTTGATAATAAAACTAGACAGTATTTCCTAAAAACTAGACAATATCCTCTAAAAACTAAACAGAACTTCCTAGACAATTATGTTCATGTTTGATAATAAAACTAGACAATATTTTTTAAAAACTAGACAATATCCTCTAAAAACTAGACAAAACTTCTTACACAATATCAAACAGAAGTAACTTAATTCTCTCCACACGCTACAATTTCAGAAAACAGAGCACTCCACAGAAAATCGCCAATAAACAGCAATAATTTCAAGTTGAATCACGAAACGTAATTAGGCATTATCATCTACAGCAAAAATCACCTCAACACTAGAAACATTGCCGATTAGCTTCGACAATTGCATTTGGAACATTGAGAAAACACACAACCAAAGCAAACGCAATCAAATCAAATGCTGAAAATAATCAAAGCAACAAGTAATTGGATAATCAGATAACACAGATCCAAAGTCACAACCGAAGCAGAACAATTGAAAAATTGAAACTCGAATTTGCGATCGAAGAGACGAACCTCAGAGAGTCTGTTGCTTCACGTTCGTAATATAGAGATGCAAATTGAAGCTACAGAGTAGCTGATGGATCGAGGTGAGCTCACAAGTCACTACTGGATCTAAAAATGGCATCAACTTGGCGAGGCAAAACTGATTCCGGCGAGCAATGGCGACGCGTGGCGTTCGGCAAGCCAGAAGCTCTCGAAGAAGTCCGCAATCTCACCGATGTCGGATCGCTCCACGGATGAATACCAACGCTCCGATCTCGATCACCAGTTCACCAATTTCACCGATCGTGGATGAGAACAGGTCAAATCACTGAAGCAAAAACAAAAATGGAACGATGTTTCATCACCTTAACCGCCGTCGAGTCCGATCTGAAATAATGGATATGAGATAGTTGCCGGCGAGTGATGACGGTTTAGATTCAGTGCTTCACATCGCGGATCTGAGAGAGTTGCAGCGAGTAACGGCGATTTCGTGAGCATGTGAAGCGAATAGCAACAACAGGATTCCGGCGGGCGGTGGTACAATGGCTAGGCGGCCGAAGAGATGGAGATTAGAAAGGAGAGGGCAACAGTAGGGAGGAGAATTAGGTTCGGCCTCCAAAACGTGAATAGGAGAAATGGAATATAAAAGGAAAAAAAAATCCTTTTATACTGAATCTGATTGTGGAAACTATTCGACCCGGATCCACATTTTAGAAACTTCGACCCGCGAAAAGGATCCGCGAGAAAAGGGATGGACATAAATTAAATATAGACAATTTTGATGTAAACCTAGGTGGACTTTTTGGACTTTCCAAATGTGATAGGACTTTTATAAGACTAAGTATAGGATTTTTCATAAACAAACATCTCTTTCAATTCATCATGATCATTTCTCACCCAAAACGATTCCATTTTACCTCATCTTCTCACTCTTTCCCCTCTTTCCCCTCTTCTCCCTTTCCCAAATCCTCACCAATTCTTACTCCTGCAACCACACTTGCGGCCATCACAGGGTCCCATACCCGTTCGGCTTCTCCACCAGCTGCCAAATCCAATTGGACTGTAACACTACCGATATCTCCATCTCCGGTTTCGCAGTCCACAATCTGACTTCAGATCATGTGATTTTGCGATTTCCGCATGAGTGTAACCGGAGGATACACGATCTACGAGTTTTGTTCACCCAAAACTACGCGCCAACGTGGCGGAACAGCTTGTTGTTGGAAAACTGCACCTCGGTTCACGATGGGTGCATCATCCTAAACAATTTGACCCGGGCCAGGCTTGGGATCCGACACTGTGAGTTCGGGCCGAGGAATGGGGAGGAGAAGGGTACTGTGGGATGTTATTCGGATGCAGGGCCGGACTAAAGATTTAGAGGGCCCTGTGCAAAAATTTAAATTTGGGGCCTATTAATAAAAAAATATTGATTATAATAGAAGAAAAAATATTCAGGATATAAAAAATAAAAAAATCTACACCATCATGAATTGAACACGAAACCTTTTATAAGTTAGGTATCAAGTTTACCACTTGGAGAAAGAGATTTTAACGCTTCATTATTACATGAAAACAAATTTATATATAACCTCAAATTTAAAATTAGGCCACTCAAAATAGGGGGCCCTGAGCGAGCGGGCTGTCCGCGCATGTTCTGGGCCGGGCCTGTTCGGATGGGCTGGATGTCGGGTCGGGTTTTTTGGACTTTCGGTCAGTGATGGCGAGGAATTGTAACGTGGCGTTTTCCTCGGTTTTGATGGGATTGGATGCCACGAATAGTACTGTTTCGTTGGAGTTGAGGACTATGGAGTTTGGGTGGTGGATGAATGGGAGTTGTAGTGATGGTGGTTGTCATTCCAATGTTGATTGTATCGCGGTGGAGGGGCGAGGTTTCCGGTGTTTGTGTAGAGATGGGTACGCCGGAGATGGGTTTTCCGGTGGACTTGGTTGCTCGGAAGGTTAGTCCAATTGTTTTTGTTAAGTTTTTGGATAATCAATATCACATGTTACTTACTCTGTCTTAGGACAATCTTCACATTTACTATTTTAGTCGTTCCACACGATGCCTCCCAATTTCTATGACTATACAATGTTCGAAAATTAGGTTAAGTCGCTCATTGGCGAGTTAACATTTATTGTATTTATTGGACTTCGTCGTTTGTCCGATCAAATTGGTAATTTAAGAAGGCTTAAAAGGTTTGCACTCAGCAACAATTCTTTAAGTGGATGGATACCAAGAAACCTGTCACAGTGTACAAATCTCGATTACCTAAACTTGATCGACAACCATCTCACCGGAATCATACCCCGAGAGTTAAGTTCTTTGGTGAATCTTCAGCAGTTAGGTTTTTAAATAACCCACTTTACGGACATATCCCACCTTATATTGGAAATTTTACCAAACTCGTACAGTTATCCATATCAGATTGTGGGATGCGAGGCCAAATCCCGGTGTCTCTTGTTAAACTTAAATCTCTAGAAGGGCTATCTTTAGGTTCTAACAACTTGACTGGTACAGTTCCATCTGGCCTGTATAATATCTCCACCATTAGTGTTTTCGCAATTTATTCTACTAGTCTTCAAGGAAACATACCTTCTCACGTAGGTTTCTCATCTCCAAGTATCAAAGGTATAATATTGTATAATAACAATTTTACTGGAAATATTCCAACTTGGTTCTCGAATTATTCTTCCCTTCAAACCATTAACTTAAATGGTAGTAATAGTTTTACAGGAAGAATAATGATAGATTTTACAAGACTTGTAGATCTACAAATATTTCAGGTAGGCTCCAATAGTTTGGAAGGGGGCCTGAGCTTCATTTCATCTATGACAAATTGTACAATGATGAACATCTTTTTGATGTCAAACAATCTGTTTAATGGTGTATTGCCTCACTCCATTGGAAACCTTATTGGCCTGAATGCTTTAGATTTAAGTGATAATGATCTCGATGGTCCAATTCCCTCTGATATTGGCAAGCTTAATCAACTCCTAACACTTTACCTTGGTGGAAACAGATTAACAGAAAACATACCTTTCTCACTCGGTAACCTAACTTTGTTGTACGACCTAAATTTGAGCCAAAATAGTCTCTCAGGAAATATACCACATAATCTTGCCGATTGTACCTACTTGCTCACATTAGACATTTCTGTCAACAATCTCAATGGCACAATACCTGGTGAGATCTTGAGTCGTTCATCCCTCTCAATATTGCTTAATCTTTCTCACAATACCTTTACTGGACCTATTCCATCACAAGTTGGTTCGTTAATAAGGCTTGTGAGCCTAGACATGTCTCACAACAGATTATCAGGAATCATTCCAAATTCATTGGGCGAATGTGTGGGACTTGAAAATCTTTATTTGCAAAGCAATTCTTTTTCCGGGCAGATACCTGAAGAACTGAAAAATTTGAGGAGTATGAGATACTTGGATCTTTCACGTAACGACCTGTCTGGACTTGTTCCAAGATTTTTGGGTGGACTGGATCTCCTGAATCTAAATCTGTCTTACAATAGGCTAGAGGGTGAAGTCCCAAGAGAAGGAGTGTTTCTAAACGAGAGTGCCATTTCACTTGAAGGAAACATCAACTTGTGTGGAGCAATACCATCACTAAGCTTTCCTCGTTGCCCGTCAAGCAATTCCCCGAACAAAACTATTCCCACAGTATTCAAAGTATTGATCTCTGTGGTCGGTGTTGGAGTTGTTCTCTTCGCATGCTACTACATATTCATGTACAAGCGAAAAAAATCAAAAGAGGTTCAATCTTCCATGGTCACATTGGACGCTGACTATGTGAGGCTATCATATGCTGAGCTCCAGAAATCAACAGGTGGTTTCTCGGAATCTAATTTACTAGGGGCAGGAAGATTTGGAACAGTTTACAAGGGAATTCTGAGTGACATGCAAACTTTTTTGGCGGTAAAGGTCCTCAACCTTAATGTCAAAGGTGCTTCGAAAAGTTTTCTGACTGAATGCAATGCGCTGAAGGGCATAAGACACAGAAACCTTGTGAAGATACTGAGTGTGTGTTCGAGCATTGATTTCCACGGCAATGAATTTAAGGCGCTGGTTTATGAATTTTTAGAAAATGGGAACCTTGATGGATTGCTGCATCATGAACCTGAGGTTGAAGGTGCAATCCTCAGCTTAAGACAAAGGTTAAACATTGCCATGGATGTTGCTTCAGCACTCGAATACCTGCACTTTGGTACGGGGTCAACTATTGTTCACGGGGACCTGAAGCCGAGCAACATTCTTTTAGATGGAGAAATGACGGCTCATGTTAGTGATTTTGGATTGTCGAAAATTATCTTCAGCGCGATTTCAACGGATGGAAATAGTTCTGTTGGAATCAGGGGTACTATTGGGTATATCCCCCCAGGTATGAGAATTCGTATATGTTCTTCATTAGCTTCATGTTGATACCTTAAATACTTGTAGGGTATGCTATTATTCTTGTGCTGATTTCACTTGCTGTGTTTTCTATTTGTGGTATCACCTTAACTAGATTTTAGAAAGAAAGAAAAAATAGATTATTGTAGGAAAATATACAGTATTAATTAGCTAGAACTTGAAGGTTAGTATAAACATCAGAAAGAGATTTAAGGCGTAAGATGTTAATTCTGAGTTACAATTGAACCCGATTGTCTCTATTTACCACTATAAATGTTAACTATAGTTCATTTCTCAGAGTACGGTATGAGTGGCATGGTCTCCACAGAAGGGGATGTGTATAGCTTTGGCATCCTTTTGCTGGAGATATTTACAGGCCGAAGACCAACAGATGAGTCATTAGATGATTCTTCAAGCCTCCGTGATTGTGTAAAAAGTGCGTTGCCTGGCCAAGTGATGGAAATTGTGGACTCAAACATTCTGCAGGAGTACAATGGCACGATGAATGTTAAGATCGTGAAATGCGTGATATTTGTACTTGAGATTGGGTTGGCATGTTCAAATGAAATTCCAGGAGACCGGATGTTGATGCCTGTTGCTGTGAATGAATTGCGCAAGCTTGTCAATGTGGCTTCATAATTAAGTTGTTGTACATATAAGCATTTGCAAGGTTATCAGATGTTTTTGAGATTGTATTTGTATCAGTTATATGTATAAGTTGGTTTTGTAATTTCTTTCCTTTCATATTCCACTTCAATGCAACATAAATTCAAAACTTTTATTTCCTTCATAATATTTTTCTGCATCTTATCAACCATCCATAGCAAATCTAATGTTTGTACCCTTTAAACTGCTTGAAATTTACTGGTGAAGCGCCATAGATGTCGAAGGTATCTGCTCTTTTTTGGTCGTCTTTATTTTATGTGCTGCGATGATTTGTGTCTATTACGATGTGTAATATTAAGAAGTGAATAGTTTAGTTCCTGAATTAGTTGGATTGTTTCATACTTTTCTAGAGAGAATTGATCATGGATATGCAAAATGATGAGATATATTAAGCAGCACTAGAAATGGTACACCGCGTTAAACGCGGTGCGGTGCCCGTGTCATTAAAAGATTAATAAATTTGTATAGTTTACCCGTGTCGTTATAAGATGAATGAATTTGTATAGATAATTTATCTACATGCGGACTTATATTGTCAAAAAAATCATCGATGTTATCAATCGAAAGTCTGGATGGTCTGATAAGATATACGATGTTATCCTGTCTGGCCACAACCACATCATTGAAAATTTAATATCGATCAGAGTAAATAAAGTATTAAGTTTCATTACGAAAAAAACCCCGTATGATGCATAGTACATTAAGACTCAACACGCGAATAAACACAAAAATGTAAGGATGCTACCATATATATTAGAAAGAGGAAACATATGTACGACTATATATATATGATAATTACTTCAGCTATATTGCATAGGTTTACAATACTCAACATTTTCTCCCCTCACTTGCACTCCACTAATTCACTATAACATAGCAGTTTTTTCCCAACCAAAAAAACGATGTGCACCAACTCTACCCTGACACCCTAAAGTCCCTACTTATTTGTCATCTATAAACCACTAACCAACTTCCCCCTTCAGCTTGGGTTATATAATTTGCCAAAATCATCTTTTATCCCACCACAGTCCAGTAGCAGGACATGGATTTGAAGTACTAAATATTTTCATTCCTTTTGAGTATTTCATAAAAAACACTTATGTACATTACCATTTATCGAATCCAATCCTACATATAACTTCAGAGTAGACAGCCTAACATTCCACCATAACAAACTCTAGCAATTTTTATTTAAAAGGGGCAAAAATACATGTACCATAAATTTCCCGACACTGATACAAGATCATTTCTACCAATTTCATTTATCTGGCTATACAAACAACTTCGATTGAGTAAGAATCAAAAGACAATAATAATTCATCTTGCAATTTAAAAAATGTAAACAGCAAAGAATCACCTCGACTGAAAGAATACAATGGAATCTGAGGGTGAAGTGAAAGCAGATGATGGTGAATTGATGATGATCATAAATTGTGGTACAGTGTAACTGTGGTTCTCATATCTGTCCCAATCGGTGCCTGGTGATTATGCAATGCTACTTCGAATTGTATCAGAATTAGAAAGTCGGCATCAAACAACGTTATAACAAATCATTGATCTTTAATTTGTCACATGGCCAAAGTCTCCCCTGACCATGACAAACAATACTAATTAATGTCATTGTTTATAGATGTTAAATGAGTAGGGACCTGCTACTTTCATGGGACAATTAGGAGACTTATTATATTGCAGCACCCTTTCTTTTCAGTGAAAGCCCGAAACCAATGCTACCATCAAACAACATTAACTAACAAATAAACACAGCTGCTGAATAAATTCCAGGATAAAAATCACAGGAAAATAATGTTCATCTAAACACATCACTATATCGCTATAAAGGCAAATCTAAGAAAACAATGCTGTACAAGCACATATAACTCACATACTTGATTATATTTCTTTTAATCAAAGCTGCTAAAGGAAAACAAGATGAAATGATCTAAAGCTCCAATTTTAGATGAGATTTGATTCACCATTGACAAGAGAAACAATTTATATCGAAGGAGATGAGAGTTTTTACTCACACAAGAGCTGACATCACAACATTGTCAATCTTTGCCTGCCTTCCTACCACCACACTCACGTCCAATCTCCAGAACCCTGAAAACCTACAAAAACTAATTCTGGTAATCTGCATAATAAGTCAAAGACACATACCACAAATCTGTGTCTAGATTGCAACCCCTGGGCTACAGAAAACTGTAAATACTTATGAACAATATTAATTTTTACTGTAAGAAGCAAAGAAGAAACCATTAACTCACCAAAAGTTGCATAAGCGCATCGATTACAACAAGGTCCAGTAATATTAAAAAAAAATTGTGACCCCTGGAAGAACTCAGAACACCTACAGACACACATCCTCACTATTTCAGAACTTTGCAAAGAAAATCACATACAAATACTACAGTGGTGGTACAGTACCTGGAAACAGATAAAAGAAACAGAAAAAGATTCGTATATAGCCGAAATTGCGGAACAAACAACTCCGACAAACTCGTGGTGAGCCAATAGATACATACCGGAGGGTAGAGAAGACGACGGCGAAGAGGCAAAGCAGATGTCTCTGGTCGAAACAACTGTGATAAATTGAAGAATAGGTCGCACGGTGGTTTTATAGGGGTGAAACGATGCAGTATAGCGACGCATCGATCGAGAATAGTTGCACCGATTGGAAAAGAGAGAGAAAATGAGTGGCGTTTCGCGGCAATCGTTTGGGGAAGCGACAGAGAGTATACATCGAGACTTATTATATTGTTTAAAATTTAATTAGAAACAGAGAATAAGGACTATCGGGAATTATATAGCATGGGTATGTCCTTTTACCCATTTCATCAAACATGTATTGAGCGGTTTATAGGATTTTGTTCGAGATAAGCTAGTTGCAAAAAGCTATTCAGAGAAAATGCTAATTATCAAATTAATTACATACCTATAGAGGAAGAAGTGCAAAAGAAACAACCTGCCATTGTTGGATCTGCTGTAGAGCCGAGAAATCAGAATGGAGAGAGAGAGAGCAGGTCCATGATTTTATAGTAGTGAACCGATGGCATCAGTAGGAGTAGAGTGGAAAAGTTGCAGCGGATCGATGAAATGGTGCCGATTGGGATCGATTGGCGCGCAATTACGGAAGATTAGACGAAGAGTTGTGCCGAATGCCGATCATAGTAGCTGGGAGTGGAAGGAGCGTTGTGATGAATGGTGCCGATTGGGATCGATTGGCGCGCAATTATGGAAGATCAGGTGAAGAGTTGTGTCGAATGCTGATCATAGTAGCTGGGAGTGGAAGGAGCGTTGTGATGAAAGCAAGAAAACGTGTGGAGTGTAATCAGAAACTACGCTTTCAATGTTCCACATTTATACGTATTATAGCCGAAGGGGTGCTGCGTGTGGTGTGAGCGGAGGAAAATTGAAATAGCGTTTAAGAAATGGCAGAATGAATAGAGAAGAAGTGCTAAACAAATTGCTAAAGTGAAATGACACTTTAACAAGTGCAATGACACTTTAACAGGACAAGCAGCACCCAACTGGCATTTTCCACAAGTCACACTATTAGTGTTATCTCAATTTATTCTACCATAGATAAGGTTTTGATTTGCGATCCTAAACTTCTCTGAATCTAACTGCACAATATATGTATCGCCAAAAACGTAGAAGAGAAAATATAAATTAAAGTTCAGGTGCAGCAACTAAATTTCTACAAAATCTATTAGAATGTTCTGTTGTTTATAGAGTTTCCGTTCAGGGTAAAAAAACTGCTAGTATGTCTATAACTATATTAAAATAACATATCCAGGTAGAAAATCCAACGGTGATTAGCCAATACATACCTGAAGTTGAGAAATTCCAGTGTAAACTTGAGCAAAGAGATTAGAGATGTACCCTTTTAGTTTAATTGACACTGAAAGATGTGGTTAGCGAGGCACCTGGCCGGTAAATACATGACAGTAGCCACTTAGCAAAGAGCAAAACATACTTTCACTCCCTCCATAGAATCACTTCCAGTCACCACAAGGACAGTCCGCTCCACCCTGTGCAGACAAGTAGTTGGTGAACCGCTGCACCTTACTTCAAAAATATTCTTAAAAAATGTCAAATAATCACACAATAATCCACCAATGACTATGGGCAATACATCGTGCACTTAGCATGCTCTCGCCTCCATTGAATCATAAAACTCAGCACATGGCATATACTGACTGTCCATACACAACATAGATTGTATCTTTCATTGTACATGCTATAGACAGACACAAGAGAACATCAATTCATCCCATCAAATATTAAGGAAAATATACACTTTGCAAAAAAAAAAAAAATTGGAGATTATTTTTAAGGAGCAGGCAGGCCAGGGCTCTTAGGACTCCTCAGCAGCGGTCCAGTGATCGCTCTTCTGCAAATCAGCGGTACCTACTGCGCAAATTTAATTCAGGTAGTTATACTTCAATCTTCAGTACTTTTTTTTGTGCTGGCTACTTAACTTATTCAGAGATAGGTCATCTGGCAATTAGGGGACCCAATAGAGTGAGGCAGAAGATGTGGAAAACTTTGTTTTCCAGTTACCTTGGTTGATTCATTATACAGCCTTTGTGCCTGCCACGTCCGCCGCTGACTTACATACTCGAACATGATTATTCTGTCGTACAGTGGGAGCCTAGGGCGAACCTATACATAGATCTTTAAGGTGAAGTTAAAAATGCAAACGATTTCATGCGCAAGCTGGATGTCGTGCTGTCAAATCAAATTGAGCCCATGGTGGCCTTTGAAATTTGCGTTTTCTAACTGAATAGTTGCATTATGTTCTGCAATAAACTTTGTATATTTGCATGTTGTTTTTGGTTTTCCAGATTATGCATAGTTGTTCTGCTAGGTTTGCCGTGGTAGTTAACCAATATTGTTTCAGTTATTATTTTCAGTCATTCTGATGGCGTGACAAAAGACACTATGTTTACCATAGTGATTCCATGCTGTTTAGATGTACGACGACACCTGATATTGCAGACCCCTTTAAATTTTCGGGACGTAATATTTATTTGCCTTCTTCTTTAACTTTTGTTGATTTTATTTTTGGTGTACGGGCAATATTCCTTTTTTATTTGGCCATTTTTTGCTCTTACATTGCTCATCATGTCGGTACTTAATTTCTGCACGCTTTACATGCATATGTTGGTTACTAATAAGGGCTTCCGAGACAGTGACTGAAAGTGCATCGTTCTGCCTCTGTGCAACTCACTCCATTATTGACCATCTGCAAATTGCTATCTTCTATGCAGGAGTCCCATGTACACTACAATTACCAGTACACCAATTCGAATCTGATGCTTCCGATGCTATTCCCACCAGTGACAGCGGGCAATCTCGGACAGGTGCTAAAATTTCTCTTTCGCAGTTTCTTTTTTTTCTCATATCAGATTTATGTTTAACATAGTGATTCCCTGATATTTAGATATATGGCAGCACTTGATATTGCAAACGCATTTTAGTCGGTCCTTAATATTTTTGTCTTCTGCTTAGACTTTTGTTGTTTTTTTTTTCCTTAATATTTGATGGGATATTTATATTGTTCCATAACTGTAGAATACACTTTGCTAGCCTAGGAATTATTTAGTCTTTTCTTGCTGGAAGTAAGTTAGATGAAACCCAGTTGCTTTGGTTTTGCAGAGAGTTGAGTAGGAAGGAAAAATGCTTCTCTTTTTTTTTTAAGAAGTAAAAATTTATATCACTTATCACGAACATCAGGAATGTTCTGAAAATTACATAGAGTACAATTCTTGTTCCAAATACAAACCTCATCAAAATACAGGATAACAAGAACAGGATAATAGCATAGAAAACAAAACTCCAACCGATAACAGCAAAATGAACAACACAGAGTACAGCAAACACCCACCACAGCTCAGCCAAACCCAACCGGAACCCCTATTTTACCCATTCCGACAGGAAAAATGCTTCTCTTGCTTTGGTTCTTACCCAAAATGCTTTTCAAGAATCAAAATTCAAATGAGAGGGGTAGTGATTGTTAAATAGTTGTGCTTCTCTGCCTGAAGTGTCGTTCATTGAATTTGTCATTTTAGTGATGAAGGTAATCGGCAGTTCGGACGGTTGAAGAGTCACCGTTTTTTCCGTCAGATTTTCCATGCGAATTTCGTGAGGAAGAGGAAAAGTATTTTGGTAGTGACGAGATTTATGATCTATTCCTACAATCTTGTTAAAGAATATATATTTGGGACATGTTCGGTTCCAGTAAAGAAAGATTAGCAGCTTTCCATTTAACACAAGAGGGCATAATAGTTGTTGTTTCCGATTATCAGTTTAGCTACAACAAAGGTCAGTATGGAAAAATATATGACAACAGCACAGGAATAAAAAAACTATTAACACTTACTGAAACTTGATTACACAAACAAAACAGTAAAACACAGATTCGTATTTAATCCTGGACGAGTCAGTAGTGAGACCACTTCCCCTTAAGCTAAATTTGTCCGCCTATAGTAAGCTTCAGGCCTTCCTCGGACAATTAGCTCCCAAGGTACAACGTCCAATCTCAGCAACCACTAGAAGCTCAGCAGCAGAAGCTCAGTCGAACTTCTGTGGTGAAGAACACTCGAATATCTAAAGTGCAGAAAGAAACAGAGAAGAGAAGAGAAGAGAAGAAGAATTTTCTTAGTTGTTGTTTGTCAAGTGAGGGAGGGGTATATATATAGCTGTAGAAACGTAACAGCTTTGATCACCATTAGTAGCCAAATTGATGCTGCAACATTTAAGCTCAGAGTAATGCAGCATGTTAGTGGGGAGGTTATATCTTCACATTTAAGTGGAACAATCTGGAAAATCTCTGGAAGGCCAAAAGTTGCGTTCCATGGAAAATTATAGTAAAAAGATTAACATTCGACCATATTTGCTTGAAATTTTTTTAGTTCAAATGTTTCTCCCCCTGCACGCGTAGGAGGTTTGCCATAACCACAACACACACTTGTGACCATGAATAAACACAAGCATACCTTTATACTACTCTTTCCTTCCATATGTTTCCAATGTGGGACAATTGCAAAAAGCAAGTCTCAACTAGCTCACTTTAAGCCAATTTATCATTCACACCTAGAATTTGTTATCTCCCGTATCTTATACCGTTACGAAGCTTGCGCATCCCACTTCGCAACGAGCTAAAAAACACGTAAAACCGAGTGGTGGAACTTAGATAATTAATTGCTCAAAGTTACCCACTTAACACATTATAATACATAACAATTTTGGCTCTCTCTTGGTTGTCTCTTGCAACCACACTTAATTGCCTCTTGCAACCAATTCCCCAACAATAGGGAGTTCATAAAGTGCTATGGCATAAGGGATATTGCTCTGGCAACATCAACAGCCAAACAAAGTATATACTTATCTTCATATATTTTTTATATTATTTGTAATTAAATGCCACCCTACTTTCTCACATTCTAGTTTACGGTATATATATGTAAGGAATAAGTATAGTATAGGGCCTGATTTTCTATTAGGATATAGAAGTGCCGGTTTTTTACATTAAACCGCGAGAGGTCAATTTCTCCAGCAGTCCAAAAATTTCGATCACACTATAAAAACCCCTAAATCAAAACCCCTAAATCAGATCCAAACCCAAATCAACAGTAATCACACAGAAACAACAGAAGAGAAATCAAAATCTCCAAATTTCACCAAAATTTCCCCAAATCAGGAGGGAACAGCAAAACCGAAAATGGACTCTCTGACGACCACGAGAGCCGGAGCCTCCATGTCCTCCGGCCGCTCCTCCGATAGTGGATTTGAGGTTGCCGTGTGGAGCGGTGGTTTGAGATCGGGTGTTCTGGTGGATGCATAAGAAGTTCTGGATTGTCGCTGGTGATATCATCCTCGTCGGTCTCCGAAGGAGAGGCGTAAGAAGAGAGATGGTTTGAATAATCGCAGTGGGTGCTTGTTTGGAGGCATGGTGGATATAGGTGGATCTGTGTGCATTGATGAAAGAGCTGTGTGTATTGGGGAGAAGGAAGAAGAGATGTAGAGTAGTGATGATTATGATCGATTGATTTGTTTGCTCAATTGATGAATTGATTGTTTTGTTATTAGTGAAATTGAGCCGATGAGTTATGAATCTGCGATTAGGAGTGAGTGATGTACTCCCTCTATTTCAGAAAAAGTGTTACAGCTTTCCGTTTTCGTTTTCGGAGTTTCACTAAAATTGTTACAATTTCCATTTATGGAAACTAATTAAAATATAAAACTCCCTACCTTTCAATTTTATTACAATATTCCACTCATTTAATCTCTAATAATCATAGGACCCACTTGTACTTTCTACTTTTTCTTAAAATTGGTGCAAATCCAAATTGTAACAATTTCTCCGAAATGGAGGGAGTATAATATAACGTTGGTTGTTTTGTTTCTAGAATTTTGACTGTGAGATTTATATTGTGATCGGGGAATTTTATGTTGTGTTTTGTGGGATTTTGCAACTGCGAGATTTTTGCTATGCTGTGGGATTTTTGTATCTGTGAGATTTATCTTGTATATGAGATATTTATTTTATGTTTGTGATATATATCGTGTGTCTTTGAGATTTTAAAACTGGTGGATTTATCTTCTGTCTGTTAGGTTTGCATCTGTAAGATTTATCTTATATCTGTGAGTTTTTGCATATGTCTTTGGATTTTTGCATCTGTGAGTTTTTGCATATGCTTGGATTTATGCATCTGTGAGATTTATCTTATGTCTGTGAGAATATCTGGTGTCTGTGAGTTTTTAAAACTGAAAATTTATGTTGTGTCTGTGAGTTTTTATAACTGGGGAATTAATGTTTTGTCTGTAAGTATTTTTATAACTGGGGAAGTTCGGTCTGACTGTTGACTGCGTACTGGTCTGACCGCTAACCGCGAGAAACTTAAAAAACCAGCATTTGCTATTCCTAATGGAAAGGCAGGCCCTTTCCTAGACTTTTTTTGCATATATAAGTGGACAACAATTAGAATTGTGCAATTGAGCACTTAATTTAAGTTAAATTTTACCGATATGTAATATATATGTAAATTAAACTTTAAGTATAGAAAACCAATATATCTTATTCGTTCTAATTCTAAGCCCTAATGCAATCCCCACAAAATCAGTCCATCAATAAAACGAACTCAATTTGTCATCTCCAATTAAATTCAACACCCTAAATCAACCCAATATAATCAATTCATCATTTAAAAAACTCAATATGTTTCTACAATTAAATTTAAAACTCTAATTTAACCCAATAAAATCAATTCATCATAAAAACAAACAACAACAATGATAACTAATATTTCTTCTCAATCTTCTTTTATTAAATTACTAGAGTTGATGCACCGCGCTTAGCGCGGTGCCCATGTTTAAAAAAAAAAAGCCTTATGTTTAGATCTATTTCATTGAATACTAATGTACATAAACTTATATTCAGTGGCAAAGCATTTAAGCCAATTGCTAAGCTTAGAGACCCGTAATCAAGAGTTAGCAACAATTCCAGGGACAGAGTATTTTAAAATTGTCATGATTGTAATTGTGATATTGTATTTTCGAAAGAGAAAACTTTATTTTCAGGGAAAAACTCCAAACAATTTTAATGTGTTGGTGATGTTATTTCCAACCAAAGATCCAAAATATTCCAAAACACAAGATGAAAATTAGAATGGTAATTATTGGTAATGGAGTATAGTGGCAATTATCACTGTGGTTCTACATTTCTTCTTCCACAAATTGGTTCTGGAAGGAAGCTCCTGTACCAAACTTAGTGGTCTTGTCTTAACCATAATATTGCCTCATCCTTCCTTGCAACATCCTGTAAAAAAAAAACTAAATGTAACTAAGATCGATAAGTTTGAGTAGCTTCACTACTTCTCTAAAGTATAGTTGAAAAAATAAATAAGAGAATGACAATTAAGTTAACTGCACATTTAGTAAGAAAATTCTACGTGACAAAGGTTATCTCTGATATGTAATTTTTTTTTTTTTTTTTTTTTTGGTTTAACATTTCAGCTTGTACTTCATAATTTCTTCCTTTCTACTGCTCTTGTCTAAGGGACTTTTTTTTTATTTCGATCGACTCTATTTTTTGACCTAATGAAGTAGCCATCTGCATACCTAAATCTAAGTGGGATGTTACAGCCTTAGTGTTCATTTGAACAACTGAGAAATGGAATTAATTTATTGATCTCCCTTCGATGGAGTCTTGCAAAGATTTTTTTACAGGGATTAAGCCTTCTTTAGATGTCTCCAGGATATATATTTTTGGTACTTTCCTTTGCATTTCATTAGTCATAGTATGGGGTATTATATTTAACACTTGTCTGCGTTGGTATTTTATGGATCAGATGAAAGATGTAAACAATTCTCGCTCTTGTTTGATTTTGTGATTTGAGGTAAGGAGAGTCTGGTTAGGTGAATAATATTGTGTGAAGTCTTATTTAGCTATCTTCTCCATGGGATATTGCCAACCAAGATTTAATAAGCCTTTTTCTTACTCAGTGTCCTCGCTTTATTATAGATCGTAACATAAAAAAATTATTATGAAATAGAGGAAAAAAGTTTTAAACTCGTATAGACAAAATATAATATTAATGACATACAAATAATTATATTTTTATCGAAACTCAACTAAATATGTATATTATAGGAAAGATTAATAGAATTTCACATTAAAAACAGGTAGAGCGGAACATCAAAATGTCGATCGAATTACACTAAATTTTTTTTTTTTAAAGAAAGGGTAGGGCAAGTGCCCTAACCACCTTATATGTAGCTACGCCCCTGTCATCAATCATCTTCCATTTAACACACGACATTGAACACCAATCGAAACATTCCGTTCCATTTTTGGGTTTGCATCTTTTCTCATCTCACACGCAACAGGAACATTATGCTCATCTTGTTTCCACTGATAAATGCATCTAACTAAAAGAATACTATCGTAAACTGCATCATATATTAAAGAAATGGAAATCGTGGAATGTATATCAAACCATGTTACAATCGCACCTGATGACTCCAAAAGCCTATTAGAACAAAACTCATGTTGACGGAGAAAAGCAACAAACTGGAGCAGACAAATTATATATTAAAGGAAGTCTATATTTTTCCAAAACTCTGTCAAACACATACACATCGGGGTGGCAGGGAGATGTTATAATCGACTTTCGTGAAGATGTTCTCCGCCAGATATACATTATGAATGGTCTTTGGCTAGCGAACTGGGTTTGTGCCGTTCTACACCTGGCTAGATAATCTGCTGCAAAAGCCATATATGGATTCCTTTGCGTCAAAGCTTTCTACATTTGACATGATCTTATTTATGTAATTCCAAATGCATGAGCACAAAACCACAAAGATCCCAAATTCCTTAGCATACATTTTTGAACCCAATCTTACACGGTATCAGCTGACATTGTTTGGAAAAAAAAGATAGAGCCTGAATAGTCCATCATAATGACCACCCTTCACAATATGCACACGGATCCATGGCCAAAATGCTGAAGAACATGAATCACATTCTTCGGGGTTCTCCACAGGAATTTTTTTTCTAGCTAGTAAACAAAGCAAAATCATGGTCTGGACATAGGACGGGAGCATTTCAACAATTACAAGATCTAGATGAAGGTACCAAGACAACCGTGTCGTAAATCTTAAACAAAGCCTTCGACGCCGACTATGAACTCTTAGCTCAAGATAAGCTCATAAATCAGAATTAACAACCCAAATAGAAAACAAGCACATTACATATGGCATTTCCTAATCAAAATCCTTCAGACTCTAAGGCAAAACTGAATTCCAGATCCCCAATGTACAATTGAAGCAAAACAGCATGAATAAACGAAACAATAGAAAAATGAAAGTATCAAGTGAGGAAAAAGATGGGATACCTGCATACAATTCTCGGGAGGCAGTGAACACGTCGATGCTTCCATCAAGTTAGGCGAAAATGGATTTTCCATATAAAAAAAGGACAATGATGCACCCGATGCACCCACACAACCTCATCTATTCCAGCTTTATTCCCAATTAATAAACAACTAACGTTCCAAAGATCCAACAAACTTCATAGTACATCGAGATCTAAGCAATTTGACAACAGAGGCAACTATCTTGTAGATTCCAATCCAGACGACCAGGACATCAGAAATTGGTAAAGTACATTCAGTAACATCAAATATATACTTACCATGTTGCGGTTAAAGGCAGCATGGCATCCTAATCCTAAGAACCGAATCTCGTAGCCCATGATGAGAAATTGTATTACTCTGAATTTCCCATGAAGCGCTTTTAGGGTAAAATCGTTGTAAAGAGGAAGGTCGGAGGATTTGAGAATAGAAGAAAGAGAGGTCTGAGGCACAGTGTAGAACCGACCCTTACTTCCTCCACACTTCACTATTGTCTTATAGTACTCTAATACACAGACCAACACAATATTGAACTTCACCAAGTGATATTTAGTTGCGAACCTTTGACATAAGGCCATCCACAATGCACATTGATCTTTTGGCATTGCCATATTCCTATGAAGAATGACATTGACTTCCACCAACGTTTTCCATGAGCACCTCGGAATCTTCAAGAAGGTTCCAGGTACGTCTGCTATAAACCTACGTAGTTTGGTTTCTCTGCAAGGATACCTCTGAAAACAAGCTGCAAAAATAGGAAAACTATGTAACAAACATACTAAGCTATCTCTTACCAAGTGAGCATGATCATGTAAACCTTTGGCAGAGCAGCAATTGGTGAGTGAACAACAATCAGTGACAATACTGACTTTGTCAATCTAGATTCTGCAAAATATGTACATATTTTCAGTCAGGGACTCAGAGGTTTGTTGTTTGATTTAATTTATGACTTTCTTTCTGCAGGTGTAAATTTGAAGGTTTATTTTCAGTAATTTCTGTAGTAATTTGAGAATAAAAAATCTTCTACTGCTGGTGTGCCATCTGAAAATGCTAATTTAGAAAACGATTCTCATTTACATGCATAGTTTTTCCCTTGAAATTGCTTAAATACAAACAAATTATCACAACAGCAGCTACGGTGTGCAAACAGAAGGCGACAAACAGTTGATGCATAAAACTAACTGTGGGAAATAGGGGCAGAAACAAGTTTAAGGATTTGAAAAGCCAAGGAGTTACTGCAAAGAATCACACTGATTTCTACATGTCCAAATTGATTACCAAAAATTGATAACGAAAAATACCTACAGAACTTTGAAAATACTTTGTACAGGCCCTTCGTTAGTCGTTTGCTGGACCCAAAAAATTTCAGTTAAATTCCATTTTATTTATCTCAGTCAACATATGATTACAAATATGGACCGTTAAAACTATCCCTGTTAAAATTGAAAAAACATATCACTATAAAGGCTATAAGTAAGATGTAAAAATGGAAAATTAAAAAATACCATCATGTTTGACGATAAAGTAATCACCATTGTAATCTAAGTTTCCAAAAGCTAAAGCTAATAGATTGTTGTCCTCAATTATACCCGTGCTACGGAAAGAGAAGGGGAGTGTTGTTGAAGTTATCCGATTACATTAATTGCCTTCGAATATCACACTTCTGAATTGCAGGTGTTGCGGAAAGAGGAGACTGGAGAGTGTTGCTAAAGTTGTCTGAATACATTAATCGCCTTTGTCCATGACTTCATCTTCCTCTCCTTGTTGCCAATCATAACATAGATGAAGATAAACTCAAATCTCAGGAAAACCTGGAAACTAATAATTTCCATAAACAAATGCAATTGTAAATCCCATTGAAGCCCATCTGAAATCAACAGCAGGCAAAATTAACAAAAAAATGGTACTGATGTAGATAAAGAAGAGGTCACACGAATAACTGATTTAGCCTCTTTCATCTATCAAAATATAGACAATGAATTAACAAAAATCTGTATGTTCCACCTGTTAACATGAGAAATAAGTATGTGAGCTTATTTAAATTATGGAACAGAGACGGAGTGATAGGCCGAACAAAGAGAATATTAAAAATGTTATATTACCCCCATCTAGGTAATTAAAACAAGGCAATTGAATAGTACAAATCATGCTGCATAAAAAAAAATTCAACACGAAGGTGTAGACATAAATCAGCTTGCCTTAGGAAAATAGGAGTTGCTGCATTGATCAACCAGCTAATTCAACAAATTCATTCCCATTCTTCTACAATTTTTTTTTTTTTTTTGAGACAGTTTCTTTTGTATCACTGTAGAGAAATTCACCACACTGGAAATAAACAGGAACCCATATAAGATAACTAACAAAAATTGTTAAACTGACAACTATCGAAAGTGAACCTGTTTTAATTCTCTTCTTCCAAGAGTAAAAAAAATAATTGTTTTCAGATACGGACAATCAAAAGTCTTCTGCTACAAGTCCAAGTGCATACCTGAACCTACGATAGAGGCCAGGAATGGTCATACCATCTCCACCCTACACACTCAGCCGAAATCCACACATAGCTGCATGAATCAACATAGACAGAGGATTAGTAAAAAACAAAGTTGTCTTCCAGTTAATCGAAGAACAAATGCTTGCCTAAACACAAAGTCTGCAACATTATCCACACCTTTTCCATTAATGAGACAACTACGTTTGCAAAACAAGGGGTAGTAGGCACTGATACTTTCAAAGTTACCCACGATGCAGCAAAAACTTGCAAATCAATCAACTTAGAAGTTAAAACTTCAATCATTCAGAATAAAATGTAGATCATTGTACAAGAGATGGATAACATTATTCAAAGTTATCGAGCACTAACGTAAACGCTTCTGACCCGAATAGTGACTCAGTCAGAAGCTAGCAAACCAACTCCTTATTTGTTTGAAGACTTGTTGAGCAACACTAACACATAATTAACATGGTTTCTAAGAATCATCTCCCGTAAAACTCTGAATATCAGCTATAACATTGAAATATGAAACAATTATACAAACAACATCCAAAGGTCATTTGCAAAGTACTCAGCAAACATGGGTTCTGTTATGCTCCTGACTATGCTACAAATTGCATGCAAGTGTATTACTTTAGCCTGTGTATTACTTTAGCCTTTAGGAAATGAAACATCTGATTGTTTACACATGAAAGCGAGAAGCTATAAACCTACAACACTATTAAAAAGAGACCGGTTAAACTCACCCATCCATTTAGAAAAAACGCATGGGAGATACTTACTCTATCATAATCAATACTGCCCAAATAGAGAAGGAGACTATCTGTCAGCATGAACCAGAAAGACCAAATAACATAATGTTGAGAAAGTTTTCTGAAAATGATTTCCCAAACTCAACCGTGTATGTAAAATGAGCAGTACACAAGTGCAATTTAATGTAGATGCGACAATTATTCTCTGCAGATCTAAGCCATAAATAAGCCGATCAGGGTTTTCACAACCAAATCACATTAATTAGAACCATGAACATGAAAAGCAAAGGGCAAAAAGTGATGCAGCAGATTTACCTATTTAAAGAATCACGAGAAACTGACTGGACTGAGGTAGATAGTACTTGTTTCTTGTTTTCTACAAATCTTCACGTGAAACCTTGGGTTTATTGGAGGATGAAATATGACCGGATCCCAATCGTGGCGTTTGATTTGGAGAGCGGTTGATTTTTTTCCAAGCAAGCGAGCCTATTTATAGTTGTGGCGGCACCGGTTGGAAGAATGCTAGCAACGTTTCGTTTGATGTGGTGGATCGAGTCGTTCAATCGGTGGATTCCGACGCTGGCAACGGCAATGAAGGGTTGCGGCGTTGTTTGTGTAAACGAAGAACTTTCTTCAGTAGCGCCTATTAAAGTTGTGGGAAACTACTGAATCAGTGTGGTCAATTAGGGAGATCGGTGCGGCTCCTGACATTGGAGGCGATCCCAAGGGGGAGCTGGGCTGCACCGATGGAAGATGGAAAGAAGAGGTACGCAGTCAATTCGGAAAGGGAAGAAGGCGATCTGGAAAGGAGTTGAGCGAGAAGAAAAATGGAAACGCAATCTGTAAAGTTGTTTACGGTTTTAAAAAGTGCTAAACAAACTGAGACTTATTATATTGTTTAATTATTAAATAATAAAATATAAAAATAAAAATTATTATTATTAATATAAAAAAAATAATTACATACCTATAGAGGAAGAAGTGCAAAAGAAACGACCTGCCATTGTTGGATCTGCTGTAGAGCCGAGAAATCAGAATGGAGAGAGAGAGAGCAGGTCCATGATTTTATAGTAGTGAAACGATGGCATCGGTTGGAGTAGAGTGGGAAAGTTGCAGTGGATCGATGAAATGGTGCCGATTGTGATCGATTGGCGCGCAATTACGGAAGATTAGGTGAAGAGTTGTGTGCTGAATGCCGATCATAGTAGCTGGGAGTGGAAGGAGCGTTGTGATGAAAGCAAGAAAACATGTGGAGTGTAATCAGAAACCACGCTTTCAATGTTCCACATTGAGACTTATTATAGCCGAAGGAATGCTGCGTGTGGTGTGAGCGGAGGAAAATTGACATAGCGTTTCTTAGTAGCCGGTAGCTGGAGAATAGAGAAGAAGTGCTAAACAAATTGCTAAAGTGAAATGACAATTTAACAAGTGAAATGACACTTTAACAGGACATATTGAGACTTATTATATTGTTGGATATGCAAAAAGATGAGATATATTAAGCAGCAACAGCAACAACTATCTGCCTCTATCTCTAGGCTCTGCATAAATTAAGTTAGAAAACTTAGCACTTGAGGAAAATTTCCCTAGTCTATAAATTAAATGGCCACTAGTAAACTAAATGATAGTATCATTTCTGTTGGCCGGTGGATGTGTGTGACCATTTTTTGTCCAAAATGGTTTCTTCACCATTTTATTCATTTCACACATTTTCCATATTGCATTAGCTTATATGTTCACATTTGATAATCTAAGTGCTTAGATCATTGATCAAGCACAAATCTTGCCTATAAATAAGCTTTGCACTTACCTTTCAAGATCATCCCATCTCAATACATTTTACACACTACACACAATCACAAACACTTCTCCCATATTCCTCATTTTTCATTTCACTTGTATTCTCTACTTTTCATTTGGTTACGAGTATAAACCCGTAGAGATTTGTTTTACAAGTAGTTGAGGAATTTCTTGTACTCCCAATACCATTATAGTGGAAATTTTGGCTCTCTCGCCGGTGGTTTTTACCTCTATTTACGGAGGGTTTTTCCACCTTAAAATTCTCAGTGTTCATTTGTACTGTCTTTATTAATTTCTCCATATCGTTGGTGGAATTTATAAGCTTCCGCACTCTGGTACCACAACAAACTGGCATCAGAGCCAGAGTGGTCTTATTCACCATGTCTACCAAATTTCATATAGAGAAGTTTGACGGTAAAATTAACTTCGCTATTTGGCGTGTCCAGATGCAAGCCGTTCTCACCCAAAATGGCCTGAAGAAAGTTTTGGAAGGTAAACTAAACAGGCCAAAGAGTATGACGGAGGAGCAATGGGTAGAGATGGACGAAAAGGCGCTGTTCCATTATTCAATTGTGTTTGTCCCGTGAGGTGTTGTGCGAGGTCATCAACGAAAAGTCGGCTGCGAGCATATGGGGTAAATTGGAGTCCCTTTACATGACCAAGAGTCTAGCAAACAAGCTCCGCCTGAAGGAGTGTCTTTTCTCACTCCGCATGTGTGAAGGTACTCCTATCCTAACTCATTTAGATGAATTCAATTCCATAGTAATTGATTTAGAGAACCAAGACGTTAAAATTGATAATGAGGATAAAGCCGTGCTACTTATTGTCTCACTACCACCCTCATATAGACATTTTAAGGAAATCATGTTATATGGTAATTATGTTACCTTATATTTTGATGATGTCAAATCCCATTTTTTATCCAAAGAAAAGTTTGATACCAGAATTCATTCTGAAAATTCAGCTGAGGGATTATTTGTTAGAGAGAGGAGTCAAGAACGAGGTAATAACAGTAAGAACAAGTCCAGGTCCAAATCTAGAGGTAAAAACTCTAAGTTTTGTCGTTATTGCAAGAAGAAAAACCATGAGATCTCTGATTGCTATAAGTTGAAAAATAGGCAAGAAAGAGAGGATAAGGGTAAGGGTATTAACCAACCCGAAAACCATGCTGAAGCTAGTATTGTTGAAACACACTCTGATGGGGAGTTACTAGTAGCTACTGACACCGTGCATAGGTCTAAAAATGATTGGATTCTTGATTCTGGTTGTACATTTCATATGTCTCCTAACAGAGACTGGTTTACCACCTATGAACCAGTTAATGGTGGTTTTGTCTTGATGGGCAATGATGCTCCATGCAAAGTTGTCGGTAAAGGTACAATCAAAATTAAGACACATGATGGAGTTGTCAGAACTCTAACTGGTGTCAGACATGTTCCCGATTTGAAAATAAGTCTCATTTCTTTAGGCACCCTTGAGTCATTTGGGTGTAGGTACTCAGCTGAAGGTGGAGTTTTAAAGGTGTCGAAAGATGCTCTTGTGTTGCTAAAGGAAAATCGGTCTGGTAGTTTGTATGTTTTGCAGGGTTCTACTGTTACAGGTTCTGTAGCTATTGCCTCTTCCAACAATGACAATACAAAGTTGTGGCACATGAGATTGGGACACATGAGCGAGAAGGGAATGTACGTCCTCAACAAGAGAAGTCATCTTGGAAACCATTGTACTGACAAAGTTGATTTCTGCGAACATTGCATTTTTGGTAAGCAGAAAAAGGTTAGCTTTTCTAAAGCCATTCATCGAACTAAAGGTACTTTGGATTACATTCATTCAGACCTTTGGGGTCCCTCTCGAATTCCTTCCAAGGGAGGACATTTTTATATGTTGACCATTATTGATGATTTCTCAAGAAAACTTTGGGTTTATTTTCTCAAAAACAAAAGTGAAGCATTTTCCAAATTTAAAGAATGGAAAATTTTAATTGAGAACCAGACAATTAAAAAGGTCAAAAGATTGAGAACTGACAATGGTCTTGAGTTTTGTTCAAATGAATTCAATGATTTCTGCAAGAAGGAAGGTATTGCTAGGCACCACACAATTCCAGGTACTCCACAACAAAATGGAGTTGCAGAAAGAATGAACATAACTATTCTGGAGAGAGTTCGTTGCATGCTCTCTCATTCTAGCTTGGGAAAAGGTTTTTGGGCTGAAGCGGCAATGACAACATGTTATTTGATAAACCGCTCCCCCAACAGATCACTTGACAATAACATTCCAGAAAAAGTTTGGTCAGGTAAACCTGTTGATTATTCTAATCTTAGAATATTTGGTTGTCCTGCTTATTCTCATATAAACGAGGGAAAATTGGAGCCTCGAGCGAAGAAATGCATTTTCTTAGATTATGGTGTAGGTGTTAAAGGTTATCTTTTATATAACCCTGAGATTGGTAAAACATTTTACAGTCGAAATGTAACCTTTAACGAAAATGCTATGCTATCTTCTGGAAAAGATATTGTTGTTTCCTCTACTAGTACAGATGATGAAGAGAGTACTAGAGAGAAGGTGGAGTTTGAGTTTGAAGCTCACGAGGAAAATGTCCCTGATTCCTCTACTCAACCTCCCGGTGATCAAACCACTATGAGCAATGATGCCATTGAATATGTGAGTCCACAACAAAAACATCGACCACGACGACGAGGTTTGCCAGAACCTTGGACAATGACTCAGCAGCTTCAAGAACATAGACCAAAGAGGCAGACTCAAAGGCTCATAGCAAATTCAGCTAATGTTGCTTATGTGTTGCTTGCTGCACAAGAGATTGATGAGGATGGTGAGCCTAAAAATTATTTTGAGGCTATTTCTTGTGCAGATTCAGCTAAATGGATTGTTGCGATGCAAGAGGAGGTCGAGAGTCTGCATAAGAATGAAACTTGGGATCTGGTAAAGCTGCCTGAAGGAAAACGAGCTATAAATTGCAAATGGATCTATAAGAGAAAGGAAGGCATCCCTGGCGTTGAGAATGCAAGATACAAAGCAAGATTTGTTGTCAAAGGTTTCCATCAACAGGAAGGTATTGACTTCAATGAGGTATTTTCTCCTGTCGTTCGTCATACCTCTATTCGTGTCTTGCTTGCTCTAGTTGTTTTGCATGATTTGGAGTTGGAGCAGTTAGATGTGAAAACTGCTTTTCTACACGGAAATCTTGAGGAAGAGATTTACATCCACCAGCCTGAGGGATTCGCAGTTCCTGACAAAGAAGACTTTGTTTGCCGTTTTAAGAAATCTCTTTATGGATTGAAGAAGTCTCCGAGACAGTGGTATAAGAGGTTTGACTCGTTCATGCTTGGACATGGCTACTGTAGAAGTAGTTATGATAACTGTGTTTATTTTCAGAAATTATCTGATGGGTCTTTCATTTACTTGTTGCTTTATGTCGATGACATGTTAATTGCTGCACGTGATAAATATTTTGTCAACAAGTTAAAATCTCAAGTGAGCAGTGAATTTGATATGAAAGACTTAGGTCCAACTAAGAAAATTCTTGGGATGGATATTAGCCGGGATCGTCAAGCAGGAAAGCTTTTTCTATCTCAGAAAAAGTATGTTTTGAAAATGCTTGACAGGTTCAATATGCAAGATTGTAAACCTGTTAGTATTCCACTTGCTGCACATTTCAAGTTATCATCTGAACATTGTCCACAAACAGACGAATGCAAAAAGCGCATGTCTGATGTTCCATACTCTAATGCCGTTGGAAGTCTCATGTATGCCATGGTGTGCACAAGGCCGGATCTAGCCTATGTTGTTAGTGTTGTTAGCAGATTCATGCACAATCCAGGCAAGGAGCATTGGGAAGCCGTGAAATGGATCTTTCGTTATCTGAAGGGTTCTTCTGACATTGGTTTGGTATTTGTTATCCAAAGAGCTTATCCCGGAGGTGTAGTTGGTTATGTTGACGCCGACTACGGTGGTGACTTAGACCGAAAAAGGTCACTTTCAGCCTATCTCTTTTCACTTTGTGGTTCTACCATTAGTTGGTATTCTTCACTTCAAGCCATTGTGGCTTTGTCAACCACTAAAGCAAAATATATTGCTACTACCGAAGGTATGAAAGAGGCTATTTGGCTCCGAGGCTTGGTAAGCGAACTTGGTTTACAACAAGACATTCTTGTTGTGTTTTGCGACAGTCAAAGTGTTGTTCACTTGACCAGGAATAGCAAGTGTCATTCAAAGACCAAGCACATTGATATAAAATACCAATTTATTCGAGATATTGTTAATGCAGGTGATCTTACTGTTGAGAAGATTCATACGACCGAAAATCCTGCGGATATGTTGACCAAGCCCCTTCAACCAGCGAAGTTCGATCATTGCCTGAACTTAGCTGGCATCATTCACACTTGAGCAAGGCTCCCATGGCGAAGAGAGCATCTCCCAAAATTGGTCAAGGTGGAGATTTGTTGGCCGGTGGATGTGTGACCATTTTTTGTCCAAAATGGTTTCTTCACCATTTTACTCATTTCACACATTTTCCATATTGCATTAGCTTATGTTCACATTTGATTATCTAAGTGCTTAGATCATTGATCAAGCACAAATCTTGCCTATAAATAAGCTTTGCACTTACCTCTCAAGATCATCTCATCTCAATACATTTTACACACTACACACAATCACAAACACTTCTCCCATATTCCTCATTTTTCATTTCACTTGTATTCTCTACTTTTCATTTGGGTACGAGTATAAACCCGTAGAGATTTGTTTTACAAGTAGTTGAGGAATTTCTTGTACTCCCAATACCATTATAGTGGAAATTTTGGCTCTCTCGCCGGTGGTTTTTACCTCTATTTACGGAGGGTTTTTCCACCTTAAAATTCTCGTTGTTCATTTGTACTGTCTTTATTAATTTCTCTATATCGTTGGTGGAATTTATAAGCTTCCGCACTCTGGTACCACAACAATTTCACTTTTATGTATCTTCTTCTTCTGTTTCAGCACTAATCAAGCAACATGCACCAACAATGAAAACCGATTTCGAAGCACTTGTTGTGTTTGAAATTTGAAAAGAATCCCTTATTTGAATATAGTACTCAATTCTCCCAAATTCCAGTTTGATTTCAGATTAATCCGTCGATGGAGAAGAAGAAAGCCTTTTGCTTGTTGATGGTGAAATTAATGTAAAGGAGTTAGCCTTGCAGTTCCAGTATCAGAGCAATCTCTGTTCGGCGATTCTGTAAGAAAGGTTCCCTGTAAGTGGCCTGAACTGAACTTTGTCCGGCATGTTTAAGTTTCAATTGCAGTAGAGGTGATTATCATAATGTTAGCATGACTGTTTGAAGATGATTTTGCGCCTCTGCTAATGCTTATATCTGAATTTAAAGCTACTAGAGTGAATCTTTTGTTAAAGAATCATCAGTTTACTACTGATGAGTTCACTGAGTTAGGGGAGAACATGCTTCTAATCAACTGAAAAATTGTAAAGCACCAACAACAATAGTAGATGTTTCTGATGAAGAAGAGTTGCCTTTATTTAGCAAAGAATTAGATGAAGCTACGGATCAAAACACAGCCAAGATTATAATACGACTGAGTAAAACTGTAAAAGAAAACACCAACAACAATCAGCATAAACCTGACAAATTTTACATTGAATCATGAACAAGCACAACATCGAAGGTAAATATGGAATACAGTTTGTTAAAATCTCCTCTAATATACACAATGTGGGTCGCAGAACTCAAGTTAAAAGACCATAGATTCTAAGTCAATACACAAGTCTGAAAGTATGTATGTCCTAGAGACAACTATTTATGAGGATGATATGTACTTTGATCACATTCAGTTTATTATTGTTTATAATATTGTTATTTGGCATTGCATCTATTGAGTTATTATTTAGTTGTTTGAATAATTCGATAAGATGTTCCCATGGACTGCACGTTATCATCAAGTGTGTGAGAACTTGGATGACAGAACGTAAGTCTTAAAATAGCCCCAATCGAGAGTCATTGAGATTTGGGATATCAATGACGCAAGTTAGAGATTGGCATGTGATCTGCATCATATTCTTGGAAAATGTAGTAGCTCTCACGACTACGAATGACTTGGTCATTCATGATGGATGCATGGGCACCTTGGAGGGTGTTGGTAGACCCACCGGGAAACCATTTGGTTAATTCTATTTATATGTCTATGGAAGTATCGGTGTGTAAGGTGATGTATTAGTCCTTTGACTTGAGGTCAATACTGACTACATGTGTGAAATGGTGTACTTTGACCATGACCAATGCTTGCACTCCTAATGGGGTAGATACGGCATGCGTTGGGCACATCACGAAGCACATGGGAGTAGTAGTTGAGCCAAGATAGGATTCATTCCTCGCAATAGACATTGGAGAGAATACTTTACATCTCATAGTTAGGTTGATCGTTAGTCATTGGCCAATGCATTACGATATATTCAAAATAGTGTTTGAATATGATCGAGGATCAACTAACAAGATTGAGAAAGAAATGAATAAATCATTGGAACGGACATGTTACCAAGTTCTAGATTTATTCGAGTATTCGTGAATGAAAGGACCTTACCATCATTTGAGCCTTACATTAAAGGTGGTTTGTATATCCTCACAAACGTCCTTATATATTAATATTGTCCGGTAAATTGTCTAGGAGTTTCACCGTGAACCTAATTGGATTAGTGATTAATATATAAGGCCATATGGGTCACACTATATGGAGAGTACTCTACCAAATCAGGGATGTTAATGAATAAATATTATTTATTGTAAATAATATGAGAATAATTTTAATTGGTTCGAATTGGAATTCAACAATTAAAATGAGGTGTTATACTTGGACTAATTTAGAATTAGAGTCCAATAATTAAAGCTGGGCTGAAATGAAAATTGGGCCAGGGGAAGAAGAAAGTTGGGCCAAAGGCCCAGCAAGAGAGAAAAACCGTCGGGCGTGTGTGTTACACGCGCCAGATATTCTTCGGCGTGTATTACAGCGCCAGAGAATCGAATATGGGGACGTGTTGCACGTCCCCATCATCACTTCCTTTTTCCTCTCCTTTTTCAGTTACCTTTTGACTTCTTCTTTCTACAGTCCTTTTCACGTTTTTGTCTGTTGAGATAACTTTTCTTAGAGAAACACACAGAACCAATAAAAGAAAAAACATACGAAGACAAAATCAGATTTTGGTCTTGTAAACACTTCACATTATTTTCATCCTAAAAGAAGAATCTCCTAGCATTCTTTGGTAGAGGAACTCCTGTGGATACCAAGGTTCGAGGTGACAACCGGCAACCTGGATTTGCACGAAGATTGGAATTTGCTTGGAGAGGAGTTAGAGGATCTCGAAGAAGAATACACAGACGAACAGATCAACGAATTGCTGGAATTTGCTGACGCTGAATTGCTAACTTCCAGTCAAGAATCGGATTCGCTATCACTGTAAGCTTCTGTTCGTTTACATGTTAAACACGTTAAATTACTGTTATCATGTTGGTCTATAAAAATTTTTGAAATTTCCGCTGCGTATACTTAGAGTATAATCTGACCATTTTTACCAACAGAGTCAAGTCATCACATCATAGTCCAGCAGTGATGAGGTTATATAGTCACTGTCTGACTGTCTCACTTATGTGCACTTCTTGTTGCATTAAACTTACGGTCTTGACTGACTTGGAAAATTGAGCAGATAAGAATAGTTTCCAAGTCTAGTAATGGCCACTAAAATACTAGGTGACGTAGTCAGTCATGTAGAAAGTTATCAATGGAACGAATGAAGTCTAGAGCTTACAAAAAGAGAGACATAAATAGCCACTAGTAAACCATGATCATGGACAGACATAGTATCAAATTATCAATCCACTCATTACTAAAAGAGAGACCATGTCAATACTCTGCTTTCGAACTCCCTGCATCATCTTCTTCTCTTTCTACTTCATCATTACTCCAGTCGCATGTTCAAACAATGAAACTGATTTGGAGGCACTTGTTGCATTTAAGAAAACCATACATGATGATCCACTGGGGGCACTAAACTCATGGAATGAAACGCTACACTTTTGCAAATGGGAAGGCGTTCATTGCAGCGGGAGGCATCAACATAGAGTTGTAAAGATTGTTCTCAGGTCCAGGGGCCTTGTTGGGACCATTTCACCTTATTTAGGTAATCTTTCTTTCCTCCAATACATCATTCTTCAAAATAACACCTTCACTGGCCAAATTCCTGATCAAATTGGTAATTTAAGACGGCTTAAATCAGTTGAGTTCAGCAATAATTGTTTAAGCGGAGAGATACCAAGAAACCTGTCACAATGTACAAACCTCTATTACCTACACTTGATCGACAACCATCTCACCGGAATCATACCCCCAGAGTTTAGTTCTTTGGTGAATCTTCAAAGTTTAGGCTTTTCAAGTAACCAACTTTCCGGATCTATCCCACCATATATTGGAAATTTAACCAGACTCATACAACTATCTATAGCAAACTGTGGGATGCATGGTAAAATCCCGGAGTCTCTTGTTCAACTTAAATCTCTAGAAGGGCTATATTTAGAATTCAACAACTTGACTGGTACAGTTCCATCTGGCCTATACAATATCTCCACCATGCGTAGATTAGAATTGAGTTTCAATCGTCTTCAAGGAACCATACCTTCTGAACTAGGTTTCTCATCTCCAAATATCAAACAAATATTGTTGTATGGTAACAATTTTACTGGAGATATTCCAATTTCGTTCTCGAATTGCTCTTCCCTTCAAATGGTTATCCTAGGTAGAAATAGTTTTACAGGCAGAATAATGATAGATTTTACTAGACTTGTAGATCTACAAATATTTCAGGTAGATTTCAATAGTTTGGAAGGGGACCTGAGCTTCATTTCATCTATGACAAATTGCACTATGATGACCGATCTTACTATGTCATTCAATCTGTTTAATGGCTCATTGCCTCTTTCCATTGCCAATCTTTCGAATCACCTTAGTTACTTAGTTCTAGGAGGTAATCAGTTACACTACAACAAATATGGCTTGTAGCGACGCCTAGTTTTTACGACGGTTAATAACCGTCGCAAATGTAGACAGCGGCGACGGTTTTTAGTGATTTGCAAATAATAGATGATTTATTTGAAATAAACAGTGAAAAGAAGTTGAGGAGTGAAATCGAACATGTGATCTTATGTTCAAAATACTTTGAACTTACCACTGCACCGAAACACTGAAAGTTATTTCCCATCTTAACTAATTCTAGCTGAACTAAATATACGGACAAAAAAATTGATTAAAACCTAATTCCCAAAATTGACTTTGAAGTTTATGACAATTCTCCAACTCCAATTACGTTCTACAGCATTAAAAAATTGCGGCTTCTGAGAGAATGGTCCAAACTCCAATTGCCTTCTCTCCTCTGTTTTAAAATTCGGGTCCGACCGGCCGGTCGGACTGGTAAACCGGTCTTGGCCGGCCCAAATAGGGCTAAAAAACCGGTATTGAGCCGGTGCCCCCAAAACCGGCAAACTCGGCCCAAAACCGGGTTGGGCCGGTTGGGCTTTTTTTTTTTTTTTTTTTGTGCAACTAAACCCCGTCAGGTGCGAACTTAGGAAAAAAGGTTTTTTGCAAAAGAAGCCCTTAATTTTTAAAAAAATAAAAGCCCCAAACCCTCATGACTCGACTAGAATAAAAAAAAAGATGTCCTTTTTTTTCTTTGTGTCTGTATTTTTTATTCTTGAACTATATAAATTAAATATATTTTATTGTTGAGTTTATTGTTAATTGTTATGTATTTTGAGTTTTCTATTGGGTTTATACTTTATAATGCAAATCAAACATAAAATTTATGTTTGTTCTATTTATTAGTTATTCATTTTGTTAGTCATTATATAATATATGTTTTGTATTTAGGAAATGCGGAAAATGTTACAACAAATGAGAACGATGATGTTGAACTCTCGTATTATTGTTGAGTTTGATCTTTGGAACTCTATAATCTCATTAATTGCTTGTAGACTTTTATGATTGTAATGTGGATGACTTGATGTCATTTTTATGATGATTTTAAATTGTGACTCTTTATGCTTATGTCATTGGACTCATTTCTATGATTCTATGATCTATCTATGTTTGGAACCTTTTAATTTAATATCAATAATTTAGGGAGTATATATATATATATATATTAAAATGACGTCATACCGGCTCTATCCGGCTCTATCCGGGTGAACCGGTCCGACCCGGTTGAACCTTTTTTTGAGGGTGGCCGGCTCAACCTCCGGTTCCGGCTTTTAAAACATAGCTTCTCTCTTTTCCAACTTTCCCAATAAGAGAAACCTCATTAACCAATTTTGATTTTTGTTTCAGTTCTTTATTTGTTCTTCTTTAATAGTACTCCAAATTAACTTGCATACAATCTGTTTGATAAATTGCCCCAACTAAGTTTAAGTAAGCTTATGGATGTTCTTGATTTGTGATTGGTATATTCACCTACCTGAAGATTGTTCTTGATTTGTTATTTGAATACCTTTTTTTTGTTGTTACCGACAGGATGGTAGTACACTGTAAGAAACTGGAGAATCAAGTCCAATAAGGAATACGTGGCGTTCTCCCGGGAGGTTAGTAGAAAATCTTCAGGCTCCTGCAACAGCTAGTATATGATATTCAAGAAAGAATTAAGCTTATGAACTTGAAATATCTATGACTATGTTTGGCAGCTTCTCATAAATGAAATGGATTAAGTAGCCTTTTCTTGTAAAGGGTGCAACTTTATGGGCTTTTCTAACTTATCAGTTTAGATTTCGACTGCACAATCCTATAAAGCTTTATGTGTACTGGCAAATGTTGTTCAATGTGATTTTTGCTTGATTACATGCAATGTTCTTTCTTTTGTATTGTACATGTTTCTAGGAATGAGTTTCATATTTTTGTCGTCTTTAGGTACATATCCTTAGCTATGGATAAAGGTTGGATAAAACTTAAAAATCGAATTCTACCTGAGTATTTGAGTGGTGTTGAAGGATTTATTAGTTTTGCTTTCGATGGTTTGAGCTTGGAGGATAAAGTTTGGTGTCCGTGTGTCAGATGTAAGAATTTAATCAAGCAAAACAGAAAACAGATTTATGTGCTTTGTGTTATGTATGGCTTTCTTGAGACTTATACAGATTGGAGATCTTATGGGAATGTCTCAAGTAACATCCATGAAGATGTTGAATTTGGATGATTTGCACAAGCTTGTGCACGTGGCTTAAATGATTCAGTTGTTGTACAAATAAGCATTTGCAAGCTTGTAAAATGTCTTTGAGATGATTGTATCAGTTAGTTGTATAAGTTGGGTTTGTAATTTCTTTCCTTTCATATTCCACATCAATGTAATATAAATTCAAAACTTTTATTTCCTTCATAATTTTTTTTGCATCTTATCAACCATCCATTGTCATCCATAGCATATCTAATACGTACCCTGAAAGAATTAAAGGACCCGGACTTGTACTAAACTGTAATCACACCACAGTATATACCAATGTTGATATAACTGTTAATGTAACAGTGACTCAAACAGAAAAACAAAACACAGCGGAAATAAAATAAAGAACACAGAGTTGTTTTTCTTAGCTGGTATAGTATACCAGCCGAGCAAATATTCACTATATTTAATAAGTGAATTTATGAAAACAATATTCAAGGTTTCACAAGTTGAAACCTTGAACTTTAAACACTAAACAGAGTAGAATAGTGCCACCTATTCTATGGTTGCAGATTTAGACAAACCTAGATGATCGAGAACTCAATCCCTATCCAAAACAACCGCAAAGTCTAGTAAATACAAAGTAACTACGAATTTGTCTTGCAAAGTAATCACTCTATTCTTGTTACTTTGATTCTGTCCTTGAACTTGTATATATAGCATCGTTCTTCACTCAAGGACAGATCATCCAAAATATACTTTCCATGCTTATCATATCTTCAATCGTTCAGTCCAAGATTTTGTTCTTCAAGAATCTCTTCTTTGATATGTTTCCTTAAATACTCCAAGCTAAGTTCCACTCCTTTATTTCTTCCAAATCCCGAGATCTTCAACTTGTTTACACAATAAATCACAACTGTCGAACTAGGTTAAAGATTAGTGAAGGAAGGCAATATTACAAGAATACCCTGGAACAAACAAAAGAGATATTAAGCTAACTGTTGATGTAACACTGTACAAAAACAGTGAACTTTCATGCCCCTTTTTTTTTTTTTTTTTTGAGAAAAAGATTCATCTATATATTGATGAAATTCAAATTACATCAGGATTAAAGAAAGGAAATTCAGCAACGCCATGGCTATCTACGACAACATCTTTGGCCAGTAAGTGTGCCAATTTATTACAAGATCTCCTAACAAACTGAAAAGAAATAGAATTAAAAGTAGTAGCCACAACCTTTATGTCATCAACAATTCCCCCAGCTAAAGCAAAAGAAAGAGTGGATGTTGACATTGCAGAATTAAGTTTGCACAATCACGAGCCATACAAATCGCCATTCGGGCCGCTAAAGCTTCTGCCACTTCTGGATGTTGAATATAGTCGACTTTCTTCCGTTGCCAAGCAACAATGCATCCAGCTAAATCACGCAAAACAGCCCCTAAACCAGCCTGTGGAGGATTGCGTCTTATAGAGGCATCAAAATTAATTTTAACAACATCCGAGCTTGGTGGTATCCAGCCTGGAGGAACTTCTTGTGGCCTGTTTCGATCACAATGGTGAGCTGTTTGGAATCATTGAATATAATCCTGTATGAATAAAGATGAGACCAGCGGATCAGGTTCCAATCTGTCATGAACTTTACTATTTCGGTCATGCCATAGACACCAACACAAACCCACAAACAAATCAAACTCCGAATTACTGAAATGTTTCCGCACACTATCAATCCAATCAGCCAAAAAATCTGTATCTGCAGAAATGATAGAATTAGGCAAATAAGACACTGCCAAAAAAGCCTAGCATAAGTGCACTCCTTTAGAATATGGATAATCGACTCGGGATGAGAATTACACATAGGACACTTTATATCCACATTCAGCCCCCTTTTGTTCAATAAAGTCATAACAGGCAAAGAATTCTTCAATATCCTCCAAAGAAAAACTTTTACTTTGTTAGGAATATTCAAATTCCACACCCAATTACAATTCGCTGTGCTTCTACAGCTCGTTTGACCTGTTTTAACATGCTGATCTCGATTCCGCAGCTCCCTACATAAATGATAAGCTGTACTAACAGAATAAAACCCATGCTTACTAAAATGCCACACACGCATATCACTATTAGGAAGCATACTTAAAGGAATCTGTAAAATAGAAGCAACATCGTCATCCCAAAAAATGTCTCTAAGAACCAATTTATTCCAAGTCCCTTGAGTCTGATCAATCAACATATGCACAGAAGTTTCATGTAAGCCTAGCAAATTTGGAGTGTAAGGCTTAAGACCACTATTATTCAGAATCCAATTATCTTTCCAAATATCCACATTAGTTCCATCACCGATTCTCCATCTTATTTCACTAAAAAAATACTGGTCTGTAGCGACGGATAGATCCGCCGATACAGACCAGCGATCCGTCGCCCCACCTCTGGCGACGGATAAAAATTCCGTCGCCCCACTGGAGCAGTGGCAACGGATAGATAATCCGTCGTCCAATTCGCGACAGATTGGACGACGGATTATCCTGTTTGAATTTTAAAAAAAAAGAAATCGATTATTGGCGATGTATAGATTCTATCCGTTGCCCAGTGTAGCGATGGATAGATTCTATTCGTCGATACATGGGTGACGGATAGATCTATCTGTCGCTGAAAAGCTATTTTTTAAAAAATAATAATATCTGTATTCAAATTTTTTATATTCGTATACGGATTAATTCGTATCCAATTTCTATTCGTATACGAGATATTGATTTATCGAAACTACAATATCAAATCGGACAATAATTCGGTTGATATTCAAATCGAAACTACAATATTCAATACGATTATACAATAAATCGAAAATTTTATACAATGACAATAATACAAATTCATTATACAATAATACAAATACAAACTAAAATACTGAAAATGTACAAAAAGATAAAAGATAAATACCTAAAATACCTAAAATGTACAAACTAAAATACCTAAAATACCGAAAATGTACAAAAAGATAAATTGAAGATCCGGAGGTGGACGTTGGAGATCCGGTGGCCGTGCTGGCGATGAGATCCGGAGGCAGTGGTGGCGTGGAGAGACGGGTGGTGGTGGTGAGAGGCGGATGGTGGTGGAGTGGAGGAGGAAGAGCGGTGGTGGTGGGTGGTCCGGTGGTGGTGGGAGGTGGTGGCAGTGTGGTGGGAGGAGAAAGATGGTGGTGGGAGGTGGTGGCAGTGTGGTAGGAGGAGAAAGGTGGCGGTGGTGGTGGGTGTGGTGCGGTGGTGGTGGGAGGAAGAGGAGGTGGTGGAGGAGAGGAGGTGGTGGAGGAAGAGAGGTGGTGGTGGTGGTGGAGATGGTGGTGGTGGTGGTGGAGATGGTGGTGGAGGAGGAGAGGAGAAAGGGAGGAGAGGTGGTGGTGGAGGAGGAGGGGAGGTGGTGGTGGTGGAGATATATTAAGGTTTTTTAGGCTTTTAGCGACGGATAGATCGGATAGATCTAGATCTATCCGTCGCTAACTTTTCTATTTTTTTTATTTTCCGGTCATTTGGCGATGGGTAGATCTATCCGTCGCTAAAAAACTTTTATTTTTTTTTTCTTTTTATTATGGTCAACAAAATTAGCGACGGATAAATCTATCCGTCGCTATCTAGCGACGGATAATTATTATCCGTCGCCCCAATCCGTTGCTAAATACCAGAACTCTTGTAGTGTTTCTTTCTAAACCAACTCCATAGCATAACAAATACTCTTCCAAGTAAAAGAATAATTACTTTTAGGAACAACTTCAAGAACATCACAATTAGGAAAATACTTCACTTTAAGCACTCGACTTAGCAAAGAATTAGGATAAATAATAATTCTCCAAATTTTCTTCCCAAGTAAAGCAAGATTAAAGCAACGCAAATCCCTAAAACCCATACCACCATCAATTTTAGAATCACAAAGATTATGCCAATTAACCCAATGAATCTTTTTGTCTCTGCCATTCCCCCACCAAAACCAGGAAATAAGAGATTCAATTTTGTTGGCCGGTGCATTTACATGCACATGTGTGACCAATTTTTGGTCTAAATTAAAATGTGTTCAATACGTTAAGTGTGTTCATGGTGGAAGTTAAATGTGCTTATATGGAGTCTAACCTTTCACATTTTCAAGTCTTCCATGGTTGGCTCCATATATGCCTATAAATAGGCTTTGCACTTACCTCTAAAGATCATCCCATCTCAATACATTTTACACACTATACACAATCACAAACACTTCTCCCATATTCCTCATTTTTCATTTCACTTGTATTCTCTACTTTTCATTTGGGTACGAGTATAAACCCGTAGAGATTTGTTTTACAAGTAGTTGAGGAATTTCTTGTACTCCCAATACCATTACAGTGGAAATTTTGGCTCTCTCGCCGGTAGTTTTTTACCTCTATTTACGGAGGGTTTTTCCACCTTAAAATTCTCGGTGTTCATTTTTACTGTCTTTATTAATATCTCTATATCGTTGGTGAATTTATAAGCTTCCGCACTCTGGTACCACAACAAACTGGTATCAGAGCCAGGTGGACTTATTCACCATGTCTACCAAATTTGATATCGAGAAGTTTGACGGTAAAATTAGCTTCGCAATTTGGCGTGTCCAGATGCAAGCCGTTCTCACCCAAAATGGCCTGAAGAAAGTTTTGGAAGGTAAACTAAACAGGCCAAAGAGTATGACGGAGGAGCAATGGGTAGAGATGGACGAAAAGGCGCTGTCCATTATTCAATTGTGTTTGTCCCGTGAGGTGTTGTGCGAGGTCATCAACGAAAAGTCGGCTGCGAGCATATGGGGTAAATTGGAGTCCCTTTACATGACCAAGAGTCTAGCAAACAAGCTCCGCCTGAAGGAGCGTCTTTTCTCACTCCGCATGTTTGAAGGTACTCCTATCCAAACTTATTTAGATGAATTCAATTCCATAGTAATTGATTTGGAGAACCAAGACGTTAAAATTGATGATGAGGATAAAGCCGTGCTACTTATTGTCTCACTACCACCCTCATATAGACATTTTAAGGAAATCATGTTATATGGTAATTATGTTACCTTATATTTGGATGATGTCAAATCCCATCTTTTATCCAAAGAAAAGTTTGATACTGAAATTCATTCTGAAAATTCGGCCGAGGGATTATTTGTTAGAGGGAGGAGTCAAGAACGAGGTAATAACAGTAAAAACAAGTCCAGGTCCAAATCTAGAGGTAAAAACTCTAAGTTTTGTCGTTATTGCAAGAAGAAAAACCATGAGATCTCTGATTGCAAGAAAGAGAGGATAAGGGTAAGGGTATAAACCAACCCGAAAACCATGCTGAAGCTAGTATTGTTGAAACACACTCTGATGGGGAGTTACTAGTAGCTACTGACACCGTGCATAGGTCTAAAAATGATTGGATTCTTTTATTCTAGTTGTACATTTCATATGTCTCCTAACAGAGACTGGTTTACCACCTATGAACTAGTTAATGGTGGTTTTGTCTTGATGGGCAATGGTGCTCCATGCAAAGTTGTCGGTAAAGGTACAATCAAAATTAAGACACGTGATGGAGTTGTCAGAACTCTAACTGGTGTCAGACATGTCCCCGATTTGAAAAGAAGTCTCATTTCTTTAGGCACCCTTGAGTCATTTGGGTGTAGGTACTCAGTTGAAGGTGGAGTTTTAAAGGTGTCGAAAGGTGCTCTGGTGTTGCTAAAGGCAACTCGGTCTGGTAGTTTGTATGTTTTGCAGGGTTCTACGGTTACAGGTTTTGTAGCTATTACCTCTTCCAACAATGACAATACAAAGTTGTGGCACATGAGATTGGGCCACATGAGCGAGAAGGGAATGTACGTCCTCAACGAGAGAGGTCATCTTGGAAACCATTGTACCGACAAAGTCGATTTATGCGAACATTGCATTTTTTGTAGGCAAAAAAAGGTTAGCTTTTCTAAAGTCATTGATCGAACTAAAGGTACTTTGGATTACATTCATTCAGACCTTTGGGGTCCCTCTCGAATTCCTTCCAAGGAGGACATTTTTATATGTTGACCATTATTGATGATTTCTCAAGAAAACACTGGGTTTATTTTATCAAAAATAAAAGTGAAGCATTTTCCATATTAAAAGAATGGAAAATTTTAATTGAGAACCAGACAAGTAAAAAGGTCAAAAGATTGAGAACTGACAATGGTCTTGAGTTTTGTTCAAATTAATTCAATGATTTATGCAAGAAGGAAGGTATTGCTAGGCACCCCACAATTCCAGGTACTCCACGGAAAGATGGAGTTGCAGAAAGAATGAACAAAACTATTCTGGAGAGAGTTCGTTGCATGCTCTCTCATTCTGGCTTGGGAAAAGGTTTTTGGGCTGAAGCGACAATGACAACATGTTACTTGATAAACCGCTCCCCCAACAAATCACTTGACAACAACATTCCAGAAGAAGTTTGGTCAGGTAAACCTGTTGATTATTCTAATTTTAGAATATTTGGTTGTCCTGCTTATTCTCATGTAAATGAGGAAAAATTGGAGCCTCGAGCGAAGAAATGCATTTTCTTAGGTTACCGTGTAGGTGTTAAAGGTTATCTTTTATATAACCCTGAGATTGGTAAAACATTTTACAGTCGAAATGTAACCTTTAATGAAAATGCTATGCTATCTTCTGGAAAAGATACTGTTGTTTCCTCTACTAGTACAGGTGATGAAGAGAGTACTAGAGAGAAGGTGGAGATTGAGTTTGAAGCTCACGAGGAAAATGTCCCTAATTCCTCTACTCAACCTCCTGATGATCAAACCACTATGAGCAATGATGCCATTGAATATGTGAGTCCACAACAACAACATCGACCACGACAACGAGGTTTGCCAGAACCTTGAATGATGACTCAGCAGCTTCCAGAACATAGACCAAAGAGGCAGACTCAAAGACTCATAGGAAATTCAGCTAATGTTGCTTATGCGTTGCTTGCTGCACAAGAGATTGATGAGGATGGTGAGCCTAAAAATTATTTTGTGGCTATTTCTTGTGCAGATTCAACTAAATGGATTGTTGCGATGTAAGAGGAGGTCGAGAGTCTGCATAAGAATGAAACTTGGGATCTGGTAAAGCTGCCTGAAGGAAAACGAGCTGTAAATTGCAAATGGATTTATAAGAGAAAGGAAGGTATCCCTGGCATTGAGAATGCAAGATACAAAGCAAGATTTGTTGTCAAAGGTTTCCATCAGCAGGAAGGTATTGACTTCAATGAGGTATCACTACAAGAAAGTTCGAAATTAGGGACGGATATAATCCGTCCCTAATTTAGGGACGAATCGGCTCTTTTAGGGACGAATTAGGGACGGATAGGCCTATCCGTCCCTAATCCGTCCCTAATTAGGGACGGATTATATAAACCGTCCCTAATTCGTCCTTAATTAGGGACGGATTATATAAACCGTCCCTAATCCGTCCCTGTTTTAGGGACGGATTTTTTTATCCGTCCCTAAAACTGTTGACCAGAATAAAAAAAAAAAAAATAGTTTTAGGGACGGATAAATATCAGTCCCTAACATTAAAGACGGCTTAGGGACGGATAAATATCCGTCCCTAAAACTGTATCATCTTCACACACACGGGGGGAAGCAGTATCATTTCCATTGCTTGATTCTTTCTTCCTTTCTTTCCCCCAATTCGTCCCAAGCATTTTCCGGCCATTTCTCGACGATTCCGGCCAATCTTGGTCTCGTTTCGAAGCTCGTCGGACAAGGAGCTCGGATTGTGCATCAATTTCAACTTTCATCCGCTATTTTTCCCAAAATTGAAGGTATTTTGGCTAAAACCCTTATTTTTTAAATTTTGGGAATTTTATGAATTTCGACTAGTTTGATCAATTGTATGTTTATAGGAAGTATGTAGTATATAATTTAGCTTATATTACGTATTGGGTTAGCTTTGAGATGTGCAATTGATATATTTATTGTGAAATTGGATTGCTAGTATGATGTTACTATGATTGTAAGTGTGTAGGGTATTTACTTAGCTATTTTCGTATACGTACTAGGATTATGAAGATTTAATTGTGTGTTTGGAGACAATTTGGTGATTTTGGTGATTTTAATATAATTTTGGAGTACTAACATAAAAACAATCAATAATATTTTCATCTACAATTTGTAATGTTAATAGATATATGGAAGTTTAACTACTAGAAAATTGAATTGTAATCGTAAAATGCATGTAATTCATTACAAATTGTTACCGTATCATAATTAAAAATGTAATTGTAATTGTAATTCATTACCAATTGTTACCGTTTTCATGATTCTCAGAAAACCAACCATGGCTAGCAGGCAACACCTGACAAGAAGCCATCCCAATCCCCTCAATCGTAACCGTCTCCAAGAACTTGTTATTCTTCAAGTCGAACCACATAAATTTATCTTCATGCCTAATCACAACTTGCTCTTTGCTCTGCACATAAGCTACAGGATGAATCATCAAATGATCCCTAAATGACATCGGCTGAGGGATATTCTTCTTGGCCAGTGTTATCAACTTATTCCATCCTTTGCCATTTCTGGTTTCGCAATCCTTCCAAATCCATAGATTCCAAGTGTCTTGAGCTTGAAGCGGTGAGGTGGACACAGGAAGTGTGATCTCAGTGCTAAGATGAAGTGAAATTATGAATTTCAGCTGGCCTTTTATAAGCCAATAAAAGGCGTCATTAGCAAAAACAGGACAAGTGCAGGATGAAACACTCATGGGGAAATCCACAATATTATGCCAAGCTTGGGATTTTAGTCTTCTTGACGTGTTAAATGTATATGTTTTACATGCATTTCAGCTTATCTTTCTTACTACAACTTGTTATATATTCTTTATTAAGTGTCTATTATATATGTTTTACCTGTCAATTCATCTCGTCTTTCTTACTAACACTTGTTGTATGAATTTGCAGATGTCGAGGCATAGGAGGTCCACATACCGTCCACCGGCCAATAGTGGTACTAGTGGTGGTCCTGATGCGGGTAGCCCTTCGGGGGGCTATGACATTGGCGGGAGTTCACAGTCACAGGTTCCTGAGACTCCCACTGGCTCGAGCGTGGGGACGTCACCCATGTTTGCTGACTTATCCTCCGACGGGTGTCCCTACACCGTTCTGACACCCGGTGCTAGTTGGAATGGGAAGCCGGTTTTGTTCCCGAACGGGAAGAAGTAAGTATTATGCATTTGTAGAACATAACTTCAGATAATTACTAAATGTTACATGAATATACTAATAATGTTTGTTTCATGTCTATCTCATTTGTAACAGACTTTGGCCACCGGGTGCCTCCGAAAATCTTGGTAAGATTATAAGACTTCGGAGGGAGAAGCCGGGTGAAGGAGGGGAGAAGTGGTCTACGCTCCCGGAGAGAATGAAGCATCATTATTTTGATGAGATGCCGGTAAGCTTAAATGTTACAAAGCTTTATCCATGTTCTTTGACTTGTTGTGCTGATTGAGTGGTATGTTAGCCACTGTACTTGGGTGATATGTTAGTCATCATTGTGTTAGTAAATTTTAGGACAATTTGAGTGGTATGTTAGCCACTGTACTTGGGTGATATGTTCGTCACAATTACTGAACTTGTTGTGCTGATTGAGTGGTATGTTAGCCACTGTACTTGGGTGATATGTTAGTCACCATTACTGAACTTGTTGTGCTGATTTCGTGGTATGTTAGCCACTGTACTTGGGTGATATGTTAGTCACCATTGTGTTAGTAAATTTTAGGACAATTTGAGTGGTATGTTAGCCACTGTACTTGGGTGATATGTTAGTCACCATTATTGAACTTGTTGTGCTGATTTCGTGGTATGTTAGCCACTGTACTTGGGTGATATGTTAGTCACCATTGTGTTAGTAAATTTTAGGACAATTTGAGTGGTATGTTAGCCACTGTAATTGAGTGATATGTTAGTCACTGTTCTTTCACACTGTGTTGATTGAGTGGTATGTTAGCCACTGTACTTGGGTGATATGTTAGTCACCATTACTGAACTTGTTGTACTGATTTCGTGGTATGTTAGCCACTGTACTTGGGTGATATGTTAGTCACCATTACTGAACTTGTTGTGCTGATTGAGTGGTATGTTAGCCACTGTACTTGTGTTTACTTTAAATTCCAGCTTTCATTAATCTATTTGGGCTTGCTACTTATGGAAATGTTATAGAAACTCTACTTCATTCCCAATGCCCTCATTCCCCAACTGTGGCCTGTTTTCGAGACTGTTGGGTCAGAGTGTTATAAGAGGATGGTTTGTAACATGAAAGCATCTGGGGTAAAGCCGCAGTGGATGGGGGATGAAGAGTGGGCACTTTGGCAGGTTTACTGGAGAGATCCACTTGTCATGGACATGGCGGCGAAGAACAGAGCGAACCGGTTGACTGAGCCGCGAGATGGTACAGGCACCTCCAGGCATCATTATGGGTCATGGTATTACTGACCGCCGGATGTCGATTAGTATATATGTTATTTCGACTTGCAATATGATTTGTACTTATGTTTTTGCTTTCATTTCTAACAACTTTCTACTTGTTTGCATGTTCTTGACTCCATGCCGGGAGCCCTCGCTCTTCACCACTTCAAGAAGGCAAAAATGAAGAATGGCATGTGGACTGATCCTAGGGCCGAGCAAATTGGGGTATGTTTCTTTGTTAAGGTTCACATTTTTATTTGTGTATATTATGGCTAGAGTGTATCTTCCTAAAACTGTATCTCATTTCGTATGCACTACACTATTGCAGACTGAGGTGGAGCGGATTATGGAGGAGAGGATGATCGATGGTCATGAACTCACAATTCGAGAGCAGGACCAAATATTCTTCCAAGTTAATCCGATGGACGCTAAGGGTCGAGTGTATGGGCTCGGCAGTTTGGGCCCTTCATTGACACCCGGTGGTAGCTTCTCCGTGTCGCAGCAGGCATCCTCATCACGTGAAAATTTCTACACTCAAGAGCAGGTGAATGAGCTGATGAATCCTCTCAAGCAAACGATTGATCAACTTCTAGAGCAGCAAGCTCATATCACTCGTCGGATGGATGAGATGGCACAACAGATGTTCGCTGCGAACCAACAACCACCGCCTCCTCCCGGTTCTTAGATGCTCATGTACTTACGTTGTTCTAGATACATACTTTTCACACTATTCAACTTATTCGGATATTTAGTCTTTTGTTCGGATATTTTATCGAATCTCTATTTTAATTAATGCAATTTTATCACTTTCGGGTATATTATCTACGACTACATTGTAAAACAGGTGAAATGTAAAAAACATAAAAAAAAAAAAATTAAAAAAAACAGTTTAGGGACGGATATTATCCGTCCCTAAACCATCCCGTTGATTAGGGACGGATTTATCCGTCTCTAACCTTAGAGACGGATTAGGGACGGATAAATCCATCTCTAAGGTTAGGGACGGATAAATCCGTCCCTAATGGTCACAGCCATTAGAGACGGATATTATCCGTCTCTAATGGTGTTTGACATTTATCCGTCCCTAGTTAGGGACGGATAATATATCCGTCCCTAAACGGTTAGAGACGCCCGTCTTAAGTACGGGCGTCCCTATCCATCCCTAATCCGTCACTAACGGATTAGGGACGAATCGGCAAGGGTTTAGGGACGAATAAATCCGTCCCTAAACCTGATTTTTTTTGTAGTGTATTTTCTCATGTCGTTCGTCATACCTCTATTCGTGTCTTGCTTGCTCTAGTTGTTTTGCATGATTTGGAGTTGGAGCAGTTAGATTAGAAAACTGCTGTTCTACACGGAAATCTTGAGGAAGAGATTTACATCCACCAGCCTGAGGGATTCGCAGATCCTGGCAAAGATGACTTTGTTTTCCGTTTGAAGAAATCTCTTTATGGATTGAAGAAGTCTCCGAGACTGTGGTATAAGAGGTTTGACTCGTTCATGCTTGGACATGGCTACTCTAGAAATAGTTATGATAACTGTGCTTATTTTCAGAAATTATCTGATGGGTCTTTCATTTACTTGTTGCTTTATGCCGATGACATGTTAATTGCTGCACGTGATAAATCTTTTGTCAACAAGTTAAAATCACAAGTAAGCAGTGAATTTGATATGAAAGACTTAGGTCCAGCTAAGAAAATTCTTGGGATGGATATTAGCCGGGATCGTCATGCAGGAAAGCTTTTTCTTTCTCAAAAAAAGTATGGTTTGAAAATGCTTGACAGATTCAATATGGAAGATTGTAAACCTGTTAGTATTCCACTTGCTGCACATTTCAAGTTATCATCTGAACAGTGTCCACAAATAGACGAATGCAAAAAGCGCATGTCGGATGTTCCGTTCTCTAATTCCGTTGGAAGTCTCATGTATGTCATGGTGTGCACAAGGCCGGATCTAGCCTATGTTGTTAGTGTTGTTAGCATATTCATGCACAATCCATGCAAGGCGCATTGGGAAGCCGTGAAATGGATCTTTCGTTATCTGAAGGGTTCTTCTGACATTGGTTTGGTATTTGATATCCAAAGAGCTGATCCCGGAGGTGTATTTGGTTATGTTGACGCCGATTACGGTGGTGACTTAGACCGGAAAAGGTCACTTTCAGCCTATCTCTTTACACTTTGTGGTTCTACCATTAGTTAGTATTCTTCACTTCAAGCCATTACGGCTTTGTCAACCACTAAAGCAGAATATATTGCTACTATCCGAGGCTTGGTAAGCGAACTTGGTTTACAACAAGACATTCTTGTTGTGTTTTGCGACAGTCAAAGTGTTGTTCACTTGACCAGGAATAGCAAGTATGATTCAAAGACTAAGCACATTGATATAAAGTACCACTTTATTCGAGATATTGTTAATGCAGGTGATCTTAATGTTGAGAAGATTCATACGACTGAAAATCCTGCGGATATGCTTACCAAGCCCCTTCAACCAGCGAAGTTCGATCATTGCCTGAACTTAGCTGGCATCATTCACACTTGAGCAAGGCTCCCATAGCGAAGAGAGCATCTCCCAAAATTGGTCAAGGTGGAGATTTGTTGGCCGGTGCATTTACATGCACATGTGTGACCAATTTTTGATCTAAATTAAAATGTGTTCAAGATGTTAAGTGTGTTCATGGTGGAAGTTAAATGTGCTTATATGGAGTCTAACCTTTCACACTTTCAAGTCTTCCATGGATGGCAAGAGGCCTTCTCCAGGTGTTCCCTTTAAATATCGCAATACTCTGTGCACAGCTGCAAGATGTAAGTCTGTTGGTGCACACATGAATTGTCTTAAAACCTGTACACTAAAATAAATATCAGGCCTGGTTACAGTCAAATATAATAATCTCCCAACAATTTTCCTATACTGTGTAGGATCTGATAAAGGAACACCTTTATCTTTAGAGAGTTTAAGTGTAGAATCCATATTGGTTTAGCTCTCATATAACCTGTACTGTCAAGGATATCTAATGTATACTTTCTCTGAGAAAGTACAAGCCCTTCAGAAGATCTAGCAACCTCAATACCAAGAATATATCTCAGCTCACCAAGATCTTTTATTGTAAATCTGTCATGTAAATAATTTTTAACTGCAAGAATCTCATTTAAATTAGTACCAGATAATATAATATCATCTACATAAACTAATAAACAAGTAAAAGAGGAATCTGTAGATTTTGTAAATAAAGAAAAATCTGCAACTGATTGAACATAACCAAAATCAACAAGTGAATCTGCAAGCTTATTAAACCATTGCCTGCTTGCTTGTTTGAGGCCATACAAGCTCTTTATCAGTATACAAACTTTACCATTTGTTTCCAGTCCTGGAGGTGGAGTCATATATACTTCCTCATTAAGATCACCATGCAAGAAGGCATTGTTTACATCCAACTGATGTAAATACCAATCCTGTGAAGCTGCAATGGCTAAAAGCAATTTGACAGTGGTTAACTTTATAACTGGGGAAAATGTGTCATAATAATCTAACCCCTCTTCTTGTGTGTAACCTTTTGCCCCTAGTCTTGCTTTGTATCTCTCCAGAGTACCATCAGCTTTCAGTTTAACTTTAAAAACCCATTTACAATCTATAGTATGCTTACCAGCAGGCAACTCTATAAGTGTCCATGTGTTTGTCTTATTGAGTGCTTCCAGCTCCGTATCCATGGCTTCTTGCCATTCAGGATGATGAGCTGCTTGCCTATAGGTTTTAGGCTCAGGTAAACAAGTTAATGTAGTAGTAAAACACTTATAAGAGCCTTGTAACTGAGTAGAAGACAAATAATTTGCAATATCATAATGATACTTATTATTTTTACTTATAGTGCAATGAGCATTAGAAGACTGAGGAAAATTAAGAGATGGATGGATAGAATATTTATACACATTCCAGTGAGATGGATTCTGCCTTGATCTACTAGATCTCCTCACACCATGATCATGATCTGCAACATCATTATCTTGTTGTAAACCAGGTACCTCGGATTCTGTAACAGTTGTGTTACTAATTACATCCTCATCTGTATCATGTAATAAAATATCAGTATTGTTAGAAGTATTATGTAAAGTATATGTATCATGCTCATTATTATTTATAGCATTATCAACACCTGGTGTAGAATTACCATTATTGATAAAATAGCTATTAAGATGTTCTGTAAGTGATTCACCATGTGATGAAGTTTCAGAGATGTATTTTGCAAATGGAAAAATGTTTTCATGAAAAGTAACATCTCTAGAAACAAACACTTGATGAGAATCCAGATCATAAAGTTTATAACCTTTATAACCTAATGGATATTCCTGAAACACACACTTAATTGCTCTTTTATCAAACTTAGTCCTGTGAGTTTGTAGAGATGCTGCAAAAGCAAGACATCCAAATGCTTTAAGATGATTGAAGTTAGGTTTAGTTTGAAAAAGAACTTCAAAAGGACTTTTATTAATTAACACAGGTGTTCGTAACCTATTTATAATGTGCACAGCAGTAAGCACACAATCAGACCAAAATTTTAAAGGTAAGCAAGATTGAAATAGTAGTGATCTAGCCACTTGTATGATATGCTGGTGTTTTCTCTCAACCCTAGCATTTTGCTGAGGTGTTTGCACACATGAACATTGATGAATAATCCCTTTATCTGCATAAAAAGAGTTAAACAAAAACTCCATGCCATTATCAGTTCTAATAATCTTAATCTTTTTATCAAACTGTGTATGTATCATCTCATAAAAAGCCTGTATGTGAATCCTTGTCTCAGACTTGTGTTTCATCATATATAACCAAGTACATCGAGAGTGATCATCAACTATGGTAAGAAAATAAGAATGACCAGTATAAGATTGAGTGAAGAATGGCCCCCAAATATCCATGTGTACAAGATCAAAACAATTATCAGCAAGATTAGTACTGTCAGGGAATTTCAATCTTTTAAAAACTGCAAATTTGCATACATCACAAGGAGTATCAGGACATGAAACTTTACAAGGAATTTGAGAAATTGTTGACATTTTAGCAAAAGGTACATGTCCTAATCTTTTGTGCCAGAGTACAGATTCAGAAATGCTGGAAACATTTGCAGAAAAATGGAAAGCAAATTTATCATTTCTAACAGACATAGGTAAATCTTGAACTTGCAAATTGAGTTGATATAATCCTTGTTGTGCTTTAGACCATCCAATGATTCTGTTGGAACTTTAGTCCTGCAAAACACAATAATTAGATCCAAACTTCACAATAAATTTGTTAAGAGCTGTGTAACTAGACACAAAAAATAGGTTAAAGCTAAAATCACGTGCATATAATACATTATGCAATACTATATCAGGACTTAATTGAACAGTTCCAATATAACTTGCATTAGTAAAATCACCTGTAGGTAACTGTATAGAAACATTAATAGAGAGAGGAGGAGTAGAATATGAAGATAAAGAACATGTCATATGATCACTGGCACCAGTGTCAATGATCCAACCATTTTTCTTCTGAGTGAAAGAAGCTAATGATGCTATATTGTAAGCTACATTACCAACTTTATTGTGTAAATTACCTCTCAGAATACCTGTATTGGTTGAACCTTGATTGACAGATGAAGCTGGAGTTACAGACTGTGTTATTGCAGCATTAGCATGAGCAATATATGATGCATCATTAGTATCCACATCAGTAGGCTTAAGCTGCATGAATTTGAGAAAGCTCTCATATACATCAGGTGGACAAGCATTTGTGCTATCACTATTATCACCAGAATTCTCAGGCTGAGTAGACTGAGCAACCAAATGTGCAGATGCTTTTCCTGAAGCCTTCATTGACTTAGCACCTTTCCAATTTGGTGGAAAACCAATCAACTGATAACACCTCTCTCTAGTATGACCATTCAGACCACAGTTAGAACATTTCATTGGCTTCTTAACATCCTTCTTATAAGCTGCAAATTTAGCCATGAAAGCCATTGCTTCATCTCTACTACAGCCACCAAACATAGCCATAGAGTCATTAGGAGATAAAGTCCTCTGACTCTCTTCTTGTAATAACAAAGCATACACCTTAGTCAATGGTGGAATTGGCTGCATTGAGATAATCTGACTACGCAAATTTGAGTAACTCTCATTCAACCCCACAAGAAACTTAATCACTGCATCTCTTTGTTGTGAAACAGCTACACCACTCGGCAAATTGCAAGTGCATTTACCACACTCACATGTAGGAACAAACTTGTAAACAATATACTCTTCCCAAAGACTCTTAAAACTATTATAGTAAGTAATAAGATTCTGAGAACCCTGGGAAATACGAGTCATCTGTTGCTCTAACTGAAAGATACGCGTTCCATCACTCTTTAAGTATTGCATATGCAATTCATCCCGAAAATCCTTAGCAATCTTGAAAGATAACAACGTCTTACGCACATCAGGTGCCACTGAATACATCAACCAAGATAACAATAACGCATTCACACGCGTCCAAGCAGCAAACATAATACTATCAGTAGAAGGCGGAATAGTAACAGAACCATCCAAAAAACCCCATCTTACTTTTGATAGTTAACCTTACGTAACTGATTTCTTCCAAGCTTCGAAATTATCACCTGTAAATGTCTCAAAAATAACCTTACAACCAGGATGATCTGCAGGATGAATGAAATAGACACAATTCGGATCTTCATTAGGACTGGAGAACACCTCCTTGTTCCACTGAACCGCCATTAGAACGAATTATGAAGAATTATCCTCAAGAAGCTTATAATAACCGTCAATAACCAACAATCGAACAGAATTTGATCAACAATCGATCAAATTAACAACAATACACAGCGGAATCAACGAAAGGAATCGGTTTCGGTGAATGATACCATATTGAATTATGAAAACTGTATAAATCGAAGTGTTTGAATATACAAACTGTCAAATTGACAAAACGAAGCTACAGATCAAAGAAAGAAGAAGAATCAGAGAAGAAGAGAGAAAAAATGAAAAGTAGTTAAGAAAGCTCTGTTCAACTAACTTATATAATCGTTAGTTAACAGAGTACAACCCTCTAAGCAAAAAGTACAACATAAGGTTTAATATTAATTTTGTCTTCAAGGCCGCCATCTTTTTGATTTCTTCAATTGAGCCCTCCGGTGTTTATGAATTTTTTCAATCAACTCTGTATTAATTGCATCTTGATACAAAAACTTGTAACTTATATTATACAAGTTTTTGTATAACCTTCTTTAGGAGGCGAGGTGAAGATTACCGGACCTGTTGGAAAAGAGATGCTCATGCCGAAGGACCCTAATGCTACTGTCATTATGGTACAATAAAATCACAAAAAGCTGTCTTACCAATTTCCATACACAAGATATGCAGTTTACTGCATTCTCTGACATGTAAAGTTTGAGTATTTATCTAAATCAGGAATTTATTTTTGTAGCTTGCAACTGGAACTGGAATTGCTCCTTTCCGGTCATTCTTATGGAAAATGTTTTTTGAGAAGCATGAAGACTACAAGGTAAGAACGAAATTCTCCTTTTTGTGATTACCGAACAGAAGTACATGACTCGGTGATAAAAGAAAAATGCGAAGGATAGCTTCAATGTAGATGGTTCAGTATCGTTGCTAAACGTGTATTAGTTTTCTTCTCAAGACTGTAACATGTTGGGGAAATTAGGTTAAGCTTGAATCTTTGTTGCTCGACTCTGTATCCTACCTGATCTTTACCCATGTAAAGACGACATTTTTTTTTTTTTGATTTGTCATAATGGTAATTTAAAAAACTTGGATGTTCGTGTTGCAGTTCAATGGCTTAGCATGGCTATTCTTGGGTGTCCCCACAAGCAGCTCATTGCTCTACAAGGAGGTATGTTGATGAACTTCCTTTATTAAACAATATAATAAGTCTCAATATGTCCTGTTAAAGTGTCATTTCACTTTAACAATTTGTTTAGCACTTCTTCTATATTCTTCAGCCACCGGCTACAAAGAAACGCTATTCCAATTTTCCTCCGCTCACACCACACGCATCACCCCTTCTGCTATCCGAGCCGCCGTTTTCGCATGAACCACGCAAATCCATCTGTCGATATAGAACCGTTGTGTGTGTTCGATTCAGACAACTGTTCACCTACACCTTATCGCGACTATAAAACTATGGGCATGTTTTTCGCTCAATTGAATTATTCAATTTCACAACAGTCCTCAACAACGATTGTTTCATCAATGTTTTTCAGGTATGTAAATATAATTTAGTAATTGCGAGTTTTTGTGAGTAGCTTCTTCCAAACTTCATGCGCTTGATTGATGCATGTTTGTTCAGTTTCTATAGATTTTGCTATAACAACAATCGGGATCAATGTTATGTTGATGGGAATTGGTTTATTTATTAGGAGGAGGTGAAATTATGTCAGCCGTTTATGTGAATTTGTTTGGATTGTAACCCTTGGGGTCGGTCCGATTAACCTCTGTTTCAGTTTCTTCTCGCATTCATCTTCTTCTTCTGGTTTCCGGTTTGTTTACTAACTAATTGGAATTTAACTTTTTTTTTTCTTTTGTGATTTTTAAATTGCATTTGTCTCCCTTTCCAAGCACAGTAATAGTTGTTGTGGAATGCCATAAACTTAGTTCACTTAAATTTTGATGCAACAAGCAAGACTAGAGGAATTAGTGACTTTCTTTAATAACCTTGTCTATTCTGGTTACTGTAAATTATATGGCAGAGATTGTCTGTAAAGAGTGAATAGTGTTGGGATCAGTTTGTCTAAATCAAGCAGATTTTGTTTGTGCGGATCAAGCCGTTCATGTATCCTGGAAGCCACACAATTCTTTCGGAATTTCAGGTTTGTACAATCCACCAGGCTTCTTACTGGATATTCTAGGATATGCATCTTCTCTATTGGATGGACATAGAACAAATAATCACAAATATAATCTCATTCATGTTTTACAATATGGTTGCCAAACTTGTAACATTTATCACCCATCATGCTTATATAGCATATTTGCTATAATAGGATCTGGTTTTGGCTTGAGTGGATATAACTGACAATGAAGGTTATCTCTGATATGCAAGTTTTTTTTTTTTTGTTCAACATTTCAGTTTGTACTTCACAATTTCTTCCTTTCTACTGCTCCTGTCTAAAAGACTTTTTTATTTCGATCGACTCTACTTTTTGACCTAGTGAAGTAGCCATCTGCATACCTAAATCTAAGTGGGATGTTACAGCCTTGTGTTCATTTGAACAACTGAGAAATGGAATTAATTTATTGATCTCCCTTCGATGGAGTCTTGCAAAGATTTTTTACAGGGATTAAGATTTCTTTAGATGTCTCCAGGATATATTTTTGGTACTTTCCTTTGCATTTCATTAGTCATAGTATGGGGTATTATATTTAACACTTACCTGCGCTGGTATTTTATGGATCAAATGAAAGATGTAAACAATTGTCGCTCTTGTTTGATTTTGTTATTTGAGGTAAGGAGAGCCTGGTTAGGTAAATAATGTTGTGTGAAGGCTTATTTAGCTATCTTCTCCATGGGATACTGCCAACCAAGATTTAATAAGCCTTTTTCTTACTCAATGTCCTCACTTTATTATAGATCGTAACATAACTTTGTTATGGTGACGATCTCTTATTATAGCTTAACAGGCTTGGGAGGTTCAACAAACGTATTTGTGACATAAAAGATTCATAAAAGATTCAAACAACTTAGTTTTTGTTTTTTCTAAAAACTGTAGGACCAAAAATTCCTGGCAAATAATAAACAGATAGGGAGACAGAGGGTCTCCTTGTCTGATACCTCTGGTGGGCTTCCATTTGTTAGAAAGTTGTTGATTGACTTTAACTTGCATAGTGCAAGAACTTATGCAAGAGAAAACAAGTTTGATAAACTGAGGACTGAACTGGAACTTTTTTAGGGCAAAAAGGATAAAATCCCATTCAAGTCTATCATAAGCCTTTTCGATGTCAAGTTTCAAAGCCATAAAATGATTTCTTGCGGATTTTTTCTTTTTTCCCATGGTATGAAGCATTTCATGTGCTATCATAATATTATCACTTATCTGGCGTCCTGGAACGAACGCATTTTGAAAAGGGGAAATTATAGTATTTAAAAGAGGTCTAAGCCTGTTAACTAGGATTTTTGAAAGGATTTTAGAGCTAACATTGCAAAGACTTAAAGGTCTAAACTCCGAGGGTCTGCTTGAGTTTGTTTTTTTAGGAATCAAGACTAAGATGGTATCATTTTGTCCTGGTTCTATGGTACCATCATTAAAAAATGAATTGACCATTTGAACAATTTGAGGTTTCAAACTTTCCCATTGAGAAATGAAAAATTTGCTATTTAGTCCATCAGGACCAGGTGCTTTATCATATCCGATTGTTTTGAGTGCATTCCAGATTTCAATTTCTGGAACTGGTGCAATTAGATCCCGATTTTGTTCGGATGTTAGAGTCGGAGTTTGTAAATCCAAAAAAGGGTCTAACACCGTGTTTTGAGTTTGTGCTTGATTTTTGAAGAAATTGAAAAAAATTTCAACCATTTTGTCTTGGTCAAGGATCCAATCTCCCGACTCATTTTTTATTCCATGTATAAAAATTTTCCTGTTTTGATGAGATGCATACGCATGAAAAAATTTGCTATTTAGAAATGCATATTGATATATAGTTAGAAATGCATATTGATACAGGAAATTATCTGAGGTCTAGCAGAGTCGCAGTAGAGCGTGTTCTCCGATCTGATTGAGCATTAGTCCATTGCTTTATGATACATGGTCTAATAAAAACATATGAAATAATATCGGCACTATTTAACTTTGGAATTTCCAATATCAAATCAAGTATTCTCAAAAAATATATATATGTATATCAAATCAAGCGACCTGTCAGGATTAAAATTGCTATTTTTATCAATTTTTATTAATACTTTATAAAAATGAGTAAGTCCCCTGAGAGACAGTCTCTAAATAATTTATGTAAATACAGGACTATATTGTCAAGAAAATCAACGATGTTATTGATCAAAATGCCGCCTATGTTCTCAACATCGCTGTTTTTTCATATTACAACAAAACTTATTTCGTTAACAATATAGATGTTTTGATTAATAACATTGATGATTTTATTAAGAACATAGGCCGTATTTAGATAAGTTATCTAGAGACCGTCTCTCATGAGACTTTGTGTATAAAAATAGTCATTTAAACAGTTATTAATAAATGAATGAAGTAAAATTAGTGCACAGGAAAATGTGGTGAAAAATGCATACTTTTAGTGAGAAATGTCTAATTTATGTATAAAGATAATAATTTTTATTATTTGATAGGTGTGGATTAGTTTACTATTTTAGTATGAAGTTATATATGGTTTGATTAGAAATGCAAATGTATAAAGTTGTATAAGGTTAGGTAGGGCGATGGGAGGACTGTTGGTACATTAATGTCATAGTCCATAAATGGCCACTAGGAAATCCACTCCCTGCCAAAAGAAAGATAATGTCAATACTCTGTTTTCGAACTCTCTGCATCATTTCATATTTATGCTGCTGCTGCTTCTTATTCTTGTTCTACTAGATCACTACTCCAGTCGCATGCTCGAACAATGAAACCGATTTTGAAGCACTTGTTGCATTCAAGAAATCCATACATGATGATCCACCGGGGGCACTAAACTCGTGGAATGGAACACTACACTTTTGTGAATGGGAAGGCGTTCTTAGGCTAATGGATATTGCAAATGAGAGTCAAATACTTGGTGATCCTTACTCTAACAAGCAGATGGTGTTTAAGGCTCTTAGAACTCTATCTAAGCGTTATGAGATGAAAAGAATTGCTATTGAAACTGCTAATAATTTGTCGACTATGGACTTGCAAACGTTGATGAACATACTTTTGAATTATGAAATTTCTATGGCTGATCCACCACCTAGTACTGATAGAAACAAAAGTGTTGCTCTTCAAACAAAAGCAACTGAAGTGTCTGATGATGAATTTGATGAAGAAACTATTGACAATAAAGTTCTTAATGCTATTGTTAAACGTTTTAAGAAAAGCAGTTTCAAGGACAAATTCAAAGCAGGTTCAAGTAATAATTCCTCTAGATCAGTAGTAAGGCCTGCCTACAAGAAACCTTCTACCGAAGAAGCTGACCAACTAAAGAAAAGAAAGTGTTTTGCATGTGAAGGATATGGTCACTTTGCTACTGAATGTGCCAATACTCTTCGTAACAAGGGAGGTGCTTATTGGGTCTGTGTAAGTAAAGATAATGCAGGTACTGAAGATGATGAAGATGCATTCCAAGAAGATAATATTCAGAATTCAGCCCTACGATCTTCAGTTCTACTGGATGAAGATTATGATGCATGGTGTTCCGAAAACACTGAAGATGCACATGAAGCTTTCTTTGCAGATTTTCCAAATTCTGTGTGTCTTGAGAACACTTATGATGAGATTTTTGATGAGGATACTAACTTCTTATGTATGAGTGGTAGTATTGATCTTAATGAAGGTACAGGTACCGAATCAGAAGATGAATCATGCAATGATGAAATAATGGAGGAACTGAAGAGCATCTATGCTGATCTCATTGATGAATGGAAGAAGGCTATCAAGAATGCCAAAGATCTCAAGAAGGAGAACAAGTATCTCAAAGTTACAGTCGCTCGTCTGGAAGCTACACTAACTCAAAAAGAGGCTGAACTTGAAAAGGCGCATTCAAGGTTAGTAAAGCATGAACTTACCTTTGCCAAGATTAATTCTGGTACATCAAAACTTGATGAAATACTCTGTGTTGGTAATGAAGGAACTACTGGTCTTGGTTATCATAAACCTGTTGATAAATTGTTGCCTAAATCTAAATCTGGGTTGGTTTTTCCTACTGGACCAATTTTTGTCAAAGCTAAAGAAACCATTGAGAAATCTTTACAAAACCAAAAGAAGGTGTTTATTTGTGAAAATTGCTCAAAACAAGGACATATTAAGCCTTTCTGTTTTAAGAAGTTTAAGAAACCCATCAACTCTGACGACAGTGTTGCCAAGACACTCACTTATCACAGTAACAAAGAAAACAGGGAATCCAGTGTTGTCACAACACCTGTTCCTGATACTGAAAAGGAGAAATCTGTGAAGAGTGTCTCAACAACATCTGGAATCAGAGTCTCTGCTAAGAAAAGGGACAACAAATTGAAACAGGTTTGGAAAGTCAAGACCAAGATACTTAGCACAGTTGTTTTCACAGTCTTGAAAACTAATCCTGCAGGTGCATGGTACTTTGACAGTGGTTGCTCTCGTCATATGACTGGAGAAAAGTCACATCTTAGTGATTTTGTGAAACTAACCACAGGTACTGTAACTTATGGCGGTGGGATCAAAGGCAAAATAATTGGTAAAGGAGTACTGAATCTCCCTGGACTTCTTCCTTTAAAAGGAGTTTTACTAGTACAAGGGTTGATGGCAAATTTAATTAGCATTAGTCAACTATGTGATGATAATCTAATGGTACTGTTTAGTAAGAACACTTGTGAGGTGTTCGATTCTGGAAACCGTTACATTATGACAGGGACCAGGTCCAAGGACAATTACTACGTGGTGAACAACCAAGTTAAATGCAATCAAGCTAAATTGAATGATGCAGTACTCTGGCACAAAAGACTTGGACATGTCAACTACAGAAACCTAGAGAAGTTGATCAAGATTGACGCAGTTCGAGGACTTCCAAAGATGAGTAGTCCAGGGAAGATAGTATGTGAGGATTGCCTCAAAGGGAAACAAACTAATGCTCCTCACAGCCCTGTTCTTACAGATGGACAATACGTCGGTACTAGTAAGTGTTTCCAACTACTCCATATGGACCTAATGGGTCCAGTAGAGGTTGAGAGTTTTGGAGGTAAAAGATATGCTTATGTGATTGTTGATGATTTTTCTCGTTATTCTTGGGTTAAATTTCTTAAAGAAATCAGAAACATTTGGTGTGTTCAAAACACTACATGCTAGTATAGTTAATCTATATGGTGCGTCAGTCCTTCGTATCAGATCAGATCATGGAACTGAATTTGAGAATAGGCTTTTTGCTGATTTTTGTGATAAAAATGGAATCTTTCATGAGTACTCTGCTCCTAAAATGCCTCAGCAAAATGGCATAGCTGAACGTAAGAATAGGACCTTGAAAGAAATGGCTAAGGTAATGTTGAACTCTATGAATGTGTTTAAACGGCTCTGGGCTGAAGCCTTAAACACTGCATGTTATCTGACAAATAGAGTCTATCTTAGGCCAGGTACAACCAAAACTCCCTATGAGTTTCTCAAAGACAAGAAGCTAAACGTTTCAAATCTTCGTGTGTTTGGATGCACTTGCTACATCTTAAATGATAGGGACAAATTAACTAAATTTGATCCTAAGAGTGAAAAGGGAATCTTCGTTGGCTATTCCATAAACATTCATGCATATAGGATCTACGTCCCAGTACGCAGAACTATTATGGAATCAGTTAATGTTGTCTTTGATGATTGTGCTAGTGATGCAGAAACACAGGTTGAAGAAGAACCGTATAGTGTTGAGAAAACACCAACTGTTATCTTACCCAGTGTGTCCAACACACCAGAAGTAACTCAAGTTCCTGATCAAACTAATGAACAGGCTAATAGTGGGTCAGATACTGAGCAAGATGAAGATTCAACTAATCCTTCATGTGTGCTGGAAACACCTCCAGGTGATAATTCAACAGGTAGAATTTTTGAAGAGCACCCAACTGGTGACAATGCAAGGCGTGATCCATCTACACGAATCACCAAAGATCATCCTTCCACCCAGGTAATCAGAGAGCTCACTGCAGGAATGAGAACACGTGTCAAAGAACGTGTTGACTACAAAAAGATGGTAAATCTTCATGTGTGTCTTCAACACACCACTGATCAGGTTCAAGTCTCTTGCTTTGTATCCTCTTTTGAACCAAAAAATGTGAATCAAGCACTTAAGGATACTCACTGGATAAATGCTATGCAGGAAGAACTTCTACAATTTACCAAAAATAAAGTTTGGACTCTTGTTCCACGTCCCAATAATGTCAATATAATTGGGACAAAATGGATTTTCAAGAATAAAAGCGATGAAAACGGTATAATTGTTAGAAATAAGGCCCGCTTAGTTGCTCAAGGTTTTACACAGGTAGAAGGAGTCGATTTCGATGAAACTTTTGCCCCTGTAGCTAGGATTGAATCTATTCGTTTGCTTCTTGCCATTGCTTGCCATCTACGTATTACCTTGTATCAAATGGATGTTAAGGCAGCATTTCTCAATGGATATATTGACAAAGAGGTCTATGTTGAACAACCCAAAGGATTTGTTGATCCTTATCATCCTGAGTATGTGTATAAACTTGATAAGGCTCTGTATGGCTTAAAACAAGCTCCTAGAGCTTGGTATGATAGACTTACAGAATTTCTATTAAAGTTTGGGTTCACTCGTGGTGAAGGGGATCGTACTTTGTTTATACTCAGATGCAACAAAGATGTGTGTATTGCTCAGATTTATGTTGATGACATTGTTTTTGGTTCAACTAACAAATCAACCCTCGACAAGTTTGTTGAAACTATGACAGGTACATTTGAAATGAGTATGATTGGCGAGCTTTCATTCTTTTTAGGCTTGCAGGTCAAGCAGAAATCCAATGGGATGTTTCTGTCACAGGAAAAATATGCCAAAAACCTAGTAGATAGGTTTGGACTAACTACTGCCAAGCCCTACAAGACACCTATGTCTTCCAGTATCAAGATTTCTAAGGATGGTGCAGGAGAGTGTGTTGACCACACCCTGTATCGCTCTATGATTGGCAGCTTACTATATCTCTCCGCAACTAGACCAGACATCATGTACTCTGTATGTGTATGTGCCAGGTATCAGGCTGATCCTCGTACTTCTCATTTGGTAGCTGTTAAAAGAATTCTTAGATACATTTCCGGTACTGCTTCCTTAGGTATTTGGTATTCCCGAGACACTAATGACAATCTAGTTGGATACAGTGATTCGGACTGGGCAGGAGATCTTGATGATAGAAAATCTACAAGTGGTGGATGCTTCTATTTAGGAAATAATCTAGTGTCTTGGTACAGTAAAAAACAGAACTGTGTTTCTCTGTCAACCGCTGAATCCGAGTATATAGCTGCGGGTAGTTGTGTAACCCAACTAGTATGGTTGAATCACATGTTGCATGATTATGGCTTAGAAAGTGATACTCTTCTGATGTTCTGTGACAACTTAAGTGCCATCAATATATCCAAAAATCCTGTACAACACTCTAGAACTAAGCACATAGATATAAGACACCACTTTTTGCATGATTTGGTCGAGTCAAAGCTTATTGATATTCAACATATAGAAACCACACATCAACTAGCTGACATATTTACCAAACCTCTGGATGCTGAGAGATTTTTTAGTCTTAGAAAATCTCTTGGAATGTGCATAGTCTAAAAATCTAAGTGTTTTGGTGTGTCCGCAACACCACCGGATCACACCTGTTTTGTTTGTGGTGTTATGTGTTATATCCTAGTACTAAATCCTCCTTACAGATACTATCAGTTTTATTCATGTGTGGGATCCGTTCTCTTCAATTCTTGACTTTCTGCACTTTTTAACGTTTTTTATACATGTACTTCCTTTTGTACATAAAAATATTCGTGTGTGTGCAGAACACCATGTCATCTGTGGGTTAAAGTCATCTGAGTATGGACTGTTTTTTACCACATTCTGGACCAATAAAAACTCTGATTGTCTTTACTTACTTGTCATTGATGGGATACCAGATATAGTCAGTAGTTGTGCTGGGATGTATGGAGTTCAGGCTGCCTACATTCGGTATGACTATTTGATTTGAGGTTTTCTCTAAAAAGGTGATGCGGTAAATTTGTACGCATTGGGTTACTGGAGTGTTGAAGTTCCGGCTGTCTTCACTCAGTGCCCATGTACTCACCCGCATTGCTGAAAAGGCTTGAGGTACAGTTGGGGTGTTAGGAGTTCCGGCTGCCTTCATTCAATTTGTTACCCTTGTCAAATTAGCTCCTATATATGTCATAAAAAAAAATATATATATATATATAGTGTGTTTATCTTTGTCATTTTACCCGGTTATAGGATAATAAAAAGGTTCAGTCTGTGTATCTATTGGTCTGTGGTTGGGTGTTCTGACAACACCATGGTCATGTGTGTGTTCTGCCAACACTCTCTTCTTCCCCCTTCTCTTTTTCTTTGTGGAAGTCTGTGTTTTTCAATTCCGTTTAAGTGTCTTTTAGTTTTTGTGTTGAAGTGCTCCGGTCACATCGTGTTTATGACTACTAGTTCTGTTGTGTTTCTGTCTCTTCTTCTTCTTTGCATGGGGTGCATATGGGTGTGGGTGTGTTTCTCTGAGGTATACCTTGTCATAAGTCATTTAGTATTGAGACGACATAGTTCTGTAGGTTACTGTACCACTAAAATAGAATTATACCTTAAATACTATGCATTACCACTTATCGTTTTTGTATTAATCATTCTCCTTGATTCACTCTAAGGATTTAAATTGGTGTCTCGTTAATGCTAAGTGTCTATCTTTAGTATCTATGGTTGTACTATGGCTGTACTACAGGCTCAGCGAGATCTTATTGCTCACCAGATTGCCGGGTTGCAGCAGGTGCAGGCCAATCTTGATGTTTTGCTTTCCACACATCAAGGGGGAGATTAGCGGTGTTTTGAAAACACCGGTGTGGTTTTGGATTTTTATTTTGAATTCAGACACTTTTTATTATTATTCTGGGTCTGTAATATTAAGAATTCTGTTTCTGTGACTCTTGCTAGATATGCTAACTTGATTGATCCTTTTTGGGATTAAGGGGGAGAAATTTCTCTTATGAATATTATGTTTTTGTTAGCATTTGCTGTGAATGTTTGTTACAGGTTTAAGATGATGTGAAGAAAGGCAAAAACTAAGGGGGAGATTGTAAGTGTGACTACTGGGCAGTATTTGTACTAGTGTTTTAAGAACACTGTGTATTCAGTGTTCTTGTCACACTATTTATATATCACACTTTTGAGTTGTATATTTAATATAGTTTTTACCTTTATTCTAACTATAACATTGTTCCACAGTTTTTAGTCAATTTATATGTGCAGATATTTAGGATACCAGATCTTGTGGGACTGAAGAGATTGGAGCAAATCTAGGAGTATATATTCCAGCATGCTACGGAAGGAAGGTGGATCCATTTAGGATTCTGTTTACAAGCATGTAACAAGAAACAATGTAGGACTCTACAACTGAAAGGCGGTGGCTTTCTAGCCTATTTATATTAGAGTCGACATTGTAGAAATACACGTAGCAAGCATATAGTTCTCTCAAGAAGTATCTTTACAGTTTCGTGTATTGTTCCGGGTTTTATCTAGCTAGAGTCCTCTATAGTTTAGAGGTTTATAGATAGATTGGTAGAGGTAGTTCTTTACATCTACTCGGGTGTTTTGCATCTAGAGATGTTCGTAGAATAGATCTAGAGTAGTTTGTGTATTCATTAACATTATTGTTTAATGGATATTTTCGCCATGAGGCTCGGTGGATTATAGAAATATAATCTGCTAGAAACTTATATCTTGTCTTGTTTATTTCCGCTGTTTGCTATTGTCAAGTATAAGTTTATATTAGTTGTGTTAGATAGGTGTTTTCTACACATCGGGTTTAGGCAAAGCAGAGTAGGTGTTTAGATAACACCGATCTGATAATCTGTTTTAGTTTAGTATCAATTGGGTCCTTATACTATTTCACTTCCTGATACGTGGTCTAATTTACTTACTAAATAATATCGGTACTATTTAACTTCGGAATTTCCATGGCTGGATCAATATACCAATCGGGATCAAAATTCAAGAGCCCAAAATAATCTCATATATATAATTCCACCCCCAAGATTAAATCCTGGTTCGCCACTGTACTCCTCAACACTCCATATTTGGGACATAACTGAGGAAAACAAAGCCCTTTTTTTGCGCTTAAAATTTAAGGTTGGGTGTAATTTTAAGTGGAAAAATAAAATAAGTGATAAAAAAGATAAAGTGGTAAAAATGTATGCTTTTAGTGGTAAATGTGTAAAAATGTGATAAAAAGGTGCAAAAGTAAGATTTTTATTATATTTTGTTGTGGGCACATTCCTTTTTTAGTTTTTTTACTAATGTATCAAGTTCTGTGAACAGTTAAAAAAAAGTTTTGCAGGACGGAAGGAGTAGTATATACAAGTGTGGAACTGACTGAAGATTGCATTCACATGTACAGAGTCTAAAGTCAAGTCATGATATAATGACACAATTATTTCCTGCACTAATATTCAAAACTTGCGGTCTGACTGACTTTGAAAATTGGGCAGATGAGGAAATTTCCAAGTCCATAAAAGGCGACCACTAGGAAACCATGATTAAGTATAGACAAAGACCATGTCAATACTCAGCTTCCGAACTCCCTGCATCATCTTCTTGTTCTACTTCATCACTACTCCAGTCACATGCTCGAACAATGAAACCGATCTTGAAGCACTTGTTGCATTCAAGCAAGCCATACATGATGATCCATTGGGAGCACTGAACTCATGGAATCAAACACTACACTTTTGCGAATGGGAAGGCGTTCATTGCAGCAGGAGGCATCAGAATAGAGTTGTGGAGATTGATCTTATGTCCAGAGGCCTTGTCGGGACGATTTCGCCTTATTTAGGTAATCTTTCTTTCCTCCAATATATCATTCTTCAAAATAACACCTTCAGTGGCCGAATTCCGGACCAAATTGGTAATTTAAGACGGCTTAAACTAGTTGAGTTCAGCAATAATTCTTTAAGCGGAGAGATACCAAGAAACCTGTCACAATGTACAAATATCTATTACCTTAACTTGATCGACAACCACCTCACTGGAATCATACCCCCAGAGCTAACTTCTTTAGTGAATCTTCAGCACTTAGGCTTTTCACGTAACCCACTTTCCGGATCTATCCCACCCTATATTGGAAATTTTACCAGGCTCATAGAATTATCTATATCAGGTTGTGGGATGCAAGACGAAATCCCGGAGTCTCTTGTTCAACTTAAATCTCTAGAACTCCTAAATTTAGCTGTTAATAACTTGACTGGTACAGTTCCATCTGGCATGTATAATATCTCCACCATGAAGAGATTCAGTATGCATATTAATAGGCTTCAAGGCACCATACCATCTCAAGTAGGTTTCTCATCTCCAAGTATATTAAATATACGGTTGCATGATAACTTTTTAACTGGAGATATTCCAATTTGGTTCTCGAATTACTCTTCCCTTCAATTCATTGAATTAGGTATGAATAATTTTGCGGGCAGAATAATGATAGATTTTACTAGGCTTGTAGATCTACAAGAATTTCAGATAGACTCCAACAATTTGGAAGGGGACCTGGGCTTCATTTTATCTATGACAAATTGCACAATGATGACCGATCTTACTATGTCAGGCAATCTGTTTAATGGCTTATTGCCTCATTCCATTGCCAATCTTTCAAGTAACATCAATCGATTAGGTTTAGGGGGTAACCATTTACATGGAAGTGTTCCTTCTGGCATTGGAAACCTTGTTGGCCTGACTTACTTATCTTTCTATGATAATGATCTCGATGGTCCAATTCCCTCTGAAATTGGCAAGCTTAATCAACTCCAAATACTTTACCTTGACGGAAACCAATTAACAAATAGCATACCTTTTACCCTCAGCAACCTAACATTGTTGGGCACTTTAGATTTGAGCCGGAATAGTCTCTCAGGAAATATACCCCAAAGTCTTGCCAATTTTACCTACTTGCAAAGATTAGACATCTCTGTCAACAATCTCAACGGCACAATACCTGGTGAAATCTTGAGCAGTTCATCCCTCTCAATATCGCTCAACCTTTCTCACAACGCCTTCACGGGTTCGATTCCATCAGAAGTTGGTTCGCTAACGAGGCTTGTGGGCCTAGACATGTCTCACAACAGATTATCTGGAATCATTCCAATTTCGATGGGCACATGTGTAGGACTCGGAGAACTTTACCTGCAGAGCAATTCTTTTTCCGGGGACATACCTGAAGAATTGCAAAATTTGAGGAGTATGCGATACTTGGATCTTTCACAAAATAACCTGTCAGGACTTGTTCCAAGATTTTTGGGTGGACTGGATCTCCTGAATCTGAATTTGTCTTACAATAGGCTAGAAGGTGAAGTCCCTAGAGTAGGAGTGTTTCTGAATGAGAGTGCCATCTCACTTGAAGGAAACATCAACTTGTGTGGAGGAATTCCACCACTAAGTTTACCTCGATGTTCATCAAGCAATTCCCCGAAGAAAACCATTCCCACTGTATTCATAGTGTTGATCCCTGTGGTTGGTGTTGGAGCTGTTCTCTCGGCATGCTACTACATATTCATGTACAGGCAGAAAAAATCAAAAGTTGTACAATCTTCCATGGTCACATTGGATGCCGACTATATGAGGCTATCATATGCTGAACTCCAAAAATCAACAGATGGGTTCTCGGAATCCAATTTACTTGGGGCAGGAAGATTTGGAACAGTTTACAAGGGAATCCTCAATGACATGCAAACTTTCTTGGCGGTAAAGGTCCTCAAGCTTAATGTCAAAGGTGCTTCAAAAAGTTTCATGACAGAATGCAATGCACTGAGAGGCATAAGGCATAGAAACCTTGTGAAGATACTGAGTGTGTGTTCGAGCATTGATTTCCAAGGGAATGAATTTAAGGCACTGGTTTATGAATTCTTAGCCAATGGGAACCTTGATAGATTCCTGCATCATGAACCTGAGGATGAAGGTACGAATCTCAGCTTAAGACAGAGGTTAAACATTGCCATAGATGTTGCTTCAGCACTCGAATACCTGCACTGTGGTACGGGATCAACTATTGTTCATGGCGACTTGAAGCCGAGCAACATTCTTTTAGATGGAGAAATGACTGCGCATGTTGGGGATTTTGGATTGGCGAAAATTATTTCCAGCGCAATTTCATCGGATGGAAACAGTTCTGTTGGAATCAGGGGTACTATTGGGTATATCCCTCCAGGTATGAGAATTCTTATATGTTCTTCATTAGTGTTTTGTTGATACTTTAAACACTACTAGTGTACAATATTATTTTTGTGATGTTTTCACTTGTTGTGTTATCTATTGGAAAGAAAAACAAACAGATTATTGTTGGAAAACATACATTAGCTAGAACTTGGAAGTTTAGTATAAATTTCAGAAAGAGATTCAAGACATGAGATGTTAATTCGTAGTTAAAATTGAAACCTGTTGTCCAGAAAATTTGAAAATGATGCTACTTCTTTGGAACAGGAGTATGAACGTAATTGACATCTCAACAAGATAATGTCTTTTTTACCACTGTAAATGTTAACTATAGTTCATTTCTCAGAGTACGGTATGACTAGCATGGTCTCTACAGAAGGGGATGTATATAGCTTTGGAATTCTTCTACTGGAGATATTTACAGGCCGAAGACCAACAGATGAGGAATTCAGTGATTCCAAAAGCCTACGCGACTTCGTTAGAAATGCACTGCCAGACCATGTGATGGAAATTGTGGACTCAAACATTCTGCATGAGTACAATGATAAGAAGAACATTATGATCGTGACATGTGTGTCGTCCATACTTGAGATTGGTTTGGCATGTTCAAATGAATTTCCCGGAAACCGGATGCTGATGACCGTTGTTGTCAATGAATTGCAAAAGCTTGTCAATGTTACCTCATGATTCAAGTTGTTGTAGAAATAAGCATCTGCAAGATTAGAGCAGTTTTTGTTAGACCCATATTGTTTCTCCAAATTGAATGTTAAAACATCTCCTTCAATGTCACTTTCGAATGCAGTGCGCACACCATGTGTCCGACAAAAAGTCGTAAGATACAGGAAATGTGCCTGTTGGGAATTCCTTCCTTTTTATCTGAGGTGTAGCAGTAGAGCATGTTCTCCTCTATTGACGTCCTGATCGAGACTCCAAGAATCACTGCTTCCCGCATTGATTATTTATCCCTCAAGTACCTTAGACTAAAGTCAGGAAAATAAAAAAGAACGCCTGGTTTCATTCTCAGAGAGCTTAAACGTTACCTCTTCAAAGATTTTGTAGCACACCTCTCTAACATATATGGAAGGCTGAGAACGTGATCTGCTCTTCTTGCTTGTAGCAGCATCATATTTCCGATTCATATTCAACTATAATATGTTCCTGGATTTTCATTTCAAATGATCTTTTAATTGAGCGAAAAATGAATATTGATGTTATAAATCCTTCATTTCGTTCGTGTGTTTTGGGTGAAACTAGTCTTTTTGAGCTGAAATGTTATTAAAGTGTTGTTCATTCATAGTGATATTTGCTATTGTGCGTGATTCACATATAGCACACTTTGTGTTGCACTCATTACTTGCGAACTGCTTGCATTGAACTATTATGCACTGCCATGGCATGGTCAGATTTTAAAAATTGCAAAAATAATCTCCATCTTCTTCAACTCATTGACAAGCAAGAATCCTGAAATTGTTACTGCTGCTAAGGAAGGACTTCGTCAGGTTATTGAATTTGATTGTTTTTATATGTGTGCGCTTGTGTGTGCATTTTAATATCTATTTTCGACTGATCCGTCTCTGTTCCCGCCATTCTACCTCTTAGGTAATTCTACAGCAGCGAATGCCGAAAGAACTTCTGCAAAGCAGCTTGAGGCCGATATTAGCCAACTTAGCTCATACAAAAAATCTCAGCATGCCTCTTTTGCAAGGTCTTGCACGGCTACTTGAACTTTTATCGAACTGGTTCAATGTTACTTTAGGTGGTAAGTTGTTGGAGCATCTAAGAAAATGGTTGGAACCCGAGAAATTGGCACTATGCCAGAAGTCGTGTAAGACTGGCGAGGAACCTAAAATTGCTGCTGGTTAGTGGTGATTAGTTGACATTTATATCCTGTACGTATATAACATGAACATCTGTTTCTAGCTCCTATTCATCGACTTGAATTGTTTTGCAGCTATTATCGAGCTCTTTCACCTGCTTCCATCTGCTGCTGGAAAGTTCCTTGTCACTCTGACTATTGACTTGGAAGCTGCCCTACCACCTGGACAAGTTTATAGTGAGATCAACAGTCCATGTCAAAACTTTGAGAGAGGAACTAGCGAAGTCGCCTGAAAAGATAATTGCCAGTGCATTTCCTGAATTTTCAGTAAAACGCGAGGCAGCTCAGGGATCTTCCAATCCTACTAGCTCAGTAATGGTTGACGAAAGCCTTGCTACTCCTAAATCATGATTTACTTGGAAAACTTAACACTTGTGTCTATAAATGTCCACTAGTATCAACAGACCATGTCAAAACTCTACTTCCAGATTCCCTGCATCATTTCGCTTTTATGTATCTTCTTCTGTTTCATCACTAATCCAGCAACATGCTCCAACAATGAAAACCGATTTTGAAGCACTTGCACCTTTGAAAAGAATTGCTGATTTGAATAGTACTCAATTCTCCCAAATTCCTATCTTCAAGTCTGATATCAGTTTGATATTCCTAAATGCGAATATGACCTCTCTAACTCGAGAGATGGCAAATGAATCCTAATTAAAAACAACACAGAACATCCAACATCGAAGGTAAATATAAATTTTTTTTTTTTAATTCCCCTGCAAGAAAATATAAATCCTGTTAAAGATTAAATTCCTAAAAGATTTTTTTTTTAAATTCTAACTTTCTAAGTCAATCTACGAGTACTGAAGTCACCACATAGTCCAATAGTGATGTGATTATATATTCACGGATTTCACTATACTTGTCGCATTACTATCTTGAGCAGATAAGAATAGTTTCCAAGTCCATCAATGGCCACTTTAATGCCCGACATTATACTATATATCAGTTATGAAATTATCAATCCATTCATTACCAAATCAAAATACCATGGCTCAACTCTGCTTTCGAACTCCATGCATCATTTCATTGTTATGCATCATCTTCTTTTTCTACTTCATCACTACTCCAGTCAAATGCTCGAACAATGAAACCGATTTTGAAGCACTTGTTGCATTCAAGAATGCCATACATGATGATCCACTGGGGGCACTAAACTCATGGAATGGAACACTACACTTTTGCAAATGGGAAGGCGTTCATTGCAGCAGGAGGCATCAGAATAGAGTTGTGGAGATTGATCTCATGTCCAGAGGCCTTGTCGGGACGATTTCGCCTTATTTAGGTAATCTTTCTTTCCTCCAATACATCACTCTTCAAAATAATACCTTCAGTGGCCGAATTCCCGACCAAATTGGTAATTTAAGACGGCTTAAACTAGTTGAGTTCAGCAATAATTCTTTCAGCGGTGAGATACCAAGAAACCTGTCACAGTGTACAAATATCTTTGTCCTTAACTTGATCGACAACCATCTCACCGGAATCATACCCCCAGAGTTAAGTTCTTTGGTGAATCTTCAGCGGTTAGCCTTTTCACTTAACCAACTTTCCGGACCTATCCCACCATATATTGGAAATTTTACCAGACTCAAACTATTATCCATAGGAGAATGTGGGATGCATGGCGAAATCCCGGAGTCTCTTGGTCAACTTAATTCTCTAGAAATCCTACAATTAGCTGTTAACAACTTGACTGGTACAGTTCCATCTGGCCTGTATAATATCTCCACCATGCGTCATTTCTTAATTCCTAGTAATAGTCTTCAAGGAACCATACCTTCTCAAGTAGGTTTCTCATCTCCAAGTATCAAATATATAGTATTGTTTGATAACCATTTTACTGGAGATATTCCAATTTGGCTCTCGAATTGTTCTTCCCTTCAAGACATTAACTTAAATGGTAATAGTTTCACAGGAAGAATGATGATAGACTTTACTCAACTTTTAGATCTAAACAGTTTTCAGGCAATCTTCAATAGCTTGGAAGGGGACCTGAGCTTCATTTCATCCATGACAAATTGCACAATGCTGACCTATCTTGCTCTGTCAGGCAATCTGTTTAATGGCTTATTGCCTCATTCCATTGCCAATCTTTCAAGTAACATAAATCTTTTAGGTTTAGGGGGTTATTTACGTGGAAGTATTCCTTCTGGCATTGGAAACCTTGTTGGCCTGAATGCTTTATATTTAGATGATAATGATCTCGATGGTCCAATTCCCTCTGAAATTGGCAAGCTTAATCAACTCCGAAAACTTTACCTTTATGGAAACCGATTAACAAATAGCATACCTTTCTCCCTCGGTAACCTAACGTTGTTGACCATTTTAGCTTTAGGTCAGAATAGTCTCTCGGGGAATATACCTCAGAGTCTTGCCAACTGTACCTACTTGCTCATATTTGACATTTCTGAAAACAATCTCAACGGCACAATACCTGGTGAAATCTTGAGCCTTTCATCCATCTCGATAACCCTCGACCTTTCTCATAACGCTTTCACCGGTTCCATTCCATCAGAAGTTGGTTCGTTAACGAGGCTTGTGTACTTAGACATGTCTCACAACAGATTGTCAGGAATCATTCCGAATTCACTGGGCACATGTGTAGAGCTTGAAGAACTTTACCTGCAGAGCAATTCTTTTTCCGGGGAGATACCTGAAGAATTGCAAAATTTGAGGAGTATGCGATACTTGGATCTTTCACAAAATAACCTGTCAGGACTTGTTCCAAGATTTTTGGGTGGACTGGATCTCTTGAATCTGAATTTGTCTTACAATAGGCTAGAAGGTGAAGTTCCAAGAGAAGGAGTGTTTCTGAATGAGAGTGCCATCTCACTTGAAGGAAACATCAACTTGTGTGGAGGGATTCCATCACTAAGCTTTCCTCGCTGCCCGTCAAGCGATTCCCCGAAGAAAAGCATTCCCACAGTATTCAAAATATTGATCCCTGTAGTCGGTGTTGGAGCTGTTCTCTTGGCATGCTACTACATATTCATGTACAAGCGAAAAAAGTCAAGAATGGTTCAATCTTCTATGGTCTCATTGGATGCCGACTATATGAGGCTATCATATGCTGAGCTCCAGAAATCAACAGATGGATTCTCGGAATCCAATTTACTAGGGGCGGGAAGATTTGGAACTGTTTACAAGGGAATCCTCAGTGACATGCAAACTTACTTGGCGGTAAAGGTCCTCAACCTTAATGTCAAAGGTGCTTCGAAAAGTTTTCTGACAGAATGCAATGCACTGAGAGGCATAAGACACAGAAACCTCGTGAAGATACTGAGTGTGTGTTCGAGCATCGATTTTCAAGGGAATGAATTTAAGGCACTGGTTTATGAATTCTTAGCCAATGGGAACCTTGATAGATTCCTGCATCATGAACCTGAGGATGAAGGTGTAAAGCTCAGCTTAAGACAAAGGTTGAACATTGCCATTGATGTTGCTTCTGCACTCGAATACCTGCATTCTGGTACGGGATCAACTATTGTTCACGGAGACTTGAAGACGAGCAACATTCTTTTAGATGGAGAAATGACGGCTCATGTTGGAGATTTTGGATTGTCGAAAATTATCTCCAGCGCAATTTCAACAGATGGAAACAGTTCTGTTGGAATCAGGGGTACTATTGGGTATATCCCCCCCAGGTATGAGAATTCGTATATGTTCTTCATTAGCTTCATGTTGATACCTTAAATACTTGTAGGGTATGCTATTATTCTTTTGCTGATTTCACTTGCTGTTTTTTTTGTATTTGTGGTATCACCTTAACTAGATTTTAGAAAGAAAGAGAAAACAGATCATTGTAGGAAAATATACAGTATTAATTAGCTAGAACTTGGAAGGTTAGTATAAACATCAGAAAGAGATTTAAGGCGTAAGATGTTAATTCTGAGTTTCAATTGAAACCGATTGTCTTTATTTACCACTGTAGAAGTTAACTATTGTTCATTTCTCAGAGTACGGTATGAGTGGCATGGTCTCTACCGAAGGGGATGTATATAGCTTTGGCATCCTTTTGCTGGAGATATTTACAGGCCGGAGACCAACAGATGAGTCATTAGATGATTCTTCAAGCCTCCGCGATTATGTAAAAAGTGCATTACCGGTCCAAGTGATGGAAATTGTGGACTCAAACATCCTGCAGGAGTACAATGACACGATGAATGCTAAAATCGTGAAATGCGTGATATCCGTAGTTGAGATTGGGTTGGCATGTTCGAATGAATTTGCAGGAGACCGGATGTTGATGTCTGTTGTTGTGAATGAACTGCACAAGCTTGTGAATGTGGCTTAAATGATTTAGTTGTTGTACAAATAAGCATCTGCGAGCTTAAAATTTGTCTCAAGATGATTGTATTAGTTATTTATATAAGTTGGGTTTGTGATTTCTCTCCTTCCGCACATATGTGGGTGGGTGTTGTTAAACGAGTCGAGTCAGGTCGCATATCTCATTACTCAAATTTGAATTGTAATTGAGTCCGAACTCGACTTGACTCATAAAAAAACGAACTACTTTCTCAAGCTCGAGCTACAATAATTAAGTTTTAGTCGAACTCGAACCGAGTCCGAGCAAACAAAAACATAACATATAAATATAAAAACAATTATATTTAAACGAGTCTCATCGAATATTATTGAATTTAATGGAACAATAAAACGAGCACCAAGTTAGGTTCGAGTTCAGGTCGAACACCTTATCAAACGAGTTTAACTCAGAGTATTAACCAACGACTCAAACCCAAGCAATTGTTTTCTTATATGGCAAGTTAGCTTCTAGTTCAGTGAACCCAATGATCAACTTGGATCCATCATTTTCAGCAACAACAGGTTTAAATTCCCACGACAGTGGGGCCAAGTCAAACTGCAGCCGTCATTTGGGCTCACATTCGATAACCCGACCCATCCCTTCAACTTTCCCAATAGCCCATTACATAACCTTTCAGACTGCTTCAAAGTAGTGTCCGTCACCTATTTAACCGGTACCTAGCTGGACAAAACAGTATATACTAGCATATATAGGGCGGCGAAATTTTTGGGGCTCAATTTTTATATTATAACTACGTGATAAAAAGTTTAATTTATAATTTTGTTTCATATAAGAATTTTAAGTATTACATTTTTAAAGTGATATATTATAAGTTTATCTATTATAAGAGACACTGTCACACTATTTCTTGTTTTTTTAACTGAATCACTTACGTAAATGTATATGGGGCCCTTTTTTTTTGGAATTTAAGAGACAAAGTGATCTTTACCTAGACTACTACTGACACACAACCCAAAAACCTAAAAAGTAAACAACTTGTAAAATCTAATCACAATTAACAAAATACTAATACAAACTTCTACGAGAAGGAGAAATATGCGATACCTATGATTTGATTAATTAATTAGTCAATAATCATTATCTTGCTCTCCTAATCCCAACAAATCATATATATATATAGCTCCATATGATATATTCCGTCATCAAGAAGTAGACAAACTTGCCGACTTTTGATCTTAACAGAAACGTACAACAAAGTTCCTCTTCTTCCAGCCACCTGCACATTTTCTCTAAGTCGGTTTCACTAAATATCTCCTTAGCTTCCATTTATAGAACTCCATTTCCTCTTCATTTCTATCTTCAATCAAACCCATTTCAACAATGATGTCCAATATCATCCTTATCTTCCCATTCCTCCTCCTTTCACTATTCTCGGGTAACATTTCCCAGTCCGATTAAACTTAATAGAGAGTTATGAAATCTAATCATTTATATTAATTCTCCAATAATGTTATTATCACGTATTGCAGGATTGACATATTCGGCAACATTCACATTCCGAAATCAATGCACGTACACCGTCTGGCCAGGAATCCTCTCCGGAGCCGGAACCCCTCCACTCTCCACAACCGGATTCTCCCTCAACCCGGGGGACTCACTCTCCATCTCCGCCCCACAATCGTGGTCCGGCCGAATGTGGGGCCGGACCTACTGCTCCAACGACCCCACCACGGGTAAATTCACTTGCCTCACCGGCGACTGCGCCTCGGGTGACATCCAATGCAACGGGGCCGGTGCCATTCCACCGGCAACGCTAGCCGAATTCACTCTCAACGGAGCCGACAATCTCGACTTCTACGACGTAAGCCTAGTCGACGGTTACAACCTTCCAATGCTGGTGGTCCCACAGGGTGGAACGGGCGGGAACTGTAATATAACCGGGTGCGTGACGGATTTGAACGGTGCTTGTCCTGCCGAATTAAGGGTGACTAACACGAACACCACGACGATGAGTGGTGATGCCGGTACCGGACAGTGCGTGGCGTGTAGAAGCGCGTGTGAGGCATTTGGAGATCCGAGGTACTGTTGTAGTGGGGAATATTCGACACCGCAGACGTGCCGGCCGACGGAGTTCTCCGAGGCGTTCAAGCGCGTGTGTCCTAGCGCGTATAGCTACGCGTATGATGATAGTTCGAGTACCTTTACTTGTGTTGAAGGTGCTGATTATGTTATCAGTTTCTGCCCTACACCTTCTACAAGGTATGCTCTGCCATTACTCTGTTTCTTCCGTTTCACTTAACGTCACACTATCTGACCTTTTTCGTGCCTACACGTTAATATTCGTTTCACACTAACATTTGTCATTTGGTATGGGAGAATTAATATAAATGATTAGATTTCGAACCTATCTATGAATTCCGACTTTATTTGAAATGAAATTATATCACCGTATTCCATTTATCGTCTTTGTTTATCACAAGAAAAAGTGACACTGGGTGATGATTTTTCATAATTTCATGTTCCGCGTAACTTTATACAAGTTACATTTCATTTTTAGATGTCTCGTAAATATAAAGTACTCTGGAACGTAGAGAGTAATTCATCTGAATGCAATTGATCGGAATTGAATTTATCCGAATTCAATTTATCTGAATTAATGATTACTTAAACAAAAAGTACGGTACAAATTCTGTAATACATTAGTAATTGATTGTATTGTATGGTTTATGTTTCAGTCAAAGAGCAAGTGGAGGAGAAATAGCAGGCAACAATGATCCTTTGGTATCAAGTGGCTCTGTTAGCTTCAGCTATACAACTGCATCTTTGATAATTTCTTCATGTCTCATCATCTTTACAACTGCCATTCCATACTTTTTGAGCTGATCAGCTGATGATTCCTAACTTTTGGCCCGCTAATTTTTGGGCGACTGAGCGGAAGGTTGGCCCGCTCAGGCGGCTTTTTGGCATGTGGAGTCTGAGGCAGATTCTTGATTCTTGAATACAGAAGAGGTGGTGGATGGGCAAGATTGGATGCGCCGCAAATAAGAGCTAAAGCTGATTGATTGATTCTTCACTAGCTAAACTGTTTTTGTTTCCTTGGGGTTCGTTGCATGCGATTAATGTAGTTTGAGCAATGTCGGAACCTTCTTTTTTAAGGGTGGCTCTCCGGATTCTGTATTTTACATCCACATTCTAGTCTCTTTACTAACTAATGTAGTGTGATCATCATTGGTTCTTTTATTCTGGGATGGGGTAAGATCATGATTTAAGTTCATGAGTTGACTTACTATTGGCTTGAATACTGAATGGTGCAATGTGAGCTATGATAACTATAAAAATGATCTTATTAGAATTTGGTCATACCCCTTAATTAAAATTACATGTGATGTGCAATAATTTTATCCAACTTATATATTGAGTTTAGGGTCGTCTCTCAAGCGATGTGATATCATATTAGAATTTAACCGCATAATTAAGGTAAGAGACTATCCGGCATATATGTTAAGTTCAAATTATTCTGTTGTGAGACTTTGGGTTTCGACAGATCGATACACATGCAATTTATAATAAGTGAAATATCAAATTATCTTATACACTTACATTTTACTTCCTCCGTCCCATTCGAAACTTCCTATTTGTCATTTTGTCCCATTTAAAGCTTTCCATATCCATATTTTGCAATTCATACTCCAACTATAATATTAATTAATTAATATATTAAAATTTTCACAAAATCCAATATAAAAAAAGTAAAGTCAACGCAAAATCTCATCTTCACACCATTATTTTAACCAAAACGTTGTATATGGTGAGCTTCGGATGAGACAGGGGAAGTAGTACAAACCAAATACCTAATTACCCTATTTTTCCCAAGATGGATGAACTACTTCTAAACTAATAATTAATGTGTATATATAGTCTCTGACACACTAACACATGAAAAATGCACATAGGATTTGTTCAACGGCACCCAGGAGGGGCATAGGGTAGTTCGATGCCTTAAAATTTGAAAAGAAATTTTTAATCTCGATAATTTAGAAGTTCGACCCCAACCTTAGAAATGTCCTATATATTCCCCCACACAAGTTCCTTAAACGTTGCAAAGGTCTCACACGGCAAATATCATGCTCTTGTATCTAGATATGCATTACACGACATATGGTACGAAAGGAAGTAGTATAAAAATAGAATTGTCACCTGCTTACAAGTCATTAATTGGTGTGGACATAAATATTAATGATAGTTGCAGATATTAGAAGTATTGTAAATTTGTAAGTATGTCCGTGTCAGTTAGTATACGTAACATTTATGATTACGCGATACAAGGTCGGTGCAATTCTTGCCGCCACGCCTTTATAAATATTTATCTTAAATCTCAATAATGAGTTTATACTAGCTATATATTTGTCACTTTCGGACTATATACGGATTTATAAATGTTTGGAATCTGATTCAAAACTATACTTGCGTTGAAATTTTAAGTTGATGACTAATAACTCAATTCGAATAGGATAATTTACAAGTTGTAAGATCAACTCGAGACATTTTATAAGATTGAAGGTGCTTAATTTTGTACAACAACGTAACATTGAATCATGACACCACATTGACAAGCTTGTGCAATTCATTGACAACAACAGTCATCAACATCCGGTCTCCTGGAAGTTCATTTGAACAAGCCAAACCTATCTCAAGTACGGACGTCGCACATTTCACAATCATAACATCCTTTGTATAATTGCACTCGTGCAGAATGTCTGAGTCCACAATTTCCATCACTTGGCTTGGCAATGCACTTCTTACAAAATCGCGGAGGCTTGAAGAATCATCAAATGCCTTATCTGTTGGTCTCCGGCCTGTAAATATCTCCAGTAGAAGGATACCAAAGCTATATACATCCCCTTCTGTAGAGACCATGCTAGCCATACCGTACTCTATTAATTAAAGGAATGATATAGTTAGCATTTCCAGTGAAACTGGGAGACGTTGTAGGACCAAAAATGCAAATCTCCCGGCGAAAGCAACACAAGAATAGTGTTTTGACACTAGTATATATATGAAGTATCTGTGTGATGTTAATGAAGAACATATAGAGAATTTGCATACCTGGGGGGATATACCCAAAAGTACCCCTAATTCCAACCGAACTATTTCCCTCCGTTGAGATTGCACTGGAAATAATCTTCGCCAATCCAAAATCCCCAACATAAGCGATCATTTCTCCATCTAAAAGAATGTTGCTCGGCTTCAAGTCTCCGTGAACAATAGTTGATCGCGTACCAGAATGCAGGTATTCGAGCGCTGAAGCAACATCAATGGCAATGTTTAGCCTCTGTCTTAAGCTGAGCGTTGCACTTTCATCCTCAGATTCATGATGCAGCCAATGATCCAGGTTCCCATTTTCTAAGAATTCATAAACCAGTGCCTTAAATTCATTACCTTGATAATCGATGCTCGAACACACACTCAATATCTTCACAAGGTTTCGGTGTCTTATGCCTCTCAGTGCATTACATTCTGTCATGAAACTTTTCGAAGCACCTTTGACATTAAGATTGAGGACCTTTACCGCCAAGTAAGTTTGCATGTCACTGAGAATTCCCCTGTAAACTATTCCAAATCTTCCCGCCCCTAGTAAATTAGATTCTGAGAATCCACCAGTTGATTTCTGGAGCTCAGCATATGATAGCCTCATATAGCCGGCATCCAATGAGACCACGGAAGATTGAACCTCTTTTGATTTTTTTCGCCTGCACATGAATATGTAGTAGCATGCCGAGAGAATAGCTCCAACACCGACCACAGGGATCAATACTTTGAATACCGTGGGAATGGTTTTCTTCGGGGAATTGCTTGAAGGGCAACGAGGAAAGCTTAGTGATGGAATTCCTCCACACAAGTTAATGTTTCCTTCAAGTGAGATGGCACTCTCATTGAGAAACACTCCTTCTCTTGGGACTTCACCTTCTAGCCTATTGAAAGACAGATTTAGATTCAGGAGATCCAGTCCACCCAAATATCTTGGAATAAGTCCTGACAGGTTATTTTGTGAAAGATCCAAGTATCGTATACTCCATAAATTTTGCAGTTCTTCAGGTATCTCCCCAGAAAGAGAATTGTTTTGCATGTAAAGATCTTCAAGTCCTAAACATTTGCCCAGTGAATTTGGAATGATTCCTGATAATCTATTGTGAGACATGTCTAAGATCACAAGCCTTATTAACGAACCAACTTCTGATGGAATAGAACCTGTGAAGGCATTGTGAGAAAGGTTGAGCAATATTGAGATGGATGAAAGACTCAAGATTTCACCAGGTATTGTTCCGTTGAGATTGTTGAGAGAAACGTCTAATGCGATCAAGTAGGTACAATTGGCAAGACTCTGAGGTATACTCCCCGAGAGACTATTTCGGCCCAAGTCTAAAGTGGTCAACAACGTTAGGTTACCGAGGGAGAAAGGTATGCTATTTGTTAATCTGTTTTCAGCAATGTAGAGTTCTTGGAGTTCATTAAGCTTGCCAATGTCGGAAGGGATTCGACCATCAAAATCATTATAGTCTAAAGATAAAACATTCAGGCCAGCAAGGTTTCCAATGCCAGAAGGAATGCTGCCATATAACCGGTTACCATCTAGAAGAAAGTACCTGAGGTGACTTGAAAGGTTCGCAATGGAGTGAGGCAATAAGCCATTGAACAGATTGTTCGACAAAAAAAGATTTGTCAGCATTGTGCAATTTGTCATAGATGAAATGAAACTCAGGTCCCCTTCCAAACTATTGAAGTCTACCTGAAATATCTGTAGATCTACAAGTCTAGAAAAATCTATCATCATTCTACCTGTGAAACTATTTTGGCCTAAGTAAAACCTTTCTAGGGAAGAACAGTTCGAGAACCAAATCGGAATATCTCCAGTAAAATTATTTTCACCCAAATTTATATATTCGATACTTGGAGACGAGAAACTTAGTTGAGAAGGTATGGTTCCTTGAAGATGATTAGCTGGAACTGTTAGTAGACGCATGGTGGAGATATTGAACAGGCCAGGAGGAAATGTACCAGTCAAGTTGTTAAAACCTAAGTATAGCCATTTTAGAGATGTAAGTTGAACAAGAGACTCCGGGATTTCGCCTTGCATCCCACAATCTGCTATAGATAGTTGTTCAAGTCCAGTAAAATTTCCAAAATACGGTGGGATAGGTCCGGAAAGTTGGTTACTTGTAAAGCCTAACTGCTCAAGATTCACTAAAGAAGTTAGCTCTGGGGGTATGATTCCGGTGAGGTGGTTGTCGATTAAGTTAAGGTAATATATCTTTGTACATTGTGACAGGTTTCTTGGTATCTCTCCGCTTAAAGAATTATTGCTGATCTCAACTGCTTTAAGCCGTCTTAAATTACCAATTTCATCAGGAATTTTGCCAGTGAAAGTGTTATTTCGGAGCAAAATGTATTGGAGGAAAGAAAGATTACCTAAATAAGGTGAAATCGTCCCGACAAGACCTCGGGAAATAAGAACAATCTTTACAACTCTATTTTGATGCCTCCGGCTGCAAAGAACACCTTCCCATTCGCAAAAGTGTAGTGTTCCATTCCATGAGTTTAGTGCCCCCAGTGGATCATCATGTATGGCTTGCTTGAATGCAACAAGTGCTTCAAAATCGGTTTCATTGTTCGAGCATTCAACTATAGTGATGAAGTAGAACAAGAAGAAGAAGATGGTGATGATGATGCAGGGAGTTTGGAAGCATAGTGTTGACATGGTCTCTCTTTTGGTTTTATTTGAGTTGATTGCTGGATTGATAATCTGATACTATCATTAATTATGGGTTGCTTGGTAACCATTTATACACTAAGAAATTATCCTCATCTGTCAATTTTACTAGCAAGTCAAGATCATAGCAAGTTTAATATACCAATATATGCACATCACTGTGGACCGTAACCATTTTGATGCCTTGACTTGAGTCTGTGGCCGTATATGTGATCGGCCGATCTTTATTTTTTTTTGTGTGAGTTAACTTCATTTTTTAATAACGTATGAAGTTCTATCATAGACACAGAGTGTATGATAAAATAGCTGAAGCATTGCTATGCCACCAAGTGTCTCATTCTGAGTGCGGACTTATAATCAGTCCACTTTAGATGGGCCTAAGTGATTAGGATCTGATATAAACCTATTATACTTGTAGCAAAACTCAGGTAAACATTATTGGACTATTTTGGGCCGAAATTAATGCCTTCAATACTCATTACATGGAACTGAGAAAGTTAAAGTATTCCTCAATTAAATATAATACTCCCTCCGTCCCAATAATTCATCACATGAGCTATGAATCATACAATATCAACCATTGGCCACTGCAAATAAATGTCACCTTAAAGGGAAGTAAATTGTTAATCGAGGTGAAAAGGTAAAGATATATCCAGATTACCAGATAAGTTTAAGTGAAAAAAATATGTTCCCAAATGTCTCATATTTCTTTTTCCTTACACATAGCCAATAGTTGTTTCTGGATTGAACTTTGCTTCTTTTTTCATCTTCACTTTTAATCCCTTTTCCTTTCACGATCATATTCTGTATAATACCTATCATTTTCACCATTTGCCAACATAAATACTCCAATCCATTGGCATTTTATGAACATTTATATCCAGTGTCAAGTAGAATTGATGGTTCTTTTAGAGCTTTTTCCAAAAGAATGTTTTCAAGATGATACAATATTAGTAATAGTTGTTGTTAGTGGGGTGATGCAAGAAGTCTTTGTTAAAGAAGGCTAGCAAGCTAGTTGTAACATTAGGGAAAAGTGGTAAAGATTCAGATTACAGGAGTATATATATACACCAAGTACAGCCAATATAGCCCTAGCTAGTGTAGATCTTATCCTAATCTATCTTAAATTATTACATGTACGATATCATTGGTATTTATATCGTTGTAGCAGCGGGTTTATAGTGAATCCTATTATACATAGTTAGAGAGGATGCTATTACTCATAGCACCCCTAGATGAGAAAGGTGAGAATCGGATAAACATGTGTAACCATGTATAGGTTGTCTAGTTATGTTATTAAGGACTCTAAGGTATCTTAATAATCAACTAGCCCTCAAGATTTACTTGGTGAGTGAATTATTTGTGTTTGACTTTTAAACGACCTTTTAAAAGTGTGTACGTACTATCATATGTTTGACTCGTCTAATCACATTAAGAAAACATCGTGAAAAAGGTAAATAAATGAATGCGACGAATGAAGTACATTCAGGTGATTACGTATTAGGATTGTAAACCAGGTCTCAAAGTCACACATCATTAACGTATAAAATATCCAATTGGAGAATACATAGGTGTCCTACATTTGCATCTCTATTTGTTAACCAATTCCAACCACATAGTAGAGCTATAGTAAAGAAACATTGCAAGTGTCCAAAATGTATACGCAAAGGAACAATCTCATACTTGTGTAGAATCTTGATATAAATCATATTGGGAAAATATCTCACTAAGAGTGAAACTTATAAGCCTTTATCTTCAAGTTACTCATCATTAAATGAACTAATCTGAAGTAAAAACAACATCCATCATTGTGTGAATCTATGATGACTTTATTCGTATCAACATGAAATAACCAGTGAATTTTAATCGGTTCGAAATGAAATATATCAGGGTGCATGTACGACATTTGGCACATAATAACATAAAGAAACTTGCCATATTCATCCCACGTCCTACAATCTGATGTATGAGAGAGATTTTTTCCTCACTACTTCAGTCCACATCCACACACCACACAATCAACTATAGTTTGTTGGTTGGCACATTTACTTTTTAGTCCCACCACTTTTTAAAAAATTCTACAAAACTCCACCATCTTCTATATAAGTAAAGACAATGTTATAATAGCAGATAATGATTCCCTTCTAACAGATTTAGCTCACTCTTCACTCCACCTCATATAATTTCCATTCTTGCTCATTTCTATCTTCTTTCCACTCACTCATCTGACCGGAATCCGCTACTCCACGGTGGTCTCCGGTCAATTAACTAAATTGTTTCCGATCTTCTAATCATTCCAATAATCATTTTCGAATATTTTGTGTTCTCGAATTTCGAGAACCAATCATCATGTCTTCATTATTCTCTCCCTGCACCATTCTGTTTTTATCCACTCTGCTACTTCACATTTTCCAAGGCAAAGGTAAGTTTTTCACCTGAAAATCTTTACAGATTTTTGTGATCATCATATTCACATGAATATGCATTCTGAAAGTGAATTTCTGAGAAAGCATATACTCCTTCCTACATTTACTTCACCAAGTGAAATTCTGACAAATTATATACTGCTATGTCAATCATATAGAGTTAAGTTTCTCTTATAAGTATCACACAAACAAGAAACTGATACATTTTTACTATTCAACTACGGAAATCGGTGTTTGTTTTTTTATATAGTACGTTGTTACAATTACTTAAATAGTACTTAAATGTGTTGTCATGTTTGTACCAAGTGTTTTATGTGATGTATCGTACATCACATAAGACACACATTGAATTGTATTGTAGCATAAACAAAACCAAAAATAGGACTGTGTGTATGTAATTTTCCTTCTGAAATGTGAAATTACTGCTAGGTAAAATCATATCAGCATATAAGCTTTTGTCACATTCACACAGAATTTATGTTATTAGTGTAAATTCTTTCTTGAATCTTGATATTCCTACTAGGTTCTGAATTGTTTTTTTCCTGATCTTCCTCTTTAAATTGTTTTTACACAGGAGCCACATTCACCTTTGTAAACAAATGTTCACAAACGGTTTGGCCGGGTATACTAGGCAGCCCACCACTAGACACAACCGGGTTTCAGCTCACGAAAGGAACCTCACGCGCCTTCCAGGCGCCATCCGGCTGGTCCGGCCGGTTCTGGGGCCGAACCGGTTGTAACTTCGACGAATCCGGCCAAGGCACTTGCACAACCGGAGACTGTGGTTCCGGTACGGTAGAATGCAATGGAGCCGGAACCACTGCCGCCACATTAGCCGAGTTCACACTCGGCTCCGGTTCAATGGACTTCTACGACGTCAGCCTCGTAGACGGATACAATTTACCGGTTTTGGTAGATGTAAAAGGTGGGTCGGGCCAGTGCTCGGCTACAGGTTGCATTGAGGATTTGAACAAGCGGTGTCCGACCGAGCTGAAGACGGAGGGTGGAGGCGCGTGCCGCAGCGCGTGTGATGCATTTGGTACCCCGGAGTATTGTTGCAAAGGGGATTACGGTTCGCCTGCCACATGTAAGCCGTCGGCTTATTCGCAAATGTTTAAGACCGCGTGTCCGAAATCGTATAGCTACGCGTATGATGATGGTACTAGTACCTTCACCTGCACCGGAGCTGATTATGTGATTACATTTTGCCCTTCCTCATCCGGCAGGTACGACCATTTAATGCACATTGTACAAAATACGATAGCATAGGTTATATACATCCCCTGTCCCGTTCAATTGTATATTGAATCAAGTTCTAATTTCGCAGCCAGAAGGCGTCAAAACCGGACAATGACACGACAAGTGGGTCGAATTCGGGGACTGGATCAGATGGGTCGGACTCAGGGCCAGGGAACATGGAGGCTGTAATGGCAGATGGGTGGTTAGCGAACTTGGCTACAGGAGGTGCACCAAGAACGTACCAAATTGGAAGAACTGTCTTAATTATGGGATTAGTCGTTGGGCTTGTACATTTCGCTTTAGTGGTGGTACCATAGGGATTATGATTGTGATAGATTCTTCATCAATGTTATAAGTGTTTTTCAACGAGGTTACATCATATCATATCATAGAGAAAAATGTTACGCAAGTTTGAAACTTGAGGCAAAGCAAAGCTACCCAGTTCACCTTTTATCATCATAGGCAAGAGTTTAATCAGTGGGACTTGGGGTGCCATAAATGTGCAAAATATATGTGTTGTTATATTGACTTAACTAGATGTTCGATTTAGAGTTAAAAACTGAGTTTCAATAGAAAATTTAATTGATAAATAGTAACTTAGTTAAATAGTACGAGTTATAGAACATTTTGTTGATAAGTAATGTAAAATTGACAAGCCAAATTCCTTTCAACGTTTTAACTTATGAACAGTGCATATTAATGCTATACCAACAAGCAGGTAAGTTTTATATCCTTATTCAAGATGAAAATTACGACAATTACCGGAAAGGGTGGTTAATTGGTAAGAGAAAGACGGTCACCATCATCTTGTAAATTCCAATTGTAATATTATGACTTTTGAGTTTGAGCATGTCATACAGTATTAAATATGAATTGCTTGATGCACACTCAAAATTAAGTTGTGAGGCAACAAATTAATACTAAGACAAGTTCTTTTTTCCACATTTTATTCTTGGTTTGCAGCAAGAGTTCCAAAAAGACATAAAGCCCAATGATGAAACTTCAGACCACTTTCAGTGTAATGAACTAATGACTGCTTTAATAGAAATGGTGGTGTTGTTGTGGACATAAGTTAAATATTTGTCCTGATATGATATGATTAGTGTTAATTACGACCAAGAAAAAGGTTTAGAGGTAAGATTCTCATCAACTTTTTCTCTAAACAATAATATCTGTAACAGATGATGGGCATGGAGATATTTTAATAATTTTAAGCCAATGGGTCACAACATTTTTTTGGAACCAAGGGTTACAACATTTCCAGAAAGCACTTTGGAGGATATACAGTTTCTGCACACCAATCACATTGTTACAAGATTTGCATATTTCACTGCACGAGGAAATACTTGAAATAAGTATTTCCTCGTGTGTATCGATCAGCTATCCATCACATTATCAGATTGCTTACAAAAAAAAGTATGCAAACTTATTCTCTGTCAAAAAGAAGATAAGGAATCCAATACTTATCAAAAGTTTCAGCCAACATTTTTCACCAGTTGTTACCTAACTCAGCTAACCAAAACCCAGAAAGTATGTACTAGAGCACTACTGATAGTATCCTTGAGACCTTAACATCAATGATTAAGCTAGAAAACAGAGAACTTATCACAAGTCTGTCCAACCGACAATTTCCTTTTCTGGTTGATGTCCGAATTCCAGATTCGAGCATCATCACATAAGGGGTGGCGACTCAAAGAGAAGTGGTAGTTTCAAGATCCCTTAAGTTTATAGTCTCTATATGAATGACGGTGATATAAATAACGTGTGATTTGAAGAAAATATGCTAGTCAACGTGTAATACTGACCATTGAAGGGTAACAGTGATCCGGCTCATAGTTAGGCCAAGAGTCATCTCCATCAAGGAATTTTTTATGGCGGCTCCATATTTCAGTGTCATACACCTCAGTTATGGTGTAGTGAAGGCCAGTATCCTTGAATTCCATGAGAAATTTATCCAACGAATCACCTCTTTTGGGGCTAAAAAGTATGGCTATGGAGGGACCATCTTCTTTTAACAAGCATCTGATTGTTCGAGCAAGACCTTTGTGGAATTCTTTGAAGAAAGTACTGCACAATGAAAGTTTTATAGTCAAAACAACTGGACTTGGTCTATAAATAGAGAAAGAAGCTTTGTAAACATGCTTTTCATGTGCAGAAATGCTGATGCTTATATTCCTCTAATAGACCAATAATGATTGGTGGACGCTAATATGCACTCGAGAATATCAGCTCCCTAGTTTATACCCCTAACAATGACCGGTCTCAGGTAGATGACCACAAATCCATATATGGATTACAAAAGATAGCACATAGCTGCCAACTTAAGAAATCCTCCTTGCATGGCCTCATGTTTTCATGGAGTCTGCATCAAAATCTCAGTTGCCGAATTTAGAAAGTTTTGGTTGCAAAAGAATTTCCAAATCCATATAGAGTTTGGTTTTGAACTTCTGGTGCAGATTCTTTTTAATAGACGCTAGTTTGTACGATCAAGAAAAAAAAAAAAAAGTAGATCTGGCACAATACACAACTTCACATATCACAGGGACAGTTATGCTATTAAGCCTATTGTCACTATATATATTTGGTCAAAGTAGATATGTAGCACCAAGGCTAAAGTACATAACCCAATCCAGATACACACTAACTAGAAGTCTAGAAGTGTAATTTATAGGGGGCACAGATTTCAGACCGTTAATCTAAAGAAACTAGCTAGGATATTCCAGGTATGCCAAGAACTTTAAAAAAAAACTGTACTCATGTAACATAAAAATAAACAAAACTATTGTGTTAGTAATCATGTTTAAATGTCACACCAAGTCACAGACTTGCATTATATGTAAACTAGGTCCACATATATAAATCAATTGCTTTCCGTAACATTGAAAAGCAAATGCAAAAGAGAAATACTGAAGTGCATAGCATATGGTAGTCAATTACCAGTCACTTGCAACAATGACATCAAAGGTACCAGATATTTCTGAGACATCAAACTGATCCCAGTGTAGCATCGTTGATGTCACCTTTGTACTGCCAAATAAAGCAGAGTTGGTACGAATATTGTGCTGTGTATCTGGTTGTCAAGAAATCAATATAAAAGGAGTACATGAGTAGCTGAAGTAAATGCAGGGGATTCGTGCAATCTCGCCATTCGCCAATGAGGTTAAACCTTGTGAATTCTGAACAAGATCATGTCAAAAAAGGATACAATCAACTACTTGTGGATTTCCATCTGATATGACAACTTCCAACGCTTCTGTGACTGTTGCGATAACTAAGCCAGCTAACCCATAGCCTGATCCAAGTTCAATTACTCTTTTATTCCTGGAACCATTGAGATATCATGAACAATAGATCATGATTCACAAATAAAGAGAATCGCAAGGTTATAAAAAACCTGAAGATATCAGGATGTGATATGGAATAATATGCAAGAATATCCTCCGAAGGCCATTGACCTGTTCAAAAGGAAAGCCAAGAATATAAGAATTCAAATAGTAACGTGTTTGAGTAACTATGTACTCTAGTATGTGTTTGCGGAGAATAATGAAAACTTGATTTTGTGAATACAAGTAAAGAATCAAGCATGTGTGCTATTTAAGGTTATGGTTCAACATTTAGCTAGAAAAGACAAATTTTATAGTTTTATGATTGCAGGTTTTTTCTTCAAAAGCAAAACACTGATAAATCATCAGTATGGAACTGTCAAGCGTAGAGCATACATGCTATGTCATGACTGCAGCAGAATCTCATTAATACACTGGTAAACCGCTGATATAATGTCTTAAAGAATAGTTAGCTTAATAATAGACCAGAAGTGATGGAGGCCACCAAGAATATTATATTCTACATTGCCACACATGAGTTCAGGAGATTATTTGCTGATGAAGTTTATTACTTAATTACTTGAGTAAGCACAGAACTGTCTGGTATTGAGCACTGTAAATGTACGCCACTAGCAGGTGACATCTGATCAGGATGTAGATCTGTTTACGGAATCATCTTCTCCATCATATATTTCAGGTGTTGAAAAGTGGACCGTATACAAAGTGAATGGGCTGTAAAAAGTTTCTACGGCTCAGTCCCACTTAAAACCTGACAAGGGAAGTTACTGTAGTAGGAAAGTACTCCCTCCATTTCAGAGAAAGTGTTACATTTTGATTTTGACCGGTCAACTGTCCTCGAGTTTGACCACAAATTACTCATAAACGATAATAGTAAACAATTTAATAAAATCATATAATAAAAATTTAATTACTAAATTTTCATTTTATAATTTTAATAATTTATTTATTAATATCGTTTAAGAGTAAATTGTGGTCAAACGCGGAGACAGTTGACCGCAGAATAGTAAAATGTAACACTTTTTCTGAAATGGAGGGAGTACTGATTACAATACCAACAAGTTAAATCATGAAGAAGATAAATTAATTAGGCTCTAATTTTTCACCTTGCGCATTGTATTAATTGATAGAAAGTTTAAATGCTCTCATACAAGGCAAGATGACCACATAAGACATGTTAAACCAAACAGAGGAGACGCGCATAGTTCTGTTATATGTAAATCCGTACCTATATGATTGCTCTAGCATATTGTCAGTGAGATCAATCTGCTAATAAGATTTTCTAATCTTTTCATGAACTTAATATCAGTGTAGATTGTACAGTTTCTGCAGTCTCTTGGTTAAGTTATATTCATTTATTTAATGTTAAAGCATTACAAGAAAGGACTTTTAGCCAACATAAATAGCATAATATTATAAACTTCTAGCCGTCATAAACTTTTCAAGAGTTATAGGCAAATACCATAACAATAAGCTATGATATATTTCTTACCTCCATTCTACCTAGGTATTGCAATTACATATCCTGACTGTAAACTCTTTCGGCAACTTTTAATTTTCAATCAAAATACATTTTGGAGGAAGTAAACAAGTTTGTAGATTCAGAAATTTTGTTATGTTTTTTCTTGTAATAATTGCATGTACACAGCTTTAAAGTACTTACTAGAACTGATAACTGTAAAATGGTTATTATAGCTGTGCACCGTGAATGGAAGTGCTTTTCTAAGGAGTATATTGAACACAACAACAATATCTTTGAGAAACTTAGATATTAGAAGATCAAGAGGATGTAGCCTAGTTTATCTCAAAAAGAAGTAGATATCATCTCAACTGTAAGCCAAATGAAACTGCTAAGTCTAGGGGGGAAATATATGAAGCTCAAATCATTAAACTAATAAGATAATCTGTTACACTTACACACGAGTCCTGTGTTGTCAATGTCATATCTATTGCATATTTCAAAATCATTGAGGCTTGGACTATCTTCCATTCTTTGACTGCATTGAGTTCCAAATGTTAGCAGAAGTCACCTCTCAACTAAAACTTTATGTAAGTATCTAAAACAAAAGAACCAAAATCTACGACAAAATATTAGCAGATGCCAAATTTTAACCATAACTTTATGTAGGCATTTAAAATAACGGAACTAAAAACTACAAGCACGAGCAAAGATTTTCCAGAAGTATCAATTTTCATTAGAGGTGCGAGGAACTTGGTAGAAACAAATAAGTGCAAAAGTATAATAACAACGTTCAGTTCACAAAAATATCATCAAACTTTGGTAATTCGTCAAGTCACATGGACAAGACATACATGCTCTACAAATTTCCACCTTTTATATTCGCACAAAAAGAAGTTTTGCAGATGCCTGCCGATCATATAAAAAATGATCACTACAATGCGATATATTTCATCTTTTCAATTAATACCAGAGTTATAGTTTAGAAAAGTGTTCACGAAATCGACAAGGACAATACAACAATGGCCCACATGTAACAAAACGGTTTGTGGCTGGGTTTGAAATGAGGCAGCTTTCGTTACTGCAGAAACCTGTTCCAGAATTTAAAACTCCGCAAAGTTACAATCCACAGGTCAAAGGCACTGCAAGAGGTCCAAATGAGTTTCAAGGAAAATCAGCTTCAGCAGGCTCTAGCATACAATATTACAGACGCTGCATGGAGAATACCCCCATTATCATTGAAAAAAAAAATCAATAAATAATCGGAGTAAGTGAATCCTAGATTTAGAGGATATCTAGATTTTGGTTTGTAACTTTGTATAAAAATCCCCTGGAGAACAAAGCCCATGAATGTTCAGTTCCATATATACCTGTCCATGTTGCATTTAAACCCTGCGGTATCAACATAATACAAGAATTGAAAATCTAAACACCACAGGGGATAAGATGGTCAGTTCCTCTATCGCAAAGTTAGCTGAACTTCTCACGTTATCTTACAATGAGGGCGAGATGATCCGCCTCAACCTAGATTACCTAGACCTGTTATGCCCACATTTCCATTTCTTCAAACTATAATTCGGAAGGGTGCTTAAAAAGGTACCAAAGTGGAAAACTTCTCTGATAAAACACGGCCTGTTATGCCCACATTTCGATTTCTTCAAACTATAATTCGAACCGGTTCTTAAACAAGGTTGCCAAAGTGGATAACTTCTCAGATACAAACACGAGAACAACTACGAAAACGAAAACGAAAATAAAATGCCCATCTTGCACAAGTAAGCTAGGTGAACTTAAAGCCTAAACTCAAACTAACATGCTAATCTTGCCCAAGTAAATATCTTCAATGCAGTTAATAGCATATACTCACCTGAGTAAAAGTTTGGGAGCATTGGGAAGAGGCAATGTGTAACATAAACAAGCATCCTTCTTTGACAAATGCTCAGAACTTTCCACTCCTGCTTCATCCAGAGCATGGCAGGGTATGAGATTGAACCCCAGTTTCCCTCTTCGAGAAACTTGGTTCAAAGGGGCATTTTCACAAACAGTTTCTGCGCATTGAATTTGAACATGAGATTATTAAAACTAGTGCATCTATGCGTGTAAAATTGTTAGTGTATTGGGGAGTGGACTCGCCGGAATCAGACGGTGGTGTTTGGCGGCGAATTGCGCGGCGGAGGATTTTCCATCGGAGAGTGGAAGGAGGTGGGTTGAGATTTGAATCGCCAGGTTCCATTGATGCTTTGTGTTGAATGTTGACTAGTTCGGAAGGTTAGTGATGATAAGTTGATAACTCATCGGACATCGGACGTTCGGCATACGACTTTAAAAATAACTAAAAGATAGATTGGTAATTCGATTTTATGTGAGTATAATAATATTGACTTCACAGAGTTTTTAATTTATGCCGAACAAGATCTATTATACAACTAAAGTTTAACGGGTTTGGTGACGCTAGCATACCAAACCGTCAATGATGTATGCATATATTTAAAATATAAAATACATGCATGCCAACTCAACTTTAACGGGGTTAGATAAAAACATATAATAAATCATATTAACAAAGATGAGCGGGGAGCTACAATAGATGTTTATTCAATTTAAACATAGGGATCAAATTGAGGGGTTAAGGGTGTGAGTTGGATGTTGAAATAACTCGTAAACTGAGCGAGCTTATGAAGATTGTGCTATCGAATGTGTGCGCCTCTGACGTGCTCTATCTATGTTGTCTTGATATATCGAGAAATCTCAACGTTAAGTCGGTAACAAGTAATTTTAGTGACAATGCTAATAATAGAGAGATGCATATGTAATGAACTAGTAATGAATCTAACTGTGCTCGTTTTAAGAGTTTGCGCTTGCACCATCATTGAAATTCTATTTTTTTAATGTTTGCCCATATACTAAGTATCACATTTGCTATTGTAAGGTTTTTACTCGAGCAATGGTGATATACAATTAAGGTGATGACTTTGAAATGTAAGGCTGTCTTCAAGAGAGTGAACTTACACTAGACATTTGATTTCGACAAATGTGTGTAGAGTGTAGACCCACATTCTCATTACACATTAACACTAAGTTGTAGCTCAAACAACGTGATTTTACCACTTACGTAACTCTACCAACATATGTACTTTTCCCGCGTACTTTGTCCTCACTCGTGCGTAAACCGGGAGACTTCCCAGTTGGTCACCCATCATAAAATTGCTCCACAAGCACGCTTAACTGTGGAGTTTTTATGGATGGATTCTCTCTCCGGGTGATATGCTGGCCCCACTGTACCAACACATGTCCTTTCCCGCACATTTTGTCCTCACTCGTGCGCGAATCGGGAGACTTCCCAGTTGGTCACCCATTCTAAAATTGCTCCAGAGCAAACAGGCTTAACTCTGAAGTTCTTATAGAAGGATTCCCGAAAAGAAAGGTGCACTTGTTGGTATGAGTAGCGTTCTCAATCCGTTTAAGCTCTTTTGAACGACTTGAAATTCCAGGCGTTCTGATGAAAGATATCAACCGGAGAAGCTACCCACGAAATCATGGCCGGCCCAATGGGTCGGGACTCGACCCATTAGTGGTCCGGGTCGTTACAACTTAAGTACGTAAATTACTATATATATCACGAAACAATATTAAGTTGTTTGGAGAACAATACATTACATGGTATTATATGATTATCAAATTAATAACTCCACTTAAACATTAGTTACACACTTAGCACTGAGTTACTCGAATCAAAGCTCTGCCTCCTTACGGTAAATCTTCTCATGAACCTCTCCGCCATGTGGCTTATTGACTTCAACTTCAACAATAGTTGGCTTATGGATTGCGAATCCGTTATCGATCCATGCAAGGTATCCCCCTCCCATGTTATAGACATGCTTGAACTCCTGCAACGACACCAAATATTCTTAAAACTTCGAATCATGAAGCTACTATCAATTTAACTCACTAATTGGAGTTGTATCGTATGATGTAACAAATCATATGAGGAATAGGTTAGTTGTTCGGGAAAGAAATTGGTAGAGAACATCTATAAGGATTAAGCTTTGTTCGTATACACCATCTGTTTTGGATCGAATCATGTCTAATTTTAAAATCACTCGAAAGCATATGTCTACTTTGATAACCGTTCGCACTCAACTTCTTTATGATGTAGGATACCCATATCTCTAATGACTAATATACGTTACGAGGCACGGAGGATAAGTGATGTGATGCCAATGTTTGTCAGTTGTCACTATGCTAAAAGGCAAAGGAAATGATGAAGCATGGTGGTTTTGTTTATTTCCAACAAAGGTCCACACAAACCACGATGGTTTTGGCGAAATGATGGAACAAAAAATACAAATCGGAGGTATCTTGTAGTATCTTCTAGATTGTTACCACATTTCTTATCTCGCACAAAATCTAAATTTGCACCCGTATTCTAATGTATGTCTATTAGTTTTTCAAACGGTGGTAGTATTTATAACTTCCAAGTGAAATTTAACAAAATGGACATGCTAGGTGTCGATTTGAGTTCGATCCACGGAGTTTATTTCGGTCCGAATCAGAGTGGAATATTTCAGTTTGGAGATAATTCGAACATGATAGAATGAAAAGAATCACTTACCGCACCAAGGAGATCAGCGGTTGCGTACAAGGACCTCACTCCACTTTGGCAGCCCTGCAATTTCGATATCGCAAAAGATTTTACTAAATGATTATTAAACATAGTGATTAAACCTTCAAATTAAAGAAGATAATTAAATCCTTTGATTAGAATATTACCACAACAATATTATCTTCTTTGGTGCAAACGGACAGAACTTCATCAATGAATTTAGGATTCTTCACTCTGCCTAAAAAAATTAACAAGTTAGTGAGATAAAGATATATGAGATTTAGTGACACTTTGTGTCTAACTGAGGTTTGTAGTGATTTGATATGTTTATATGACCAAAATGAGTTGTTTTAACTATAATGAGTATATATGTTCGATGCATATCAATAATGTGATTTATTTGAAAAGTTAACTACTATCTGTATAAATTTGATAAGCTATCAGTCACATTATCATCTCGTTTTATCAAGATACAGAAAGGGGTCCGTATTTGTTTTCGGTAAATATAGTTTGCACTAATAGAAGCATTAAAAATAATAATCACCTTCTGGAGTATTAAACATGTATGGAATATTCAGCGAATTCTCTACGTGACCTTTCTTGAATTCTTCTTCAGTCCTGTTTCCACATTTCACATTTAGTTAGCCAAGAATCAACAAAAAATAGTGGGCTGTAGGTACAAGCAGGAGGTTGTGGATCGTCGCAATCCATTTTTCAAATGTTGCGATTAGGCTTATATTTGACCGAACAAATGGAAAATAAAATGCACACGTTTTGATTACCTGACGTCAAGATACCGGTGACCATGTTGGAGGAGGAGATTCTTAGCTTGATGAACATCAACAGTGGAAACCTGATGGTTTTCTTCAGAAGAACTGAAGAGAAAAAATGAAGAAAGAAGAAAACAACAAGTTGAAATAGCCCAAAATGATGATAATGATACCATATGGAAGTAACTAGTGTACAAATATTAGTTGAATATTATTGTGATTTGTAAGAAACCTGTTTTCCAAGCCCATGAGATGGAAATATGGTTGCCTTTATATACAAGTTTGATTGCTGTTGAAACAATTGGCTGCTGCTTTTGTTGATTGTTTTGCAGCAGAGAGGTTTATATAAGGCTAAACCAGCTGCAATGAAGCTGTGACCTGATTTTCAATGGTCTAGTAGAAATGTAGAATACTTGGAAAGTGTCTTCAGTTTTATAATGCGGAAAATGGAAAACTGACGCGTGAGCGTGATTGACAAACCATGGATTTTTAATCACATCTAGAGTCAAGACCGTGCTAGTAGAGAGACTAAAAGAGATTGATAGACATTATAGTCATCGACACAATCATTAAAGATTTTTAATTTGTATTAAAGATATTGGTGTTATACATATACATAAAAAGTAACATAAAATTATCGCTTATTAAACTATAACATGTTGATGTTATTTATAATATTATATACTTTATACTTAAAGAATACTGATCGGTCCTTCATGTCCATCAATATCGGAAGTCTCTTTAAAGACCTTACAAGGTTTTATTAAAAATATCGGTGTTATAAATACATATAAAATGTTCAACTATAAATTGTTGATATTGTTTAAAATACTAATGAATATGAGCCGATTCGTTGGATCCCTATAAGTTAATTTCATGATAAAGTTTGTGATATATCTATACCAGTGGGCCAATACTTGTATGATTACAAATTAGAGTAACGGGATGGATTGGGGATCATATCATATTGGAGCCTTGTCACTAAGCAATTCAAAATCATGTAGAATAGGTCAAGCATATTCCATTAGTTTTATTGGAGCAACTATTACCTAATTTGACTCCAATGGCGTTGGAAAACAAACCAAAATTTAAAGTAATCCTAACATATAAGAATGTTCTGCTACTTATTCTACTTCTCAGCTCAACTTTTCTTTGTGAATATAATTTCGAAAAGAAAAAAGGAACTTTGCTTATACAAATGCAACATGCATAAATAGGTTGTATCATCAGAGAAATGAACATGAATTGTTTGAAGAGTTGCAGCTGTTTGATATCAACCTGACTGAGCATTTTGACACTCCAAATCCTAATAAAGCAAGTCAGTTATCAAAAAACATAACTCGGAAACATGGCCCATGCAGGTCTCGAACCTGCGACCTTCGCGTTATTAGCACGACGCTCTAACCAACTGAGCTAATGGGCCTTGTTGTGTACGATAAAACATTATAGTCTATAATAACTATGACACCGTGGATCCATTGTTCTGATTGTGCAGTCCATTGAAGAAGAGAAAAGCATGGAGAATCTTGTTGCAGATATCATCCACGAAACATTGATTGGCAAATGTCCAAAGTCACAACTCAAAGCACAACAAATTCTCTCTAGAAACCGACCTATATTGGTGTTTTTGCATATATAAAATATACATGTTGCTAACAATATAGACATTTTTTCATTAATAACATGATAATTTTATTGATAATATGGGTTGGTCTTTAGATAAGTTATCTAAAGACAGTAGAAGACTTGATCTAACTCAAATCGGTTAAAATTGATACCGGTTCGTCAATTTTGATCGACAAAGTATCAAATTTGGATAAGAAGTAAACGAGATGTATCAAAATTGGAATATACTACTAGCAACTAAAGCTACATAGAATGGAAGTGTCACAACTTAAGATTCTATTTTCGCTGGAAAATGACATCTAAATTTAATTGACCCAATAGTTCACTGAAGAAGGAAGAGTAGCCAGCCGATACCTAGCCGGACAATTTATTAAAAAAAAATGGCAATTCACTTAGTTTTACTGTATATCTCTCCTGCGTATATATACAACAAAAAAAGTATACACACACACACACACACATATACATATGTGTGTATATATATACACATATATATATACATATATATATATATATACACACACACACACACACACACACACACACACACACATATATATATATATATATATATATATATATATATATATATATATATATATATATAAGTGAACAACTATTTTGAGTATTTAATTTAAGTTGAATTGAACCGATTTGTAATATATATGTAAATCAGACTTAAATTACAAAAAACCAATATGCCTTATTCATTATAATTGTAACCCCTAATGCAACTCCAACAAAATCAATTATCATTATAAAAAAACTCAATTTGTATTATCCAAATAAATTCAAAAGTCTAAATCATCCTAACAAAATCAATTCATCATTTAAAAAACTAAATATGTATTCTCCAATTAAATTCAAAACCCCAATTCAACCCCAACCAATATTTTTCTCTCCATATTTTTTAATTAAATTGGAACAGATCAATTTGCACTAACTCAAACCCTAATTCAACTAGAAAAAAAGATCATTCATTATCAGAAACAACGATGGTATTTACCTTCATATATTTTTCTTATTATTTGTAACTAGATGCCATATATATGTGTGTATATATGTGTGTGTGTGCGCGCGCGTGTGTATACTAGAAAATTGGCACGCGATACTCACGTGAGAACTTTCAACTTATTAATATATTGTTGAAAAAAACTATTTAATTAGTAATAATTTACATTATTGTAGAACTATTAATTATAGTGCAACTTTTAATAAGATTAAACCATAGTCCACTGATGCGGCCAGAGCTGTTTACTTCCTGCCAGAGCAATTCCCAACTCCATATTCTTTAATTAAATTGGAACAGATCAATTTGCACTAACTCAAACCCTAATTCAACTAAAAAAAAAAAAGACCATTCATTATCAGAAACAACAATAGTATTTACCTTCATATATTTTTCTTATTATTTGTAACTAAATGCCATATATATGTGTGTGTGTATTACACACACAACACACACATATATATATACTAGAAAATTGACACGCGGTACTCGCGTGCAAACTTTTAACTTATTAATATTGTTGAAAAAAATTATTTAATTAGTAATAATTTACATTATTGTAGAACTATTAATTATAGTTTAATTTTTAATAAGATTAAACCATAGTCCACTGATGCGGCCAGAGCTGTTTACTTCGTGCCAGAGCAATTCCCAATTATTCTTTATTAAATCTGTTTATTACTCTGACTAGAAAACTTGAAAGAGGAAAGTATATCTTCTAATTAAGATTAAGGAGGATATATCTAGAAAATCCATCCACATCTTAAATTATCCTGTCCTTCCCTACAAAACTAACGATAGAAGATCAAGGCTCTGTTCTCTTCAACTGAAAACGCATTCAGTTCAGTTCAGTTATGCTTAATTATATTTTATACTACTATAATTCAGGTCAGTTCAGTCCAGTTCAGTTCAATTCAATTCAGTAAATTTCAGTTGAAGAGAACAGAGCCTAAAACATATACAATTACCAAAATAGAATCAAGCTCTATTAATATTTAGCAGAAGATGAATAACCATGAACAGCGTACAAACTCATGTAACTACATTACACAATCCAGTCCAGTACGAAATTATGTAATTACATAGTAATGCTGCGGAATCTACTTCGGCTCAATCCAGGCTCCTGTACACTTTTCCATCTCACTCAATATCAACTTCACCTCCAACAAATTTAGAATTCACCACATACAACACCAATTCCATACCAGCTATCAGGATTCCATGAAGCTTTTTGGAAGAGCAAGAAGAAAATCTCATTGTACCTTCACTTGAGTGCCCAAATCAATACATACTTAAATCTTTCTTCATTCTTCCCTTCGCGCTCCCAATTAACCAGTTGAAACGAAGTTGTTTGATCGCATGATGATTTGGTTTTTTTTGTTGGTAAATGAATCTTTCGACCTTATGCAATTGGTTTGGAAGGATTGATGGGATTATTTGGGATATGATGAATTTTCAGGATATTTCCTTGAATCTAGCTGTAGAAGAATACTTTTCTCTTTCCATTTTTTTAATTAGCAATAAATAAATTTAATAGAAGTAATTAGGAACCTCTCTGGCAGGAAGTAAATAGCTCTGGCAGTATAACTGGCCTAAACCATATTAATTATTAAATATAATACTATGTTGTGAGGAAAAAAAAAAGTAGTCAAGATGAGGGGTAAAAAAGGAAAAAAAAAGTTGTTCCGCTAACTACCCTGGTATATATATATATATATATATATATATATATATATATATATATATATATATATATATACTAGTAAAATTGTGCACGTGAAAATTCACGTGCCAAATAAATAAGTCTCATATTAAAATTTAAATATGCATGACATAAACATTATAATATATTTTTAAACTTATACTTAGTTAATTAAAAATTCAGTCATAATATATGTTAATTATATGAGTAATTAATAAAAATATAAATTTTGGTGATTATAATGTGGAAGTAGTGGGATATGATGTGCAACTCCCTTCTTTTTTTTCTTTTCCTTTTTAGCTTTATTTTTATAGGTGAAATATGAAGTTAAAATTAATCAATTGATCAAAATTAAATTGATTGGTGTAACAACTACCTTTAGGTAGTTCTCTTTTAGAATAGTAAGGATATACATACATACAGTGAGATTGTGTATATGCAGTCTAGTTGTATAAAGCTCTGTTATCTTCAACTTAAAACTCATTCAGTTCAGTTAAGTTCAGTTCAGTTCCATTCAATTCAGTTCAGTTTTGCTTAGTTATATTTTATACTACAATTCAGTTCAGTTCAATTTCATTCAGTTCAGTTCAGAAAATTGCAGTTGAAGAGAACAGAGCCTAACTTGTCTTTTCTCCTGAACTAGATCACTTTACACGGGACTTTTTTTTCTCGGAATTGAGGTGCCAAAGTGGCCTTGGGCTCTTCGGGCGAAAACAAATGGACTGGGCCTAGATGAAAATAATTGGGCTTCAAGAGTTGGGTCTAGTCCAATTCAGGACCGATTCGAAAATCCATCAAACCAAGCTAATTAACTCCTCCTCCTACAGAGTATATTTACAGGGTATTTCTGAATCCCCTTCTGCAAGAAAACCTTTTCGAAGCAATTTTCGATACCAAAATCCCCAATTCAGTAATTTCCGATTAATCTCAACATCCTCAACCATGGTGCTCGAGGTTTGTTTGTGAATTCAATCCAATATGTATACTCTATGTTTTTCGTTTTTGAATTAGGGTTCAATTTCACCTGATTGATTTATTATTTGCTGGAAATAGGCAACAATGATCTGTATTGACAATTCGGAGTGGATGCGGAACGGCGATTACTCTCCGAATCGGTTCCAAGCTCAAGCTGATGCTGTCAATTTAATCTGCGGTGCTAAAACTCAGGTGATTTGCTCCCCTTTCAGCTGGAAAAGTGTGTGTATATTTCGTATTGCTGCTTGGGGGTTTAGCTTTTAATGCCTTTAGTTCGAAGTTAGTTCATGTAGTTTTGGAAGGGATTTATTCGTTTGGTTGTAATGATTTGTGATCGGTGTAGTCGAATCCGGAGAACACAGTGGGAGTGTTGACAATGGCTGGGAAAGGGGTTCGCGTGTTGGTCACCCCGACTACTGATCTTGGGAAGATCTTAGCTTGCATGCACGGTTAGCTTTCTCTTTGTATCTAGCACTTAGTTCTTGTTATTTTGATTGTGTATCTATACATTAGCTTTGTGAGAATTACGGAGTAATGGTTTGTAGTTGAGCTTCTTATAATCGTTCAATCATCGAGGTGTTGTAAGTAGCATATTTTATTTACTTATTTGCGTTTTGTTGAGTTGAAGAAGAGAAGACTATTTAGCATATATACTTGGAGGGATGTATTAAATGGTTTTATTAAATGATCTCATTGTTCTTCTTGTACATATGGTGTTTTTATTGGTATATAGGTTTAGAGATTGGCGGTGAGATGAACTTGGCAGCTGGGATCCAGGTTGCTCAGTTGGCGCTCAAGCACCGTCAGAACAAGAAACAGCAACAAAGGATAATTGTATTTGCAGGAAGGTGAGATTGTGCCCTGATATGCATTCGCAGTCGCTTGGTTGATGCTAATTTCTTTTACTTTCCACTTACCGTTTCTTTATTGCATTTTTAGTCCGGTAAAATATGAGAAGAAGGTTTTGGAACTGATTGGAAGGAAACTCAAAAAGAACAGTGTAGCTCTTGACATTGTTAATTTTGGTGAAGAGGATGGTGAAAAGACTGAGAAACTTGAGGCATTACTTGCTGCGGTGAATAACAACGACAGTAGTCATATTGTCAATGTTCCCGCTGGCCCAACTGCTCTTTCTGACATCCTAATCAGGTTTTTCTTGAAGCTCCAATAAAGTTTACTAAATTGAGCTTATTATCTAGACATATCTAAGATGTATACCTTGTTTGTTTATCTCTGCAGTACACCCATCTTTACCGGGGATGGAGATGGGGGGAGTGGTTTCGCTGCTGCCGCCGCAGTTGCAGCCGGTGGGGCAGGGTTTGAATTTGGCGTGGATCCAAACTTGGATCCAGAACTTGCTCTTGCCCTTCGTGTATCTATGGAAGAGGAGAGGGCAAGGCAGGAAGCAGCTGCCAAAAAGGCTGCAGAAGGATCTTCAAAAGAAGACCAAGGAGATGCACAGTCCACTTCTCAGGATGCAACCATGTCAGATTTGGGCGCTGGAACCTCAGAACCTGAAAAGAAAACACATGATATGATGGTACATACCTCTTTCCACATCAATTCTCTTTTATCATGCTATCTGTCTGTATTTTCGTAAAAATAGTGTAAGTTTCTTTCCACCTCTGCCCTGAATAAACCAGGTTTGGTCCCTGATGTACCATCTTTTAATGGACCAATATTATACTGTCTACTATTGACTCTACGTGATGGGGCTTTAGCGTATGTTTCTCCATACTGCTTTTTCTTGACACTGCGTCTCGAGATTGCGCACGATGCTTTACAATAAATTGATACTGGATGGATTGAAATACGCATTTAAGTTTCTTTAGCTTCATTTTCAATGAGAATCCTTTCAGAATTTTGATTGTCTAGTGGTTCAATGAATGCTGTTGACAAAGGCTGTCGCTGTTTCTAAAAGAACGTTTTGATTATCATATGGAGGCCATTAGTGTTTGTTGTACATTGTATGCCTTCTGCCAAGTTATGTTCTATAGACTATAGTAATTAGAAAACAATGACATGATGCAACAAAAAAACAGATGTTCATTCTAGGTTGCTTGTTAGATTCCGCAAAACACTCCTGATGTTCAACGAGGTAGCTTCATTTATGAAGCCATAGCTGTTTTTTTTTTTAAACCTGAATTAGCTACATGATTTGTAGCCCCCTTTAAATGGTCCACTTTGTTGGATTGAATCTTCTGAAGGTCATGCTTTTCCGCTTCCTGTTCACGACTTTATGTTCGTACATGACACCTGGATCTAAAACTTGGTTTGGTTACAGGATGATGAGAACGCACTCCTACAACAAGCACTGGCAATGTCAATGGATGATGCATCGACAAATATTGCCATACGGGACACTGACATGGCAGATGCATCAGCAGACGATCATGATCTTCAACTAGGTGATGACCTCTATTTGCTACACCTTTCTCTCTTCCTTTCCATTTTTCTTTTCTCTGGGAGCTCACTTTTGGTTAAATGTTAATCAATAGTATACTAGGTCATATGTATTTTTCATCTAAACCCCCCAATAGCATTTATTATTAATTAGAACTCTTCATTTCGGGCTTTTTTTACATAAATTGGACTGAACCGTAGTTGATAATCCTTGAGATCTGGGTACTTGGCGATGCAAATAGTTTAACTTCAATTGGAGTTGATGACGGCATTCTTTTTCCTGGACTGAAAACTGAAGACTATAGTTTGGAATGTTGTAATACATGGTAATTTATATGAATGAATCTTTTACATAGCGTAAATAATTAAAAAGAATGCTGTGCAGCAGCACTGTGCTTTGGGTGATTGTTAACTTGCATAATTATGTTTGAATTATATGTCACTCCATATCTCTGAGATGCTGTTTTCTCCTGGTGCTTGTGGCAGCCCTTCAATTGTCTGTGCAAGAGAGTGCAGCAGATCAGTCTACCTCGACCGATATGAGTAAGCTGTTGGCAGATCAATCATTTGTCTCTAATGTCCTTGCTTCGGTAAGATTTTTTGGCCTATGACCCAATCTTTTATAACTTTTTTTTTTTTTTTTTTTTAATATTCAGCTCGAATACAAAGCTGATGGAATGTTCTCAATGAACACTAATTGACATAATTTTCCTTGGGTTTTTCTTCAACAGCTTCCCGGAGTTGATCCAAATGATCCTCATGTCAAAGAACTACTTGCTTCAATGCAGAATCCGTCTGAGGTGAGTTTGCAGTTTATTATATCTCGAATCTGAATCCAATTCTGTCATACCTTGGCCTGATATTCCTCATTTCTAGTACAAGTAATCTCTACTTTTCATTTATGTGGGAATATAATATGAATATGAAAATGTAAGCTTCATCATGAAATGAGAAATTGATATAGTAGTCGCACCATCAAATTATCATAGTGGACTTTGTTTTTGCTCGGAAGTGGTCAGACCTTGTTCTTCAGCTACATATTTTGTCCTTTGTTTTAGTACTGATTTGTGCTAGTTACAGCCGAAGAAAGATGAAGAGAAGGAACAGAAAGAAGAAGAAAAGAAGTGAAATGGGACATTTAATCCACTTGCGGGTTTAATATCAAGCTTGCAAATGTCAGAGTTTCCAAAATTCTCACCCTGTTTATTAGCCTTTGGTCCGTTACGCAACATATGAATTTTTCTTGCACAGGTCCATTAGTCATTCCGGACATGCAAGGTTGACATGGTACTCTATTTGAATCAAATCGAATTTATCTTATGACAATATGTAGATGTATGGATTGTACTCGTCTTTACGTTACATTTTGTATTGGTTTCTAAGTCGTTCTCTAAAATGTCTGAAGTACAAGTCTCTAGTGGTGTTGGTGGACATCTTTGGCTCCTTAATTTGGTGTGTCATATCCAGCTAAAGAGATTATTAATGATTTAGTTGTTGTAATCTCTTGAAAACCTGAGCAAATGGTTTTGCATATATGCTGTGCACACTGCACAGTTTCATGATAATTTATATCATAGAGCGAAGTCTTAAGCCATGAAATTTCAAACTTAAGAAAGCGTCTTTTAGATTGCCAACACTAATGTAGGATTAATTTGTATAGTAAAAATTTCATAAATACAATGAGGAAAAATGCAGTTTTTCATGGAAAATGGTTGCAACTCTTCTAAAAAAAGTGTTACCCCGTATCATCCAGACATGTTGGAATATATTCCATTCGTCACACTCCAAAGTATTATAGTACACTAAGTTGGCGTACCATGAATTACTCCTAAGCCAGCTTTTGGCTCTAAAACATGTAAGTGACCTTTGAAAACAAATTTTTACGCTTAGTGTGGGATAATGTGAACATGTGATGGTATTAACCTGTTGGCATGTATTGTGAACACGTTTGGCTGTAAAAACACACGAAATAATACCAGTACTACTATTTAACTTCGAATCTTACATTATTGCACAAACCTACGAATCAATAATATGTAGCCATGTAGCCATACTAGTACAAGTATTAATATGGCAACTTTAGATCTGTTGTACTATTTTATAAACGTTAGATGCCATTAACGTCTCATCACTTCTCAGTATAAAATTGTAGTTTGACTGAGAGTGTGATCTACTGGAAAATTGATGTTCGTCAAACTAATATTTGGGTTTGCCAAATCACATAAAAATTGAGGTTGGTCAAAGTCATAAACTATTTAGATAATCCACGTGGAACCTTATACTATATTACTTAGTCCATCTCCAACTCTCATACTCCATCAAACTCTATCAAACTGACACGTCATCATATCACTAACTATAAACTCTATCAAACTGATCATCTCCAACCCTCAAACTCTATCATACTCACCTTTTCAATTTCTTTTCTCATTTCTTCTAAAACTACACTATTCTTTTTTCATTTCTTTCAAAACTTTATAATTCATACTTCATAATATTTGTTTTAAATTTCGAAAATAAAAAATACAATACTTAATAAAAATATAACATTACTTTAGATAAAAGAGTACATTACATAAAATTAAAACACTACATGAAATTATCGTTTGTGTATTTTCAACATTTTTAATTATCGTTTATGTGTTTTCATTTTTATAATTTGTAACCCTTTTATTTTCTTGAAGTGCATTTATTTTATGTAAGTTCTTTTTTTAGTGAATTCGAATATATTAAATATATGAAACGTAAAAAAATATATTACAAATGAAATCGGAAAGAAAATAAAATGTGAAATAGAAAGGAAAAAGGAGGAAAAAAACAAATAAAACAAAATAAAAGAGAAACGAACAAAAGCAAAATGAAACAAAAAATTAAAAAAAAAAGGAAAATGGATGGATTAAGAACCAAACGTTGGATGGAGTTTCAAACACTCCATCAAACAGGCATTGGAGAAGGCCTAAGAAATGAAACCACTTACCTTACTCTACAATACTTTCTCAGTCTTGCAAAATTTAATAAATTTGACATTTCTAACGGTCCATAAAATTTCATACGAAGTACAATACTAAAAACAAAAAAAAAAACTATCTTACGAAAAATAATATATAATCTTAATTTTACACACAAATTACACATTTTATTACTAAGAGTACATTTTTTTTCCACGTTTTTACACTTCACCATAATTTATAAAGTTATCCGGGAATATATATTTATAAAAAATTAACAGCAATCAACGGAGGGAGTATGGTATAGTAAAGAGAAGAAGAAACAAAGCATCGACAAACTTTGCAGAAATTCAGCGATGAAAGATTACGAGGTAACTCCTTCGTCTCCGATTAATACCCTCATTATGCTCAACAGCCTCTGAAATTTCCAATTTTGCGGTTTCTCAATTAGCTTAGCTCCTTAATTATTGAGTTTGGTTCTTTAGGGCACCATCTACAATATGATCGCAGTATGATTACTTTTCTTTGATTGTTAAACTGTATGAGCTGCCGATGCACATATAGTATGTTCGATTTGATTCGCGTTGTGTTGTTTTTGAGAGAGAAGTCATCAAGTGAGGTAAAGTATTTGTACTGTAATCTGTGAGTAAGAAACGGGGAATTTTTCAGATTTTGATCATTGGAATTGAAGATTTGTTTTCGAGATGTGTTTAGGGTGGGTAAGCATATCTTGTTTGGGAGAACTATGCACATAAAGTTCCGTTTGCTTTGTTGCGACTACGTACCAAACGGAAGCAATTCTAAGTTTTTGGTATGTTTTAGATATCCAATCGAAGTTGATAGCACTATAAGCTGATAATCTGTCGGAGTAAATATTGAAATAGCAGACTACATAGTAATTGGTAAGGACTAATTCACTGCAATGATCCCTAGTGTTTCAGACATAGCTCGTGAACGTGGGTAATATCTAGCGAGTACACCTTTTGATGCCTTAGTATCTAGAAATGGTGAGGTTTATTTCACTTTACGTGTGCTTTCAGTGGGTATTGTCTCTTTATACCTCATGTGAATGTGTTGTGCGCGTGGGTGGGTGGGGGTGAGGGGTGGTTGTAGCTTGAGAGTTGAAAGATGGGGTCGCTTCAGTGAAGCCCATAATTTAACTCGCTGAAGCAAGGAACAAATTGTTGGGCACAAATAGCACTTTCAACACTGTGATCATCGGTAGTTTTTGTTAAAGCTTATATTGCATACCAGCTCTTCAACGACAAATGTGTATATTGCGTAAATAAATAATATATCCTGGCACTTCATAGGTGGTACTTAGTAATTACTGTCCTTCTGAGATGTTGATATAGACTCAGCTTAATTGTACTTTTCTGAATTTCATTAAATGACGAGGAAATAGACAAACTTATGACTGAAAGTTAATTGAGAACATGTGGACGCGGCATCTGTGTGTTGCCAACTTGTCGAAGGATGTCAGTTCAATCTTTTTTGCTTCTTCTTATGTACCTGTCATTGATGACTTTCTGAAAGGTTGATGAAGTTCCAAACCTTGCTTTTTCAATTCACCATGGGCATGATGTTACCACATAGTGCTATCTTCATCTAGCAATTTGTTTTTGCATGATTATCCGACCTGCAATGATGAAACGACAGACTTCCTTTTGTTGATACAGCAGACTCAGAGCCCTATCATATTGATATAGATCGATATGAAATTGAGATAAAATGAGTTATTGGAACATCTTGATAATGATTAATGTAAGTTTTCAATAACGTGATTATTTAAATAGCAAACAGAAAGCTCAAATTTTCTTTTTTATGTTTTTATTCGGAAATGATTAGTGTAAGTTGCAATAACATGATTAATTAAACAGGAAACAGAAAGGTCAAATTTTTGTTTCTATGTTTTTATTTGAAGTGTTAAGCAGAAAAACGACCAAGATATGAGTAGGCGGTGTGGTATGTATTATTACTATTACTATTACATGATTGAGCATATCATAGTGTTTACAATGGAACTTGACTCCGTTGCATCTCTACTTGCATCATGATGACTGACATATTTTGTAATACAGACTGAAGAAAAGAAGCAAGCTGCTGCTGATGTTTTGTTCAATTACTCAAAATTTGCTCTGGTATGCATTGGGAATCAGGTCCGACCATGTGATTTGAGACTTCATTTGATGAAGGTACATCGTCTCTGATCATAATTCTTTAGAAATAGAAATAGTTGTTGGATGTTAAGACTTTCGCCAGTTTTACTATAATGTCGGTTTCTATTGTCTATTATGCACTGGAGATATTTTTGAGATTGTAGGTCATATGGCTTTTGTTCTAAAATCTAGAGGCAGAAGTGGGATAAAAGTAGGCATTTGTATATTATATAGAGAGAAGCGGAGTATTTGTATCTTGGCTTATAAATGAATGAACTTTTTACATGTGCGAGTTCCTTGGTTAGACTGCTTCAACCAGGAATACCAGCCAAGTGCAAGATAAGTTCTCGTTTTCTTGAAACTTCCTCTCAACATTTTGCAGGAAATTTCTGGTATACCATCTTCTCTGAAAAGACCACCAACCCATGTAGCTGCTTCTACTGAGGTGATGGGAGAGTCTTCCAGTTCTGGTACTTCAAGGCTTGATAAAACGGACAGTTTCAAAGCACTCTAGTGGTTACATTAGTGAACTGATCTGAGATTATAGATATCAATGTGTTTGATTGATGTATCCTGCTATCACCTATATGTTCTGTCTACATGTATACACTTTCCTTCCGCGGTTGGTCTGCTCTATATTCGATTTTAGACGACTAGAAAATCTAGGTATTCTGGATCCATTACTTTGAATGGCTTTTGTTGTATATTGTCAACTTTTGTATCATAAGGATTTCAAGAGACTGGTATGATGTGGCCTTTTCTTCTTTCTTTCTTTTTTTTTTCTTCCTTTCTTCTTTTAAATGTTAACTGTTATGAACTTGAAACAAAGCTCTAGAGTTTAAAAGCTGGAAATCCTATTCTATAAAAGATGAATGAAACTTGGGAAAAGTACACCTCTTTTTTATCCAGATGCTAAAATTGTGCTGTTGCTGTGCTGACAATCCTGCCACTCTTTCATACTTAATGAAGAGTTGAAGATTCTTATTCCATTTGTATTTTGTTTTCATGTTTTTCGCTGGAAAATAGTAAAATTAAGTCCATTACAATATATTTTCACTTCAAAGGGACGGACGCGTTTATGAGAACAATAGACTTATAGTCGAAATCGACTACCTGAATACTCGTTCAAAGAAACAAAACACTCCATTTGGAGGGATAACATTACATTTCGAAGAAAATCATGCCATGAGAACTCGTACCATCTTCTACTTGCGCAGTTGTACTTCAAACATACATACTGTTCGACCACCTAATAAGTTATAACTCGCTGAATACCCCAATACCGAAAACATATTTTATTCCACACATAAAGAACAAAAAGCAAGTATATTCTAGTGGAGAAAAATAAAATCCCCAAGATTCATAAATGTAAAAGTAGGTGGGGGTCAGAATCGTAAAACAAGAGAAATAATTGGGCAGCATACGCAAATAATAGTATAATCCCGTCATTTTCTGTAATTAATTAAAACAACCCAACGGCTAGTTACAAAACGGTAACAATTCCTCTTATTTCAACGGTCCAAAATTTCAAAAATCTCAGAAACTCAGTAATATTTCATCTCTTCTCTTCACTCCATTTCTCCATCTTCGTCTACCTTCTATCTCATTTATACACACAGAGAGTATTTATACACTCTCTGACTTCATCCCTTTTCACCATCTCTACTCTCCATTTCAATTAATTCGACTTCTTTCGGAACGAACTGATAATGATGCAAGAAATGTGGAACGCTCCTCCCGGTTTCCGCCCATGCAAGTCGGCTCCTGCCTCACCGGCCAAGCCGCTAGGAGTTTCTCGAACCCGGTCTGAGACGTTCCATATTGCCCACAAGGTTCCTGTTGGTGACACCCCTTATGTCCGTGCCAAAAATGTCCAAGTATGGTACCAATTTCAAAATTTTGAGAATTCCAATTGATGAATTGTGAATTTTGATCCCTAATGCACATTACCATTTATGCATTTGAAATAATCGATTGGATATCGTCTTATCGATTTGTCTAATTGAAATTGTGAACTTTAGTCCCTAATAATGTATTGGAAAAGCTGAATACTGATCAGTTTTATGCCTTTTGTGGTTGTTTAGCTGGTGGATAAGGATCCGGAGAGGGCGATACCGCTGTTCTGGGCGGCGATTAATGCTGGAGATAGAGTGGATAGTGCACTTAAGGATATGGCTATTGTGATGAAGCAGCAAAATAGGGCTGAAGAAGCCATTGAGGCTATCAAGTCGTTGCGATCCCGGTGCTCCGATCAAGCTCAAGAATCGCTCGATAACATTCTATTAGACCTTTACAAGGTAGACTATTTTTTTTTTTTATTTGGAAATTTTTTCATTTCCAGTGATTTTAACAGGTTATAGGTTATTGTGAACAGTGACTAATTGGTATTTGGATTGAATTTTGTGTAGAGGTGTGGAAGATTGGATGATCAGATAGCCTTGTTGAGACGAAAACTGTTCCTGATCCAGCAAGGGATGGCCTTTAATGGGAAAAGAACGAAAACTGCAAGGTCTCAAGGGAAGAAGTTTCAAGTTTCTGTTGAGCAAGAGGCCACCAGATTGCTGGTAAGGACAATATACGAGTTCTGTTATGTTCGAATGAATCGAAATGATACGGTGTTAATGTGAGAGAATTGATTTTGATTTGCAGGGAAACTTAGGATGGGCATTGATGCAGCAAAACAATTACATAGAGGCAGAAGAGGCCTACAGAAGAGCACTATTGCTTGCACCAGACAATAACAAGATGTGCAATCTTGGCATTTGCTTGATGAAGCAAGGGCGAATAGGCGAGGCCAAAGACACTCTACGGAGAGTGAAACCGGCTGTGGCCGACGGGCCACGGGGCATGGATTCGCACCTTAAGGCCTACGAAAGAGCGCAGCAAATGCTACGGGACTTGGAGTCGGAGATGATGAATAAGGGCGGTGATCGCGTCGAGCAAAGAAGGCTGTTTGATGCTTTCTTGGGCTCTTCTGCTATTTGGCAACCACACCCTTGCAAAGAGAGTAGTAGTAACAGTGGCATTAGCATTTCCTCTAATGCCAATGTATCTAAGTTTCAAGATGATGCAGTTTTTGCTGATGAGAATGTTAACTCTACTAACATTATGGTACCTAGTCAAGTGATGCAGAAAAGTTTGAAGCCAAATATAAGTCTAGTGAATTCACTTAGTGTTGATGCACCACCATTCTATTCTTCCAAGATTGGGAGCGAGAACTCGGTCCCGGTGTGTCACGAGAGGCTTAAGAGGACGCGGTCTTTAAGCGTGGCGAATGTGGAGAACAAGATGCCTTTTGCTGAACCGGAGCAGAAAATGCGAAAGCAGTCCATTTCGCCTGAGAAAGAGGACTTGAAATGGGCTGATTTCTTGCCGGATAACAAAGATTTCGAGGAGGCGATAATCGCTGCAGTGTTGGGTGAATCGAAAAAGGCGGAAGAAAAGAAGGTGGTTATTGACAAGAGGCTCAAAGTTTTCCAGGATATCACACTGTCATTGAGTCCAAAGGCATGAATGAATGCTATGATGATGACTTAAAGCTAATCTATTGATCTCTAATTTATTCATATTTACATTTAAGTTTTTTTTTTTTTTTTTTTTCCAATTAGGTTGGAGATGAACTTGTTCTCCTTGCTTCTGTTCATTCCTTGAGGAATGAATGAAGTGTCTAATTTATTCATGATGTAACTCTGCCTCTGAGGCTTCTTTGAACAATAAATCGAAATCGCATCTTATTGTTTTACAGTCATTCTTCCTCCCTAATTTTGCTGATATCTGCAACTTGGTAATGACAGTATTGTAGAGGGACATGTTCAGTATGTGTTAGTTGTCTTCTCGGCCATGTCATACAAGTAACTAAGGGTCGCAACGGTTAGAGCAATAGCAACCGATATAGTAACCTTCTTCATGGCAGATCTTAAACAAGATGGTGGTGTGAACCCCAACTCGGATAGTTTCTTGTGCGAATCAGCATAGTCCCGGAAGAATGTATCTTCGTCCTGAAATCAAGAATCGTTTGTTTCAAAATGCTGCGTATAGTAAGTTTAGGATCATATATTCATATGAGAGCAGGAAACTTGAGTGTTTTTGAAATACCTTAGCGTAGATCAATACATAACGACGAAATTCTGGATCATCCATCAGAGCTTTATCAGTGGGCAGTTTCAGTAGACCTTTTGAAACTCCTTTAATGAGCTCCCTGTAAGTCATAACAGAATTTGTTTCAATATGCAATGGACTGGAGGTACTTCTGTGGTAATCTATAGTATGTAACTTACACAAAGTAAGAATTGTCGAACTTCAGAGGTTCATTTGTCCACGGGCCTTCAAATCCTGATCTTTCGCGATGAGCTCTTCCCTGTCAAGCAGGGCTTGAATTCATACAAGTTCACACAGACTGCTTACACTGCTAATTGGATAGGAAAGTTACCAATGTATGGCCTCCGGATAATGCGACAATATCTTTGTCAGATAGGCCCATTCGGTAGAAGACGTCCCTCAGGTGTGAAGCACCTGAATGGAAAAAGAGAATATGTATAGCTGAGCAAATCACTCAACTTCTTAGTCAAATAACACTTCGAGTTTCATTGCTAACCTTCAGTTGCTCTAGGAAGGCGACCTTCTTCCTGGCTTATGATTGCATCCTAAGAAAGAACAGGAGTCAATGGACTTAACATGCCTTACTGTTTAAGGAAAAGTAGAGCGAACTGTATTAGCGTAAGTAAGCTCATCGGAGATTTCTTTCCAGATGCATACCTTTCTGCCTGGGACAAAATCAATAGTAGGGCCTCCGGTGATCTCAACTGCAACGACTCCAGCAAGCTAGAAGTTCGAATTAAACAGATCAGTATCAACTAAGACATAAGTACTCTTGGAACACCAATTCGAAGAGTTTTTCACCGTGAAGTTATGGAGTATTACCTGGTAAAGATCAGCATATGTAATTGTTGGATGTTTAGCCTTTACTTCCTCTGATCTCAGAACAAAACCACCACAAATATATTTTTCAGAAGATCAAATTGATTTGTGACAATAAACGCAATGAACTAAGCAATTTCACTTAAACTAACCACAAAAATCAACAGCAATTTTGAGGCCAGCATTTGCAGCATGCTTCAACTCTGCCTCGTGCCTAATCGAACCGTCTGGACCTCCAGTCTTTGTCTTTGCATCGTACGTGCCTGCATCGTGCCACCTACGTGAAATCGACAAACAGTTACTTAACCACCATTCTAATGCTATACACACTTGCTGATGTAATAATTTTTAGCAGGATATATATGTAGAATCGAATAAACTTAAATTGAGAATGAATATGAACTGAATACAATCTAATGAACAAGTGAGTTCTCCATACAAGACAATAACTATTCATAACTAACCGTCTATAACTAACTTTCTATCTATGGAAAGTTTCTAAGACAGAAAAGTTTAAATATGGAAACTTCATTCTGAATTCTTCTGCTCTCCTGGAGAGGATATTCATGTTACAGGCAGAGTAGATCGTAACGCACGGTTTATCTGGAAATGTATGCAAACTGGAAAATTTACGTGTACTTACGCCAAGCGAAGCATGATGGGAGCACAATTCTTGGTTGAGATGAGAGCTCTGAGGTCTCTGCGCGCACTCTCGATCTCCTTCATGTACGAATTACATGCCATTGCGCTTGAATTCAGCTAGGGATATGATCAATGGAAGCAGCAATGTACAGGTTTTATACATGTTTGTGAAGTTTTAAGGAAGACAAAGGAATGAATGGATTGGTTGGTTAAGAAACGAATGTTTATAAAAGTGCTGCAAGGAAAGAAAAGAACCTTTTGTTATGTTCTCAGGTATCAAATTACTAACATCAGAACCAGAAAAAATATTTCATTTATATCATTCTCTCTTTTTTTCCTCACAATTTATCATCCATTTGGACTTGTTTACTATGTTTTACATTGCATCTTAATTTTCGTATCCAAAAATGAATTAGATATTTACATTCTTGAACGGAGTGAGTACAATGTAATTACATTGCCTAATTTAAATTACGCCCAATAATCCAATATAGACTAGGAGGGATTACAGAGCCCCTGGATCAATGGATCGAACTTTTTGTATCAGAGCTTCCATGGCTTCCAATGGTTCCGTCAGAGCTTCCTCGATTTGGAGCTTCCATGTAGGTCCCTTTACATGTTTTTAATAAAATAAGAAAATTGATGAAATCATATCTTTTGGGTCTAATTTCCTTGAATTATTATATTTCAATAATATTATGAAACTAAAACTTGAAACATGTTACGTGTGTTATTTTGACACATATTTACAAATAATGGAAGGATCGTTGTCTATGGAGATGATTAGTATTAAGGTATGTGGGACTTCATCTGTTTTAATTTAATTGTAGAACAAAAATTGGCTATTGGTACTTCTAATGAAGAATTGACTTTTTTGGGGCTGATTTACAGATTGTTTGTATAGCGGTTAAAATCCGATTTTAATCGAGTTATAATTTTCATCCTGTTTGCCTGACGGTTTTAATCGCGTTGAACAGTATCCGTTTTTAATCACCAACTATTCATAATTTAATTAAATTTTATCTTTCTACCTACTCATTTTTTTCTCACTTTACTTTTTCATTTATTATAACAACCTTAAACCAATCAAATAATCTTAAAAACTCTTACACACATCACTCCACTCTTACACACCCTGTATAGCAACCCTATAAAACCTATAAAATTTTAATTTCATCCCAAACACAATTTTTCAAAACCCAATTATAATTCAATTACTATTCACTGTTAAAATCCAATTAAAACTATGTCCATTTTAATCACTTCCCAAACAGCCACTTAGTGTTTAATTATGTGTGAATTGATTTTTTAATTTAATTGAAAAATAAAGATTTGATTTTTTAATAATTAAAGTTTAATTTGCATGTAGTTTACAAATATGTATAATATAACTTAAATATATTACTTAATTATACCGTTTCAATAGTTGTCCACTTATATACTACACTATAACACAAAATATTTCAGTCTAATTAAATTAGATGAAGCTTATATTGTTAAAAGAAATGAGATTGAGGTACAAGTGTGAGCTGATCCGATCGAGTCTCTTAATATGAATTTATTCGAAATGAAGTGTTATTTCTCTGAATTAAGTGAAGTCCTTAATTAGCTTTTTCATTATCGATTGTAATTCGAATATAGTTTGTAAACATGTGCGATGTAATATAGAATTATATAAACAAAAGGATTAATTACTAAAATTAATTGGATATGGGATGAGGATGAAAGATGGATTATGGATTCGGAGATTATATAGATTGGGCAAAGTGAGAGTGTACAGGTCACAGTTTCCGAGATAACACAACTGCACCACTTGGAAAGCTACGTAACCTCATAGTACTCCGTATATTATTATAAACTATATTAAAATAATCTCCACAGTAACTTTTTTTATTTTATTTCTTTACAATAATTCCACTACCAACAAAACTAGCCACCTCACTTCCTCGTGCAATACCATTTAAAAGTATATTTCATGTATATAGATGTTTGAGTAAGTATGATATACATTGTAATGTACGTGTTACAATTATGATATAATATTTAAATTATTTTACATCACTATAATATGTTATAAGGAAAAAGAGACTTGAGATAATATATCATTTAAATAATACTGATGTGAAGTGTTGGCCCTTTTTTAGATCGTCGTGGTTTACCATAAACTGAATTCTGGACATCATGCCCCCACAGAAACACAAGTCTATCACATTTTGTAATCTTCAAGTGAAACTTTTCGATTTTTTTTTATATCTTGAAATTGCTCAATAGCAAACATTCTTATGTCTAGAGTTATGAATGAATTTCTATAAATAAAGTTGTACCTTAAAGGATGATGAGTAGAAATGAGGTTACTCATATCAAGCCTTAACTAAGGTTTGAATTAGCTCGACCTGATAATGTTTGAGTTTATGTCATTCGATAAGATGTTCAAGTCAAGATTGAGCTTCATCATGAGTTCATTTCGCTTATTATGTCGAGTAACCTCGCCTATAATGCTCAATAGGCTCGACTCAATGTATATATTTTTGGGTAATGAGATCATGCTAGATTGATTAAAGCACGAACCAAATAACTCGAACTCGAACTTTAAAATTCAGCTCATCTTGGTCAATCCGAATTTGAGTTCGATTATAAGTCGAATATAACTCAACACAGTTTATTTTAAACATCATCAATAAATAGCGTATTTGAACTCTATTAAACTTTGATACGTGAAACGATATTCGGTTTAAATTTCAAAATGTGCAATGTGGATTGTTGAGATGTTTTTACCCGTACTGGAAGTTGTTAAAAGCCACTTAATTTTGCCCGTTGACAGTACGAGACGACCAAACAAAACAAACAAGAATCATCTGTCACACCGTAAACTGTAGTAACTCATTTGGTCTTGATTAGATTAATACACAAATCCAACTCAGATTCTCTCTCATACTTTCATGATATTACATTTATGACCATACTGTTGTAACTTGTAACGCCTATCTACCCATCTTTTTTGGCAAATTTAATCGACCTTTCATTTTGGCCCAGAAAATCACAACTATTTAGTGAAAACACCCCACTCCTCCATTTCTAATTATTATTACTATTTTCGGTTGTATTTTTTACATTCCCAAACTACCCTTTTTATAAACCTTTTGAACATACCAACTCCAAATGAATTCGAGCTCCACTCGTTCGATTAAGTGTCCGCGTCAATTGTTTAGGAAAAACAACCCCATCGTTCATTTGAATTATGTCAAAATTGAAAAAGAATAGAGGGATATATAATACTCCCTAATATCACTAAAAAACTTACAATATAATGTTTGACTTTTTAAAAATACAAATTCTCATGATAGACGATATTTAGTTAACTTATCTAAAGACGGTCTATGTTATTAATAAACCATTCATGTTATTAATTAAAACGTCTATGTTGTTAGTGAAATAAGTTTTATTGTAATATGAAAAAACACCAATATTGAGAACATAGGCGTTTTGATTAATAACATTGATGATTTTTTTGATAATATAGGTCCGTCTTTAGATAAATTATCTAGAGACCGTCTTTCAGGAGACTTGATCTTTTAAAAAAAGTTTTTCATTTCTTAAATTGAAGCCCGCGTCTCCGTTTATTAATATTTTAATCACTTTATATCATATTTTATCCATTACACCTCTTACTTTTTACATACCTTACCAATATAAACCACTTTTGTAGCATTCATCGTTTATTAAGCTCCATCTAGTTAATTTGTCATCAAAACAACATATATTATACATTAAATTTATTTTAATTTCCTAATATTTTTAATAATTTAATAACTGAAAAACATGTCAAGAATATAAGGTACTACTACAATATAGTATTAACTGATAAATGATAATAGGACAAATACATATTTCCGATGCTTTGTTTAGTTGGCGACACACAACATAAAATTTATACTTGTGAAAATTTCCAGTGGGTTCGACATGCAATGCATGTACTTTACTGCAATGCTTAAATTTAATATAAAATCTTACTGTCAACCTAAGGAAAAGGGTTTTGTTTTCCACCTAGTTCACATCTTACATCAACATTATATATTAACAACAAATACTATCAGACTCTTCGAATTTTGATATGTAAATTTTAATTAACCCGATTTTAATATACCTTTACATATGAATAGTAATTCGATTTGATGTGAGTGAGCAAATACTAATAAAACGTAGAAGTTTCTATTTATTCAGAAAACCAAGTTAAAGGAAAAAGTCTCGATTCTCTACTCTTAATTTTTGCTTTTCTATGTTAGCTTCTGAAAGTACTTTTAGAAATATAAAACAAAAAAAGGGGATATCTGAGAACTTGGTATATTCCCGGATGTAATATTTGACTTAACATAACATTTTAGTTGTATCAAACATGAAAATTCGTGAATATTGACTTAACCGAGTTTTTTATTTTATGACAAACATTCCACACATGTTTAGTTTTAAATATCGTGTGTTAAATAAACATGCATTACACTTACATATTCAAACATGTAACGTTTGTAGTTAAAGGTTAAACATATGATATTTGTATATAATGTTGATTTTGTATCGCGGGACAAGGCATCATGTAAAAGTCACTCCAATCTAAAAGTAAAAGGGAAAAAACAAATAATTCAGGACATTGAAATGATAAAACCAAAAGATGCAGAGAATGTTGGTAATAGTAAAAGCCAAAATGGTAAAAAATTAAATCAGTCAAGGGCAATTTAGTAAAGGTAGATATAAAATAGTAACAACAAAATTATGTATAAATCCATTCTCTTAGTAAATGCACCAGTAAATATTATGGCACTCTGTCCAACAACTCATTCTTCTCTGTAGCAGTAGTAGACTACCCAAAATAGTGTCGTCTTCTTCCTCCTCAATCTCACCCTAACAATGGCGGTATAAACCATGTCAAGATTACCCTTGTAAGTTTCTCAATTTTACTCCCTTTTCTTCAATTTGTTCTGTAATTGGTAAAGTTCTGAATCTGATTAAAGCAAATGTGTTTTTCCTTTTGTTTGTTTTGTTTTGTTTTGTCAGGTAAAGAGTACATTTTAATTCAGCTCTTTCTCTATTCTGTGTAAGAAGAAAAGAGTACTTAACTTGACCCTTTTCTCATTTTGTTTGCTTTCTTGTTCGAAATGATACAGCTTTAGTTAGCCAGTAGCAGAAAAATTGAATCTTTGAAATTGGAAATTGAAATTGTAGCTGCAGAAAGGTTAAAAATTGAATCTTGAAAAGTGTCACTCACTCACAGAGAGAGAGAAGCAGACAGTGATTAGCTTTGGAGAGAAAAAGGGGGAAAATGGGGTGTTGGTATTCAAGAATGATAAACAGGGAAGAAATGGTAGCTAGATGTAAAGCAAGAAAAAGGTACATGAAACAGTTTGTGAAAGCTAGGCATTCATTTTCAGCTGCACATAGCATGTACTTGAGATCTTTAAGAAACACTGGCTCAATTCTGCTCCAATTTGCCACCGCTGAGACCAACCTCCACCACCACATCACCCCGAATCCTCCGCCACCTCAGCCGCCTCGTCCCAGCCCACCACCCCCTATGAGTCCTGCTTCTTGGACCACCAGCACGACCTCGTCCACCATCCGCCCGCCCCCGCCTCCTCCGCCGCTCCCGACTACGTCTACTTGGGACTTTTGGGACCCTTTCATGCCAACCTCGGGCCGGTCGGTGGACGAGGAGGAGTGGGAGGATGCGACTACGGTTTCGGAGGTTGCTGTGACGGCTACTACCACCACGGCTGAGGCGCATAGCGTGGCTGAGCCGCCGTCGGTGATCACGGCGACTGCTACTACTGGTACGACGGCGAGCAGTGAGCTTGCGGTTGTTGTGTCGACTAAGGGCAAGGATCTCGTTGAGATCATCCAGGAGCTGTATGATTACTTTGTCAAGGCTGCCAATGCCGGCGGCCAGCTCTCGATGCTGCTGGAAGTCCCGACTAGTGGTTTCGATCGCCAAGCGTCGATGGGTAAGTTCTTGTGATCTCTTTTTTTATCCATTTGACGTGTGTTATGATTATTCGAAAAGTTACTGAAAGAATTTGAATTTTTTACTAGCTGATGCAAAAAATAAATAAATAAAAAAATAAAAATTGGATCTTTGATTTATGTCAATGACTTTACACATGATGAGATATACTCATATCTGTATCAACTTGCTTGAAGAGGGGCCGGTTCGACTAATTGAAATAAGGATGTGTTGGCTCTTATAATTTGCATTGTAATTAATGCCATGATACATACTGATTCGTGGTGTTTTCTTTGTGTTACTCTTGAATTCATTGACTTTAGGCAAGGATTATGGACATGGGAAGAGTTTTAGCCCTCTGTTGTGGGTGTCGGGTTCAAGATCAAGCAGTGCAAGGTGGAATGCCTTTGGGAAGTTTTGTGAGGATCCAGATGCTAACAATTTAGGTTGTATGAATGCTGATGGGAATGCAACTCATAGTTCAACTGTGGAGAGGTTATATGCGTGGGAGAAGAAACTCTACCTGGAGGTCAAGGTAATATTTTCAACCTGTTGACCTTAAAACACATTACTCCTGATGTGCTCACTGTTCATATACTGTTTCTTTATGGAGCTTTCTTTTCGACAAAATATAAATTTTGTGTGTATTATTAACCAAGAGCTTGCTGAGGATTTTATCTGGTTTTGATCAGCTTATAATCATATCAAATTATCAATCACCGTCTCATTGTTGTATTTTTCTGTGTTTTGGTGTTGTAGAATGCTGAGTATTTGAAACTGGAGCATGACAAGAAGACGGGTACCCTGAGGAAGCTAGAGATGAAGAGTGCGGATTATTTCAAGAGTGAGAAAGCCAAAAAAGAAGTTGAAAAGTTGGAATCACAGATGACAGTTGCTTTGCAGGCTATTGAGACTACATCTGCTGAAATTATCAAGTTGAGGGAATCGGAGCTTTATCCACAACTTCTTGATCTTGTGAAAGGGTAAGTTCTCGTATTCTCTACCCCCAAAATATATTCTTTAAATTTTTTGAATGCTGATTCATTTACCATAGTCCATAAAGCATTCTGATGATACTACTGTCGCTTGAGTAGAGAATATGGAGGTCTGGATATCATTATAAGTTCGATAAAGTATAAGTACCACATTTTAGAAAAAAATCGTGGATGATTCGATAGGGGCTTGTGTAGATAGATCTAGAAATCTGACTAAACTGATTATTGAGGTTCAGTTAGCTTGTCAAAGGTTGATTGTTTGTACATTTTGACATGGGGATGGAGAGCGTATACTACACATATACCATGCTTTGGCTCTAATGCATCTTAGCACACCATCTCTTGCTCTTGCCAAAGTTGGCCTCTCATTTGAAGCTTCTACCCCTGCAGATCTACATGTCCATATGACATAATATGCTAGTTGGCTCATGTAGTATAGATCTCAAAACAGCACTAATTGACTCTTTAAATATTGGGACAATTACATAGGGCTACCCATTTAGAATGACGTTTCTCACATTCATACCACTTAGTCAGACAATTACAGTTTAGTCCAAAAACCCATAGTTCGGTTGACCAGCTTAATTAAGCTATCCAATTTCACCACACCCAAACAGACCTTAAGGTAAAATTATTTTTACTTCTTCCTTCTTCATCCATCTTCTTATTATCTTCTTCTCCAGTGGATTTATTCTTCATCATGGTTCCCTCACTTTCTTCCTTCCCTTTTTTTCTTTTTTTTTTTCTTTCTATACAGTGGAGCCCACAAGCTCCGGCGGAGCTGTTTTCCGCTCCGGATCGGAGTTGATAAAGCTCCGGATCTGGAGCTGAATACAGCTCCAATCGGAGCTGTAACCTCCGATTTGGAGCTGTGATGCAGCTCAATCGGAGCCGTTATGCAGCTCCAACCAGAGCTGCAAGGCAGCTCCAAATCGGAGCTGCTGTAATACAGCCAATCGGAGCTGTATAAAGCTCCGATTTCGATATTCATCTTCGATTTATATTTTCGGCTTTCAATTTCGATGTTTAAATTATTTTTGATCTTGATTTGAAGTTGGGGAAATTTTACAAATTGAAATAGAATTTTAGGGGCTTATTTGAGGTTTTTCGAAAAATTATGGGTGACAAATATAAAATTAGATATCCATGGACTTCAATTACAATTTGTCAAAAGGTGCTAGTGTTTGGCAACTTCCATAATCCAATAATCTTTGAGGGGCAAAATTGACTTTTCTAGGTTTTAATTCGAATTTGGTCAAATTCGTGGACGAAAGTGTAATTGTTTTACATCTAGTTGGATGAAATCATAATTGATCGACTAAGTGATGCTAATGTGTAATTACGACATCTAATAGGGGGTCTGGATGTAATTTGCCCAAATATTTTGTTGAATTTAGAAATGTGGTCAAGAAAGTGTCAACAGAAAACGAAGACCATTTTACTTGGTAATTGGCATTCAGTGGTCAAGAGTGGGGCTCTTAACATGGTTTTTGATAATAAAAGTGGATATTGAATATATGCGTCTGACTGTTGATGCCTTAGAAATAATATCTTGATGCTTCTGTTTCCCATTTTCCTAATGATGTTCTGCATGGAATTGGCATATTTATGCCAGCTAACTAGTACTGAAACCTAGAACACCAGAGTTATCTAATATGTTAATTACTATATTTCAGGTCAATGGGCATGTGGCGAAGTATGTACGAGTTCCACCAGGTCCAGATGCACATAGTTCAGCAACTGAAGTACCTCAGCTTCATCCCGTCAACCAACCCTACCTCTGAAATCCATCGCCAATCGACCCTGCAACTCGAGCTTGAAGCCCAACAATGGCATATTGCCTTCAACAACCTCATCAAATCCCAGCGAGACTACGTCCTATCCCTCACAGGCTGGCTCCGCCTTAGTCTCTTTCAAGTAGGCAACAATCCATTTCACAAAACCAAACAAGACTCGGCAATTTACTCGCTCTGTGAGGAATGGCAGCTCGCAATAAATAACGCTCCCGACAAAGTGGCCTCAGAAGGCATCAAGAGCTTCTTAACAGTCATCCATGCCATTGTTGTACAACAAGCGGAAGAGCAAAAGCAAAAGAAACGATCGGAGTCCACATTCAAAGAGCTCGAGAAGAAAGTTGCTGAGCTCCGAACCTTGGAGAGCAAGTACGGGCCATATTCTATTCCCGAAGGTTCCAGTGACTCAACCAAGGATCCAGTGAGGGACAAGCGAATAAAGGTGGATGCTTTAAGAAGAAAGGCGGAGGATGAAAAGGCAAAGTATGAAAAAGCAGTTAGTGTGACGAGGTCTATGACGATGAACAATTTGCAAATGGGTTTACCGCATGTTTTCCAGGCTATGACTGGCTTTGCAAACGTCTGCACGCAGGCATTTGAGTCTGTGCATAACCAGGCGAAGAACACCGAGGATCTGCACAATGTGAAAATGATATTACCTTGAATTATATGACGAGGTTTCACCCGTTACTGGTGGAGAGTGGAGCTGTATATGTACATTTTCGACTGCACATTTCAGCTCCATCCTTCATGTATAGGTAGGTAATGGAGTTTGGAGAGTAATGTGCAGGAAATTTTGTGAGTGCACTGGGTAATGAAGGTATGGTTTTAGGCCCTTGCAACCAGTATAATTGTGGCCTTATGTATGGTTTTTATGTAAGATGGATTACATTTTATGGTTAGATTTTGCTCTAGTTTTTTTCTTTCTTTAGGTGTAGAAATTTAGTGTTTTGGATTGTTGTATTTTTGTTTTTTGTTCAGTACTGGAGGAAGGTGAAGAATTTTTTTCACATGTATGATAACTGGTTGGAGCTTAGCTCTGTGATCTGCAAGTTTGGTGACTGTCATGTTTTGTTATATGATCAAACTTATGTTGGGTGATAAAAGTGAGTGGTTAACTTGACACAAAACGTATGGAACTTGAAACTTTTTAAATGCTTGAAATCATTTCATGCTTTATTATTTTTCATTTCTTAGTTTTGGAAGAGACAAATGAAAAATAACATTTTCTTAAATTGAGATTTTAATCCATCACTGATTGAAAAATCGATCAATCAGTGAATCCTACGGTGTACTTCTTATAGGCTATTTATAATCGTTCGTAAGCTTCATCTTACGATATAATTGAAGGAGATCTTGGACTTTAGTGTTAAAACATTTAGAAATTTGGTAGTGGTTGAGTCTGGAAAAATGGTAGTTAATTTGCTTTTAAATGTAGGTGTTTATGAAATTAAATTTGAAAAATTTCAGTATTTTGTAAAATGACATAAAAAGTCATTACTCTTATTTTTCTTATCTTTAACATTTCTTATCGTATTATTAGTCTATAGTTTTTTAAATAATAATATATCATATTTTGTCCAATAATTATAATATATATTTAATGTACTTTACATCGCCACTTTAATAACATCATCAAAATTATCAGAAGTTGAAAGAAATAATCGTTGAGCATTTTAACTTAGTAATGAAAAAAATCAGTATTTGATGTGTACTACGTACATGTATGCATTTTAAAGAGGTGCGGATACATTAATCCATCACTGATTGAAAACTCGATCAATAAGTGAATTCCTACGGTGTACTTCTCTATTTATAATCGTTCGTAAGCTGAAGCTTACGATCTAATTGAAGGAGATCTTGGACTTTAGTGTTAACCCTCTATAGGTTGACATTTCTCTTAAGTTAGACTATGTTATATTCGTCTAAACAGGACAGAACTGAACTGAATTGTAGTATAAAATTCAACTAATCAAATCTGAACTGAACTGAACCGAATTGAATGGAGTTGCAGATAAAGAGAACATAGCCTTAGTCTATTTTACCATACTTTCAACTTCAAAGTCCATTTTACCATACCTACCGAAAGAAAAAAAGTCGTACCGAAATGAAGATCGTTATATAGGGGAATTGTACCACCTCATAAACAACCCCTAACACACATTTTCAAATGTTTGAATACAATTTCAATGTTTTGCAAAGCCACCATTTTGGTAGTAGTAGTTGTTTTTCCAAATGTAGGATGATCTTGACAATATCTATCATGAAAATACATACATTTACCTACGACTAGTACACCACACTTGCAAATTAGATCCTAATCACCTACCACAATTCCCTTTTCCCACCCACCAAACTTTTTTTGAAGGGGATAAAGTACAAATCTCAATTCAACACCCAATTCAATTTCAATTCCAAACTCACCAAAATCCCAAATTCACCACCACCACCACCTAACCTTAATCCACCGCCGCAAATCGCCACCGCCACCTTCCATGGCGTCGGCGGCCATTTCTTCATCCTCCTCCTCTCTCTGCGTCAAACAGACTGTAGCTCCTCACAACAACCAGGCTATACCTAAACGTGACTCTTTCCTCCGAATTCTCCCCTCCAATTCCTCTCCCTCTCGCTCATCTCTGTCGGTAATCTCGAATAGTAGCCGTAATCGGAACGTTATAGTCAAGGCATCGGTGACTTCTGCTCCTGCCATGGAGGATCAAACTGTTTCCACTTCTGCTCCTACTGTTGTCGACGTGGATCTCGGCGACCGGAGCTACCCGATTTACATCGGTTCCGGTCTTCTCGATCAGCCTCAGCTCCTCCAGAGGTAGTACTCCTGCATTTTTGCATTTGCGTAGTTTTTTTTTCCAGATTATTCGGATGATGAAATGAAATTGTTCTGTTGTTTATTAGTATCAGTGTATAAACGTAAGGACAATGAGCAATTATTAATCATTTCGGTGAAGTGATATATTAGGAGTTTGTTGAACTGAAATTTAGTGAGGTTAGAATAAGGATTGGCGAGTTTTATATGGTAGAAGTACATTTTTCTTGAGATTCTTCACTGCTCCTGCTATTTGCAGCTTGATTGATTGATTGATAAATGTTCAGCAAATGCGCATTTGTGCAGCATAGATACAAGGATAAGTCGATTAGTTTCTGGTTAACTTCAGAGCTTTCCCAATGTAATATATATTCCTCAGTTTTATTGTAGATACATGAAACAATAATTTTTGTTTCTGTTATTATACATTGAGGGGCCTAAAGATAAAAACACAAGTATTGCCATAGTATTTTTTTTTTAATCCCAGCTTAACTCAAAATTAGGGTGTTGTTTTGTAAGTTCAGCAAATTGTAACTGTAGTGCTGGTAAGTAAGGGCTCTAACTCCATGGGCTCTTCAAATTCATTGTGGGACTTGGGATGATTCTTCATCCTCTACATGTGATGGTTGACCATCAATTCACTTATACTTTTTAAAAAAAAATTTACGTCACGTAGGCAAGTCTCATCAGTTTTTCTCTTCTTTCTTTCTTTTTGTCTTATTTTTTTAATCACTGTAGTGGTTTAAAGTTTCACCAATTCGTTTTTATTTACTTTATGATTGTTAAGCTGGTATTGCATTACAGGCATGTGCATGGAAAGAAAGTCCTTGTGGTCACCAACACCACGGTAGCACCACTATATCTTGAAAAAACCATATGGGCTTTAACACATGAAAATCCTAATGTCAGTGTTGAGACTGTAATCTTGCCTGATGGAGAAAAATACAAGAACATGGTGAGTATGTTAATGTTAGCCTTTTAAGACTTCGTAAATCTGAAGATAAATTCTATAATGAGACTGATATGATTTTCTGATTATCTTTTGGTTCCACAGGAAACTCTAATGAAAGTATTCGATAAAGCAATCGAGACACGAATGGATCGGCGCTGCACATTTGTTGCTCTTGGCGGTGGAGTTATAGGTGACATGTGTGGATATGCTGCAGCTTCTTATCTAAGAGGAGTGAATTTCATTCAGATACCAACTACTGTTATGGCACAGGTTAATAAAATTGACCACTATAATTCCTTCTCTTTATTCTGTTTTGAATGCTATTTTTTGCTTTTGCTTTCAGACTTATGATATTTACTTTTTATATCATGCTGACTCCTTATTTCAGGTAGACTCTTCAGTTGGAGGTAAAACTGGAATAAACCACCCCCTTGGTAAAAATATGATTGGAGCATTCTACCAACCTCAATGTGTGCTAGTAGACACTGACACTTTGAACACCTTACCGGAGCGAGAATTAGCATCAGGGCTTGCCGAAGTCATTAAGTATGGGCTAATCCGAGATGCTGGATTTTTTGAGTGGCAAGAAAAGAATATGCAGGCACTGCTTGCCAGGTAAATATGTGTATGCATGTTAGTTCTCTTAGTTAATCGTGCATATGCTTGATATGGTGCTCAGAATATGACATTTGTATAAATAAATGCCTGAAGAGAATGTTAAGTTACTTCAAGATCTATGCTAAAAGATGTCCTGTTTCAGTCATCTTATATCTGTTGGTTTGTCCACTCTTCCACTGTGTTTCCTCCCAGTCATTTGCATATTGCTAATACATGGTTTCTTATCCCTATTCGTAGAAAACTTGCTTTCTTTCCACGAGAAGGTCTTCTTTTTCTCATATTTCTGCTTATATGAGTCGGTTGTGCTGCTTTTGAGTGGTCTCAGGGCTTTTAATATCAAGTTTCGGCTCTTTTTCAGGGATCCCAGTGCATTTGCTTATGCTATAAAGCGTTCGTGTGAAAATAAAGCTGAGGTTGTATCATTGGATGAGAAGGAAAGTGGGCTAAGAGCAACATTGAACTTGGGCCACACTTTTGGTCATGTGAGTGCCAGATTTAAATGGCTGATGAGAATGTACTACTTAATTTTGCTAGTGTCCCAGAATACACTAACCCATAAACCTCCATTGCCTTGGAATCCCACTGATCTCTGCTCATAGGAGTTCTTCAGTTAAAATTGCTTCGGTCTATTCGCTGGTGCTCTTTATTGTCAGTTTCTTACTTAATTTGCTTTTAATGAATATTGACAGGCAATCGAGACTGGTTTCGGATATGGGCAGTGGCTTCATGGGGAGGCTGTTGCTGCTGGCACGGTATAAAGACTTCTACTTTCTAGAGCAGAACTATAAAATGGTTTAGTTACAGATATCCATTCACCCCCTTATGGTTCAAACAATTACCATGTTTACATCCACCTTCGTTGATGTTCCTAAACCCCCCATCTCCTCAAAATTTTGCATACAAGCTCCCAAGAATGAATATGTTCCGTATTCTCATAAGTGCTATATGTCGTGTTTACAGGTTATGGCAGTTGACATGTCTTACCGACTTGGCTGGATCGATGATTCACTCGTAAAGCGGGTGAAGAAGATCTTGGAAGAGGCCAAATTACCTACAGCACCACCAGAGAGCGTAACCATGGAGATGTTCAAGTCTGTCATGGCGGTAAGAGAGAACAAAATTCTACTTCAAAAAACAAGAGTTACTGTATTTCTGATTTTTCACCCTCTTGTTTTATCCTGATGTTGGTACTTGAATGAAAATTAGGTGGATAAAAAGGTTGCTGATGGTCTGCTAAGGCTCATCCTACTGAAAGGCCCTCTGGGTAACTGTGTTTTCACTGGTGACTACGACAGAAAGGCCCTCGACGACACACTGCATGCATTCTGCAAGTCTTAGTTTATTATGTTCGCTATTTAGTCACCGCATCTCTGTATAAGAGTAACTACATTGCTTGTCGTATACTAAAAAAGATTTTGTATTTTTTTGACAGAAAACTGTCTGTTGTATGTACCATTATCAGAAAACTTGATGAAACACTTGTATTGTAGTATATGAAACTCATTGTTGAAATTGTTATTGCTGTTTTCACTGTGTTTTGCTGCACAATTTCTATCATAATTATGAAATCAGGGAAGGACCGTCCGTTGAAAGGCCTACTTGATTTAAGAGATTTCTCCGTGTACTGCAAGGTCCCGATATTATTGCATTCATCAGTTGAAAATGTTACAACTAGTCGAACTCGCATATTTTGATACGAGTCGGGGAGTCTTCTTAACACACAGTCCTCACAAAGCAAAGATTCAAGCTGCATAGGACGCACATCCTAGACTACCATACTATGCAAAAGAATTTTCATCCTTAAGCATAGCACCGATACCATACTTGGCCAAGATGTCAAATACACCGTTACTTTTACAGTAGGCGAGACAAAGTTCAATTTCCTAAAATGCTTCACGGAGTCTCCCGATCTTCGTCATCATCTTATGCCTCCATATCGGTTGTTGTGCCCTGCTCTGATATCCAAATACAGTGAGTGAGTCAGTACGAATAGAAATATTGCGAGTGTACCTAATTGAACTGGTAGCTTCAATCCTGTTAGTAGCACCCAAAGTTCCGCAAAATTAATATCCGTCTTTCCATTATTCATTCACTATGAAAAATATAGTAAATGATGAGTTTTCATGAAAAATATAGTAAGTTTGGTTATAGTATATAACTATATATAGATTAAAAATGATGATTTTTTTTTATAAAAATAATGTAAAAATCTAAAAATAGTCAAACATATCCAATACCTTTTCCCAAGATCATAAATTTGGATGTCACATCTCTTGTGAGAGGATCATGCAAACAAGGATAACCTTCTCCCCTTAATAAGGGGCCTTATTAAGGGAATGATGGTCCATCTTAATATGGTATTAGAGCAGGCCCAAGTTGATGATGGGTGCCCCAGCCGATGATAATCCTGGCTTGCCCAAAAGATGGCCATTACAATTCCACGTGTAGAGCCGACTAACCGCGGCCTACTCATGAGGGGGCGTGTTAGAATATCCCACATTTCTTTTGCCTTTTAAGGGGATGATGACCCAACTTAATAGTCTTAATAAGGCATGTCATGACACCAAAACTCAACACAAGCCCATACAAAATTGGTGCGAAAGAACGGAGAACAACCGGCCACCTAAACTCTCACCTCAACAATGATGGGTGCCCCAGCCAATGATAATTCCGGCTTGCCCAAAAGATGGCTATTACGATTCCACGTGTAGAGCCGACTAACCGCGGCCTACTCGTGAGGGGCGTGTTAGAATATCCCACATCTCTTGTGCCTTTTAAGGGGATGATGGCCCAACTTAATAGTCTTAATAACGCCATGTCATGACACTGAAACTCAACACAAGCCCATACAAAATTGGTGCGAAAGAACGGAGAACAACCGGCCACCTCAACATCACCACTAGCCGCAATCCGCCACTGCGAATCTCCGCCTACACCGCCACCCACCTCCTATGGCGTCAGCAGCCATTTCTTCTTCATCCTCCTCTCTCTGCATCAAGCAATCTGTAGCTCCTCACGACAACCAGGCTATGCCTAAACTCGACTCTTCTCCGAATCCTTCCCTCAATGCCTTTCGCTCCTCTCTATCTTTAATCTCCAACTGTAACTGTAATTGTAACGTTATAGTCAAGGCATCGGTGACTTCTGCTCCTTCCATGGATCAGACTGTTTCCACGTCTCCTCCAACAGTTGTGGACGTGGATCTTGGCGACCGGAGCTACCCAATTTACATCGGTTCCGGTCTTCTCGATCAGCCTCAGTTCCTTCAGAGGTACTACTGCGTACTGCATTTCTGCGTTTGTTTTTTTGTATTGCTTACTTTCGACAACTGACCTGGATTCCGATCATCGGCCTACTGCTCGAGAGAATCAATCAGAATTTCACTATAATAAGATCGAACTTATGGAGATTACGATGTGGCTAACAGTTACAGCTCCGATCCAAGTCGTCAACCGATTCTAGCTTTAATCGATCAATAATTGTTTCTAGAACCTTTACAAGTGATATAATCTCAGAGAATTTGCATTGCAACTTAAAAGTTCGATCTTAAATACTAATCGAAGAACAGAGAAGTGAAACAGGATCCGTTGGATGTAACTGACTCTCTTATGATCCGACGGCTCTGATTTAATCTTCTCCGCGCCTTAAACAAACATTGCAATTTGGTCCTTTTCTTACTCAAGTCTTGTAGACACACCCCAAAACTTCCACTTTCTTCACTCTGTCTTATGAAACCTTCAAAGCTACATATCTTAAGTTTTGGAAGTTCTTGAAACACCTCGTCGCCATAAAATGTCGAACTCTCTAATTCCCCCTGTCCCGCAGATCTTTATATATTTGCTATTATTAGACGTTCTACAAAAAACTTCATACATTCCTTTACGGTTGTTAAAAATCTTGTAACGATTGCAGGCATGTGCATGGAAAGCAAGTCCTTGTGGTTACCAACACCACAGTAGCACCACTATATCTTGAAAAAACCATATGGGCTTTAACACATGGAAATGCTAATGTCACTGTTGAGACTATAATTTTGCCTGATGGGGGAAAATACAAGAACATGGTGAGTATGTTAATGTTAGCCTTTTATGACTTGATGCATAAATCTGAAGATAAATTCTATAATGAGACTGATATGGGTTTCTGATTCTGTTTTTGTTTCCACAGGAAACACTAAGGAAAGTATTCGATAAAGCAATCCAGTCAAGAATGGATCGGCGCTGCACATTTGTTGCTCTTGGTGGTGGAGTTATAGGTGACATGTGTGGATATGCTGCAGCTTCTTATCTAAGAGGAGTGAATTTCATTCAGATACCGACTACTGTTATGTCACAGGTTACTCTAATTGACCACTACATCATCATTTTTTCCGCTGTTCATAAGGCACAGATATTTATAAGGCGCTAGCTGCATCCTCATTTCAGGTAGACTCTTCGGTTGGAGGTAAAACTGCAATAAACCACCCCCTTGGTAAAAATATGATTGGAGCATTCTACCAACCACAATGTGTGCTAATAGACACTTACACTTTGCACACCTTACCGGAGCGAGAATTAGTGTCAGGGCTTGCAGAAGTCATCAAGTGTGGGATCGTCAGAGATGCTGAATTTTTTGAGTGGCAAGAAAAGAATATGCAGGCACTGCTTGACAGGTAGATATGTATGTGTATGGATGCTAGTTCTCTTAGTTAGTCATGCATATGCTTAATATGGTGCTTCGAATATCACATTGGTCTACATTCACGCCTTTTGTCATTTAAGCACTCAAGATAAAGTTGTAGTCTAATCAGATAAATGCCTGAAAAGAACGTTAAGTTAAGAGAGGTCATGTTTTAGTCATCCTTTTATCTGTTCGTTCGTCCATTCTTCCACTTTGTTTCCTTTAACTGCTCATTGCATATTGTTATATAATACGTGATTTGTTATCCGTAATCTTAGAAAACTTGGTTTGATTCAGACAAAAGCGTTTCTTTTCTCATGGTTCTGCTAATATGAGTCAACTATGCGGCTTTCATGTGGTCTCATAGCTTTAAATATAAAGATTCTTCCGTTTTTCAGGGATCCGAGTGCATTCACTTATGCCATCAAGCGCTCGTGTGAAAATAAAGCTGAGGTTGTATCCTTGGATGAGAAGGAAAGGGGGTTAAGAGCAACATTGAGCTTCGGCCACACTTTTGGTCATGTGAGTGCCAGATTAAATGGCTGATGAAAATGTTCTACTTGATTTTGTTCGTGTCTCAGACGAACTCTTAATTCTCCATTGCCTGATGAGAATGTTACTTGATTTTGGTCATTGCTAGTAGGAGTTCTTTCGTTTGTTTGTTGGTGATCTTTATTGTCAATTTCTAACTTGCTTTTAATGAACATTATAAAAGACTGGTTTCGGTTATGGGCAGTGGCTTCATGGGGAGGCTGTTGCTGTTGGCACGGTATAAAGACTTCTACTTTCTAGAGCTGAATTATAAAAGCTTATTTCTAATCTAGTGGTGCAAATTGAGTTTAAAGCTTATATTTCTAATATGAAAATATGTTCCTTCTTTACAGGTTATGGCAGTTGACATGTCTTTTCGGCTTGGCTGGATCGAAGATTCACTTGTAAAGCGGGTGAAGGTGATCTTGGAAGAGGCCAAATTACCTACAGCACCACCAGAGAGCATGACCGTGGAGATGTTTAAGTCTGTCATGGCGGTAAGAGAGAACAAATTCAACAATAAACAAAAGTTCATGTATTTCTGAATTTTCATGTATACTCTTGTTTTATCCTGATGTTTCATACTTTATTGCGATTTAGGTGGATAAAAAGGTTGCTGATGGTCTGCTTAGGCTCATCCTGCTGAAAGGCCCTCTGGGGAATTGTGTTTGCTCTGGTGACTACGACCGGTAGGCCCTCGACGACACACTACATGCATTCTGCAAGTCTTAGTTGATGTTCCCTATTTACTCATTTAGTCATCGAATCTCTGTATAACAGCACAAGTGTAACTATATTGCAACTCTTGTACCATTATCAGAAACTTAATAAAACACTTGTATAATTGTATTGTATATGTAGCTCACTGTTGGCTATAATTGTTATAGCTTTCCAGCAAGTCAAAATAAGGTTAGAATTAGGAGCACCAGCCCCCTGCAAGGCAACAATATAGAAAGGACTGACGTCCGTATGGTGCCGATCGAAGGGACTGTGTTGCTCAAGTCAGTTCACTTGTAAGAGTTGAAGGAAGACAAGGGAGAACTGAGAGTCGATACTTTGAGTATAATGAAAATTAGAATTCTCAATTTTATCTTCTTGATTTTGTCAGGTCGGTAGAGATCAATCATACATACCTCACCATGTTCTGGTGAGAAGCTTGGTGATCATAGGTGGAATGCGAGAAATTAATGGCGTCCGATGATGAGTGAGTAAGCTTTCTTGAGCAATCGACGTGAATGGAATTGTTCGTGTTTTCTTAGCAAGAATACGTACGATGATCATCTACCCTTGATGTCCTCTTCCATGTATTTTTGAGAAACTTTGATCGTGCGGTTGTACTAAATGGCTTCCGAGGTCTAGGAGAGTCGTTGATCTACACTTCCGTGCTTGTCCCAACTTCCTCCAACTCTTCCACTTGGAGACAATTTTGGCGAGGTTCGTAGCTTGCCGGTTTCATGAGTTGTACTAGGACTTGGGCTGGACCAACGAGGACAATTGAACGCTTAAGAAGGACAAAGGTTGGGAAATGGGCACCTTGACTTCTCAAGGACCAAGGACAAGATATAGACACCTTGACTTCGGACAGGAGTTGAACATCTTGACTTCCGAAGGACCAAGGACAAGACAAGAGATGGACTTCTGAAGTATATAATAAAAATTTAGTCCGTAAATTTCATTATATAAAAAATTGAACATTTACATTTGCAGTTTCAGATTAATTCGTAGTCAGAGTGAAAAGATATTCTCGGGACGTATGAAGTATAATTAATCATTAAGTGTACATGTAGATTGATTTTTGTATTGGCAAAAATTTGTATCTTGTCCAGTACAGAACTTAGTCCAAATACTACGTGATGAAGCATCGTTTGTAGGCCATTTAGAGGCGAGCATGCCTCGTCCACGAGAATATTCGAGTGCATTTCAGTCACTCGATGACCTTGCTAATTGAGGTCCAGTCCAAATACATTTGGCCAAACGTCGACTTGACATGGGGACCCGAGGGGTGAAGACTAGCCACGAGGCAGTCTACCTATGGAGATTGATAATCATCCAAGGTCCATATTTGATCCTTGGGCCTGACCAACCTACGAGAGCTAGCTCTTGCGCCTGGTCTTAGAAAAGCCAAGGTACACGACCTTCCTCATGGAACCAACCAAATGGTGGGTAGACTACCATCCCACCTCAGCCAGTCAGTCAATAGAGTTACTCAATCGACCGCCTCATGAGTAAGCTAGTTTAGCTAACAAGCCAAAACTCCAATGGTTAGTTGAGCTATATAGGAGACATGTGAGCAAGAGAGGAGGAAGTACTCACTGAACAAACCCTAGCTACTCAGAACTAGCTACGGACGAACATACTCCCTCTCTCTATGACGCCTTTTTCTCAAGCAAGATCTCGGAGACTCCTTCACTCCGGTGAGCCTCCGACCCGTCCTCCACCAACCTCCGAGGACTTACCATCAACCATGACATCCATCTCATCCACCATCACCCTCCGCTAGCTACCAGCTAGCCTACTCCGAGTCACCTTCCATCGACCTACAACAATCATCATCCATCATGTTCCATCGCCTTCCAAACATGACCAACTAGCCTACTCCGACAAGGTAGCTAGCTCCTCACCGGTGATCATCAGTGCTCTGCCGAACCGATCCAAGCAACAGGATAAGTCGACTCGCATCACCCTTCTCTCTATCTCCTTCAATTCTTACATCTTCTTCCAGTTTACTGACTTGAGCGTCGGAGTCCCTTCGGTCGGCACCACACCGGTGTCACCTTGGAACCTCACGTCTCTGGGTTTGCTTTTGTTGCCTTGCAGGTCGCTGGTGCCCCACAATTCCTTAACCTAATTCAATTGTAAATTTCTGAGTGTCTACAATTTTGATTTTCTAACGGAATATAAGTTAGTGATTCACATGCTTGCATTGTTGTATTGCATTCAAAATTTAGTTAATTGTCTTTTCTATAATTAGCAAATGGGAATCATGTATTATTTCTCATAATTTATACTAATGTTATTCAAGAAAAAAGGTAATAATATAATTAAAATGCCTAATCAACCTTTCATTAAAATTTTGAAAATACTGTTCAATATGGTTTATAGTAATAAATTTACTCTTCAATAAAATTTGGAAATACTATTAATTAAATAAATAAGAAACTTACCTTCTATTAAATTTGGAAATCCTATTAAATAAGGTAATTACATTAAATTAAACTATGGAAAAAATAAGATATACTCCTACTAATATAAAACATACGGAGTATTTAAGTAAGTTTCATGGGAACCGTCTTTGTCTATGGACTAAAAATGCTATTATCGTAACAAAGAAAATGATGTCATGTGGACTATGGTGTAGATATCTTAAAATGTCATAAAATATAACATATAAAACATATCAGCAAAACATGAAAGTATGTTTAACCCTTTTTTAAATTATTAGTTTACACTATAACTATTTGTTTATCAATGCAAAATTGACTATAATATTAAAGTGTCATATAATATAACACATAAATCATATCAGCAAAATATAAAAGTATGTTGTAGCCATTTCTGAAATATTTAGTTTACACTATAACTATTCGTAAAAGTAAGCACTACTATATCAATGCAAATTGACTATAATTTGATAATAATATTTCATCACATAGTTTTGAAATTGACATGTACTAGTAGGTATACGTACTAGAGGGGCTAATCGATATTCCTAAATATAATGTTTCCTGAGTGAATAATGTATAGCTTGTCATTGAATGTTGTTTGTAGTATTATGAAATATTTTACCTGTGAATGGCGGTATTTTTAACATAAAACATTTACTAGCATTTACCAAAACCACATCATATATATATATATATATATATATATATATATATATATATATATATATATATATACACACACACACACACACACACACACACACACACACACATACACATACACATACATATACATACATACCTATATATATATATACATACATATACATTGATATTTTTAGTAAAACCAGTAATATTTACGGCTATAACTATAATATTTATCAGTCCCTTCTGGTCCCTCTAATTAGACAGTGCCACATGAGACACGTAAACCTAATTTAAATTTAAGATGTCTGTACTTTCATGGTTTTGAATTCCATTGCTTACGTACCCACGCTTTTCCTCCCGCTTCACTTCAAAATATGACATTCACGTGAAAGTTTAGTTACACTGACACTTGGTCGCCATGCATGTTTCCCTTGACGAGTTAACTATCTTTTCCATTTAATAAAACTTTTTACCTTGAGTTTGGATTGTATGACAAAATAATACACCGTAAACGTGCATTGCTTAGGTAGACACAATTAAATTCTCGTTAGATTGATGAAACTATATTGAATGCGATAACTAATCGTTAAATCAAGTTCACTTATTTATGGTAAATACACTTGGATTTTAATGGATTTTCAAAAGTTTGGTTTCGTGCTATTATTTAAAATGCACTTACGAACGTGGCCAACGGTAAAAATCATTTTAAAAAACTTCTCAAGACTCTCGTGTTCGCCATTCTGAGTCTCTGACAAACCATGTGATTTTGCAGCAACATCAACGTATTACGAAATTAACTTTACTAGGTGACGTACTACCCATTAAAACTAACGGGATAGTCCGTCACCACCAATAGTTATAGCTTGGGAGCGAGAAAGACGTAGAAAGGAGAGAAGAGAGTGGAAGTGTCTCTAGACAGAAAGAAAGAACTATTCAATGGCAACATTTTCCGGCTAAAAATGGCAAATCCATCTATTTTTATGCCCACCCATCCATTCATTCTTAACTCTTTTCTTCCTTTCTCCAATTCCCCTTTCTCTCTCTATACCTGACCTTGCAAGATCAGATCCCAATTTTTCTCCTTTGTTCCTCATGTCTGCATTTCCCCCAATTAATTAGGGTTAGGGTTTGAATTCTTTGCTGATTCATTCGTTAACCGTTTGATTTTTGTGAGGGAGCTGGAGTGGATACCTGGTTGATGTGTGGTTAATTTTGTTTCTGTTGATAATTTGCACATTTGCGTCAGGTCTTCTGTAGAAGATCTGATTGATTGATTGTTGAGAGATAAAAACACCAGAAATAAAAGAAAAAGAAAGAGTTTTTCTTGTGTGTTGGGTAAAATGAGCGCTTCGAGATTCATAAAATGTGTGACTGTTGGCGATGGTGCCGTCGGAAAGACCTGTCTCTTGATTTCCTACACCAGCAACACCTTTCCAACGGTATACTCTTGTTTTGTCATCATCTGTTGTGATTAATGTGTTTGTTGTTTTCATTTCTTGATTTAAATGGTTGGTGGGATTGTTGAAGGGAAATTCGGTTTCGTCGTGTCGTTTACTCTTTTGTGGTTGTGAATGAAAAAGTTATGTTCTTGGTATCAGGCCGATCAGGCATGTCAATCAACGTGGTTGAATTGATTGATTTCGGATTCGTGAATTAATGTTGCAAATTGATTCTCCAGGTAGAAGAATTAGGAGAATCTATAGGGGCGTGATGAATTTGTATTTTGTCTGGTCATTTCTAGAAACAGGTCATCATTAATGTGTTTGTGGTACATCTGTCTGTTGAAGATGAGACAAGAATTTCTTCGTATGATTTCATTCATGATGCCGTCTCGAATATGAGATCATTTCTTTTGTTTTTCCAAAAATGTATCGTCAGTTTCCTGTCAGGCTAACATTCTTTTGATTCTTAATGGATTTTAAATGGTTTTATTTTTTTTAGACTGTGTGTATATGTTTATAATACTTTTTTTTCTAATTCTACCGCAACCACACCTGCCGAATCTTGGTTTAATTAATGTGAGAAATGAGAATTTTCTATAACTGTGTGGTGCTCTCGTAACCTTAAATGAGAATTATTTGGATATCTGTTTGCGTTATCTATTGTAGAGAAATCAACAAAAGTTTGTTTAATATACTTGTTCAATGAAACAGGATTATGTGCCCACTGTGTTCGATAATTTCAGTGCAAATGTGATCGTCAATGGAGCCACTGTGAACTTGGGCCTTTGGGATACTGCTGGTAATTACTATGATATCTGTGATAATGACTCTTAAACTGCTTACGTAACTGCAATAAGATGTTAGACATGCATGCACGTTCTTTGTATGTTGTTATCAATAACTTCTGTGCATCTTTGTTTAGCTTTATATATTTGTACTAACTCTACAAATCTTGCATCATGGAACAGGACAGGAGGATTATAACAGATTAAGACCTCTGAGCTATCGTGGTGCTGATGTGTTTATATTGGCATTTTCCCTTATTAGCAAGGCCAGTTATGAAAATGTGTCCAAGAAGGTTGGGGGACTGATTTATTTGAGAAGATTATGTCTACTGTTATGTTTTTCTACATGTTTTTAGTTCGAGAGCATGCTTATAATTGATGCTTTTATGTCTCTTGGTGTCTTTCAGTGGATTCCAGAATTGAAGCATTATGCTCCTGGAGTGCCTATTGTTCTTGTTGGGACGAAACTCGGTGAGATACATGATTTCTTTTGATTTCTTTTTATTTTTCTAATTTAACCAGCTTATATGCTATGCTGTAAGCATTCTGCTTGTCACTACGGTGAAATTCATCAAAATGATGAAATGTACATAGGATAAGTGATAGATGAAGAGACACAGTTTATTTTAGTTTTTCACTGTAAAAATAGTAAGAAGACTTATACAATTTTCACCATCTATGCATGCTAGTGTGTGCTACGCACTTTACTTATTGAAGGTTACATTGGTTACTTAGTTTTTATTGCTAGGGTGTATAACATTGACTTCTCAGTATATCTCTGTTCGGAGTGATTTGTGAAGATTTAAGGCGTGTTTTTTTGACTTCTTACATTCTTCTAACTTTGGAAGTCAACGTATATTGTGATTCATTAAGGTTGGATTATATTGTTGATTTCTTCACATTTATAATGGAATTCAGATCTTCGGGATGACAAGCAGTTCTTTGTTGACCATCCAGGCGCTGTGCCAATCACCACTGCGCAGGTGAGACTCTACCTTGGTCTAGCAGATTTGTGATTTATATAATGATTTAGGATTTTGGTTACCTTCTTTGCAAATCAAATATTGACATCTCACAAACGTCCAGGGAGAGGAGCTGAGAAAGATGATTGGAGCTCCTGCTTACATAGAGTGTAGTTCAAAAACACAGCAGGTGTGCATGAAACTTAATTTGCTCCGTATGTCATTTAAATGACCTTATCTGTTGTGATATGTTCTGAACAAGTTGTTTGTTTTATGTTTTGACCACAGAATGTGAAGGCAGTTTTTGATGCTGCCATTAAAGTCGTGCTCCAGCCGCCGAAGCAAAAGAAAAAGAAGGGGAAGGGTCAGAAGGCCTGTTCCATATTGTAATCAGTTTTACTGTCGTTTTCTCATCCCTTTTGGGTTTGCTGAACGAACTCCTGCTAGTGAATCTGTCCGAAAGTGTTGGTGGCTACAATTCTGCGTAGTGTTTTTCATATCTTAAGGATTAAGTTGCACTTTAGGCCACTTGGTTGTGCCCTCCTTGTTTTGATTCGTTTATTTCATCGTGTATTAACCAGACCAGACCAGGATTTGTGGTGTTGGCTAGTTTTAATGGCATTCTCCCTTTGACTTAATTTGCCCCTTCCATTTCTTTTTGTTGGTTTCTTAGTTTATTCAATGATTTGATTTGATGCCAATTTGTGTGTGCAACATGCTCACCACTCATGGTGGTGGGAAAGCATTATTTCACATCATTATATTCTCTTGTGAAGTTCATCTTCTTTTTCTTATCGCTTGCTGGCCTTGTCTATGTATCACGCCACCTGCCCCGTCCCCTTAGGTTTTTCTAACTGGTTCATGGTATCGAATCGCCATTGTTGATCATGACGTCATCATTGCATGGTCGTATCTCTTGGGATCTTTCTGCAATTTTGTTCTCCTTGACCTGAAGGAATGGAATTATGTCCATCAATCAAGTTATAAAAAAGGTAGAGATAAGGTTCCTTTGTCATTATCCTAGTTGAATAAACTATGTTGATTATCTAGGCATGTTGTACCATGAGAATCTTACAAGTTGCACCATGTTTTGACAATGATGGTTGGACTGTATACTTGCATGCTAGAGACCTAACCAATTGGAGTTTAGTTGCACCTGGACAGTTTTGACAGCTTGGTTGATATAGGTCTTGTTCAAAGTAGAATGTGAATGCAGATGTGTTTTTGCTCATAAATCCCTACTCGTTGCGACATCTTTAAATTCGATAACTATTGATCACAAAATCGGTCCCAGTAAGATTCAAACATGAGCATACTATTTATCTTAACAAATTAAGCCATTCTTGCGGTTGCGGATGCTTATTGAAGCAGAAATCATACTGCAAGATTACAAGATTGCTCTTGTACGAAAAGAGTCATAAGTGTCACAAATACTTAAAATTGCTTTGGCGTCGTGAGTGCATATATCATATTTACATGTAGACATGAATGAGAAAATATAACATGAAATTTAGAACAATATACTCTATGAATATGAGGCAAAAGAAGAATAAAATATAGTTCCCTCTGGCAAATTTTTTATGACTTATCCTGTTGAAACACCAAATATACTGTACTACTTCTATATATGCAGAAAAGACAGCATTCATTCCACTCAATTCTAACTGGACGAACAAAGAACGCGCGTTTAGGCTATTGTTTTGATAAGCGCGGCTAATGACGAGTCGCGTACCAAATGAAATCATGTGTTCATGATAAGATAATATTCGAATGAGTATTAATTTAACAAAGTTTTACTGTAGGCTTGAGTTGGAAATTTTGAATGTGAAAGTCCAACAAACACGTTTAAAAATTGAAAGGAATTTAGAACAGGGGATATTTTCGGGAAAAATTTAAAAAATATACCGTAGAGTGAGACAAATCCAGTTTATAAACTGCTCAATGGCTCCGTCCATTTTATATACTATATGAAGACTATCCGTCCATTTCATGTACTCCGTTAAGTTTTTTTAACGAAAATCGTGAGTGAGATACACGCACCGTTTGTTTTATATACCGCTGACACGTGTCAGCTTCTTGTTTAATCTAAGGTGTTTTCAATGAAAATAAAAAAATAAATACAAAAAGTTTCAAAAAAAAAAAAGAAATAAAAATTTCTAGAAAATTATTGGGACACATCTCAGCACCATAATATTTCTGAGAAAATAAAATAAAAATATAAAAATAATTTAGAAAAATTCAAAAAATTATCTCAGAAATAAATATGAAAACTAAATGATAGAAAAGATTTAAAACAAGAAATTTTATTATCAATATAGATTCTTTTATTAAGCAATAAATAATGAAATATTAAGAATTTAGCAATGCTTGCAAAATACAAAATAACAAAAGATAGACCATAAAACAAATAAAATGTTAAAAAACTTAATTTCACCACGACATTTGTACGTTAATTTTGTTATACCTTATAAATCGTGAAAATATATCTTTATAATTACACATATTATGATATTTTAGTTTAATTCGAAACTTAGATTATTATTATTATTATTATTATTATATGAAATATTCTTTTTCTAACTTATAATTATTAAGGGGAGTTAACACGTGTCCCCGACATTTTTTTGTGTTTTTTTAATGATTTTAAACTTTTTTCTTGAATCTTTCAAAAATAATAATCCAGATTAAATGAGAAGCTGACACGTGTCAGCGGTATATAAAATGGACGGCGCGTGTATCTCACTCTCCGTTTCTGTTAAAAAAACTTAACGGAGTATATGAAATGGATAGGTAATACAGTATATCAAATGTACGAATCCATTGAATAGTATATAAATTGGATCTGTCTCACTCAACGGTATATTTTTTAAAAAAATCCCGATATTTTCCGATATTTTGGATGTCAAATGGTGTACTTGTCTAGTTGTCTTTCCTCAAAAAGTAAATTGTGGGTTCCTTCTTAGTGTAAATGGAATTTGTTATCATCAACCATATGCCTCCCATTTCCCTATATATACCTTGTTCCAATAGCTCAAGATTTGCCTCATATCTTTGTTCTATTGCTATAGCTTGCTAAGCATATTACTTGCCCTTTAAAATCTTCGAAAAAAGTTTTGAAAAAAGACTTGTAACTGATTTGCAGCTTAGTAATGGCGTCGAGAAGAATCCTTAAGGAGCTAAGAGAGTTGCAAAGAGACCCCCCTACTTCATGCAGTGCTGGTAATTTCATTTTTTGACATCATTTTTTGTTCGGGCAACTTGATTAATGCCAATTCGTATAGTACTGTATCCTTTTAGCAAAACTACGTGTTAAGCTAGATAATAGCTCATAACATAGTTGAACAGGTAACTAATGTAGCTTCTGATATCAGGTAGCTTATGAGCTATTAATTTGATGTTTGCAAAACAAATTTATCTTAATCAAATAAGGTCATTTACTAAGCAAAGTGATAAGCTCGTGTTAAACACCGTATACTAATAAAATGAGGATGCAGGTCCTGTGGCTCAAGACATGTTTCACTGGCAGGCAACAATAATAGGGCCAAATGACAGTCCATATGCAGGTGGTGTCTTCCAAGTCACCATCCATTTCCCTACTGATTATCCTTTCAAACCTCCCAAGGTACATACATAATACAACTCAAAACATATGTGGTTTGCTTGGTGTTAAATCAGGAGCAATTTCTCTTATATATATATATCAATTGTGTTTCTATCAAGAAATATTTATTTCTTGAACAAATCAATAAAGATAATTGCTCTTAATATAAAAAGAGTTGCTATCGATTTGATACCATGTTTCGTGGTTGTAATTAGCTATTCATTCAACTCTAAGATTCACTTCTGAATGTGGAATCAAATGAATTTGCAGGTTGCATTTAGGACCAAAGTGTTCCATCCAAACATAAACAATAATGGGAATATATGCTTAGATATCCTCAAGGATCAGTGGAGTCCAGCTCTCACCATTTCCAAGGTTTTGCTTTCAATATGTTCCTTGCTGACTGATCCAAATCCAGATGATCCACTTGTTCCAGAGATAGCCCATATTTACAAGAATGATAAGCCCAAGTATGAGTCCATGGCTCGCAACTGGACTCACAAATATGCCATGTGCTAGATCATAATATCTTCCAGTTTTCCAATTTCAACTTTTTTTGTTGCTTAAGAACTCAATCAAGTTGGCTCCCAATAAATTTGATTGTCTAACTTCTAAGCTTGTTGTTGAGTAGCAACAAAGTTGCAGAGTTGTAAGCATTTCGAATTCGTGTTGTTCTTGAAATTCTATGCAGTTGTGTTATCGGTGTGTTGTCCTTCAGTTAAAGAACCTAACCAATTGAATCGTAATGCTTGTATGAACATAAAATAATGGCATTTCTAATAGTAACTTAAACAACTTACGTGCTCGCCTTGATATTATCAGCCGTGACCAATACTAGAAACTGGAACTGTGCTCTTAACTCGACGCATAAAAGGATGGACAATACAGTGAGAAATGGTTCAGAACATACAGAAACTGTACATGAAACATAAAACGCGGTTATATATCCATCTCCACACATTTCCTAGAGTAAAATGTACATAAGTTAAAACACAGATTTGTTCAAAACATGTCTAGGAACAAGTTAACGAAGCCTTGAAATTCCTCGCATCCTGAATAAGATTCCAAACAAATAGAATCCACCGGACACATCAGTTCATCTCTTGGAGTTACAACTGTATTGTGATAAGGCCAATGTTGTAACTAGTAACATAAATATCTTATTTCAGGTCGTATTTTGGGGTCCTGGAGTCTCTGCGACTGATCAACTCAACCACTCAGCTAACTCTAAAGAATGTTATTACAGATATCAACACTTCTATAGCAGTAATTACATCAAAGCTCCAAGGATGCCTGCTTGTTGGAGTCAGCTTTGTTCATCAGATAAAACCAAAAATCAACAAAACACACCCTTCCATTTGACCACGTCACACTTTAATGGGCTCATACTTCTCTGCCACTGCCCCGCCCTTGTCCTTCTGGAACTGAATGTACCGCAACGTGCTTGCAAAAAAAGCATCTGCTCCAAGATCTGGTGCTGCATTTTCTCCCTGCATCTCATTCCTTATCAATTCAATCAGTCCTTGTATTGATTCAACAGTGATCTGAGCAACACCCTTCTCGTAGAAATAGAGATACCTAATAACAAATTGAAGTAATTAGTATAATTGTATGGGTGATACTTGTTCAATATCTCTCTAATTAACTGTAGGGTTAATTAGTCAACGGAATTCATTACTTGTTCAATATCTCTATAAAAAGTACGACTGATCCACTGCTGCCTCTAGTGGCACTGGACATTTGCTGAGCAGCATTTGCGATTCTCAAGGCACGCTTTAAGCAAAGCAAGACCCTAAAAGCAGACCAATTATGTCATTATTCAGGAAGAACCAATTTATAATGAAAAGGTTAAAAAATCACGAGAAAACCGGTCATTATGTAACTTGAACAAATCCCAATTCCATGTGTTATAGTTGTTGCATAGGATCCCCTTGCCATTTGAAAAGAGAAACCCATACCCTTAGTTCCAAATTTAGAATACTCTAATGTCGAAAAAATTCATAATTTGGAGGTGGAGTTTCAGTCCAAACAGGCCAGGAATTCAAGCAACACTAACACTGAAATTTGGGGGTAACTTTGTTTTAGTGGGTGGCTTTGTGTGTTGGGGTAGGGGACTCATATTATGATCCCTAGAACTAGAATTATCCTGAGAAGGCACTGAAGATCGAATATAAATGGACTCGTGATGTACACTACAAATATCTTCTACTAAATATGTTCTAACATACCTCTCTCCATCTTTGAGGCTTTCATGGTCATCTAGCCAAAACAGGTGTGAACATGCATACACTGCTCTACATTGATCTGGTTTCTTCAATAGCTTTGCAGAATACTACAAATACAATTAAAAGACTTCTTGAAGATTAGTTCATTCCAACGGTAAGAAAAACAACTGCAAGCTGATATCAAATGGCACACAGCTTTTTAAAGCCTGCCCTAATCCAGTGCAGATTTGGCACGTGAAAATCATATTAGAGGCAGTGATTAACTTACCCCTGTTGCTTTGTGTGTTAGTGCATCTCTATTCTCAACACCAAAAGTATGCATCCTCTGCAGAGTCCCAAGTATCAGGTGAATCGTGGTCACTTGTGCTTTGGAATCCTATATAGATTTTGTGGTGAGCAAACAATAAGTCGTATTGAAATTGGCACGATCAAAAAAATATTGATGTGTGGACATAAACTTTAAGGGGGGCAAGGAAATTTCACCGAGACTTCTTCCTCGTACAAAATATAAGCTTGCGTGAAGAATTCATAAGCAACGGGTTCAAGATCACAATCATTAGCAGCCTGTGAAAGAGAGTATAATAGTCATCAGATATAAACAAACAGATACTCTCGTAAATGTCCAGTTGGATATAAAAGTACCTCAGCACACTGCAGATACAAAGCTAAAGCTAGTTCCGGTACTGGGACACTTGACAAAGCCTCGATTATCTACAAGAAAGAGGATATATTGGCATGGCAACTATTGAAAAATACAGTAAGTGTATAACAGCAGAAACAGAAAGGAGCGGCAAGGAATCATTCATTCAAATAACAGAGACGAGATTGGGCAAATATATTGTCCCCAGAAGGTGAGGAGGCAAAGAATCAACATCGAGAAAAAGAGACACTATCAGAAGTATTTTGCTGAGATTTGCTAATGCGGGTTAATACAGAGCTGATGCTGTTGTAGAAACCAAAATGCAACACGCAACACGCAGACCACGACAAGATAAAATCATAAAAGAAGCCTGCATAAAAACCTGAGTCACTATCTGAAAAATTTTCTTTGGTGATACTGATGCCTCTTCGGATACACTTTCTTCTTGATTTGCTAGTCGCCTCACCAACTGCAAGACAAACAAAGAATATATAAACAGATGTATTTTTATAACACCAACTGCAAAATGCTTAGGTGATACATGAAACATCGTCTCTCATCCAATGAAAGTTGATAGCAGAACATTCTACAGGATAACAAATACATGGCTTGTTGTGCATGATTAGGTTGTCTTTTGCACAGATGACAAGTACAAAATCCTAAAAATCACAAGCTTTCACCCTACAGATAATTTGGATATTTATTTAACCAACAGATAAATCGATCACTGGAAAATCCTGATATTCAAAGCAATTATTCAATACATGTTCATAATCACATAGGGATGTTGAGCTGATTTCATAAGCTAAAAGGATGATTTACCTTTAGAGCACAAAATATAAGCGGAGGGACAGTGAACGGCAGCCTCTTTGGTCCCCCAGTCAGAATGTGTTTCTTTACAGTACAGATGATCTGAAAATTAATAAGCATGTAGTCACTGAGGTGAGAACGCAGCAGCAGAAAAAGACAAGTTACCTCAACTCTAACACCCAGATCATGTAGAAATAATTCTATATTGACAAATTGATCGATAACTGGATGAGAAATAAAGGTGCATGGGTTAAAGGGTTGCAACCTTGAAACAAGAATTATAAGAAAATGACAAGAACAGCCCATGGAAACTGATAAAAAGAAAACAAAAACGATGAAGTTCGAATAAGAAATAAAATTCTTATAATCGAGCAATTGCACAACAGCAAAGAATATACCAACATCAATAAGCTGGGTTGTACTTTCTAATTACCCTCAACACCTCATGACTAACAGTCTAACACTGTAATCTCAGGGTCAAAATATTATAGAATAAGAATTGCAATTACCTTCAACATCTCTTCTGGATTATCAGTATACAACATTTGAATAAGTCTTGCAACAGAATTTTGTTCTTCGCTGAAGTCCTCCTCATCAAGCTGAAAATAGATGCCCACAGTTATAACAAACAGAACCAGTATAGAAAATTAGATAACTTTTAACTACAATACTGGAAGCCAAAATGTGATAATTGGGCACCTCATCATGAAAATCTCCATCTAAGTCTCTAATCAGCCCCCTTATCAATTCAAACAATGCATCGACCTATAAGACGAATACTTCAGAGTCAGGTGGGATATAAACTTCAGTAAACAAAAGGATTGTTATGGAGATACTAACCTTCTCTGCTGTCAAAATGCAGGTTTTGTTTTTCATTATACTTTGAATAATAACATTAGACATCTCTTTATTTGTTCCATCAGTTAAATACTCCATTAGACGTGGATAATTCGACAGCTTCAATGCTGTATCTATATCCTTATATTTCTCGAGCGGAGCACTGAGGAGGGCAACAATCTGTTTCATTGCTTTGCTGTCATCGAGCTTTTCTTTCCCTGATAGCTTTTTCACACAGTCTCCCTGCACGAAGAATGATAAGGGCAGCATTAGTAATAAGGTTTTTTAAACATATCAAAACTCAGGTAAGTCCAGATTTTGAACTTCTCAAAACTCACTGCAGAACTGTTAACAGGCAGATGGCAAAAGTAGAAGGCAAGGCAAATTGGAGGCATAATGTTCAATTCATTCTTAATGAAATATCCTTGCGTTTAACACGAAACAAAACAGAGACTTCATAACGTAAATTATCACTAATTCATCAAAAACTTTCCAGGATTTAGTAACAAGAAACTGGAATGAAAAGACACAAACTATCAGCTTTTATCTTCACTCTTACAGAATGGAGGCGTTGGGCTTGGGTCCAGAAGAAAAGAGAAAGATGTGATGCGACTCTGACATTATATGCACTTTCTAGTTTCTTTTTTTTTTGAAGATGTTGAGAACCCTCAGCCGCTACCCTTTGCCTAAGCACTGGGTTAACCCCCTGGGGTAATAATATTTGGCTATTATGTGGAAAGATCACCTAAAAGAATCTTGCCAATATAATCAATCCATCCAAATTTAATGATCAGAAAATTACAAGTACGAGTGGTAGCACAGAAAAGATTTGCAAATTAATCCTATGATATATAGTAGTATATGCGATATGAAAACATAACTCACCATAATTTGGTCAACATAATCCAACCGATCAGGGTGCACTTGTAGTGTAAATGTCAAAAGAGATGCGTACAAAGTTACTACTCCGGCAATCGACATATTATCTTGTGCCTCTATCACCTGCATCAAAGAACAGACATTACACTTGGGTTTACCAGGAACTTTTCGAAGGATAGTCAGATCCACTGTAAAGGCCATTCTCGAAATCATGTGCTTATCAACGGAGTACATTTATGATTGAGAAGTAAAGATGTCTATCATGTCTATCACTACAACTTAGAAGGATAGTCATAACAACTTCACACTAGGACAATTAGTGCAATATAAACAGGCGGAAGCTCCATAGCATTATAAAAAATTGTACTCTCGGCCTTCTTAGTGCAAATCCTCATACATGAAATAAATACAGCAGCAAGCGGAAAAATTAGAGTTAGGGGCTGAATTACAGAGTCTTTGTCTTTCTAGTACTTGGGTTTGTCTAACCATCCAACAAAATTAGAGTTTAGGGCTGGATTATGTTTTACCAAAAGTCTTCTCAGGCATGGGAACCATATCAATTTCAATGTGTTTATTTAGCTATTATAAGAGACTTGCATGTCTCATTCTTTAGTTGTAATTTATGAAAAATAGTATTGATAAAATGGACAAAAGGTAAAGCTTGTCGGCATCAAGACCATAAAAAGGTAATCTACTACAACTTGACTGTGTTCATCAAATTATTATTAACAAAGTTCTATTTCTAGTCAGATACAGTTGATACACAAATGTAATAGCTACAACAAAAGCTCAGGCCACAGATCATCATTCCCAAGTTCCACAAAGATCTGAATCTGGTAAGAAACAGAGTAGATTTACCTTGCCTATGGCACTGTTCAGTTTCGCAAATGCTTCTACTTGGAAAAATTCCGGCAAGACCTGCAGCAATAAATCATGAGGACTATTGGACTAATATTATACACTAACTATGGAAGCAATCGTATTAGCTACTTACTTCTACACCAGAAGCGGCATAATTTGATAGCCTTTCCATCAGTCGAGCGAGCACTGTTTTTACATCAACAGACGACTGACAATAAAGCAGACAGAAACCGGAGAAACTTTAGCACTAAGCAGAATCAGAAATGAAATAGCCTAAAAATATTAACTTTAGGAAATAATGAATCACAGTGAATCTACCTGAAGCTGGGGGCAAGCATTAAGTAAAGTTTCAAGCGTCTGCAAGTGGTATTCATCAGGAAACACTTGAATAATGCAATCCATCAAGTAGTACTGAGCAATCTCATCCTTGCAGTTCACAACCTGAAGCCCCAAAAGAGTTGTACAAGGTCAATTTCATTTACAGAAACACCATGTGGATATTCGATTTCAAGTCAGCATATTACTTGCTCTAACACTCTCGGTAGTACAATTTCTTTGTACATGTCAAGGTCAACACCCTCAATCTGGCTGAGAACATGAAGGTTCTTACCAACCTAGCAAAATGAGAGGTCCAAACACAAGATATTATAAGGAAACAATCAGCATCATCTTCAATAAAAGTGAAGTAATTAAGATTCCGGAATTTACAAGATCACGAAGCTCGCTCCTTTCTTTTTCCCGCTTCTCCTTTTCCCGAGCAGGTCCCTACAAACATAGTGGCAATTGATTGATAAGACACGTGCAAATCAATTATCCTAGAGTCACTAGAGCAACACGATACATGGCGTCTTGAATTATATTAAAATTCTTATCTTATTTTTGGAGTAATTTAATAAATATTACTTCCTCCGTCCCGTCCGAAGTTTCCCACTTTGACTTTTTACAGTCAAACTTTTCCAACTTTGACTACGAATTAATCTTAAACCGCAAATGTAAAATGTTCAATTAAATTATATAATGAAAATTTAGTCCCTAAAGTTTCATTATATAAAAAAATTGAACATTTTACAGTTGCGGTTTAAGATTAATTCGTAGTCAAAGTTGGAAAAGTTTGACTGCAAAAAGTCAAAGTGGGAACATCGGACGGGACGGAGGAAGTAGTATTATTCAAGAGATACCAGATACACAAAAAGTGAGAGCTCTTGATTTACTTTTATTATGAAAGCGCTGGGGGTTTTTGCTTCTCACCTGTTGTTGCATTCGAACCCAAAGTTTATTCATTTCTGTGAAATTTTGGAGCACAAACTCGACAGCATCCGTGACTGTGTCAGCATCCCTGTAGGTGTCACAGAGCATTTTAATAAATGAGCTCCACCAAAAGTTCCAAAAAGGATATGACATGATTATATGCATATTGCAAAGCTCAATCCCTGACTGGACAAATTTGGATCTTATCCCAAACTTCAACAGCCACCGTTTACAATTCTAAAATGTGGTATATTAAAGGACGCAAGGGACATACAGTAACATCATGGAGAGTTCGTTATTTCAAGATTTACGTATCTTTTAGAAGTTCAAGTACTTCCCAAAAAAGAAGCAGGTCAGATGCAATTCGTAGAAGTTGATATGATAGCCTCAGCATCAAACACACCTAGTCTATACTCTAGAACAAAACATGTCAAGGAAACAATAAGTCCATGTCCTGTTTACTGGTTTACAATTAGATTCGAATGCTTGATATAGGTACAAAAGGGTATATGCATCCTTACCCTTCATATTCGGAACCAATATCAGGCAATTTATCCCTACTGACTTGAGAGAGATAACTTCTAAGAAAAAGCCCACGTACAGGGTGCTGGATGCCACGGCACATTTCTACAAGATCTTTGAGAATATCCTTTGCGGGGGCTTCTTTGGATTTTATGTAGACGGACCCAACAGTACAGAGCAGATACCTAAGACAAAGAAAATGGAAATAAGATCCCAATTGCATCATGAGAACATAGTACTAGTCAACTTGGTTTTCCAGACACTAGATTTAAGTAAAGTTAGTTATCATCCAGCTGACTTCAAAGAGCAAGTATTACGTAATCTACAAATACTTCACAACCAGCATTGTGCACGTTTCTCTTTTTTTCCAATTTCCCCTTACGCATATTGATTAATTGATCAATCTGGAATTCACTAAAATCCCATCATGAACAGACAATCCCTTCAAGAAACATGCAACCCTTTTGTAGAACATTCATTACTAAACTATATGTATATGCAAAAACAGTACGGTGGAGAACGGTAAAGCTAACTACAAGTACCTAATAAATCATTTAGATTAGAAAAAATCTTAATCACTCAACATTTAGCTTCTATCCAGCAAAAAGAAAACACTAAAGCAAAGACATGCAAGCTGATCAAAATATTCACAAACACGAAACTTTCTTACAGTCTAGGTAAAATGTTGCCAGCGTGCTGCACGAGCTCATACAGCTCAACAATGGAGCATCCCCGCGCCGTCTCCTCCCTGAAGAAGATCTCCAATTTCCTCAACTCATCAAATGCCCTCATATCTACATCCCCAAATCACAAACAAAAAAAAAATTAAAAAAACAAAAACAAAAACGAAAACCGCAATTTGTAACCTTCATCGATTCAATCAAGCCACTACTCACAGAGCTCGTAGTACTTGTGAGGAGAGAGCTTGGAAGTCCGGAGCTCCGACAGCATCTGAGCCGAGTACTTGAGTGCATCCTTCAAATTGTTGGAATCCTGTACCAAAATTATAATCAGAGGTGAATCAATTAGGGTTTTAGCTGAGAAAAGTATGTAGAATCAAGTGAAGGGTAGATGGTACTGTACAAGAGCTCGATGCATGTAGAAGGCGTTCTGCTGCAGACCGGCGATCCCGGAGGAGAGCCATTTGTCTTCGTCATCGACTCCATCGACGATCATCTTCTTCAATTTCAATGGCTGAAGAACTGTTATACAGTTAATTTGTCGTGTGATTTTCCAAATTGGGGATTTTTTTTTGTTGCAGAGAAGTTTTACAGAGTTTTTTCGATTTATGTTTTCATCATTTCCAGGTAGTAGTCGTTGATTTCGAGCTGAACTCGTTTCTGTTCCCAATTTTCCTTTTTTGCACTTTTACTCCTGTTTAAGAACCGAGTCCAGCCGAGTATTTTATTCATCGAGCTTGTTCTTGACTCCACTCATTTACAAAACAAGCAAATTTTCAAGCTCAGTCACAATAATTGCCTCGAACTCAACTCATTTGGTTCGATCTTTAATCGAGTTCGACCGAGCTCGAGCTTGTTAAAAAAAAATACGAAGCATATATTTAATTGAGGTTAATCGAGTATCAAGGAGTCGAGTCTTACTCGGTTCTAACAAAATGAGCACCAAGTTAGGCTCGAGTTCGGTTCGAATACATTATCGAACTAGCCGAGTTCAAGTCTTGACGAGTCGGACCGAATGCTCGATAAAGATCAACTCGTATAACAACTCTACTCTTTTGCACATAAGCACATTGAAATACAAAAGTAAATTCAAGACCTCAAACTAACAATAAAAGGTTGCGGTGTTACTAAATGCAACATACATGACCCCCTACATGATGGATGTGGACGCCTAAGGCATGTACAGTTAAAAACTTAAGACGTAATATAACTATTTAACAAGGAGTGGATGTAATAGTTTAAATTATACTATTAAAATTTTACAAATTGTTTCTCTTATAGTTCGTGAAAAATGTGATTTAAAGTAGGACGTGATAATGATAAGTTTCATCGGAATTGTGATATAGAGTACAGTAAATTATATCTTGGTTTGTATTTGTAAGACCAACACATCATGAGCCAAGAATTATTGGTAACCGAACTAGCCTGAAAGATCAGAATTCGGGCTACAAGGATTTAGGGCCGTTAACGTTATGATTATTCACTACTATTGCATAACGATTGCGACGTTTACTATTCACACGGTGTTTTTCATAAAAAGAAGAAAATAAAAATCACATGAAATGGTAAAAAGCTCATAAATTTTGTGTGAACATTGTATTATATGGATTATGGAGAATGAAATATGAACTGGTCGGATTTCAAAACATCAGGATTTTACAAGAATCCGAAACATATTAGGAATGAAATTACCACTAGAACAATCGAACAATGAAATCAAACTGCAGATGGGATTAGAAACTCTAGAGAGCTGGTAAAGTATAGTATAGGGCATGTTAAATAGCAGTTACATTGCAACTCAGGAAAGGTAAAAGAGAAATTTACACAATGGTCAAAACCAGACACATCTAACAACCTAAGTTTAAGAACCTATAACTTGGCTGTAGGCCATTATCCTGTCTGTACAGGAGTCAGGTAGCTCTCTAATGCATATGAATATATTTTGCATATATTTGCAATCTACATAGTTAATATTCTATGTATTGAATAGCAGGAGGGTCTGTGTTTGTCTTCTCCGTCTTATTGGGACCTGCAAGTTGAAACGTAGGTATCAAAAGCCATCAGGATATTATCAATGCAGAGTATCCCAGATAATTCTCACAGGTTCCGGGACCTGAGCAGTCAAGATATGTTGTCGTATGTGATGATTTTGATTTATGGATGAGCAATGAATATATGGTCGAAGTTTCTCAGGACAAAGAATTCTTCTGCGCGCATAAGAATTTCCATATCGACTGATGATCCTGGCCTTCTCATATAGCATTTCATGGGGATCAAATTAAAGAAGATTACCTTCAGATTGACGAATCTCCACTTCTCGCAATTCTTGAACAAGTGCACAACAGCAACACATCAGATGCGAGAGGAAATCATCAAATATACCTCCCTGATAAGGAAGACACTCGAGGGTTAATAAATATCTAACCGAGAGTAGTATCATGAATTCATGATGGTCAAGTAATGACCACTTAATTTGTCCTGTAGTTCTTCTCCCTTAGCTAAGACAAGGTTTGAAAAACGAGAGTCGAGAACACAAATAGCATTCTTTGTTTTTGTCTCTTGGTATTGATTTGAGATTTGTCATTTTATGTTTACTGCCGATGAGAAAGAGCCATGGAATAGTTACCTTAATGTTTAGCATTCTCCGGAGTTTCTTTCTGATGCAACAGGTATAACAACAGCAGGATAACACCAAGGAGTAAGCCATCAAGTCATTGCAGGCTTCAGCAGAAGCTGCACATCAAAAAGCATCAGTTAAATTGTACTCTAAAGAAAACAAACTGAAAATAAGATTTGTCAAGTGACAAATTCAATTAATGAGTTCAAGGCAGGATAAAATCGTGAGACATGTTACAGAGAGAAAAGTTCAGTTAAAAACCCCCTTAATTGCATTACTTTATAGTTTATATTGGTTTATATGGAATTTCCCCCATTATAACAGTGTTAGAAGTAGAAAAGACACCTTTCGATCACAGAGAGAAGTGAACAGACAAACTCTTCAATGTGTTAGAAAACAAAAAAATAAAATAAAAAAGGGCATGGCATTCTATCTCTTCACTACAACTTTGTTGTCAAGCTTAGAGTTTTTTTACCAATAGCTGAATCACAAAGATGGATACCACGCGTTCTCATTCTTCATTTGACTTTTGAAAGCAGAAGGGGGAAAAGAGTAACAATTCAGTTGTAGGTTGTAAAAAAATATAATTTGACATTTTGGGCAGCAAACTATCTTTGGAGTACTTTAACTCAAACTTTTAATGGGAACTGAGAAGGGCAGAAAACTATTTGACACCACCACTTAGCCACTTGTAAATGAGCAACGGTTAATACATGATACAAATAATTGAAGTCATGTGTAGGTGCAAAACGTTAGATTGAAGTTTTAATGGTAAAAGGAGCTACTTACAGATGTCTCGATTGGATGCTGCTGAAGCAACTCTGGAAATTGTCCCACATGGGCAAAGGAATGTTTTTATGCCTGCAAAGGTCATTAGCATCTGAGCCACATGCCCACTGAAAAATTTCTAACAAAAGACAAAACTAAATTAAGAAATGTTAAATCTTGCTTATCAAACATATCATGGAACAACCATATTTATCCATCTTAGGTAGAAAATTGCAGGCACAAGTATTATCTGCACTTGGAAAAGGCAAAATGATTGTCTATTCATTCTTGTTTGCCATGTCTCACAGAAAAGTAATTTTTTAACTTGTATATTACTTTTCTGGTGTTCATAGTGATACTATGTGGAGTTTAACTTCACTAGAAAAATATGAAGTACATTAGCCGACTGAGGCATACCAATGAATAAGACATATTTACTGCTTTTTCAGGCCATTTATCGTCTTCAGAAAATCAATTTATGATTTCCAATAACAAAAATTTGCAAGACCATATAAGATTTCAACTCTAAGATCAAGGATAATACGATTAAATGAAATTTAACATCCTAGATGTGGGGTGGGGTGTGGGGGTAATTGGAACAAAATTTAGCAAGTAAAATAAAAGAAACATGTCACGAAATAGCAGAAATTATGTTTGCAATTTTTAAAGATGAACCTGCCATTCTTAACTAAATATGCTCAGCAGAAAGATTAGAAACACATCTTATGTAGAAGGGTCCGTGTTAAAATGACTACACAAACACGGCGGAAGCAACTTATAGCAAACAAACAGCAACTATGAATGGACATACACATAAGAGGCTCTGAACAGCAGCCAAGTAAATCTGAATGCCATTCGTCTCCTGAAGATGGAAGGAACTCGCGGGTAGAAGACACTGAAGATGTGTTCCTGCAGAAAAGCATGGATATATGCGTGAGAGTACTTCAGGACCAGACTCGGTTAACTCCAACACAAAAAAGTAATGATCTTATGCTGATTAAACATGTGCATTACAACAACTGTGAAATTATGCATCTACTTAGTTCGAGATTCCGCAAGTGGAACCAAATAGTCACATGATAATGTCTTTTTAATTTGGAAGCAAGGGAATGATGAAATGGAAGAAATCCACCTTGAAGTTATCTTCTTGTCGCTACTCTTTGTGTAGCTTTTATCATGGTCTCCTTTATGACTATCAGCATCTATATAAAACTGCTCCACGTTGGATTCTTTCACGGGTGAACTCTTTTCGGGCAAAGAAGTGGCTGCAACAACTTCAGTCACATCAAGCAGGTGTTGGATCACTTCACACTGGCTAATGTCATAATTAGCTTGTGATTGTTGCAGTTCCAAATGAAGCTTCTCGTTTTCCTTCTTTATGGCCTCTTTAATGGGCATATTCGGGTAGGAACAAGAAAGGGATTTCTTCAACACAACTGTGTCATGTTGTGAAGGGTCGCGTTTCAGAATCACAGTTTGCACCCTCCTATCTTCATCGTCTAGTGTATACTCATGTTGGTCACATTCAATCATTTCCAGTCGTTCCTGATATTAAGGGAAAAAACAATAATAAGAATATAAAAAAACAATAGAGGTTGCATTGAGAGGAAACAGGCTAGAAGCAACAAAACTACTTAAGAAAATCAAAATAATATAGCTAAATGTTGCTTGCAGAAGCTTTGAGAAGGTTCAATTAACTGCATGATCAAATGCCTTCTATCTTAAACAAAATCGTAAACACCATCTGAGAATGAACCAGAAACATTAACATGTCCAACAGAACATGTGTCAAGATTAGCTCACACGCTGACACGGCAACACGCACATAAACTGGTCATATGCTATAAGTCTAAAACAGAAAATGTATACCCCTAAACCTTATTTCTAATGAATTCTCTTTAGCACGTCTCACGAAATTCCCCAGAGATTAGTCACAAAGGGAACAGTAAACACATCCGCAATAAATCTGTTGCACCTTAACATAAATGCTACAATAATGGAACGTAGCAGTTTTAGAAAACAGCTATCTGTAACTTCTTTCATGATAATAGTTTAACTTTAATCCATCTGACTTTTTCTCCCTGTAACTATACAATCCAAATATCTCTTAGTTGCTTTCTCCTTGTAAACTAAATGCCATGTATCCCAAAATCATTAGGTATCAAGCATGTATATCGAGTATTCATGCGCCTAATATACATGACATGAAATACACGTTAAGATCACCTAACGACTTACTTCAGTTAGGTCCCTGGATCAGATGTTTTGTCAAAGTCATTTTAGTCCTCAAATTGACAGCTCTAAAAGACTCAGCAAAAATGTTTGGTAAGATATCAATAACCAACCAACCAACAGCAAAACAGACTGAAACTACAAGTCTACGGCCAATGTACATACAAAGCTACACCAGCAATGTATAGAAATACCATAAAACTGAAACAAAATACAGAAATCATTTTACCAACAGAACAAAACGGAGAGCCATACCCGAACACGAGCATTGTCCACAAGAGTAATCAAAGGAATGATCTTCAGATACCGATCAATCTCACTCTGAGCTCTCCTAAACTGATAAACAATGTTCCACCCCATCGCGAGCAAATACAAATAACTCCGATCCTGGCAGCTGTTCACCAACATATATGACCTCCTCAACGCATCCTCAAGCTGCTCCAACGGCTCACGAGTCTCCGGATACCTCTTCAGCTCCGAAATCTTCAACGACTCCAACAAATTCCCAATCAGCTTCAAATGCCGTGCGAATTGCCGACAATTCTTCTTGTGCATTCTGGCCGAGCTAGCAGCCTTAACTATCATCCCAATCAGACTCACCGCATCTGTTCCGGCAAGTTGCGCTATATTCGCAACTTCCCCAAAATGTTCCCAAGACGACATTTTTACTCCCCAAATCACCTCAAGAACTGTTTTTTCACAACCCTACTAAATTGAGCTTGCTACACCATACTTGACAGATCAGTCTTACCGAAAAAGTAAGTGGGTGAGTGATAATTCATAATTAACTCTCATTACACAATGCCACATCCATCATTAGTAACAACTGCAGGAGAAAAAAAGGCAAAAAGTTAAAGTAATGCTGGAATAATTACTCACAAAATCCAATATACAGAGCAATTGAACCAATCTAGCTACCAAAAAAAGGGAAATTGAGAGGAAAAGAACAGAATTCAACTGGGTTTCTTTAAACAGACAGTGAAAAAAGGGGAAATCATTAAAGAAATTAGGAATCTTTGACTAACCCCTTTTCTTTCCCATAACTAACAGACAAAAGGAGCAATTCAATAACCTTCTTCTTCTCACCTTGAAAACCAAGAAATGGCAAGTGACACTGTTGCAAATCTGAACTGTATGTAACTGAGCTTGAGCTGTGTAAAAATGGGAATAAAAATGAAATGGAAAGTGACCCTTTTTAATTGGCTAATGGTACTTAAAAGTACTAATGGTGTAGGTATAATAATGTTTGTGTATCTGTCATGTCACGGCATCGGTATAATTTGTCGGGACTTGGGTTTGGTGAGGAGCAGAGCAGTACAACTTTACAGGACCTTCTCTGTTTTCCGTGACCTGGGAATAATGTTTGGTCAATCAAGAAAATCACATCTGTATCTACAGAGCTTTGAAGATTTATAGATAAAATTAGAGCAAAATTTGGATTCCTCTGTTTCAAAAAGAAAAGAACAAAAAGATTGGAGATGGTGATTCTCAATCTCACTGCAGTTGGTTCTTGGTAGTTAGTTGCCATATCATCTTGTCTTGTACACTCTAGACTCTCAGATCAATGTTGAAGTTATCTTTTTTCTATGTACTACTAATTCCTTTCAAATTGTACTTCTGGCGAATCCGAATATAAGTATTAAGAGAAGAGTTAGTAAAGTATTATAAATGGTGAGTATAATAGAAAATAGAGTGAATATGGTATATGAAATAGTTAATAAAGTGTATATAATATATATTTTCCATTTAATTGATGAGACGTTCCAAAATAAAATGTAATAAGTTGAATTGGATACGGATGAAGTATAATAAAAGTAGGGGTGATAATTTGAATAGCATGATGGAGTATATAAATAATGGAATATCCACTACATTCCGGATAAAATCATGTCACCCGTTCCAACACCTCCTCCTTGTATCGACTCCCTTATCACTTGACCATCATATTAGTCCCTAAGATCATTTTATGTTTAAACATGAGAAAAATTACAACTGCTCCCCCACAATCGACATGACACTCAAAATAGTCGCTTCAGTTTCTTCGCATCTTCTTTCTCTGTGCTGCTTGAAGATGGATTGAGACTTGAGACTCTGGATCACAAACTCGACCAACGACAAGCATTTTCCCACTTCAAAACTCCCGAGTTCATCTTTCGATCATCTCGAACTTGCCTAGAATCTCCCCCATCAACTTCGAACTCGCCATATCGAGCTGAACTTCGACATGTTTTTTGTGTTTTCCTTTTTGTTTAAAGAGACTTGAATCGCATAAGATATTGAAACTGAATATGCTATTTGGTTGGATTATCTTCACATTTTTTAGTGCCAATAACAATAAGGTGTTTGATAATGGGTTTAAAATAAATATGGTCCCTAGCTAGAAGCTTTACTGTCTATGTTTCAAGTATTGTTATAGTAAAGGAAAAAAGAGAAATAATTAAAGAATAGTAGAAATTTATTTTATTCATTTACTGGTTATTTAAATATGTAAACATGAATAATAAAGTTGACATTTGGACCAATGTGCAATTGGGCAGTTGATGTTGGGAATAAATATATTATAGAAAAAAACGCATAGACTATTTTGCTATAAAGGAAAATCGAGGGTGTATGTAATATGCCCTAAACTTTGAATAGACACTACACAATTGCTCACTCAATCCCATAATAAACTTTTCATTTCATTTATATTGACCTTTTATACTATGTCAGGCCATAATTAGTCATATATCACACAAAAAAGTAATTGATAAAATTATATTATAAACGTATAACTGTAACATTTTTGTCATTCCGATATAACTCAAACATCTCCATCAGTGTTTTATAACTTTTATCGATGGGGGCCATTAATCTGGTAAATCCTCAAGTAGTGTTTAATGTATCCATGTTATATGGTGAAGCTAGATCTACTTTTTACAAGTTTCGTTTCTTTTTTTCCCTTTTATTTATTTTCTTTGATTTTATCTTGGTTTTGTATTTCATTTATCAATTATATTATATGGTATAAATATCATTTGATTTTTACATTTTAATGTGGGATAAATTTTGACAATTTCTTGTTGAATTTTGTGAACCATTTTAGTATATTTTTAATATTTTGTATACATATGAGATTCTTTTATAAATTATTTGAATTTAAATTACAACATGTAGATAATTCAACATTTAAAATGTAATAATATGGAAAGAAAATGAAGAGTTGGTCTTTATAATGTTTTACTAGTGAAATTTAATTTTTGTGTTTGGATTTTTAATGGTTTTATAAGATTTTATTAATGGAGGCGATCTTAGTATTATGGGTCAATTGAAGGAAAAGTCAATGAATTAAAATGAGAAGCTATTGCGGAGGAAGTATATTTTTACTTCTTTAAATTGGTTTATTTAATTCAAGGTACCAAAAAAAAAAAAAAAAAACCAATGTCTATGCTCACAAGCAATAATACTCCATCTATCCTACTATTATGTAGATGTATTACTTTCATGTACGTCTCTTTAATTAGTATCCATGCCCAAAATAGCAAAAAAGCAAATCCACTTAACTACCACTCTTCTTCTTATATTATTATCCATAACTCATACTTTTTGCATTATGTTCTTTATCATTTTTATTTCTACTTTAACAATAAAAACAAATTCATCATTATTCAGTCATGTTTTCAATATATATGTTCAATAAATTAGTCTTGATTAATTTGGATTTTGAGTACAGGCCGAGAAAAAATATGTAGATCGAACCATAATCGAACATAATTAAATGAAGACTTACATTATATTCGGGTTCATCTAGTTTTACTCACTATCCATAACATAGAAACTTAGAGGGGTGGAATGATTTGATTGGCTGGTTGTACCACATATGCATGGGATTTACTCTTTTATTATTTTGGGTATGGGTACTTATTAACAAGGCGTCCATAAAAGAAATATCATGTATGGAATAGCAACGGAAGGGGTATTGTTTTTAAAGTTTGTTTATAAATTTTATTATATTTTATATCTTTAAATAAAAATATTTTTTCCCTTTTATATATGATTTAATTAATTTCTAAATTTTTAATTAAAAAAAACAAGTTAACATTTTTTTAGGAAAATACACCGTGAATTCATATGGTGCTGACACGTGTCAAGTACTTAATGGAAAAGTTAACACCTTCCAACCCTTGTGCATCGTGAATTTTTTTGTAAAGGTCTTGGGTTAACTTCAAAGAAATAAAAGTTAGTATGTAACTTCAAAGTTAACAAAAAAGTTTTAATTCAAAATAAATAAATTCTACAACAGATAGGCATGAATCTGAAGCCATTTGCAACACACAACACAATGATGACTTGATGCCATTGAGGGTACACATACGATATGAGGAGGGACAGAAGTTTTTATTAGTTCAAAATGTGCAACTCATCTGACAACTAGACTTAAAATTCATAATATTATTTTATTGGCATGGAACGAGATTCAAAATGTTGATATGGATAAGGTTTGTTATTTCTGATTCAATTCTGGATGTATATCTTTCAGGTTAACCATAAGGGTTTAGAATGACTATTTATATTCGCCAGTTATATGAGATTTTATTAATACATTTGTTTCTCATACAGTACGAGACTTATATTGTCAATTATAGTGATATCAACCATGTATTTGAGTTTTGAACTCTAACATATAGTGTTTTACTATTCAATTCATCATTATTGCTTTCGCTTGTATCACTTATAAATACGTACTTTTGATATCTCATAAACAAAGTGTCGGTTGATTTATTGGTTAGACTTTGCATGAAATAATGAAGGACCTTCAAACAAGAGCAAGTAATAAAGTATAAACAGCTTTGTAAAGCTATTCATCATTCACATTAATTGGAAAATAAACCCTTTTTCTCAACAGTTTAGGTGCTTAATAATTAGGGATCGCATGTAATTATAAATTTTATATTTGAGGGTTCCCATGGCGGTGATGTGGTGGTGGAGGAGAATGATGAATGTAGCATCCACGGGTTGTGCTCCCATGTAGGCACTTCTTGTTCCCGTGGTGTGGGGGACGAGCATGGTGTGAATGTCGTGTGGGCACATCATCATCTAGATCAACAATGACTCCATCATTCTGGTTTGCAAAATCAAACATCCCATCGTCTTCTACGCTTTGGATGAGGGATGAAGCAGCAAGCACCATGACTCCAAGCAACAACAAAATAGCACTATAACGACACATCTTAATTTAATTTGTTTGTTTATGTGATACAAGTTGAGCAACTACTCACAGGACAAGGCCTTTTATAGTTTGGATATGAGATTGCAAAAGATATACTACTGATAAGTAAAGTTACACCCATCACTCATAATAAGTTACTTTAATTATTATATTATACTTTTGTACTAAACTAAATTAACTATTGCACTTTCAAAATACTATTGAACTTTCAAAATATTATTGAAATATGAAGTTCACTTTTTTTCCCTACAACAATTCTTATACTTTACCACACATGTTTTATACTGATATTTGTTACTACCTCCGTCCCAATAAAACCTTCATAGGTCCTTACTTTCTCTATTATTAAGAAAAAATTAATAAAATATTAGTTTGTGGGGTATTATGTTGGTAGAGTTGTAAGTGAGTGATAAAGTAAGTAAGAGATTGAATAAAATGATGATAAAGTAGAAAAGAGAGATAATAAATAATTAGTTTGTGGGATATATATAAACTTTCCATTTATTAGTTAGATGGAGTTTCTAAAGAAACGCTAAAAAAAAGTTAGAAAATTATTAATGGAACAGGGGGATTATATAAATAATATATTTGATATTTGACATTTTCAAAATTTGAAACTTTTCATTATTTTCAAATTAACCCCCATACTTTTCTAGTATACTCTAAAGTGTTTCAATGATCCCGAAAATGATCATACACTTTTTCCAAGAATACATGAAACTTATATTATCAACCTAAACATAATAGTAATTCTCATGTAATGTATTTGCATTTTTTGGTAAATTGCAATTTAATCCATGTACTTTAATTAATTACCATAACATAAAAATCGTAGCGGTGAGATACCGGGCAACGAGGCGTGGCTAAAAGTTCAATAGGTTCAATTTGTGCACGCCATTAATCAATCTGGCTTAAACGCCATATATTGATAAATAGTGTCGACGCCGGTAAAATATTAATTTGGATGGGTTTTAGTCTATCCATACATAAGGTACTCAAGTTCTGTAAAACAATAACAATCATACATAGTATATATGTAAGCTTTCATTGTATTATTCATTCATATAAATTCATAAAATCACATAGCTTAATAAATTGCTCAATGTTTAATAACTTAATGGAGCTTGAGCTGGAGCCGGAGGATTCTCGTGGTGATGACGTCCATGGTGGTGTTGGTGTGTATGATGACCGTGGTGGCACTTGTTGTGTGTATGATGACCGTTGTGACACTTGTGGTGTGGATGGTGATCATGGTGGCACTTGTGGTGCGGAGGATGGATGTGATGCCCATGTGGAGACGAAGCATGATGTGAATGATGCATGGGTCCCTCGGATATGTCATCATTTGAATCAACGGTGATTTCATCATCTTGATTTTGAAACCGAGTCCAATCATCTCGTGGAGGATGACCATGATGGCACTTGTGGTGTGGAGGATGGATGTGGTGTCCGTGTGGAGACGGAGCATGATGTGAGTGGTGCACGGGCACCTCAAATACATTTTCATTTGGATCAAAGGTGATTCCATCATCTTGATTTGGGAACTCAGACAAATTATCTTCCATGCTTTGAATGGAAGAAGGAGCCACAAGCACAAGGACTCCAATGAGCAACAAAAAACCACTAAATCGAGACATATTGATCCTAATTTATCTGTTTTCTTTTGTGATGTAAACTGTTGTTGGAACTACTTACAATCCAAGGCATTTTATAATTGGAATTCTAGATTGCAAATATATATTATTGGCTAGTAACATTACACCAATTGTAATTTTAATATAGTGTTGAAATATAAATTTACTCTACTTTCTTGCTTTATACATTCAGTTTAGTAATAAAATGATATTCAACCATTAGCAATAACACCAACATTGTTGTTGTTGTTGTTGTTGTTGTTGTTACTGCTTGTTAGAACATCCAACATCACTTGTGAGCAGATCATGCAAACAACATATAAGGTGGATAACTTTCTCCCCTTAAAAGACATATTAAGGGGAGAAGGTTATCCACCTTATATGTTGTTTGCATGATCTACTCACAATTGATGTGAGATAATGGGTTTAAAATAAATATGGTCCCTAGAAGCTTTACTATCTATGTTTCAAGTAATATTGTTATAGTAAAGGAAAAAAGAGAAATAATTAAAGAATAGTAGAAATTTATTTTACTCATTTACTGGTTATTTAAATATGTCAACATGGATAATAAAGTTGACTTTTGGACCAATGCGCAATTGGGCAGTTGATGTTGGGAATAAATATATTATAGAAAAAATGCATAGACTATTTTGCTATAAAGGAAAATCGAGGGTATATGTAATATGCCCTAAACTTTGAATAGACACTACAAAATTGCTCACTCAATCCCATAATAAACATTTCATTTCATTTATATTGACCTTTTATACTATGTCACGCCATAAATTAGTCATATATCACACAAAAAAGCAATTGATAAAATTATATTATAAACGTATAACTGTAACATTTTTGTTATTCCGATATAACTTAAACATCTCCATCAGTGTTTTATAACTTTTATCGATGGGGGCCATTAATCTGGTAAATCCTCAAGTAGTGTTTAATGTATCCATGTTATATGGTGAAGCCAGATTTAATTTTTACAAGTTTTGTTTCTTTTTTTCTCTTTTATTTATTTTCTTTGCTTTTATCTTGGTTTTGTATTTCATTTATCAATTATATTATATGGTATAAATATCATTTGATTTTTACAGTTTAATGTGGGATAAATTTTGACAATTTTTTGTTAAATTTTGTGTACCATTTTAGTATATTTTTAATATTTTGTATACATATGAGATTCTTTTATAAATTATTTGAATTTAAATTACAAAATGTAGGGTATAATCGATAATTCAACATTTAAAATGTAATAATATGGAAAGAAAATGAAGAGTTGGTCTTTATAATGTTTTACAAGTGGAATTTATTTTTTGTGTTTGGATTTTTAGTGGTTTTATAAGATTTTATTAGTGGGGGCGATCTTAGTATTACGGATCAATTGAAGGAAAAGTCAATGAATTAAAATGAGAAGATATTGCGGAGGAAGTATATTTTTACTTCTTTAAATTGGTTTATTTAATTCAAGGTACAAAAAAAAAAAAAAAAAAAAAAAAAAACCTATGTCTATGCCCACAAGCAATAATACTCCATCTATCCTACTATCATGTACATGTATTACTTTCATGTACGTCTCTTTAATAAGTATCCATGCCCAAAATAGCAAAAAAGCAAATCCACTTACCACTCTTCTTCTTATATTATTATCCATATCTCATACTTTTTGCATTATGTTCTTTATCATTTTTATTTCTACTTTAACAATCAAAACAAATTCGTCATTATTCAGTCATATTTTCAATATATATGTTCAATAAATTAGTCTTGATTAATTTGGATTTTGAGTAAAGGCCGAGAAGAAATCTGCAGGTCGAACCATAATCGAACATAATTAAATGAAGACTTATATTATATTCGGGTTCATCTAGTTTTACTCACTATCCATAACATAGAAACTTAGAGGTGTGGAATGATTTGATTGGCTGGTTATACCACATATGCATGGGATTTACTCTTTTATTATTTTGGACTTATTAACACGGCGTCCATAAAAGAAATATCATGTATGGAATAGCAACGGAGGGGGTATTATTTTTAAAGTTTGTTTATAAATTTTATTATATTTTATATATTTAAATAAAAATATTTTTTCCCTTTTATATATGATTTAATTAATTTCTAAATTTTTAATTTAAAAAAACAAGTTAACATTTTTTGAGGAAAATACACCGTGAATTCATATGGTGTTGACATGTGTCAAGTACTTAACGGAAAAGTTAACACCTTCCAACCTTTGTGCAGCGTGAATTTTTTTGTAAAGGTCTTGGGTTAACTTCAAATAAATAAAAGTTAGTGTGTAACTTCAAAGTTAACAAAAAAGTTTTAATTCAATATAAATAAAGAATAAATTTTATTTTACACTAGAACCTTTTTGGCCACTTTGAATTTACACCACAACCTTTTTTTTTTCTCACTCGACACTAAAACGTTAGTCAACACTTTGAGTTTACACAAATGTTGAGTTTTTTTTCCAATCAACACCAAAACCTTGATGATAAATTACACCTACTACCAAAACCTTTTTAGCTCACTAGAAATAAATTATATACAACATTGATGATAAAAAAACAAAAGAAAATTTATGAAATAGATTGCTTGTATAAGAAAAAACATGTATTTACATTATTTTGATGAGAACAAGTATAATCAGAACAATTAATCGTACATAATGTTGAAAGAGAGACATAACTGAGTGAGAGGGAAAGAGAATGAAAATATCATATATGTATTTTGTTTGTCATACATTAGATGTAATTTCATTTTTAAATCATGTATATTGCAATGAGATCAATGAGGTGGTAAATATTTTCATTTAATGCCCTCATCTCATCTATATTGCAAGAATTCAAGGAACCACAACTATTTTTATGATTCTCTAGTATTATTCTTATAACGATGGCTATTAAATATTTAACAATCAAAAATCACATCCTGCCACTTAAGAATTTGCAACTATGGCCATGCACAATTATTTCTCTCTTTCAATATTATATACGATTAATTCTTCTGATTATACTTGTTCTCATCAAAATAATGTAATTACATGTTTCTTCTTATACAAGCAATCTTTTTTATACTTTTTCTTTTATTTTTTTAACATCAAGGCTGTACATAATTTATTTCTGGTGAACTGAAAAGGTTTTGGTAGTTGGCGTAATTTATCATCAAGGTTTTGGTGTTGATTGGAAAAAAAACTTAACCTTTGTGTAGACTCAAAGTGTTGACTAACGTTTAAGTGTCGAGTGAGAAAAAAAAAGGTTGTGGTGTAAATTCAAAGTGGCCAAAAAGGTTATAGTGTAAAATAAAATTTATTCGAAATAAATTCTACAACAGATAGGCATGAATCTGAAGGCATTTGCAACACACAACACAACGATGATTTGATGCCATTGAGGGTACACATACGATATGAGGAGGGACATAAGTTTTTATTAGTTCAAAATGTGCAACTCATCTGACAACTAGACTTAAAATTCATAATATTATTTTATTGGCATGGAACGAGATTCAAAATGTTGATATGGATAGGATTTGTTATTTCTAATTCAATTGTGGACGTATAGTCTTTCAGGTTAACCGTAAGGGTTTAGAATGACTATTTATATTCGCCGGTTATATGAGATTTTATTAATACATTTGTTTCTCATACAGTACCAAACTTATATTGTCTATTATAGTGATATCAACCATGTATTTGAGTTTTGAACTCTATAATATAGTGTTTTACTATTCAATTCATCTTTATTGCTTTCGCTTGTATCACTTATAAATACATACTTTTGATATCTCATAAACAAAGTGTCGGTTGATTTATTGGTTAGACTTTGCATGAAATAATGAAGGACCTTCAAACAAGAGCAAGTGATAAAGTATAAACAACTTCTTAAACTATTCATCATTCACATTAATTGGAAAACAAACCCCTTTTCTCAACAGTTTAGTTGCTTAATAATTAGGGATCGCATGTAATTATATATTTTATATTTGAGGGTTCCCATGGCGGTGATGAGGTGGTGGAGGAGAATGACGAATGTAGCATCCACGGGTTGTGCTCCCATGTAGGCACTTCTTGTTCCCGTGGTGTGGGGGACGAACATGGTGTGAATGTCGTGTGGGCACATCATCATCTAGATCAACTATGACTCCATCATTCTGGTTTGCAAAATCAAACATCCCATCGTCCTCTACGCTTTGGATGAGGGATGAAGCAGCAAGCACCATGACTCCAAGCAACAACAAAATAGCACTGTAACGAGACATCTTAATTTAATTTGTTTGTTTATGTGATACAAGTTGAGCAACTACGTACTCACAAGACAAGGCCTTTTATATATAGTTGGGATATGAGATTGCAAAAGATATACTCCTGATAAGTAAAGTTACACCCATCAATCATAATAAGTTACTTTAATTATTATATTATACTTTTGTACTAAATTAAATTAACTATTATACTTTCAAAATACTATTGAACTTTCAAAATATTATTGAAATATATGAAGTTCGCTTTTTTCCCTACAACAATTCTTATACTTTTCCACACATGTTTTATACTAATATTTGTTACTACCTCCGTCCCAATAAAACCTTCATAGGTCCTTACTTTCTCTATTATTAAGGAAAAATAATTAAATATTAGTTTGTGTGGGGCATTATATTGGTAGAGTTGTAAGTGAGTGATAAAGTAATTGACAGATTGAATAAAATGATGATAAAGTAGGAAAGAGAGATAATAAATAATTAGTTTGTGAGTAAGATGGAGTTTCTAAAGAAACGCTAAAAAAAAAGTTATAAAATTATTAATGGAACCGGGGATTATATAAATAACATATTTGATATTTGACATTTTCAAAATACTAAACTTTTCATTATTTTCAAATTAACCCCCATACTTTTCTAGTACACTCTATAGTGTTTCAATGATCCCGAAAATGATCATACATTTTTTCCAAAAATACATGAAACTTATATTATTAACCTAAACATAATAGTAATTCTCAAGTAATGTATTTGCATTTTTTGGTAAATTGCAATTTAATCCATGTAGTTTAATTAATTACCATAACATAAAAATCGTAGCGGTGGGATACCGGGCTACGAGGCGTGGCTAAAAGTTCAATAGGTTCAATTTGTGCACGCCACTAATCAATCTGGCTTAAATGCCATATATTGTTAAGTAGTGTCGACGCCGGTAAAATATTAATTTGGATGGGTTTTAGTCTATCCATACATAAGGTACTCAAGTTCTGTAAAAATAATAACAATCATATATAGTATATATGTAAGCTTTCATTGTATTATTCATTCATATAAATTCGTAAAATCACATAGCTTAATAAATTGCTCAATGCTTAATAACTTAATGGAGCTTGAGCTGGAGCCGGAGGATTCTTGTGGTGATGACGTCCATGGTGGTGTTGGTGTGTATGATGACCGTGGTGGCACTTGTGTGTATGATGATCGTTATGACACTTGTAGTGTGGATGGTGACCATGGTGGCACTTGTGGTGCGGAGGCTGGTTGTGGTGCCCATGTGTAGACGGAGCATGACGTGAATGATGCATGGGTTCCTCAGATATGTCATCATTTGAATCAACGGTGATTTCATCGTCTTTATTTTGAAATTGAGTCCAATCATCTCGTGGAGGATGACCATGATGGCACTTTTGGTGTGGAGTATGGATGTGGTGTCCGTGTGGAGACAGAGCATGATGTGAGTGGTGCACGGGCACCTCAAATACAGTTTCATTTGGATCAAAGGTGATTCCATCATCTTGATTTGGGAACCCAGTCAAATTATCTTCCATGCTTTGAATGGAAGATGGAGCCACAAGCACAAGGACTCCAATGAGCAACAAAAAACCACTAAATCGAGACATCTTGATCCTAATTTATTTGTTTCTTTTGTGATGTAAACTATTGTTGAAACTACTTCCAATCCAAGGCATTTTATAATTGGAATTCTAGATTGCAAATATATATTATTGGCTTGTAACATTACACCAATTATAATTTTAACATGGTGTTGAAATATAAATTTACTCTACTTTCTTGCTTTATATATACATTCAGTTTAGTAATAAAATGATATTCAACCATTAGCAATAACACCAACATTGTTGTTGTTGTTGCTTGTTAGAACATTCCACATCACTTGTGAGTAGATCATGCAAACAACTTATAAGGTGGATAACCTTCTCCCCTTAAAAGTCCTTATTGAGGGGAGAAAGTTATCCACCTTATATGTTGTTTGTATGATCTACTCACAAGTGATGTGAGATATTCTGACACGGCCCCTCACGGGTAGGCCGTGGTTAGTCGGCTCTACGCGTGGAATCATAATAGCCTCTTTGGGCAAGCCGGAATTATCATCGGCTGGGGCACCCATTATCAACTTGGGCCTGCTCTGATACCATATGAGTGTTTGGGGGGGGGGGGGGTGAGGAGGAGAAGAAGTAGCAACAGAGTAATGCTGCTGGTAGTGGCGTACAGCCAGAGATTCTCAAGAGCTTTGATTCGCCGATTGCGCCTACTTTTGAGTTTAAGTGAAAGGTTGAACCGGCCACGAGTGCGGGGAGTATTGGAGTATTAATATATATGACTAGATTCCACACCTCTCTACAAATTCGAGCTTGTAGATGAGATGGAATTCTTTCATTCTTAAGAACCTAGAAGGTTCGGGGATCAAATCCCACCGTCAACATCTCCACCCATATTAATTATCCACTCGTTGCCCCCCCCCCCCCCCCAGAGGTTGAAATGAGCCCACGAGTGAGGGGGAGTGTTAGATGAATTAATATAAGTAGATTAGTTCCACATCTCTTTATAAGTTCGAACTTTTAGATGAGATGGAATCTATCATTACTACTACTACTATCCATATTGTCATAATATAGACTAATCAATGTCCCGTCGATACTCGACGGGGCATGGAGACAAAATTCAAAAAATAGAAAATTAATAAATCGTACATAACATGTCCAAGTTGACAAACAATTTAAAACTAAAATGTGAGAAAGATTATGATGTAATCGCTTGAAGCTTCAACATTGCGTCGGAAGTCATCTATAACTGTAAAAATTCACAAAAATTAAATCAGTTAGATTGAACTGTAACATATAAAAAAAAACTTAGTCGGCACTATAATAACATGATAATTTTTACTCGCATAAAAATATTACCTCAAAATTGGTCGAACACTTCTTTGTAGACCACGTTCCCTATCGTGTCATAAGTATTACCCTCTTCGTCACAAATTAATACTTTCAATCCCTTCCTACTGGTAATTCTCGATAAAGCAACATATAACTGGCCATGACTGAATACGGGTGAGGGGAGTAGAGGCTGACGTGTGCGAGAGATAATCCCCGACTTATTTGTGGTCATAACAAAGCAGATGGATATGGAAAACTGTCTCCTATCAAAATTTATAGGGTACTTTGTCTCGTCCGACAGACTCATCATCATCCTGGGTATGAAAACTTTTTTTCCTGCATTGATTCCAGATATCATCTTTGCTTCGATGATATGTTTTTCAAGATTAGTAACTATCAGCCTTGTGCCATTGCACAACTCAGAAGCCTGATCAATATTTCTTAGAAGCATTATCATGCACCCAACCTTCAGGACAATCCTATGGTGAGGCAGACCAGAGCAATTAATGATGTTGAGGAATTCTATCGTGTAAATCTCATCGAGACCGTTATCAAAATCATCTTCCCTAGGAATGTTGTCCGCGCTCAAATATTCAACACTATCCCCGGGCATCTTCGACATGAACTGATTTATATCATCAACTAATTCATTTGCAGGTGCAAGGACAACCCGATGATAAAAATATTACGGGTCAAGTGATGGATCGGCTAAGTGCTCCAACAATGAAGGGTATGTACTATTGACTATGGTTGAAATCGGGTGACTTACTTCTCGAAGAAGTAAATCTTTGGGAATTTCGATATCAACCTCGTCGTCATTAAGTTCACTGGCAATGCCATCACCGACTTGCAGTATCCGCTCTGCAAATTCTTTCGTCTCCTGAATCTCGAAAGATGACGAACCAGACTGTGTAGCAATAAATTAGACGTTAAAAAAACATAAGTTTCAACATTAAACAAGTATAAGGATACCATATAAATCCTAGATTAGTTACCTGCAATCGCATGTTCTTTGTCAGCTGAAGCACCTCACATGCATCCCATATCCTAAATAAGCAGATAGCGGCGTTCACGATATCATACCTAATTCCTCCTGGAATAACGGGCAAAATCTATCGGAAGTCTCCGCCGAAGACAATCACCACCCCACCGTATGGTTCATCTGGACGTCCCATCACATCTCTCAAACTCCTATCGAGTGTTTGAAAACAATGTCGGTTTGTCATGGGAGCCTCATCCCAAATAATGAGCCTGGTCTCCTTAAGCAGGCCAGTGACCTCTAAATCATGTCTAAGCTTATTGCATGTCGAGTCCTCATGAATTTTCAATGGGTATACCGAATCTCAAATGCGTCGTCCTACCCCTAGGAAGAAGTAGTGATGCGATCCCGCTGGATACAATTGTAAGTACAATATCTCCTCTAGCCCTCAAATCAGAGCACAAAGTTCTCCATATAAAGGTCTTTCTTGTACCTCCGTAGCCGTATAGGAAGAATACTCCTCCATTTCGGCCATCAACAACAGACATAATCTTCTCATATATGGCACGCTGCCCATCAGTCAAGCGTGGGTACAAACCATCGTGCTCAGCTCTCATTGCATCTCAATCATAGCACATCTCATTAGCAATGAATGAATTTGTAACATTGTTTATAACAGAATTGTCCGGCACCGGCATACCATCAAATGAACTTAGACTGCTGCAGTTTCTCTTCAGCAACTTCTCTACTTCCATGAGAGCAATGTTCATTATTTGATCATCGATGAGCTTCAAATCTAAGTGTAGATTGAACGAATTTTACTTGAAGAATTCCATACGAAAATTAAGTTGATAGCTATTAGATGTAGGAAATTTTCATTAATTATTTACAATTATTGTACGTACCTGGATTGCGGGAATTTCTTCGATGATTTGTATAGAACATCATCTGATAATAACTGTCATGTTTTGTTCCACACTTCCTCAGGCCTCGACATGCTGCGTGATAACAACATAATAGTGAAAAGGTGGCGTAGAAAACTTGCAGATCCCCACAGTCTTGCCTCTTTCAAGCCACTAATATACTCTCCATCATCGAATAAGAAACCCATATAGCGCCGCATGCATCCTTGTGATATCCGTGCACAACACCGTTCACCGTTCTAATATCCTCGAAGCAAGTGGCTCCCCTAACATGATTCGGCATGAGTCTCATATAGTACATGTCTCCACATGCCATTGGAATTATACTCCCTCCGTCCCAGTTTCATTTACCCGTATTCCATTTTGGTCCGTACCAAATTCAATTACCCATTCCTTTAATGGAAAATTTCTTTCCTATTTTATTCACTATCTCTCGTACTTTATTCACTATTTCTCCTACTTTATTCGATCTATTTCCTACTTCATTACCATCTCTCCTACTTTATTCACTTTTTTCTTAAAACTTGTGTCCGGCCCCGCGGATAATTGAAACCGGGACGGAGGGAGTACATTCTACCGACACACTGCTGCTTTGTTTTCCTACGGGACCATATTTTCTTATCGTTCTTCCAACAATAATAGCGAGGAATTTCGTCATAAGTGAACTTTCGAGCTTCAGGATCTACTTTGTTTAGCTCGAACCATTGGAGGAATTGTGATTGTTTAACAGTGGCTTTGTTGACGACATCTGGCATGTAATCACCATCTCTTAAAGGAACAAACTGTTCATTCTCCAAGTGGAAGGACAATCGCTCGACCAAAGGAATCCTATAGTGCAGCGAGAATTCCAATATCCTCCACATTGCTTCACAGGCAGACACATAACGACAGTCCATATGCCTTATGATCTCATCCCCATTTTCTCTATCAATGAAATTAACCCCAGTTCTATCACCTCCTTTGGATATGTACTTGAAAAGATACTTTATTGACCGATGGTTGTTACAATATTCAATGTTGATGTGCGCTTGGTATTTGAGCATCAGTTGGGGGTTATATGGAACCACATGTCTATTTTACATTATATAGTATTAATAAGCATAAATAAAGTTTTTGACCATATAAATATAATTTAAAATAAATTAATGTAGATAAAATAAAATAATAAATTGGAGTCCATGAGAATTACCTGGTGTTAAGTGAAATGCCATTTTGATTCACTATTGCACCAGTGTCCCTCCTTCTATAGATGTGATATTCATTATCATCTATGAATGTATGGTCATTAAAACTTCTAGGAAAAAATTTAGTGCATTGCTTTCCATGCACGGAGAAATAGGTTTGGCCGGACTGCAGGGATCATGGACCATGTTGTTTGCAACAACCTCATACAACTCAGGCCCGGTGTCTCTGTCGGGTAGCTCGACACATATATAGTCATCAATGTTGTGTTTAATTCTATCCTCATCATGTGCCTTAAGAAAGACTAATATATGGGCATGCGGGAGACCTCGCTTTTGAAACTCAATGGTGTATATAACTGAAAGAATGAGAGAATGCTAAGGCACATCTTAAAGTTTAGATAGAATTAGACCATTATAAAAACTTAGGATATTTTACTATCAACGCTATTATAAATATGTTGTGAAATACGATGGAGCATTAAATGAACGTTATTATATATATGTTGTGAAATATCATGAAAGCAAAAAATAAAGTAAAATGTAATATAAAAAAAATGCATCAAACTCACGTGCTTTGGGCTTGCCAAACATATGTCTGTCTTTCAAATCCCCGATTAGCTCATCAATTTCATCTTGAACACTCAGCATAATATATCCAGCCTATCTTCATCTCTTAAGCCAAGACGCTTGTTGGTCCAGATAACGGCAAAGGAAAAGACTGGAGGGGGGGGGGGGGGGTGAATAGTCTTTTACAACTTTTGTCGATAAACACAATTTATCAGATATTTGTGAAGATATCTGATACTTAATTTCATAGAGCGAAAGACTTTTCTGTGATAAGTGCACGTGCTCAGCAAGATATAAGTGTGTAAATACTCAGCAAGGTAAATAAAGCAAGTAATAAGTTGCAGAAAGTAAATAACACAGATCTTTATAGTGGTACCTGAGGGTGGTGTAATCCCTCAACTAATCCACTCGCCCTTTCTCAGGACTTGAAATTCACTAAGATAGATATTGAGTTCTCCTTACAATAAACCTATCCCTTGATTTCCTTTTACACTAGGTTCCCAACCAAGTGTTCCCCCTGAGTTATTCCCCGGCTTTCTCAGCCAAGTACTTCCTGTACTCAGAAACCTTTGAGCTATTCCTTAGTTTCCCAAACTAAGTACTTCCTATGCTCAGTAACCGTGGAGTTATTCCTTAGTTTTCCAAACTAAGTACTTCCTGTACTCCACGTCGTTTAAGGTGTTGGTTAAGGTAGTTTGTCAGGTGAGTAGTCTTAATAACTTTCTCAGTCATGTAGGAATACTCTATAGAACAAGAATCACTTAACACACTTCACAATAAGTGGTGATATGTTCTTTACTGACCCAAGTCTATGTTAAATGTTCTGGAGAATGAAACTTAGATATTTGATCTTTTGATTCAACTCATTCACATATAACAATGCTTGTTAAGGATCAGGACACTTAGAACTTTCGTGCTACTTCGAATTCAAGAGCTTAGTCGCAACTGTAAGCTAAAGAGTAAGTAGGTTGAAAGCTTGTATGCTTGAATGAATAAGTTCGTTCTGTGTGTTCAATGTGTATTTCAAGCATTCTAAGTGGTGATATTTATAGTTGAATTTGAAGCCGTTTGAATAGTATCCGTTAAGCTCAATTCAATTTCAAACTATTGATATCTGAAAATAGTACTACAGAAGACGTTGTTTGTTTTCAGAGATTTTCTCTTTTGATTAGATGTCTCTGTCTGTGCATTTATTGCATTGTACTATTTTTTGTCCTGTAGTGCCAACGGAACTATGCACGCTTTCTGAAGCATTGCATGTCCCTTTCCAGAGACCTTCACAACTCCAGATACCTATTGAAACATTATTTCCCAAAAACATAGTTTTATCCAGGGTATCTGAGTGTAGATATCTGTGGGCACTTTTCCTTGTTCAGAAACCTTGTGTTCTCAAATATCTTTTGTAAAACTTGTTTATTGAAAAACACTTGTTTATTCAAGATATCTGGACATATGTATCTGATGACCTTCGTCTTCAGCAATCTTGTGCAGTCTTCAAAACTTCAAAATTTGTTGAACTCTCCTGCTGGATGCCTTCTTCTTGGTCTTCTTCAAAGATATAAAAATTACATTCAGAGACCTAACATCCTATACAAGATTTGGTAGACTAGCATACTTAGTATTTTCCTCTTTTACAGTGTTCAAGTGAACCAAGAGTACTAACCAACTTTATGAGCTAAGATAAGTTATTAGGTTGCTGATCAAAATCTAAACAGATATTCCTAACAGCGCTCTACATGCCTTGTGATTTATGGACACTTTGGGTTGTAAATGTAATAAACAGGCATGGTGGCCATGGAATCTTGATACATTTAATTTGTTGAAACCATCTCTTGCCTTCCGTGAAAGGCGATGGCAATATTAAAGACCTACCAACCGCGGATGTTTCTGTTTGACCCTCATCTATCGCATTAGTCAATTTCTTATATGAATCACCACAGATTTTTTGTTGATTGTGACGAATCCACTGAAGACGTTACTGTTAGGAAATTTTGTTAGATATTTTGTTTAGATTTTGATCAGCAACATGATGACTTATCTTAGTCTCAGAAAGGTGATTAGTACTCTTGGTTCACTTGAACATTGTAAAAGAGGAAACCCACTAAGTATGATAGTCTAGCTAATCTTGTATAGGATGTTAGGTCTCAAAATGTAAATTTTATTTTATGAAGAGAAGACCAAGAAGAAGACATCCAAGCAGAACAAGTTCAACGACATTGAAGACTTGAAGAAACTGCACAAGGTTCTTGGAGATTTTCAGATACCTTGGCGGATATCTTGAAGACACGAATAGTTTTAAACAAAGCGTCACAAGAGATATCGAGAAATAAAAGGTCCATCGAAAACAAGGAAAGTGTCCTGAATATCTATTCTCGAATACCTTGAGCTTTAACCACATTTCTGAAAAAGAAATATATATATTGCAAACAAAGTTGTTTCAATAAAAGTGGTATCAGAAGATAAAGATAAGAACGTGCAAAGATACAGAGAAATCTGATCAAGGTTGTCTACGATAAAGCATAGTTCGTTGGCACTCTGAGACAAAGTATAGTACAATGCATTAAATGCACGGACAGAGATGTCTGAACAAAAGCAACGGTAGCTTCTGAAGAAGAAGACAAACCTGCTACAGTACTATACACAAATATCAATAGTTTGAATTTGATTTAAGCCTAACGTATACTATTCAAACGGCACTCAAATTCATCTATAAATATCAACACTTAGACTGCTTGAAAAGACACACTAGATACACTAGACACGCTGAACTGAACACATATCTTAATCTCTCAAGCAAACTACTTACTCTCAAAGCTTTATGTTGCGACCAAAGCTCTTGATCTTGAGTAACACTAAAGTTCTAAGTGTCCTAATCCTAAACAAGCACAACTATCTGTGAAAGAGTTGAATCAAAAGATCAAGTATCTGAGATTCATTCTCTTGAACACTTATCTAAGACTTGGGTCAGTAAAAAGAACAAGATACCATACATTGCAAAGTGTATTAAGTATACTTGATTCACAGAGCTATCTGATTAACTGAAAAGTTATTAAGAAGCTCATCTGACAACTCAAACCAAAACCAACACCATCACTGGCGTGGAGTACAAGAAGTACTTAGTTTGAGAAACTAAGGAATAACTCCAAGGTTATTGAGTACATGAAGTACTTAGCTTGGGAAGCTAGGGAATAACTCAAAAAGGTTTCGATGCAGAAGTACTTCAATGTGAAAGCCGGGGAACAACTCAGGAGGAACATTTGGTTGGGAACCATCTGTTTAAGGAATCTTAGAATAGGATTTTTGTAAGGTGACCTCAATTATCTATTCTAGTGAATTCTAGGTCTTTGGAAGACCGAAGTGGATTAGTTGGAGGATTACACCACCTCCAGATACCACTATACTTGCTGTGTTATTTACTTTTCTGTACTTACATTTCAGCAACACACACACACACTTTAACTGTTTCTGCACTTATCTATCTTAAGTCTTCCGCGCTCTGAATCTAAGTATCAGATATCTACTCAGATATCTGAGAAATAGTTTTTATCAACAAAAGTTTTAAAAGACTATTCACCCCCCCCCCCCATCTAGTCTTTTACTTTGCCGTTATCTGGACCAACAGTTACGACTCCATCATCAAATAAGAATCAACAATGAATTGTTGAAAACCGAAGTATATCGAAGTCTTCACTTCTCTACCTTTATCTTCTTGGTCATTAAGAGCTAATATTCTTCAATGTCCGAAGCATGCTTTGTGGATACTTCACCTAACAAACCTTTGTTAGGAGTGATTGTTAGAATATCCACATCACTTGTGAGTAGATCATCCAAACAACATATAAGGTGGATAACCTTCTCCCCTTAATAAGGCCTTTTAAGGGGATGATGGTCCAACTTAATATGGTATCAGAGCAGGCCCAAGTTGATGATGGGTGCCCCCAGCCAATGATAATCCGGCTTTCCCAAAGAGGCTATTATAATTCCACGTGTAGAGCCGACTAACCGTGGCCTACCCGTGAGGGGGCGTGTTAGAATATCCCACATCACTTGTGAATAGATCATCCAAACAACATATAAGGTGGATAACCTTTAGAATATCCCACATTATTTTTTAGTATATCATCCAAACAACATATAAGGTGGATAACCTTTTCCCCTTAATAAGGCGTTTAAGGGGATGATGGCCCAACTTAGAGCTATCTTGTAGTTCTATAATTTCTGATTCCTATAAAATAAAATTACAAAATTAGCATGGGGAAAATACATATACACATACATACATACATACATACATACATATACATATACATACACATACACATATACATACACACACACACACACATACACACAGATATATATATATATATATATATATATATATATATATATATATATATATATATATATATATATATATATATATATATATATATATATATATATATATATATATATATATATATATATATATAACAGACCAGATGCACAAAATGTAAAATGAAAACGTACCAGGCCATTGATTTGCATTGTCTCTGTTTCATCACTATTTGCATGGAGTTTAGATATTACCTCCTACATTAGTTGTAACACAACATTAGTATATATTAGTTTGATTTATTAAAAATGAAAGTATCAACAATCTATAATTTATAGAATCTTCAATCGCATTTACAATATTATTATATTGTGAAATAACATCACCATTCTCAGTGATTGCTTTGACAACAAAAGTCTTTTCAACTTCTTCATCAACAACATCAACAACAGTTTGATTTATGTCATATACAGATTCATTAGAGTTTGGTGTCCTGTCCACACGGAAGAAAACCCTTCTATCAAGCAAGGCATCAAAATGGGGTGGCAACTGATAGGGGTCACCACCATCCTGGCACACATATTATAATGAATAATTGAGCAATAAAACTTGATATTTCTTTAGTGACTTTTTAACTACTATAACATTAATTGTTATGCTGTAAAAAAAGACTTCAAACTCACCTTAACAATCTCATTGAAAACATCCTCAGCAGATTTGGCTATGAGTGAAGAAACTATATTGTCCCATAAAATGAATGTTGCAAATTGCTCGGATGGGTCATACACACTAATATTGATGTTATACATAAGCGGAGACGGAAAATAAGTTTACAATCTATATATATATATATATATATATATATATATATATATATATATATATATATATATATATATATATATAGCTAAAAACGCCTCGCATGGTGTGTCCTGGACTATATATTATAAAATGTTGACATTACCTGCGAACATTGGTCTTAATTTCTTGGTTGCACTCATGACACATTTCGCCAACATAGCCTTTTTTCCAATGCCCTTGGTGCATTTCTTGTAACTGCATCCTTCGTAAAACCAAGTTTCTTTCGCAAATGTACACTCGGCGATTGTGGCAAGAATTGTGTAAACACCGGGCTGTAAAACGAATAGGGAAAACAATCAGTACATCTGTACATGGATATTTTGTGAAAATTAGACGTTTAAATAATTATCAAACACAATATGCATAAATACCTTATCAGGAGATTTGTTGTTATATCGTTTTGTTTGTAAATTAATTGGTAATGTTTTGAGTACATTTTGGCAAGTTAAACAAAGCCTCGAGCTTGCATTTTAAGTTTGTTTGGTTGCATAGATCGGCTCAGTTGCTGATGGTAGTAAATACTACTAGTGACGTTTGAGTGGAACAATGAATCTTCAAAACCAAACATTTCAGCTGAATTAGATATAGACATAGCATTGGACGGATTTAGCACCCATTTTGCACCCATTTTGCTAATTGTTGTATTTGGGTTCTGAGTTAAACTCCGAGCAAACGAACCATCACCAAATCTTCATTATTGTGCTAATAACATGCGATTAATAAGAATAGAATAATTAAATTGATAAAATAAATAAGACGATTGTTTGAATACCTATTAACATATTCTTTAATTGTTTGTTATTGAGATTTTTTAGATTTGGTCTCTTAATTGTTTTATTGAGGTGTAAATTAAAATTTTATTTTAATATTAAGTTTGCCTTTAGTATTAAAGATAGATTTGGACATCGATATGCTGAAGAATTAAATGAAAGAATAAGCGTCACTCTGAGAAGTCGATGTGTGGGCGCAAAAAAGAGTTGGAAGAATACAATTAGCTTTTATTTTTTTCCTAGTCAATCAGAACATTTCGTTTGACCAACACTAAAAAATTTCAACCAATCAAAATCAAGAATTTTGCGAGGTCAACATATTACATGACTTCACCACAAGGCTTAAAAATGTATTCTTTTTATATAAATATAGATTGATACAAGTACAACTAGTGTTCCACGGTTGCACTACTAACTTTAAAGTTGTAATGGACAGAGAGATGTAAACACATAACTCTAATTAACATTAAAATCCACCTTGGGTATGGATTCAAACTATTTAAAAAAAAAAAAAGACCCATATCAATTTATGGCCAAGAGATACACGACTTTGACAGGGAACTATCCAAAATTAGTTGTAACATCAACTAATTTAATGTTAACCCCCATTTGTGTAAATAAAGCTAAATTGAAAAAAGGAGAAGTTACATACCATCTCCCACCCCCCTCTCTCAAATAATAAAACCAAAATTTAAATTTTTATTAATGACTCATATAACATAGCATACTATATATGCATACATTTATTACTAATCATAAGTTTCATTGCATATAATGTTTATGTCTTGCAAGAATAATTTTGAAAGGAGACATTCATTCATTTGACATGCGGATTTTCCGCGTACACCATTTTACTAGTTTACATAAGCGATTATATATAAGCTGAGACTGTACGATTCAAGGCTCAGACGTGAATTTTTTAATTTATTCATTTTATTTAAGTGTTTGTTTCTTTTAAAATTGATAGTGCGCTTTATAATCTATATTATTATAGTGGTTTTAAACGAGTTGAGCCTCAACCGGGACCGACTCGTTAACAAAAATGAGTAAAAAATTGGGTTGAGCTCAACTTCGGTTTGAACTCGAAAGTATTGACGAGCCTTATTGGTCAGTATTCGTTAAAAATATTGAAAATAAGTATAATAAATATAAATGTATTAAAATAATGAGTCTTAACGAGTTTCACCAAGTCGAACCGGACTTGGCTCGTTAGATAAACGAGCACAAAATGAAGCTTGAGCTCGGCCTATTTACCTTATTAGGTGAGTCAACTCGAGCCTAACGTGGCTCACTCGTGTCAACTATGATTATTATAGCTAAACCCATCCAAGCAATTATTTACTACCAACATGGATGGTTACTATAATTTTAAACCAAATCTTTTTTTTTTAATACAATATTACAATTACAATTCTTAGACTTGAACAAATTTATTATTAATATAATCTCTAATAACATTTCAATTAATTCTCTATACGGAAAAAATAATCATCCATTTCAGGGATCGAACCCAAAACTAATCAAATGCATATAGTTAAATGAACTAATTAAATACAGTACCAAAGTGTCAAATTGTCTTATTGACGATTTTGCATAAAAATAAACTAAATCAAGTATTAACAAACATACATAGAATTATTCGGCACAATCGTACAGACAGGAATTTACCCGCACGAATTGTTTTACCCGCAAAAATTGAAAAATGAAAACTAAAATGATACACGTATATTGATTAATAATATTCAAATAGTAATGAAAATAAATTTCAAGATCCACAATTTGTCTCGAAAATATCATACCAACACTATGTAATGTAATGTAGACATGAGTACCCGTGTCGACATATATGATCAGGTCACTATAAATGGTATCAGAGTGAGACCGTCATAAAAAATCAACAATTAATGCAAATGATTGGTCATTAGACATAGTTACCCCATCCAAAAGCTCGACGATCAATATATGAGGTAGTATGTAATGCCACGCATTCCACTCGAGAGCGAGTGGGATATATACTATGACACACATCATCAATTGATATGGAGCTTTCTTGAGTAATTACAGAAGCAATTCTGCGCGTGATCCGTGTCTGGTCTCGATTGATTATGTGGTTACGTGTCCAGTCTCGATATATTATTGTCGGGATGCGGGTGCGAAATAAAATACAACAATTAATAGAGGACGCCATTAAATTTAATAATGTCACCCGCAATCTGTGGCGAGTATAAACACAAGTACGATTCGCATAGGATTCTCTGTGAGGCCCAAACCAGCCAATCACATCCACACACGTGCCCTTGATTGTGATTTCTTCGTCTTCTTTTTAAAGTAACAGTTCCCAAAAATTTGGCGGGCAATCGAAATTTCAAATTCACTTGTTTCTTCTCTCCACACTTAAACCCTAGCCTCTCTCTCTCTCTCTCATTTCCCTCACTCTCTCTCTCTAGCTTTCTCTCTCTATCTGCTCACTGGTTTTGCTCTGCAGTTGCAGGTGAGTTTTCTCCTTTTCGCTTTTCGTCTTTGTACTTACTTGCAGTCATTTCTTATTTCAGCTACGGTTTTGATTCCGATTCATAGGGCTATTGTTTGTGTATCGATAATCGATTAGCTTTTTGTGTGCCTTTTCAGCTTTTCAGTGATTGTGTATGATATAGACAGCAATTGTTTCTGTGATTGTGTATGATAGGTCGTTTTCAGTCCTCGTGTTGATGTTTGCTTATTCAATCGATCTGTGTTTCGTTGTCTAGGTAAGGATTTTGTTGCCTGATTGAAGTTGGTGATTTGAGAAATAGGATATTGTTCTAGATTAGCTAAGTTATTTGTTGAATTGGGGATAAATGGGGAAAACGTCTCCGACGGAGCGGAATTCGAAGAATGGGAAGCAGAAACGGAGGAAAAGTGTGAATAATAAGTACTTGAAGCCTGGGGCACTTGCTCAGATTCGGTATAGCAAGGCGTCAGCTGCGAAAGCTTGTACTGATCTTGGGAGGAAAAGAGTTGCTGTGTTGACTTCCAAGCAGAGTAAAACTGAGGATGTTGAGATTTGTCAGGATGTGAGTATCAGCAATAGCGCTGTGATTTTGTCGCCGGTGAAGTGTGAATCAGCTCCTGAAACTGGAGTGGCTGATAGTTTGGTAAGCCAAAATCCGATTCAGAAAACGCCTAAAACACCTTGTGCTGTACAATGGGAGATTACTCCTAGAAATGGAGTAGTTGGTCTAGCTGACCACACTACATCACTCAACACTCCTAGAACTCCTCATGCTGAAGAATTGGAATTTGCTCTTGGGAGCAGAGTTGGTCTGTTGAACGAAAATAGGTTGCTGAGAACCCCTAGAACGCCTCGTGCTGATGATTGTGAGTCCGAGTCGAGGCTTGAGAATCTCCCGAATGATTTGCTGGTATGGAACTTCTCTGCCTCATGCTTAATTATCTTTGCCGTATGGTTCGTTTAATATTATTCTGCAACTCCAAGGTCTTCTCTGTTACTTTTTGTTGACTGTGGGATAGCTGAGCACCACTTTGACTATAGGCTTAGATTGCCAGTTTGTGCGTTTGTCATACTGTTTATCTAGTAAGGGAAGGAAGCTCTATTGTTTCTTTCACATGGTATTTCATCATTTCTTGCACCAAGCCACTGTCCTGTAATTTGAAATTTTTAGATTCACACCTACAATTTGTCAGGAATTGTACAGCTTATGCCATTGCCGGTTTACTTTCATGTTATTGTTACCCCTGGAGTAGTATTTCCCGAGTCCTAACCTGGCTATCTGTAGCCTACTATTCTTCAAAAGAACTCTTTTATATTAATAGCTAAATACACTAAGCTGGTAACTGAGCTAAAATTTTATCCTGGATTCTGCCAGTCGCTTCTTTTAACCTCCTTTTTCTCTGGTTAAACTTCCTTGTGGTTGACTCTCGGATGATGACAGAGGAACCCTGCTGTTACATATTTAAATTCTTAGGTTTGTGAGACTGCAAACTAATCTTGGGGGGGGGGGGGGGGGGACTTCACGATACAAGGCAAACATTAATGATTTGCTTGTCCTCTGCATTAAATCTCTACTTAAAATGGATTTTTGTTCCTCCGAACCGTGATGAAGGAAGAGAGTGAGATCACACTGATTGTTTCTTCTCCACCCCCTAACCCTGTGGCTGAACGACTTACTTAAAATGAATGGATGTTTCTGAAACCCATCTTTAATTGTTGTTTTTCGCTTACAGTTTCTTATCCTGTTTAAGCCAACCAAGCATGGCTGTATGACTGTATCATTCCTATCTTTTGCCTGAGGATTAATCTTTGAATTATCACACTGTAACATATAGGTGAAAATACTGTGTCACCTGCACCATGATCAACTTCGAGCAGTTTTCCATGTCTCGCGGAAAATTAGGAAGGCGGTGAGTCTCCAACTTCCCACCTCATCCTTTACCTGTGTATGTGGATTGTGGACATAGTATTGTTGTAATATGATTTCCTTGTTGCTTTCTTGAAGGTTATTGTAGCAAGGCATTACCACTTCAACTACACAACCCCAGATAGAACCAGGCAGGAGATGCTGAATACGATGACTCCTCGTCCTACTGATCATTGGCCTTTTATGGGGTGAACAACTTGATTCCACTTGTTAATGCTTTAGAACTTGATAGCAATGAAAACTGTATTTTGGTTTCGAAAATCTTGAAGTCCCAACTACCACAAACATGTTCTAAATAGTTTGTATGCTATTTTATGAATTGCAGCAAGGGAAGTGGAAAAGCAGTATTATTGAAGAGCCCACATACACCCAAGGCACCTAGGCATGGCCCTAGACCACCCTCTCGTTTAAAGTTCACCGAGATGCGTCAGATTGCAGCTGTTCTATTCCAGGAGTCTTCGTTAACTCCTAGCTTGGTTCCATCTGTTTTGCCAAAGCCTGTATGCAAATCATTAGCATCCAACCGAGTCCTGTTCTATGAGGATGAACTGTGCCAGGCCGTTGCTCAAAACAAACTCCGTTGACAAAAGATGATCCGACTAGTCCCATCTGTATAATATAGGGTATTTCCATAGCAACAGTAGCTTTAGGAAGATGAGTAGACCTGTCAGTTTTGTAGTATATCCTGGGAACGTGTTGATTTGGTTTCTTGAAAATTAGAAGACATTGGGTCTTTGAACTCTTAAGACAATTATGTATATATATACAAGCTTGTACAGTTTTTATCATTTGAAACATGAAGGCATGTTTCTTTGCACGTAGTGATTGATTTGGTTTCGGATTCAAATAATAATCATATCATGTGAACCCGCAACTAGCAAGAGTGTTCAAATGAATTCCCCGACTACATTTTGTCCAGAAAAGATTTGGTAACGGATAGTATTAATTTACAAAAATGAAGTAAGCAAGCAAGAAAGTATTCATCAAAATATGGCAAATCGATTCGAATATGGCATTTTAAATGACAATATGAATTTACACAAACGAAAGAATACTGAAAATCTGAATTTACACAAATGAAAGAATACGGCAAATCAATGTCTACATTTTGTCTATAAAAGATTTGCTAACGGTACCGTCTGAATTTGCACAAACGAATTAAGCGAACTTGTTAACAATCAGAATGATTGAATTGAAAGATGATCAAGAATGATCAAAGTATACTGAATTAACTTTGATCAAGAACAGATCAAATTGAAGATGATTACAATGAAAACGAAAAAGATTGAATGGATCAAAAGTGAGTTTCCTTTGCTCTGTTTTCCTATTTATAACTAACCTAAACTCATCTTAACAGAAACGTACAGCATTTACAGCACAAGGTACAAAGCGCAATTTTCTTTATATAAAAATGTAATGAGCAAAATGCGACTTCTCCTAGTTTCTCTTTGTTTGGCTTTCTTCTGGTTTTTGCTGCTTCTTTCTCAACTGTATTTGCTACTTCTTTGTCAACTTGAATGCTTAAATCTTGATCTCTAACACCCCCGCAAGTGGAGCATGGATATCTTTCAGGCTCAACTTGGAGAGATGAGAAAGAAAGAGAGAACCACCTAAAGGTTTAGTGAACAAATCAGCCACCATGTCTTCACTTTGAACTTGGAAGATTTTAACATGTTTTGCCTGAACTTTTTCTCGAATGAAATGACAATCCAATTCGATATGTTTTGTCCTCTCATGTTGAACAGGATTTGTGGCAATACACAAAGCACTTCGACTATCTGTATATAAATGAACTGGAATTGTCCGTGGAATGCCCCATTCTGCAAGAAGATAAGATAGCCATTGTGTTTCACATATGGTTGCTGCAAGTGCTCTATATTCAGCTTCTGTACTACTTCTACTCACAGTATGTTGCTTTTTACTCTTCCAGGATATCAATGAATCACCCAAATATATGCAAAATCCTGTAACACTTCTTCTGGTATCTGGACAAGTAGCCCAATCACTGTCACTATAAGCTTTCAACTGAAAGGAAGATGTTCTGGGCAACAATAAGCCAATGCCTGGTGCATGCTTAATGTATCTGAGAACTCTGTGAGCTGCAACCATATGTTCAGTAGTGGGTGCATTCATAAATTGACTCAAATTTTGAATTGCAAAGCTTAGATCAGGCCTAGTTATAATAAGATAGACCATTTTGCCAATGAGCTTCCTGTAAGAAGATGCATCTGTCAATAATGTACCAGTAGAAGAATGTAGTCTTGATTTTGGATCCACAGGTGTAATAGCTGGTTTGCATCCCATATAACCTGTTTCTTCTAACAAATCCAAAGCATATTTTCTCTGTGAAAGCACAATGCCTTTGTCAGACTGAGCAACTTCAATGCCTAACATATATCTGAGTAAACCAAGATCTTTAATTATGAATTGCTGATGTAAATGATCTTTGACTCTTTGAATTTCACTTAAATCATCTCCTGCCAAGATAATATCATCTACATAAACTGCTAAGGCAGTAAAAGAGTTAACAACATTCTTGACAAACAATGAGGAATCAGATTTAGATTGAATATAACCAAAAGTAATCAAAGAAGATGTCAATTTACTAAACCATTGTCTTGAAGCCTGTTTAAGGCCATAAAGACTTTTAGTTAATCTGCAAACTTTATTATCAGTAGGTAAACAATACCCTGGTGGAGGAACCATATAAACCTCCTCTGACAAATCTCCATGAAGAAATGCATTATTGACATCCAGCTGATGCAAATGCCATGATATAGCAGATGCTATAGCAAGCAAGGTTCTGACTGTGGTAAGCTTAGTAACTGGTGAAAAGTTTCAAAATAATCAAGCCCTTCTTCCTGTGTGTAACCTTTGGCAACCAGCCTAGCTTTATACCTTTCAATAGATCCATCGGACTTATACTTAACCCTATAAACCCACTTGCAACCAACTGTATTTTTGCCAGGTGGTAAATCTCTAAGAATCCATGTATTATTCTTCTCAAGTGCTGCAATTTCTGTAGCCATGGCTTGTTGCCAGTCAGAAGATTTGACTGCTTGTTTATAAGTCTTAGGCTCAGTGATTTGAGTAATACTAGCTGTAAAACAAGCATAGGAAGAATCCAAATTAGCAACAGAAATATGTTTATCTATAGGATAAAGTGATGAGCTGTGTAGAAAATTAGCATGAGAGTGATCTAAATTAGCATGAGATTGAGAATGCTTCAAGGAAGGAGGTAAGCTACACTCATAAACTTGCAAATGAGCTGGTGTATTTCTGATTCTACTAGATTTTCTCAATGCATTGCCTACATCAACAATAGAATCATCATTATCAATGATAGGATGATTTGTAGAATCAGAATTATCTGAGATATGATCATGTGTAAAAACATCAGACAGTTGTGTAGAATCATCAGAAATCTTTGTGGAATCAACAGAAATCTGTGTTAAATCATCTGAAACCTGTGTAGAAGATGAAATAAAATCATCAGTAGCAACAGGTATATCTGAAGTAAAGAAATGATGATAAGCATCAAAAGCTGAAGAAGAATTATCACTTTTGTCAGGAATAGGATGATGCAGAGAATGTTGAAAAGGAAAAATATCTTCTTTTAAAACAACATCTCTGGAAATGACAATTTGTTTAGTAGATAAATTTAAACATTTATAACCTTTAACCCCAAACTTATAACCAAGAAACACACACTTATCAGCTCTGGCATCAAACTTATGTCTATTGACTGATAAAGTGCTGACATAACACAAACAACCAAAAATTCTCATATAATCATAGTTGACAGGTTCATTGTATAACATTTCATATGGAATTTTACCCTGCAAAGCATTAGAAGGTACTCTATTAATCAAGTGAACAGTTAACACACTATCAGACCAATATTGGAGAGGTAAACCTGAATGAAATAAGAGTGATCTAGCGACTTGCAATATGTGCTGATGCTTGCGCTCTACTACTCCATTTTGTTGGGGTGTAGCTACACATGAACGTTGATGAATAGCACCATAAGCATTGTACAGTGCTAGATAAAGAAACTCCTGACCATTATCAGTTCTAATACACTTGATAGAACATTTAAACTGTGTTTGTGTTAGTTTGAAAAAATTGTTGAGATGTGTTCTGGTTTCTGATTTATTGTTCATCATGAAAAGCCAAGTACAACGAGTGTAATCATCAACCATAGTAAGAAAATACTTGAAGTTAACATAAGAAGTAACAGAAAAAGGTCCCCAAATATCAGCATGTAGAAGATCAAACATATGAGTTGTCTGGGTTGAACTTACAGGAAAAGACAACTTCTTTTGTCTAGAGTAATGACATACAGAACAATCATCAAGTTGTTTACAAGTAGAAATATGAGAAATGTTCAAAGTACGCAACTTCTGTAATGGAATATGTCCTAATCTAGCATGCCAAATAACAGGAGTAACACTTCGAACAACATGTGCAGATGAAGTTAATGATTCTTGAAACTGCAAATGATATAGCCCATTCTTGACTTCAGCACAAGTAATCTCTTTGTGATGGACTAGATCCTGCAAAGAACATCTATTAGAATAAAAACATAAAGCAAAACGACCAGGTCTAGTTAAGCTAGAAACTGATAACAAATTAAAACCAAAAGCAGGTGCATAGAGTACATGTTCTAAAACTAAACCAGTAATCAACTGTACATTACCAACATAAGTGGCTCTAGTTGTATCCCCTGTAGGCAAATTAATAAGAATATTTACAGGTGTAGGAGGAATAGAAAATAAGCTAAGATCACATATCATATGATCAGATGCTCCTGTATCAATTATCCAGTAAGACTGAGAAGAATTAGAAGATTTGCTCATAAAACAACAAGTAACAATCCTTTTACCTGAATTACCTTTCATATTAGCAATAGAAGAAGTTGCTAATGCAGAAGCAACTGTGTGATTACCATGATCCTGAGGCAATGAAGCCTGATATTTTTGAAACTGCAAAAACTGTTGATAAACATCCTGATTAAAATTAGCAAATTCAGGAGATTCCAAAAAAACATCATTATCACCACCAGTGATATGAACAGCAGCTGCAGTGGATCTGGGAATATGTCTGGAACCAAATTGAGAATTTCCAAAACGTTGAGTGCCTGAACCAGAAGATCTTAAATTCTTTTTGTCCTTCCAACCAGGTGGAAAACCATGCAATTGGAAACAACTTTCTTTAGTATGACCATGCTGCTCACAATGAGAACAATATGGACGAGTTTTCCCTAGAAACAAACTTAGAATTGCCTTTCTGAGCCATAGTTGCAGTATGATGGTGCTCAGTAGAATTAACAAGCTTAGCCATTGAGTCAGAATCATAAGATTGTAAAGTTCTATGACCTTCTTCATTCAGCAACAAAGAATAAATGCTAGAAATACCAGGAAGAGGTTTCTGCAACAATAACTTACTCCTAATATTGGAATAACTCTCATTCAATCCAATAAGAAACTTGATAGCACAAGCTGAATTTTGAGAGGCAAGCATGAGCTGATACAAATTACATTTACAATCTTTCATAGCACCACAAGAACATTGAGGCAAAACAGCTTAGCTAATAAACTCATCCCACAAGTTCTTGAAAGCACTATAATAATCTGTGATAGATTGATTTCCTTGCTTAATAGTACTCAAAGCTTTTTCAAGATGAAAAACACGTGGTCCATCAGATCTACCATATCTAGTTTTCAATTCTGACCAAACGTCTTGAGCATTGGTAAAATACAACAAACTCTGACGCAAAGAAGGAGCAACAGATAAAACAATCCAAGATAATACCAGTGAATTAGCACTTTGCCAAGCTTCATAATTGACTGGATCAGAAACAGGATCAGGCATAGGCAAGGAACCATCAATAAATCCAAGCTTCTTCTTCACGCGCAAGGACATGGCAAAAGTTTTGCTCCATGAAATGTAATTGTCACCAGTGAAAAGATCACCACCGAGCTTGACACTCACATCGGCGGGATGAATGAAGTAGGGAGAAGTGGAATCCTCCAAAGGATTGCGTACAGGCATAACAGCAACTGTATCAGAACTTGGAGACGCAGAAGTCGCCATGGAAAAACAGTTATCAAGAACGAAAACAATCGTTGAATCAGCAGAAGACAGAAATGGTAATCGCGATCAATACAAGCAAACGAAATCAACTGATACCATGTTAACAATCAGAATGATTGAATTGAAAGATGATCAGGAATGATCAAAGTATACTGAATTAACTTTGATCAAGAACAGATCAAATTGAAGATGAAGATGATTACAATGAAACGAAAAAGATTGAATGGATCAAAAGTGAGTTTCCTTTGCTCTGTTTTCCTATTTATAACTAACCTAAACTCATCTTAACAGAAACGTACAACATTTACAGCACAAGGTACAAAGTGCAATTTTCTTTATATAAAAACGTAATGAGCAAAATGCGACTTCTCCTTGTTTCTCTTTGTTTGGCTTTCTTCTGGTTTTTGCTGCTTCTTTCTCAACTGTATTTGCTGCTTCTTTGTCAACTTGAATGCTTAAATCTTGATCTCTAACAGAACTCGAAGCAAGAAACTTTACTAGGTGAATCTGATGGCGTGGGGCTGCATCATCCAAGGAGATTCGGGGTAGAAAAAATTCTCAGTCAGAAGCTTTAGCCGCTCCGCCGTGCGAATGTAGTGAGGCGGTTTAGTTCGAACGATGGGAGGGAGGAGAAGAGGCTCATGCCTCACGTTCTTGACGTTCTGGTGTAGTGTGTTTTCACCATGAGCGATGGTAAAATTGCCAGTGGTAGAGGGAGTGAATCTAACTCTGACGACGGAGTCGGCTCAAATTTTCAGGGGTCCTGTGCAAATTTATTGTTTTTGTAGACAATTGCATAAACATTAGTATATTTGTAATTGGACAAATATAAATGGAATACGATATATTTGTTTTGGTGCCGAAGGAGTACATTTTATAACGGCAAATTAAGTTTAAAATAAAGTGATTGAATTAAGACTAAAATTGGTTTTGCATAGTTTCGTTTTCAAATATAATGTTTCAATTGAATGATTAATGTTTCGTCTTAAATTAATATTAATGATTCAAGTAAATTTTATAATGTGTGACATTTAGATGTGTAAATATTTTAAATGGTTTGTTTAAGTTAATTCAAAATGATCGTTTCAAGATGATTGTTTTCCAACGTTTATAAATCATTCCATTGAAACTAATTGAATTTTATAGAATCTACTAAAATATAAAAATTATTAAAAAATAATTGTTTCAGGGGAAACAACAGATAACCAATATAACTTTGAACAAAACTTACAAATGAAAATATAGCAATAAAACTTGACTTTTGGCTTATTTTGGTTTACGATTGCATTTGTTGTATTAATGTTATGATTTGAGTGTTCAATTAGGTTAATTAACCAAGTTAAGTAATGACATTTTATATAGCTAATAGTTGTTTACTTGTTCGTATACAAAAAGTGGACTCCAAATAGATAGAGGACCTCCTTGCATGGGTTCACATCAGCCCATAGCTCATTTTTCCGATGATGGTTTTTCTTGATAGCTGTGATTTTTGATGGTATCAATAAAAATGATGAGAATTGGGCCGGAAACCGTATAAATATATAAATCAACCGCTTATTGGCAGTTATAAACTGTTCTTGAAAGTTTGTTGCCTAGTTTGTAAGAGAAATTTTCATATATCACCCTTTTAAGATGGTCTTCGAACATTTAGGTCCATAATGTTTGAAATATTACACTGAAGGATAATGATGTATTAGTGAGAGACCTGAGAGACAGATTGATGTTCTTAAGTATACGTGTAATGTTTTATGAGTAAACATTTTATCATTCTTTATGTAATGTATATCACCGATGTTTTTAGTAAAACCTATAATGTTTTTTGAAATAACTATAATGTTTATCCGTCCTTTTTAGTTTTTCTATAATACCATTTCCTCATAGACTTACTTTTTTTTGTGGACGATGGTTGATAATATTCCGCATACAGGTGTACCAAAGGTTACATATATCATGGCATGTGCATTTGAAGAATGAGTAAAGAAAACATTCCACTTATATATTAAAATGTAAATTTCTCATATACAGGAAGATATCACGCATTCTCACTAACCAGGAGACAAGACTATATTGAACTGTTTACAGATACAAGCATATTACAATTCAAGATAGTCTGTTTCATAAACTGTGAACAGCCAAATAAATTAAAAAAAACCATCCAATTAGCAGATGTGGAGCTCCATATCAGTTAGCATTGACAAGGAATGGATGCTGGCACACACTGCACTCTATAGTCTCCGAACCAGATGCCGGTACCACTACCTGTAAACAGTACAACGTGAATTTTCAGAAATTTTCTAATACTGTAACTATAAAATAAATACTGCTTTAGAACCCCATTCACTTGGAATGCATCACTTAAAAGTTAAAACCCACATGAAGGGTGCAATATCACATTACATTCCTGAAGTGTATCCCATTTCAGGCTATTTTATGTGGATTCAAACCTTTCTTTTTCCGACTGTACCCCCCACCAAGAAACATAAAGAAAAGGGACATAAAAAATTATCGAAATCTACACCAGGACATTGTCCTCAACCAAAAAGAAGTAGCAGTTCATCCAGATATAATATCATGCACTCACACTCACAATGACGGTGCAGACCGTAATTTCCGATATGTGTTATCATTGATATTGATATATCACACAAAACTAAGACATACTGTTTAAGGAAAGGTGGCTGCACCATTGTAACACTAACATAAAGTGAAGTGTTGCCTATAAAGATTGCTCTCTTCTTTTTTTTTTTCCACTTCTTGTTTTTGGTTTTGGGGGAGGGTGTGGGGGTGTGGCAGTTAGGATTTAGATCGGACCTGTAAATGAACTGTGCATGTTGGACAAGCGACTTCTCTCATCCTTGTGTTGGATGCTTCAGTCTTGGATCCTGCAAACGTTAACTTGCTTTAGCTTACATATTAGCTATAAAAGTAACTTGGACAGTAATAATGTGGAGGATGCACCAGTCACAAATGTTGCAATATCTATAACTGACCTGTCTTGCGCTTTTTGTCCATCTCCTCCTGTAGTTTCTTTGCCAGATCCTCATGGCTCTGGAACCCAGCATTCCTTGAGGAAGTGTTGCTGTTAGTTAGTCTTTGAGTCACTTCTGCCTGCCCAAAAACAAAAGTATGACATGAAAAATGGAACAAAGTGAACGGAGAAGATGGGACGAAGAGAGTAAAATATTAGTACTAAAAACCTCCACATGAAGTTATCCAGAAGAGTAGAGAAACAAACAACGAAACCAGCATCATTATATGCACTCAATAAATCCGGCACATAGAAGAGAAACGTAGCAGAATGCCAACAGAAGGAAAACCTCATTAGAGTGGCACTCTTAACAAAAAGTAAAACTACCAAGTGCCATGTAGAAGTAGAAGCTAGAACGATAGCCACAACATCAATTCATATTTCTTATCACTTGTGATGATATGCTTGTTATTCTAGAAATTTTCTGATCCTGTTAGTACTTTGATACAGGAATAAGCATCAACAATACATTATACTCGGTACTCACATGCGAATATGCATACAGTTGTTGCGGCAAAAGTTTTTACAAGTAAAAAACAAACACAAAGTATCAAGTCCATAGAAATGCATACCATGCACTGGTCACAAACTCGAACTGGTTGTGCATGCTCATCTCCTGTTAGAGCGATTCTTCCTTGTGTGCACTTGTCACAGAAAATATCCCCACAGTTTCGGCAGTGATGCTAATTACATAAACAAAAATGTTTTAGACAGCCAGTGTAGGGTGCAGGCACAAACGGTATACACCTTTCATAACCATAAACAACCTCATGACATATATATGCATATTATTGCAAAATACAAACCCCTTCATAGGAATCGTATGAGCCATGAAACAAATTATAGAGCTAATGATAGTCTGGTCGAGTAACTACAGGAGGACATGGCTAAATTTTGGTACCATGCCTTGGAGTCAGCATTTCTACTTTCTATATTTGACATAAAACTTACTATATACTCCTACTTATTACATAAAGCATAGAGCTAGCTCATTCTTTGAGTTAGTAGCTCAATGTAACCAGTGGATATCGAAGTTGGTATTTTTTGTTTTTTCTTTTTTCTCTCTTTCCTTTTATTTTGGTGATTAGACAAAGTCGGGCACACATGCTCACTCTCCCAATGAGTGTATCCACTATGTTATAATTGTGCAAGATTAAATTTTTTTATGGAAATATCTAGCGAACCACAAATAATCGAATAGACAAATTTCACCAACTCCAACCAGATATTCTGATGCAATATATATCTGTTAAATTTTTTTGTTCAGTTCCTTTTCACCTGACTTAAAAAACATGTTTTATATTCAAAGTTTCTCCAAAATCCGATGTACGTCCCCCAACACCTCCCACCCAAAAAAAAAAAAAAAAAAAAAGTCCACATGGTGGCACAGGCATAAAATGGTAGGAAATCTACACTACAATGGATGCTGACCTTTCGATTGAAGGCGCTAAAATCTGATCTGCAAGCCGAACAATGGTTCTTTGCTTCATCAGGAACCTAAATAGAAATATAGAACAGGCTCAGACAGTGAACAAGATAGTGTATACCTTGGGAAAATAAAATAAAACAACTCCAAGATGATAAGACGCATGCAACTCTCACCCAGTGATCTTTCTCCTCATCAACAGGCTTTATTATGTTCTTCCAGTCTATGAAACCTCTCTTCTTTTCAAGTGATTGGTCAGCTCCCTTTGCCAGACCAGAAGAGGTACTATCAGCACCAATCTCTTTTGACTGCTTACAAGTACGAGAGGCAAAAAAAAGATGGAGTCACACCAGCATTAACTTGAACAAACCTATGTAGCTCTAGAAATAAACATAATTCAGCTTGTAATTTGTCATGGTATATTTATAGTACATTGATTGTAAAAACTAAGAGCTGCCAAACTTCAGACTTGTACAGGCTACCACGCTAGCCAATACACCATATCCCTTGAACTTTTTTTTTTTAAACCTTGAATTTCCATAATATAGTCTAGAAAATATTTACATTGTTATGGCTTGAAAACTGAACTCGACCAGTCTCTGTTAACATGCTCCGCTGCTATTTAGTTTCATACTTTCATATGCAAGTTAATTTTCACAAGCTTCATTGGATTGATATATTTTACGGTTGAAAGATGATCCCATAATACAATCTAACTTCAACTTAAAGTCTTAAACAACCAAGATGGTAAGATGGAATGCAAACGATCAACTCATCAGAATGCTTTTATAAATATATGTTGGTTTTCCATTCTCAATTTTACAGACCTGTTCGCAGAAAATTGTGTACTCTGACGGGGGTAGCATAGCAGTTTACAAGCTTAACTAGAATGAGATGAGAAACTTCACCACCGTATATTCAAATCAGAAAGAAAAAAAATAGTATGTACCGGTTGCAAATCGTTTTATACTTGCTCTAACCCCATATTGAAAAATAAATCCCCTTGCAGGGATACTAAGCTCTCTCAAAATGAAGCAAAGCATTCACAGAGGGTTGAGAGAAGCTGTAGTTTAAGGTCTAAAAACCTTTCAATGGCAAATATTACACTGAGTGACTAATTTTCATTTGTCACTACCCAGACTTCAATACAAAGTAAAACAAGTACGCCCTAGATTTACACCGCCAGTTATGCAACTAAACAGTCCGACTATATACCTGAGCAATGAGATTCAAAATTTAAGACATACTGTATCATAAATAAGTAACAAATAGGGAGCTGAACACCAGTAATAAGAAAAGCCATATAGTGAGTAATCCAACCTGTATGCTTGCAGCAGTCACTGTGTCCAGTATATTATTTGTGGTATAACTGTTTGATTTCATCCTAACACGTTTTTCAGGTTCAGAGCCGGTTCTGGCCCAAAATGCGAAGATATATGAATCTAACACCTGAAGAGATGTAAGAGAAGGATAAATCTTCATAAGTCTCACAAAGGAAGTATTTAACCTTAAATTTTTTACACAAAAACTTACCTCCCATCTTAGAACCGTGTCAAGTGGATATATTTTCAACATCCTGCTGGTTTCGTGATCCAAAACCCGAATCCCATCCAGACCAATCTACAATGCAAAACTTATGGTTAACTAGACTGCATTACTGAATCAACAGTGCAAGTGGAACCTATCTATAACATCAGCGTAAGGATTGCACATACAAGTCAGGTCATTCACATTATCAGAGACATGCCAGCTAATCACAGAATCCGACACTATGCAAAACAATAAATTAAGGGTACTTGTTTATTTTCCCCCCTCAATGAGCTAGAAAACAACCAAACAAAAGAGCAACAACTAATGCATTCTACGAGCAATTCGATAACCAATAAAAAACCCCCACAAACCTGACAAAGAACATCCATGTCGGCCTGACCATAACCTTCCGACAGAATCTTCACACGGAACTTCTGCACGCCGCTCCTAGCATCTCCCGAATCCTCCACCTTTGGCACGGCCTTAACGATCCTATCACTATTACTTCTACCAGCTCCATTCTGCTCCTTCCCTCCAAAAACACTAATTGGCCTCCCATAATCATCAAACATCACCCCTCCACCACTCCCTCCGGCCTTCCCACCACCATTATACTTATAAACCCCGCCATCAAACACCTCCTCCTCTCCTCCTCCATAGGAATCAGAAAACTGAGCCTCGTAGCTAGGGTGTGGATTATAAACATGATTATGAACAGGAGCTGCAGAATTTCCGTAATCGTAACTAACAGGTGCCTGATTCTGATTCTGATTTTGATTTTGGGGGTAGGAATGGGGGAAAGTGTAGTGGAGATCAGGATTAGGGTTAGGGTCGTACGAATTGGTGTAATTGACAGGGGAAAGCGATTGGGGAGGGGCGGAGGCGTAATGTGCGGCGGTGGAGGGGATCGGAATGCTCGCCGGAGGTTGATCGGCGGCGGCGTAAGGGTAGTAAGGGTGGTAATAGGGGGATGTGGAGGTGTCAGTTTGTTGCTGGTGATGCATATTGATGTTTTCCTCTGAGATTGTTGAGAGATTTGATGGAATTTGTGAGATTGAAGGTGTTTCAATGGAGAAGATGATGATGATGATGATGATGGTGAAATAGCTGTAGACTTGGATCACACGAAAGCTCGGAGCAGGTGGCTGGATTCGAATATAAACGCGGCTCCACCTGCAATTGGAAACCGACGACGACTAGGAACATAATTATCAATTACTCCATCCGTCAATTCTAAATAAATCTTTCCATTTTGACTTTAACCGCGAATTACTCTTAAACTATAATAATAAATAATTTAATAAAATCATATAATAAAAATTTAATTACTATTATAGTTTAAGAGTAATTTGCGGTCAAAGCTGAAGACAGTTGGCTGCAGAATAGTAAGATGGAAAGGTTTCTTTGAAACGGAGTTAGTATATGTTCGAGTCGGATTTGATCATTGATATCACCCGAATATCGGGCCTAATTACTATAGTAGTGGGCTTGTAGGGTCTCATAAACCACATTTATTTTATTTTTTTAAAGTATCACTGTTACAATCATATTACATCAATTAAACTAATACATCATTCATATCATTCATTACATAATCATCACTCAATCTATCATAATTAACATATACTAGATTACAAGTCCGTTCTCGACGAAAATTGAACCCATAACTTCTGAGATTATGACACCTCAGCCTAACCAATTGAGCTAAGCCTCATTGGCCATAAACCACATTTATGTAAGCCGTTAATATTTGATTGTTATTATAATAGAATTTCAAGTTATGAGGTATTAACTTAGATGTTATGAGCCCGTGGAGGAAGTAAATTTTTGGGTACTGGAAAAGTAATGTTGTCACGGGCGTGTTAGTCAAACTAGCTAGTATTGTGTTGTATGTAATGATTGAGGATGTCATAATACTTAGTATTATGTTGGTACTTGGTAGGGTGAGATAGTTTGCGGGTGTGGGCTGTGTGTCCACTTTGACTTTTGTCGGTTGTAGTTCTGGATAGGTTGGCTACTTTCTCTCGGGTTGTAAACATGATCAGTCTCCAACTCGAACACTATGTATGTAATATTATAAGTAATTAATCCAGTTTATCTTTTAAATACGCGTGGTTTTATTTAAAAGATGGCTTTTGTGTGTATAGTTGTTGACTTGGCTGGCTTATTGGTGCGTACATGTTATATAAATACTTAGAATTGCTAGACCTCCAATTTAAGCACCTGTAATAAGCTTGAAAGTTAACATCAAACGGTAAATCAACCAAACCGTGGTTATTATTACCAAGTCGCGGGAATGTCCCGTAAACTGTGAAGTTCAAAAGTCAGAACAATCAAGGCCAAGACCGGTGGCTCTTTTCGTGGGCATTGGAAATTTTGGTGTTAGCTTACTGGATTAATTTCAATGGAGAAAAACACTGGCAAACTAGTTCGGTAATACTTAGATGGATCGATGTAGTTGATGAGGCTGATATATATGCTATTACATTGAATATGGAGAAATCAATAATTGGTTTTGAGTTGGGATGTTTTGTACAAAATTGAATCTTATGGTAGAAAAAATGGTTTAGAAGATGCAACAATTATCAATTATCAAGAGAAAGTAGTGCAATTCGTGCTAAGTGAGGCACTGTATTCTCCTACAGCTCGAATACTCTTTATTTTCACGATTAAATGGATCAAGGAATGAGTAGAGAGTATAGTGCTATAGCTGAAGTATAAGAAAGTAAGTGAAAAGGAAGAAACGAGAATTTTTGGATATTCTTGTCACCACGAGTATATCATCAACAAAACGTTACTGTGACATTGTTATAAACCAAGTCACCAATAAAATCAACAACTCATCTAACTTATTCCGATAAAATAGAAATGAGGTTTGGATTAACTTGAAAAAGTAAACTAAGCTAGAAATAGGACATGAAATAGGTTTGGATTAACTTGAACAAGTAAACTAAGCTAGAAATAGTACATGAAATATGTACACATACGATTGTAATATTGATTTCTAAAAAAATTACAACTGCTTCTATTTATTTGAAAATATTTGGACTGTGTGCCTTAGTCTAGAAATTATCACATGAATTGGTGTAATATTGAGTTCTAAAAATAAATAAATTACAACATCTTATCGCATGAATTAATTTTGTTAGTGAGGATAATTAAGAATCTTTTAGATGTACAAAATTGTAAAAAATCATATTGCTCTAGTCTTCACGAACGGCACTCCACTTCGGTACCATATATTATTCTCCACTCCGGTACCATAAATTATTCTTCTAAAGATATTTAATTTGAGACAAAGTCTTGCTGATCTAAGGGAAAATTAGACACTTCACTCTCCCCCAATGGTCTCACTCTCTCACTGTAGTAGTGGGCCCCTACGTGTGGAACATGCTGCTACAGTGAGTAGTAAGATTATTAGAGGGGGTGTAGGGTCTAACAAACCCTGATCAAGATCAGTGAAAGATTACTTCTCAAAAAATAGATCAGTGAAAGATTTAAGGTACAGACTAATATTCTCTTAACTATCATAACGATGTTTTAAAGAATATCGATAATATTTTAATCGTACATTTCATATTCTTTTTCGTGTGCATTAGGGGTGTTATTCGAACCGAACATTGACCTTAACGAACGTTTGTTCGTTAATATATATCATGTTCATGTTCGTCGAACATCTCAACACTTGTTCATGTTTAGTTCGTTAAGGTTTCAACATGTTCACGAACAGTTCGCGAACAATTATAGGTCTTGTATAGGTTATGTTAGAAAATACTCCCTCTTAACTTCCCGCATTCTATTTTCGGACCTTCCAATTTGAACTTTCCAATCCTTTAATGGAAAATCCTTCTCCTACTTTAGTAAATCCCTCTCATACTTTATTCACTATCTCTCCTACTTTATTCAACCTCTTTCCTACTTTATTCACTTTTATCTTAAAATCTGTGTCTGGACGGGTAAATGAATTTGGGACGGCGCAAGTATTATAACTTATGTGAAAAATGGAAATTATAGATTAGGTTAGGAAATATTATACTCCATATATAAAATAATATAAAATTATTATAAATATAATTTGTTCACGAACAGTTCGCGAACTACCGAACAATAAATTATATGTTCATGTTCGTGTTCGTTTATTAACGAACATGTTCGCGAACTGTTCGGTTAGGTCAAACTCGAACACGAACTGAGCGTTGACTGAAATTTTTCGTGAAATTTTCACGAACGTTCGTTTCATTTACACCCCTAGTGTGCATGTAAATGGCGTTCTTAACAAGAATGTACCGTTTCATGCTTCTAGTAATAATAACTAGTCAATAGCCCGTCGATACTCGACGGGGTATGAAGACAAAACTCAAAATAAGAAATCAATAGATTCTATAATAACATATTAAAGTTGAGAAACATACAAAAGCTACAATGTGAAAATGACTTATCTAATCGCTTCAACATTGCATCAGAAGTCATCCCTACCTGTAAAGTATATATGTAAATTAGTGAAATTGAACATGAACATATGTAAACTTTAGTCGGTATTTAAAAAATTCAAGTTTATACACATAAAAGATTAATTCACCTCATAACTTGTCGAACACTTCTTTATAAACCACGTTGGTTGTTGTTCATATGTATTACACTCTTCATCGCAAATCAATACCTTCAATCACTTCCTGCTGGTAACTCCGGAGAGAGCAACATATAACTGAGCATTGTTGAATACGGGTGAAAGGAGGTAGAGGCCGACGTGTGAGAGAGATTTTCCCCGACTCTTTGATGGTAATAGCAAAGCAGGAAAATATGGGGAACTGTCTCCTATCAAAATTGATAGGGGACTTCTTCTCGTTGGATGGTCTCATCATCGTAATTAAAACATTTTGGCCCCCGTTGATTCCTGATATCATCTTTACGTCGATGATATCTTCCCAAAATTAGTAACTATAAGCCTTGTACCATTAGTCCATTACACAACTCGAAAGTATGATCAATATTTCTTGGAAGCATTATCATATACCCAACCTACATGATGATCTTATGGTTTAGTAATCTAGACAATTAATGATGTTGATAAATTCTATAATGAAAATATTTTCGAGACCATTCTCTTGGTCATCTTCCCTAACAATGCTACCAATGCTCCTGTATTCAACACTATTTTAGGGCATCTTCGACATGATAAATTGATTTATCTCATCAACTATTTCATTGTAGGTTTAAGAACATCCCGATGATAAAAATATTCAGGGTCTAGTGATGGATCAACTAAGTGATCAAACAACAAAGATTATGTACTATTGACAATGGTTAAAATTTGATGACTTACTTGTCGAATAAGTAATTCTTCGGGGTCTTGACATCAACCCCACCATGATTAGCTTCATCGGCAGTGCCATCACCGACCTGTATGACTCCGTAATTTTTTTATCACTTGAATCTCAGAAGATAACAAACCAGATTGTGTAGGATTGAATTGGACGTTAAAAAAGATAAGTTGAATATGAAATAAGTAGACTTGGAATATAGATACGACATGCCATTTCCATGCAATCTCAAGTTCTTTGTCAGTCGAAGCACCTCACGTGCATCCCATGTTCTAGATGAGTACATATCATTGTTCACAATATAATACCTACTACCTTGTGGAGTAATAGGTAAAATATGCCGTAAGTCCCCGCTGAAGATAATAAACACCCCCACCAAATTGCCCATTTAGATGACCCATCACATCTCTCAAACTCTTATTAAGCGCTTCAAAACAGTGTTGGTTTGTCAATGAGCCTCGTCCCAAATAATAAGTCGAGTCTCCTGGAGTAGTCCCGTGACCTTTGAATCATGTTTGAGCTTATTGCATGTTGAGTCCTCATGAATTTGAATGGTATCCCGAATCTCGGAGCGTCATCCTACCCATAGGAAGAAGAAGTGATGCAATCCCACTTGATGACAACCTTTTAGCTATCCTGCTTGATGCATTTACTGAGATTTTGTCCCGCGTACATGGGCGGAAATAGTGTGTTATTCATGTGAAAATATAAAAGTTAATATTGGATATTGCTTTAATATTTCGTGAGAAATAAAAATTATAAAACAAAATTAACCAATCGAGAGTTGATTTGGATCAATTATCGACACAGAACTCGGCATGCCACCTATTCAAATAAACATAATTTATATGTAATGCACCTTTGAAAATAAATAAGATTTATATAAATAAAAAAACAAATTATGAATACATAAATATCATAAAACTTACCCCTGTAGTAAATGGCCCGTCGAGTAAATCGACTGGAAATGGATATACTCCCTCCGTCCCGAATTCAACTTCCAGCATTCCATTTTGGGACGTCCCAATTTCAATTTCACATCCCTTTAATGGAAAATCTTTCTCATACTTTACTCTCTCTCTCTCTCTCTCTCTCTCTCTCTCTCTCTCTCATACTTTATTCACTATTTTTCTTACTTTATTACCATCTCTCCTACTTTATTAATTTTTTTCTTAAAACTTATGTCCGGGCTCGCGGTTAATTGAATCAGGGCGGAGGGAATATAATTTAGTATGGACGATATATAACTTTTACAAACATATTATTTTACAATGTGTAAAAATATATGATTAAAACATCACCATTTCATTGAAAACTTTCCCAATAACTAAAGGAATCAAAAGAGAGTTATTAGTGAATGTGAACACTATTATAAAATACGTAATGTACTTAAAAGCCTCATTTATCAATTATGTACAAAACAAAATATTACCTCATATTCTGCCGAACACTTTTTTATACACCACGTGAGTTGTTTCATCACACATGTTACACTCATTGTTGCAAATCATGCTTTTATTATCTTATTGCTCATGAATGTAGAGGGGAACATAAAACTGGCCATGACTTGATGTGATTTGCCCACAATCCAACACACATTCTTTCTTGCACAATTTGTACCGACTCTTGCGCGCACCAGAAACTTTCTAGTGGATTACCTGCCCTGACATTACTCAGGAGGAAGCACCCCTTGTTGTGAATAGTAGAGTTCTCAACCCCTTTAAACTCTTTGAAACTCTAGGAAATCACCCCCCCCCCCCCCCCCCCACACACACACACACTTAAATTGACCAACATCTTGTTGTGTATTAGTTCTTACTTAGACCAACCATCCACCCCTTGTGGGTTTTGTATTGTTGCGGCTTAGATGCCATTGAAAACAATCCGGCCACCAATCAATTGATACTTGATCCTCTATAGTGGCGCAAAATTGATGACTTGGGTAGTACATGTTTCTCTAGTATGATATTGTTTGTGCTGAACATGAGCCCTCACAAATATGTTTATGAAATCATCCAAAGGTCCACATACTATGTGAGATCAATGGTGACGTAATTATATACTATTTATCACACTAGCTCTTAATCTATGTTATGTGAGGTATTACATCTACCCCTTAAATTGCAGGGAGCAGTGTACCAGATTGTAGGACAAACAACTTACACCCTTTTCGGGTTTGGGTACGGTCTCGCTCTGTTACTATTCGTAACATTTCGTCCCTTTTTTATCAGCCCAACTACTCATTGCTATGTTCCGGGTGATATGTTGACCCCAAACTGTCCCATGTCCTTTATTTGTCACTATGTACTCGAGAGCAAACACACCTTGTTGAGAATATTATAGTACATTTATCACATCCATCAAGTTTGTTTCTTTATTTTGATTTATTTGAAGTGAAACCCTCACAGATTTATTTTATGGAATCACAATGTGAGAGTAGTGGTCCACTTATATATCATCTATCCTACTTGTTGTTAATCGATTTGGGATATGGGATAATACAAACCCCATCAAACCCGACCATATTATTGTTTTCATTTGCTTCAAATTAATTGCGGTATTTATCATTTTCGTTCAAACCAAAAAAAGAATACTACAACAACAATAAGTGGAAAACATGTACTCTCTCCCTCTTAGAGAAGTTGTCCATATTTGACTATTTTGTAGTCAACAAAATTCAACTTTCACTACAAATTAATTTCAAGTTGTAATGATATAATTTTCAATTAAAGTATATAATGATACTTTACATCCAACATTTTATTTATAATTCAATTGAAGTTTTAACATTACAATCTAGACAAATTGACGCGGGAGTATATTAGTTTCCAAGATACAATCCCTTAAACTTCCTAACAACTACATCCTCCGTCTTATAATGAATGTTAGACATTTCATTTATATCCGTCCCAATTGTGGCATATTATTATTTGCCAGAATTTATAATACATGTGGACTTATTCCCGTTATTATTTATACTATACCTTAATCTCAATTCCAAAATTAAATGTATCATTTATTTTAGTCGGAGGGAGTAAATACAATTAAAAATGTCATAATTTACACAATAATTTTCGCCCTGTAATGTGTCTTGATCAAATAGGATCCTCAACAATCTTAACCTACTTTTGTATTGTGTATTTGTTTAGAATTTATGTGGTGATATATGTGAATCCCATAACATACTCAGATCACCGTTGAAATGATTGAAAAATCAAGATAAGCATGGAAAACCTTAAAGAAGAGCATTTTATCATGTATGTACATGATGAAGACACGTCTCTACATACACCATATTTCGAAATAAAATAAATATTGCTCCATTCCATAAAGGCTAATGATAATTCCATAGCAAACTCCTAATGACAGAGCAAGTTTAATTATTTTGGACGCTTCAAGTTTTGTGACATTTATAAATTCTATAAAAGAAAACTTGATCTAACGTATCATTTACCTTCCGAATATTTTCATAAAGGTGACATTGTTTGTATAGGTAATGTTTTTGACCCCTTGAAACTATCTCAAAACTTTGGTGCATTACAATATTTGCGAAATATTAAATATTGCTTAACTTTTATTATTTGTGTGTATCACAAAAGCCTACGTTTATGCTTAAAGTTAGATGTTTTAGGTTTAGATAATAGTAAGAAGAATTGGATCTAACATTACATATTCAACTTCAAATATATATTTTAACTTAAAATTGTGTGTATTCAATAAGCATGTATTATACTTGCATAACCTGCATATCTAAAAATGTAATTTTTTAATTAGTTTTGCCTGATTAGATCTCTCCGAGAGTCATAATTTCACAAAAGATGCTCAACCACACATAATCATATCTCCATAAAGGAATAAACTCCTTATAGTAATAAAAAAATTCCGGTCCAAACTTGGGACCAGTTATAAATAAGAATAAACTCCACATTGTAATATTCCACAACTTTTTCAGATCTCGCCTTAAGTAATTATAACCCCTTATAGTAATAAATGACATAATAATCGATAAAATAATTATATATATATGATAGTGACTTGAAGTTTTGAGTGATAATTAAGTATATATTTTAGCTTCCGTGTAATTAGTAGTTGATCGATGTGTGAACGTTTTTGTTGCACCTAAAACATCTCTAACTTGTCAAGTAGGTTCGAAGTTTATTGACATGAAACTTCTGCTACTAATTATGTGCTATTGTCTTTCGAATTATCCCCTCCGCTTCTTGTCTAATTGATGTGATGATTTCGTCATATGTTAAAACATCCACAATTTTTTATCTCCCTCTGGTTCTTGTCTATAGATATTTTTACTTATTTGTTAATATTTTATACTCCCTCCGTCCCGGAGAACTTCATACATTAGGGTTAGCGCGCAGTTTTATGTAAAAAGTTAAAGTAATGATAGAATATAGAAAATGTGAGGAAAAGTGTACTTTTAGTGGCAAAAGGTGTAATTTGAGTGTAAAGTTGATATTGTTTATTAATTATTGGGTGTGTGGTAGCTTCATTTTTTGGTAATGTATGGAGTTACGTGACAAAATGGCAATTAAAAAGCGATTGTATGAGGAGTATATATTTATATAAAAAAAAAAAAAAAAAAAAAATATATATATATATATATATATATATATATATATATAAATAAAAATTTATTATAGAAGTTAGTGATTTTATACAAGATAGTATATAACATTTAAGTTATGCATGTGTTTTTTATTTAGAAAAAAATATTTTTTGATACAAAACTCTAATTAAGAATAAACTTGCTATAGGAATATTTTTTTCGATCCCAACAATATGACTATATAGAATTTTTAATGTATATGTAATTTTGACTTGAAAACTAAATTCTATTGTTTGTACTTATTTTAGTTACGAAAATTTGTTTGGTCTCCAAAACTCAGATTCGAGTTATTTAAATTGTGCAATACTGAAAGTCATAGGTGATTGAACTTGAGTGGCTCCTTAAATTTCCACTTTATTAGCCAATGAATATCGAGTGTTACTCATATGATGAAAAAAAGAATATTACAAAATAAAACTTGTAATTAAGAATGTGGCTACGTTTTTCATCAAGAATGTGTGCGTTTCATATTCAGATCGTGGGTTTACAATGATTATGGACTGCTGAAAATTTTATGTAAATGGAGGAGTGCTACAGTACTCCAAAAATTTACAGAGATTTGGTCTCTCAATAAGTTTGTTATTGATGGACTTTTTGAGATTTAGTCTCTTAATTGGTTTATTTGGTGTAAATTGAAAATGTGTTTTATATTTTTTTCAAATATAGGTTTGCTTTTAGTATTAAAGATAGATCTGGGCATCGATATGGTGAAGAATTAAATGAAAGAATAAGCGTCACCCTGAGGAGTCGATGTGTGGGTGCAAAAAAGAGCTGGAGGAATACAAATTTTTATTTTTTCCACCAATCGTAACATTTCGTTTACTAACACTAACAAATTTCACCAATCGTAATCAAGAATTTTGCTTATACGAATATTACGTGGAACACTGAAAATGTCTTCTTTTTATATAGATATAGATAACATTTATCGGTCCCTTTTATTTATAAGAATTTCTAAGAATATGGCATGATTATTCAAGGTGGGCCACCTCTTCTTCGTGTATAGATAAAAGTCTTATAAGTTCTGGTGGACTATGAATTTTATCGAGCTCATTTCGCACCAACTGCATATCATTCAAGATAGGTTAAACATTTTGAGTTGTGATTAAAGTCCAAACATCTTATAATCCACATATATTTTGAGATTAAGTTTGTTAGATTTAGAATTATAATTCACTGTACCAACGTGTGTTAGTTGTGCAATACTACTTTTATCGATTAATTAAGTTTGAAAATTGTTTTTCTCAAATAAACATCAAGTCGTACTCTTTCAACTTCAAATATCTGCGTCTCTTAAAAGTTTTTGCCTAACTGCAGATCACATGTTTGGACTTAATTTACTATACATGCATTGCTCATACTACCAAGCAAGTAATATTAATTTCAAGAGATGAAAGACGCCATCTCTACAAAAACTGCTCAATTTTCTTAGGAGCTGGGCTAAGCCTAAACAATTTGGTTGTAGGAGGTTATATTAAAGGTTATGAGTTGTGACTAGTGAATTTTGGTGTCCCATGAATAGTGTATGGGTCGGATTAAGAACTAATACCGAGGCTATCTTAAGTTAACCCTTTGGTGAGCAAATCGAAGTAAGTTGAATTCGGTACGGAGGAAGTGTTATACGAAGATTTTTTAAATAGGAACCTGAGCTAAAAAAAAAAGAAAAGGAAAGGGTAAGCAAATTGAACTCCCTTGAGTTAACTCCATTCCTTTATAGGAGATGCAGAGGTTAGTAGCATTTTTACATAACTCCCCAGGGAACCTTACTTGCGTGCGTGTGCTTACTTTTTTAGGAAGGACGGATCACTTATGTACATAACTTTATGCCGTGCAAATTTAACTTTAAAATTGCTTGCCATCGGTATCACACAATCTCATAGTGCGAACTGACTCACGTGTACCTATTAAATGTTTAAAGAGGAAGCAACTACACCAATTCCGCAAATACTCCTAGATGATGCCTTAGATTTCACGACCAAGTTTGCATAGATTCAAGTGAAGTTTGTATACCGAGAAGCGAATCAAGTTCCTGATCGCCCTGCAAGTGAAGTCCAACTTGGAACTAATATAGTTTGTACTAGTAACACTTTTCATCTTGTCTGAGACTTTTACCCAATTTAACTTCCAGAAGTAATTAAGTTGGATGATCATACCTTTATTCAGCTAGCTACATCATCTCAATCACTTACCGTGTGTTCGACTAAGAGTTAATAATCCATTAAAATCGTGTCCGACCATTTTATCAATTTTGACTAACAACTTTAACCCACAAGTACAGTGTAAAATTCTAAGTCTACCAAGCTCAATTACAATTTTACCTCAATTTTAACCTACATAACAAATCTACAAACACCTGTAAAATTTTAACTTTATGCCAAACACAATTTTTCACAATCCAATTAAAATTCAATTACTATCCATCAGTTAAAATGCAATTAAAACCCGGTGAATTTTAACTCTTAGTGAAAGAGTCACTTAATGAATGATCTCCTCTCCCTAAAACACATAAGCTTCCTTGTATAGTTAGGACTTTGACTATAAAAGGAGGTTAAAAAATAGTAAAGTATTAGAAGATACACACATTAAAAATGGATTTGACAGACGAATTCAACTGATGTTATTAAAGAATAAGTGATAATGTTTTTAACGAGTAAACAATTTATATCTTTTTTTTATCTTTTGCGTGTATTATAAAAGTAAGAGAATATTCTAGTTAAAACCTGTAATGTTTCCGACTATAACGATAATGTCCGTGGGTAACTCAGATACTTACTCATTACCGGAGTAAAAAAAGTGGTAATCCCTAATAGGAAGCAAACACAGTCCCACTGGAAGACAACCACACCAACCACACCAACACAGATCTTCTTCTTCCTCCTCCTCCATTCCTCTGCTCCGGAGCTAGCTCGGAGTAGAAGAGGATTTCCGATCATCTTCTCCACAAATCCCCAAAAAAATCCGGATTTTGAGATCCCGTTCGATTACACTCAATCAGTCTTCTGAGAGTGTCAATTTTCGATCCAATATGACGGATGTTGAAGCTGCTGCTCCTCCACCTGAAGCCACCAAGGTGGATGCTGCTCTGATTACTGAATCGCCTGAGCATTGGCCTGCATTATCGGATTCTGTTCGTACACCAGCTAGGTCTGATTCCTTTAAAGCCCTATCTCTCGGATCAGCTGCTAATATGCCTCCTCAGGTTCGATTCTACTGTTTGATTGAGTGTATTGTGTGATTCAATGTTCGATATGATATGGTTGATGGAAGTTTTGCATTGGTGTATGAATGTATGATGAAGTTTGGTGTGTGTGAGTATGTTGTGACTTTGCCATTATCGTTGGGTTTTGTAGTTTTGTGTATGATTCTACATGTTTGATGGAATTTGAGAATCTATTGGTTGGGTAATGCCTGTGTGATCTGGTATTTTGTGTATGATTCGGTATGTGGGATGAAATGGTTATTCATTTGATTGGATTGGATTTGGATTGCGTATCTTAGGAGATTCGTGGTCGTTGATTCGATTATGATTTGATTATCACAGGGGAAGAAGGTGGGGATAGAGAATGAAGCTCCTGTTAATAGCATGCCAAAACCTAATCCCCCACCTCACAGTCCCACAAATGTGGGCACAAACCGCCAAAACTCGGTGAACCGAGTTGGTGGGAATTTGGGTCGGATTAACAGCAAAGGGGTTAATAGCAAGTGGATTGATGGGGGTTTGTCTCAGGTGCAGTCTGCGCCAGGTTCTCCTTCGGTTTTATCGAATTCAGGTTCAAGCTCCTCTGTAGGGGAACCTTCTGTGGATGGCTTGCGCAAGAATGCAGCGCAAAGGAATGAGCAGCAACCTTTTAGGAGGAGTCATAGTGGGCCCTTGTATGGTAGAGGGGATAACCGTGGTAACACACGTGATCAGGATCGCAGGAGGAGGGATTTGGGTAGTCGAAGCTTTGGCAGTAGGGAAAACCACTCGCAACAACAACATCAAGTTGGCAGGGTGCCTCCTACTCGTGGTCCAGCTCCTGCTCCTTATGCTCATTATCAAGTTCACCCTGTTTATCATGGCCCTCAAATGGTTTATCCTGGTAAAGCTTGTCACTATTATTCTAAAATTATGTTCGGACATTACTTGCATATATTTTTGTGCAAAATGTTGCATGTTAATTTGTCAGGATGAATTTCGCAGGACAACCTTTTTTTGTTATGCCTGGACACTTGCCTGATTTTCAATCGCGCCCGGTGACTATGATTCCTCAAATGCCTTTCCCCATGCCCGATCCGGACTTGTCTTTGCAGATATTGAAACAGATAGAATACTACTTCAGGTATTAGTATATACTTAACTTGTTTATTGATCACTCTACAAGATTCTAATTCCTTATTTTATTTTGTACTTTTCAGCGATGATAACTTAGTGAAGGACTGGTTTTTGCGAAATCAAATGGACGGCGAGGGATGGATTCCAATTAGCTTGGTAGCTGGATTCCCGAAGGTATGTTGGAAAGGAAAGTTCTATTTATGTTATTGAACTGTTTCCCTTCTTTCCTTTAGTCCATTTACTAATAATGGTTACTATTAAAGGTGATCTAGAATAAGGTAACGTTTAGTTTATGTGTCTGGAGCTATTAGATATGCTAAAAGCACATATCCATGGGTTGTAGACATTGTCGGAAATGGGAATTAATATGTTAGGGAGAGTGACACTATCAATTGCGGAAATAGGCTCAATTTAGATCACTTACTAGTTACTGCAAAAGTTGACAAAAGCTCCATACGATGAAGGTTGTTAAATAGAGATTCTGATTTTAGGAAAAAAGTAATTAAATGGCAGACTAAACTAAACGTTTCTTATTAAGCTTATTGATATTTAAATAACACTACTAGTTTGGATGTGACAAAAAGCTCTAATGGAAAAAGGAAGTGTTTGTCATCAATATGCTAGATTTGTTGACGTGTATGTAATTAGGGGCTAACATAGATGCAATGGTAGTGCTATTTCTTACTTGTTATATGATAATATTCTGTTATGCGACGTTTCTTAGTTTTCACTTATTCTGTGTCATTATAGGTAAAACAGCTGACAGAAAACGTCCAACTTATTATGGAGACTCTACGAGCCTCCAATGCCGTGGAAGTACAGGTGATACATATGTCCTGGCCTTGTACAGCATAAAATTTTTGCATATTCCACTCTACTAGATTTTCGTATCCCAACAATTTCTATGCATTACAAGTTACACCTCACATCCTTTCCTATATAGGTTTACTGTCCATAATTATTAGTAAATGCTTTATTCCATCTAACCGACTTATGTTCTCTCCATATTTATTGAATACTTTTATCCAATTCTTTTGCAGGGTGATAAATTAAGGCGCAAAACAGACTGGGCTAGATGGATAACTCGCCAGAGTAAAGCTACATAGATAGGTACATACATGCAAACCAAAAAAAAAGAAAAAAAAAACAAAAAAATTGGAAAAAAGAAAAAAAAAGCAAAAAGCAAAAAAAAAAAAAAAAAAAAGAAAAAGAAAAAACCAAAAAAAAAAAAAAACCAAAAACAAAAAAAAAAAAATGAAAAAGTGAAAAAGATAGAAAAAAAGAGGGGGGAATTTGTTTCCATAGAAAATGTGAAGGAGAGAGGGGTGCGGTGATGACAACTTGATGATTTGTTCGAACTGCGCGTTCCCTACTACCATGGTAAGTGCTTCGAAGAGGTGGTGATGCTTTCTGTTCGAGGGTGTTTATTTCTCCTTTGCATAATGTAAGTCAGATTTGTTAGAAGTTATTCCAAAAACAGATGGTGGGGGAGTTCATTCTGGATTCGAAGAGCTGAATTGGAAGCGAATGAACCGTGGTGGAAGAACATGTCAATTTCCGTTCAATCAGTATTTTGCTATCCAGAGTCTTTGCGATTCATTCATATATCGTGATCGGTGATATGTAGATGAGAATTTGGTTTTTCTCCCCAATACTTGTATAAATCATTGGGTCCTTTTGTCCTGTGAGGCACATATGTTGAATTTGGATGTGATTGCCATAAAGCAATTTGGTGGATGTTTATATGGCAGCCATCTTTGATTGTGATGGCTCCTAATTTTCAGGGCAATGGATTGAATGTATAGAGATAAAGTACTTATAACTGCTATGACTTGGAGTTATTTTGCCCTTTTTCCGGTTAAAATCTCCATGAATTCTTTTATACTTGTTGAATAGTTATATAATAATAATACTCCCATGCCATTGTATGGGAGAATGTGTATCTTTGTAGTTTTCGTGAAATATGTGATTTTCCTAAACAATAGTAGTAGACATACCGCATTAGTATGAACACACCGTATTAGTGTAAATTATACTCTATACTTGAATTGAGTATGCAAAGGTGAAGAGTTATGATCTTTACTCATATTCAGAACATACGTATTTATGTGATACTCATAAAATCTCATACTTACGTTTTCATTTTTAATGGTCATGGTAACTTCATACATTCTACCAAAAAAATTTCTACACCTAACAAATAATAAACAATCTCAACTTTACACTCAAATTACCCATTTTGCCACTAAAAGTACACTTTTTCCCACTTTTTTTATATTCTATCATTACTTTAACTTTTCGCATAAAACTGCGCGCTAACCTTAATGTATGAAGTTCTCCGGGACGGAGGGAGTATGGATTTTTTAATATGTACGATACCACAACGAACAATTTACGGACTCCATAGTTTAATGCACAATCACTCAACTAGGAGCATGAAAAGAGTTTCCACTGTATAAGCATATCCAAAAATATGATCCAAAAATATGAACAGGTGAAGTGGAAACTATTCGCACAGAATGCCTTGAATATAGCTAGCTTTCTCTCTTTTTCAGAAGAGGCAAATACCAGATTCAGATTGCAAGACAATCACAAACTAATGCATAAATACTACTCCTTGTTTGCACGTAATGCAACACAGCCGAAGTTCCCCAGATTAGCTGCGAGATTCAACGAGCTTTGCTTTCTATGGTATTATGGTAGGGCCTCACCGCGTCAGTGATCTTGTCAATCAGCACCAGTGTCAGCTACTAGAGAATGCCTCTTGAGTATTTCAACTGTTTCGAGCATGGCACTGTTAAAAAAAAAAAAAAAAATCACATATCAGAGGTGTTTTCTAACCTTCAACTTTTAGAAATGTCATTGTACTGGTTTGGACCAGAACTCTACTTGTAGGATTAATGCTAGACATACTAGAAGTTAGTCTATTGTGTTTATAATCCCAGCTATATCATAATGGAGATGAATTCATGAAATAGCTTTAGTTTTGAAATACTATATATATTTACCTCCCAGGCCTTATAATCTTGTATCTCCCTAGCACAGTAAGATCCACTACAGTTGATCCTGCACGCCCTGCAGGAAGCACACCGCCATCATAGACGTATGCACAATGTTGCCAGAGGTTCCAAAAATCTTTGACATCTACACTGCTAGGATTACCACTGAGGTTTGCACTTGTGAGGGCCAACGCACTCCCAGAACCACGGGCAACTGCTCTAATAAAATCAGAGTCAGGTACCCTAACTCCTATGCTTTCCACCTCGGGGTTTAAAGATTTCTCGAGGATACTTGACTCTCCTGTATCATATAAAATGAAAACTTTAGGACACATCGCAGTAATAATACCTGTATCAAATATTTCTCGAGGATACTTGACTCTCCTGTATCATATTGCAAAACTGAGAGACTTCACAAACCTCGTCTTAGCACCACAGTTACGGGTCCTGGGAGAAGAGAATGAAGCAATCCACGAGGTAAATGGTCGGTCATAGCAAACCGTTTTATGTCCTGAACATCCCCAACACAAATCGCAAGAGGTTTTGTAGCTTCACGGCCTTTAATCTGATAAATTCTGGAAACTGCCGCCATCGAGCTGAAGTATGCAATGAAATAAACAATATACATTTAAGTCCATTCATACAGATGTAATATTTCACAAAGAATGTGTTTGCATCATTTTAGTTGCAAACTTGCAATGGGAATCACATGAAGCTCATTTAACATCTATTTCACGTGAAGGATGTGGGCACGCAGATAGTGATTCAATAAAAATTAAATGGCCAAAATCCCTTTCCTCTAAGTGAACTAATCAGCAAAATCACTCTCATAAGAAATACTGTCCCTAACCTTTAAATACTTGATTATGGAATTTCAATTGCAAAGTATGCAACAAAAGCCATTCGAAAAGGAAAACGAATATATAAAGGAGTAACTTAGGTGTACTATCCGCCAAGACAAACTAGTGTACAATATAGCCATCAGTGAAATCACACATAAGAAATACGAAATACTGTCCCTAACCATTAGATATACTTGAATATGTTTCAATTGCAAACTATGCACTGCAATGTAATGTTAGGGGTTGGGACACAGCATGCTTAGATATTCTTGTATATCGAACAAACCATTGAAGTGGCATTCCCACATCTGAGCAACACACGAATTTGACACTACTTCATTAACTTGAAGTTACAACCAAAGTCTCCCTCACGTACTACCAAACTTACTCTAGTCTTCAATATCCACATTAGCTCTAGAACCCATACATCCTACAATACAAATGCTGAAAGAAGTTAGTTTCGAGGAACATACCAAGCATCACAAGCGAACCCATAGAGCGTATCCGTAGGCACAGCAATCACACTCCCACCCTTCACGGCCTTAATCGCCTCATCCTCATAATCCTCTGTAGCAGGCCGCACCAAGCTCATCATAACATTTTCCACATTGTTTTCCTTCCCCCTTTCCAAACTCCATGTCACACTATTCACGCAGACACGCCTAACATTCCCCCGATTCTGCAACATGCCCCGAAAACTAAACTTCTGCGCATGTTTACCTGCTAAAAATTCAAGTAGGCATTTTAACAAACACATGGAGTGCAGCCACGAATAAGCATAATGCGATTACCATTACCAAGAATATCACCTTGGGAGTGTAGCAAAGTGGCAAAGACGATGGTTGGCAGCTTTTGGGAGTGGGTGAGCTTAGTTGGAGCTAAAGTTTTCATCTTTTGGTGTTTTCTTGAACGGTAGAAAGATGCTTTCTTTACAGAAAAACTCTGTCGATGATGGTGATTGTGAACTTGTTTGCAGTCAATTACTCAATTGTATCTCTAGGTTTTGGGTGGAATCTGGAAAAATTATACCCAAACAAGGTAAAAATCATGTGTGTAGAGAGAGTTAAAGACGGAAACTGAATAACCGTGAATAACTGTCAACACTAGTAATATTTTCGATCTCAGAAAGGAAACACAGGTTAGTTGCATACACGTCGACGGGGTGTTCATTTCCAATTTAATTTTCGATCCAAAGAAGCTAAATGGAACCGAATTTAATTTTCGATTAGGTTTTATATCAATTTTTTTTATCACGGTTCGGTAATAACTAAAAATATCGAAAATAATTAATAATCTATATATATAAAAGATCAGTTTTTATTCCATCCATTTTGTATAGGACTCAAGCCAAGATAAAATGAGAGAATTTCTTTCAATTTTTTGTATTTGTTTGACTAAAAAAATTAAAATAATTATATCAAAGAAAAGAAATCTTTTCTTATACTATTCCCCTCCATTCCATTAACTTCCTGAAAGAGAGAGTTAAATTTCCACTGATCTTTCCTATACAAACAAAGAGTTTCTTACTAACCTCTACTTCTTTTATTCTATTTATACCAGCTCATGATTTCATAAAGACCCCTCTTTTATTTAGTAAGTAATAAGGGTTAGAATCTCACGTAATTAATGAGTAAGCCTATTTGGTCTACCAAGCGGGAATAATATTTCCTGGGAAAAAAGATCCATACTTTAAGTAGTATTACAATAAAATTTAAAATTTCCTATATATATATATATATATATATATATATATATATATATATATATATATATATATATATACACACACACACACGTATACACGTACGTAAGATTGTTCATAAATAAAATTCATCATTATTGTCTTAATTGCAGTGCTAATTTAATTAAGTAATAATTAATTTGGTGTAGCATTTAGTTTACCAAAAAAGTGCCAAAATTTTCGCCTACAACCACATAAATTCAAGAAGAAAGAACGCATGCAACTTTTATAAATAACCCTATCAATTATTCTGTGAATTAGCACACCTCCAGAATTCATTATGAGATTTATACGGCCAATAGGTTTTGACGTTTTGTCGATCCCTCCACAAGTCGTATCCATACAAGGCATCTTCCAGGCTTCTTGCTCATTCCTATGCATATCAAAATCCGGTTGATGTTCTTCGTTGCCATTAATTCATGCTCCAATTTGGTCCCTTCTTTTTTCTGGTCAGTTCAACTATCATGAAGTTCATTACAATTCTACGTAAAAGATATACTAATAGTTGCAATCTTTGTGTATCAGCAAGTTGTTCCAAATGCTATTTGATCGATTCTTGGTGACCTGGATCCGAAAAGTTTTTCTCTTGAGCCTAACAAATTCTGAAATCTTCAATCATACGTTTATGGTAGGCCAGAGTAATATCAATTTGAACAGTTTGTTCATTATTTTATTTGGTTTCCTGAATTTTATTCACTACAAGAAAGCCTGTTAATAGCCACGGAAGAATAGCGACGGAATCTATCCGTCTCTAGCTAGCGACGAATCGCTAGCTCTAGCGACGGATAAATTCCGTCGCTAGTTTTAACGACGGATAAGCCTATCCGTCGTTAAACATAACGACGGATAGGCTTATCCGTCTTTAGTTAACGACGGATAGTCGTATCCGTCGTTAAACCTAGCGACGGATAATCCATCCGTCGCTAGATCCTTTGACCAAGAAAAAAAAAAAGGGAAATTTTTTTTTTTTTTAAAAGAAACTGGAACTCTAGCGACGGATAGGCTTATCCGTCGTTATTAGCGACGGATAGGTTATCCGTCGCTAGATTTCCTGTTTTCTACGGGAAGCAGAATGCTTCTTCCCCATTTTCTCTTCTTCCTCATTCTTCTTCCTTTCTTCTCCTTATTTCGCCCAAAGCCATTCCGGTCCAAATCTCAACCATTTTGTCAATTCTTCGTGTACATTCGAAGCTCGTGAATCAAGGAGGTCAATTGTGCCGTCAATTTCAAATTCCATCCGCTCATTTATCCGAATTCGAAGGTAAACCCTAATTTTTTATATTTGGGAATTTTGTTACTTTGGACTAATTTGAGCAATTGAATGTAAATGGAGAGTATATAGTACTTAGTTTAGATGTAATTAGGTAATGTTTTACCTTTGAGATGTGCAATTGATATATATTGATTGTGAATTTGAATTTTTAGTATAGTATGTTTGTAAGTATGTTGGACTTTTAATTAATTTGATATTGGTGTATATTTAGTAAAATTATGAAGATTTAGTACCTCGTTTTGAAACCCTAACTTTTTGACATATTTGGAAAATTTAGTTAATTTAGACTAATTTAAGCAATTGTAATTGTATGTTTAATTAACTTTGAGATGTGAAATTATTTGAATTGTTAATTAGTATAATGTTAAGTATGTCGTAGTTTTGATTTAAGTATGTTAAGTATGTTAATTAAGATTTGCAATTGTTTCATTTGATAAATTTATACATGTACTAGATTATAAATTATGAGAATTTAATTAATGAATTGTGTTAATATAATTTGGTGATTACATTCGTAAAATGCATGTAATTTATAATTTATAAATTCGCATTAAAGGGTTGGAATGCTTTATTTGTAATGGGAATTTTGGTAAGAGACAAAAACTTTATAACATGCAAGAAATGGGGAAATGGGAATCGAGTTGAAAAAATACGATCTAATCAATTCAAACGTGTCAGGTTATATAATCATCCAATGAACACCGATCGTTCATGGATGTACCAAAGGATAGTTAATGGCAGAGTTTTACCTAGTTTTGTGGAAGGAGTTGATGCATTCGTTACATTTGCACTGACACAGACTAATTGTTTGAGTGGGGGGGATGATGAAGTGCCCTTGCACCCAGTATAAATGTAGAAATAAGCAATTTTTACCTCCAGAAACGGTAGTGGAACACTTGAAACGTAAGGGTTTAGGTGAGTATGACGTATGGACTTCTCATGGTGAGACATACAAGCCGTTCATGGATTATGAGAATTTGGGGAAGCGTAAAAGAAAACATGAAACTGTGATGGGAAGTACTCAAAATACTTCTACATCTGATGCTAATAATGATCATGAACGGGTTGAGCAAATGGTATATGATATTGCGGGTCCAGAGTTCATGGACACCGTGGATCCAAGAATCGAGGGGATGCGGAGCCTCCGAATCTCGAGGATCGTCTTCTTCGACTTGATGGAATCCGCAGAAGCCGGTTTATCCGGTGTAAGCACCGAATTGTCATTGTTGGCTCGGCTAATGAGTTATAAGGCTAATGGCCAGCAATCTGAATCGAGCTTCAATGAATGGGTACAAGTAATGTCGGAGCTTTGTCCAGAACCAAACCTAGTTCCCACCAACTTTTACCAGGCGAAGAAAAAGATGCGAGGGATGGGGTTGCCCATGGAAACCATAGATTGTTGTGAGGGTATGTGCATGATTTATTGGGAGGAGGATAAAGATCTACTGAAGTGCAAGTTCTGTGGTAAGGACCGGTACAAGCGTTACAAGGAGGGCGCCTCAAAGAAACGTCAGAAGAAAAATCTCCCACATAAGAAAATGTGGTATTTCCCTCTAGCACCTCGTTTGAAAAGGTTGTACGCTTCAAGTGCTTGTGCTGATAAAATGCGGTGGCACAAGGAGAGAGTAATCCCGGTAGAGGGTAGAATGGAGCATCCATCAGACTCACCTGCATGGAAACACTTCGACGAGAGCTATCCGGAGTTTGCATCGGAGCCTAGAAATTACGATTGGGCCTTTGTACGGATGGTTTTAACCCCTTTGGAAGTGACCGGAAGTACTCTTGTTGGCGATTATCTTGACACCGCATAACCCGCCCCGGTGAGTGCATGAAGGAACCGTTCATCTTCTTGACTGCTTTGGTGCCCGGTCCATATGATCCGGAGATGTAAGGTGGATGTGTTCTTGTAGCCCCTAATCAAGGAGCTGATCGAGTTGTGGGAAAAAGGTATCCCAGCATATGATGTGTCAACGAAGAAGAACTTCAACTTGAGAGCAACACTATTGTGGACCGTGAGTGATTTTCCAGCTTACTCCATGCTATCTGGAAGGAAAACCCCGGGCTTTAATGCTTGTCCACATTGTTTGGACGACAGTAGTGCATTTAGACTGAAGGAGAGCGGAAAGGAATGTTGGTTTGATCATCGTAGGTTTCTACCAAAAGATCATCCGTTCAGGAAGAACAAGACTCAATTCTTGAAGGGTCGAGTAGAAATGAAAGGGCCCCCGACAAAACTTACTGGTGCACATATACTTGCAGAGATAGAAAGGCTGGGTCTTATGAAATGGCGAACTTGGGTCGGAGAAGCATAACGATAAAATTAGCAAAAATTGTGGATGGAAGAAGAGAAGCATCTTCTGGGACTTGCCTTATTGGAGCACTCTTCTTATCCGTCACATCTTGGATTTCATGCACATTGAGAAGAACGTGTTCGAAAACTGCTTCAACACGATTTGCAACATTACAGGGAAAACAAAGGATACATTTAAATCTAGATCTGAGTTGGATACATTTTGTAATAGGCCGGAGTTGACAAAGCGGAATGATAAGGGACTGTGGCCCAAGGCACCTACAATTGACATTGAAGCTAGGAACAATTTGTTTGATTGGGTGAGGGATTGAAGTTCCCGACGGTTATGCATCGAACTTGGGAGGTCAGTGGATTTGAAGAAGACAAAGATGTATGGGATGAAGAGCCACGATTGCCATATGTTCATGGAGAGGCTTCTCCCTTGCATTTCGAGAACTACTACCTAAGTTTATATGGAGCGCTCTCGATTTGAGCTTATTTTTCAAGAATTTATGCTCAAGGGTGCTTGAGGATGAAGTGTTAGCAAATCTTGAAAGCAACATACCATTGATTCTATGCAAGCTTGAGCGTATCTTTCCACCGAGCTTCTTTGATTCTATGGAGCACTTGCCGGTTCACCTCCCACATGAAGCGAGACTTGCTGGACCGGTTCAGTATCGATGGATGTATCCATTCGAGAGGTGTGTAATAAAGGCATCCATTTACGTAAAATGTTCTTATTTTTGAAGGAACATTATCTTACCTAAATATATATACAACTTACAGGTATTTGGGAAAATTGAAGAAATGCAAGAACAAAGGTAAGCTGAGGGTCGATGGCCAATGCATACGTGAGACAGGAAGCTGCCATCTTTTGCAGCTATTACTTTGGAGACCACGTGCCCACTAAGGCATCTAGACCGGCCAGAAATGCAGACACGTATGAAGTTCAAAAGGATGATGAAGTTACACTTTCAATATTTAGGATCTCAGGTAGACCTATGGGCGAAAGGAATACAGAATGGCTGACAGATAAGGAGGTGAAGGCAGCCCACTATTATGTCCTCTCGAATTGTGCTGAAGTTGATGAATTTATGAAGATCTTTGCTAGGTGAGCAGCTTACTTATTATAACACATAAATTTGAACTTCTAACTACTATCTAATCATGTCATCATGTCCACTGGCGTTTTCAAAAGCGTTGTCAAGATGGATCCAAATATGGCGGATGACACACTTGAAGAACCGCTTGAAGAAGTTTTCAATTGAATTTCTGATTGGTTCGGGATTATGTCCAGATCCCGCAAACTAAGTCACATGTCCTTACTTACGCCTTTAGCGGAGGGCCATTCAATGAGTATCCGTTTTCCATCGTATAGTAAATGGTCTTAGATTTCACACAATGGATTCTGACACGTCCAAGTCTACTAGCAATTGTGGGGTGTGTGTGAAAGGGGCTGATCAAAATGGAGGTGATGATTTGTTTGATTTCTATGGAAAACTTAAACGAATTGTGAGGCTTGAATATGCCGGTGTGCCTCTGAAAAGAACTGCTCATTTGATGTCATTGGTATGACCGGTCAAAATGGTACGAGGGTGTACGAGCAATATCAAATGGTTGAGATTAACCATAGGAGGAGGTACCGTACTAAGTACGAACCTTTTATCTTGGCAGATCAGGCACGTCAAGTGATGTTCATTGAATATCCAAGCCTAAAACGCGATAAATTTGGTTGGCGGCGATACACATACAAGCCCGCTCGAGTTGAAACGTTCATAAGGACAAATCAACTACCAACTCGTACCAAGAAGAGGTTGCCGATGAAACAGCGAGAAATCCTGTAGACGCTCGTGATGAGTACATTGACCTGCACGAAGACATATATGTAGACTTAACCATTGGTGACGAGGATCAGAGTATGTGTGTAGTGTAGAGTAGTATATGTATCTTAATTGTTATATGCTTACTTTTCCCATTACATGCCAACTCATGTCTTCATTTATACTAATACAATTTGTTTGTGTGTTTGTCATGTGCTTTTTGCAGATGCCCCGGCAAAGAAAGTGTAGTTACCAGATTCCCAGCTCTAGTGGGAACCAGGGTTCACTGCTCGATCGAGAGTAGTCCCGTGGATCGGGCTACTCTCATGTTAGTCAGACTCCTAGTGGATCGAGCATGGGGACGTCTGGTGGTGGTTATGGGCCAGGACAGTACCCGCCTGACGGGTGTCCATATACCGAGATCGTCGATGGTGCTACGTGGGAGGGGAAGTTGGTGTTGTTCCCTAATGGCAGGAGGAAGTAAGTATTATATATACATTTGTAGAACATAACTTAAGATAAGTGTTTATATATATGTCACATGAATTGTCTAATAAATATATGTACTCTTCTATGTGTCATTCATAACTGCAGGTTGTGGCCTCAAAGAATCTTCGAATCGACTGCATGAGATATTCAAGCTTAGGAGGGAGTTGCCGGGCCAGGGAGGCGAAAAGTGGAGCACACTCAAGGCTGAGATGAAGCACTTCTACTTTGATGAGCTTCGGGTAAGCTTTTATATTTCGACAATTTGTTGTGGTATGTTAGCCACTTAATTGGGTGATATGTTAGTCACCATTGTGTTAGTAAATTCTAGGACAATTTGTGTGGTATGTTAGCCACTTACTTGGGTGATATATTAGTCACATTGTGTTAGTAAATTCTAGGACAATTTGTGTGGTATGTTAGCCACTTACTTGGGTGATATGTTAGTCACCATTGTTTATCTTGAAATTGTGACCTTGGGGCATTAATTTTTACTTTGAATGGAATTGGAATGTAGAAAAAATACTACATTCCGACTGGCCTTATTCCCCAGATGTGGCTTTTCGAGAGTTTAGGCTCGACACAGTATAGGCATATGGTGGTGACATGAAAAATACCGAGACAAAGGAAAGCCGCCAGATAGGCATATTGGGGACGAAGAGTGGGCTATGTGGCATGAGTATTGGAGACTTAATCACGCCGAGGATCACCCTACAAGAACAGTGAACCTGGCCGAGCGAGCGAGATGGTAAGGGCTCTGCCAGGCATCACTTCGGGTCACGAGCTGTTGTCACTGATCGCCAGATGTCGGTAAGTATATATATGTGTGTTCTGATTACAACATGATTTGTACACATGTGTATTGCTTTCATTTATACCAATTTATCACTTGTTTGCATTCCTACCAACTTACTAACTACTTGTTGCAATATATAATGTTCTTTAGCTGAACCTGAACCAACCCAAGACTTGCCTAGAGCAAATGAAGATGGGGAAGTTCAAGAACGGCGTTTGGGTGGACCAGAAGTCCGAGGTTATTGCGGTATGTGTATTTACTAAGTGCTACAGTTGTATATGCATGTGTATTATAAATTAAATATGAAATTGTAGCTCATTTCGTATACACTTGACTATTACAGAGTGAGGTGGAGCGGATCATTGCGGAGAGGCTGCTCGAGGGTGAGGAGTTGTCCGTGGAAGAACAAGATCGGATCTTTCTACAGGTCAACCCACCCGACAACAAGGGTTGGGTTTATGGTCTTGGTAGTTATGGCGAGACACTGACGCAGAGCTTCTCCGTGTCCCAGTAACAATCTCAGGGACATGGTGGTGTTTATACACAGGGGCAGGTCGAGCAGATGGTGAATGAAGCAGTGACTCATCTCCAGACTGAGATTGGAAATCTCAGGGATGAGCAGGCTCATATGAATCAGAGGATGGAAGAGCTCGTCAGATATGAGCGTAATACCCCCCTCGTCTTAGTGATGTTGTGATATTTTGGATACTATGTTACTTTTTACTTTGTTGGATATTTGGATTTATATTCGGATATGTAGACTTTATTTTGGATAATTTGTTTTTTGGACGAATCGTTATTGTTAATTAATGCAATTTCTCCTTTGTGACATATCACTATTATATTTGTTGAAAAAAACAGGTGAAAATTATAAAATAATTTAATTTTTTTTTTAAAAAAAAAACAGTAGTTTAGCGACGGATAATTATCCGTCGCTAAACAACGAATTAGGGCGTGCTAGCCCTAATTCGATTAGAGACGGATAATTATCCGTCTCTAATGGCGACGGAGGGTCAACGCCCTATCCGTCGCCAATTCCGTGGCTATTAGCGACGGATACAATACTCTGAACACCCACACATTCCAATCTGGTCTTTCTTTGGGATTAAAGATTAGAAGAGGCTAAAGAAGTATAGCAAAAATCGTCTAGGTTCTATTTCGAGCTGTATCTCTTTTCTTACAATCGGCAACACACCTCTTTGAATGATTCCTTTTCTACACAACCTGCAAGGGATAGACTTTTTTTTTTTTTTTTGTCAATTTACCAGCAAAACCTTAATGCATGATTTTCTTTGTAAGATAGCACCAAATGAGAGGCTTATATGCATGAATGTTTACAAAGAGCCACATTGAATTCATTTGTTAAATTAACAATCTTACACACATTTGTTTGTAACATTCATCTTACAATATTTATTGTGTTTTGTTTATTTCATCAAGAAAACACTCCAAGTGTTGCTCGATGGATCTGTGATCAACTCGATCCGCCCGAAAATTCCCATTTATCAAGTTCCCTGAAATCACAGAAGCAATATGTTATTCATTTGGCGCAATTAAGACTTAAAATCTGTAATGCCATTTTTTAAGGTGAATGTTAGTTTGTTAAACAGAAAAACCCAGTTGCTTCTTTAGTTCTTGCAGGTTCCGTGAAATTCAAGCTATTGAGGTTTAGTTTAGCACATATTTAGGTAAAGAAATAGAAGTATTAATAGAGTTATAGACATGGCAATTGTATTATGCCTATTGAGGTTTTTGATGTACTGTATTTTGAGGTTTATGAATTATGATGGGCAACCCATGAGTAGTGCTTTTGTTTCATGGATGTATATATCATCTATATATATGATAAAAGTGATGATGTAAATGGAAGAAGAGATGTGTCACATAATCAAAAATCTTATGTGGCATTTTGGAACTCAAAACAATTCATTTTTAAGTCTTTAATATTTGTGTTGAAAAATAAGTATCTTAACCGGCAGAATCATGAGATTAAATTATGAGGAAAAAAATCCTACTTATCCATTTAGAAATTTAAGGTAAATGACTTTTGACTAATGTGCTTATTTTAGAATTTAGTACATATAATTTTTTTTGTTTACTTAATTCTCGGTTTCATTGCTATTAATTAGGAAAGTTGCCACAATTTAAATTCAGAAAATTTAATATTACTCTATATTAAGTGTGAATTTAATTATTTACCAACTAATATAAGCGAGATTTGAAGTGATTTTGATTCTGTTGGTCAAATTAGATTTAAATTGAAGGAAAGTCTAAGGAAGTTTGTTCTGTTACCGATTTAATAGAAGATTTTTTTTGAATCATTTAACAATAACCGAATTGAAGTGTACCATCACAGATTTATTCAAATTTCACATAATTGTTTTGTCAACAAATCGGCAAATCGTGATTGATGATTTGATGCAATCATAGAATATTGCCATAAAAATAGCCATGTCTATTAATAGCTATGTCTACAATTTTTTACTATAAAAATATTTTAAACCTCCCATTTTCCATGCAGCATGTGCACACAAGAGGTTGTGAACGAACTGAGAAGAATCCAAAGCGGGTTATAGTCAGATTACATAGCAGTGCTGATTTTTGGGCTTGGAGAATCAAAAGTTGGTTATAGTCAGATTAAATACAACCAACAATGTGAAGGTGTTCAGTCTAAGGAATGGACTACTTTGGTGTGGTGTAAGTGGTGTCCCCGTATGAAGCGTAATGTGTTCGTTTGGAGGGCTGTCCTCGATAGATTACCGACTATTCCAAATATGAAGAGAAGAAATTTACTCTTGGGGGGAGGAAGCAACAACATGTAAGTGCTGCAACGCAATCGAGAATGAATAAGTGATTCACCTCTTTTTTCATGGTGTGGATTAAAGTTGATCCCAATTATGTTATTATTGATTTCTGGTGGCATGAGAAAATATGGTTTCTGCTGTTTCGATTCTTGCATCTTTAACTGTGGTACTGGATTTTGACATATATACCAGTTTAGTAAGATAAAAATATATTATTAAGCTTATTAACATTAATAATTTTTCATGTATAGCAAGGGGATTAAGAGGCAATCCATATGGACTTCCAGCCCATACTTGGAAAGGATTACTTGATAAGGATCAAGGTGTCAAGGGTATACAACCTCGAGAAAGGCTTCAAAGGCTACGGTGTAGAATACCTGACATCTGACGATGCAATAATTGGAGAATACCACAATCTTGCTATCAATGTGAGTTTTCTCAGATACCGAGATTTTTAGATGATAAACATCTTCATAAATTTTCATCTAAAAGTTATTATTTATATATCAAATAGGAGGTTGCATGCGAACCTAAGAAGTTGGTGGGAGATGTTACAGAGACTGTTTCCGTCAAAGGCAAAGAGAAGTGTACAGAAGATTCTGCAGATCATGGTTCATCAAATGGCTCTGAAACAACACTTACTCCATCTAAGCGGGACATAACTATTGATGTTGATGACTATGAGGAGTGTGCAGTCGGAGTGTAGCAATCTTCTACTAAAGTGGTGATCAAGAATGAGAAAAACGCATAAGAAGCTCAACTTTTGGAGATACTTTGATTTTTTTTGTTATTTTTATTCAGTTAGTTGATTTCCCATTCCAGAAAATTTGAAATTTTTCATTAAGATGCCTCTAATAAGTTAGTACTCCCTCCGTCCCGCAGAACTTCATACATTTGCCATTTTTAGCCGTCCCACAGAACTCCATACATTACTAAAAAAGGAAGCTACCCCACACCCAACAAATAATAAACAATCTCAACTTTACACTCAAATTACACATTTTGCCACTAAAAGTACACTTTTTTCCACCTTTTCTATATTCTATCATTACTTTAACTTTTCGCATAAAACTGCGCGCTAACCCTAATGTATGAAGTTCTCCGGGACGGAGGGAGTAGTTTCTTTTCATTCAATGTTATTTCTTATAATTCATAATAATAAATATTTATGAAAGCTTCATGTTATTAGCAACCTTTAATTATATTCGCCAAAACTAATTATACATTACTATACCAATACATCCTTATATTATCGTTTGGTAAATGATAATGCCAGAGTAAAAATGATAATGCCAAAGCAACTTCCCTTTTATAGATTTAATATGTGTCACAAAAAGAGTCATAAATGTCATAAATAATTAAAATTGCTTTGGCAATAGAATTTCTGCTCTGAAATTATCATTAGCTTTATCGTTTATATATCACACACTAAACAGGCTAGATAACAGTATATAAAGAACTAGAGGGAATAGATGTACCTGAGTTAATTACCTTCCCACTTTGGACCCAGAACCGAGTTTGTTCCAATGAATTATTATATACAAACCTTCAATATCCTACCAAATTACATTCTAAGGGCAACGAACTTGATTCCGGGTATTGATCGTGGAAAGTCGCGATCACCGTTATTTATAAATCCCTGTAGTTGAATATCAAGCGTTTGTGATTTCCTTTAATAGCTTACGTGGCTGAGTTTGTGAAGATAAATAGTATACATTTAATTTCACTAAGCCATAAAAATGGAGCTGAAGAGATGCCGAGTTATGTTGTAAAACTAAGTCATTACAATTTTCGGTCAGGTATAATTTTAAGATTTTTACTCTAGACTGAAATCTTCAAATCTATTGTTATATGTATTTTATTATATGACATATTACCGTACTGTACTATAATATGAAAATACTGTAAGACATTTAATCATAAAATTAAAAAAAAAGTGCTTAATAACTGTTGAATTTAGAAATAGTCGTTTTCATCGCAAGTGATGGTATCACTAAAAAACGTGATTATTTAATTGAACCTGAAAAATTAATCAGATTTATAAGTGTTAATGAGTAATGACAAGATAAAAAGTTTCATGAAGTTGGAAAAATTTGACCGTAAAATTTTGGGAATTAGTTGCATTTTCAGCCAGTATATCATTCATTGTTTATTTTTTGTATATTGGTTGCATATATAGTATAAATTTATATACAAAAATCTGAATAATAGTTTGAACATATGTTTAAATTCGCTTTGCCAAGACGAATTCATCTAAAAATATTTCAACTTTATGACTAGCATGTTTTCATAAAGTCGGCTCACAACAATATTATCTACTATAATGATGTACTCAAATACAACTCTACCCATATTCTTCTCGAGCTGTAATTTTTTATTTGATATGGATCAAGATAAATTTGATGCTTCTATTTTTTACAACAGGCTCCATCAGATGGGGTTAGAGTGGTTGCAAAAATATTATTCAGGACATATTTGACTTGGATCAGGGAGGAAGACCCTTTATTTATGATTTTTAAATGGCAGGGGTTGATGCGGAAGAATGCGGATTCAAAGTTTACACTGTATGACTGGGATAAGGAAGAATAACCTTGAGCACGTGTTTGTTCTCCACCATCACGTAAATTAGCTGAATTATTGTCATCATTGACGAAATGTGGTTAAAGTATCTTGCGAATTAGTAGTAAATAAAATACAGGTGAGTAAGTTGATGATGTGTATGAGCTTTAATTATAATTTATATCTTTATAGAGATCTCTCACTATTAAAAATAAAATATGGCAGTACTATATACTATTCCATCCGTCCCAAAAATAACTTCCTACGTTGAATTTTTTTTTTATGAAGTTTAACCATAAATTACTCTTAAATTATACGCAAAAAAAAACTAAAAAAGTATAAAGCAAAGTTATGTTGGTAAAATATACTTGATTTATTTTCGTAATATAATTTTATTATATTTTTTATCGTGTAGTTTGTGAGTAATTTGCTGTCAAATTTCGGAAAAAAAAAGTCTACTTAGGAAGTTATTACTGGGACTGAGGTAATACTACATTGTTCCATAATGATTTTTTTATATATTAAAAAAAGAAGGAAAACTAAACATTCTTAGTTGATTAATCAACTGTACAATTAGCTAGGAACTCCGATCCAAACACTGGTGGTCAAGCGAATTTATAAAGTTTGATTGGCACAACAATTCTACTAAAATACTTTTTACAATCGAATGTTTACGATAGTTATCATGAGAATAATTTTGAGTGTACATCTCCTACAAAATTAAAACATTTCGATATAATAGATAGATTTTGAATATGTGGGTGTAGCTTACAATAAAACTCATGGGTGAAGTTTGATTTAAGAAATTTGTACTCTAATACATCTTCGTGTACCATCAAACATTAGGTAGAAAAATTCTTAGACTATAAGATAGTATTAAATTTCACACCATATGTGTAAAAAGGAGAAACAATTTCATGTTAGGTTTCATTTGGTTTGAGGTAAACTAGGAGAAAAGAAAAAAAAGGGAAAATATTTTTTTTTCCACCATTTGGTATTTATCAGGAAATTTTGGAAATTTTATGATATTTTTTATCAAATATATTTATGTTCACAAAATAAGGAAAGTCGTTTTCCCTCAAACCAAATGAGTCTTATGGATTCCAAAGCATACATTTTTATATACATGTTTACTAAGTTATGACAATTTACTTTTAAATGGGTCGGGTTCTATCTAACCTGAATTTAACACGTTTGAAATAATGATAGTTGAGGTCCGACCGGGCATATACTCGCACCCATTCCAAACCTTTGTGAAAATGTACCCGAACTTTGTAATATTTTATGGTTAAATTAGTAAAATGTCCCCCCCCCCCCCCCCCGAGGGGATTATGTTTCTAGAATAATAATTTTTTTTTTGTGTGTGGTGGGGAGAGAGAGCGCATAACACCAACCAACCATGTTAACTGCGTTATACACTTTTGTATTTTATATGGGTTCGGATTGAAGTATAAGTTATTAATTAAGGTATTAGCTACGGGTAGACGACCCGATATAAAATACTATATGTTATCAACCCGTCGGGTCCTGAACGAGTTCGGGTTAGGTCCTATCCCTTTCAAAACATATACGTCATGATGAGTCGTATTTTACATTTTTTATAGTTACCATAAACAAAGACACATTGATACAGTATTTGACGACGGACTACACACAACACCACAACCAACGTTGTGTACAACGAATTTTGGCTATCGTATTTTCTCGATTAATTTATTTTATCCTTACATTTCTAATTATTATTAAAAATAAACTATACCGTGGCACCGCCACGGGTTAATACTTAGTGTATTTTAAACTCTTGAATAGGTATTATCGAAACGGTATGGAAAATAAATTTGAAGTAATACTTCATCTCTTATTTAAAATCATACTCCCTCCATTTCAGAGAAAGTGTTACATTTTGACTTTGACCGGTCAACTGTGTTCGAGTTTGACCACAAATTACTCATAAACGATAATAGTAAGTAATTTAATAAAATCATATAATAAAAATTTAATTACTAAATTTTCATTATATAATTTTAATAATTTATTTATTAATATCGTTTAAGAGTAAATTGTGGTCAAACGCGGAGATTACGAAAATGAAGAAACTATAAACTTGTGATTCCTTACCTAATGGAATGACATTACATGTGGGTTATAAACTTAAACTAATTTAAGTTGATTATTATTTGAATCAAATCATTGAAATTAAATTTTCACACCTAAGTTTATGACCCACTATCTTCAATTAGGCTACTCGCTATTGCAGTCATTGGTTGTCATGTCATGGCAGCTGTCATGGCATCATGACTGATTTGTGACAGAAATTTACCCGTTATGGTAACTTGTCATGAAATTAGTCACAATATTTTTTCTTAATAAATTACATACTATAATGCTTTTTAATATAATATTATAGTTTAAATGAGAAATATATATTTTTTCCTTTGTTTATAAACAAAATTGATTAAAATGAAGTATTTAGAAATAAATGAGAGTTAAAAATGAAACAGTTGGAATATATTCAATATTGGTGTCTATTTCGTTGGTATATTTTTCATATTTTCATACTTTTTTTCAATAAGCAAAGAAAAAAGACAAAAAGGTCACACTAGTGACATATGGCACCAACCTATTGGCTGGTGATACCCATTTTTATTCTTACCATAATACGGCGACTGTGGCAGCATTTTGGGCTTGCATTTGTTAGCATTTGTTAAAGTAGTAATAAAAAATGAAAAAGATGGAAAGAAATATACTATTAGTGGTAAAATGTATAATTTGTATGTAGAGTTGAGATTGATTATTATTTGCCGGTTGTGGGATAGTTTCATCGTAGTTAATGTCGTATGAAGTTATGTGAGACAATTAAAAATGAAAAGTGTATAAATTTAAGCATTATTTATGTAAGTTGAAAGTGAAGTTTTTATTATTTGAGGACAAATTGAATAAAGAATTATAGGTGGCATATTATTTATAAATAAAATAAGGAATAAACAATAGATAGTGATTGTGAAATTGTAACTATATTGAAAAGGTGTAATCATTGTATGTTAATTTTCCAACTTTGTAAGAATTTTATAAAAGGAGCGTTGAAAATTGAAGATGTGAAGATTTTTTTTTCTTTGTTAATGATAGTGCCCTACCATTCAATTAATCTATACCTCATTTCTTTCATTGTTTCTAAATCCTACTAATCCAGTATTCTTTTTTTTGGGTTAGTTTTTAATTAATATAAATAAATAATAATAATTGTTTTAATAGATATTGAAGTAGGAGATATAAATCATAAAAAAATGAAAAATCTATTTCTTTTATTGAATTTTAAGTCCGATCCATTTGTTTTTGTTATTTCTTCAAGTAATACTCTCACTGTCCTGGGTTCATTTTCCGCGGGTACGGGCACAAGTTTTAATATAAAAATGAATAAAGTATGAGAAATGCCGATGAAGTAGGAAAAAGAGTGAATAAAATATGAGAGAGATTTTTTATTTAAGGGATTGAAAGTTGTGCCAATTTCAAATGCGGGAGTTGAAATCGGGACGGAAGGAGTATAAATAACAATACGAGATATAAATGAAAAAAAAGTAGGCGAAATATATAATAATGTAAGAAGAATGGTTGCTGCAGTTTACCATTTTACAATTTTTGGTATAATTATTTATTTTACGTCCACTAAAAGGAACACGGATATAGATTAGCCGGACCTAGGGAGTGTAAGTTTATAGGTTGACAGGTAGAACATCCGGAAAGTCTAATCTTGCGGTACATAGTCGATATACAAAGTACAAACAAATGCTACTCCGTTATCAAGTTTGTCACTTTCTCTGTGTCTTCTCTTATCTACAAATAGACTTTGTTCCACAACATCAGAAACCTGTACTCACATTGAAATGGTCACTCACATGTAGAGCTAGCTCAGAAGAACTATACTCCATTTCTCAACTTGCCAGTTGATGATGAAGATGAGCATCTTGCTTTATGTGCTGTTCTTGAAATTTTCCCTGGCCTTGAACACTCTCAACATCACCACAGATCAATCTACACTACTAGTTTTCCGATCCCAATTCGACTCCGATCCTGACAATGTTTTAGCCCGGAACTGGACGTTAGAGACACCACTCTGCACCTGGATTGGAGTCACTTGCACCTCTCGGCACAACAGGGTTGCGGCCTTGAACGTCTCAGGCATGGACCTTTCGGGCACCATCCCTCCTCAGATGGGAAACTTATCGTTTCTCATCTCGTTTGATATTAGTAGCAATAATTTCCATGGGAATTTTCCCGATGAGCTGTCCAAGCTGAGAAGGCTGAGGCTCATCAATCTCAGCTTTAATGCATTTGGCAGGAGAATCCCAACGTGGTTTTCGGCTTTCGCTGACCTTGAGCACATGTTTCTTGATAACTGCAGTTTTGCAGGACAAATTCCGCCATCTTTATCCAATATGTCAAAGCTTGAGACAATGAGTTTCATGTACAATACGCTTGAAGGAACGATCCCTGACGAGCTTGGAGAGCTTCACAACTTGAGGATTTTGAGGTTACGAGAGAATCAGCTTTACGGTTCCATACCACAAAGTATCTTCAACATTTCAACACTGGAAAGAGTCGATTTCACTACTAACAGCCTTTCTGGTAGTCTTCCAGCAAATATGTGCAGAAATCTTCAAAAACTCGAGTATTTTACCGTGTATGGGAATCAGCTAGATGGTCAGATCCCATCTACTATAGATGATTGCTCACAGCTTCAATCTCTGATCCTGCAATTTAACCGATTTACAGGACCTGTACCGAAACAGATAGGCAACTTAACTATGTTAAGAAACCTCTATCTTGGAGACAACAATTTTGCAGGTACTTGTCATTTTATTGAGACCATATGTTACAGAATTATACTCATACTCATGTTTAATGCAAGCTTATGCTTTAGTTACTAAAAAAATCTTCTGAAATGTTTCGAAAAATTTCACAGTAAAGAATGCAAAACAGATAATCGCTGCAACCTGTAAGACTGTAACGAGGAACAACTAGAATTAGCAGCTAACCAATTGATATATCAGAGACTCTTCACAATAAGCACAGAGAAGCAATTGATCATGTTATAAGTTTTCTAGCAGTTTAATAGCTTTAATTCTCCATAAACTCTAGCAATGTAGAAACTTAAACTGCCAACTTTATGCGTACGGTACCTGCTCCAGCCAGATGACTTTTCCATGCAGGTGATGTTCCACCAGAGATTGGAAATCTTCACAGCCTGGAGTACTTGACATTGGACGAAGTCGGCCTCCGTGGAATGGTGTCAGATTTCATCTACAACATATCCACTCTGCAATGGCTTTATATCGGACAAAATAACCTAACTGCTAGTTTGCCATCAGACATCTGCTTGCGATATCCGGTGATACAGGGGCTTTATCTAGGTGAAAACCAAATGAGTGGAAACATTCCGCGAGAATTGGGAAACTGTTCTTCATTGGTTGAGTTATACTTGGATTCAAATCTGTTCACAGGTACTATAGTCTATACATAGTTACTTTGAGAAAAATAAAACAATGAGTTAACTTTCGAACAATTTGGGATTCTTACATTGGTGAACATGTATTTGGCAGGTGAAATACCAGAAGAGCTTAGCAATCTTATAAACCTGCAGATTCTAGTTCTTGGAACAAATCACTTGAGTGGTCATATTCCACCAACAATCTTCAACATGTCTACGTTGATAACTCTCTCAGTACGTGAAAATCGCCTCACAGGCAATCTTCCACCAACCATGGGGCAGAGTCTACCCAACCTTGGAGCGATATTACTAGGACAGAACAACCTCACAGGATTATTACCAGACTTCATATCAAACGCCTCGAGTCTTACACGTTTAAGCTTGCCAGCCAACAAGTTAACAGGTCCAATACCCAACTCCCTTGGTGAGTTACAGCTCCTGGACTTCTTAAACTTGGGTGAAAATGACTTCACCGCGGACGAGTCTTCACAAATGAGTATCATCACTTCTTTGGCAAACTGCCGGAGTTTGAGAGTGCTGTGGATTCAGAATAACTCATTCAACGGTTACCTTCCCAGTTCAGTAGGTAACCTATCCTCCACTCTTGAACAAATTGATGGTTCCAATTCTGGGATCAAAGGAAGCATCCCTCAAGATATTGGTAACTTGAGCAATTTAGCAAGCCTGTATCTAGATAATAATGAGCTCATAGGAACCATCCCTATATCAATCAGAGATCTAGAAAATCTGCAAGTCTTGAGCCTTATAGGTAATACATTAAATGGACAGATCCCGAACGGAATTTGCCTTTTGCCTAGTATAGGAGAGCTTACTTTAAGCAAGAACAAGTTACAAGGTCCAATACCTCAGTGTATAGAGAACATAACTACATTGAGATATTTGAATCTTGATTCAAATGAGCTGAACTCAAGCATATCTCCAACCATAGGGAGGCTCAGTGACCTCTTGATTTTAAACTTGTTCTCCAACTCTCTGACTGGTGAGATACCGCAAGGGATTGGAAACCTTAAGGCTGTAATCTCGATCAATTTGTCTTCAAATGAGTTATCAGGTGATATTCCCCCCACGTTTGGTGACCTCGATAACTTGGTCAACTTATCCTTGGCGCAGAATAGACTACAAGGACCTATTCCTGACTCTCTCAGCAGAATGCTAAGCATCGAACGACTGGACATGTCAAGTAATCTCCTGACTGGCATGATTCCAACATCAATGGAGTCGCTCCAACATCTCCAGTATCTAAATCTTTCGTCTAATAAGCTTAGAGGGGAAATTCCAACTGAAGGGCCCTTTCGACAGTTATCCTATCAGTCCTTCATGTCGAACGAAGCACTCTGTGGCCCTCCTCGGTTTCGAGTAACTCCATGCCACCATAATGCAAACCATAAGGCAGTTGTTCACCTTGTGATCATTTTAGTAGCTGTAGCGGCTGTGATTTTTGCTATTATAGTGTCCTTTATTGTCATAAGATGCAGAAGAAATATTAAAACCTCAGGTCCGGTAGATTCCATAGTCAAGGTTCATAGGATATCATACTATGATCTCGGAAGAGCAACTGATAGCTACAACGAAGCAAACTTACTTGGCACTGGCAGCTTCGGTTCTGTTTACAAAGGGACTTTAACAGACGGAACACTTGTTGCTGTGAAGGTATTCAACCTGCAAAATGAAGGAGCCTTCAAGAGCTTTGACACTGAATGTGAAGTTCTACGCAACCTTCGCCACCGTAACCTGACAAAAGTAATTAGCAGTTGCTCCAACATGGATTTTAGAGCTCTGGTTCTCGAGTACATGCCGAACGGAAACTTGGAGAAGTGGTTATACCCTGGAAACAATGATGAACAGCTGAATCTATTACAGAGGCTAAGCATAATGATAGATGTGGCATCTGCCATTGAGTATCTGCACCATGGTTACTTTACACCTGTTGTACATTGTGATCTGAAGCCTAGCAATATCCTTTTGGATGGTAACATGATTGGTCATGTGAGTGACTTTGGGATATCAAAGTTGGTAAGTGGAAAGGACAGTGAAGCACATACCAAGACTTTAGCAACATTTGGATACATTGCTCCAGGTCAAATCCACCATACTGACAATTATTGTTCTTTCTTTTCTTTTCTTTTCGTAAGGTTGAAGGATTTGGGATGATAAAGAGCTAACTCTTTTGACTCATTTTCTGGCTATTGTAGAGTACGGATCAGAAGGACTAATTTCAACAAGAGGTGATGTCTACAGCTTTGGGATTGTGTTGATGGAAACATTTGCAGGAATAAGGCCAAGCGATGACATGTTCACAGGAGGATTCAGCCTGAGGGGCTGGATTAATGATGCTTATCCTCACAACTTGAGCACGGTAATAGACGCCAGAATACTTGGAACAGCCAATGCCATGGATAAAGATGTGGATTGTGTGTCTTCAATCATGAAGTTAGGTCTTGATTGTTCTGCTCATTCGCCAGGGGAGAGAACTAATATGAAAGATGCTTTAGTTACTCTGAAGAAAATAAGAGATCAGTTCTTTAAACAAGATGCTAAGAAAGTTCAGATTCGTACTGTATCATGATATTCTAATGCTAGAATAAGAAGCTGTGTTTGAGACTGTGAGTCGCCATGTAAAATGAAACTACGGTGACGAATTATGAAGATGATTCTGTAACTGTCCACAAGTTATGTAAGTTATATTGTCACTTGGTTAGACGTATTGCTTGATTTCTTAACAGGTTGTTGAGCAATCATACCATATAAGTTGATTCAATAAACTAGTGCATAAGTTGAGGAACGAAGTTTCATTACAACTTAAAGTTAAACCCAAAACAAAACATCTCAGTGACGGGCAAAAAAGCAAACCAAACTTAGCTAATAGTCTAATATTTACAACTACAATACACAGATTAGTTGCAGTTATGGACATTGTTTAAGGCCCTCTATATGTCATCAGATTCTCATGGGGTAAACACATAAAAGATCCCATCTTTATATGTAACTTGGACTGTATCCCTTGTTTCAATTTTGTTGCATAGGACTCCTTCGTGTTCTTAAAGACTCTGCACCAGAACCCCTTTTCCTCAAAATTTGAAAGAATGTAGTAGAAAAGAGTTCTGAAAACACGAAAAGATACTGCAATAAAAACAGCAGCAGGAGATTCACACCTGTTGCTATAATGTTTACTTGATTTTATCTCCAGTCATTCATCTTCGTCATATTCATCGTCTACTTCTTCTTCCTCCTCCTCATCTTCTGTTTCATCAACTTCTTCCTCCTCTACCAAGTTTTCATCATCAACTATGAATCCTCCCAGCGTCTCGTCTTCTTCATCCTCATCTCTTTCATCTTCTTTGTCCTCATCCATATTTCTACTCTTCCCTTTCCCTGTGCCTCCTTTATCCTTTCTATCAACTTTCGTAGGTTTACCACGATCCTTGGACCTTGTCGAATATTTCGGCCTTGGAGCCTTCTTTGTTTTGCTAATCAACTCCTTGTCATCTTCACTCTCCCCAGTCCACTCCTCATCATCATTCTCCACACCTTTCTTCCTCTTCCTTCTATGTTTCCGTACCGACTCATCATCCTCACTGTCTTTCCCTGTTTCCTCAAGAAACCATTCCCACTTCTTGAAATCCCTAATCCTGCTCTTTGGGTAGGAATCGAACTCATGCCCCAGAACTACAATCCCAAACTCTGCAACAAGAGACTACGTAAACAATCAGTAAAAGTATTATACTATTCTGTTCATCAATCAAACAGAATCATAAGCTAGCACTCCAAGTCAGTAATCAACAACTTGAATCCAAAAGAACACATTTTTGCAAACAAGTTCCACTTCACATAATCCTCTCAGCTATATGAAGCTTTAAGTTAACCTACAAGAATTCTACTTTTTCTAACCAACTTGCTTAAATGTAAAAGCGAAAAAAAAGCAAATGCAGAGGAAAAAGTGAGAAAAACCCAACCTTTAACAGGATCTAAGTCATCAACATCAACACATTCAACTTCCCCCAAATCTTGAACCTCACTCTCCAATTTTCCCGCCAAGTCATTTCGTCGAGCACCTTGTCTGCAACTTTCAACTTCCCTCAAATCTTTAACACGACACTCCAATTCTCCCGCCAAGTCATTTCGTCGAACACCTTGTCTGCAACTTTCAACTTCCCTCAAAGTGTACCAAACGGGATCCTTTGCCGAGACACAGAACATGTCACCAGGGCCAATTTCGCCTCTTTCGAACCTCCGGTGCATTTTAACTTCGTCATTCTTGCAAACGTATATCGGGTTTCTTCCCAGAACTTCAAATTGGAGTCGAGCTTGTTGATCATTGTCTGGAGGAAGGGAGAAGGATATATGGCGGCGAGAAATGGTCTTGTCGGAGGAATTGAGACCTTGGCCTCTTCCGAGATCACGGGTTTGACCCGGTTCGAGTTGGGTTGTTGATCCATCTGGGTTTACAATCTCCATTCGAAGAGAAGAAGAAGATGGAGACTCTTGCTTTCGGTTCTCAAGAGGAAATGCTCAAGTAGCTGCCATCTGGAAGTGGCCCTGCAAATTGAGATCCGACCCTCTACACCTATACGATTAGTTGCAGATAGATCACGTGGTAAGTTGACTCCACTGATTGTGCGCAATTGTGTGAAATTTGAAGGTTGACTGAACGTCTGAACGCATACGAGAAGGTGATTGTTAGTGTGCATTTTAGCTCATACGCAATTTGCTAAGTCACAGTAAAATTTCGGACTGCAATCTCAAATACACTCTCGTGCGATTCAAAATGCTTAAAAGATCAAGTGCATTTCGACTCGTGGTGTAATTAGGACGAGACTTGAATTGCGCATTCAAATTGGACTACCACGCACAAATTATTAACAAAAGTTGGTAAAACAAACATATAAAAAGATACTACAATTTTTCACGAAATATGTATCACCGTATTTATGGATCAACATAACACTGTATACTTACAAAATTATAATGGTATTGATACTAAAATACGTTACTAATATATGAAGAGAAGCATCTAAATTACAAAAAGTGGAACATTAAACAAATAAAATCAGTTGGCCAACCCATTATGCACCGTGGATGAATTCGAACTTTTTAATTACCAACAACACAAAAACATTAGATTGCGTTCAAGAAATCACATTGCCCAAAACCATGAAAAGTGATAGTTGTCGACCAGCTCGATCATTGAGTTAGCAAGAAATAGCCAGCCATGCTTAAAAAGTCATCTTTTAATTTAGATTCTACAGTAATTAATTTAGTACAAGTATTCATTCAAACAAAGATTCGATTTTGATCCATATATGCTCATGATCAACCCAAATGAGCACTGTCGGAATTTGGTACTCACAGCCTGTCCCATGTTTTCTTTCCATCTTTCAAGCTAATCTCATCATGTGCACCACTTAAATCACAACCTAATTACAGTTAGTACCAGACTTCCAGTACTATTTATGCCTGTTTGTATTGAAAAGTGACAAAAAAACCCGATTTTGCAAGAAGAAGAAGGATGCTGGTGTATTACTGGAGTTGGCTCAAAGCTATGGCAACTGCTTGTGGTTTCATCATGCTGATAGGCCTCACTTGCTGCTGTCTTACCAGCAAACCGCGGCCCCATGGAGATTCGAGCAGCAGCACCGGGGCTTGTTCTTGTGACGGAGGCTATTTCGGTGTCTAGTGTATCTCTAAGTTAACTGATTAGCATCTTTATATACATTTTGGATAGTTAACTTTGGATTGTGTTCGTAGACTAGGATGTTGTTCTGTACAGTTTGCTAGGATCTGATCTTGGATTGGAACTATAATTTCTGTCAATTTGATTCTGATCTTGATGTTGCTTTTAATTCAAGACGAGTTCTTTTTGAATGAAATTGATTAACGGTTATTGGCTGAAGTGACAGATAGTCGTGGAAGAATTCAATAAGTTAGAAAGGAATTTTCTTGGACCAAATGAAAAATAGGCAAGCTGAGAGTTGGAGAGAAACTAGGAGAAAAGACACTAGTCAAGATCTATTCTCAACCATGAAAATGCCTTGAGTATGCACATTTCATTAACTTTCCATATTATTTTCACATAAGCAACATTTTGCTTCTTATTCATCTACAATAGTACTTCATTTAAGATATTTTACAAACTAATGCATCGATCAGCTACAAAGAGCAACATTACTGAAGAGATTAGGATTAATGCCGGTAATTTTAAAGATAGAAATGCCCCAGTTTGTCCGAAGCCTCGTCGTCCAGCATACACCTTACCACCCGAGTTCCTCAACCGTTCCCCTTGCAGCAAACACCGGTGGGCTATCTTGCTTGCTTTGCCAGGCTTCAGTTTCCGATTTGGTCACTACTTCGTCTAAAAGTTTAACTACTTTCGTATGTAAATTTTTGGAAATGAGATATTGTCAACCTTCAATATTCTTACTTTCTACATAATTGTAAGGCCTGTTTCAGATAACCAGCCAAACTATTACAACATTTTCACAAAACCAGCATTCTGAATTTCCAAGTAGAGGTCTTTTTGGAAGTTCAATTCTTGTTTTTGACTTGAAACAGTTTTGTCTTTGCAGACAGTCAAAAATTTGTGATGGAAGGAGTGGTATTTTCAACATAATCTCAGAAAAGGTTCCTTCTCACTACCTTGTATACGAACGCATTCTCTACTTTTAAGCAATTTTTATGTAAATCGCCGTTCATCAGATCATTAGACCTCACTCACTACCTTATGACTGAGTCTGTGAACAATTGACATATTCGTTGTATAAATGCATGAAGATGAACTTCACTGGTCTGTACGAGACATAGCTCGGATGCCTTATAAAGGAACAAAATGCACGAGTAGAGTCTGTGGTCATAAAAAGTAAACGATGTTGAACTGATAATCGGTACATTTTGTTTCCAAAACACCTAGCTTATTCTTTATGAATGATCTAACTCTATATATGTATGTTGTGAACAGGGGACTGATTCAGGGGAATCACCCTGCGGATGCAGCAGATGCCTATCAACAGCAGGTGAGTGGTCAGGATCACCACCGAGCAGGACAAACAACCCGTTGGTTCATGATGTACACTTCCAGCAATATCATACGGACGTTTGTCCACCATTTACACCAACTTAATTTAACTCTTACATCATTCTTCTCATGTTGTACATAAGCTGTCACCATATTTTCATAGTAATTTCGTGTCCAATAAATGTCATACGGCACACGGCTTCCGTATACTTCTACAAAATATTTATACTGTAAAGTCTTAGAAAATACAAGATCAGTTCTTAGTTCTGGTTATGGAGCCTATCAGATATGCTGATTAGCAACAAATATTGAACAGCACTAGGGAAACTATAGCACATTGGTGAATGGGAACAAATATATAGTACTATGAGATAAAACATCTACTATATGAACAACATTGCAAAGTGATCATCAGGCCAAAATTCAGTAGTGACGAGCGTTCAATAATTGTCTGGACCGAACTGTTATCTGGAGCCGAGCAAGTGCATTCATGCAGGAGAGAGCAATCCGTGCCTGTCTTCTTACGAGCACCCCACGAACAAGTGCTTGCAGCTTCACTAGGCTCTTTAGAGCTTTATATGCGCGCAGTGCCTATATAAAAATCGGAAAATTAGCTTTCGTCAGTTGAGTATAACATTGCCTTACGGCCTTACCTACCATACATGTTTCTACATCTATCCATGACTGATCTAATGTAATTGTAGCTTTTGCATTGTATTTGCATCTTCGTATTGTACACTACATTAAAACAGTATCATGAATGGTTTCTCGACTTTCTTCAATTAGGGCACCATGGACCCCTCATCACGGTAGCACGTGGACCCTATGGGACACGTGTGCTACAGTGAGGGAGGGGGTCCATGAATTCCCCATAGGATTGAAAACTGCCAACCTAGCATAGTTGATACGCGGAAAAAAGAAAGTACGTACAAGATGGCGCCTAAAGCAAGCTTGGATGGAGATGGCAGCAACACCTTCCCTCGACTCCATGAACTCAGAGACGCCATTGTCACTATTCGCTCCGCTGTTGAATCCCTCACTACTGAAGGGTCCATCATTGTTATGCAGGACAATGATACTGCTAGTGCTGTTGCTGTTTTGATGATGAGAAGATGATCTGTGAAATTTTCTTCTAATGACTTTCCACCAGAGGATATTATCTTTGTGTATAGCCATTTTGCTTACAGTTGATCAAGCTTTGGAGACAAGTTCTCAAATCTATCAAGTATTTATTAAGTGGAGAAAATTTTGAATGTGTGGATAACATGTTCTGCTTGACTAGAAAGGATCAAATCTGTGCAGGCCACAACAAAACGTGCTTGCAAGTTCAGTTATGTAAGTATATTTACTCCTGCTGTCAATTTTAACATTTATTTACTTATTCCGTACAATGATAAACTTGCCATTTCGCTATTTTACATCCCACAAAATATAGAAGTTAAAGTTAATGTGAGTTAATATTGAGATAGTTTGGTTTTTTTTTTTTCCTTGTCCAGTTGACAATTTCATGCAACTCTATGAATTAGGCCAACATGAAACCTTATTTAATTTGTTTATTCAAGAGTAAAAATAACTTTTTATACGTTTGATTAAAGTCGCTAAGATGAGAAGGGGAGCTCGATTAAAGTTGAATTTTAATCGTTTGTCAAACAGTCTAATAAAGTTCACCCGTTCTGTTAGTATTAGCAAATTAAACAGTGTAGATTTAAGTGAAAAATTATTATTTAAATTGTGTCGATGACATTTTTATAGACCTTATATGATGGTGAGTTTGTGGGTGTGGTAACCAGGTCAATATAGTTGGGTGCAGTGCAGGTGGGGGTCTGAGCTCAGCCGATTCAACCACCCATTCCCTAAAGTAGAAGCACAATTGACTTTGCCACCCCATTAATCACAACACAAATTTACTTGCACCTATACTGATTAGGGACTTATTAACCCCTTTTATCTTGCCATGTGGCCTTATAATATTTCCCCACTTCTTGTCAACCTGCAATTTACCTTGATGTCATTTTTTCACTTTTAGGTGGGAGACAAGTCTGACATTTATTGGCACCGGTATTTATCTATCTGTCCTCTAATTTATATCATGTCGAATCCATCATGTATACCAGTTCGATTTATTCTAAACTACATCATAACGTATTGTCGTCATGTTTTAAATGTTGTATTATTCATTTCGACTGTAGTATTCGGAATTTCAACTTAAGCATAAAAAATGTATGAACAGTAAGTGCATGAATATCATGGTTCGTGTCTTCCTGATCCAAACAGAAAAATACTCAACAAAACCAAGTCTACAAGCTAGGAATGATTTACAATAGATATTACTTAATGGATGTGTGTTGTGGTTGATTCCTATTAACAAGGTTTATAAAAAAGTGACATACGTGTGAAGTTTGTTTTTTATTCCAAGTCTGAACAAACATTCACCATTTTCTTTTATTCTAACTCATAAGAACTATGTACGAAGTTTTTCGGATGTTACGGTACTTTTAGGTTATTAAAATTCAGCCTTAAAATATCTCTAATGAAACCTTGTAATACACGGGATTCAGAAAAGACGTTATTCTAGAATATGATTTCGTGCATTGATTAGCAATGCAATGCAGACAATTATTCTCTTAAAAATTGACCATGGATGTCCAAATACATGTGTAATATAAACTAGTACTCCTATATGGTATCAACTGAACCCATCAATAAGAAACAACATTTCACAACCAACATTGTACTTAAAAATTAGTGGTCATAACAAGAACTAGAAGAAGCCTAATGGTAGTATGAAAATCATCACAACTCAAAATTTGCTATACACAAGGGCGATCTATAACATTGACCAAGCCGAATAACTCAGTCCTCGGTATCAGATATCTACATACGGTCGCTATATCGAAGGAAGAAAAAGAAAATCTAAATTAAGGGTTCGTCGAACAAATGGAGAAACCCTACATGTGAGTATGCGAAGCTATAAAAGAACCCGAGTTTCATGTAATATACATAGGAGTAACAAGGATTAGAGGTCCCTTCTGCATAAGGGGCAAGAACCATGTCTCACCAGCCAAGTATCGATGCAAGGAACATGGAACATGTGTTGACAATGTGGCAACCGTCGAACTGTTTCTCCGAGCTGAAAGTCCTACATTATTCAAAAGACAAAGATTCTTCAAAATTCAATAGATCCCACAGACATGTGGACAATGATTAATCGAAAGAACAGAAAATACCTGAAGGCACACAGAACAAGAGACTTCATCTCCAGTGGCATCAATATGACAGTCTCTAGTAATTGTGAACTTTGGGATCTTTTCGACTGTGTCTGCCAACAAGCCCTTTGAGCCGCCTGTGTCAAAAATGTTTGTGATTTCCTCAAATGTCGGATCAACAGCACCCATCTGCCCACAATGGAAGGAACTTGTTATTCGAGTTCAATAGATGTAATAATGTATTGAGCCTCGTTTCAATGTTTTGCAATCAGATACCTGACTCTGTACTGCACTAAGCATAGCTGGACCTATACGCTCACGGACAAGTCTACCACTCAGGAGGCTTGCTATAACATCAATCTGCAAAATTCAATGTGTTACCACTTAGTCAGATTACATGAAGTAATTTTGGAAGTTCTCGTAGAAGTACTAAATTTTAGAGAAAGCGAATAAAAGGGACTTGACAGACTACTGATGAAGAGCTAGCTAGAACAATGCGAAATTTCTAAAATGCTGCAAGTGCAAGATAATATTCGCAAATGTTTACGTTTAGACAAGATTTAAGCTCCGAGCTTGTGCAAACCGGTTTCGGTTTCTAGCTTCTAAATTCTAGTTACAAGTTGCAAGAAACATAATCTCTACTTCTGCCAGAAATAGGAGAGAAGTTTGTTCTGGTAAAGCAACTCAAACACCGCCTAAAACATGCAACCAATTTCAATACCAATACATCAAGTTTTCGATAAATCCATTCTTGAACCTGAAGAGTTGCCTCATGACCCAAAACATAAATCGATACTTCACAAAACGGCAAACAAAACCCGTGTAAGGCTAGTCACTCACCAAATAAAGGAGGCATCCGATTCCGGATTCATCAGACTGCCATAATAGAAGAGACGACTCAAAGACCTCAATTGAGAAAACAGCACCAGATATAGCACCTACTGAGGCCCCTCTAACAAACCCGCTTTCGGTCTCTTGGCCGATCAAAGCTCCGGTCAGTGCTCCTAATAACGTTCCAACTGCAGAGCAAGAGACAATTCCCTAAGCACAAGTTGCACAACTAACAATAAACTAATACCCAAAGATAGACAATAATCCCTTAAATATAGGCCAACAACAATAATTCTTGACAGAAAAGCAAAATCTAATACAAGTGTCCTGATACTGATACTCATACTCATAACAATCAATCCAAATGATCATCTTACTAATTCACACAGTGTACTAATTCACACAGTACAACAATTCAATTCTCCTTGCTCATATACTATTACAAGTGAGTTATAGAAAGCAAAATCACTCATTTCACTCTGTAATTCAGAAGATCAATGAAACAGTTGCAAGTTTTTCAAAGGTAAAAAACTTAGCGAGCCTGTTTCCGACAAAGAACCATTTTTTTGGGAAAAAGATCCAATTTTTTCAGCAGACCAAGCTCAAGAAAGAAGGAAATGACATAAATTGCAACAAAAGCAACCAATCCCGTAACAAAATCAAGAAAACATACCAAAGAAAACACGCCAGCACAATCCAAAATTGCGTAATTTCATCGAAAACTCATCTAATCATCAAGAAATAAGGCCAGAAGGAAACAAAAAGGCTTAGATCACTAACCGAGGGCAAAGAAGAATGTGAAAATAGCTGAGAAAACATTCCCGACAATAGCGGACAAAGCGCAACCGACGAAATCTCTGATCTTGGCAATCAAATCCCCAAAATACGAAACAGAGGGTGACTCAGATGATGAGGAAGGAGGCATAGAGCGAGATGGGTATGCGTAAAACTCCATGGATTGATTCGTAGGACGAGAAAATAGCAGAGGCATCGGAAATGGAAAAGGCCTCTTTATTGTTGAGGCAATTAAAGAGAAGAAAGAAAACAGAGGTGTGAGAAAAGTGATGCAAATATGACTACTTATATTATTAAAATTTGAATGGTTGAATAAAGTATGGTTTCTTTGCTTCTACTCCCAAAAAGATCTTTTCCCCGTGAGTTCAGGTGAATGATCAATTGAGTTGCTCAACAATTTGGAATTACTCATATGCTAATTTTCTAAATCTAGCCTGATAATTTAGTTGATAGTATAAGACTGAGTTCATGTTTTCTTCGCTTAACATAACATAACTATACGTTCACGTAACATTTATTATGATATTAAGTTAATCAATTTGATAAGTTAACTGATAAGATTGTGGTAAAGAAAGCCCAAGTTATCTTACTTTTTTAAGAATTTATTTAAACAAGTTTAAGAGCTACTGATTATACAAGGTTAAACTTGGTAAATAAGCTTGTTAATTAGGAATTAGTTTCAGTTTGTATCTATGTAGTGGTGATTGAGAGGAAGTTTGAACTTTGAAGTATGTTAGATTCTAGGTACATACAAGATCTTCAAACACACATACCTAACGTGTCTCTGATCCCCCATTATACTTAGGTTGTTATTAAATTGATGTTTTTTCAAAACTTTAATGTACAGTATATAATTGTTTCTCATTTGGATACTGTTATTAGGGTCCGAACCTTTTTATGTATAATTTTTATTTCATTCACTCTTTCATTGTTATTTAGTATTATATGAAAATTTCACACAAGGCCCGTAATTAAGGGTGTACATAAAAAAATAACCGCCCGCCACACCCGCCATTTAGCCCGCCGACTAACCGCACCCGCCGGTTAATTTTTTGGCACAAAATCGCCACGGTTAATTTTTTGGTTAACCGCCACTAGACGGGTGGAGGGATGCCAACCGCCTAACCGACCGACCCGCCCGCATATACTACTTTTGATATACATCAACTTTTATTAATATACTAATAACATAACATATACTAATATTTTCATGTCCTCCATTAATTTTTGTTCTTACTATAATGTTTTGAAATGTCATTTACGATTTTCTCTACCTTTTTTATATACCTCTATTACAAGTACATCAAATCCAACCCCATTGTATTTCTTCACGTATCCTTTTACCACCCCCTTATATTTGCACGAAAGGCTAATGAAAGAAATATCTCTTAAAAAGCCTTGTTTGTATTTAATATTTCTAAAATAGATATCTTCCTAGATATATGTTGCACGTGCAACATAACTGTTCGGCTAGAAACCTTCTGCCCATCAAACAATATTAAGAACTCCTTGATAGTTAGATCTTTTTTAATACACATGTACCGACATGTTTACAAATTTATATACTTGTATTTGGAATTTATGTAATTATATTTTGGTTATTATCAAACTTGAAAATTATCGCATATTTAACAATATATGGAAGTTTTTATTTTGCATTTAAACTTATTTACTCTATTTCAAACGTTGTAATATATGTTCTCTTTTTACGTGTGAAAACCGCCAATCCGCCCGCCACCCGCCTGCATAAAATAGCCAACCGACCCGCAGCGGTTTGGAGAAAATTACACCCGCCGTGGTTAGTGATTTAGCCTACCCGCCATTGATGGGTCGGTTATAATTTCGGTAAATAATCACCCGTAACCGCCCGTGTACACCCCTACCCGTAATATATAGACTGCCGCAACTAGAGGAGATAGGGCTAGCCACTGCCAGCCATTTTGGTGCACACAGCTGATCACTGACTCACTGTCAGAATTAATACGAGTTCAAACACTTAACTTTTGAGTTTGTTTTCTCTTAAAAACATCATTTTCCATATATTGTGGTTAAGTTGTTCCACCCATTTACATTTCAATAAAAACATTATATTCGTTAACTGGCATATCATATTTCGTCGAATTTTAATAACCAATACACTAGTAACATCTGTTTCACGAACATGAATTCACGTACACATAAAACTTGTTTTTGACGACACTAAATAATGTGACACTGATCGAATAAGTCGATTTAACCGGACACTTCATAGTTGAAACTTGAAACTTGAAAACGATAAGGGTGTTCAAGATGCGTGTTAACATAAGCATGAGATGACTTCATTCCTAAGTGTTGTTTTTTCTATGAAAGTAAAGTTAACCGTATTAAGTCGGAACCACATACTTTCCAACTGTATTAAATGGAAACCTCATTGTCTTAGTGGATCCGCGTGGTCAAGAAAAACCAATGGCTTTGAACCACCTCGGAATTGATCTACAGGATGACTATTCAACACGTCAACAAATGAACTTGCTTTCCTAAAATGGATTTCATGCTTGGTATTATAATCTTAATTAGTATAATGACTACATACATAATATAAGAGTTTGATTCAAGAACAATGAGCAACTGCATTTATGGCTTGATTACTTCTATTTTCCACCATTTCCTTTCACGGTCTACTTAATGGTGCCGCAAGGTTGGAGTCAGAAATGAAATTCGGACATCATACGTGTACTTGCAAATTAGGCTACATGCATCTATCTTTTGTTATGGTCTATGATCGATTCATAGTCAAATAAAAGTTTAGAAAAGTCGATAAAAATTGAATGGAAACCTTTATATAGGACGGCGAAAGTAATTGTTAATCCTATCTAATTTGTTTGGCCCAAGCCGAACGCACCGAGCGACCTGAGATGAATAGTCACATTGGATATGATATTTCCAGCATTTAGAGTTGAGCCTTCGAATATTGCAGGTTCGAGCTCAAGTACCCCGCTGGGAGTACCATTGGGTCCATTTCCGACCCTGACACTTCCATGCCGTGTCAGTTCCACGCCTGGACCCGCAATGCTCAATTAGTGACTTTTCAGAACTATTTTTATAGGACATTTTCCATGAAAGGACACGACCCCAAATTTTATGGAGATTGGTTCTCTATAAGTAGGCCACGTCTACTCTTTCAAAGATAAGTCGTTTATTATATCTCCACCATATTCTTTGAAGTGTTCCGAGACTCGATACCAAGTTAGTTCAAGACAAATTGGCCAGAAAAGATATCGCCCCCAACTTTCTCTCGCGTTTTTAGTATCCTTGGTTTTAAGGATGAGTAGCAAAATACTATTGTAACTTGCTAGTAAATTGAACACATAAGGTAAGACATAATAAATGGTGTGCTATTGTATATATGGTGCTTGAGAGGCACATTTAATTGAACATTTGAATCTCACCTGCCCTTTCTTAAACGTTCATAGCTAGACTTAATGGCTAAGGCAAATATCTATATCATGTATGTGATCAAATTCAAATGCATACCCATGCCAGAAAGGGATATTTAAGCTAGCGTCACATACCATGGATCAATCATTATTCACCATTTCCTTTCCACCACAGGTTTTTCACAAGTACTAGCATTCCAGAATGTTCCCTTTTGTGATGAAGGATAAAAATTGACTGCACCCGAATAAATGGAGCGAGATATAGTTAAATGCTTTTAAATACTCTGTAATAAAAGGCGTACGTTTGGTGGGAAGTGGGAGCTTTATTTGGTTAGAGGGAAAATGGAGGAAAAGAAAATAAATAGGGGAACATATTGTTTTCCACAATTTGATAGTTCTTAGTAAATCCTGGAAAATTTATTAAAATCTATACAAAATACATCTATCTCCATAAAATAAGGAAAGTTGTTTTTCCTCACATTTTTCAGGAAAATCTTATTTTCCCCTATTATTTTATTTTCCCCCATTTTCCCTCAAACCAAATGAAGCGAACAGTAAAATACTTCGTAAGTATTGAGTTGAATAGGCTCGAGTAAGATACTTAGTGGACAAGGGTCTCGACATTTGTTACAAGGTTAGGAGCTCATGGCATCAGCCTAGTTAAGTAGCTTAATCGTATAATTGATTGAAGGGCCTTTGAAGCTGGATCAAATTAAATATTCAACGAATTAAATTTTCGAAACCATCGCAACCTTGGGATAAATCATACTTCTACTATAAAAGATATTCAAAGTAAGCATAATATCTGCTTTAAGATATTTTGGTTTCAGGTTTGAATAATATAATATATATTCGCTTCTAAATTTGATTTGTTAATTAGCAAAAGGAACCGTTAGCATAATTTTGGTACTATATGATTAAAAAGTATTAGTACTAGACTAGTATTGTTTATGAATTATGATATAGTTCTAGTCAGTGTGCCGACAAAACAATATATAGGTGTAACAACTAATTTGACATCCGAAGATACTACAAGTGTTCCAATATTGCGGTGAGTTTTATATATTACAAAATCACGATTTATTCTATACTAGTAGTACATTGTACTGTAATGATTCATGTTCCTTTATATTTTCCGCAACACATAAATCACACCTAGTACCATGTATTAAAGCATAAGACCGGACGACAATCATTAGATAGGACGTCTTATATTTATATTTATGAAATGAATATCAACAATCACTCAATTTTACTAACAATACGAATTTGCGGTTTTATATAAATTTTCTAACTAATAGTCTGGATTAACATAAAAATTCTTCACACCCATCAAATAATAAAAATTCTTAAGTTTACACACAAATTACACGTTTTATCATCTTTTAAGTATTAGTATCATTTATTTTAATCTTTGACCCAAAATTACGTACCAAACTATAAAATTCTTTGGGGGCACTGGAAGTATTAGAATATTTTTATGAAACAGAAATGAAATATGGATAACATCAAAATCAACCACATAAAAGTATAATAAAGTAACTTGGAAAAACAAAGTCAACTTGAGGGGAAAGGAGGAGCAATAAATTCAAGAAAAAGAAAATGGATGAAAAGTACTAAGGATTTAAAATTCCTAAAGTAGAAGCTGTAGAATCACATATATGTAATGCATTTTTCAAAACACGAAGTATTGTAAGGAGCTTTGTGAGGAATTTGAAGGACGATGTTTTTAAGTATAATTATAAATAGTGATAATCTTTAATTTATGAGTGAAAATTTAGCTTGCTTGAAAAATTAATGGTAATTGATTAATTAAATTGGTAGTTAGGTAGTGATTAGAATTTGATTAACTAGTTGAGAAGCTAGCTGATTTTAAATGTAGGTGTTTAGCAAATTAACTGATAAACTAGCTGGTATTTTGTAAAATGACATAAAATGGCATTACTCTTATTTTTATGTTCTTTAACCGTTCTCATCGTATTATTAGTCTATAGTTTTTTAAATAATAGTACATCACATTTTGTCCAATTATTCTAATATATATTCAATGTACTTTACATCGACATTTTAATAACATCATCAAAATTATCAGAACTTGAAAGAAATATTCGTTGAGCATTTTAACTTAGTAATGAAAAAAAATCAGTAATTGATGTATACTACATGTATGCATTTTAAAGAGATGAGCATGCATTAATCCTTATGCTAGTTACAAAGGATCAAATATAAAATATAAGTCGAGAATATAATAAATAATAAAAACCGGTAGTTTTTCCTTCTTTTTTTTTTTCTAATTTAGGTCAGGGATATTTTCGGAATGAAAAAGATAAGAATGAGTAGCTTCTTAACCAGCTAGCTGATTTAAGAAGTTGCGCGTTCATGTAACGAACTTTTTATTAGTCAATGGTAAAAAAAAATCATGGAGCTGAAAAGTTAGTGGTAAACAAAGCATTAATATTATTTTAATGTGTATATATAACTGTGATATTCTTAGCAAATTACCTTAATATGTTTGGTTATTATTATTTTATCGGTTAATTTTAGTCCATCTAAAAAGATTACATTGGTATTCCGGATTATTCCTATTTTCCCAAGTATTATTTCCAGTTGTGAATAGTATACTATCAAAAAGTTGGGGGCTGACATTATAATCTCGTGACATTAGTATTTACATGGTGCGTGTTTTATGTGCACTAAACCTTTTGAAAATTCAATTCATTTTGGTCCATGAAAATATAAGACTGCTCTTTAAATCTACTCCATTTATAACCTTAAACACTCGAATAGAAACCTGCAGTACATATAAAGTAGAAACTTCTCGAGATATGATGATGCTGATACTACCACATGATATGTTTTGATGCCCTAGGTGGATGTTAACACGGGTTTGTTAAACCGTAGCCGCATGTTTGGATTTCCGCTTGAGTTAAAGAAACCTCAATTGTGATTGAGTTTTGTAAAAATGTCATATTTAACTTTAAGCTGTAGATCTTGTGTTTCTCGCTCAGTGGTTTTCTGACAAAATTAAGGAGTTTGGTCAGATCTTTTGGCAAGGAACGGTATGGATTTTGTGGAAAGCAAGAAACGAGTTCATTTTTCAAAACTCGTCAAAAACTTGGAACGAAATTTTGGAGCTGATTAAATTCAATACCTGAACTTGGATAAGATATAAAGCTGGATTGGGAGATTTATCCTAGAGGTGTGTTGTCAAATATCCGTTGGTAAAAGTTGTACTCATTTTATCTGTTTCGGTTTGGAAATGTCCTTTGACTGTATTGTGGTTTAGAAGAGTCTTTGGCATTTCTTGTGCCACAGATTGTTGATTCTTAATAAAAAAATTAAATTCTCCAAAAAAAAAAAAGACTTTAAACTATTTACTACTAGTATTTAACAACAATTAGTTACAGTGACAATCTAATACCAAACACATAATGTGAAAACTCAACTTTAGATTATTAATTATAAAATTCAATTCAAGTTGAATTTCAAAATTAATTACCAAACCATAAATCTCCTAAACAGTATTACCACTCATCCATAGATGAACATAGACACCTAATAAAAGCGATATAAAACTAAGCATTATATAGTGCAATGATCATCTAAATATTCTCATCTAATTGACCCAACTAATTAGGGGCCATGTATATTTGATCTTATTTGATCAGCCATGTTAATTCTTACCAGGTGATTTCACCTTATTTGATTATAATGAAGTGATCGGGCTCAATAACTCTATTTTGTAAATTCCTGTAATCTCTCATTTGAAAAACTAGAAGTATAGCTTTTGAAAAAATAAGTTGTCAACTATATTAGTCATTTTATCGGTTTGTTTTTCGCGTAACACATCCAGAAACCAATCAAAGGGGAGGACAAATATGAATGGCACCAAATGGAGCATAAGAAAGGCTTTCTAATAATAAGATAATTATTTCTAACTGCACAATTTGTAGACTGATTCCCAATTTACAATTTGTCCTGCTCTTCTTTATTACTTCAGTACATGTAATTATAGTTATCACTCTACTGGAAGCCCATTCTGTGTCCAAGCAGCATATCCTCCAGCCATGTCTGTAACTCCAGTAAAGCCCTATAAACATTCAGTTCATCTCCAGTTAGAACTTTACACCTAACAAACCGAAAACGTGCAACGAATGTGAAAGCTGAATCGCATTCTATGAGATATGGCAGTTTAAAACAATCAAGAAACTTGTTTGCTATTGCGTATATGAACTGATCAGGATGAATACGAAGTTCCTTTGGGAACGGTTAAGCAGATTTCGAGAATCAGCTTCGAAGTAGTAGTAGCTAACTTGCAGCATTATAGAAATGCAATGTAATGTAGTAACTTACAGCAGAAAAGAGCTCAGTAGCAGCCACAAGTGATCTTTTCCCCAACTCACAACCCTGCATTGCCAAAATATCATCACCTGAGATCGTCGCAAAGTGCAAGGTTTTCGTTTTCAGTATCAAATATGTTCAGACTAAATGAACTTACAACAATAACTTCATCATATTTGCCGAAATGAGTCAATACTTCCTCCAGAAAGTTGGGGTTCCTAGCCATGCCTGTGCATGTCAAACCGAACTTTTAACACAGATTACGCAAACAAGAGTAAATGCTTAGCCGATTTTGGGAGAAAGACGAGGAATCAACCTGGTCCAACTCTTAGCATGTATGGGACATTGACAGCACCTACAACATGTCCTTCACTATATTCCTCAGTTGTCCTGCAGAGTTTTCGCAGCCATATTTACAATCTATTTCTCATATAAACAATTAACTTTCTTAAAAGTAGGAACTATAATTTACTACCTAACATCCAAATAATGATGACCAGCTTGAAGAAGCTCATGTGCTACTCGAACTGGAACCGAGGCTGGAACAACAGCTCGTTGCACATTAGTACCGCTGTCCATTGCCAAGCCACTGCATAGAATCTTCGCTTTAGTGACTCCATGTACGACTTCCAGTTCAACATTGTATGTTGAGATTCGTTCAAGATTTAGGACAACTTGACAACGTATGAAATATAGGCCAGACTCCATGTACGACTTCCAGTTCAACATTGTATGTTGAGATTCGTTCAAGATTTAGGACAACTTGACAACGTATGAAATATAGGCCATCGGCCTAGACTTGCACATCTAAAGCCTAACATTGATGGAATATTGTATGCTTTTTTTGAGTTTGGAACTACAATATCACCTTAGTTTACAGGCAAATCGATTACTACGCGTAGAATTTCAACCAATCGATCAGATCACTGAACCAATGATTAAAATTAGAAACAACTTAACAAGTGCAAAATAGTTCCTGAACTCCACAATTCAACGTGATAATTAGATCCAATACTAAACACAAGTTAGTCAGTTACCTGAAGCCAGGAATACATCTACCGGTATATCTAAGCCGGTTTCGTCTTGGAATGCTAAGCTGAGACTTGATCACTCTGGTTGGAGAAGACAATGATACACACCTAAAGGTTGCAAGAATTTAAACAAACGTATAATAAAGACATGATCCACAAGTATGATCACGTGCAATTAAAGCAAGGTATCGAGATCGAACCTGTTGGCAGTGTCATGTGGATGATTGTGATGAGGAAGCAAAGTAGCAGAACATGTAAGAGAGATAGCCCTCATTTTAATTACTTTTCTTTAGTGCAATGTGATTGTTTTACTATATGGATCCTGAAGAAATGTTTCTTGCAAAGTGATGAAACTCTAACCACTAAAGTTTGGGATGGATATGGAATGGAATTTGGTAGAAATGATGATTGTTAATTGTTATGCTGGGAGATGGAACAGAGAAAAAGATGGATATATACAAGTCATTCAAGTCCTATATTCTTTATTTTTATTTTCTGAATCAAAATTTTTCTTACTTCTATAATTTGGATTGTGTATTTAATGGTAATGACAATTATTCATATACCACATATAAATGATATAATCATTGAATTATTAATCCAAAACACTTAACTAGGAAACTACTACAGTCTACATGTCATCTGGATAAAACTTTATCGACTAGGAAGGAAGCACTTTGTTGAACATTGACTTTATCAGTTTCTAAGATCCTATATAAAAAAAAAAAAAAAAAAAGTTGAGGTTATCCATAAAAAGGTGCAATATCCACCCTCCATAATAAATTCAATAAATATTTCTGTTTTTGGGAAAAAAAGATAGTTATCTTTTATTATTATACTTTATATAACCCCCAAGAGGTGAAGAGGTGATCCGATGTCTGACCCTTTGAACTGTGGTGCTCCGGAGTAACATTCTAAATCCAAGAAATTTTAGAACGTTAGAGTTTACCTCTTTTAACTATAAAAAGAAATAGTCTACCCAAAATGTATTCCAAACCTAAAGTGCGTGTTATAGTTTTCAGGGCGGGAAGAGTGTAAATCAACATTTTTTAAATATAAGATAGAACATAATGAGTTAAATATAGTGTCTCCTTTTTCCCTATATCTTTTATTTGCAGTACTTCCTCCATCCCGGAACAAGATTTGCGTTTTGTCATTTTTAACGTCCCGAATAAAGTCTCCATTTCTATTTTTGGCAAAATTTTCCTTCCATTATAAAACTAAAATATTCAAAAGGTAATTACAATAGTTCTTCCACTGATTATAAATTAGTTTATCCAGTCAACTTATATTATTTTATTCAAAAAGTATCTTATTTTTTAAATGTTAACCATAAAAGCATATGGAAACCTTATTTCAAGGCGGAGTTCGAGGAAGCAAGTTTTAAGAAAATAATTTGAAAACTCGCTTCACATATGAAACTTTGAGTATTAAGTATTGCTCGAGGTGGCTCGGTAACAGACTACCTCTTCCAGTGCCCGTTCCACGTCGATCCGAATAAATCATCATTCCCATGTAGGTAAATATTTGAGTTGTGGATTAGGATGTCCATGCCTTGGTGGGGCAAAAGGATGGTCGTGTAGTAGACTGCACACGAATAAATTGGAGTTATCTTGTTTAGGGAGTAGCAAAGCAATAACAATATCTGCCCACTATTTTCAGAGTTGAAGGGATATATAGATAAAATGCCCTGCTGACACAAGTGTGAGGTGGCCCTTAGTTCCCAATAACAACACATATCTTCAAAGCAATGTTGCTTCTTGCTACACGTAAGCTTGAATATCCCATTGTCACCATTTTCTATTCTTGTCCTAATGGACAAATACTCGATCACATCCTTTAAGATACTGAAAGAACTGAAAACGATCTTTGATTTCCCAAAACAATTTCAGACGAATTGGACCAAAGACAAGTATGATGAATCCTTTAAGATACTGAAACAATTGAAAACGATTTCAAACGAATTGCACCAAAGACGAGTATGATGAACTTATCACATTGTTCTCACCTCTCATGTCCTGGACATCAGTTGGTACTCTCAAAAGTCAAAACTCAAAAGGGAACTATACAGGGATCGATTCTCGACTTCTGAAGACGACTTCATTCAGTCTGTAATGCAACTCTCACAAAGTTGCAATTATATTCGGCAACTTCAATCACCATCTCGGTATGAACGAAAACTTGCTCCAAGGATAGTCTCCATTTCCCTGGCATGTTACAGAACATCCAGCTCGACAAACGGCAGCTTCTTTTGCTTGAGCACAATGATTCTTTTGCTATTATTCATCAATGTTACATACGTACAAAACAAAAACACAAGTACACCAGTAGATCCAATTTGCTGTCCTATTTTAACAAAACAAATGTAGCAAAAGAATAGAAGACCACTAATGTACAACAGGAAGATATCAAATGTACAGGCACTGTCCAAATAGTTGTCCAATGCTGTGAAATTTTCCAGGTATGAGATGTCATTATGTTGTTAAGACATCGGGTATAGTTGGGGCATGAGCTCCAAGAACTTTTCCACCAAGATCGGGAAAGTTCTCATGTCCCGGCAACGGAACCACATTGCCATCAGCCTCCACCAACATGGGATACTTGAGAAGATGACCTCTTAGCGGTGTAAATTCTTCTTCATTGGTGTAGCACTTCCAATTATCTTCGGCAACTTCATTCACTCTCTTCACACATTCTATTGAGTCTGGATGATTGAAACAATCCTCGATCATCCCAAGGTGTTCCGCCCAGAGAGACATTCTATATCCATAGACCTGTTTATACAAACATACAAAATTGGACAGGTTTATTGGAGTCTGGAGACGAGTAAAATTAGTGGAAAGTCCGTTGTAAAAGTATAGAACTGCATTTGATGATTATGTTTGTGAATGAGAAGTATAGCCTTTTTCGCAACATCAGAAGGGATCTCAAGGTGATCAGAAATTCAAGTCAACTATCTATTAGGATTTTTACTAGGAATAAGTCAAACCTGGCCATGGGGATGGTACTGCTTCTTCCCCCAAGTATGATGAGGCTGATATGCACCCATGGCTATCTCTGTATCTTTCGTTCCAGCCATTGATCTCTGATTTATATTGGCGGATCCTATTATGATATACTCATCATCCACTATCATTCCTTTGGCATGGACATAGATCATAAAGCGCTGAAACTTTAGCGAGTCTGAAACCTGAATGCAAGTTGTATTCATGATCGAGGTTATACTTTTTAAAGAGACTGAAACTCCTTTGCAAACCCACCTTCTTTACAAAGAACAAATAATGCAGAAACCAAATGTACTCTGAAGCAGGAACTTATTTAAGCCTAAACGCTTGTAAATTTGCATTGTTTGCATATAGAAAGAGAACTATTGGCAGGTAGCCCTAATCCTACAAAGATGAATATGATTTTACTGACTTGTATAAAAAAAAAAACAGAATATAGATGAGAATACAATTGAAGGTATCTCTAAGAAACATAAACCAGTAAACAGGCTCTTGGTTTAAAACTTCATATGATCAGAGCGTCTGGAATACTACGTTCCCAGGATCTCTGGCTGTTTGGGAAATGTGAATATGCATGTCGACTCATCACACATCCCGATTTAAAGATAAAAGATAATTTGGCAAGAAAATTGTATTTTTCTTCTCTGCCAAGCTCAACGAGACATTAGCATTAGGGGATCAGAAATTATTCTATGAATTATGAAATCACCATTGCATATTACTATGTCACCTGTACTGTACATCTAAGTTACAGAAATTACATTTTTGGTTTTAATTGGAGTAACCATTTATCAATCAATGATTCAACATACGTGAGTATAGAACATCCTAAAGGCAATAAATTCAATTCTTGTTCAAGGAAAACTACCTTATCAGTATCCCCAGAGACCTGGGCAGGGGTGCCTTCAATTGATTCCCGGTTGCCAAGACAGTAGAAATTTAAGTAGTCTTCTGGATGTGCATCCAGCTGCATTGATTTAATCTCCTTAGCAATAACTTGATACATCATCTGCACCGTTTGGCTCTACCAAAGGAAAAACGGAAGGATTATAATCTTTCAGTAACCATTTTAAGAGTATGAAATCTCTAATGCAAGGACACTGTTAAATATGTGAAGAAAAAAACTGCGTTCGCTACTCACTGAATGGAATGGAATGGACAGACAGTTTAGCTCATAGTAAACATGTAAATTGGTAACTGATGAAATAGCAAAGCAGTTAATGAAAGCGTATGGTGACAATCCAGTACATATGGTGAAAAATATGGTAAGTTGCACATAGATATCTTTAGTAAACTTGTTGGTGCCTTGACCAGATTAGCAAGGAGTGAACTTTCTCTAATTTTGGAAACGGGGGAAAATTTGATTTTCAACTTATACGAAATACCATTTATGATGTCCCTATCTACAACCACATCAAGAAAATCGAAAGCACTTACCTGCCAAAAAAGAATTTCTTGCATAACATTGTCTGTTGGAACGCCCTCAGGCCACATTGGCATAATAACATATACAGAAAACCTCTCCTTTGCTCTTATTTTACTAGCGATTTTCATTGCTAACTCCATCGGGATTAGATGATCAGCCCCTGTCATTTTGAGAAATGTAAATTCAATCTCCATTGCATTTTTTGGAAGAAACAGCAAGAGAATATTACTAAAACAGAGATATTGGTTATAAAAAGGCAAAACCCATGCACTACTGCTGCCTAGCTCTGTGAGGGTAGGGGGGCCATATACTGCAAACGACCCCCTTGCAATGCTATATAAGAAAGCTAATTGACTATTTCTAGGCCTTGGAGAGATTGGTCACAAGGAAGATGCAAAAATTTAATTATAAGAATATCATCTTCCAAGTACGCAGGATAAGTTATTAACAACTTAGTAGGTGATATGGAGAAAACACAGCATCTTGAAGTACCATCAAGTAAGTTTCACCAGATCATTCAAATTCAGCTTACAGGACATTTAGTTAAATCAAAACCAGTGCAGAAATTTAGCCAGATAGAGAGCATGAATGTTAGACCAGAAATTCACAGTTCATAATGATGGCATGGTGCTTGAGAGAAACTTCATGGATAGATGAACAAGAAAAATTGACTATTACCTGCATCTTTGTACGAAGGCCAAGCGTATGATGAACCCAGAAAATATTGGTTTTCAATATAGATAAAATGCTGAGCAGATCTAATTGCCTGAATGTATGCTGTTTGAATACTTCTGTCTATAACCAGATTTTTGGAGCAGACAAGGTTCTGCAGTAAAAATAGAACTGAAGACATGTTAACATTTTTACAAAAGTAATTATCCTGTTATAGACAGCAGTAGGCATCTGGACAGTTTACCAGAAAAGTCATAATTTTGAAGTGGTACATAAGTTCAATTAAAGGGACAGAACGCATGAATGAAGATGGTTTTTGTTTTGACCTGTTCCTGACATTCATCAAAATATTTGGGGAAGCCTTTGACTGACCCAGAATCTATGGAGCGGAATATCTACATAAGATAACAAAGGTTAAGTTTGCTTTCAAGATGATAAGATCATTTAGAGACCATATAAAACAACAATTCAAGCACTTTTTACCTGCACGTGCCAGTTTTCTTGATGGTCTTCCCTAAAGACACATAGCTTAGGATCAACCTCTAGAGAAGGTCTATAAACTCCATCCCTCGAAAGAGCAAAGGCAGGGCTCAATATCCATGATATGCGTTCAATTTTTATCATAGCATCATCGTGCCAATGGGACATCTTTTTCTTGAGAAAACTAAATTCTTTCCATCTGGTTGTTTTCCTCCAACGTTGGGCAAAATTAATCAGGACGTCATAAGCAGCAGGCCCGTCAATTCGGCAATGCAAATCATGCCATGGCTGTCTTGGGGCCTTCGTTCCTGCCTGAGATATTTAATGAGTGAATACATTCAGTGTCAGAATACAGTTTCTGTTGATTGAAGAGTACAAAAATCCGTTGGTTCACCTAAAATACGTGAACATTTTTCCAGACATGTATAGAATATTTTAGTTAAAGCATGTGTCAGAATACTCATGGATGTATCCCTTAGAACATATCACCTCAGGTATGGAAAGGTCCTTGCTCTTTAAACAAAGTTTATCCATATTTGAGCAAACAAATCTTACAAGGGATTCATTAACCAATACCAGAGTATGTCTACCACTCAAGAATATCAAGTAAAGCTCAAAATACTTGCAATCTTGCATAAATGGTGTTGATATGATGTCTAATTATACTGACCGGAAAAGTAGGCTGATGGAAGTCATCCTCAAAAACAGTGTCAAGATCATGAAACAGCCGGTGTCCAGGTGTATCATAACGCCCATCACACAGATCAAGTCCACCCAAGAATGCAGTAATTTTCCGGTTATTACCATAAGCTTGTGTGTCAACAAGAACACATTTCTGATGGTGTGTGAAAAGATTTCCAACAACCTGAAAGGCAGATTAAAGGGTAAGTCAATGAAGATTGGGGGGGGGATGGGGTTTGCTATGAGAGGAGGAGAAGTTCAAAACGATTAGTCAAATCAGGAAATCATCCAAGACCAACTGCATGAAATAATGAGTAATTGAGTACGCCAGTTAGATACACATATCAACCAATCCCTACTCAATTTTCAGAAAGCATTTGATGTCTGGATATTTCCTTTCCCGAGTATTCCCTCAGCAAAAAGCCCTATGCCATTTACAACTTCATTTCTTTTACGATGGTCCTAATAAACAAATTACCGAAGCTACATAGTATTATATTCTGCAAAACTCCAGAAACAAAATTTCCACCCATTTTCATAACTCATAAGAAACTTGTGATCTTGAAACATTTGATTCAAATAAACTTGGCGAACATACAATTAAACAGTGATAAATGAAATTAAACACATCAAAGACATGATATGTCTCGAACTATACCTGCTGTTTTAATACGCTGAGTTTACTGCTGGCATAACGTGGTGACAGTACGCATATAACAGACGAGTGCCGGAAAAACTTCTTGATCTCTTCATCATGTGTAGCCATTACGCCTGCCTGTACCAGCATTGTAAAACCATCTATTAAAACATAAGAACCTATACCACAATCACGAGTAAAATTTTAAAAAATAGAAGGAAATGTGAATTAGCTATATTATGCACGGCATTTTTTCTGAAATCCTTCTCTACAAAACCATATTCCAATCTTTAACTAGTAAACTAATGCAATACAAAACGTTACAGTAGTCAAACTAACAATAGACTCAAAGCAAATGGCCATCATAATAAAAAACCGAGGCAACAACAAGTTTGAATAACAGACATAAGCTAAGTCCATATAACATCCAATCTTTTAACTAGTAAACTAATGCAATACAAAACGTTACAGTAGTCAAACTAACAATAGACCCAAGGCAATTGGCCATCATAATAAAAAAACCGAAGCAACAACAAGAATAAACAACAGACATAAGCTAAGTCGATATACCGTGCTAATGAAGAACTTATCATGCGAAGTCTTATCATCCCAAACCAACAACAGCACTCTCACCCCTTCCTGAGACTTATACTTCAACAACTCCCCGAGCGTAAGGTCCCCTCCTCGGGGCAACGGCTTCGTAGGCTCCCTAATCAACTTAATCTTATGGAAAACAGACCACCCTGTAATGTATATCATATGGTGTGCCTCGGCTATCGCAGAACATATATCCTCCCAACACCTCTCCGGCTGGCGAACCAAACCACCATCCAGCTCAATCTGAGGAAGCTTCTCACACTCCCTAACATGTGCATCCTGATACAGAGTCACCTTATTCCCCTTCCTCAACGGAAAATAAGTATTACTCACACCCCTATGCAAAGCATCACCAGCAATCCCATGCCTATACAACGGATTCTTATCACACGGAACATACTTCATCTCGAGCCGCAACGCACAGCCCGGCTTCGGCGGCTTACCGGTCGAAGCAATTACCTCAAACCAGTCCTTAATCACCTCACCGGTAGCAACCTTCGCAGCCGGAATCAACACCTTCCCCATCGTCTCCGCACCGAACAAGTCATCGTCCTTAATCCGAAACTCCAAATTGACAACCGGATGAGCTAACGCAATGTTGAAATGCTCGTTCCACTTGGGGTTTTGCGAATTGGAGATCACGCGAGTACGAGCTAGAGTCACCTGAGGTGCGGAGACAGTGACGTAAGGATCACTCGTGATGATTTTCCGGTGGTGTTCGATTTTCCGTCGGTTGTTCGCGCTTCCTCCGTCGTCGTCGGTGGTGGTTGGGCGGCAATCGCAGGCGGCGAAGCAGCGGCGGAAGTGCTCGGTGACGAGGTCCATGTTCGGGAGCGAACGAGCTTCGTATATGTGCAGGTCTAAGTCTCCGTGGAGGTAGATTGGTTGCGGTTCATCATCCGCCATTGTTGAAGCTTGTAACAGTTAATTGGGGATTTTTCAGTTTTCTGGAAAAGAGAGTGTAATGGAGTTTGTCTGGTTTTTTTTAAATTGTTGAATTTGGAGGCATTTCCGAAGTTAAAAAATGATACGTTGCGACGTTCCGTTTCGATGAGATTTAGAATCGGGATGGGTGGAAAAGTGATGGAGTTGGAAAGGGTGGGAGTGTGGGTGAGAGGGTGAAGCAACGTCGATGAGCAAGTTTGGGATCGTGGCACGTTGGTGGGAGTGGGGTATATGCGTGAGAACAGTGTGATGTTTGTTTTGTTTTTTAGCAACTTTAAGGTGTGCGTGGCTTGTGATCTGGGCTAGTTTCTGAAAGTGAAAGGTTACCGTTTTCATGATTCCCCATACAGACTTAATTTTTTATTATTATTATTATTTTATGTTTACGCGACTAATCCAATGATCATCGTTGGATCGCTTCATGAGGCCTCCCAAAACAACGTTTACTTTTTGAGGAGAACTCCCAATGATGTTTTTACAGCCTCGAATCCGAGACCTTACTTAATTGAACTCAATTCTTTTACCACATGAGACAACCACCGTTTGTGACTTAATTTTTTATTAATAACTGGGATTAGATGGCTAATTTTAGTAACTTGCGGACATCAAACAGTCCAAAGTCCAAACCAACTGCCCATATTGGGTGGATAAGGTTTTGTTTAGTGATTTCGTTTCAAATAAGTTGTAGAGTATTGACCTTTTTATTGTTAATCGATCTCAATTTTAAGTACGAATACCCACTATTACAAAAGCTACTTCAATCAATCACATCACATGATATTTAACTTAGAAGACTAGCACCTGTTTGGTATTCATTTAAAATTGAATATTCATCTGTTAAAATTATTTAAGGTATTTATTTTGTATCTTCTACGGTAAAAAATTTACCTCAATTTTTTTTCGACGAAACAATCATCATCTGCTTTATACCATAGTCTTACTTTCTCTTTACTTTTTATATCAAACTAACAATCATAAACCAATTAAATAACATTTAAACCAATCAAATAACCTTAAAAAATATCAAACATATCACTTCTTTCTTACACACATCATTTTATTCTTACACACCTATAACAACCCTATAAACTCTTTAAGTTTTTAACTTTATACCAAACACCATTTTCATAACTCACATTTAACTCAGCTACTATTCATCAACTAAAATTTTTCATTAACTCACTTTTTTAACTCTATACCAAACAGTCGGTAGATGATTTAGATGGAACCAACTATCGTAATATGATACACTTCAGAAACCTCAAATAACTGATATCACACCCGATTCAAATATCAAGATCAAGTCCAGTTTAAACCTAATGACAAGAGCAAGGGCACACACCTAATTTCGAGGCAAAAATCGTTCTCTCCAAGGTGTTGTTTGTTATGGTTATGCCATACTTCTAACTCAATTTTGACATTAATTTGGCATGAAAAATTTTGTGTTTGGACAAAAAAAAAAAAAAAGCTGGATTGTTAAGTCAACTGCCCTAAGCATAACTATGGGGCAGCCCATTGATTGGTCAGTTGGGCTGACGTGGCTATTCTTGCAAGATCCATAATGCCACCAATTTGGGTTTGACATAATGAATAGTGGACTTCAGCATGTAAATAATCCAATTCGTGTGGCCCATATTAAAATATGAGTTGTCCAATAATTCAGCCCAAACACATTATAACAAATTTAGCAACGATTTTGGCATACGCTGGATTGGATTACAAGTTGGGAAAATTTTAGCATGAAGAAGTATGGCATAACCATACCAAAGAGCCCCAAGTCCAAATCCAATTTAAGATTTGTCTCTCTTTCTCTCCAAATCTTCAATATCTCTTTTCATAAAATCAAAAACTTCTTTTCAAGGAGTCAACCGGCCCACAAAAAGTATGTCCAGTTCGATCCATTTCATATATGGCCTATAACAATGCTAGCCTTAGTCCAATAATTTACTTGATGATATCCATGATCCATCACAAGTAAAGTCTCTTGATCTGTAAAATATCAAATGACCAACTGAAAAAATGAAACTTGTTAGTGGGCAAATAAAAGCAATAAATTAAACAACGTTCAGGTTTATAAAGTGTAGATAGACAATGTTTATAGGTAGCATAAATAACTTGTTGATAACATCCCTGTAAGAATTGCACTTACATAATTGTTGAGATAATAGAGACTCAAATGTAATAACGAGATTTATCGGAGGCATCAAAAGAACTTTATCATAACTTTTATTGTATAGCACGACACACAATCCTGGATATATTCCTATCGTACTCAATACTCATATGTCCCTGGAAACATGGTGTGCATAATGTAATCTAGATTGAAACTAATTTAATCCGGTTCAATTTTAATCAAATACAGGTCCTAACAATTTCAAACTGCAGTAACCCTACATCGAAGTACCCTTGACATTCCAATGTTTGTTAGTCAAGATGAGAGTAGATCATTTTGAGTGAATATAAACATAAGTTCTTATGCTTTGTTGGCTTTAAACAGGTACCGCAGGTTGCGAGCGAAGGGACAAGTGCCTCGGCTTCTTCATCGGACGCTGCTTGAGGACATATGGGGCTTGCTAGAAAGATTGCAGGATTTTAAACTAGTCCACGTATATAGGAAAGGAAATCAGGTGGCGGATGTTTTGGCCAGCTATGGCGTTGAACTAGGATCAAGTAGTAGTAGTAGTCTGAATAGTAGTAGGATGGTTAGTGATGATCTTTTGTGTTGTACTTGGGCCACGACCCCTAGTTGTTTACTGTCTAGTTTGGCTCAGGATGGACATAGGTTGGTTCCGTGCCTGGTTTCGGACTAGTTGGTCTTGTAATCTTGTGTTGTTTTTAATCTCTCTCTATTAAAAAAAAAAAAGAATATAAACATAAGTACGTAGATATTAAATGTGTAACCACATGTACACTCTATGATAGTGTTTTTTAAATGTTAGTGGTCTCTAATAGAATGTTTATAGCCTATGTGCGAGGATCCTATATCACGTTAGAAATGATCTACCATTGATTATGCCTCTTTAATCTTACAAAATATGTAATAGAATGTGTAGTGCCCTATTAATAAACTCAATATTAATTTTTACGTATGATTCGTTGTGCCGAGCACAATAAGTAATAACACAATGGTGTACGAATCCATCTGGAAACATAGATGTTATTCTCTAGCAAAGAACACTTTAATAGGCAAACAATAATTTGTGTATATGAGTAGGTAATCACAATACCACAGTATGCGTATTACGATTTATTTATGTGAGTTTACTGAGTTTCTTCAGACATTTTTAAAGAATAAGCGAACGCGTGCCCTATGTGATTAAATAAACTAAAATTATGGAGGTATTGCATTTCAAACCGGTGGAATTTTAGAACATGGTATTTTCAAACCATCTAACCTCTAAGAATCTATAGCGATAGTATTGTACTTCATCCCAAAACACGTCACAATCAGGCTGTCAACTGTTGCATTTGATCCATCTTGCAAAGCAGGAAAAAGCAAAATCAAAAAAAAAAAAAAACTCCAAAATACTTAATCCCAATACACAAAATTAAGGGATACTATAGATTATAGACTAGTTTGTAGTTCATTAAGTAGCTAGTTAGATAGAGTAATACGTTTGTAGAGTTAATGGATTTGTCAAATATATTATAGTACTAACTTACTTTTTCAATAATATACATGAACAATCAGGAAGCAGTTTATAAGTAACCAAATTTGTGGTTATGTAATAGACTAAAATTAAAATTATCAAACTGATAAGCTAGTTAATAATTTTTACAAAATCTTTAAATAACTTATATAAATATGGAAATATGTTATCAAAAAAATCATACATGTTATAAATTAAAACGTGTATATTGTTCACAAAATGTACATTTTTATAATATGAAAAAAATACATGAACTTTTAAATCAATAACATCGATAACTTTATTGACAATATAGGTCCGCCTCTTCATAATTTATACGTATCTAAGGATATATTATACATACTCAATAATTTAACTTAAAGAGGTGATTAATGTAAAGAAAGAGTTGACCAATAAAAATTCCAACACAAAACACAAAATCAAACCAACTCTCAAATCAGATATCTTCTTCTTCTTCTTCCCTTCCATTGAACCTTTCCATTTGATCCATCCACTCCACTCTCTCTCTCTCTCTCTCTCTCTGCATTCACATTCAATCCATCCATGGCGGTGAAGGGTAGGCAGCAGTACTACGGCAGAGGGCCAGGCTCGCGCAAAACGGCGTCGTCATCTTCGACTCTGCTCCTCTCGATTCTCATCATGCTCACATTACTAGTCGTCATCCTCTTATCTCTCGGTATTCTCTCGATCCCTAGCAGCAGCAGCAGCTCCAAGGACTCGATCAAACCGCACGACCTCAGCTCAATTGCTCACAATTCGCTCCACCAGTAAGACCGAGCGCCAATTTTGGCATTTCTATGCTTTTTTTTTTTTTTTACTTGTTGATTGATGCAATGTTGATTGAGTTGATTTGGTGTTGTTTCAGAGATGGTGGAGATGAGGAGAGTAGAGATCAGTGGGTTGAGATGATTTCCTGGGAGCCGAGAGCCTTTGTTTATCATAATTTTTTGGTAATTTTCGTATTATCTGTTGAGCTGATTGATTAGCTTGATCTGGAAGTGAGTTAAGGGTGATTTCCATGATGTTGATGATTTGAAACTCATTGTTCTTATATTGTATTTTTGGAAATCCTAATTAGTAGTAAATGTCAGATATGACTCTATGTGAAGTGAGATTTTGATTGATTGCACTAGGAAGGAGTGGAGTTCTTATTGGAATTGATTGATGTTAGGTCTCAGCAGTCTACTGTTGCATGGATTTTGATTGTATTTTGTAGCAGGGTGTATATTGTTTATGGAATGTCTATTGAATCCTGATACGTGAAGTGAGTTTTTGATTGGTTATTGACTAGGAAGAGTGGAGTTCTTATTGGAATTGATTGATGTTAGTTAGGTCTTGGCAATTAACAGTTGCATGGATTTTGATAGTATTATGTAGCTGTTGTGTATTGTTTATGGAATGTATTGAATCCTGATATGTGAAGTGAGTTTTTGATTGGTTATTGACTAGGAAGAGTGGAGTTCTTATTGGAATTAATTGATGTTAGTTAGGTCTCGTCAATTAACAGTTGCATGGATTTTGATAGTATTATGTAGCTGTTTGTATTGTTTATGGAATGTATTGAATCCTGATACGTGATGCACGAGAGTATCTGCTGCGATGAAGATGATACATGTGCACTGTTCTTTGTTTTTGTTGAGAAAGGTCTCTCTTAGATATTGTCAAATTCATGTTCCATGTTTGGGTTATAGAACTTGGATTTTCTCTTGGCAGTCAAAAGAAGAATGTGAGTATCTCATCAGCATTGCTCAGCCACATATGGAGAAGTCAACCGTTGTCGATGGTGAGACTGGACAAAGTAAGGACAGCAGGTATGTCATCAAGCATGAAATTATATGTTCTGTCACACCGAATGCACTTCTTTGTTGATTTACATTCTTCTATCAGCCCCAAACTATTTACGCTGTAAAATTTGCACAAAACATGCAGCATGTAATCTCTCTTGAAAAATCATATGCCCTTCTGTATATTCCCCATTTCCTTTATGAAGGCACTGAATGTCTTAATAATGAGGAATTAAGGATCACATCTTTCTAAAAACTGTCATGTGCGGCTTCTATGATTATTCTTCACGTCATTTCTAGGTCCTTGAAACAATTTTTTTTTTTTTAAATATTTGGAGAAATGATTAGACTTTCTTTTTCTCAGAGGGTCTCCCGACCTTCAGTTCCTCCTCATCTTTTTTCTTAAAGAATCATTTTGAGTTAGCTTGATGTCAAAAGGTATCAACCCACATTTGAATAAGAATCAAATTGTTCCATGTCCACTTGTTTGATCACATTCTTGGATGCCCCCGATTATGTTAAATCTTTCACTAAAGAAACTGTACTCGTCTTGGATGCTAGTACACGAAAGCCTCCACTAATTTTCCTCTTGTGTGTGTTGGGATGGGAAAGCGGGGGGTGGGGGTGGGGGGCATGTAAATTCAGTAGCCCTCTCCTATTTTGCCGCAACAGCTCCCAGTTGCTTCTTCCCCTGCTTAATCACCCGTTTGTCTAGCATTGATTTTTTTAACATGAACTCGTTGCACGTTTATCTCTTACCCTTTCTCTAAACCAGGACTGAGATTAAGAACTTTCTCTGCACTCTCTTCTCAAGTTTTTCTCTCTTGATTCTTATTTGTAGAGTACGAACAAGTTCTGGCACATTTCTTGCTAGAGGACGTGATAAAATTGTCAGGACTATTGAGAAAAGAATTGCAGATTTTACGTTTCTCCCAGTAGGTATGCAGGTCTCTCCTTAAAGCTGACGAATGAACTTGTTTGCCCTGAATTTTGTCTTGGACTCTTGGGGTCCGGACTCGGTGCATGTACTGTGTCTTTTTTTTTTTTTTTTGGCACGAATATAATACATCAGCATGGTAGACTGCAAAAATTAAGAAAAGGCTGGCTAATATTAAATTGAGCTTGCATAAATTGCTTTAAAGCAAACCCATGTAGGAAATGAACAATGTACATATGGAAAATATGTTGAGTTGAATCTAAATATCTAATATCATGCATGTCTGCCATTAAGGGTTGCACTTATTTCTGGGCTCATTGACACGTAGTACTATATTATTTACTGCATTTGTACTCCATGTAATCAATTCTATTCTCAACAGAACATGGTGAAGGCCTTCAGGTCCTCCATTATGAGGCTGGACAAAAGTATGAGCCTCACTATGACTATTTTCTGGACGACTTCAACACCAAGAATGGCGGTCAACGCATTGCTACAGTTCTTATGTACTTGTAAGTTTCTGTCATGGATTGCCACTTTAAAAAAATATTATCATCCTGTGCTCTTCTGTTTACATTTTGGTATCAAATACAGATCAGACGTTGAAGAAGGGGGTGAGACGATATTTCCTGCTGCAAAAGCAAATTTTTCTTCTGTCCCATATTGGAACGAGCTGTCTGAATGCGGGAAAGGAGGACTTGCTGTTAGACCAAAAATGGGTGATGCACTACTTTTCTGGAGCATGACGCCTGATGCAACTTTGGATCCGTCAAGTTTGCATGGTTAGTTGGGGTTCTACTTGTTAAGTATTGGTGTTGTATTTTCTTAGTGTTATGGAGGTATTGTCAGACATATTTAACACATTTAAATTTCAAACGTCTCACATCTGGAGTTTTAGTGTATGCTCACACTGTATCTTTTCCTATCGTATTTTCCTAAACGTGCATGCTTATAATATCTGCAGCTGGCTGTCCCGTCATCAAAGGGAACAAGTGGTCATCTACCAAATGGATACGTATCCATGAGTACACGGCATAAGTATCACAAGCCATTGCTACGATACATTATAGGTGAGGTTAAAGTGACCATATCATTATAATGCACACATATTATATCGACGATAGATTGTCTGCTTAACTAGCTAAACTGCATTCCCACTTTTTATGCTTGGTCTAATGCACGTTTGTTCATGAGGCTGGTAAGGTTTACATACATGCTTCAATTCCACCAAAACCCTGAAAATTGCATTATTCCTTGGTTTTACATTTGAGGATTCATCAGAGACTGATACACATCCAAATTCATTATGTTCACCATTAAGCTAAAAACAATTCAAACACATCGTATATCTGTACTCTAGATAATCCAGTGCTGTTGTTCGGTTTCAGTACATGACATGAATGGTAATTTTTGTTGCAGGATCACGAATCTGCTAAACTGCATGATTTACACTTCGGCAGCAGCGAGTGTAATGTTGTTTGTTATACAGCTAACTTTATCTTGTAAACGAATCTCAGGAAACTAAAATTTTGTGCAGTAATTGTATTTTAATTTGAGGCTATGAACAGAAGATGCACGAATCTGTACCATGATGTGGTAAAGTAATTGAGGAGAAAAAATATTTATTTTTGTTCTGTACTGACTCACTGTGTAGCTAGTCCATGCACAAACATATTCTCCTCTCGATCCAATCGTGGAAGTTCTATAGACCGGATCTATTAGGCCTTGTGGTTAAATAGAACCATAGACCAGATTTAGACTTGTGGTTAAATATGAGCTGGTTTTGAATTCATTTAAAGTAAATATCCCAAGTGATTTTAGCCACATCCATTCATATTCATCATCATTCCCTTTATTCCGAAGTCCACATTTGTGATATAGTTTTGAAATAATAGTTACTTCCTCGTTCAACACCAAATGCTACTTTCATTTTTGACACGGAGATCAAAATATAATGTGAAATCAACGGAAACAACCGGAGTATTTGGTTACATGTTTGAATTGAATTTTTTCAATTCCAGTTGCGTTCAATTCAAGTGTGTAACCAAACACTCCGAACATGTTTTTATTGGTACATATGCAAATAAGATATACTTATCGACAGGCCTATGAGTCTATGACGGTTGGTCAGACCCTAGGAGCTCAATCTCTTCACTGTAGCTGGGTGAATGATCTCACTCCTAGGATCTAATTTTCCGTCTATGTCCTTAGTACACTCACCCTGTCCTTGATGCATTTCAAATGTCAGATTTATGTACTCATGTTTGGTTCTTCTGCACTAATTCAAAAGGCTAGTTCGATTACTGTAATACACAAAACAGATTAGTGCTGACTGCTGAGCAAGTGCATAAAGTATAACTTTTAGTGAAATCAAATGACAATCAAAAGGGCAGTGTGCAATATACAAGTTAGCTGAAGATCGATTTTGTCACAGCAACAGGACAATTACACAATACTTAATACACCTGAAACAACCCAATTACGGCCCTTACCTGTAAAGAGTATGGGGATTAACATATTTAAACTTTTCCAGCCAGCCAATAGATAGTGGGACTTGTACTGAACCATCAAAAGTGATCAATAATAAAACATTTCTACACCGTTTAGCAAAAACTAGCTTGATAGGTAGTATATTTGATAATCTCTCTTTGATAAATAAGTTGATTTTTATGGAGTTGTTTACAATTAAGTAGCTGATAAGCTAGGTTATTTGTTGAATATAGTATATAAAAACAAATCAGAGAGCTCATACCTGAAGAATCTTATCAGATTAAATAGCTCATAAGCAATTAGCTAAGCGTTTACATAGCATGCTTGTTTCAAAATAAGCTCACCGAACTATGATAGTGCCAGAGAATTAAATAGAATTTTTATATGAATATATGGGATATTCTTGTTCTCTTGGCCTATAAATTCACATTCACCAAGCTTGCCAAGACACACACACACACACATTCATCATTCAGTATCATATATTATCTCATCAATTAAGAAGTAAAACAGGCTTAAGAAATGGAGGGAAGAAAATTAGCTAGTGTTTTCTTTGCCTACATGATGGTCCTGGTGGTTCTTGCAAATGCTGTTCTGGGAGATGTTGATGGTCCAGCACCGGCTCCGGCACCGAGCAGTGACGGGGCAGCGCTGGTGGTTCCTGCATTCATGGCTGCCATTGCTACTTTGGCTGCTATGGTCTTCTAAAGTTTCTAAATCATTTTTCTTTTTGGTGCTTTATTTACAAGTTATGTTGTTGTTTCTGTTATATTCGTAAAAGTTCTTGATTGTATCAAACGTTTTGAATGGCCGGAAGACCGTGTTGTCATGCTAATGTGATTTACTCTATGCTACATCATGTTGTAGTGCCTGATGTTTGTGATGTATTTGGAGTTGAACATGGAAAACATATGATTAAGTAAAAGATTGGTCTGAATTCAATCAATAGCAATCTTCAGTTTGCTTGCAAACTAAGAGACTTTTATCCTGTGGATAGGGTTGTAATAAAATCTCATTTATGTTTAGTCAAGAATTTGAAATAGAATTGTCAAAAATTCAATCACCTAATATATTGGTGAAGGCTGACCTCGTTCATAGTTCTTCTCAACAAGTATATGGAGTAAATAAGATAAAACATACTCCTTTTTGCGAGAAACTAACTATAGGATGGGATCAATGCATGTTTAGCTATAACATCACACGAATGTTTGGTACTGCATGTGATGCAGGGCTAATGCACTTATATCAAAATACACAATGTTTGAAACTAAGCACGTAATGTTTGTAGATAAACATGTAATGTTGGTTTCACGTACCCGAATTTAAAGATATGACGTGGATTTCACTTACCCGACCTACCCCCAGATACGGTTAAATAATATATGAAGCAATTGATAAATTCAGTTATCCACAAATTCTAATGTGTGAAATTTTCCTCTCTTGCTAGTATCTCCAACTTTAATAGATTTTCCTTATTTACCAAGTACTCCATGAGACATGTACCTCAAAAAGCTCCAATTGATGATAACCTTTTATGGAAGTCTATATGAATTTAAGTGAAAAAGATAAATGATAGAGTTCTAGGAAATTGACATTTGCTACAATTTGCCATTCAATTAAGACAAATGCTCTCATTTTAGCTTGGATTGGTTGCTTTAATTGAGCTTGAACTTGAGATGCCTATAAATTCAACCTTCATGTGTTACTCTCACTCACACACATCAAATCATACAATTTCAATCATTTTCACCATGCTTGGGAAGCAACCTGACATGGCTCCTTCCGGATCGCGAAGGAAAGGGCAAGGGCGTCAGAAGATTGACATCAAGCCGATAGAGAGCCTAAGCGCAAGGAGCATAACGTTTTCCAAGCGCAGGGCAGGGCTTTTCAAGAAAGCGACTGAGCTTTCCACTTTATGTGGGGTTCAAATGGCTCTAGTTGTGTTTTCCATATGTGGCAAGGCATTTTCATTTGGTCATCCAAGCGTGGAATCGGTTTTGAACTGGCACCGCATTGGAAGGTCCATGCCTTCTTTGGCAGATCAAGTGCCCTCATCCAGGTTCAGCCAGATGAGGGTACGAGAACTCAAGAGTGAGTGGGATAAGGTGTACAAGGAGGTAAGAATCGCCAAGAAACGAAGAAGAGAGTTGACTGACAAAATCGAAACCATCCCTTCTGAAGTTTCGGAGGAGAATCTAAGCCGACTCGATATCACGGGGTTGATGAAGCTGAAAGAGAAGCTGAAGAAGTTCCAGGAGCAGCTGCAGTGTGAAGCCAAGGGGGAACAATCCCCTGATGAGGTTAATCTGGCCAATGTTGTCATGGATGGAAATGAGAAACTGGATTGGCTGAAATTATAAACGTTTTCTGATTTATACATTGGAAATGTAATAAAAAGTCATTTATTGACTAGTTGAATTTTATTTCATGTCTTAAAATATAATAATATATGACTGAGAAGTCATTGGTTTGCAAGATTTATGTCTATATGATTATTTCATGTCTTTGAATGTACATTAAATAGTCATTTTTTGGCTTAGGTTTTTACAAACTTTTGCAACCTCTCGAGATAAACATTCTTCAAATACTATCAGGTTTCAATATAATTTCATTCTAAGTCACCTTACAACTTTTAAATATGGTAGTTCAGGTTTAATGCCGCTCGACGATTTTAATATGATGTATTTCGATTTTAGATTGTTTACTTTATATCGAAAACTGCATTAATATGATTTGCTTTTCTTGATATTTATGCTAATGTTGATATTGCCGGAAACACTTTTCGGGGATACATATATAAATAAAATTTGCGAGATGCCGTATCTCGAAAAGATTATTGATAAAAATGCAGGTAATTCAAGTATAGTACATCTTTTGAATATGTAATATTTGTAGTTAAATATGCAATGTTGGAACCGTCTCTCCGATACGGTCTCTCGTATATAAATTAACATGATGATAAATTATAGGTTTTAATGGCCTATATAAGAGAGAATTTCAATGAATAATGTCATTCCATATGGAAGAAAAGTAATCGAGCATTGATTTATATAATTTGGGCTTCGTTTGATTACAACCCCTATCATCAACTATCAAGCTAATTAAACATTGAATGCAGCAAAAAATATCTATATTTGTCAAATAATTGTCGCTAAAATTCAAATTCCATAAATTGATCGTGTATAACATAACATCCAATCCAAAATATGGAACAACTAATACGTATGCAAGATATCGGTCTATAAAGTTTGAAATTTTCTATGAGATGAAATTCTATGATTAATTTCGCGTATCTTCTTGATCGATCATGTAAACAGCAGATTCTTGAATACTGAAGCAGAGTAGTCCATCAAAACTCCCTGAAAATGGCACCATTTGTTCATCCACCTTAACACCAAAGCCACAGGAAACATCATCGGCTGCGAATCAAGAAAACCCGAAAACTTCTCCAAGCTCACGCACCTCTGATCACCACCCGCAGATGCTACTTCTTCTTCTCTAGTTACGTCATACTCGAAGAAATCATCGATTGCATACACCACAATGGACTGATGATCGTCGTAGATTGGAACCGTATCGACCAGAACATTGTTGATGAACACCGCTTTGCTATCGTCTCTCGGAGTAACCGTGAGATGATCACTATCCGAAGCGAAAGTACGTAGAGTCGAGTTGGAAGCGAGCAAACGGAGCAAATTGGGAGGGATGTAGACAGGGGAAAAGTGGTGTAGGAGCTGTGGTTCGGAAGGCTGGCCTTTCGTAGCGAAAGCGGAGTCTCTCGGGGCGAAAACTGTGAGGGCTGTTGGCGGGAAGGGGATAGGTATTAGTGGATAGTCAGCAGAGTATAGGTACATGACCAGTGACATCGAGTTGAGACCTGCATAATGTAGAGCCAGTGCTGCGTGATTGGAGGACGGCGATAACGGTAGCGGGTAGACCGGGATATGTGGGGGTGGGAAGGTGGATGTGGTGGTGGAGATTAGAGAGAAGAGGATTGTGATGAGGATGAAAGAGAAGGTTCTTGAAACAACGTTTGCCATTGTTGGTTTTTGTATTCCGGTCTATAGAAGTATTTTCCGAATTGCGTTACTGACTATTGTTTGTGGGATTTATAGGCATGAGTGTGATGGAAGTTGAATTCGATTGTAATTGGGATCAAGGAAAGAGTGATATTATTATGGGAAGAAATCTAAGAGTGATTAGGACATAACAAACCGACTGAAATTGTGTCGACTCGACTCGGACTTACCTTTCAAGTGCAATCCCTTATCGATGAGTCTATGAGTCAGAAGTATCCGATTTCACAGACAGGGACTTTTAACCGACTACTTCATAATATACTCCTAACAGGAATAGGAAAACACTAATAAAATTTATGGAAACGATTATAATGTGAAATTATCCGAAAAGTCCTGATGAGGAAAAAATAACATTACTCACGTAGTTTACACTTATGTAATAGTAGAGTACTTTTTTACTAGTATATGACATTTTATTGAACATTTTAAAATAACAAGTATATAAAGTTCTATGCATCAGGGAATGTGCAATTTTTAGGAGTATACATTTGGGAAAAAACATGCCCCTTGTATCTCGCATCTATAGTCATTTTGTCTTAGGGAGATTTCTTTCATTTACGAAAAGCATGGAATCTTGTATTATTAATTGGTTGAATACTGGTCAATCCAAATTTTTTCTAGCATGATTATATTCTAGAAAAGTTCATATAGAATTAAAGAAAATCCAGCTCTCGGACAAAATATTCAAAAAAATACTCGGATTCACGTGTGATTCTAAAGAGTCGGGGTCTATCATGTAAAACTCATTTAGGAATTTGGTTTAATCCTTAGTCACAAATCACAATTCTCAATCACCGAGGGTTTTGTTTGCTTCGTCGAGCTAATTTTTCTTTTTTAATCGACAAATATATTATTAATGAACTTCTACAAATGTAAAATGATCATAAGATGTAGATAAACTCCAAAACGTACCACCTTACAACGACTACAGCCTAGACCTTTCGAATCGATATACACCCAAGACCTTCCCATACCAAACAATATTGGCATATTCCTCTCATTTACTAAAAATATGAATCTTGGATCCTTATTTGGTTGAATACTGATCAATCCGATATTTTTTTGGTGATATTAAAGAGAAAATCTTCTCGGAAAGTTCATATAATTAAAGGAAATCTCGCTCTTGGACCAAATTCTCAAGGAATACTCGGAGACATATCTATATGTGTTTCTCAGAGCACTAGCCGTGGAAAAAACACATTAAGGGCAACACCAGGAAATGAATTCAAAGGGCAAGACAAAAAGCTCGTAGTTTTACCAGTCAGTCGAGATGATCAAGAGGGATCGGAGCTCGAAAGCAAAATAAGAAAGGAAAATCTGCAGCGAAGGAGAAAGAGATGGATGCTATATATAGATTTAACAAACGCCATATAGCCATGGCAAGATGGTAACAGATCATTTTAATCAAAAGCACTTTTCTCTAAGCTAACTTCAAACATAAGTAGATAGACCAGTAACACTAAATAATGTACTGGTAGTGGTAAGTGTAACTATAATGTTACAGCTTACGGCTAACCTTCAAAGTTAACCTCCGAATCTTATTCATTTTTCTAGTATATACGATATAGATACATATACATAACCCTAGCGTAAGGGGGGAAAAGCTGAATATCAAACAAAGATGGGTTTACTAACTCGAATCTTCAGGTTGCAATCCAGATATAGTAGCAAGCTCGGATAATGTCTTCTCACCACTCAAGACCTGCACAGAAAGAACCTCTTTAGTAAGAGAGACCCCTCACAAAAAATTACATCTCTCTCACAAAACAGCAATGATTTTACAGAACATTGAGTTGCATAAAACATAGAGCAAGCAGAATGGGAAAGGTAGTTGCATGTTCAGTCATTTTCTGTCAAAATGCAGATCTCGTATTATGTGGCCAAAAGAAAGAAGGAAAAACTAACAATTCAAATATTCAGAATTTTTTTGGTCTACACAACCAGCTTGTGTTTCTCATACAATATAACCCAAATTCAAGACATAAGGATGACAAAGAACAATGTAGCTTGACTTAAAGTGAGAGTGGTACCTTCCCATTTATTTCCCAAGTTGGAAACCCTGTAAGTTCAATGTCATAACAAGCATCGGCCATTTTAATTCCTTGCTTGACCCCATTAGGAAAGCATTCAACATAATTCAACTGTTTTGAAGCTTCACGCCCAAACATCTGTCCACAAGAAAATAAGACAAGGATAAAAATTGTTAGTCCAGTAAAAAAAGATTCTTCCAACCAATGCCTCAGAGAATAAATAATTTCGAAGTGAGTGCAAATCGTTGACATCCAGAAATTTGAGCCCAAAAGAGTCAATTTTATCAGAGAGCTCTGCATGTGTAGTTTGTCATCTCAGATACTTGCCATCTCCAAGAAGTTGTGAGCTCCACAATTTTTTTCTTTCTCAGGTGAAGGACAGATGATATTGAATACCGAAGACAGTCATATACCATGTACATGTCAATAAACAGGTTACATCAATTTTCTGATCTTATGGATAGATTCAGTAGCAATTATGCAAACAAATTGGCGCATACATTTTAAACTCCATGCTATGCATCTGAGGTGAATGGATCAAGTCCACTAAGAAGCAAATGGCCGTACTATAGGGATTACTCATAATAAAATATGTAATCTAAAGCAGCAGGAAATGAACATTATAACACCCCTATAAACAAAGACATGTGCAGGATATCACTATGAACTACAAAGTCCCGAAATCCTAAACTAAAGGAGTCTAACGAAGAGAAAGAAGACCTTACTTAAGGCAACCTTAAGGAGTGCAGATGGGATTAACCTTTAATTTTAATCTTTGATGCTACTAACTTCACAAACTTAATATTGTGACACTAAATACCACTTGAACCAGGCAGCCAATTGAAGAATTCAATGGGCCAGTGAATATGAATATTGTAACATCCCGGCCCCTCGTGAGCCGGCCTCCTTACCAATAACCTAAGATGACACCACAAAATCTCTTTAAAACAGGGAACAGTTGGGGAATATCAAATCGTCTGCTTCATAAGGGACAGGAAGAACATCATCCTTATTGATAAAAACACTACCAGCTTTAAGTCGCTAAGTCACCAACCTCCTTCCCTTCCAGTAAGTTGAAAACGTTGTTTTCACGTCTTAAATTACTTGCATCATCTTGCTGCTCTTATGGGCACAAACTAATATTGATCAAGATCACACCAGAAGTTGAGATCTTACTTGTATATTTAGAAAATAGCAATATCAATCTTCACCTAACACATCAGTAATACATTGTTCACCATGACATAATAAAGACCACCATTCTTTAGCTATTATTCTAGATCAGATTCATAAAAACCACACACATGCAAAGATTGTGTTCTACTCGAACAAATATCACTTGTGAGTTATTTACTTTCTTTGTAACCACTTCCATGGATACAAGTGGGAGTAAAAAAGGGAAGCAGAAATTACCTCTTTCTGATCTACACAGTGAGTGCACCAGAAAGCCCCATACAGTTTTGCCCCAATTGACCGTAGATGTGTTGCAAGAGAAAGGGCCAAAGGACTCGACTCTTTTTTAATCTCAGTTTCAACATATGGTATTTCATCTGCGAAGCTGTCAAGACAATATAAAGAAGTTGATTCAGAATCAAGCTTTGTAATCTTTTAGCATGTGTAGACTTTTAAATATCAATTCAAGTTGCTGATATCTTAGTTTGCTAAAACAAATGTTTTACTCGAACACGCTTCCTTTTAGCTGAACTGTAGAGTTTGTCATCTTTATGCAATGCATTCTTCCGACACACTTGGCTTTCTGAAACCATTTGATTCATTAGCCTGTTGTACTTGTTTGTCTTGAGGAGACAGGTCAGGTTTCTTGAGTTATGAATTTCCATAAGATTCAGACTAGCACAAATGTTTTACTTCTTTATGATTCTTCAATACACAAAAGTTACAAACTACTGCTCAGTGCTACTCTATTAAGAAAATGAACGCTTGTAACCTTGATGAGACAGGTTGGGCAGTATTATATGATGCAGTCAAGGCAACGACAACCAATGCAGCTATGACTAGCTGTGAACCCAACATCTTTTGAATCTTATCCGATCCAAATTTCTGCAAAATTAACCTCAAAGTTTTCATTGCTATATGACTAAATGGTGCGATTGTGAAAGAAAACTAATAATCTTACTAAGGAAAACCTTAAGGGTGAGGAAGAACAAGGTGAAGGATAATACTGCCGAACCCACACAATACGAACACGTTTCTCCAGGAAATTCAGTGCTTAGTATGTATAAAAAGTATGCACTGGCCGCTGCCATTGATGTTGTTGTTCCAGCTAAGATCACTTCACCATCGGCTTTGTTGATGCTTGCCTTCTTTTTACCTAATTGTAGTCCAAGGAATGTAACCACTCCATATGCAAGCATACCAACTACTGGAAGGGGAAGACCTGTCAATGGAAAAAGATGAAAGTTGGAGTTCTGTGGACAGTTATGCCTTACACAAGTTGCATTCCCCATATTTGATACCATTTTTTCTGAGTGATATATGGTGACAATTGTAAAGGGCCAGTATATGAATGAGAAAAAAAAATGATGTTGCTGCCATACATTCAAGTATTCAACTGATTTATGGGACAGTTAAATCGGCAATTTCCTATCAACAGGAAACCAGTAAGGTATTACATCCTTGTCCAAGGATAGATCCTCATTGAGATACTACTAGATCAGGCAGAGAGAATGCCTTACGTTTCGGATCAAGTATAAACCCCATCGAGTCCAAGTATGGCGTTAAAAATAAAACAAGAAACGTGTTTCTTCTTCTTTTGGCATCTAGGTAATTGAGCATTCATATGTTTATCTGTTCACACTCAAACACCAGTCAACTACTTCTCTTGAATTATCTATGAAATTAGTTACATATGAGAAGTAAGAATCTATAAACTAGGAACTGAGATCCAGGAAAGGCGTATGAAAAAAATATATAAATCTGGTTTATATCTGTCCATCAAAGACATGCAGACTTGCAGCAATCTAATCCTCTCGTTTACACATACACAAGTCAAAATGGATCTTCTTGCAGTGTGCAAGTATGTTGGGCAGCTAGAAGAAAAATTCATTTTAATTTAGCATATGAAGCCTTTTCAGAACACATAGATTTCTTATTATTAAACTTCCATCTTACGTTTAAATAGGACCTGTTTCACAAGCAGGTGAGGAACAGTTTACTGCAACTGCAAATACAGGCTATAATATAACTATGAGATTCCAATATACTGAAGTTATTTCCAACTGAATTTATTAGACTGCACAGTGCTGCACTATACATTCTAAATCTGTCAGTTATCATTTCATCTCTACGAAAACTGTCGGTTGTCATTTCATCCAGACATCGAAAGCAATACAGGCAAATCAATGGTAAACAACAAAGTGCACCAAAAACATACTACATACTTCCTTTTCAATAGAAATAAGTCGAAAAATTACCGAAGACATAGGAGTAGGCACTAGTAAGAATGGTATTGCAAGAGCCTCCAGTTGCCGGGCAGAAGGCATCGGAATCAGTAAGCTTCAGGTAACTCAAATACGCCGTCTCCAAAACCCCAAACCCTCCGAGATAAGCAAACCATCTGTATGCTGAAATGTCTGAATCATTTTCAACGCCATCAATTGGCTCAGAAATAGGCGACGTTTCCGGCTCAGGTTGGTTACCCCGATCGGACACGCAGTTTAATCGGAGTAGTACGAGCTCTCGCTCGCAAAATCGTGTCTGTGATTGGAAATCAATTGAACGAATTGGTCAAGTGTGAAGTGCAGAAAAATGAAGAGATTAGTTGAGAAATCGTACCTTGATGTGAGAGGGAAGGGGATAGAGTGGGGAAGGAGAAGCATGAGATGGAAATGGACGGAAACGGAGCTGAGAGGAGATGGCGCAGAAGCTGCTGGTCGTCGTCATCAAGCTCTCAACTGTGTGGGAAGTATAGAAAGGCTATTGGTAGTTAAGAAGTGGAAAGTTCTACCGAAATGTTCGGCGATTGAAGTCGACTGTGTGGGAAGTCGAGTTGTACATTTTGTGTCACTGTTTCGCTCATATAAAATCGAATTATTATTTATCTGATAAATGCATGTTAAATCGGCTTGTTGAATAGTCTATGATTTCAGCTGATAATTTGTAATAGGGCATGCATGTGGTAGAGAAAGGAAATGGATGTTAAACGCAGAACATAAAATATAAAAAAAAACAGTCAGTTTTTTGAGTTTTTTTTGAACTTTTTAATTTTTTTTTCAAATAAAATGTAGTCAATTTTAATATATTAATGAAATAATTATTATAACTATGAAAATTAATATTCAATTAATTTATAGGTGGAAAAGAAGGAAAAAGTTGAACAATCATGAATAAAAAACATGTTGAACAAGAATTTTTCGAATTATATGAACAATCATGAATATGAAGATGTATATATCGTTTTAGTTTTATTCTTATAATTGTTAATAATACTCAATTATTACAAAATTAGCTAAAATTTGATTGGATTATATAAAAAAAACTTAAAAATCGAAAAAACAGTCCGTTTGTACTTTTTTTTTTGGTGGCAACCTCACGGGCTGCCAGAATAAAGATATGGCAGCCCGTGAGGCTGCCAAACCAGCGATTTAGCAGCCTCTAAGGCTGCCAAAACGCGCTCTGGCAGCCTCTAAGGTCGTTAGATTACACCGGCTTATTAAAGTCGCCAGTAATTGAATTGACCTCCGGAAAGTTCAAAAATGCTTGACTGAATTTTGAGTTTTTTTAACTTTTTTATTTTTTTCAAATAAAATGTAGTCAATTTTAATATATTAATGAAATGAAATAATTATTATAACTATGAAAATTAATATTCGATCAATTTATAGGTGGAAAAAAAAGGAAAAAAGCTTAAAATCCGACCAATACTAATATGCAATGATTTTTTTAAACGTTTTTTTGGTTCTTAAGAGTATATGAATTTCAACATTTGCGATTGAAGGGTTTTAAGATTAAAAAAAAAATTGAACCATTATTAATATTTTCAATAAATAAAGGGTATATTGCAATTTGTAAAAAAAATATTCTGCGTTTAGTAAAAAGTGTTCTGCGTTTAACATTCCTGAATAAAAGTTACCCAAGAATAGATAGAGACTTTGAAAGGTTGATGAGTATCAATCGCTTAATTATATTTTCAATGGTAAAATTCCTATGTCTTATTTCCATTAAAATAGAATGCAAGTGTTGTTAATTTTGTCTTACTCTTGTTGAAATTTGTAAATATAATTTATATAATAAACTAATCATATTTTTATTCTTTTGGGCATGTTATACGGATAAAAACCAATTGAGAACCCAATGCCTAATGATTAATGCGTGGTGTCTTCAACCTGTATCATTCATTCTATGCATAAAAAAGAACCACTGCATAAACTAGTTCTCGTTTATTTCGTTTTTAATGGATACAAAAGAACATGTCGATTATCCTTGATCCTTTCCTTTTATTGAGAATGCTTAAGGTACACTACGTTTGTTAGTATATAAAATGCAACTCCAGTTTTGATTTGAAAGACATAATGGGAACGGTGTTTATCTGTTGAGATATAGTATGTTGCAACTCGTATTTACAATGCACCTACGTAGTGGACGAGATCATGGAGAGGGACATGTAACTTTGCAGTTTGGTTGTTGTTACAACTATACCGTTGTAAGTTTACCCTTAAATACCACATTGGGTTTACTTGTACTCGCTTGTTCCGGTGATGTCTTCCACCTTACTATGTTTCCATGTTTCCATAGCATCCAGTGTAAACGTATCCTCTCGGGCTGGCAGGATAAACATGGTAATCCACCAGGCATCTTGAAGAATGAACTCGTAGATCCCTTGATTGATACTTTCAAAATCATGATCAGGAGGCTTGTGAGGTGGCATGTTTTGCCTCCACCTTCTCTCCCCCGACAACTGTATTGTCAACATATATGAATAGAGTGACTGCATACAATATCACATTATTGTATGGTCTTAGGTCCCGTATCTCCAAGAGGCAGTTTCTCACAAAAATAGCTCAAACAAATTACCCTAACATTAATATTTTCACTTTCATTGTGATGCAACTTGAAATTTCGGGGTCAATTCGGAGAACAAACTAACAAACAGCTCGCCAATGTAAGGTGACATCCACGTATTTCCTAGCACAGATCACTATGTTTTGAAACCCGGACCCGGCAACTGACCCAACCTACCTTCTGAGGGAGGTTCAACCGAGTCAACTCGGGTTAACCTACTAAATAATTTTTTTTAATTAAAAATAATATACCTCAAATTTATCATTTTTAACGCTTTATCGGAATTGTTTACGCCCCTGTTTCTATTCATTTTCATCATCTTATATTCAAACTAACAATACAATTAACTCATCATAATCACTAATTATTACCAACTAATATAAATCTATAAGTAATTCACTATTACCCAGCTAATCCTCCCTCGTTACTATTAGTTTACTATCACACAGTAACAAAGGGTCAGCGAATTCCATCCATGTCTTCCCAATTCTTTTCTCATATTTGTCTTCTCCAATTTTGTCTTCACCAATCTTCTCTATCAAAATGAAACTCCGATTTCATATCTCCCAATGAAACCCATCTTTGTATGCTCCAAACTCCAAAGCATACTAATTGAAGTGAATAGAACAAGAACGAAGCAAATTGAAGGCACTAGAGCAGAGCAATAATGGAGCAGACGAATTAAAGGCACATAAAACTAGTTCAAACAACTAATTTTGGGCAGTAGAGCAAGAACGGAGCAGACGGGCAAGAAAGAAAAAACGAAAAAGAGAAAATCCAAAGCAAGAAAACTAACGAGCAGATCAAGAACGAAAATAGCAAAGATGCAGAGACGATTGAAGAAGACGAGTAGAACAAGAACAACCAGAGATGATTGAAGAAAACGAGAAGACGTAGAGGGTAGACGATTGAAGAAAACGGAAACATACTGGGAGTTTAGGTTTAGCTTCTTTCAGCATGTAATTTTTTTACTTCACCCGGTTCAACCCGATTTTTTAACAGGTTTTTACCGGGTGCCGGGTTTTGGGGTTTTTAGGACCGTTACATAGCCTATTACAAGGGGGTAATGCACAACTAAAGGATGCTATAGCATGTTAACATGATCTATCGGAAGTACGATTTATTACTCAACAGTATGAATTAGGGTTAATACCCTCACCTATCACTTTAAATGAGTGACTTATTTATTCAAGATCTACAACGACGTACTCCATCAAATTGGGCCAAGACGTCCTAACTCACTCCAGTCATAATGGAACCTTCCAAAATTTGGGTCGGACCAAATTACTACAAACCACCTATAGAAATATGTGGCATGCGACTTTAAGAAACCGGATTTAAAGATGAATAATATTTAACTGGATATCTTCCTACCATAGATCGGACACTCGGAGTAATAAACCAAAAATGATTGAACCTTCTCCGTCAAGAAATAAAAAGAGTGGAGGCAGGCAAAAGAAAAAGGGAGGGCCAAATTACTGTCGCAACCCAATAAAATACAGATAAATCAAATTATCTGCAAGAGACATACGCCGCCGTTTCCTCTCTGCATCTCGCTCCTATCTCAATCATCTTCAACGTCCAACTCCAGAGCAGCTGCCCATGACTCTGCAGTAACACAATGGGTGTACTCTGCCTCTCCGACCGCTACCGTGACGCACGGGATCGCCTCTCCGATCGTTGCGTCCGCCTCATCCCCTGCCTTTCCGATCCAGGTTTTGTGAATTGATCGATTCTGCAGCTTGCTGTTGTCACGAATTGAGCTTTGATTGATTGATTGATTGATTTGTTTGTTTTTTCGGTTTTTCAGCTCGGCGACACACGATTACCTTGAAAATATCGCTGGTGATGCTGCATGTAGGAATTGCTGGCACTTTGTTTTTGCTGGATGCTGATTTGATCCGGAAGTTTGAAAGAGAGCCGTGGTAATGTGCTTGAATCTGATTTGTTCTTAGTTCTGCTGCGAGTAGTTGATATTCTGTGAGATTATTAGGATTGGCAGTGACTGACTTTGATTTTTGATATGATGTAGTACTGGATTTTTGGATGATTCGTGAACAGGAGATTGGAATTGATAGCATTGCCTAGTTATTTAGTTATTTTTGGTGGTTTTGCTAGTTCGTGTGAGTTTGATGTTTGATTGATGAGTGGTGGTGTGTTGTTAAGTTACCTTCAGGTTAGCTGTGCATTTTTCAGTGCTTAGGCTGAAGGCTTTTATTTGAAACAATGATCACCAAAGGTTTATGTTTACCTGAAAAACTCTCCACAGGCTTCTGTAAGAGTGGCTTTTGTGTTATTGATTATTAGGCAGTAGAGGACTAAGGAAATAGCTGAACGTGTATGTATTTTGAGATCAAAGTATTAAACACATGTTGGGATGTTTACATAAACACTTAGGGTAGCTTTTATGGATAATCTTTCATAACTCGTAAGACTATGATTGAGCAGAACTTGATTAGTTGCCAAATTTGATTTGAAAGGGATTTTATGTCTCCTGAGAATGATTGAAACATGGAGAACTCTGTAACAAAGAAATGTTTGGTTGACTCAGTCCCTAACCTGTAACCGCTCCATTTTTAATTGTCCGCTGCATGGGTTACCGCTTTCTTAATGATAGAGCTAAGGGTAAAAGTAGCATGAAGAAGATGAGTTTTGGTGAAGCTAATCACCTATTGTTTTCTGTTGTTTAACTGAAAAAGATAGAAATTATGCCTCAACAAAGGATCTAAATTTCGTGCCTCGAGAACCATTACAATTTTATTGGAAAAAACATAAACAACAATATCCCCAAGTTGTTACCTGGGGTACCCAAACCACTCGACTCCAAGCTCTCCGCGAAAATAAAGTACCGTTAGGTGCTTATATAGCACTAACTCCAACTTAACCTATGACTCAGGAGAGTGACATAATTAGATACTATGATATTTTTCCTTTGAGGACTAGTATTACTGAACAAGCCTAAATATATCCTAACAAGACTCAAGTATCCATTCCAAATACGTAGCACTTTCTATCTCTACCGGTTTTGTTCTTGTGCTTTCCTAACAAGTTTAATTATCCTCCGAGTATGTCGCAATCTCTCTCTCTCTTGCGTTTTGTTCCTTTTGCTTTCTTATACTGATTCTTCTGAACATGAATGCATTTTCCTTTTCTTATCTTGACCCAACAACACAGGTACGCTGCTGCATATATAGTATTATTCGTGGCTGCACTGGCTCAATATTTTGTGACATCTGGAACATCTCCTGGGTAATAACACGTGATTTTATCAAGAAACTTTTTGTTTTCTTTAAATAGGATAATACAACCTTTCTGCACAAGGTAACACTGCTTTTTTTCTCTCTCCCAAAACTGTAGTTTTGTACTTGACGCCCAAAGAGCTGTTGATGAAAGAGATGCTTTAGCTAGAAGGACAGCATTGGCCTCAAAGTACGCAGGTTCTTTCTGATATGTATTTTTTTTTTTTTTTTTTGGTTAATGACTTAATGTAAAAAGAAGGTGGGCCATATCAAAATCAGAACGTAGTTTCTCATTTCAATACACAATGTAGATGCTATTTGATTGCTTCCTAAGTAAAGATTGACCAAGTAATTGCCATATCTTTGTTTGCGTCTTGTTGCAATGTTCAAGAAAAGCCAACCAGCTTCAAGCAAAAATGACAGCGTGGTTATAACAGTTGTCGGGAGGAACCAGCAGAGAGTACATGCCACTGCTTGGACAAAGCTAGTAATGGATTTGTATCCTCCGGGGGCATCTACCAGGTAATAATATATACCACTAGTTCTTGCTCGGTGAAGTCAGTCAACTTGATTCATGTCGTTGAGATGCAATCCTACTAATGGTTTTGATCTTTCCCCAGTTTAACAAATTATTTAATTATTTTTTTACCGTAACCTAGATTATTCCACGTTTTCTGTCTATCAAAGAGTTATTGGGAACTTTCGATTCTAGAGTTAGGTATGCAATTGAGCCACATGGGCTTGAGATCATTCTTGAAGAAAAAATAATCAGTACAGAAACGTATTTGACTTACTAATTTGATCAAGTATTATTGAACAGTGCACTTTCATATATGCGGTGTTCTGAATTTCTGATTGCTAAATTCATGTTTCATTTGTCAATGACACTCATAAAAAATTGACTTAAGTCTAGACATATTGAAATTAACCGATTCGGGGTACACTTGATACAATGACCCAATTCTAAAGCTGCATATAATCTTAAAAAATTCGAGCTAGGGTTACTGACTTAAGGCTACTGATGGGGTCATTTTCTGCAGCACCTTATTCACTTATGGTGTGTATGTGATTAATTGCACACTCAATCCAGTCATGTACTTCTAACTCATACCCTCATCTTTTTTTTTTTTTTTTTTTTTAATGTCCAGAACTTTCACCTGTGATCAGTGCCATGTTCTTCAGGTACATATTTTCTGTGTTCTTTTAGCTTTACATTTATATCCTGTTCAAGGAATTTCAAATCTTCCTATGCCTTTATGTACTTATGTCCTGCCTCTTCTTGTTAAAAGAATGCTTTCATTCCATATTGACTGGATCAGTAGAAATGTCATACTGACCCCAGTTCATATTGACTGGATCCGCTAAAGCATTAATGATGCTGGTCATGAATTTATGATATCCAACAATTTCCGTACTTATTTTAGAAGTTGGGTGGTTCTTGAACTCCCCGTATGCTAAGCTACAATAGACTAGATTTGCAAAATCTGCATTTATTATAAATATCTGCTTGACTGCTTCGCCCATGGTGAAAATGCAAATTTCTGATTTAAGCAATTACATTTGTTTTGTAGCCTCCTCGAGCAAAGCACTGCCATGATTGTGACATGTGTGTTCTTCAATTTGATCATCATTGTGTTTGGCTTGGGACATGCATAGGACAGGGCAACCATGGTCGTTTTTGGTTAGTGTAAAATCTTTATTGCATTTATTTCCAGCCATTGCTTCATCTGCATCTTCTTTTTAGCTTCATATATTTACAATCTTGAACTCACTGAATTAGTTTATTGAGAAACAAGGCACTGTTGGAATGTTGATATACCAGTTATATACTATTATATGATTGCCGTGATATGCACACATGGATTAAATCCAAAATATGCCCGAGTTGTTAAAATATGCGCGAAACCCACTGAATTGACGAATTAGTACCAAACTCCCGAAGTTATATATAAAGTCAGCACAAAACCCTTGGGCGTTATTGCTAATGTCTCGTGACAGACACACGCGTGGTGTGCGGCTAGGGTTATTCCTATACGTTTTTTCTACTCCAAAATCACACACCTCAAAATAATGACCAAAAAATCTTCTAGATGTTAATGTTAGGTATGCATGATGTAAAGGCGACGTTGCGGATGGACTCGTCAGTACAAGTTTTCTCTACTCCAATATATAAAAAATAACCAGAATTTCAGCTGCTAAGAAAACTAATAATTCGTCATGAGCTAATTCTAACTTTTAAGTGATACTTCATTTTTATGTAATCAATCAACTAGTGTTCAGTGAACATAGCCTCTCCAAGACACCAAGACTGCTAATCAGTATCAAATATTTTAAGGAGGACAGGGATTTAATAATAAAATTTATAAATATAACAAATTAATTAGATCTTTCTAATTAAGTATGTCTTGGATGATCAAGCAGTTCAAGGTTCCCGGTGATACTTATCTATATCAGTAAAGGGGAGTAACATGTGACTTCCTGCTTCTCCAGCTTGGCCTATCATTGACTGTACATACTGTCAGCACTTTGATTGTTATTTTTTTTTGTATTAACCTATATTTTGAAACCCAGACCCGTTCATCAACCTGCTGACCTTATCTGGCGAGGTTCAGCCGAGCCCAACCGGGTTAACTCAGCGGGTCCAACCCAGATGGTGTCATATGATGAAATTATGGTTTCATCACCTAATCAGAAGTTCATTGGTAATTAAAATGCTAATTAAAAAAGTGGGTCAACCTGAGTGAAACTGGGTTTTCCATCGATTTTTGGTGGGTTGTCGTGGGTCAATCCGGTTCCTAGCCTTTCTTTGTTGTTATATTGTTCTGTAAGGTGCTCCGGATACCGGATCTGGGTAACAAAACATAGGTAACTTCAATTTATGTTCCACATCTCTAATGTTTTGAACTTCTCGAGTAAAACTGTACATTTGTTTGTATTCTTTATATTTACTTCGGTGTTTATCTTAATGTAGAATGTTGATTTCACCAATTATTTATGTGTGATATGTTACAACAGGTGGTACATTTTTTTGGAATCAGTTTTGGGTTTATGGACGATCATTTTGTATATTACGTACCTCAAGTCCCATGTAACCAAATCATGGTATGTATCGAGTATTGACCTCTTTAGAGATAACAAAACGAACATGAATTTATAAACACTGCTTCACACATCTTTCTGATTTTGTTTTCGGCTTCTCGTGATGTTTTTTCCAGGTGGGCATATATAATAGTAGTCATGCTCTTGGCTGCCTTGTTAATTTCTCTAATTTTCCTACTGCTGCTGGTCATGTTTCATAGGTATGTTTAGAATTTTCCAGCTGCTGCTCCCGAAGCTTAGTATGTTCTGCTCTATTTTGTCTAACTTCTTTCCGATCATCTAAAGAGCATAAATCGTGAATTGTTGTTTGTGTTTCTTACCATAGTTCTTTCCCCTTCCGGAGAAGTGAACCCTTTGACTATTTTCCTATGCTGCAGCTTCCTTATAATGACTAACCAAACCACCTATGAACTTGTAAGACGAAGGCGCATTGCATATTTGAGGTACTATTTCCTTCCACAGATTTCGTTATATTCACTTTAGTGGTTTCTATCCTTCTTCTCCCTCTCTGAGACTTAGATACAAGTGTTTGCAAGTTAGAATTATTTAACTTTATGTAGTATGGAACTGTGTCTCTTTATACATGCAGAGTTGTTTAACAATTTTAGTGGTTGCTATTTGGCTTGTTAAATGCTTTTGTGTGACTATTGCGATACATACCATACTCTCTTATTAACTGGTGCAACATGTGAGAGAGTCTGCTATCTCTATCTCGTCAACTTTTTAAGCTTTATTAGTTGAAGCTGACAAGGGCTTTACTGCTTTGCATTCTCGTGTTGATTGGATTCCTGTGAACCTATGTGGTGCGTCCGTCATATGACCTTGATGACTGATGAGTCTAAACTGGCGCCTTCTTTATGAAGTCTCCATTGCTTCATGCATTGTTCTTACCAGTTCAAACATCATGTTTAGAATATTTTTTCAAGATCCAGTTTCTTATGTCCATTTTACATGCCTTACTTATCATTTTAGTTTTTCATTGTTCTCTTATGCCTTCAGATGCCCGCTTTACTAGAAAAAAAAAAGCCCTCTTACTATTGTTTTCTTATTTTATCAATAAGAATGATCCACTCAAGTTTGAACATTGTCATTACCAATTCATCTCGTGTGTGTGGCAATTTGTAACAGAACTGAAGCTGAGATTGTTTTAGGAACAAGTGAGCTGTACAGTTTGATTGACATAATCTAAAATCAAAGCAGATTATTGGTTATGGCCAACTCTATGAAAAAAAAATAATGGAAAAAAGGATTTGTACTGAAAATTTGATAATTCAGTGCGGTTGCTACAGCCAACTTTCTTGGGGCGTTTCATGCCCAGTACTGTGGTGGATTTTCAGTTATGCAATTTGTCGTCTATAAATTTGAAGGCATTTTAAAAAAGCTCATATATTTTGTTTTATCAATGAGATGTAAAGTCTTGGTTATGCCACACTTTCATGGCTCTGGTGAAGAAACGTGACCTAACATTAGCAGTATCTTTGTCTGTTAATATCGTCTTTCTCTTATAATTAGGTTTTAGCTTGCTTACATTTGAATGGGTTTTGCAGGGGAATTCCAGAGAGAGTGTTTCCATTTAGCAATGGAGTTTGCAGGAACTTGCGCTTGTTCTGTTGCCCCGGAACCAGCAGGTTGGAAGCATTACCAACATCCGCAGAAATAGAGAGAAAATCAACGCCTTACACATGTATGGATGTTCTATCTTGTCGTTGCTGCTGCTAATGTTGCGAGCTTTGTTGTCCAGTATATTTTATAGTAATCCCGGCTATCGGAATCTGTTGGAGTCTGCCATTCCATGTAAGTGATCAACAACAATATTCATGCTGTAAAATTAGAGTTCATGTTGTAAAATTAGAGTAGACGCACTGCCCGCATTTTCCTTCAGCATGTTGGAGCAGTTTAGAAAAATTTCTTCATGTTGAAGTCCAACATATCGAATTGTAATTTCTTCCTTGCTCAGTTACAAGAACACAATTGCTTATTCGTCTTTGCTCAGTTAACAAGCCAAATATCATCAGTAGCCAAAATATCTCAGTTTACATTAAGAATTATGCTTAAGATGTCAAGTATCTAAAGAATCCGAGTGGAAACCTTATGGCAAAAGAATTGAATACGATCTTTATATATATGGAAAACAGGACAAAAGTATGCCTCGAATAGGCTACATATATATATATATACCCAAGCAAAAATTATATGAATGTAAGCCACAAGGCGGAAAAGGCATTCAATTTGTTCTTAGGTGCGTGGCTTCTGATGTTTAAGAGCTTCGAATCGAGCTGCAAGAGTTTCATAGTCTGGTAATTTGGGATGAATGCGCTGCTGAGCAGGCACACCAGGAGCTGGACGATCCGGTGGTCCATTAGTTCCAGTAGAGGGCATGTCCAACTCCTCTTCATCTTCACAATCAGATTCATCAAATTTAATAGTATCTGATACTGCAGGTGGACCATTGTAGCTATGTCTTCTATTCATACTCCTCGAGTCCATGTGTACATTGTTGGGTGGTGGTGTTTCCATCTCGATTTCTTCATCAGTGTCCGATTCATCAAGCCTGACATGGGCTGATCTAGGACAATTATAGCTCTGTCTTCTGTACACCTTACGATTCTGCTCATCATCTTGTACTTTGGAACCATAGTACTCATATTTATTTGTCTTCCCTGTCCTTTCACTTTCCGATTGCTGACTAGAAGCCTGAGAGTTATAGTACTCATATTTATTTGTCTTCCTTGTCCTTTCACTTTCCGATTGCTGACTTGAAGCCTGAGAGTTCGCCAAACTGCTGGGAGTAAACTTAAAGTTCCTCAAGTTAGCATCATTCATGCTCCTGTGAGAAGCAGAGGTCTGATGGTCCTTGTTGGCAAGGAGGACAGCTGCTTCAGCAGCAGCGAGTGCTTTCTCGGCAGCCAGTCCAGCAGCTGCTGCCAGGTCCTGAGCGTTCATGATATTTTCCTTTCCACTGTTGAAGTGTAGGGAAAAATGAGAAAAAACTGGCTAGTATTGGTAAAGATTAAATGTAATAGTCAACATGACATCATATAGCAAAATATGAGTTCTAATTATACTTACTCTTCTACTTCTGTTGAGTTATTCGGCTCTGAAGATTGCCTTGAAGCTGGTTTCAAAGGCATACTCGCAGCACTAACAAAGTTCAAAGGTCCATCCTAACGAAAACACAGAGGTAGAAGAACAGGACTCAGATAACAGCCGGTGGTTAAATGGATTCCGTATAGTTTTTTATTAGGTAAAATATATCTGTGTTTAAAAAAATCAGCATTGCTACTTCGTCCAAATTAAAAAAAAAAAAAAAAAAAAGTCATTCATTTTCATTCGCTTGGTGGAAATACAAAAAGAAAAGGTTTCTGGAGATATACTGGTGGAGGATCTCATGCAGAAAAAAAGACGGATAATGCAAGTTAATTATAATGCTCAGATCACAGATATCCTACTCGGGATTGAATATGTGCTTGGTTGCATGTGTGAGTGAGAAAGAGATGCATACAATGCGCTCTTCAGGAGGTTTAAGTAACTCCTGCTCTGATTCAGCCATGTCCCATTTAACCTGGTACTCCTTCGCTATCTCCTTCAATACTTTCAGTTTAATTTCACCAGGCGGGCTCTTAACAGAGAGCTTCTCAATAAGCTGCAACAAGAAATCCATGAATCATATGTAACAATCAATTGAACAAAAAATTATAGTTAAAACAATAATCAAATCCCCTTCAATATATAGCTCACAAATGAATCAGGGGAAAACATAAGATTTATATATAACAATATCTCATTCGGCGAAGGCGACTAAGTAAAAGGAGAGGTTACCAGACGATTCACACCAGCATTGGGTCGTAGGTCCGTAGCTGCAGAAACGAAATCCTTCCCATATTTCTTTTGGAAAACATCTCGGATAGACAATAACTCAGGGATCTCTGAGCATCTCGGACCTGCAAATAGCAAACTCGAGATCCCTTCTCTCAGGTCCGCTGGGCACTCTCTGCGAAAAGGTAAAACAAGAAAAACAAACAACTTTCAGTTTACGATACACAACATTGCAAGGAGGTCAGGTGAGGTTATAAGATTGTAGCAGCACCTTTGCTTAGCAATGATGGAAAGCCTTGACACCACAAGCTCACAAAACAGCTCAATCAACTCATTTGCTGCCATTATGTTCTGTTCTCTTATGACATGCTCAACCTATAAACCATAAAACGCGTTAGACACTACCGAGAACAGCACTACAACTCCTTTACACCAGAGTAATCCATAAAACATTAGTAACTAATGTAGTCACTCAACAATCCATGCTTAAAAAATAAGCAATAAGCCACACCTATGAGACTAATAAACAATACAGATGAATCAAGGAAACTTAAGAGGTAAAATTGACCAATCCCCGTATAGCAGCCCCATCTACAAACTATTTACTCCGGCATAACGTAGTACTAGCCAAACTATAAGGATACTTCACGCCAGGGTACAAGCCAATAAACGATTCGAGGCAGACAGTTCAAGAGAATACAAGAACACTTCAATTGATAAAATTGCTTCCAGAACATAGCAGACAGTTTAAGAATACAAGAGCACTTCAATTCATACAATTGCTTTCAGAGCATATCAGCTCCAACTATGAACTATTTTCTTAGTCATAACATAGTACTACAAGGATACTTCGTGCCCGAATGTACACACCAATAAACGACTCAAGCCGGACAGTTTAAGAATACAAGATCACTTCAATTATAAAATTGCTTTCAGAGCATAGCAGACATTAAAATTCACGAACAGGATACACCATTACAGCAAATTCTCATCAATAAACAAAACCCCATATCAAGTTACATAGTAGCAGTAGCTTGTATCAGCTCAATTACAAAATTTCATTTCCAATTACTTGCTAATATCAATTCTCATTCAACAGTTTAAACACATTTCCCCACATTCCATCATCAGTTAACACATGAAAACATTTTCCAATAAAGACTCTGAATACCGACAATTTACGAAAACTAGACAATCAATGTTGGTTCCAATGTTCGAGGATCGCGTTAATGAAGCAAAGTTGGAGTCTTTACCTGTTTAGAACCTAAAATTCGACATAACAAGGGGGGAAATTGAGTGAGAAGTAGGAAAAAAGGAATACCCGAATGCGAGCAGTGGCATCTTGGCCAGAATCGAGGAGCAAAGCAATGTCACGACGCATCTGCTTGATGACAGCATCTCTCTTGTTCCTGAGGAGTTTGATTCTAGCCACAGCCATTTTGGCCATGGTTTTGCATTTGGAAGAATTGAACCCAGACCGGAAAAGTAACAGACCCATCTTCATCGCCTTCTTCCAGTGCTTGCTGGCTGCTGTTTCGACACCCATTTCGTGCTCCTATTTCTCTCTCTATCTATAGGGAAGAAGATGATGGTGAAGGAGAAGAAAAAAAGAGCGTGATTGGTGTTTTGCAACGGTCGACTATGGAGGATGAAGTAGTAAAGTATTAGCGGAGAAATGTGAGTGACGTGGTGAGATCTGGAGGTGTGAAATGATAGGCCGACTCTTGATCTAACGGCTGATAATATTGTACTCTCTGCCCAAAGTACGTATTGAGAAAATTATTTATGTTATCAATCAAGACGTCTATTGTTAGCAAAAAATATTTTTATATGAAAAATATTTTACCCTTCAGTTTTTTATAAGTGTTACATTTTGATTTCACACAACTTTTAAAGGAAATAAATAAAATAATAAGTAGATGATGAAAAGTAAGAAATAAATTAGAAAAAGTAAGAGAAATAATATATAAAGTATGAAAAAGAGTGATTAAATAATTAAAAGTTTGAGATAATGAATTTTTAAAAAATAAAATATTAAACTTGTAAAAAAACAATCAAAATGGTAAAATGTAACACTTGACCGAGGGAGCATATTGGTTTATTGAAATATATTAGTTCCGATTGATAATTTATGTAACGAGAAGACTTGGTCAATATTTAAGGGAATAATGGTAATTAATTTGGGGAATAGAGCCGTTACTTGTATTATTGGTCATTACTTATCAGGGAAGATAGACAAAACCCACTCACTTCACTCATGGCCATGCTGTTGCTATTACAACTCAAGTATCCAAAGCAAAATAAAATATGTTGTTACCAAAGTGGTCCTCTTTTTGGTCTTTTTCACAACGAAGAAGACGACCTTTTGACCCTTCTTTCAAAAGAAACTTTTACGAGATAGGTGGTGTATGTCAAAGATATTGGATAACATCATAAATATAATTACAATCATTATATATCTAAGCTGAAATATCATGTATATTGAATACATAATGTTTGAAGTTAAAAATTTAATGTTTATAGTATATGATGTTGATCCGTCATCCGGATTGTTTCTCTCTCTTAAAAAAATTCAAATCTTTTAACAAAATGTTTATGTTGACACGATTAGTTAATTTTGCCAGTTATCAATATCCTTATAACCGATCACAACTTTTATGTTAACTTTTTCTTTACAAAATTCTTGTATGACACTACATTATCATCAGTTAAAAGAGCCATCAATCATTCATAAACTAATTAACAACGGACTTCATTGAAAGATAACAAATACTCCATTTTGAAGAAAATCACGACATTCACCTTCAACGCATTCGATTTATGCACATCTTGCATGTAACTACTGCTCCATACCATCCAACGTCCTTAAAACACCTCTTTTTTTTATGTCAAGTTGAGATCCCACGCCTATACAACCTTAACAGTTGCACTTTTCAATCGCATTGATAATACTCCATTCTGATAACTGACACATGGTAGTTAAATTATACAGGTGACAAGAACTTGTGTAGAGATATGCTATAGAACTAGTGTACTACATAACAGAAGCTCATTCACTGGGTATTCCGTATTCCTACGTATACATAGCTGGTAAAAATGTTACAAGTTTGAATAAGTTGGGAACAGATATAAGCTGAAGTCCAGCTTTAAGCTCTTAAACTCCTCCGCCTCGGATTACCTCCCAGGGTTTCGAATGTCTGATTCCAACTTCCACATACTAGTATATAGGAGGGTATGCTTCATAATGGTTAGGTAGCAGATCATGACATTTCTGAGTATCCAGGCATCATTCCAATATACGCTCTCCCAATCTGCATCAATATTCCACCGTGTAGCCTAGCTTCTCGAGTTTGAGGTCTGAAATGGGTATTGCATCTGATCTGGTAGAGCAACATGTACAAGATTACAAAGAGATACAGTGGTGATTTTAGCTTGGCAAGCGCTTAAGTAGCATCTGTTCCTAAAGACCGAACAGCCTGACTCAATTTGTTGTTGAAAATAAGAGAAAACCCATAATAGTTCTGTCCCTCCAAGTAAATTGAAACATTACATACTGTAATAAACAGGTGAACAACAACATTCCACCACATATGAGTAGGAGCAAAAATGAACAGAGTTACCTACTTGAATGTTTTGCATCAGTATCTTCTGCTCTCTTGGACCACACTGAGGACTGGGAATCCGTTTTAATAGCCTAATGAGCTCGTAAGTTCTAAGATCTTCACCACAATAGAGGCACAGCTCTAATGGGGTCAATTCATCCTGAGAAGGAGGCGGTGAAAGGATTATCAAAGAAAATATAATAGGCAAGTACAAAGAATACAAGGTTGACGTAGAGCAATGGCAACAAGCGTGTGCAATGGAAGCCACTTCCCCTGCAGAAAGATTTTCAAATGTCCTCCAATTAGAAACTAACACTGCTTTACATGCCTGTATACTAGAATGACAAAAGGAGAAGATTTAACCAACCCAGCTGCTATTTTTACATGGATAGAAAAAACAGGTATTTCAGCAAGCTACTTGGATAAGTACCAATAGCTGATTAGCTTGTCTCTCGCTTAGTTCATAGGCTACAGTGCCAAAATCACAGCTTAATAATCAATTTGATGCATGACCAATGTTTATGCAGGGCCAACTACTTTATATACAGGTCTGATAGCACCCTCTCTTTTTCTCATTTCTGATATGAAAAATCTGACTGGAGAAGGAAATGCTCAAGAGTTCAATAGGACCTCTTTTTATGACATATAACCAAAGTTGATCTTTCAGTTAGGTAACTTGGGTGCAAAAATGTGTTGCAGCAGTGAGCAGCCACGTGTGTACTGTGTACTTCTCAAGTATGATCGTCAACCACCAAAATGAACATTGAATAAAGTTGAACTGGTAGAAATTACAACCATATAGGACATCTTATTGTCTTTGTTCACAGCATTTGAAGAAAGTCTTTAGCTCTTTGTTTGCAGCCAAAAGGAAATCTCTCCAAGCAAAGAGTACTAACAGAAGTGGCAACTGCGTTTATTTAATTCTAGCATCTTCTCCTCTTTTGTGAATAATTTACGGGGACCTGCCAGGAAACAATTTTTGTTGTGGTACCAGAGTGCGGAAGCTTATAAATTCCACCAACGATATAGAGAAATTAATAAAGACAGTAAAAATGAACACCGAGAATTTTAAGGTGGAAAAACCCTCCGTAAATAGAGGTAAAAAACCACCGGCGAGAGAGCCAAAATTTCCACTGTAATGGTACTGGGGAGTACAAGAAATCCTCAACTACCTGTAAAGAAATCTCTACGGGTTTATAATTGTACCCAAAAGAAAGTAGAGAATACAAGTAAAAATGAAAAATGAGGAATATGGTACAAGTAAAATGAAAAATGAGGAATATGGGAGAAGTGTTTGTGATTGTGTGTGTGTGTAAAATGTATTGAAAATGGGATGATCTTTGAGAGGTAAGAGCATAGCCTATTTATAGGAAAAATTTTTTACTTGATCAATGATCTAAGCACTTAGATCATCAAGTGTTGAAAAATGTGTGATCTTGAAGAAAAATGGTGAGTGCAAAAGTTGGACCAAAAATTGGTCATGAATCAGCATGTTTGATGCATGCATGATGCACCTGCCAACAAATCTCCACCTTGACCAATTTTGGGAAATGCTCTCTTCGCCATGGGAGCCTTGCTCAAGTGTGAATGATGCCAGCTAAGTTCAGGCAATGATCGAACTTCGCTGGTTGAAGGGGCTTGGTCAACATATCCGCAGGATTTTCGTTCGTATGAATCTTCTCAACAGTAAGATCACCTGCATTAACAATATCTCGAATAAAGTGGTACTTTATATCAATGTGCTTGGTCTTTGAATGATACTTGCTATTCCTGGTCAAGTGAACAGCACTTTGACTGTCGCAAAACACAACAAGAATGTCTTGTTGTAAACCAAGTTCGCTTACCAAGCCTCGGAGCCAAATAGCCTCTTTCATACCTTCGGTAGTAGCAATATATTCTGCTTCAGTGGTTGACAATGCCGCAATGGCTTGAAGTGAAGAATACCAACTAATGGTAGAACCACAAAGTGTAAAGAGATAGGCTGAAAGTGACCTTTTCCGATCTAAATCACCATCATAGTCGGCATCAACATAACCAACTACTCCTCGGGGATCAGCTCTTTGGATGTCAAATACCAAACCAATATCAGAAGAACCTTTCAGATAACGAAAGATCCATTTCACGGCTTCCCAATGCTCCTTGCCGGGATTGTGCATGAATCTGCTAACAATGCTAACAGCATAGGCTAGATCTGGCCTTGTGCACACCATGGCATACATGAGACTTCCAACGGCATTAGAGTATGGAATATGCGACATGCGCTTTTTGCATTAAATACATTTTGTGACCTTTATTGGATGATAACTTGAAATGTGCAGCAAGTGGAATACTAACAGGTTTACAATCTTGCATATTGAACCTGTCAAGCATTTTCAAAACATACTTTTCCTGAGATAGAAAAAGCTTTCCTGTTGTCGATCCCTGCTAATGTCCATTCCAAGAATTTTCTTAGCTGGACCTAAGTCTTTCATATCGAACTCACTGCTTAGCTGTAATTTATTGTTGACAAAAGATTTATCACGTGCAGCAATTAACATGTCATCGACATAAAGCAACAAGTAAATGAAAGACCCATCAAACAATTTCTGAAAATAAACACAGTTATCATAACTACTTCTAGAGTAGCCATGTCCAATCATGAACGAGTCAAACCTCTTATACCACTGTCTCGGAGACTGCTTCAATCCATAAAGAGATTTCTTCAAACGGCAAACAAAGTCTTCTTTGCCAGGAACTGTGAATCCCTCAGGCTGGTGGACGTAAATCTCTTCCTCAAGATTTCCTTGTAGAAAATCAGTTTTCACATCTAACTGCTCGAACTCCAAATCATGCAGAACAACTAGAGCAAGCAAGACACGAATAAAGGTATGACGAACGACCGGAGAAAATACCTCATTGAAGTCAATACCTTCCTGCTGATGGAAACCTTTTACAACAAATCTTGCTTTGTATCTTGCATTCTCAACGCCAGGGATGCCTTCCTTTCTCTTATAGATCCATTTGCAATTTATAGCTCGTTTTCCTTCAGGCAGCTTTACCAGATCCCAAGTTTCATTCTTATGCAGACTCTCGACCTCCTCTTGCATCGCAACAATCCATTTAGCTGAATTTGCACAAGAAATAGCCTCAAAACAATTTGTAGGCTCACCATCCTCATCAATCTCTTGTGCAGCAAGCAACGCATAAGCAACATGAGCTGAATTTGCTATGAGTCTTTGAGTCTGCCTCTTTGGTCTATGTTCTGGAAGCTGCTGAGCCATCGTCCAAGGTTCTGGCAAACCTCGTCGTCATGGTCGATGTTGTTGTGGACTCACATATTCAATGGCATCATCGCTTATAGTGGTTTGATCATCAGGAGGTTGAGTAGAGGAATCAGGGACATTTTCCTCGTGACCTTCAAACTCAAACTCCACCTTCTCTCTAGCACTCTCTTCATCATCTGTACTAGTAGAGGAAACAACAGTATCTTTTCCAGAAGATAGCATAGCATTTTCGTTAAAGGTTACATTTCGACTGTAAAATGTTTTACCAATCTCAGGGTTATATAAAAGATAACCTTTAACACCTACACCGTAACCTAAGAAAATGCATTTCTTCGCACGAGGCTCCAATTGTCCCTCGTTTACATGAGAATAAGCAGGACAACCAAATATTCTAAGATTAGAATAATCAACAGGTTTACCTGACCAAACTTCTTCTGGAATGTTGTTGTCAAGTGATCTGTTAGGGGAGCGGTTTATCAAATAACATGATGTCATTGCCGCTTCAGCCCAAAAACCTTTTCCCAAGCCAGAATGAGAGAGCATGCAACGAACTCTCTCCAGAATAGTTCTATTCATTCTTTCTGCAACTCCATTTTGTTGCGGAGTTCCTGGAATTGTGTGGTGCCTAGCAATACCTTCTCTTTTGCAGAAATCATTGAATTCATTTGAACAAAACTCAAGACCATTGTCAGTTCTCAATCTTTTGACATTTTTTACTAGTTTGGTTCTCAATTAAAATTTTCCATTCCTTGAATTTGGAAAAAGCTTCACCTTTGTTTTTGAGAAAATAAATCCAGAGTTTTCTTGAGAAATCATCAATAATGGTCAACATGTAAAAATGTCCTCCTTTGGAAGGTATTTGAGAGGGACCCCAAAGGTCTGAATGAATGTAATCCAAAGTACCTTTAGTACGGTGAATGGCTTTAGAAAAGCTAACCTTTTTCTGCTTACCAAAAATGCAATGTTCGCAGAAATCAACTTTGCCGGTACAATGGTTTCCAAGATGACCTTTCTTGTTGAGGGCGTACATTCCCTTCTCGCTCATGTGGCCCAATCTCATGTGCCACAACCTCGTATTGTCATTGTTGGAAGAGGCAATAGCTACAGAACCTGTAACAGTAGAACCCTGCAAAACATACAATCTACCAGACCGATTTGCCTTTAGCAACACAAGAGAACCTTTTGACACCTTTAAAACTCCACCTTCAGCTGAGTACCTACACCCAAATAACTCAAGGGTGCCTAAAGAAATGAGACTTCTTTTCAAATCGGGGACATGTCTGACACCAGTTAGAGTTTTGACAACTCCATCATGTGTCTTAATTTTGATTGTACCTTTACCGACAACTTTGCATGGAGCATCATTGCCCATCAAGACAAAACCACCATTAACTGGTTCATAGGTGGTAAACCAGTCTCTGTTAGGAGACATATGAAATGTACAACCAGAATTTTCAAAATGAATTTCGGTATCAAACTTTTCTTTGGATAAATGATGGGATTTGACATCATCAAAATATAAGGTATCATAATTACCATATAACATGATTTCCTTAAAATGTCAATATGAGGGTGGTAGTGAGACAATAAGTAGCACGGCTTTATCCTCATCATCAATTTTAACGTCTTGGTTCTCCAAATCAATTACTATGGAATTGAATTCATCTAAATGAGTTTGGATAGGAGTACCTTCAGACATGCGGAGTGAGAAAAGACGTTCCTTCAGGCGGAGCTTGTTTGCTAGACTCTTGGTCATGTAAAGGGACTCCAATTTACCCCATATGCTCGCAGCCGACTTTTCGTTGATGACCTCGCACAACACCTCACGGGACAAACACAATTGAATAATGGACAACGCCTTTTCGTCCATCTCTGCCCATTGCTCCTCCGTAATGCTCTCTGGCCTTTTTAGCTTGCCTTCCAAAACTTTCTTCAGGCTATTTTGGGTGAGAACGGCTTGCATCTGGACACGCCAAATAGCGAAGCTAATTTTACCGTCAAACTTCTCTATATCAAATTTGGTAGACATGGTGAATAGGACCACTCTGGCTCTAATACCAGTTTGTTGTGGTACCAGAGTGCGGAAGCTTATAAATTCCACCAACGATATAGAGAAATTAATAAAGACAGTAAAAATGAACACCGAGAATTTTAAGGTGGAAAAATCCTCCGTAAATAGAGGTAAAAAACCACCGGCGAGAGAGCCAAAATTTCCACTGTAATGGTATTGGGGAGTACAAGAAATCATCAACTACTTGTTAAGAAATCTCTACGGGTTTATAATTGTCCCCAAACGAAAGTAGAGAATACAAGTAAAAATGAAAAATGAGGAATATGAGAGAAGTGTTTGTGATTGTGTGTATGTGTAAAAAAAATGTATTGAAAATGGGATGATCTTTGAGAGGTAAGAGCATAGCCTATTTATAGGCAAATTTTTGTACTTGATCAATGATCTAATTAGATCATCAAGTGTTGATCTAAGCACTTAGATCATTAAGTGTTGAAAAATGTGTGATCTTGAAGAAAAATGGTGAGTGCAAAAGTTGGACCAAAAATTAATCATGAATCAGCATGTTTGATGCATGCATGATGCACCTGCCAACAGTTTCAGAATACAGCGATGGTAAGAATGACTAATGCATAGAGTAAAGGAAATCGCAAGGCAAACAGTCTCATGGTGTTTTATTCAAATACGTGATGCTGATGATATTTCCCGTCAAGTTTGTAGATTATCAATAAACATATCAACTAATAACAAATACATTTATAAATCATATTGATATGATTTATATGCTAACAGAACACAACTTATAAATCATTACAATACATTATCATCAGTTGCAAACCAACACTCGTTTGAAGATAAAAATACTCCATTTCGAAGAATATCACCATATTCTCAAGCCATGTCCCGGTTAACCTGGTACTCGTTCGCTATCTCCTCCAGTACTCTCAGTCTCATTTCTTCAGGCGGGCTCTCAACAGAGAGGTTATTGATAAGCTGCAACAAGAAATCAATGAATCATATGTAACAATCCACTGAACAAACAACGATAGCTAAAACAATACTCAAATCCCCTGCACAGTATTTGCAATATTATATTTTATAAAATCTCATTCAGCGAACGAGACTAAGTAATAGGAGAGGTTACCGGACGATTCACACCAGCTTCGGGGTTTAGGTCCGTAGCTGCAGCAACAAATTTCTTCCCATATTTCTTTTGGAAAACATCCCTGATCGACAATAACTCGGGGATCTCTGAGCATCTCGAACCTGCAAATGTCAAACTCGATATCGCTTCTCTCAGGTCCGCTGGGCACTCTCTGCGAAAAGGTAAACCAAGAAAGACAAACAACTTTCAGTTTACGACTACTGCAAGGAGGTCAAGTGAGGTTATAAGATTTTAGCAGCACCTTTGCTCAGCAATGATGGAAAGCCTTGACACCACAAGCTCACAAAACTGCCCAATCAACTCATTTGCTGCCATTATGTTCTGTTCTCTTATGACATGCTCAACCTATAAACCATAAATCGCGTTAGACACTACATATAGCACCACTACAACTCCTTTACACCAGAGTAATCCATACAACATTAGTAACTAATGTAGTCACACAACAATCCATGCTTGGAAGATAAGCAAGCCATGATACTTATGAGACTAATAAACAATACAGATAAAGCAAGGATACATAAGAGGTAAAATTGACCAAACCCCGTATTATCCAACAATTAGAGTTAGATTAATTATTCAGCCCATAGCACGAGAAGCAGCATGCAAGCTTGTGCTGGATCTGCTACCATGAATTCAATTCAACAACAATTTGGGACAAAGGGGCTGCTTTTCCCCCAAAAAAGGTAACAACTTAATTTCTCCTGAGCTGTCAAATAAGATTTCCTTATAAAACTCTCGGAATTTTTTTTTCTTTTATCTTCTTCTTTTTCCATATCTATAAGATTGAGAACATTCTTGGAAGGAAATTGAAATGACTCGATTCAAATTCGAAATTTGGCCCAAAAACGTTTGGGAGATAAATTCGATTTAATTGAATTCATCCATCATTGATTCTTCACTCTGATGCATCATCTTCGATCAATCAATCAATGAATCTCGTAAATAAACAAACAGAGGAATGAATTCGATTTCAAGAAACAGAGGTAGCGTACGTAAGAATTCAATTTCTTTCTGGTTTATCAAAGAAGATAAAGTATTAAAGATACGGTGTTGTAGAATGACTAAAAAATACGGACAAACATTACACCTATAGCTGAAAACATTACAAGTTTTATTAAGAACATTGGTGATATACATTACATAAGAAATGATATAAAATATTCACTCATAAAACATTATTGATATTGTTTAAAACATTACACATATACTTAAGAACATCAATCCGTCTCTCAGGTCTCTCACTAATACACGTCACTTTCAAGACTTTGTGATCAAATGACTAGTAAATGGCCCGCCGAAAATAGAAGAAACACTAAATTCGAATGGTAGGGAAGTGTAGTGTGATTTTTGTGGACAAAGTGAAAGAAGAAGAAGAAGATGGTAAGGAAGAATAAGTTGTCAAAGAAGAAGATGGCAGGAACAAAGTTGTCATTTCATAATTCGAATTTTTAATTTCCGGAAAAAAAATTCCAGAATTTTTTTTTTCCCTTTTTTTAGTCAACGGTGGTGTTGACCGTCAGTCGACGCCGTTAGTCAACTTTAACGTTAGGGACCAAATCGGGGGGCAGGGACTGATCTGTAATTTCTGAAAGTTGCGGGTACAAAATGTAAAGGGGGTATTATACATGGGTCAAAATGTAATTTGCCCTATTAATTACAGAGGCATAAACAGCCAAATTACAAAGAGTACAACTATGAGCACAGCCCAACCATTCGAAAGCACCAAAGCTGACAGAGCAGAATAACTACTGCTAGGCTCAAAAGCTAACGTACACTAAGAAATTAGAGGTTTGCAACAGACTGCCTAAGTTAAGCAAAATACAGACAAAAGAGGTAAACTTGAGAAGCAACATCAACGACTTCACAAAAGAATGAATTAGGTATCAACTGATAAGTCCAAAACTGCCACAACAAACAACATCGATCTAACCCGAGGCAGACCATCTCTGTAGCAAAAAACCTGAGACAATGGCTCAAAAAACAACTTCAAGCACCCATTAGACGTTAGCAAAAGATAGTTAATTAATAAACCTCAGACAACAGGGATTAAAACTCTGATCATCGATTATGATAAACTGGAAGCTCTTTTAGAAACCAAAAGAAACCATTTAAAGGGTGAAGCAAATCACAGGGCTTACATCTCACAGCAAGTCTTTCATGGGCATAGAGGGTCCTCAAGAGTTTTCAGTACCTCTATCACAGAGGAAAATCACTTCTCCTGTTAAACAGAAGAATAACATGAGAATTGCTGACATTTTCAAAACAAGGAATTTCAGTCCAGAGAGAGCAAAATAAGGGTGTACTTCACCATAGACCTACAAAAAGAAACCTGACGGGAGAGAGAGACAACAAGGTTCTGGACAGTAAACCAAGATAATGAAAATAACAGAGATAGAAGAACAACCCCCTAAATAGAGATGTACAGTACATGTGAGAGACAAAGAAGAAAATGGAGAAAGAGAAGAAAGACTCCAGGAGGAGGAGAGAAAGGGGAGAAAGAAAGAGAAAGACACATCTTTAAGGACAACATCCAGAGGAAGTTGCTAAGTTTGGTACCAAGTGAATGGACCACTTTGCCCTTAATAAATTTTACATTTTGCCCTCATTTGAACAGTTTCTTGTCAAATGCTAAAAAAAATAGTAATTGTTTTTTCATACTAAAAAAATACATTTTATTAACAACATAAACATTTTGATTAATAACATTGATGATTTTGATTACATAGATCCATCTTCAAATAAGTTATTTAAAGACGTTTTATTTACTTTAACCCTGATATTTCTATTTTTGTGAGTTTATAGGATCTCTTTCCATGACATTATGATAATTGTTAATGTTATAAAGTGTACTTGGCACCGCGTCCTATCCTAATTATATCATTGGCCCTCTTATTGAAGTTTTGATTGATCATATGAAAGTAAGTATATGAAAAGACAACCAAATTAAAGTTCATTAAGGAGCAAAATTGTACTAGCTATATTTGCAGATTAAAACAGTTGATAGAGTTTGCTCACGTACAAAAACATATACTAGTAAGAATCTGCCTATAAATAGTAGGTACGAACTAGATCCCTCATCACTCATCAGAAACATATACTGTAGTCTCTAACTATTACATGCAAATGGGTATCTCAACAACATTCATGTGCGTCCTAGCTTTCCTCCTGTTAGCATCATCAGGTTTGAATAATTAATTTTTCTAAATGAATATAACATATATACGCGTACGTACATTTGAATTTCTGGAATTTGATTTCGTCGATTTGATGATTGATGATGATGATGATATGATACCCTGGCTGCAGGAATGGAAACTACAATGGTTGGCAATTGCGTTTCGACGTCGGATAAACCAAAGGCTGAGTGGATAGCTTAATACCCGAACCCGCCATGGGCTGCCAGCACTGAAAAAGAATGCGAAAAGTTCTGTAAGGAAATTTATGGTTCTCGTTGCAAAAACTACCAACTTCGAAAGCTTCGTGGCTCATATGTTTGTCATTGCTACGTCAAATGCGAAGAGCAAGATATTTCTTTTTCAACCTAGCTAGCTAATATGGAATGGCCTTCTTAAATTATCAAAATAAAAAGATCGAGAAACAACCTTCTTGATATATATATTGTATTCATTATAACTTGAATTCTACTAGCTTTCATATGCAAATGTTAAAATAACATGGACTGTTTGTTTCTTTTTACTACTGCAACAAACAAAATACTCATGATTTAGAAAAAGCTATTACGTTTCTTTATTGCGATTATATCGTTTGTGACAATTACTTTCTTAACGATATTAATAAATAAATTATTAAAATTATATAATGAAAATTTAGTAATTAAATTTTTATTATATGATTTTATTAAATTATTTACTATTATCGTTTATGAGTAATTATAATCAAACTAACACAAATTGGCCAAATTCAAATGTAACTTTTTCCAAAATGGAAGAATTAATTACGCTTTCTCAACTTGAGATAGTATTTTCTAAAATATATATAATTCCACCGTAATTTTACCATTTCATACGTCCAACTAGAGGTGACAGTAGGGCCGGTCCGGGTCGGGCTGAAGCGGTCCGGGCCATTTGAGGTTCGGGCTCTTTCGGGCTTGTCTTTTAAGGGGCCGGGTCGGGCTTTAAAAATTATATTTAGGCCCGGCCAAGCCCCTAGCCCAATTATATTTAGGGCCGGGCGGGCTGGTCCCGGGCTCATTAGCGGGCTGTTTCCGGGCCAACATGGATTTTTTTTAAAAAAAAATCTTTTTAATCTCTCTTTTTTATGGTTGAAAATCAGAACTTTTAATTTTTCTTGATATGTAAACTTACAAAAGAAGAATATGTCATGAGAGAGTGATAGATAGAATATAGAATTAGAATGGTGTGGAAAATTAAGTGAAAAATACCTATAAATAGGTGAATTAGACTCTCTAGAAATAGTTGTTCAACTGCCGAGAGCTCAAGATCGAGAATGGATGATGATGATGTGCGGACATGGTAGTGTGTCTGTGTGTGACGGCTATAGGCTAGAGAAATTGGAAGAAAATGAATTAACCTAAACCCTAAACTGTTATGGAAATGATAATTGATTAATATTACAAGTTTGCAATAAGTAATGGTCCTAATGGACCACCGATCATGGACATTATGTATTAATTAATGGACTGTACTGGCCCAAGTACAATATGCAATGGACAATCTATATAAAAGTGTAGCCCACTTTAATAAATTTTGATTTTGGATGATTAATATACTACTTTATACGCGACGGGCTTTTTTCTGTCCGGGCCATGGAATATGTGCCCCTAAAGCCCTAATGAAATATTCGGTCGGGGCCGGTCTCAGGCCTATCTTAACGGGCCGGTCTGGGCCGGCCTTTTTTACGGGCCGGGCCTGCCTGTATAGAATCTCCATCTATGAACTATGTAGTCCGACATAACTAAGAATTTACTATAAGGATACTTCGCGCCAGAATGTACAAGCCAATAAACGATTCGAGGCGAACAAATTAAGAATGCAAGATCACTTCAATTGATAAAATTGCTGTCAAAGCATAGGGGAGAGAGAGAGAGAGAGACTTCACAAACATGATACATCATTTGCAGCACATTCTCATCAATAAACAATAACAACACATCAAGTTGCATGGTTTACGTCAGTTCCATTACAAAATTCCATTTCCAATTACTTGCTAATATCAATTTCATTACAAGACGCAATTTGCATTATACAATTTGAACACATTTGATCATCATTTAACACATCAAAACATTCTCCAATAAAGACTCTGATTACGACAACTTACGAAACTACACAATCGAAAAATTGTTAGTTCCAACTATAGAGGATTGCGTTAATGAAGTAAAGTTGGAGAGTCTTCTTTACCAATTTAAGGACCTAAAAAATGACATAAAAAGGTGGGAAAATAGTAGTACCTGAATGCGAGCAGTGTCATCTTGGCCAGAACGAAGAAGCGAAGCAATGTCACGACACATCCGCCTGATATCAGCATCTCTCTTGTTCCTGAGCACTTGGATTCTGGCCACAGCCATTTTGGCCATGGTTTTGCATTTGGAAGAATTGAACCCAGAACGGAACAGTAACAGACTCATCTTCAACGTCGCCTTCTTCCAGTGCTTGCTGGCGGCTGTCTCTACAGACATTTCGTGTTCCTCTTTCTCTCTCTATCTGTAGGAAGAGGATGAAGAAATTGGTGTTGTCCAATGGTCGATTATGGAGCTAGCACAGTGATTGATTTATAGAGAGGATGAGCAATTTTTAACAAAATGCGAACGTTCGTTCTACATTGGAATGTTGGTACATTTTTATTTTTATGGTAAACGGTATCACAAGACCTACATATTTACGTTATCTTATTTTCAGTTATTTAACCTCTGCTTTCTTCTCGTCTGAACTGACCTAAATAGAATTAAACTTAATTGAATTTATTTGTAATATAAAAAACCAACTAAGCAGAACTGAAATAAAATTAATGAATTTACAGATGAAGATAACAAATCATAAATCAAAACCTATATTATCTTGCAAGGATTATTGTTGTTTGTAGATATTGAATTAGATGTTCACGGAACACAACATTGTTCTGAATTTGAACACAATATTTTTACTATTTACCCCTAATAAAATAAATTCTTAATTTTAATTATTTTAAACAAGAGTTGATATAGTTTTTTAATTCCATATACATATTTGAAGTGCAGTTATTGAGAAAGAACTAAATAATTGAAAATATATATATTTAAAAAACGATAGATAAAAGGGAGAAGATTACAACAACGAAATTCGAACCTCGCACTTTACGCTTAAAGAGTAACACATTTACGCACCATATTGAAATTGAATAAGTAATATGAAATCATGAGATTTGAATTTCATTGAAAGTTGTGTAAATAAATTCGCTTATTATATTACTTTAATCTAGTTGATAAACTGGTTGATTTGTTAAATATTAATACTGTATAAAATAGATCAGTTTTTTATATTTCGAATAAGTTATTTGAACAACTTATCAAACCAGTCAGCTTATAAGCTACCACTTAGTCATTCACGTAGCATGTTCATTTCGAAAATGAGTTGGGGCTAAACTTTGTCTAGCACTAGCTTATCTGCCAGCCTTATCAGCTAGATAGACTTATTCTTTAAATAAGCAGGTTATGTGAATGCTTAATTAGCTGATAAGCTTACTCTTTTAATAAACTAATTGAACAAGTTTATAAAATTAACTAGCTTATAAATCATTCATGTTTGTTCACGTAACAAATTTATTTTGAAAATAAGTTCATTAAATTAATAATTTAATTTATAATTTATAACTTGTTTTAGCAACTTATGACCTACTATTGAACCCAGATGGAGGGTGGGCCCCACGCCAATAATTCTTTTGTTCTGTAAATAAGTTGATTGAGTGGTTGACCACAAAATGGCGACCACTATGTTGTAGGGAGTTCCTATTTGCTAATATATAATTAATACTACTACATTTTCATATATTATACTTTTATGAAAAAATTACATCAAAATTAATCTTTTCTCATATCAAGACATTAATTACTTTTAGAACTCTTTTTCTAACACATAATAATTCTATAAAGAAAAGAAAATTACCTATTATTATCGTTTTTGCTTTGACAATATAATAAGCATTTCGTAATATTCAAATAGAGATCAAATTCCTCATTTGAAAATCACTCTTTAATTGAATAGGCCAAATTTGTATGATACTAATATAATTTGAGTTTCACTAGTACAATAGTACTTCCACGCCCCATGCGTGTTTCACTTACCTTTTATTGTTGTTCGGTTTATAGTCTCATTTAAAAAATAGTAAAAAAGTAAACTCCGCTAAGTCTATGTTCTCTTAATCTGAAAAATCATTAATATTAGTTCAGTTCGGTTATGCTTAGTTGTTTTTATACTGCAAATAAATTCAGTTCAGTTCAGTTTAGTTTTGTTCTATTCAGACGATGAGAACCGAGCCTAAGACACTAACCACTACCCTTCTTACTTTATTATCTTTATCTCTCATATTTTTTCATCATTTATAATTTCTCTCTCCTATATCTCATATTTTATTCATTATGTATCATTTATCTCTATTACAATAAACAATAAACTATTAACTTTCTTAAGAGTGTAAAAAAGAAGTGAGACACATTTCAAGATACGGAGTAAGTAGTATTTAGTTGGGCAATCCCTACGTGCTAGGGTGTATCACTCTATGATCTGCATTTAAGTAAAAAAATATACAGTTCAATAGAGTTGGAGAATGTATGATAAATTCAAAACACTAAAAAAAATTAGTTGTAATATTAAAGTCATGCCATGTTTTTGCTATTACAGGTTACTATATCCAAAGAAAAATAAAATAGGATGTTGTTACCAAAGTGTCCCTTCTCTTTTTGGCCTTTCTGACAGAGACAGAGAACCTTTTGACCTGATTTGTTAACAAAGTGTGTCCTTTGCGCGAGATGATTAGTCAAGTTAATTGCATCTAAGTCACCAAACTAATTTGAAAGTCTAATTTTGGTTGATGAACACCAATAAAATGAGTGATCTTATGAGTTCGCCTGGTTAATAAATGCCAAGTGGAATATGGATCATATATGTTTGAGCTATACCATATTCCCTTTCTGACTTAGAATTTTATGGGATACCTTATATATTTTAAAATTTGTATTTAAGTATTTATAGGCTGATCGTATTTTCTTGTCGTCAAGGCAATTTCATATAGACCGTTAGATAAAAAAAACAATCGTATATTATAATCATTTACTTGTTCTCAGGTAGGAACTGCGTGACCGTAGAATATGCCTACTTAATCCGAATACAGATTAACATATGTTAAAAATATGGACGAACGTAAATATTGTTATCAAAATTATACAGACGAACTTAAGTTCTAAGTAATAATCTGGATATTTTTTGGGTATTCCTACTAAAATTATACAGACGACGAAATCTAGAGCATAGAAATGCTGCTCATGCACTGGGTATTCCTACGTATACATTGTCGAAATGTTACAGGTAAAATCTTGAATAAGCTGAAGGCTAGCTCTTTAAGCTTTTAACCTCAGCCTCAGATTACCTCGCAAGGTTTTCGAATGTCTAATTCCAAATTCCACCTACATAGGAGGATGGAGTGATTAGATTTACATGCCAATTACACGAACCCTAGGAAGCAGACCCTGGCATTTCGAGTATTCAGATGTCACTCCCAAGTCCCAATGTACGCTCTCCCAGTCTGCACCGATATTCCACCATCTAGGCTAGTTTCTCATGTTTGGGGTTTGAAATGAGTATTGCATCTGATCTGGTAGAGCAAGATGAACACGGTTACAAAGAGAGAGTGATTTTGGCTTGGCAGCCGCTAAATTTCTTTGATGTTACTTAGAAAGGCAACGAAGCATGAAATGCACCTCCGATCTCAATAGGAGAAAGGAGTAGCCATTCCATTTCAATGACGGAATCATTCTAAAGTGGTAATCAGCTTAAGACCGAAATGCAATACTCAATTTGTTGATCAAAATAACATAAATTCGAAACAATAATTACTGTAATAAACTTGGTGTGTAACAACATTACACCACATACGAGCAGGAGTAAGAATGAACGAAGTTACCTACTTGAATGCTTTGAATCAGTATCTTCTGCTTTCTTGGACCACTGAGGACTGGGAATCCGTTTTAATAGCCTAATGAGCTCGTAAGTTCTAAGATCTTCGCCAGAATAGAGGCACAGCTCTAATGGGGTCAATCCTTCCTGAGAAGGAGGTAACGAAAGGATTATCAAATAAGATAAGCACAAAGAATGCAAGGTTAACGTAGAGGGTTTACAAATTGAAGACCAAAATATTTGCAAATTTGGAAACATTTACCTGGTTCTTCAGGGTTTTATCAGCCCCCTTTATCAGCAAAAGCCTCACTATATCTGTTCTACGAGATTGCACTGCCAGATGAAGTGGTGTCCACCCATCCTGAGAAATAGACATGAGGCCAAGTCAATAACAGGAGGTAAAATGGTGAAAAGAAATGGCTGCGGAATAAAGGTAAGTAATGCTTACATTGTCCTGAAGGTTTATATCCACATTGTACAACAATAAAATCTTTATCATCTGACTGGAAGAGGAGAAAACTGCATAATGCAACAATGTCGCCCCTCCCTGACAATCAGTAGAAGATTTTTAGATATGAAGTGAAATCCATGATGGCAAACCAAAGATATACCAGCTGCACAGTGAATTTGCATATGAAAAATGCTGATCTGCAGAATAAGATTTCACTTACTTCATCACGGACAAAGGGATTTGCTGATTCTCTCAAAAGATAGTTAAATATAGCCTGCTTTTTGCCAAGTATTGCTCTGTGAACTGCAGTCAGTCCGTCCTATTAAAATATTCGCAATAGCATAAGGTGGAATTCAATTCACATGTACGGTGAAATAACTCGTACAAATTCCACCAGTGCATGGCAAAAGTGTATGCGGAGAATATACAATAGTTTCAGCGGACCAATTACCTTATCAGGAGCATTAATATCATGGTTGTGCTTTAGCAAAGAATTCACAAGGAAGAATTCTCCAGTGGCAACAAGTGTATGCAATGGATGCCACTTCCCCTGCAGAAAGATTTTCAAAAAACCTCCAATTAGAAAACTGCTACGATTTTTAAAAGAACGAGGAAAACAAAAGAGCCCTTGGAAACAGGTAGCTCACATAGGGTTCATGAAATGGCTAGATACCCAATAATACAAGTATCACAAAACTACACTGCTTTACATGCCTGTATACTAGAATGACAAAACGAAAAGATTTAACCAACCCAGCTGCTACTTTTACATGGATGGAAAAACAGATATTTCACCAAGCTACTTGAATTTTGTTGACAATTTATTAACTTATCTCTTGCTTAGTTCATAGTTTATAGTAATTATGTTGCAGCAGTGAGAAACCACGTGTGTACTTCTCAAGTATGATTGTCGACCACCAAAATGAACATTGAATAAAGTTGAAGTAATAGAATTTACAACAATGATGGACACTCTTACTGTCTTTGTTCACAGCACTAATAGAAAGTCTTTAGAAACAAAATCTCTTTGTTTGCAGCCAAAAAGAAATCACTTCAAGCAAAGAGTACTAACCGAGGTGGCTACTGCCAAATCAGGAACGCGTTTATTTAATAACATCTTCTCCTCTTTTGTGAATAATTTCTGGGGACCTGCCAGGAAACAGTTTCAGAATACGGCAATGGCAAGAATGACTAATGCATAGAGTAAGGAAATCACAATAAACCCAGGCAATCAATATTGCACAGAACCTAGCACCCTACTCTAAAGTCTAATCTTCCATGTACTCAGTATGCTGAAGTTTCACTGCATGAGTCATCTTTTGGCAAATGCTAATTATTAGCTTAGTGAGCCAGGCATGATATCAGGAACATCAAAAGATCTTCACAAGTCTCACGTCCATTCCTGCTTTTAATCAATATCCTACGAGTTCTATTGTTCTATGTGGATAATAAACCAAAATTTTAATCATGCAGTTCCCGACCAGGATAATTCCATCATTCTGTTGTGCCAAAATTCAGAACTAAAGATTTAAGTCAGGCTACAAAACAGATATATTTAACTTCATAGTACTCAGAAACAACATTATTAGCCTAATGCATGTACATATAATAAGCACTCACACAATGCAGAAAAGCAATAAGTCTTATATAAATCAAACATAGCACTTTCAACTAGAACATTATCTACCATGTCGGAATAGTTAGCACATTATCTACCACAACTAGATAAAAATGTCAATTGTGTATGATTATTGATTAGATTCAATTGCTCAAACTAAATGTGATTTCCCAATAATCAGAACCTAAAGACGAATAATAAGAACATATATTCCTGAAACTAACGAGATTAGTCCGATAAAACAATCCCAACAAAGGTCATAAAAATTATACCTTTCTTATCACCCTTCGCCTCAGGATCATACCTCCCACTGTTAAACAGCTCAGATACATCCTCCAGACCCACCCCATACACCGCCAACCTCGGATTCCTACCTGCAACTCTACCTCTAACCACCTCTTCTCCCCTCTCCTCATCCTTCTCATCTTCCTCAAAACTCTTAATTTCCACCACCGGCGGCTTATCGAGCACAACGGGATTCAACTGCTGAAGCTTCTCATTCTTAAACCTCTCATACTCCTCAGAATCAATCGGTAACAGCCCTTTCCTCCTCCTCTCCACATTCTTACCATACTCAAGCTCCTTGGAGAGCTTCCGGCGCTCTTTCTTCGTGATATTCAGCTCCGTACGCACACCGGCCCATTTATCCGGAATCAAATTCTCCGGCGTAGGAGCAGATACCAAAGGTGCAGTCTTTTTCTTTCTAGTTGGATTGGTACTCACTTGGGGAGGTGGTTTGGGGTCGTTTTGGAGAAAAGGGTCGTCGAAAATGCCTTCTTCGAAGACTAAGCAGTCTCCAATTGCGAGTTCTTCTTCTTCTTCTTCTTCCTCTTGGTATTCTTGTGAAGGGAAATTGGCGTGGGGTTTGAAGGAGGCGAAACGGAGAGGGTGAGGAGTGGATATGGGGAAATGGAGGAGATAAGAAGAAGAGAGTTTTGGGGATTGGATACGGTAATTTCTTGGAATTGTTGAAGAAGCTAGAGATGATGCAGAAGCTAATGGTGATGATAACATCTTCTTCTTCAGCTTCTCATCTCAACATAATATCCATGGTTTTTGCTGGGTTTATGTTGTACCAGTTCGACCCGAGTTCGAGCCGGAAACACTGCACTCTCGCTCTGAGACAATTCTTTCCGCGCTTATCCGACTAATTCGACAAAGTAATTCGGATTTTTCTATTTTGTTTTTCTCTATTGTAGTTTTCGAACTTCAAATCCTACTCAAGTGTAGTAAACGTTCTAAGCGAACCAATAATAATTTTGTCAATATTCAAGTGTAGGAATTTTGGTATCAAGTTCGAACATGAACAAGAGTTATGCATTGAGCATCCTTACTGTGTTGAGTAGATTGGACTCTTGTGAATGGCAGGTCTACTACCTTTGATGGAAAGTAAAATGGTATAAGCCATGGCTTAGGTTGATCAGCGAATAAGGCTCTGTTCTTTTCAACTGAAATTTACTGAACTGAACTGTAGTATAAAATATAATTAAGCAGAACTAAACTGAATGGAACTGAACTAACTGAATGAGTTTTCAGTTGAAGATAACAGAGCCTAAGCCTATAAAAGCAACTGTTTATTCATTAAGTTGAATCATCCTAGAGTATAAGCAGTCTAGCCTTTTAACTATAGTAAAGATCAAACCTTTTTATTATATAAAAAAGTCTGGTTTTCATGTCAAATGAACCAAAATGCGATTTTTATGGAAATCAAATCGGATCGATTGCCTATATATATACCACACTTAAACTCAAAACCCTCGAAAAAAGAAAAAACACACACCAAACGTGTTTTTTGCGTGTTTTGTGCAAATCTCTCTCCCATCTGCCGTTTTTCTCGTCGGAACTTCATCGTTTCGACCTCGTTTCGACCGAATTTGATCTAACTAGCTTCTATCAACATGAATTGGGTAAAAACCTCTGTTTTTTGCGTGTTTGTTTGTTATTCTGAGTTTTTTGTGTGTTTTGTGCGTTTTTTATGTGTTTTTCATGATTTTGGATTCAGTTTTCATGATTTGTTGTTTAAAACTTTCAGATCTAGTTGCTATAATGTTCAAATCCACAAATCCAGAACAATGAAGAAGCTATCTCGTCGGATCTGAAAATAATTCCCGAAAATATGTTCAGATCTGAACAACAAATTTGTGCGTTCCTTACTATTTTAACAACCATCGTTATGGTTTTTAGCTTTTGTTGCATGTTTCTACGATGTTATAGTTTTAAGATGCATTGTTATAGTTTTAAGATGCATTATTGTAGTTTTACGCATCAATGTTATTGTATTTAACTTGTGTTGCATGTTTCTGCTTGTTATAGTTTGAAACATCAATGTTACTGTTTTTAGCTTGTGTTGCATGTTTCTGCTTGTTATAGTTTTAAGATGGCATTGTTATTTTTTTAAACATCAATGTTACTGTTTTTTGTTTGTGTTGCATGTTTCCACTTTGTTATGGTTTTAAGAGACACTGTCATAGTTTTAAACATCAATATTACCGTTTTAAGCTTGTGTTGCATGTTTCTGGTTTGTTATAATTTTAAGAGGCATTATTATAGTTTTAAGAGACATTGTTATAGTTTTAACAGTTACTGTTGTGGTTTTAAGCATCAATGTTACTGTTTTTAACCCGTGTTGCATGTTCCTGTTTTGTTATAATTTTAAGAGGCATTGATATAGTTTTACGACTCACTATTATTGCTTTAAGCATCAATGTTACTATCTTTAGTTTGTGTTGCATGTTCCTGCTTTGATATAGTTCTAAGAGACGTTATTATAGTTTTAAGATATAGTCACTGACTCACTGTTATGTTCTTTGTTTTTTAGAAACAAACATCTCATTCATTGGAAGCCAATGGTAGTCACTGTTATGGTTTTAAGCATCAATGTTACTGTTTTTAACTTGTGTTGCATGTTCCTGCTTTATTGTTGTTTTAAAGGAATGTGATAGTTTTAATGAGTGTTGTTATGCTTTTAACCTAGTTAGTGAATGTTTTAAGCAGGTGTTGATGATAACTTCGAGTTTGATGATGTCTCTCAAGGTGTCACTACAGTATTGAAACAACAGAGCACTCAATTGAAAATATCGTATCTCAAGCAACAAATCAGTCTCAACTTATTTTGAATCCAGTTCGTGCCAATATAAAAGGCAGGAAGCTGAAGTTCACCAACAAGTTTAATTGAAAAAAAAAAACTATTTCGACATTGCAATGACCATTCAAGTGGCTTATTATAAGCTTGTTCATTGATGTTTTAATGACATCCCTGAAACTTTTAAACTTGTTTAATGGTGGTTTAATGATATTTGTGAATGATTTTATATTGTCACTTAAAACTATAACAACCCATCTTAAAACTATCATGTAGATCCTTAAAACTATCACACCATCTCTTAAAATTAAAAAAAAGAGGTTAAAATTATAATTGAAACATACAACACTAACGCATTAAAACCATCACATCATCTCTTAAAACATTAACAAACTACGTTAAAACTGCAACTGAAACTTTTAATGCTAACAATTTAAAACCATAACATAATCTATTAAAAGCATAACGAAAAATGTGTGTTTCGACGGTTTTTAAGAAACTCGGACGGTCAGACCGCTAAACCCAAAAACCGCAAAAAATAACAAAAAAAAACCTTAACTTTCCTATATTTTAGAAAAATATTACATTTTCCAAGATTTTGGCTTATTTCTATTGTAAAATAAGAGTGTTCTTCATAGTGAGCGATATAAAATAGATAGTGTTGCTAGGTTCAGGGTCGGTTTGGAGTAAAAAAAATTGTGTAGTTGTGGACATTTCTTATATAGTGAAATTTCTTGTCTGGTCCCATATGTTTTTTATCTTGATTTCGAAGTTTCCACGTTAAATCCTTATGTCATTAGTTATTTATAATCACTTTTAATAAAGACCTTGTTGATAGTAATCAATGAAAACCTCAGCTTGTGATGGAGGGAGTTGGGTATATAGTCAGAGAATCCACACACATAAACTTATATTGTCTTGTTGGAGTAAATCATCATCGAACTTATGACAATGTGACATTTGTTCAAATGGTATGCATTCGAACACGAATGACTCTGTTTCGTAACACCTAAAACATTTGACTCTGGTCAATCTTGCTTCCCCAGTTTGATGAATTGCCATCCGTTCTGGCCTTGAGGGTGCCTACATTCATGGTCAATGTCAAACCGGCTTAACAACCTTGAGGCGGTCCGATCCCGATCCAACCTGTTTGGAAATTCGGAACCGACTCATTATACTCGGACCGAGCCGGGTCGACTGAACTCCATTCCGCAATTCGCACAAAGTCGTCTAACTATATAGTACCCCGTTTACATATTAACCAGAGAGAAGATCAAATCAAACAATACTCTTTCTTCTTCAAAATTGCTGTCGTCTTCTCCATCGCGATTTAGGGTTTTCTTCATCTCAGCTCGTAACATGGTGAGCTAACTGCTTCTCTCCTTTATGCATTTCTCTTTTCAGACATGATTCCGACTGGTGAATTATTGATTCACCCAGTCTTCTTCATTTGCTTTGCAGGCTGATTCTCCTCGCGGCAAACGGTAAATTCCTATCCTAAACTCTTGGATTTTTTTCTTTCTCGAATTGGTTCGTTTGTTATGCTGCTGTATTGTTCGATTAGCGTTTCTGTTCCTTTTATTTTGTTTATAATTTTGTTCCAGCATGTTTGGATTAATTCATCTGTCGATATGGAGAGCTCGTATGAATGTTAATTTGCCATTGTCTGTTTTAGTGCAGCTCATAGTTGACTTGTGACCATCGTTAATATCCTTTTTTTGATTTTGGTTTCTTTATCTTTCCTGTGCCCTTCCGGTTGGTTTCCTCTGTGGGTTCGTTTTGCGTCATCTTGTTTAGCAAAGGCGTCTTATGGATTGAGCTGAGGAAACTCACTGTCCAATGCTGTTTGTCAGCTTGTCTGAGGTGACACTAGTCTCTAGTCATGATTTGGACTAAATGACTAGAATGATCATCGCATAGTGGGTTTTCATTTTCAAAGTTGAACTTGGTTATGAGCAGACTGACTGATCCAGTCTGTCTTGATGGAATTGAAAGAGCCTGAATTATCTTACAATGCGTTTAGTTTTGTTTCTCTGGTTGCTCTCAGCATTTCACCAAGTTATGTAGGATATTGAGGTCTGGCTAGTTACGGGTGCATTTGATTTGAAACACAAGTGATGCGTTTTTAGAATCATTCGGCCTTATTTTATAGATGAACTGTGGATGCAACAATTTAGTTTTAGTGTGGCGTAGTCCTGTGCGTTCCTCACCAGTTTTAGATGCAACAATTCAGTTTTAGTTGTTTTTTCACTTCTGTTTCTTTCACACCATGATTTTAGGTATGAGCGGTCTCCTTCGCCATGGGAAGAGAATTCAAGATCAAGGTCAAGATCTCGATCCAGATCATGGTCGAGACCAAGGGCTAGATCGAGGTCTGCATCACCGCCAAGGGGTCGTGAGAGGTCTGTTGTTTAGTGATTTTGTTTTTCTCTTTTCCCCTCTGAGTTCCGACCAGTAACATGTCATTGATGACACACTGTCCTTGATCTTTTATGCAGGGAAGTTACTAATCCAGGCAATACACTCTATGTGACTGGGCTGTCCACAAGGGTTACTGAAAGAGACCTTGAAGATCATTTCTCCAAGGAAGGAAAGGTGTGTTTTATAATATGTTCGGTTGAGTTCATTCTCATTATGCCTACAACTTATTTTAGGTGAAATGTGTTTTTGTTGCTATTAGCATGTGTGGGTACTTGAAGTCCATATATCTTTCTTTTCGATATTTATCCCTTTTCAGTTTCAGCCCTAGTTGAAGCTGTAATCAAATTGCTTTAGGGATTTGTGTCTCCTTCCTTAAAATTGATGTACAATGTTCCCAGTTTACTATATCAAATCCTTTGATAATTGTTGCTTCTTGAATATGCACTTGTTGATTCTCATGGCAGCTTACTTTGATTATTTGGTACTGCTTATATTCATGTATGATTTCCTTTAATTTATAGGTGAAGTCTGTGTTTCTGGTGGTGGAACCAAGGTCTCGTATTTCTCGAGGTTTTGCATTTGTTACCATGGACTCGTTTGAGGATGCCGATCGCTGTATTAAGCACCTTGATCAATCAATTCTTGAAGGCCGGTACATAACTGTTGAAAGGGTAAGCCATCTGCCCGATTGAAGCTGATGCCTGTGGTATTAATTTTGTATCAGGCTGTTTGACCTGGAGGTTTTCTGGTTATATTCAGAAATTGCTTCAGCCATGTTGACAGAAATCAAAGATGATCAGACCAACCATTGCAACAAGCTAAATCAGCTTTTCAATTGCATGTGATCAACTAAATAGCATCTATATTGCCCAACAACTATACAACCTCAGCAAATATTGTCAACTCTCAACTAATCAAGGGCCCAACCATGTTGGCAGAAATCAACCATAGCATCTATGTTGGCAGAAATCAAAGATCATCCGTCCAACCATTGCAACAAGCTAAAAGAGCTTTCAATTGCATCTGATCAACTAAATAGCAACTATATTGCCCAACAAATCATACAACTTCAGCAATACAGTCAACTCTCAACTAATCAAGGATCTTTGTCAACATTGTAATCAGGCTTTTATGGTATCCATACCTGGCTTTGGTTTTCTTGTTGGTTGGTTCCTGCATTTCTAAACTGAATTTACTAAAAAATACCATATGGGTTTCTTTGCTATATTTAGAATTTAGAGTTTTGTCATTATGCAGGCACATTCTTGCTTTAAGAAATTCATTATAATTATTTTCTACTTGCTTCAGCTGTAAATGATGCTTTATTAGTTGCATGAATAAGATAATTTATTTCTCTCCAGTCACGGAGGAAGCGAGCAAGGACCCCCACTCCAGGCCACTATCTCGGGCTCAAAAGCACTCGTGGTGATGGTGAGTTTTCATTGTTTTTACTTGATGATATGCCTTTTTTTGCTTTCGCCCCTCCCCAATTCTTACCCTTAAAACTTGAAATATTACAAATGTACCTGCATTCTGTGGTTTTATTGTATATAGCCCTTCATTATGTACTGGGTGTCGAAATAAAATGTCTCCTTTGGCAAAGCCATAGTTTTGGTCCCCACTACACCTAAAAATTGCCCTTGTACACATACAAATTTTCAACTTTGCTCATATTTTTCATTCAAGTACTGCCCGATTTACAACTTTTACATAGTATTAGTTTAGAATGTTAGTATAGTAGTATTCCATTTTACGTAGAATTCTAGTTTATTATGATCCTAGTTTAGCTAAGTGATCTAGTCTATAACTATTGACTTTAGGGTTACTATTTCAGTTTATTTTTATTGTTTTAACTTTTATTATCAATATGGGTATGGAGAATTCTGTTGTTTTGACTTCTGTCCTCCAAGTACTCTTTCTGCTGCTCCGTTCTCTAGTTCCCCCTCATAGTATTTCGTAAGATACATCCAACATTTATCCATTCTCTTCTAATCTTTCCCTTTTCATCTATTTCTATACCAGTTATCTTTTAATTGGTACCCATTGCTATCAATTTGTATGTGTTAATAATAGCCTTTTAAGGTGCACTCTAATTCTTTGCTTGTGTGGCAGGCTACCGTGGCGGTGATCGTGGTGGTGATCGTGGTAGGTATCGTGGTGGGGGCTCTAGTCGGGATGACTATGGGTACAGGAGATCATCTCCTAGACGGTCCCCTTATAGAGGTGGACGCGATTATTCTCCTAGGCGTTCACCTTCTGGAGGAAGATCCAGAAGGGACAGGTCATATTCCCCAAGGCGTAGTGCGGAGAGGTACTATGGACGTGGTTCTAGGTGAATGCAGTTAGAAATACAGAGGTGGACATGGCTACTAATGTATTCCTCCTGCTCTCTGAAATGGTATTAGAATTATCCATGTGTTTGTAGCTAAAGTTGTTACTGATCTATTGCCTTAACTGGGATTGACAAGATATTCGTGAAGACAGTGCTATTATACTATCAAATGACAGTCGATGTAGTATGACTATTGAATTGTGATTGCTGGCTTATTTTCTATGTTTTGTTATGTTTCTTCAAGTCTTTTTTCTTTTTCCCGTTCTATCACCCTGTGTAATTTGACAATTGATTAGGTCGGTGGAAAACTTTTCTGGGTATTTGTAATACTGTAGTATTTGCTAAATCTGGTAAAATGGTGTCTGATCAGTTGGCTTAGTTCTTGTACATGATTGGGTGGAGAGGGTTTGAGGCTTGTCTTATGTTTTTCATTTAGACACCCTTTGTCTGTGCAATTCTTAGGGGAGGTTATTGAGATGTTCTTGAGTTTGAGTTTATCCCATTCTTGAGATTAGTAGAGCGCTTTCAACCACATTAAAAATAGGAAAGTGGTGATTTGTGTGCTGTTAAGCATGAAGTTTGTAGTACTACTAAATTTATTTTATCAGGTAGGAATTCTTGGTATTTATCTGCATCATACGTGCATGCAAGAGTTTGTTGACATTAGCTTAGTTTTCTTCGTGGTAATGCGTGTGCTGTAGAATAATGATAGTTTTAAAATTATAATCTGACGGGGTAAAATACTGTAAAAATACTGTATGCGGGTCTGTTCCCATTGGCTGGTTATTTTGTCAGTTTCTTATATAATGAGGTTAGTGGAGCTGATATGTCCATATTGTAAGCCTTGACGTACTTATTCGGTCACGTTAAAGATCAGTACACCCTTGAGTAGATCATGAATCATGATCTATGATCTATAGGTGCTTCACGTTAGGACTTCAATAGCATATGAAAGTTATGGCACCTCGAAGGTACAAGCGGAAAGAAAAAAAGAGTTTGTTCATCCCAAATCATAGTTGGCATGTGGGCAATTGGTCTGCATATACATAAAACTTAGCAGGTTAGTTCCGATCGAAGCAAAGGTTGTAGCTTCCTATGCATTATGCAACTAATGGTACGCGAAATTCAGCAACTTAAAAAGCTGCCTTGAATGTACTTGCTACGAGCCTACGACAATATGACCACTGTTAACCCGGGACAAAGCTACCTTTCCACTTGAGCATGTGCACAAACTGCACAGAATCTGCTCAAAGTTCATCTTGAAGGAAATTATCTCAAGAAAATGACTCCGCAACAAGAGTCAGATACAAAATCTAATCTTGGATACAGTTCTCTCCAGGGGTCAGTATCTTGTAGTAATTGCAGTTGGTGGTTTAGACTAGACTGATAACTACTCTGCATCCACCAACAACAGACGGTGATTTACAATATACTTCTTCAAATCCCGACAGTAGAATCTGGAAAGCATAACCTTGACAATCACTTGAATGATTGTATGCTACATGTAATTAATCATGTAATATCATCTCAACTCCTAAAATTCTGAGACCATATTCATCATAGATATGTAGCTGCATCCAGTGAATTTTACAAGCTCAAGTATACATGAAAATCGAAAAAAAGCCCGGAAACATGGTAAGCTGGTAATGCCAGCATTCAAATACAATACAATGTTCTCTAGCGCAACCAAACTAGCCCAGAAATACTCCACATGAAAGAAGCGAACTTCTGAAGATGATCAGCAACATACAGTGACATGACAAAGGACGCAAGGACTATATATAGGCAAGCATTTTCCTCCAAAGAAGCCATAAACTTCTCGAATACTTCATTATTGATATATCGTGCAAAATAACATCGGGATCACTTCAATTCCTGCCATTCTTGTCGGCGAATGTAAACCTAACATGGATAGCTAGCTAAACTATCATCCAAGCGAATTCCACAACTCGTACATCAAAGCATATCACAAAATTCGAAACAATACTACAAAACCAATACTCGAAAACCAATAGAACAGCAATAATACCAGTCCTCAAGCATCATGCCTAGCCTGGAAATCCTTCATGAAGGCAACCAACTTCTCAACACCAGCCAAAGGCATAGCATTGTAAATCGAAGCCCTCATTCCACCAACCGACCGGTGCCCCTTAAGCTGCACCATCTTCTCCTTTGCCGCCTCCTTAATAAACTCCGCCTCCAGCTCCGGTTTCGCCAGAGTAAACGGCACGTTCATCAACGACCTAACACTCTTCTCGACCGGACACTTATAGAACCCCTTGCTTCCATCAATTGCATCATACAGAATCCCAGCCTTCTTCTCATTCTTCTTCTCCACCTCACCAAGCCCACCCTGAGCAATCAAATCCTCGAAAACTAGCCCGCACATATAGATCCCGTAGCACGGCGGCGTATTGTACAACGAATTGTTTTCGGCGTGGATCTTATAGTCCAGCATCACCGGAGTAATCGGCTGAGCATTTCCGATCAAATCGTTCTTAATGATCACAATCGTCACACCAGACGGACCTACATTCTTCTGAGCTCCAGCATAGATCACACCGAATCGACTCACATCCACAGGCTTAGAGCAGAAATTCGACGACATATCAGCTACGAGAATCTCGTTTTCGCTAGCTGGCTTAGGGTAATCCTTAAATTCGACTCCGTGAATCGTCTCATTGGCGCAAATATGCAAATACCTAGCATTCTCCGTCTGTTTCAGATCGGTGAAGCTCGGAATCGCCGTGTACTTGTCCGATTTGCCACTGTGGATGACCTTCGCGTTGCAATACTTGGCCGCTTCCTTATACGCTTTATCTCCCCACGATCCGGTGACGATGAAGTCCACAGTGTCGTCCGGTTTGCACAAATTGAGCGGCAGGGCGGCGAATTGAGTGGTGGCGCCGCCCTGGAGGAAGAGGACGGAGTAATCGGAGGGGATCTGGAGGAGAGTGCGCAGATCTGATTCGGCCTTTTGGATGATCGAGAGGAATTCCTTCCCTCTGTGGCTCATTTCCATCACGGACATGCCTGCGCCGCGCCAGTCGTAGAGCTCCGATTGGGCCTTGAGGAGGACGTTTTCGGGAAGCGTGGCTGGTCCGGCGGCGAAGTTGAAGACGCGGTCGGAGGATGTGGCGGTGGTGGTGGGTGTTTGGAGGGTGGTGGCGCAGGTGATGTTGAGTGGCTTGCGGAGGGTGGTGGTGGAGCGGAAGGTGGCGATTTGGGGGGTGGTGGTGGTGGTGAGGTGGTGGTGGAGAGGGATGGTGGCGGCGGCGGTGGACATTGTCATGGTGGCTAGGTGAGAGAGGAGATCTGATTTGGTGTGTTTTTTTTTGGCTTTACCAACTCTCTGTGTTTTTTTTGTTTGTGGGAAAATGTACAAAAGAAAAGATTATTTATAGACTTAGAGAAGAAATGAAAATTGAGTTGGAGACTTGGAGAAGAAGAAGAATAAGTACACTATACATTTGGAGGAAGTTTTGGAATTCCGTTCATTTATGGGAAACTAACGTGGATGCCCATAGGATTTATGTAAATTGTGAACTAGTACTAATGGCTTATGTTTATTTAGTTTCAATGAGTAACTCTAACTCAACTTCTCGTTGGTCTGGACATAAAATTTAAAATTATGTTTATTTACGATTATGTCCTGTACTAATGGGCTTTAAGAGTCACTAATGAGTCTAAAGCTACAGGCTCGGAGCCATCCAAGTTAAAGGTACCGGGGTCTCGTGAAAAATATCACCGAGCCCTTCGGATTATAGAAAGTGAGATTCTAGGATATGACATCTATGGTGAGGTTGTAGGTCTAAAGTGGGATTTCTTAGTCCGTTATAGTTCAAATCATTAATTCTCCTTAGGTCGACGTTCTATTTGGCTCGGGCCAAGCAGACTATACTTATCCTCAATACATGTTAATGTTAAAAATTTACAAATTTGGTGAGATGTGTAAAGAGTATGATGTGGGAGTGGTTCTCTCGGGTGGAGATGGACGATTATTTTGAAATACAAATTGTTCGCAATTTTTGCAAGGCAAGACCAATTTGATTGGTAATTGGGCGTAAGACTTGATTCAAAGATCAATCCAACTTTAAAAAAATTTACGATGACTTAATAATACTTTTACTTGAAAGAATATACGAATAATGGTATTATTTCAAGACATGATCAACTCTATCTTTGATGGTTTTTGGTTAATACTTTGTACGTCAAAAGAACTTTGTACCATGAATTTTTTTTAAGAGAATGAAAAGAACAACTTTGGTAAGGAGTCTAAAAGTGTAGTTAGTTAATTAGTGGGTGGATGCTTACAAATCTGAGCAATTACACTGAAACTTCACTTGACTAAAGTCATTAAGGTTATCTCAGAGTAAATGGTTTGGTGGGACAATGATACTTTATAGGCCCAAGGGTTGGTGAAGGATATTTACGGTCGGCGGTGCCTAACTAAACAATTTTACTCCCTAGATATTTATAAAATTGTCATTTTACTATTATGCGGTCAACTATTTCCGACTTTGACCATTAATTACTCTCAAACTATTTATATGATTTTATTAAATTATTTACTATTACTGTTTAAGATTAATTTGTGGTGAAAGTCGGCAAGAGTTGATCGGTCAAAGTCAAAATGGAAAGTTTTATAAAAAACTGGGAGTATAATTTTATGTAAAAATGCCATTTATTCTTTAATCGTTACATTATTGTATTTCTTCACTCCCGGGCTGTACGCATTTAATTGTAGTTAGCTTATTAGTGCTAGGTAAGTATACTTTTTAGTCTTCACTTTATAAAATTGATCTTCAACTAAAATTGTAATCCTATAAATTTGTATTACTATTAAAAAGAGTAGGATGAAAAATGTAACACAGTCATCAATAAGAAATGTATCATATTCTCATTTATCAAATATTAATTGAAGAATCAATCTGAAAAAGTTTACAAACACAATCAACCAACAGCCAATTAAAATTAGAAGCCAATGGAATCTGACTTTCTAAAAACTCAAATAAAATGTAATTAATCCCCCAGGCAACACTAGTAGTTGCTGAACCTTATTGTCACTCAAGAAGTAACCATCTATAACCCCACAATTGGCCCCCAAATTAAGTAAACTAGTTCCCCGGATTGTTTTGGACCGGGGAACTGGAACGCACCACTACACGATCGAGATCGAACCACAATTACGTTTTCGACACAATTACAGATGTCACGTTAGTATAAACTGTACATGATCTGCCTCATTGTGGTGTTGTTTGTACGACGAAATGTGCAGCAGGTTCGCATCTTGCAGCATATCCGAACTTGGATGTGTTGTACTTTCTATGAACCCCGGTTAGCTTCCCTGTTGCTGCGTTCTGATGAAATCCAATGACCATTTTCGAGCATTCCCTAAGAAAACACAACACGGGTGAGCCTAACGAAAACATTATATTATATACATTTAACTTTTTAAGGAAATACTATCATTTATGTAACTCACAATAGTTGATCCTCTGAGTAACAGGTATGCCATTCGCACGTCTTAGTCCACTGTCCGACGCCATAGAGTGTGACTTGAGCAGTATATATAGCAGTAGCAGCTAGAAATGATGGTGGATATTTCAACATCTCATACTCCACTAGACAAAGCTCAATCAAGAAAAAGGAGAGTAGCTCCAGCTGTAGTTATAAGTCACAAAAGAAGTTCATGTTAGGCAAAATCACACAAGTAGACATTATATTGAGTAGATATGACCGGTTCGACCGGAACAAACCTTTCGATCGTGTTGAGCAGCCTTGAGGAATCTTTTCAGAAAGACATATGGAGTTGGGAGTGACATATTGAATTGCAAAGTGTTTAGCATCAATTTTTCCTGAGAAAAAAAGGTTTAGTTATAGAAAGGAATCAACTTTATTTTAACACTTTTTTAATGTCAAGTTACATATAAATGCCCATACCATTTCAAGAACTTCTTTTCTGGTATAAGCTTTATCTGAGATAAAGACCAAATCATCCACTACAGGCACAGATACTTCCTCATATTTGCAAGCCAAGAGCATAGCAACCAGACCAACAAGCTGGAGCTTCTTTCTAACTACAGATTGCTTCTCTAAGAACCGATCGATTAAGTTAACGGTTAGAAACAACGTTTCGTCCCTAAGTTCGAATTTATGATGCACCTGTTGATATTGTTTATGGTCAGTAAACATTTATAACACTTAGAAGTCAAAATTTTCACATCTGGTTGTGGACTTTTATGGTAATGAACTTAATTGCTCCTTGTACCTCTATTAGCCAATCAATGAGAATGGCCCTCATTCTTTCATTGATATCTACTTGCTGTACCATGTATCCTGGTGAAACACAGCTTAAATTCTGCACCAAAACAACCAGATTTATCTCAAAGACTCAAAATTGATAAATGAATACATTCAACAAGTAAATTTCAGAACTAAGGTAAACAAGATTCAGAATTATCACCTCCATTTTCTTGTAGAAGGCGTATAATTCGTCGACATACTCAACAACAGAAAGAGGATCCTGAGCATCAGGACCATCAATGTCTAACACAGTCTCCTCAAATATGTCTTCCATTTCAACCTCCTATTAATTCCACATTTATGAACCGAACCAATTAGGACCACAGGTACAGTTCATACCATTCAAAAAACACAAACAAACAAGTTAAGAAGGTAAAAAGCACACACCATATGAATTTTGTCACTCATTTCACATTCTGAATGCTCTAAGGACATAGGTACAGGGTGATCTTTAGGCGCGGCATGATCGTCATCCATATCGGTTAGAGATATGTCTTCCCACACTGTGAACTCACTGGCTGATGAGGTCTTTTGTTTCTTTTCTTCCTATTTTGTATAAACAAACCAATCAATCCTAAAATGCATTCAAATTCTTGAATTCTAGCGCTTCAAGATTTACATTGGATTAAAAAACAAGTGGCCTAATTTAAAAAGAAGAGACAGCAACACCACATACCTCGGGACCAGAATGCCGAGATACCGCCATTTCCGCAGCGTATTTCCTCGTAACCGGCCTATGTCCCAGAGCTGGTCCATTCTTGGAACAAAATCCATTAGTCCTGAGATCCAAGATTTGCCAAAAAAAGTCAATTTACACACCTTCAACCAAATGGAATAGTTCAAAATAAAATATCTGAGTATCTTACTCTTGCAATGAGCGCTTCGATCCACCTACATTCTGGTTAATCACTCCTAAAACCCTCCTATTCTGCCTGATTTCAGCTCCAAATTTCCTTCCACCTTCCAATTTTCACCAAAAAAGACCAATTTTAAAAAAAGATCCAATTTTAAACCCAATTTGAGCTTCAAGAAACTAAAGAAACGAATCCAGCTACCTTGAACAACATTACTGGGTTTAATAATCTGAACATGGTTGCTGTTCTTGCTTCTGTTGTTGTTGTTGTTGTTGTCATCAAAGATAATCATGTTTTCTTGATTCATCATCTTATGAACATAAACTGAACAAACAAACAAAAAACAAAGAAAGAAACAGAGATAGAAACAAAGATAGAAGCCCAAATGAGTATTGAAAGAAAGCTCCTTTGGGTTAAATGGAGCGTGAATGAAGAAGAAGAAGAAGAAGAAGAAGAAGAGGGGTATTGTATTTTATTTTATTTGTCGAGTGGAAAGAAGACAGTAGAGTGTGGTGTTGTTAAATCCATTTTCTTGGTTGTCATAATTTTCAAATCAAACGGCTAGTGAGTGAACCATGGCCGTTGGATCATGGGACTTTTACTGATTGTGGGCTCAACGGTCACCTGGTTTGGCTAAGCTAGCCAGCCACATGGGTTTGGCTGGCCTTGTGAGTGAGGAGACGTTGCTTTCAAAAATTTACTCCCTTTCCTTTTTTATTCTTCTTCACTCCACTCATTCAATCATCTTGCTTCTTCTCTTGATCTTCTTGGTTTTAATTATTGAGACTTTGCACTTTTATGCACCGCTCTTCCCCACTTTTGGCCATTTTCTTTGGCTTCATAGGATAAAGGGCTACATACACACCATGGTATCGGTTTGGATATAATCTCTGTTTAGCATTAGCTCGGTGACTTTATTTTCGAAATAATATGAACGCCTAGCTGATAGCTGATATGCTTATCATAAAAAATAAACTATCTGATTTGATTTTACGTATTATATTTAGCAAATCAGCTAGCTTATTAGCTAATTAATTTGCTAAACACTTTTATAAAAATCAGTTATCTTATCAGCTATCCAATTAGATACAAACTAACTATCACCTACCAGCTAACTAGAGACATTGTCTAAATTAAATTAAATATGTTATAAAACGTCCAGTTAGTTCTGATCAGTTAAATGATTTGATAAACTAACTTACATAGATTAGTATATAAATTGAGTTGAACTAAGTAGATATTAGCTATGAATTTGCTAACCATTTATGTTTGCACAATAAGATAGCTTATCTATTCTCAACATCAACTTTATAAATTGCCAGTTTATCAATAGTTACCCTTAAGCTACTTCATCGATTAAAAAATACATATTTCATTTATATATGTCATAATAAAATATGCTGCATTTCTATTTTTAATAAACTAAACTCATATCACTAACAAATTTGTGGTTACATAATACAATTCCACTTTTATCCCTTCTATTTTTATTTGATACTACTAATTATTATCCTTGTCAAAATTAAATGTGTCAACTGAAATGAAAATGCTGGGTTATATTTTTTTAATGTAATTCTGATTATGGTTAGTCAAGGGTATCTGACTAGTTGATGAGTGCCTTATACTCTTATAGTGTTCTACGGATTAAATATGGATTGGTATACGACACTTAATGCGTGAGGTAAGAAATTGTAGTAAGACAAATGCATTGCCCTACTTAACTTTTATGTTTTCTTTGTGATAAAATATTAGTTAACCATTAATTAATGTTCATATAAGAACAATAAATACGTATTACACAACTAGATTTAGAGTAATACTATGGGTTTGCACGTGACCGTTGGGATGAACTAAAACAAAGAAAGCGTGTTGTTATTACTATTTCAGAAACATTAGTATCATTAAATTCCACTAAATAATGAATTTCATCGAGGCTGGCAAATAGAAGAAAGCAATCTTGAAATAATGATGTTTTCACTGAAAATGGAAAAGTATCATATGTTAGATGCAATAAGTATTCAAGAGAAAGCAAATAGGAATGACTTACTTATTCCTTGTGAAAGTTAAATAAATAGAGAACAAAGCATATGCGCCATAACAAACTACAACCCACTTCTAACTAGAAATAAGGAAATAAACTTGACTAAATCAATTAACAAAACAATCTTGAAGACTAGGACTCTTATTTGACTAAAAACTTATCATTCCCTCCCTTGAACTAGACTGCGTTTGCAATTAGTTAACCTGTGGTATTTCACACACTCCAAGCCTCCTTCGTAGCTCCCAAAATGACTCCAGTTTGAGTGGTTTGGTGAAAATGTCTGATATTTGCTGCCTTGTACCACAAAACTGAAGCTGCACAACTCCATCATTCACTAGCTCCCGTAAGAAATGGTAGCGCACATCAATGTGCTTGCTCCTGCCATGCATCACCGGGTTCCTTGCCAACTTAATTGTTGAGCTATTGTCACAGAAAATGACAGTACTCTCACTGCCCATGTAGCCAATCTTCTTTAGCACCCTTTGCATCCATATTGCTTGACAACTACTTCCTGCAGCTGCAATGAATTCAACTTCGGTTGTGCTTAGTGTTACAATTGGTTGCTTTCGAGAAGACCAAGTCACTGCTGCCCCACTTAACATAAAAAGATAGCCTGAGGTGCTTCTTCTATCTTCCACCGATCCGGCATAATTGCTATCAGTAAAACCAATCAATTCCTGACTTCCTCCCCTTCTGTAAAGAATGCCAAACTTTGTTGTACCTTGCAAGTAACGTAGAATTCTCTTGGCTGCAGAATGATGAAGTTCTGTAGGCCTTGACATATACCTGCTTAATAAGCTTACTGCATACATTATATCTGGCCTCGTAGCGGTCAAGTACATCATTCTCCCAATCAGTTGTTTGAAGAGCAAACCATCCATTTCAATACCATTTTCATCTTTGCAAATTTTGAATCCTGGAACCATTGGATTTTCAACGGAATTGCTATGCTCCATTCCAAAACGTTTCAACACTTCCATCACGTATTTTGCCTGACTGATAAATATATCACCATCAAACTGAACTACCTCAATACCAAGAAAATACTTCATCTTGCCCAAGTCTGTCATATCAAATTCCTTCATCATGGACTCTTTGAATTCAACCATCATATGCTCATCATCCTCGGTATAAATTAAATCATCAACATACAAGCTAATGATTAAATATTTACCTTGTTTGTTGACTTTCGTAAACAAAGTTTGCTCACTGTACTCTTCTCAAAACCTTCCTTTCTGAAATATGATTCAATCCGGCTGAACCATGCTCGTGGTGCCTGCTTGAGTCCGTACAAAGCTTTGTTGAGCTTATACACCTTATGTTCCTCATTCTTTATTTCATAACCCCTTGGCTACTCCACGTACACATTCTCCACTAACTTCCCGTGAAGGAAAGTTGATTTTACATCCAGCTGAAACACACACCATCTTCTTTGTGCTGCAAGTGCTAAAATCATTCGAACCGTGTCCATACGAGCTACTGGAGCATATACTTCTTCATAATCAACTCCGTATTCCTGAGCATACCCTTTTGCGACCAAGCGAGCCTTGTGTTTATCCACTTCTCCGAGCTCATTCAATTTTGTTTTGTACACTCATTTGACTCCTATTCTTTTAGCTCCTTTAGGCAGTTCAATAAGATCCCATGTTCCATTCTTCTCAATTGTTTTCATTTCGGCATCCATGGCTGTCCTCCATTTCTCCTCCTTTACTGCTTCATCAAACGAAATTGGGTCAGCGTGAACGACATTAGCAAACAAGGCTAAGTGAGTTTGTAGCTCTTCCTCTTCATCAGAAAGACCTTCACCAGAGACAAACTCATTCAAATATGTTGGTGTTCTTCTAACTCGGGGTGTCACCGAAGGAGCCGCTTCATCTTCTCCATTGCCATCGCTGGATTCGTCCCTCGTCGGAGAAGCTACATTTTCTTCTTCTCTATCATCGTCGCAATCCTCTACCTCTTCACCTTTGTCATCTTCCCATTCCATATCAAACCTTTTGTCATCTTCAGAGCTCCTTTCCCAGTTCCATTGTTCTTCTTCTTCGAAGATGACATCACGACTAATTATAATTCTCTTAGAGATAGGTTCATATAGTCGGTATGCCTTTGATTCTTCGCTTACCCCTAAAAGAACACAGCAACAACTCTTATCCTCAAGTTTTGTTCTTCGAGCATCCGGTACATGAGCATGTGCTATACACCCAAAGACTCTCAAGTGCTTGACTGAAGGTTTCACCCCGCACCAAGCTTCTTCTGGCGTCATTTCTTTCACCGATGACGTCGGGCATCTATTAAGAACATAAAATGCCCAATTTACTGCCTCCGAGTTTTCTTGGAACATTCTTCTCAACCAATAAGCTCGTCACCATATTCATCATAGTTCTATTTTTTTGCTCAGCAACTCCATTCTGCTGCGGTGTATATGCAACAGTTAATTGCCTCTTGATCCCATTTATTTCACAATATTCTTTGAACTCATCTCATGTGAATTCACCCCCACGATCTGTTCTGAGGCATTTAATGGGCAAACCAGTTTCTTTTTCGACAAGAGCTTTGAACTGCTTAAAGTAAGTGAATGCATTTAACTTAGCAACAAGAAAATACACCCATGCCTTCCTACTATAGTCATCAATGAAGCAAAGGAAATAACTCTTGTTGCCCTCCGAAACAGGAGATATTGGGCCGCAAATATCAGCGTGAACGAGTTCCAACTTTGCTGATGCTCTCCATGTACTTTTCTTTGGGATTACATCTCGATGCTGCTTCCCTTTCAAGCAATCACTGCACGTGATCTCACCCTTGAAACTTGGCAAGTTTCTCACCATGCCCTTCGTTTGCAAAGTCTTCAACGCTTTGTAGCTGAGATGGCCGAATCTTCGATGCCATAAATGAGCCACGTCTTGAATGATTACTTGGAGACACTCTTCATCTCTCTCCCTTAGCAACACAAACATTCGATTGGTAGTCATGGTTGTGGAGTAAATCAACCCCTTTGTGGGATGATAAATCTGACACCTATTTGACTGCATCAGTACAGCCAAGCCCCTTTCTTGCAGCTGCCCAACACTAAGAAGATTATTCTTCAACCCCGGTACATAATACACATCCCGTACAAGGTGATTCACTCCTTTTACAGTCAATCTAACACTTCCCTTTCCAACAACATTCATTCTTGCATAATTCCCCAATCTTACCACCTTGTTGAACCCCTTTTCTAAATCACAGAAGAGTGATGAATCACCACACATGTGATTGCTGCATCTAGAGTCAATAAACCATATGTTGTCTCGATCACCTCCAAGCGTATTGATATACGCCATTAGCACCATCTCTTCTGATTCATCTAAATTTGCATAATTTGCTTGACACTCGTACTGAAAGTGTCCAAGCTTATGACACTTATAACACTCAACCGTATCTTTGCTCCAGTTTTGGCAACCCCTGCCTCTACCTTGTCCTCGGCCTCCTCTGAAAGTAGCCCTTCCTCGTCCTCTTCCACCATTGCCTTCTTCATGAGTCACCTTCAAAGCATGTTCTTCTTCTCCATCTCCTTTGAACTTTTGTTCATGAACGAGCAGAGAACTTTGCAAGGAATCTACAGAGAGCTGATCTATGTCCTTGGCTTCCTCAATGGAACAAACAATGTAGTTCCATTTATCAGTAAGAGTTCTCAAAATCTTCTCAACGATCTTGACATCACTCACATCTTCCCCATAATTCCTCATGTCATTTGCAACCGTCATTACTCGACCAAAGTAATCATTGATCGATTCACCATGCTTCATTGCCAGAACCTCAAAGTCCCGGCGTAGATGATTGAGCTGAGCTCTCTTAACTCGAGCATTACCTTGACACTTCATCTTCATGGAATCCCAGAGCTGTTTGGATGTCTCCTTCTGTGTAATCGTCTTAAGAATTGACTTATCAAGTGACTGAAATAAGTAATTCTTAGCCTTCAAATCCTTCAGCTTCATCTCCTCTAGGTTCTGTTTTTGCGCTGTCGTCATCCCATCCATACTCGTAGGCTGGCTGTAGCCTGATTCGACAACAACCCAGTACTCCTTTGACCGAAGGAGATTCTCCATGACCATGCTCCAATGATCTTAGTCACCGTCGAACTTCGGAATGGACGCTGCGGCAAAGTGTGCTTCTGAACCCATCTCTTCTCTCTTCACTCGCTCACTGGCTCTGATACCAGAATGTCAAGAGAAAGCAAATAACAGTACTGGGAATGACTAATTTATTCCTTGTGAAAGTGCAGCAAATAAATAGAGAACAAAGCAAATGCGTCGTAACAAATTACAACCCACTTCTGACTAGAAATATGGAAACAAACTTGTCTAAATCAATTAACAAAACAATCCTGAAGACTAGGACTCTTATTTGACTAAAGACTTATCGTCATAACTCTTGCACCTAAGTGTTTGATATACATACATAATTTACAGTAATGTTATACTATGGTCTTTTACGAGCCTTGCTCGAGCAAATTAAACTTAAAACTTCCTAAGTAGTTCTATTACTAACATTCTCAATCACAAGGAGTTTACGTCTGGGTAACAAAGGCATCTTCAATTCGTTTTATCAGCTTGAGCGTTTACGTGATGCTTTGACTGGAATAAATGAATAGATGTGTTACATAAACGTCCAAACTAATATTTTATCAGATAACACTTGGCTTTGTGTGAAGAACAGAACTGGGATTATCACCTCAACCTGAAATAATCTGTAGTAGGTATTTATGCCTCCGCTAAGGAGATGCATTCCTTGCGAAGAATTTTATGTCAGTGAATTCTCCCATAGACCGGGTCTGAATCTCCTATCTAATAAATATCTCTTGGAGCCTACACGTGAAATCCGCTAACACACTCTCTGAATCTCTAAAAATTAAAGGGATCACTACATAAATTATACATTTTACTCATGGCAGCTAAATTTAATCTAAGCAAAACCCAAACGAAACAGACTTTCATGCCACCAGAGTAGGAGACCCCCCAAGATCTACTTTAAAGTTTAAACTCCATCTGCGACTCAGAGAACAAAAAGAACTGAAGCTTTTTGCTCATAATTTGCCTGGTGCTTGGATTGAACAAATTGATAAACCATAAAATCCTCAGGCTTTCATGAATCTTTCATCACCTCTCATACGTGCAATTCGTTTCCCTCGAGAAGTTACAACAGAGTGAGTGTTCATCACATTGATTAGAGAGTGAAGGAACAAGAAGTCTCAGCCTGCACCCAGTCGTCCTGTCCTGCTCATTGATTAGAAAGTGGGATAACTCTTTTCTTCATCCCGTTTTCACATGCTCGTCTTTTTTAAGTCCGCATGAAACTAGATCAGAAAGTGAAGGAGCTGTTTTTTGTGTCCCAGACTTCACATCCTCATCCTTTTTCAGTCTGCATGCAACTAGATCAGAGAGTGGAGCAGCTGTTTTTTGTGTCCCAGATTTCACATGCTTATCCTTTTTTAGTCTGCTTGGAGCCACATCTTGACCAGGGCTCTTGCTCGCCATTTTTCTACTCAATACAGCCTTGGTGTTAACACCATCATCATTTTTGAGTCTGGATGGAGCCAGATTTTGACCAGGACTCTCGCTCACCTGGATTTTATCATCATCACGGAGCATCCTTGCCTTACGTGCTTTGTCTGGTAATAGCTCGTTACTATATGGTGACTTGGATTGTTTATATCTGTTCTCAAGCTCTGACTCGTTTATTCTAAGTTTAAGTTTGGTCAGTTCGCTCTTTGCAGAACCCGTGGAAGCCAGAGTGTCAATTATTATCTGACCAAGCACAAACCTCACTTCAGCTATCTCACCTTTTCCAAGCTTCATATAGTTTATCCATGTCAATGCTTTTCTAACCTTTACACCTGTTGTGACATCTTCCTGAATACCTTCAAAAACAGCCCAGGCATGCTTACCCATGTTGTGGGATATAAAAAACTGAAATAGAAAGTGAGAACAGTTAGCACACTTGCCGCAGTGAAAGTATATTTCTAATTTTCTATAAAATAATTATAAGTTAAAACTTGAAAATCAAATTATCATCAACACATCACTCCACACAATCATTACAGATGAATACTATAAAGGACAATATCATCACAAAAATGAATGTCATATTTCGGGTTAAACAAACTAATGCATTGGTAAAAAACCATAACAGACTTCCCTCAATCCACACAGGGGAAGGGATTATCTTTTTTGGATGGCATGGAGAACACACATTCAGTATCATTAGGGTGCACACTAGGTAACCCTCCATCCCCGAGGTTCAGTAATAGCCCGCAATCCATGTAAATCGCACTGCTAGTGCGATTTATCATGTTCATCACCACAAAAGATCGTTAATCTTTTACTGAATATGTCTATTAGTATATGTCCTGAAACAGTCGAATGATGTTTAAACTTGATACACAGAAAATTTTCATTCCGTTTTGTAAAAAAATAAAAGAAAATTGCAACTCACAACATGCTTCTGTGACAAAATGGACAGCAAGTTCTACCAGGGAAAATCAGAGTCAATGAAACCCTCAGAAGCTAGTCACAGGCAAATCGAGAAAATACTCGTGTGTGTGTGTGTGTTTAGGGAGGGGGACTCCTCTTCATTGCACAGTGAAGAAAGATCAGAGAATAAATTAAAGGAGTAAAACACAGTAATGTTCCCGATTCCGGACCTCAATCTTAACAGCAGTGTTTGTCCACAATTCCACATCAGATACTCTAAAGTTCACGCAGAGGCTGGGATTTGGATACAGTAACTACATAATGAGCAAGCAAACAGAATGATTCTACTTACTAAACCAGAGCTTGGACAGTCCGGGAATCTGTCCATTGCTTCTGCAAGGCAGCCTGGCTTGGTCAGAACGTATATAGATTTTTGTGCTTGATTACACAACAGAGTGACCTTTTGCGCAATTTCATCATCTGACAGAGTAACAGAGTCAGTCGAAATTTCAGGAGAAAAAATTCTTGATCCTGAAGCATGTTGTCTGGCAAACTGAACACTTTTCTCCCAATTTCCATGGTAAAGAAGTGAAGCAAAGGTCAAAAGAACTTCAGCAGGCTGAGGATAACTGAACAATGCCATGTGTAATGACAAGAGAGAAACCCTGTCCCACAAAATCAATAAGGAGACATGATAAGCAAATAATTACAAGCCATAGGAAACTGAGACATGGCCAACTATTCATAAGCTTCATAGTTTGCAGCCAAATTGTGTGAAGTCTTGTTACAGAAATGGTCATTGAAGAGGACAGTTCTGTAACTCATTACTAGTAGCAGCTATATTACCACATCAATATATATTCTGGTATGCCAGAACTAGATTGTGAACAAAAACTAAACTCCAATGGCCACTGTACTGGAAAAGACAGGGTACTCCGATTGCATTTATCATCTGTGCAAAGATATACATGTCCCTGCCCCTATCAATGGATAATTACCATCTGAAACACAGTTCATGTAATAGCTTCCTTGATAGAAAAAGAGCATACCATAAATAAAAAGTCACTATGCATGGAAGAGTCGTTCAGCTAATGTTTTCGCTGACCTTTTTCTGGTACATTTATTTTAGTGGATGTTAGGGGTACTGTTTTTTTCTGAAACACAGTAAATATTGGTCATTTATTGAACCATTTTATTTTTATTGAACAGAGTTACAGTTTTACCGTTAACTCTTTAGCAAACGGCCATTCTTTCACAAAATAAGATCATTGACCATTTGAGTACACGTTTTTTCTTAGAAAAAACAGTGTTATGGACCAAATTGATAGCTGTAATAACGAGTGGAAATAAAATAGGTAATTCAGTTTAATGGAAATGTACAAATTGAATTACTCACCACAATATTCTATGGCAAGGTTGATCACAAGTAATCAGTTGATCCAATTGGAAAAGTAACTTCTGAAAAGAAATGGCAAGTTAGCGATCAGAAATGTAGAAAAACAAGACTATATAAAGTATCTATAAAAAGATAATTGATTTGATAAACATCCACTTTAAAACAAGGACCACACAAAAGAAGCATGTGAATTTGTACAAATGTTATGTTGTATCAAAATGAGGAAACAAAAGCCAACCATTAGCAATGAGGAGCGCGGATCAACTTGACTGCCGAACTGCTCAGAAAGGTATGCAGCCTATCATATACATTGAGATTTAATCAGATTCTCACATTGTAGGCAGTTAAAATTGAAGAATGTAAGAGTAAATGGGATTTAGATAGAAAGGAGCACTAAGTTTTATATAGATGTAAAATAATTTACCTGAAAAGGTAGCAACATCTCAAGCAGCTTTAACTTTTTTAGCATAAGGATTGAGGTTGCAGCAGCTCCATACGACAGCATGTAGTTCACCTCCATCATTAGTCTACCCTGTAGGGAATAAATGAGTAATTTTTTTTAGTACTTCCTATGAAAACAAAGGAGTTAGTAACTAAAAGCTCCTGGCATCACAAGGTCACAGCCAGAAAAAGAATTTTAAATAGTACAGTGAAGGTACTATATATTGTCTTCAAATACTCCATACTGCAGACAAAACTAGACATGCCTATACTGAGATTACCATCTCCAGGCCTGAACAGGAAACACCAGTTTTATAAACCGAAGGTGTAAGCCAGAGTGTTCTATGATTCTCAGGTATTAGCTATGTTTTAAAGTCGGAACCAGTAATCGAGCCGTTCGCCCTCCGAAAGTGGCTGGACTGTGATTCAACTGTTTTGACCCATAATTAAGCTGTCGGGTCGTTACTGGCTCAGCACTGGCTTTTGACTGGCTCAACAACAGGCTTTTTAGCAGTTCTCACCGCATTTGGACGGTTCACATCTGTTGTTGAACAACTCACACCAACTCTAAGTGGGTCCAGTGCAGGTACATGTTCAGGCCTTGTTTCCTCTCCAGTTGAAAGCGGAACCGGTTGGCCTGTTCGGCCCAACCCAGTTTTTAAAAACATAAGGTATGAGGAACAATCCCTAAAGGATTGGGCATATTCCTTCAAATTATATATATTCTACAGCAAAATAAAGTGGTAATAAAGAAAATTTATAACTTCTAAGGTTCGAAACAGGTGTTAGAAAAACTGTATGAATATTATAATTAAACGTTTAGTGCAACATACCAATGGACGATATAAAATTAATTAAATCTACCGAAATCTATGTACTCGTTTTCACTTTCAGTAATTTTGACCAATGTCTTGGGAGGGATGAACAAAAGCAGAAAGCATAAGAGTGTCCCTCTCCTACTAAAAATCGCACCAACCCCACTTCTTACACACTTCTGATGCCCACCATCAAATGGAGGACACTCGTCTCCAATACCAATTATGTTCTTGAATTCTTCCCCTCGTCTCACCTTTTTTCTTCACTTCTTTTGAAGTATATTTTGATTATCGATTTTATCTGATAACACTGACATGGAAATCCTTTTCCATTTGCATGTGTTTATCTCCTTATTAACCATGTCAGAGCATCTCATTTTTGTTGGGATCAAGCCTTAAATGCCCACTGCACGTATGCATACACTTCATGAAGGTTACCTAACATGTTTTGCTGAATTATTTTCGTAAAGAGTGACCAAGAATGGCTCTTAAGACACTGCACAACTATACCTCAAAGATTGTTTGTTGTATTCCAGGTCATTTTGCCTCGCATTACATTTTCTTAGGAGAGATTACCAAGAGTATGATACCATTATGTGATTATATTACCAAATCTATACTTGCAACTTTTTTGTTTCACATACAAAGAAGATAGTAAGTAGAGAATCTAAAGTCTGAATAGCATGTACAGGAAATAGAACCAAAAAGGAAATCTGGCGGATGTTATTCGTGCCTGGAGTTTTTTTTTTTTTTTTTTTTTTTGTGGGGGGGGGGGGGGGGTGGTGGTGGTGGTGGTCAGGTCTGAAAGCTGCAAGATGTTGGAATTTGATCCTGGGATGTATATTCTGATGTCTTTTGTAAGAGCACGTGAATAAACAATTTGAAGGCAGTTGTTGTACAGAGTCTAAGATAGTAAGATGTTTATCATCCTTTTTTGTAATAATATTCAATATTTTGTCAGAGAGAGAGAAACAAAAAAGGATTTTTTTTTTTTTTTGTAGGAATATATGCCAGCATCATCATGCAACCCAATTATATGAGGAGAGATGAAGTTCTTCCAGCAACACCGAAGTACCTTGGTTATCACCGCAACGGATGAGGATAAATTACGCATGGCAGCCTCAGTCTCTTCCGAAAGTGATAACCCGAGACGAGCTGCGATTCTAATCCCACGCAAAATTCTGGCTGAAACGATAGCAAAGTTTAGCTCCCAGGACAATTCTCAAACTTGAAGTCATATTTGAGGCTGAATAGAAATGTTACATACCTTGGTCCTCTGTAAATGATTGTGGAGCTGGCGCTATTGTCCTTAGCTGGTATAATAATGAAATAACAACTTCAAATTTCTTGGATAAACAAAGGTAACACAGCATAATTTCAACACATCAATATAACTCACTTTCATAGACCTCAAGTCCTTCATAGCATCAGCATAATCAAAGATTGTGTTGGTGAACGGATCATAGAATAAGCTGTTTACCAATTTTCAAATATTAGTTTTCAGAATTATACTGTTAACAAACATTAGAAGCTGATGTTTGGCTCAAGTGAAATATTTAGTCATGTTGCAGAGTACCATTTGCAGTGAATCGAGCTGAAGAAAGAATAACAAAGAGAGAAACCATATAGAAGCAGTTCGCACAAGGGATACAAGGATAAAAACCTGTTGATTGTGAAGTCTCTACGCATACAATCATTCCAGCGTGCAAAATCATGTGGATCACAAGTTGCTGGCACTAGAGAAATGGGTTTTTTTTTACTCGCAGAGTATTTATCAATGGTTCCGAATGTCGTTACCTGATGGTGAAGAGAGTGTCAGTGTTTTGAACATAGAACAAAAGATTGCAGCTTAGTCTGGCAAGCAATTCTGAACTAGAAGAGATGAGAAAACCATCCAAGATTAAACAAATAAGCACTAACCTCCACCACAGAGTCTCCCCTACCGACTCTGCATACAGGAAATCGCTGTCCAACAATAATTGCTCTTGATTTGTTGAACTTTTTTTTGACCTACAAAAGGATACATTCACATTGGTATCATACTTTAATTAACTACAAAAGCCAACAACTCAAGACATGGTATATGACCCAATCAAGCTCTGCCGTCGTGATCACATCAAAGTCTTTGGGTACTCTATTGATAAGTAAGTCTCTAACACATCCACCAACTAAGTAGGCCTTGAACCCTGCACATTACAGCTTTAATGACATATTAACTGCTCAACCACTATACCAAGAGGTTTGAATATACAAGAATATCGTCATATAGTTGATTTTATAGTAAACAGATCATAGCAGAAGAAGTAGTATAAGCACAGGTTCATATACATTCCCGTTGTGAGTAAAGGAGTGGATACACATCCATGACAGATATTTCAATTGATATATATATACACACACACATTGTATTCTTTGAATAAATAAAATGAGTATTGAGAGGAAAAGTGTTATACAACAAAATTCAAAGTTGGTCTTGATGCTATTTAATCTTCCCTTATTATAACATAAATCAAATTTTAGTGTCTCAAGGATGAAGGCTTCAATTATACAAGTCAAATAGCCATCCCATCTCTCATATACCAAAAGGAAATGACTTAATTCATACTCCTATGCCGTTCCTCCTCAGGTCGAGGAGATAAGCCCCAAAAAGCTCACAAGGAGGCCAAATTATGTGGCTACAAAGAGCATATCCTATCCTAAAACACCAGAGTGTTCTCTGGAGAAGCATATTTTTACCACATAAGCTGAGCATGTCAGCTTTACAAGCTTGGATAGCAAAAGGATGAGCGTGGAATAATAATGCATGTTTCAGTTAAAAACTCAGGGAGTGATAGGCTAAGAGTTGAAGTTCAGAAAACAGGGTTAAAAACACCTAAATTTTTACGAAACTCGAGGTTTTAACTCTATACCAAACACCCCCTCAAACTTCAACAAATTTGACGTGATACGAGCATATGGAGGTGGGGTAGAACTCCACGAGATTCAGGCAATCCATAGAAACATGCTTAAGCTTCAAAAGGATGATATCATGAGCTTAAAACACGCACCTTCATTCTGCAAATCCCTTACAACTCTATAAGAATGGGGGGATATCATTGATCTTCTTACCCCCAACATCATCGCGTTCAGCTTTACACATTTTGGTCGCGCAATTTGACCTAAACCAGCAATGAAAAATGTCAAGCTCTTGCAACAGCAAGTGATTTGCTCAATACGACTACAGAAAGTGACTTAACCTGTCAACTAATACGAACAGTTTGTACTACAGCAAGAAAATCAAAAAACTGAAATACATTCAAACGGAATAGTGGTACTGAAATGTCACCTGTATCAGTAGCAGGAAATGATTGAGGCACATCGCAGTATTCAAGATATATTTGCTTGTGAATAAACCTCTGAAAACAACCAAAATTGATTCGAAGCCACATAAGAAATTAGAGTTACAACAGTGAAACCATACTTAATGAATTTGTGATTGTGGACAAGGTGTTTGACAAAATGCTTGACTGAGAAACAAAAACTTGAATGCCATTAAAACACGAACCTCGAAGGTCAGGTAGGGCTTGAGGTAAAATAGCAAGTTCTTTTGCCGCGAAAGCGCCATGAGAAAGAGAAGGTGGTTATTGCAGAGGGTTCAGTAGAGCTCACTTGCTTCGTTTTCTTATTTTTGCGGAAGGGCTGGTTCTAATTGGAGTGGGTTTCTAGTGCCCCAAATAAACAAAATGGACGAATTTCATAAACTACCCTAAAACTTGAGCCAATTATGAAAATCATCCCACAATTTGAATTATTGCATATATCCATCCGTATCGATTCTAAATATGTTTTGTCATGTTTAAACAAGATCTAGGAACCGACATAGAGATTATGACGACGATCTGGCAACTCCGTGAAGCGTTCCAGTCTATGAAGGTATCTTTTGTATATCGGAAAAGAGTACAGCAGATATTTTTACCAAATATTGCAGCGGTGCTAGTTCCACTGATGTAGATATGGTAGTAGCATCTCCGTGTATGCCTCCTAGTTTTAGTAATCTCGTCGTTTGGGACGTATGTCCGGCTTGGCTTGCTAGCTATGTATCTAAAGACTCCTAGACATATATCTGCCGACACGGGGTTTGCTGCATGTACTGTTTCTATGCATTTTCCTTTTTAAAAAAATTATTACGTATAAACTTACAAATTTAGTTTGTCGTTGACTGGGTAGTTTATGTCAGTTTTCTTTTCGTACGGGTGGATTTATTTTAACTATTTTCTTTTCATCTCTTTCTATAGCGTCAACAGTTGGGCGCGAATGTATTAACTTACATTATTTCATTTCAGGACGTTTATGTAATTGATTTATGTTAAATTCTTAGATTTTAATTGCTTGATGTTGCGCATGCATTGCATGTTAGGATGACACTAGTGTGATTGAAGTAATGTAATTGATGGTAAACATTAATTGATTTAACATATATCATTTACATTCATATTCTACGTAAAACCTCGAACAAAATAAATGTAACAAAGTATGTTCTTGATAATGATTGTATAATACATGTAAATCCAGAAATCCAGTTTGTCGTTGATTGAGCAGCTTATGTCGGCTTTCTCTTCGTACGGGTGGATTTATTCTCTCTATTTTCTTTTTTTAATCTCTTTCAATAGCGTCAACAGTTGGACGCGAATGTAATTAACTTACACTATTTTAGGATGTGTATGTAATTGATTTATGCTGATTAAATTCTTAGAGTTTGCTTGATAATGCGCAATTGCACAAGCAATATTGCACATTAGGTTGACACTGTAATTGAAGTATGGTAACCTATCGGTAAACGGTAATTAATTTAAATTTTCTACCTAAAAACTAGTCATTCTTATCCTTTTCTCTTCAAACTTGACTATAATCCCTCTATTTACACCCGTTCCATTTCAAGCTTTTTGGACCCCGCCAATTACCATGATTCAAACCGTTGCCACCTTTCGCAGCCAGCGATTCACCTCTTATAAATTCTACTCCGACATCTCCTTAATCTCCGTACAACTAATCTCCACTATTCTTAACATAATCATGTCTTCCACCGGAAACGGCGAACGAAATGGCTCCCCTAACACTGTCCCAACACCCGATCCAACCCCAATGTTGACTCCGGCCCCGGACCAGAGCAATGCGGACCGCCCCTCCACCCCGCCACACGCACCATACCTCCCCTACTGGCACTTCGACCTCAATCAGGAGGACACACCAGCCGCTGGCCCCCGTGAGTTGCGGTTTGGGTCGTTTTACTGCGCTGGGAGTAGCAGTTCGGGCGCAGGAGAAGAAGTGAAGGATAGCAAAAAGAGGTCTAGGGAAGACATTGAGGAGGATGAGGACTTTGTAGGCCTCGATCGGCGTCCCAATGTTCTGGCCTTGGATCCTGATTTTTGGCAGGGTAAGGAGGAGGCAAAGAAGGAGGAGCAGGAGGCAGTGAAAAAGGAGGGGTACTGGATTTTGGCGCTTCCAGTTCCGGGCTCTGAACTCGCCATCGCTGCAGAGGAAAAGACGGCTGAAGAGGAGTCGGAGTTGGCACCAGATGACGCTTGAAGAGCTACATTGAAGAGGAGATTGAATTTGTTTTAATTAGTATTTTTTAATTTTATGTCATGAACAAGATTGAATGCTATCTGTTTGTTGACAATGTTGGTTTCTTTTTGTTCTGATTATTGTTTCCTCATGAACAAGATTGAATACCATATACTGACATTTGCATTTGGGTTTAATTAAAGTGTTTGAAATCCAAATATGGCTTTGGTTAAATTACCCCAGCTTGGAATATTACAAATTGGAAATGTTTATTGCGCCGCGTTTTGTATATATATTTTTCATTTTGCGATACATTGTTCATTTTGCGATAAAAATGATAAATGAGGAGAGGGAATGACAAGATAAACTCATAATCAAGTTGTGAAGATATTGAAATGGGAGAAAGTTCTGACAATTTGAAGAAGGGAGCAGATAATATTGTCAAAGAAACATGTATTAAAATTTAAAATCCCTCAAGTCCTTAACCATGTAATTAAATAACAAGTCTCAATCAATTGTAAGCAGTTAACACTGGTTCAAAATGGAAGTACGTTTTACTGAAGTCTTGAAATTTCTCTCCTATGTAATTCCAAAGGTATTTTTGTGTTTTGTTCAGTTTATTGACAGACATTCTCACTCAATGAAAGGAAAGGATATATATGATAATGATTTAAAGCTGATCTTGGTTGAATCAGATTTATGTAATGGTAAAAACTCAAAGTGTGACATGTATCGGACTTGCACAAAATTAATGTTAATTATTAGTGTCAACACCTGAGTTTTAAACTAGAATGATTAAACCTAAATAAACATTGTGCATTTATCTGATTCAGTATGTACATGATACATGATTGGTGAGATGATATGGAGTGATGGAGTACTGATCTGTAATAAAATACTATAAGTACTACTTTAGTATATGACAACGATCCTATATATCCATTTCTCCTCCAATACACTGTAATATATTCGCGTTGAATTTTTTTATATTAATTTAGTTGGATGTGTTCCTTTTTCATGTTTTAGAAAATCATATTTCCCACCTGATTATTGGACACATTAACTTATTATTTGCAAAACTAACAAACTAGTGTAATAATTCATATTAATTTGAAACTATTACTAACAATTATACATTTGTACACTACTCCAAACTTAACAGTGTGAAAAGCAAATATATGGTCTGTGATTCGTAGAACCTGCATCCAATTAAAGTACTACTTAATTAATGCTAGAGCAGATTTTCTAAGAATAAGAATCCTCAAATAAGAGAGATAATTTTTCTTCATATAAACTATTTTATCAAAAAAATCACTAATATTAGGAATTAAAATATTTATAGTGTGAACAATTAACGTTTTTACAAATATACAAAAAATACTTTGTTAATAAAATAGACGTTTAAGTAATAACATCGATAATTTTCAATTCATAACATATGTCGGTCTCTAAATAAATAATTCATCCACTAAGATATTCCCGAAAAGGATTTAGAGAGACTTTGTACTTTCCCCTAAACTTTAAAACAAGAGCAATTCTAATTATTCCGTGACATTTATGATTTTTTTTAACACACATCGATTCTATAAAATTCAAATTGCTCACATTATCATTGGGGACCTGAGTATAAGACCCCAAAAAATTTGAGTGTCTATCTGCATATCCTCAAAAAGATAAAGGATACATTCGTGTAAATAGTGGTCAATATTTGATGGTGTGAAAAAACTCGCACCATTTCACAAAGAGCTACATATCTGTACAATGCATCCGTTTCGAAACCTTCCCACTTCTTCTTCTACACGCCGGAATCCAAATGCATTCACCACCGTTCAGAACCGTCACAACCTTTCTCGGCCACCTCTTCACCTCTTATAAATATTCTTCAGATAACTTCTCCATGCCCTGCCAATCCGACCGACCCGAATCCTGCCACAAATTATGTCATCTTCCGGTCCTGATGAGAAAGATACCTCCCCTGCCAACCCGGCTGACCTGAATACCGCTACGAATCCCATCCCGAACCCTACTGAAACTCCTCCTCGACCGAGCCCAAGTCGGCGTCGCCAGAATGAGAATCCAATGATGAACACCAGCCCCCAAAGGCCACGCCCAATACCCCCTCCACCCCGGCCCCAGGCAGTGCTCACATCTGAACTCCGGACTTTGTTCCCCCCAAGATGGACCCCGCTCTGGCAAACCTTTCCAGGATTGCCCCCAGTTGTCTACTCGGGCCAATACGGCCCGAGTTCGTTTTACTTTCCTCATTGTATTGCACCTCCACCTGTCCCTGTCGGTGCCGGTTCAAGTGGAGTTGGATCAGGAGTGGTTGTGAGGCAGGGGAGCCCCAGGGCTAAGAAGACGGCGTCGCCAGGGCGTGGTAAGGACGCTCCCGTGTCAAGTGGTCGGCCAGTGCACTGCAGTGTGTGCAACAAAGTGTTTAACTCTCAGAAGGCTTTGTTTGGGCATATGCGGTCCCACCCGGATCGAGGGTGGAAGGGGGCTCATCCTCCACCGAAGTTTAATGCAGAAGAGGAATTTGCGGATATGCCAGGTGTGGACCTGCAGGCTTTGGCTGAGGCTGTTGGAGCGGCAGAAAGTGATCGGAATACTGGTGGTGGTGAAGAGGGGGGAAATTCGGTTGCTGTGGATGTTGGTGCGGGTGGAATTGGAGAAGGGGAGATTGTAAGGGAAGCTCCTGTGGGTGAGATTGTTGAGGAAGTAGTGGCCGAAGGCCAGCAGGAGGAGGCGGCGGTTGAGCAACAAGTGGCAGAGCCAGTGGTGGAGCCTGCTGAAGCAAGAGAGGTGGAGCAGCAGGAACCGGCAGAGCCAGTGGTGGAGCCTGCTGAAGCAGTAGAGGCCGAGCAGCAGCAAGAGGCAGAGCAAATGGCGGAGCCTGAGAGAGTCTATCGGATTCCCGACCTTAATGAGACTCCGACATCAGAGAATGAACTAGAGAATTGATTCCTATGTATTTTTTCTAGTAGAATATCATGAATCTTGTGAACCGAACATGTGTTTGATTTAGTTATATGGTTATGTGAATTTCATTTCTATAAAACAATGGACAAGAAGGATTATGCATTTAATTCCTTCAGCGCTCATCAGGATCATAAAGAACTTAAAAGTTTGAAAATCGCATTAATTCATTTATGATCGCAGAAAAACTTCAGGACAATGGAATTTCGAAGTTAACTCAGTTCTTAGTTAGTTAACTTGGTTTCAAGTAGGCAATTTGTTAAAAACTTGATTAACTAGTCATTCACTCGCACAACGGAAAAAGAAAGGTTCTGTTTCTACCTTAATTAGTGTATACTTAGATGATATATCAATGGGAGGAACAATATTGTCAATAAATTGAGAAGAGCAATACACGAAAACTGTAAGGTAACTGATATAACTTACACTGGTATATTTCAACTATGCAGTTAATCTTTGCAGTCGTACGTGGAGGCCCAACGAAATAAATCAAATCCAGGTGTATATTACTTTCTTCTGGAAAAAAATCTCACCATAAAAACCTTATGTTGTGTACAGACAACTAGGAAGTCACTCACTGACTGTATTTTCTGGCAAATCTTTAGTTAGCCGGGAACTCAAGAAGCAAGCTTTTTACTCTAGATTATCTGCAAAATCCTAATATAGAGTCATGGCACACACCCAGCAAAATTATTTCGATGGAGTGCATAGATGAAGATTTCAAAGCAAGAAGAACTGGAGATGCAGCAGCTCTGCATTGTGAAAACCGTCCACGACCTCACCAAGAATCCGGTTCTCAAAATTTAACATTTCATCACAAAAAAGTGTTAAACGGACGCGTCAAGGTTTACTACTAAGCACGAAGCATCAACCGGCAGACATATCTTCGCTACAGCGCTGGGATCAAAAGTTTAAGCTACTTCAGTTGAATTATTGAAGTAGCAGTTGAATTTGATAGAATGCAATTGGGTAGCAAAGTGAAGATTATAGTCTCTAACTCTGTTAATCTAGAGTTCTCAATAAGTACTTCTAACTAACTGTTATGTACTACTTACAATGCATACTGTACAAGTAATTCTAACGTCCAATCCTTCATGTGGTGAAATTAAAGTTAGGGTTTCTATTCAAATTGAATTGGGGAAACACGCCTTTTGTCTTTACAAAGTTAGGTGGAGTGTCAATTGTAATTTTCTAACTATTTTTTCTCATTTTGTTTATCATTATATACAACTCCGACTATGATGGGTTTTTAACTTCTACTTACTCTCATAAAGACCACATGTTACATTTATTTTACGACACGTAGATTAAGGTGCAATCTAAAATATAGTAAACATAAATGTATGACGTTAATTAACTGCACATCGAGAGAATGAAATCAAATATTTAATCAAGTTGTTACGGTTTTTAATTCGATGTTGCATGGATTCTGAAGTATGCGAAAAGAATATACGACACCATTACAACTAATAAAATGTTTAGCTTTGAATGATTACAAAATGCTGTGAAAGCTAAGGATTTGAAATGGAGGCCTTGGTCATACGAAACTAGGAATATACGACCTGAGAAGTTTATTAGATATTTCAATTATATTGCGATAAGACGATAACTGACATCAATCAATACGCAATCTTGGTTTATCGCTAGTCATTATATTAATTCAGTGAACTAGGTTCGATACTTAAAATTTGAAACCATCGCATTATGTTACTTGCGTATGACAATATAGCGCAATCCCTATTATTAGCGCACATGTACGATAATAAAAGAAATAACAATTTGGGTCCTGTTGTAAAAAACACAAAATTAGAGTTCAAATATGCAAATAGTCAAAACTTGATGGGTGTAATTTAGTACAGAAGAGGCACGAATTTGAACAGAGAGTCGTAACCATATGTTTACGCGCGAAGTTAACTACCATCTCAGCCCAAAACACACACCGGAAAATCCAAATTATTCCCGCCGATTCAGAATCGTTAACATCTTTTGCAGCCGCCTATTCACCTCTTATAAATCCCACTCCTGATGACTCTTCGTTATCTCATTCACTGATCAAACATCTCATCGAACTCGAAAATGTCTTCCTCCGGCAACGGTGAGAAAGGGCCCACCTCCCCCGCAAGCCCTCGCAACCCATCGGAACTCAATCTCACCCCTGCCCCTAATGCCAACCCCGTCCAAACTCCGACCCAGCCAATTCGCAACCCGGTGATCGGCACTAGTACTCCTCAAGGGCAGCGTCTGGTTGTCCCACAAGGAGACCGTGTTCACCTACAGTTCTACCCGCCGTGCAGGCAACCATTTCCCGGGTTTGGCGCGGGTGACTTTGTTCACCCGCCATACGGGCGGAGTTCATTTAATTACTTCCGTGGCGCTGCCCCGGTTCCTGTTGGTGATGTGATTGGTTCGTCGAGTGGAGGAGGAGGAGTGCGTGTGGGGCAGCCAAGCCGCGTGGCGCGAAAGAAGAGGCAAAGCAAGGATAGTGCGAAAGCTGGGGGTTCTGGAGATGTTGCGAATGGCCGATTTGTCAACATCTGCAGTGTTTGTGATAGGTCGTTTAATTCCCCCAGGGCGTTGTACTCGCATATGAGGTCACATCGTAACCGTGGGTGGAACGGACCCCAGCCTCCTCCTACATTGGTTGTGCAGGAGCCCGTGGACTTACCGGGAATGAACCTTCGGGATTTGGCTGATGCTGCTGTTGCTATTGCAGAAGGTGAGCGTGAGGATACGGCGACTAGTGCTGCAAGAGAAGTTGTGGTTGTTGAGGAGGATGAGATTGAAGAAGGGGAGATCGTGGAGGAAGCAGCGATCGGAGTGCAGCAGGGGGGTGATGGTGAAGCAGTGGCCGGACAGGAGATAGTACCGGTGGCGGAACCTGAGAGAGTCTATTTAGTTCCGGACCTAAATGAGACTCCGCCACCAGAGGATCAGTGACAGAATAAGCTCAAGTTATGAGCTTATAATGCCGATGAATTATTCACAAATGCGTAATATTCTCCAACGGATTGGTGTCATGTATTGATTTAATTTATCTGTTTGTGAAATTTGGTTAAGAGTTTAATGAGTTGTGTGTAATACTGTAATACATATATAGATTCCTTCAGGAACTGATGTAATCTGAGCATTTTATACTGGAATATAGTTTTATTTTTTTAATTATACTAGTAGTTCATAATTTTTTTGGATATACTTGTCTGCTGATAAATGTGCTCAGTTGCTGTTAAATTCTTGGAGCTTTTCAGTAGTTTCCAGTATCGATTCTTGTTGTCTTTGCATCTCTCATCTTCTTCATCTACGATTTGCAGCGTTTTCATCAAGTGGACTATACTTCTCTTTCTTTGCATATGTGACCATGATTCTATTTGATTTCCCTATTAGCTAACAGCAGAAACTTACCCATTGTTCAGATATGTACTATATGTATAGTGGTTGACAAATTAAGCATTAGTGATCAAGTAAGAATGATAGGTTTCTGTATTACTGCATAGACAGTGCACAAACTCATCTCTTCCAATTGGTCGATCCTTTAGGAATAGGTCGCCTTCTATTTCAGGTTCCTGCTAACTTCACTTCTAAATTAACTTGAAGACAAGTCTGAAATGAACATGTTTTGAACATTTTCTTGCTAACTTGAAAATGAATTCATGTAACTAAATGCTGGTTTCTTGTAATCTGTCAGATTTGAACAATAAATGCTAATTAACCTTCGGTTTTCATGCTCTAAGTAGGCCACTGGGAAGCCAACTGAAAGTTGGACGAGCCAATAACATTTGACAATTAACCACCTTTTTTTATCTGAGACAAAAGGTGACAAAGTTCGATTGATTTTTTTTTTTTTGGCAAAAAGATGACTAAGAGAGCATACATTATCTCCTAATCCGTTCCTTCTTTATGGGCAAGAGCATTTATACTCATTAGACACAAACATATGGAGATCACATGAACCTATGTAGATCCTGTATTTTATGTGTCTAGTGGGTGCATTGATCTCACTTGTAACATAGAATTTACCATCCTCATTAGACGGAGTTATGATCATTGACGGGTTCTTTCCTCCTCAAAAGAACAACAATAGGGATGAATTGCAACTCACATCTCCTAACTCATGATAATTCTTGATTTCGAAATTTCACTCCTTTCGAAATCAATACCTCAATTATACGTTCTAAAATTTATTTTTACATTTCTAATATCTGAAGCTTATGTGTCACTACAATACCATGAAACATTAGAAATCTATAGTACAACGAAAATAAAAAACCGCACAAATTGAAAAAAACAATAAACGATGAGTGCCAGATGCAACCATTTACAATCATCTTATAGACTGAAATTTTGAATAACAATTAAAATTAAGTCATATACACAGATTTTTAAACATTAATAACATAAGATGGCAAGTAGTCTGTTCTAAAATTTATATACTTAAAAAGTTGAGACTAGTGGATAAAACACGTAGAATGAAATGAAAATTAATTGAATTAATGTTTCCATTTTCCAAAAGACAAGGCAGATTTATTAAGATCAATAATGAATGGATAAATTACTATTTAAGTACAAATGAGCATTTTTGGTACTCCGAAACTAGAGCAAACAGTGCGGCAATTCTGTTAATCTCGTTTTTGAGTTGTCTTGTATTGCATCCGTCCAACGAAATTTGATTCTCATTTCTCCACTCATAACTTCTCATTCTCCAACTCATCAAATTGATCGATATTCCTCTTCTAGGGCATCAGATTCACCTTTTCAGAATCCAAATTCATCGTATTGCGATCGAGCTCAATTCCTGTGATTTACTACAATGGAGAATTCAGATCCTGCTCATAACAAGCTGTACAACACCATGCGGCTATGGGAGTTTCCCGATCAGTACGTCGTCGAGCCTACCGATGGCTCCTCCGGTTCCTCTCTCGCGATCAGTCGCATCGATGGCTCACTGAGTCTCATCGGTGAGTTTCTATTCATGTTTTGTTTGGAGATAGTCATTTAGGATTATGATAAACTGACTTGGTGATATTGTATGAATGACTGATTTGGTGATTCTGTGTGATATGTTGATTTTATGCTGTTTAGATGAGTTGAAGCCGCACGATACGCTTAGAGTTCCGAAAATCCGGACGGTTTATGGTGTGATTGGAATGCTGAAGCTCATAGCAGGTAAGCTCATGCTCTGTTGATTTTCTAATAAATTGTTGGATAATGAGAGCCTTTGTTGTTTGATCACTTGTATGGTGGTGTGGCATTTTTGAATGTCAAGTTTACTTTAATTTGTGGTTATGGCATGCCTCTGAGTGATGGTTTGGGAAATACATTTGGTTCCCTATTAGTAACGATGAAGGCATGTTGTGATTATTGAAGGATCGGTGAACACAAATCTATACTAAGGAGTGACTAGGATAGGATTGATAGTTCGCCAGTGAGGCAGTGATTTGTATCGGCAATCCTTTGTATGGATATTTTATTGCCTATCTTACTCCTCTGGCATTGTTTGGAAATATGCTCAGTTTGACGAATTATTTATGATCTCTAGGACTTTCTCCATAGTGGCTTCTCTAAAACCGCACAACGGACATGGGTTCGAACCTAATGCCTAAGTCGCATAGGTTAGTGGTACTGATAATGGACTTTAGACGTACGTACAGCCTGTTTGTACTTGGAAGAGGGCTGAGGCTGAGGTGGGATATTGAATTATGTATTTTGGCAACAAAGTCTCCTAGAAGAACTCTTGTGGGAATAACATGGCCATTGGTGGGGTGGGTAGTGGAGCGGATGGTAGTAGTTTAGGATTGAGTTAGTACCATTTTCATGCTATTTTAGTATTTAAAATTTGCACCTGGATATGACTCTGGCTTCTGGGGCTCACCTATATTCCATGCCAGATAACACACCTCTATCAATCTCTTTCATCTTTGAATCTGAGAGATTTTGATAATGTGAACATGATGATTAATCTAATTTAAGCAATCTTTTCAGCAAGTATATAATAGATTAAAGCTCATATGTGTTCCGCCATCTTTATCAGTGAATATTCTTTCAGGGAACGGTTAGATACACCTCATATGTTAGAAAGAACCACACCACCACCCACCCAAGTGATAACTGTTAAGTGTATTCTCCTGATTTCCACAAACACACCAAATATTATGAATAACCACACCAACTCTCACTCAAGTGTTATGTGCACTCCTCTAGTTTGAACCTGTCAGAATGGTTGGACCGTTTAACACAAGTTCCTGTCTCTTCGATGGACGTTCGCCTTTTCCGTCTTCAGATAGAGCTAATTATTTTTATCAGTGTTTTTTCCTTGCGTAGTGTTAATTAGTGCAATTGCCTCCATGTTTAGGATCTAGCTGTAACTTAAGAGAAATGTTCCATTTAACTTGTATAACTCCATCTTAGGAGTTTGCGTATCGTAACTCCATAATCTCCATTTCTTCGATCTTGTTAATTTCTTTATGAAAATGATACCACGAGTAAATTTCACTGAATTCTTACTGTGGGAACACTAAAATCGTAAGGGGTGGTTTTAGCGAAGCAATATACATCTCTATAAGGCTTCTTCCTGTTATATTACCATGCACCTTGACAATAAGAAAAAAGTTAATTATGAAATGCTCGATGTTATGGTCGGTAATGAGAACGGTGCTAATACTCTGACCGTCTAGCCTAGTTGTTAAGAGCAGTGACATATAAATGCGAAATGTTACTAATAATAATAAGAAATGTGGTTTTAACAATTAGTAGACCAGTGGTTAAATTGATTCACTTATGCTGAAATAGCTGCGGAAGCCATTGAAGATTGAATGAAGATGATGAAGCAAAACAGTTGAGAGAATTGAGAAGAGAGTAAATAGAATGCTCACTTTGTATTCAATGAAAATGTGTTGTGTACTGTACAGATTACATCACACTATCTATGCTATTTATAGAGCTAAATTTACACAGAATGATGCTAACTTGCGCTGCTAACATACACCTAACTAACTAACTAACTAACAAATTTGCTAACAAACTAACTGTAAAATGGCGGGAACTAACTAATTAATTAACTCCAAACTTTTCCAGCTCATTGCCCAAAGCTTCAATGCACTGCAGAGTTGTTAGATCATCTAGATCCTTCTTCATTCTGTTATGCTGCAGGGGAGACAATCTTTCTGGAATCTTCCTCATGCTATTAACCAAGCCATACTCTTCTTGTTGCTGTGTGTTATCATTCTGAGACCTTATTATATCTTCTTTGTTTAATCAAAGTATTAAGTCACAGTTCTACTGATTGCGGCGAGTTATGAATATATAGAATCTGGGAAAAACTACTTTAAATTTATACATCTACAAATAGTTGTGTGTATATTCCCGTTAAAATGGTTACCTGTAATTTAAAGTTTAGTTCTGGGTAGTGTGTTGTGCACATGATCGAATTTTCTGGTGTGTGAATTCTTAATTCTAACCTTGGGGATTTTGTAGCTACCCCTTCTGTAAAAATGCCAAAGAGGTCCAGTTTTGACGTATACAGTCTTAACTGGACATGTGAAGTTTGCTTAGAGTTTTGACAGAACAAGCGAAAGATCACCAAATAATTAAGTTCTGATGCGAGACCAGACCTTGGAATTGGGGTCTCCGAGTGCCTAATTTGTGCCTTACATTCAGCTTTGTTCGCCAAGAATTCACCCGCTGCTGGGATTGCATTTGTACACATTTTGAATTGAATTTAAGGTAAATACAATAATTGAACAAGTTCTGATCTTTGAAAAACATAGGGAGGCGGAGAGAGAAGTTCAAATCATGTTTTGATTACGAGTATTAGTATATAGTATTAAGCGAGATAGATGTCTGTCTAGTTAAACAAAAGTAGGGCAGGATGTAAACCAAACAGACCCTCAATCGTCTGCTACTATTCCGTTCAAGAGTTGTAAAAAATGGAAAATTATGAACGAGTCACTATCGGGGGATTAGTCCTGGACCTGTGTCCCTGTCAACATGATTAGGTTCTATGAAATTATCTTATAATGCTCAAATTATGTTTACAAGTACTGGTAATTTATTGTATAATTTTTTAGCTTGATATGCTATAATCTTGATTCTTTCATTTCTCTTGCTTCTAGGTTCATACTTAACTGTGATTACCGGCCGTGAGCGTGTGGGATCTTATCGAGGTCATCCTATCTATAAAATTACTTCAATGAAGGTTCTGCCCTGTGATCATTCTGTGAAGAATTCTCCAGAGGAACAGGTATCTTATTTGCTTAGTTTTTCCAATTAACCTAGACCATAGTTTAGATTTTCTTGTTTTAAATGCTCTGGAACACTAATCTTTTCTGACAGAAAAAGATGGAGAGTGAGTTTTCCAGCTTGCTAAATATTGCAGAAAAGACGCCTGGCTTATATTTCTCCTATGATGCGAATATCACATTGAGGTGAACTTTTCTGCACATGTTGATTGCTTGTTGAAGTATGATTGTCTCTATCAATGTGTTCCCAACAAGGTTTTTCAAAGAGCCATTTTGTCTAAAAAAAGTAAGTTACAGAGACAAAATGTTGATATAACTGCAATTCAAAAAGTATTGCATTTTGGATGTGTCCAAAGCAATATAAATCTGTTCTTAATGTAGCTGGTGATGTGAACAAACCTGATGTGAGTTTCTGCTGTAAAGGATCACCGGGGAGTATTGTAATAGGTCTGCTGAAGTATGATAATGGATGTAACTATAATTTGTTTTCTAGTTATCTGGATCTGTGTATAGTAAAGATAGTTGATTGACAAATCCTGGAAGCTTCTTATAATTGTTGTATTTATGCTCAAAAGCTGAGGTATTGCCTTTTCTTTTGTACATGCATGACATGTTGGCCACAGTCTTGGAAGTATAAAGCATATATTATGCGCCAATCTCATATTACATGTGCTCTCTTGTATCTTGTGAGATTCCAAATGCATACATGGATTGAGAAGTAGATGATCTGCAGAAGTACAATAGTGTTGTTTAGTCTAAAGTATTGATGTTTTAGGCCTGATAAATTTAGCAGAATACATGAACTGCCACTTGAGTTTTCTTAATGTTTTCCTCTTTCATGCCATGGACATGTAATTTGGGTGCGCAATTAATCTATGATAATAAGTGAACTTGAATGTTTGCTGCCTTTCTATTATCTTTCTTCTGAGTTTTGCATTGTTCTATTTAGAATAAGTGTTTTTGGTTCTTTACTCGCTCGGTGTGATAATAATATGGATTTGCTTGCAGCGCCCAAAGACTCCACGAACTGGGGGATGAATCCAAGTTGCTACCTCTTTGGAGACAGGTAAGGTTTATTTATATTTTGTGATTGCATGGTTCTTTTTTCTATGATGTGATCTTGAATCACACTTGATTTCAAATCTGTGTCCAAGCACTGCAACATTCTCTTTTTTGGCATATTCATTTTCCATACCGTGCTGTTTTCTGCAGGCAGACCCTCGATTTCTTTGGAACAACTATATGTTGGAAGTGCTTATAGATAACAAGGTTAAAATTATCTGGTGAATGATGTATAATATTCCTCAAATTTTGGTTAAGAATCTGTGACTGAGATAAGCTTCCTTGCTTTTGCAGATTGATCCCTATTTACTTCCAGTGATGCAAGGGAGTATCCTTTTGTCTTCTTTTCCTATGTCAGACTAGGGATACCATCATAATCATCGTTAGAACTTAACTCATTATCAGGTTTTCATAGCTTCCAAACTGCCATAGGGAAAGACATCCTTGATGTTACACTGGTTGCACGAAGATGCTCTAGGAGAAATGGTATGCCTAGAACTACAGTTTTGAATTTTGTTCCATTTTATTTATTTATTTATTTATTTATTTATTCATTTAGTTGTTGTCGTCGTCGTCGTCGTCGTTGTCATTATTATTATTTACTTTAAACTTTCCTTCTTATTCCTCATGTTGTTATTATTGAATTTTGTGTTCATTTTCCATGCTTCATTTTAGGCAGTTTGCTAAACAGTTTAAAGTTGAAATGTAAAAAGTAAGATGTTCTTGCTGGGGAAGGTTTTCCAATCCCAACCTATCTGTTCATTACATTGCTTGCATAGCTACCAGTTGGCTCAGTCGATCAATTTGAGGATGTCTGCCTAGTATCTTTGGGACCAGCTCATATTTTACCACTGTAATAATTACATATGATTATTTCAGCTATGGTGAACGCCAGCATCATTCCCATTGCTTTTGTTTCTTTAGATTCATATTACCTTCTATTATAGTGGTTAATCAGATAGTTTAGTCATTAGTGAGTTCCTGAGATTAATTTCTGTTACCGACCCATCAGGCCTTCTCTTGGTGATACAGAGAGACTTGTGTATGTTTATTAAGACCTGGAGATTGTGCTAGCTTAGCTCTATATCTAGCTAAATTATTTGCTAACTACTTCATCTTTGGACGCTTAATCTATAAATCTGTACTATACATACTCCAGCTTGCATAGGAATAGCTTGCATGTCAGCTGGGAGGTCCCCAGTTGGCTCATCCAATCAATTTGAGTCAGCCTTGTGTCTCGAGGACCAGCTCATAGTTAGCCACTGGATTATTTACACAGATGATCATTTCAACCACTGATGATCATATGTCATCAATTCAAATCCTTCATTATTTTCTCTTTTGACCAAGATTCATCTCTATCATCTATAGACTCGGATACTGTTCTACTATCTGCAACTGTCAAACAGTGTGCATAAGTCGCTGAGTTTGATTTCTTGTCACTTACCCATCAGACCTTTGTGGTGTTATGACTTGTGGAGATATCTGTGTAGGTTAATTATGACTTGAAAATGGTGCTAGCTGTGTATTTACCTAAAACATTTGCTAACTGCTTCATCGTTCGATGTTTCATCTATATATCTGCACCATCTTCACCAAATTATGTCTATTGCAGTCCTTAATCTTATGATATTTAATGAACATCTATTACACTCCTTTTCTCATGTTTCTCTGTTTTTGTCTTGTTATTGTGTCTAATTTTCATCTTTCAATACCGAAGGAACAAGAATGTGGCGAAGAGGAGCTGACTCTGATGGTTTTGTTGCAAATTTTGTGGAAACTGAACAAAGCATTCAGTTGAATGGGTGCACTGCATCATTTGTTCAGGTACAGTGTGACATTTAGTTCTTTTCTTCATTCTCGAAATATGTGCCTATTGATTATTTTTTACTATTTTGTGGAAGTATCGTCTGGTTGTCTGCAGTAATATGGTGCTTCGTATGGCTAGAGAGCTTGTCTAGATGATATGATGATGACCTTTCATTCATTTTGTTTAACTTCAGCAGTAATATTCCATTTTGACACTGTTTTTTCATGTTACTATTCAAATTTTAGTTGGCCTTAGTCTACATGTGCGAGGCGAGCAGGGAGTTATAATCTGTTTTGATTCTTATTTTCAAGTTACACTTCAGTTACTAGAGGCTAATAAATGAAATGACATACTTGACTACTAGAGACATGATGCTAGGTTATCATATCATGTTTTACTTTATTTATTCAGCCGTATGATGTTTTCTACAAAGTACAAACTACAAACATGCCTTATATTTTCAACCTTCTTTCCTGTAGGTCAGAGGGTCTATGCCCTTTCTCTGGGAACAGATTGTTGACTTGACATACAAGCCAAAATTTGAAATAATTCGACCTGAAGAAGCAGTAACTTTCTGATCTTCCGCTAGTGAAACTGTATGTCAGCACATTACAGGTTGTTTTACTGACTCTTCCTGTCTTCAATATCTTGGCAGCCTCGGGTAGCTGAGCGGCACTTTCTCGATTTAAGAAAGAAATATGGAAATGTTCTTGCTGTTGATCTCGTGAACAAGGTACATGCATCTCCATTATACTCTCAACTTTTTCGTTAAATCATCTGCCCAAGAATTTCAAATTATTTTGATTAGTAGAAGTTCACTTTTTTTTTTCCTTTTCTTTTACCCATGTTATTTGGAAATTAAAATTAAAATTATGGTGCAATACCCCCATGGCAGAGTCTTGCTCGTTCAGTTTTTGGTATCAAACAGTACGTTTTCATATAAAAACGTGTCCAAGTTCTGTTGCTCTGATAATTTTTTCCCTCTCCTGATGAACTTCTAACAGCAAGGAGGTGAGGGCCGGTTGTGTGAAACGTTTGGAAAAGCAATGCAAGAAATTGCAAGTGATGATGTGAGGTAAATATATTTGTTTTGATCATTTGTGGCACAGTAATCTCACTAATGCGATCAGAGTTGATCCTAACCCCACAATGTTATACAGATATTTGCACTTTGATTTTCATAAGATATGCGGGCATATTCATTTTGAGCGCCTTTCCATGCTGTATGATCAAATCGAGGATTTTCTCATCAAGAACAGGTACAAAGTTATCTGACAGCAGTAATATATAGAATAACCAGTTCAGTATGTTCTCCTTATATATATATAAGTATATAACCAATTCACTTACACCTTTATGTTCTCAAATGACATTTAGCTTCTAGGCTGGTTAATGTAGTAACTTGTCGCGATATGCTTTCTCTAACATACTTCTGAAGCAATAGGCGTTGGCAGTTAAGTGGAATGTCTCCTTTCCATTCCAACTTCAGTTTAGTTAGTTATGAAAAGTTGAAAATTCTTCTGTAGATCAGATCTATTAGACCTTTTGGATGAAAATAAGCCACTTGACTTGAAAGAATTGTTTTAAATTCATTAAATCTCATTTCTCAAGTGATGTGGTTTATTATGAGCCACATGGTCTACAATTTACTCACTGACCCGGTCTATGGAAGAATCTCCGAAAGCATGAGAAGTGAGCCTGCATCATATACAAAGTCAGGATATACCTTGGAGTGAATCTGATCCTAGAGTGTCGGTTATACGCTTGACACTTATACACAATTAGAATACAAAAGGGCAATTTGGTTTATTATCTAGCTTTAACAGCTTGTATGTTTGTCCAAAACTGCAAATGCCTCTCAAATTTTATAAGGAAAGTTTGTTTCAACATCTGGTCATTAGTCTGCTTGGATTTTTACTGATCTACTGGGAATACCAGGTATCTTCTATTAAATGAGAAGGGAGAAAAAATTGAGGGGCAAGTTGGGGTTGTGCGGACCAATTGCATTGATTGCTTGGACCGAACAAATGTTACCCAGGTGCATTTTCTATCTCTTCTTTCTTTCTGGTGGTATAATGTTATTCCTTTAATTGTTGGACCAATTGAGTGGGATTTTCTCCTTGTTATTTTTCATTATTTTCGTTAGTCCTGTACAAATAAACTATGAAGCATGCGTACTTTTTTTCCATTACCGCATGCGTAAAAGTCTGTAAAAGTCTACTATTCATTAATGTGGCATATTCTTGCATGATATAGTAGTTTCTAATCTATAAATCATGACAACTTTTCTTATAAACGACAATGGAGCAACTTGCTACTACAGGGTACATTAAGCATGTATTTACGAGACTAAGAAATATTAATCTCACTTTATGCAATCAAAAAAAAGAAAAAAAAAAAAGAAAGAAAGAAAGAGGGAGATCAACGAGGAAGTTATCTACAATCCAGAAACATGTAATGCTATATTGGTGAATTGCTCTCCTTTTGTTTTTGGTCTTTGCGAAGTGAACCTTAGTTTCCTATCGTTCTTGAATTCCTCATGGTGTTTCCTCGCCACTAAGCAGAATGCTGGCTTGGGATAAGCTTATAATACTTTGTGTATTGAAATGCTAGAGTGTCCATATTTTGCTTGTCACTCTCACTGCACTTTGACTGGTAGATTCTTTTCTAGTATTATCTTATAGAAGTTGCTAGAGATACAGGAATGAGAAAGTAATGTCCCTGTCAAATTTGAATTAATTGATAGTGGTCTTCATATGTCATTGTACAAGCCGTCTATTTTTCCAATACTGAAAGCTCCCATCCTCGTTTTTTCTTTTTGGTTGCAGAGTATGATTGCTCGTAAAATGCTGGAATTTCAGCTGCGAAGGCTTGGTGTTTTTAGTGCAGAGGAAACTATTAGCACCCATCACAATTTTGACGAGAGTTTTAAAATGTGTCAGTACTCTATCTTAATGTAAAAATAGGCATATGCATAATGTTTGTTCTGATTATATCAGTGGCCTCGGGCAAGTTTTCCGTTCACAATTAGCTTATCTCAAGAGTCTCATATTCTTAAACTTTAATGGCCTTGGTCTTCTCATAATTTCTGATCACTTCGAATTCCATTTTCAGTGTGGGCTGACCATGGGGATGACGTAAGTATCCAATATTCTGGTACTGGCGCATTGAAAGGAGATTTTGTCAGGTATACTACATTTAGTGATATACTACTATAAATGTTCTAAAAATTGATGATGAGGATGGATTGGTCGTGCATTGTATTTCCTACAAAAGCAGACTAGTCAAAAGTGTCAGCTCTATTGGCAGAAATGATTTTACTTCTGCAGAAATCAACATGAATTTTTCTTACATAACTTCAATGTCAACTTTTGTTGGAATATCCGTCCCCATATTGATTGGGAAATGATCCTGGATCTGGCCCTAGAACAATTTAACCGGAAACCCCTATAACAAGTTCTGATAGAGCCAGGACCGAAAACTATTGGGGGCTGCCCCAATCTATGTTCACAGGTTGGGCCCGATAATGCTTGCCGACACGTGAGGTGGTGTCTTGAATCCTGGGCTCAGAATATGAACTGGACTACTGGAGCATGGGTGGAGTTGACAATTGGGAGAGGCTAATATGTGGTAGATTTATATTGTTTTCCCAACACTTCCTCTCACCTCTGGGCAGGAGTCAACCTCTTCTGGGAGTCTCCTCAAGTGGATGTCATTTGGAATATTTGAACCCTGATCTCGGCTTAGCTAGTGGCTTTGGTACCTTATTGAACAGCCTTGCTAATGGGAGAAAATTTGCCAACTTAAATTTCATGTCCAGTGTTGATGCCCAAACCATGTGGGATGTTTCCCTGTTGTCTTGTGATGGCTTTTCTAAACCAAACTCATCAACTTTATACCTGCAATATTCGCAACTGATGACAAGATACTCCATCAAACTTTTGGTTACTTATACGGGAGTTCTTTTTTCTTTTATGTCAGATATGGGCAAAGGACAATGGAAGGGGTTCTTAAAGATGGCTACAATGCTCTTATGCGCTACTACCTGAACAATTTTCGTGATGGTACAAAACAGGTAAGTGTGCTTGCTCTCTTTATACAAGAGATTATACTTCATGTTAATTCTTCAAATCTCTCACCTGGAAAAGGTTTCCATTTCTCTGATCCTCACAATTTCATCAATTTTCTGCTGGAATTCTGATAAAGACTCTATTTTCTTCCACCTCTGAAGGATGCGATTGATTTAGTACAAGGACAATTCATTGTGTCTGTTTCCCGGAGCCCAACTCCTACAGTAGAGAAAGGTGGCATTGAGGCTATAGCTGTGAGTAATTAGCAGTTATTATATCTCTTCATCTTCTGCTATGTCTGCACATCTTCAAAGTTTATTTCATGAATGTACCTAACTCCGTGATATTATCGGATCCCAAAAATGGTTGATGCAACTTTGTGGTTTCAGTACATTTTATCTTATTCTAAGAAAACCATGCTACGTGTGTTGGGGATGCAAGTATGATACTCATTTACTTTGGTAGAAATTCAGAAGTTCACTATTCATGTGTTGCTTCTCTTGTTTCTTTGATGTAGTTGAAATATTAATATCATAATGTAATGCTTATGTTTGTCTGGTCAAAATTTCCAGTCCTTTCCACTGGCTCTCGGGATCGTGTTGGTTGGGTTCTTCTTTGCAACATTGTCATTAAGACGAGGTCAGACTGCACTTCCATTATTTACTTCTGTTTTATTAATTGTTTGTTACCATAGATACTTGGTAGATACTTTGTATCTGGATTTAATTTGTAATAACCTGAATATATAAGTTCTGATCTATATTTGACTTCAGAATGATTGGATTATCAACATGAGTAAACAATCCCAAATCATACATGAAGGTTCTCTTCTTGTTGTATATTATTCTATTTGAACTAAGAGTCTCAAGAATCACCTTAGACATTTCTAATGCATCTCCATAAAAGGCAATTGGCATTTTGGTCCGACTAACTTGCAAGGAGAAAATGGTGTTGATAGCTTAGTCTTTTTTTACTGGTCCAAAGATCTTTCATATTCATTGGCTGATAGTTAATTTAATGTGGAACTGATTCTTTTGGGTTATTCCTTGATTAAGATTATCTATTAGGTTCTGTTTATTTTCTACTTTATGTTGTTCCTGAGCCAAAAGGAAAATGAAGTTACCTTTCTATGTTTCCTATGTTCTTACTTCCTTCAAATTTGATAACTTCTATGTGTATTTAACTGAAAAATTAAAAGACTGCTGGGAACTGTGAAAGCCGTGTTCGATTTTTGTACCGATTGCCGAACTGTACCCTTCTAAATGTCTACCTCCCATACCTTCTTATTGATATTAACTTGTTAATTTTACCTGCAGTTGGACATAGTTGGTGGAACTTGCTATTTTCAATCATGTGGGCAAGCATAAGTTTGGTTATTGCAGGGTTTGTAAGGGCCAATGGACGCGTTTTCTGCAACCGTCCCCGTCTGGTCACACCCAGGCGTTGATTCTATGTTTAACGAACTGCCAATTAGCAATTCCAGCCAGCCGAAATCTCCTGGCTATGCTTCTTGAGACAGTAAGATTAATTATTATTTTGAAGTAAAGCTTTTTCCTAGGGGAAATCATCATTATTGTTATACTCCCTGAGCCAATGTTTGTAAGTTCCTTTGTTTTGACACGTTTAGAAATTCGAAATTTTCATGTATAACTTCATTAATTCATTTGATTCTACGTCGTTTCACATCCATCCTGTATGGCACAAGTTTATGTGCCCATGTGATGAGAATAAAATGTGAAGTACTTTTACACCACAATTTTAAAGCACATTGTGAAGTGAAAGGCTCATTTCACTTCAACTGATAAATTTTCACTATAATAACAACCATTCATCTTCAACATTTCAAATCTGCAAATTTACCGAGTGATTAAACAAATTGGTACGGTCTGCTTTCCTGGATCGATACAGCTCCAACTCATGTTTAGCCTCCGGTACCAAATTCTCGATATCTTCAACTTGCATCAAAACTGCCTGCTTCGACGCCCATTCTAGTACCGCCAACACCTCTGCTTCTGCAACCTCTTCACTATCCGGCACATGACGAGCAATATAGCACAGCAACACCAATGCACTACTCTGCACAATTTGCTCAAAATATACGAGCTGAACAAGATGTATCACCCCTCCAGCCCCAATAATCGCCTTTGCGTAATCCAGGTGCAGATAGTTGTCCGTGCAAGCAAACTTCGTGAGGGCAATACAAGCTTCTCTAGAAATTTCCGGCTTTTGCTCGTCTAACAACCTCACTAAAAGGTTTATCATTCTCGTCTCTGTCCCCCTGAATGTCCTTGCCAAATTGCCAATAGCCTTAATGCAAGGAACCAACAAGTCGTCTGAATCAGCTTTCTCAATTATCTTAAACAATTGATCGACAACTGCTTTGCATGCGGGTGAACTGGGCTTAAACGCGGTTCTCCTCAATTCGCTATCTTCCTCAGCAACTGCAGTTATCTCCATCAATGCCATAGCAGAATTATACTGAACTTCCTCTGCTCCTTTGTCCAGAAGAACCGCAAGGCACAACAACGCCCTTGACTCAGTTATGCTCCGACAAATAGCATTGTTCCCTTTAGCAAGTTTCCAAAGCGCACGGGCCGCCATAGCTTTTATGTACACTTTAGTAGTTGGATCCTCCATCTCCTTAGCTCTAATTGCCGGCCAAGTCAAAGAAAGATTTGGATTTGGTTGGCTATGTTGCACTGAAACAACAGCATACTTGCTATGCTCCTGAACCATTTCGAAAGCCAAATGACCAACTAACAGTATAATAACATTATACCTGGCAAACAGATCCTGACAGTTGGGATAATGATCAGCAAGCTCGGAAACAGCCCAAGCAACAACAGCCTGAACTTTCGCAGGACCATTCCTAAGCATTTTCAGAAACACATTGCATACACCAGCATGGATGATATGCTCAACACTCTCTGGATCCTTACCTAACACTCCAATAGCCCTAGCAGCATTCTCCTGCCCTTCCACCTTCCCTTCGTTCACCAATTTCAGCAACGGACCTACTCCTCCTTCCTCAATAATCAACTTCCGATACCGATCGTTGTCTCCCGCAATTGAAGCCAGGGAAGCAGCAGCATCGCCTCGATGGTCGATGCTACCGACGTAGAGAATGGCAATCTGTTCCCAAATTAGGACCAGGATTGGCTCGTTGGCGGCAATTGGTGGTAAGCCGAGGTACTCATTGTCGTCGTTGGAGGCGTAACCAGAGATGCGGAGGAGCCAGGAGAGATCTCCAATGGAGTTATCTAGGAGGGAGGACATTTTTTCAAAGGCTGAGGCGGGGATGGCAGAAAAAACACGCTTCATGAGGCCATTGCCACGGCACTTGTGGACTAAGGAGAGGGCCTTGGCGAGGACTTGTTCGGTGTCATCGATGATGCGGCTCATTAGTCGATCATAGAGATCGTAAGAGGCGCGTGGAACTTGGTGGAGGAGGGTGGCGAGCTTTTCGGTCTTGGATTTGAGCCCCGCACATTCTTGCTTGAAGGTGGCAGCGCCACCTGCAGCAACAATGACTTGGTGTGCCAGTTGGATCGGCTTGGCCAAGATCCCTCTTGCAGTGATAGTAACTGTTGAATGTTGTAAATGTTACTATTAAGAATCTTGAATTGAAATGAAAGTTTTACTGCACCTATCAAATTCCACAAAGTTATGGCATAGTGATTAGATTTGCCTGTTCAGTGCTTGAAATTGTCTACATACAGGTGACAACTAACAAAGCCAATTTCATGATTTAACTTGCTTAAGCACTCATTCGGCACAAGTCAGGTGGATATATATTGACAATTTCAAGCACTGAACAGGCAAATCTTATCACAATGCCATAACAAATAAAACATTTGTTCCCTCAATAATGCAGTTGAATTCCAAGAATTTGCTAAACATATTACTAATTGTTTGAGATAGAAATGTGAACAAAGGGATAAGAAGTACTGCCAGTACCGTCGATAGCAGCTGCATAATTGAAAGTGGAGCTAGTGCTGTTGAGACGCGAGATGGAAGCAGCTGAAATAGTTGAGGTGCTACTGAAACTATCGCAAAGTGCCAGTCGATGAAGTTTTTCTCTATCAATAACACCATCTACAAGCTTTTTCCAGTTGTCATATACTCCTAATTTCGACATCGATCGATCGACTGGATTAGTCGCATGTAACGGATACTAGTGATAAATCGAAAAAATAACACCATCTCCAAGCTTTTCCCAGTTGTCATATACTCCTAGTTTTGATTGATTTGTGAAAAGGGCATTCTGAGGAAATCCACAAGATCTTTCGTATACACTGCCTTTTTTCTTGTCTGTTTGTACCGTCGTCAAATTAAAGTCACAACTTATATACAAAAGATGTCTGCTGTGACGAAATTTCTTGGCTCTCAGCGTTTACTAGCACCAGCAGCCCACAGTAACGACTAAGGAGAAAGGTCCACAATTGCTTTTTGCTTGTGGAAACCGGTAAGCAATTGCACAAGGAAATGACAATAATACATAATCTAATCTCAACTGATTAGTTAGCTGTTTGTTCATAACATAAGTGATCGCTAATAGTATGTTAGATTTTCATTAAGGTGTTTAGTTAATTAATTAGGTGAAAATCTACTTGATGTGTCAAATATAATACTCATAAAAAACAAAACGGCTAATTTATTTTTCTAATAAATTACTTCAACAAGTTTATCAGATCAACTAACTTATCAGCGGAAAAATTTGTTTATCATGTTACCTTCATCAGAAGCAATGGCCACATCGCGTTACTACATGAGTGATAATTCAGCACCGAGTCTAACAAACCCTTATCAGCTACCAGCTACATGTCCATGTAACATGTTTAAGGGAGCTAATTGTACTAGAAACCGGACAAATTCAGCTTAAGGGTAAGACTGCCTCGTACAAAATTTAATCTGAAAGTGCACTTTCTTTTTCATTTTTATTTGTATATTCGAATATGAATACCCGCATAGCCATATACTGACCCTCTCATTGCATACATGCATATACTGATCCTTTCCTTGCAGCTAAACTACAACCGGAATCAACCGTTAGCAAATTGCTACTTCTCAGAAAACTCAAACACTAGACAGTTCTTAAAGAATAGTGGATCTTTTACTTCTCAGAAGCTAGTTGCAAGATATATTCAATCTATTGATAATTATGCATAGAAATATGAACTATTTACTGAAAATTTCTTGGTTCAGTTTTTGCCACTTCTCCCACCTATTAGCCAGGCAGCCCAAGTCATCTCCTTCGAGCAGCCTCACAACATCAGACATCTTGGGACGTTTGTTCGGAGAGTCGTGTATGCACATTATAGCTACGCGGAGCATCTTCTCCATCTCTTCATCGACGTAATTACCTCCAAGATTTGGATCCGCTAATGTTTCCATCTTCTTCGTCTTTAAAAGACACTTGACCTGACATTACAAGCAGTCAAGCACAGGGGCTGCTACTAAACCAAATTCTTGAATGTTAAATGAAATACTCTAGTTAGATCATTTGTAGCAAACTCAATTCTTAAGTCTTACCCAATCAAATATCTTGACATTGTCTTCATTGGCAAGACGAGCGAGAGTTGAAGCGCCTTGCCCAGTGATGAGCTCAAGAAGCATGATCCCATATGCAAAAACATCCGTCTTATCTGAAACTTCACCGGTACTTAGGTACTCAGGAGCAATATGATGACCATGAGTACCCATGGCCGGGTTCATGATTTTGGCAAATCCAGAGTAATAAAAGGCCAGAGCATCCTCGTGGTCCATGAATTCGGCCAAACCAAAATCACCAACAACTTGTTCAAAATCCTGATTAAACAATACATTAGCTGCCTTAAAATCACGATGGATAATATTTTGGTCGCACTGATCGTGCAAGTAAGTGAGCCCTTTAGCAGAACCCAGTGCTATCCGTTCTCTAGTAGCCCAGTCAACTGGGGATTCTGATTCTGCTGCCTCTGCACAACAGATGCTCTGGTCATCATCAATGGACAGTAGGCCACATTTACACATAGATTGAGCATTTGAGCTAACCATTAACAGAGAGTCAAATTTACACACTAGAATTTATTTAATTAATGAAATCAATCCGTAGAGTTATTATTAGTATTCGTAAGTAAGAAGGATTATCCCCCAAAAGAAAAAGGAAGCTACTAACATAAATTGTAGTAGTATTTGAAAAGCAAATAAGCAAGCAGCAAACAAAACAGTACAGTACCATTGGAAGCTGCTGCAGCGGCATAATCGAAACTGAGGCGCGAACTGGAGGTGCTGCTGAAACTATCACAAAAGGCAAGTCGTTGAAGGCGCTCTCTGTCGATAACAGCTCCAACGAGCCCATTTTTCCATTCCACAGTGTCCAAAAGTAGCGGGTTGGTAAGAGTTCTCTTCTTTGTGGTTACAAATAATACTTACTTCAATAAAGTTTAGCTTTAAACTTTTAATTGATTCTGATTATTTAAACCGCAAATGTAAAATTTTCAATTTTTTATATAATGAAAATTTAGCCCCTAAAGTTTCATTATATAAAAGAACTAAGCATTTTACATTTGCAGTTTAAGATTAATTAAAGTCAGTGAATCAAGAAAAATCAAAGTTTAAAACTTGTTTTAATCTTATGAATTACGCGTTTTTGTTCTACACAATTATATATGGCCCCATGTTTAATGAGAAATATACTTTTATTTTATAAAAAGAGACTTCTTGAAGCAAGATAAAGAAACTGTTGTAAATGGGCGATGGAAAAACAAGATGACAAAGGAGTTAAATACTCCCAAGGGCACAAAAAGGGGGGATTAAGAAGTAAAATTGAGATCTTTTACCTTCAAACTCTGAGGAGACACAATAATAAATAAAGGAAACACATTCATCATGTAAACTAATATGAATCTCTCTTAAAGCTAAAATAATGCTCAAACGATACAACAAAATAGGATATCTGCAAAGTAAATTAAACTCATATGAATCTCTCTTACCTTTAAATTAGAAATTACTCTCTGACTGTTTGGGAGTGTATTTGAAACTGAATTTTAGCAAAGTTTTGAAAAAGTGGAGATTATAAATAATAACTGGATTTTTACAGAGTTTTAAAAATTAGTGTTTGGAAGCAGATTGTGATTTTAGTAGGGTAGAATAGGATATTTAGAATAGGTTATGTAAGTGTGTAATGATATTTTATGGTAGTTAAAATGATTTGATTGAATGTGTTTGTTGAATTTTATTGAAAAATATGTTAAGTTTAGATGTTATTGATTTTTTAAAATTACTTGGAATGGAGTAAAAATATGTTAAAGAGACAAGCCCATGCAGTTTACAGCTAGTGAGATAAATGGCTTGGAATGGAGTGAAAAAACTCTATTCAATAAAACTCTACTAAAATTGACAAACAAAGCAATTAATGTAAAATCTCAATTTTAGTAGACTTTGGTTCAACCAAATAGACTACCAAACAGACGGTCTGTTTCTTTTCCGGTCTGTTTCTTTTCCTCTTTACTTTTCTGTTGCTTTGTTCCTCTCCCACTTTGTTGTGGGAGATTCTTCCATAAATCAGGTTTATAAGTAAATTGTAAACCTTGTGAGTCACAATAAACAACATTATTTGGAAAATGAATTTAAAATTATTCTTTCAAATCATATGGTTCATTCTCATCCATACTAATTCTATAAAACTTACTTAGATTTTTTTTATTTTTTTTTTTTGTTTTTTCTTTGTGAAATACCAAAAAATCTTTCCATTTTTTTCATTTGATTATTCTTTTTGATTTGAATTACTCTTAAACTATAATAGTAAATAATTTAATAAAATCATATAATGAAAATTTAATTATTAAATTTTTATTATATAATTTTATTAAATTATTTACTATTATAATTTAAAAGTAATTTGCGGTTAAAGTCGAAAACAGTTGACCGCAGAATAATAAAATGAAAAGATTTTTTTAGAATGAGAGGGAGTATTAAGACTAAAGACTACTGGTCATTTGTCTAGGGAAATCTCGGGATTGTAGTTTTACTGTTGATAACTGACAAGTGTAAGCATTTTACTGGAACCATCTTGTATTGCACTTCTGGATGCCATCTTCTATTTACTCAACAAGATTTTTACATTAACAATTGTAAAATAATTAAAAAATTGATTTATATTGATAAATTAATAAGTGCACCGTCCATATCACAATAAATGACACATTTAGTTTTGTATTCGGAAATTAATGTATATAAAGTAAAAAAATAGTGGATATAAAGTACCCCTCCGTTCCTATTCAATTACTCACGGGTTCGGACACAAATTTTATTAGAAAAATGAATAAAATAAAAAGATGATAATAAAGTTAGAAAGTGATTAAATAAAGTAATAAATTATGAGAAATAGTGAATAAAATATGTGAGAGAGCGAATAAAGTAGGAGATATATTTTGCCAAAGTCTTGAAAAATGTAAGATTTTCCTAAAAAATAGTAAAGTCAAGGATTTTTGTGGTTTTTGGGTTTTAGCGGTTTGACCGGCCGAGTTTCTTAAAAAACCATCGAGTCACAAATTTTTCGTTATGTTTTTAATAGATTATGTTATGGTTTTAAGTTGTTAGCATTGAATTTCGGTTACAATTTTAACGTATTTTATTAATATTTTAATAGATTATGCGATGGTTTTAATGCATCAATATTGTATCTTTCAATCATAATTTTAACTTCTTTTGTTAATTTTTAAGAGATGTGTGATGGTTTTAAGGAGCTACATGGTAAAAGTTTCAAAAATGCCATTAAAACATCAATAAACAAGCTTTAAATAAGCTACTATAAACATTTGTCATTACAATATTGAAACATTAAGTCATCCAAACATCTAGTCTCATAGGAAAAAAAAATTACAATAAACGTTTTGTTTGTGTTTGTTGCTTCAACACTGTAGTGACACCTTTGAGAGACCAATCATGGAAAAAATTCACAACAGAAACATTTCAACCAACAACAACGAACAACATAGACAATTTCTACTAAAACATAGACTATTTATACAAAAAAATTAGACAATTTGTAGTAAAACATAGATAATTTATACAAAAAACTAAACCAGTAACAACGAACAACAAAGACAATTGTCAAAAGGAATTCATTATCACAACCACCATTTTCATAATTTACAACTTATTTATTGAATACAAAAAGTTCCAAACACTTAGCCCAATCGAAAACCTAACACTGTTCAAAGCGAGCAGAAAACATACGATTAAGGTTCTCGATCTCTAATCTCAACCCATTATGTTCGATCTCCGATCGATCTCCTATCTCCGATCGATCTCCTATCTCCGGTTACAGTCTCATTGAAGTTCTATCAGTCATTGAAAAGACTGATCGAGCAAAACAACAACCGAAAACTCAAATATAAAGTATAAAAACAACTGAAACAACTTTAAAAACTAAGATCGAACATGAAAAAACAACAAAACCTGAAGAATCGCAAGTTGAATAATCAGGAATTCGGAAACCTAGGGTTGAAATTCGCCACTTGCGACTGCAGATTCGACACTCTCACGTTCTCATCCACGATCTCGTGCTTTGTCACTTTAGAAATCGTCGAATTTGTGTTTAATTTCAGCAAATGTTCGTGGAGAAGAGATTCTCGAGCTGAACAAAGTCAGCGGAGAGAAAACTGAATTTGATCAGTTGGAGAGGAAACTGAAATAACATATATCTATGGATCTGCTAGAGAGAAAACTGAATTCGATCTAGTTTGTTCCTTCCGTCATGGTTGATTTTAGAGAGAGAAAATTGAAGCTTAGGGTTTGGTGGCTAGAAGAAACGAAAAGAGTGAAGAAGGGAGAGAAATGAAATAAAAAGGGGGGAAAAGTTGGAAAAAAACGCTTTTATAGTGAATCTGAATCATAAACTACTCGACCCGCCACCATAATCCAAAGATCTGACCCGCGAACAAGATCCGCGGAATAAAAACGGATAGATGTTAAATATAGGTAATTTTTCTTAAAAACTAGGAGGACTCTTGGACTCTCCAAATATACATGGACTTTTATAAGACTAAGTAGAGAGAAAAATGGTTGAGTGGTATGAATTTGTGAGAGGGTGTGTTATCTATTTAGGGTATTTATATAAAAGCAAACGACTAGTTTGTGGTGTTTCTGACCGGTTATTTATTGTGAAAATCGGATTTTTCTCTAGATTAGAAAAATCTTCCCTTTTACTATACTTACTCATATATTTTTCATTAGCCAAAGTCTTGGAAAAGGTAAGATTTTTCTAAAAAATATGAAAGTCAAGGTTTTTTGTGATTTTTGGGTTTTAGCGGTCTGACCGGCCGAGTTTCTTGAAAAACCGCGAGACACTCATTTTTCGTTATACTTTTAATAGATTATGTTATGATTTTTAAGTTGTTAACATTGAAAATTTTAGTTACAGTTTTAACGTATCTTATTAATATTTTAAGAGATGATCTGAGATGGTTTTAATAGGTCAATATTGTATGTTGTAATCATAATTTTAACCTCTTTTGTTAATTTTTAAGAGAGGTGTGATGGTTTTAAGAAACCACATGATAGTTTTTAAAATGATTTGTTATAGTTTTAAGTGACAATCTAATATCATTAAACCACCATTAAACAAGTTTAAAAGTTCCACGGATGGCATTAAAACATCAATAAACAAGCTTAAGATAAGCTACTTGAAACATCTGTCACAATTATGAAACATTCAGACATTTAAAGGTTTTAAAACATCTATTCTCATAGGAAAAAAATTACAATAAACGTTCATTCGGTGTTTTTGATACAAATGCAAACTGAGTTGTTAAAATAGCTTTTTTCCAATTAAACATGTTGGTAAACTTTGCCTTCCGGCTTTTTGTTGCTTGTGCTTGTTGCTTCAATACTGCAATGACACATTTGAGAGACCTATCATCAAACTTGATGTTATCGTCATCACCTGCTTAAAACATTCACCAACTGGGTTAAAACCATAACAACGCTCATTAAAACTATCACATTGGTGCTTAAGACAAAAAAGTAACATCCAAAACAAGCAAAAAATAGTAAAATTGATGCTTAAAACCATATTAGTGGCTCTTAAAACTATATAACAAATCAGGAATATACAACACAAACTAACAACAGTAACATTGATCCTTAAAATCATAGCAGTGCCTTGTAAGGCTATAACTATGCCTATTAAAACTATAATAAAGCATTTGCAAACAATTAAATCATAAATATTTCATCAGAAGCTAAAAAAACTAAAAAAACTAACGTTGATGCTTAAAACTACAACAATAGGTCTTAAAACTATAACATATGCGCTAAAAATGATAACATGCAAAAATATTCAACAAAAGCTAAAAATAGTAACATTGAAGCTTAAAACCATAATAGTGCATTTTAAAACTATAATAAAGCAGAAACATGCAATACAAACTAAAAACATTAACATTGATGCTTAAATCGTAACAGTGCCTCTTAAAACTATAACAATGTCTTTTTAAACTAAAACAAAACATCTGCAAAAAGTCAAATCATAAATATTTCATCAGAATCTAAAAATACTAACGTTGATGCTTAAAACTACAATGAAAGGTATTAAGACTATGACATACGTGCTAAAACAATAACGGACAGACACATTCGACATAAGCTAAAAACGTAACCATAATGCTTAAAACTATAACACCAACTATTAAAACCATAACAATCGAAACTAGCAACGCTTTCGTTATGAATAACATTTCCAACACTAACACAAAATCACACTTGAAATCCTACCAATCAGCAATTAAACCACTCAATCAAACAAAAAAAACTGAATTAAACACAAAAGCAAGAGAATCAACTGTAGATCTAAAAGGAAAGGAGAGAAAACAACATACATGCATCCAATCGCCATTGTAGATCAGGGATCAGAGTCAGCTGCTCTTTTACAGTGTCCATTTTTAGTGCTTCTGACTAAGCCCATCTATATAATACTAATGGATATATAGAAAAAAAGAATGGAGGTTAGAGCCAATCTTATACAAGTAACAGGATGCTATCCTACGGAACTACTACTATAACTGGCACGAATTCTGACTCCAACCAAAAATCAGAAATTGCTTGTCCATAGAGGAGTACCTCTTCGCCTCTCCTTGTCCGTCAAGCCCCTACCCAGGTCGAGACTTACTCCATCGTCGGATTCGGCCTCCGGTGGAGGTGATTCGTGGTTTCATGCGGTGGATGGCGGAGGGATGATGGAGCTAGAGACGAGAGAGTTCTCACTAGGGTTTTTGTAGAGAGAGAAAGATGGTTGAGTGATATGGTTTTTGTGATAGATTGTGTTGTTTATTTGTTGTATTTATATAAAATCTACTGGCCGGTTTGTAGTGTTTCTGACCGGTTCTGCATTGTGAAAACTGAATTTTCCTATAGATTAGGAAAATCTTCCCTTTTACTATACTTATTCTTTTCATTATTGAGATTTCCCAAGTATATAAGATAGATTTTTGTGGGCATTAGCATGGTATTTTAGTATTATAAGCATACTAGTTGATCAGTGATACTCTATGAAGAGATTTTGGGCACTTCTAAGGTCCGACTACACTTGTACGGCTTAACGTACACCCATTGTACTTATATTCATTTTTAACCGTTTAGATCAATTGCACAAATTATATTTTCAATTGTACTCGATCTTGACCGTTCACGTGATTGTAAAAATTATACAATGACAATTCGTGTAAATTTTACTATACAAAATGGATTATATTGTCATTATATAGCTTTTATAATGTATAAATCATATATTAAATCTAACAATCGAAAAATATATTTAAATATTTATTTATGTTAGATTCTAACCAGGTTGACAACAACGTGCCTTCTTCCATGTCCAGCCAACATTCTATGACCCCTAATCCCCAATTTTAATAGGATTTCAATTTTCAAATTTTAATATATTTTTCGATTGTTAAATTTAATTTATGATTCATATAAATATAAAAGCTATATAATGACATTATAACCCATTTTGTATATTAAAATTTATATGAATTGTCATTGTATAATTTTTACAATTACATGAACGGTCAAGCTTGAGTACAATTGAAAATATAGTTTGTACAAGTGATCTAACGGTTAAAAACAAGTACAATTAAGATGGACGGATGTTAAGCCATTACAATTGTAGTCGGACCTTAGACTGAGCCTACAATCTTTCATAAAACATGTGATTCATTATTTGAAATGGAAGAACTGCACAGTATAACACTTTATTTTGAAAATATCCCAACATGCATGAACCAATTAGTCTTGGAATCTCTGGGTTTTTCCATAGCAGAAATCTGTTGTAAAATCTTCACAACTTCTTCCATTGAAGGACGAGTACTCTGTTCCACATTCAAGCATCTAAGAACAAGTTGAGCCACTTCTAATGCTGCCTTTGAAGTATACTGTCCTTCCATACGTGCATCCATAATGGTTTTCAGTTTGCGTTTTGATCGGAGAAGGGGCTTCATCCAATCAACCAAATTAGTCTGCCCGGTGGGGTGTGACATGTCAAGCGCTCTCCGGCCTGTCAGCATCTCGAGCAGCACTACACCAAAGCCATACACATCGCTCTTTACATACAGACTACATCCTGTGTCACAATGTACTGATAATAAGTACTACAGAAGGAAGGAAAGGTGATAGTTAAACTTTAAGAGTCCTACAACTGCGAAGCTGGATTCTAGTTAAATTACAACCGGGTTCAATGTTAATCACAAGCAATACTTCAATGTGAAATCTGATCCGATAAGTTGGCTGTAATGAGAAATCAACTCAAGGACCTGAAATGGCAAAATATATTATCAAGTGAATTTTTTAGGCGCTCACCTGTTGCCAGGTACTCAGGGGCAGCATAAACATGTGTTCCCATAACTTCGGTTTTAACATCAGATTCCCCCTCGGAGGGTCCAAGTATTGCTAGGCCAGAATTGGTTAACTTTGCATTGTAACTCTACACAGAGTAAGGAAAATTGCATAAAGCGAACTTGTAGAGAAGACGACACTATAAATTGGAAAAACAACAGGTCTTTGCTCAACAAAATGCTGGATATTCTAAAGAATGAGTTGCCCATATAGCCTCCTATAATATCTCCCAATGTGGCCTTTTATGAAACAAATTTCCTTTTGCCACATAATCAGCATTCTTACACATCAATCAAAGTGATAAAAACAAGAAATCATGCCAGAACATCTTACCCCATCGAGAAAAATCTTGGAGGGCTTGAATGCTCTATAGATCATTTGCTTCTCCGAAGTGTGCAAAAAGGACAGCCCCCTTGCTGCTCCTAGTGCTACTTTAACTCGGATACTCCATGGTAATGGTGCCAGGGAGGAATTCCCTGCATAACAATTTTTAACCGGAATTCCAGCATAAGGAAGTTATTTCAATCCAGTCTTTCAACTTTTGTTACATGTTCTTATGTCTACTTTTCTGCTACATAGTCTTACGTCTAAAGAGATGGTTTTCCAGGCTCCCCTTCTGCATATATTCATACACGAGTAACACTTCTTTATCTTCTACACAATACCCAAATAGCTTTACCAAATTGGGATGTGAAAGTTTTCGCAGAGCGAGCAACTCTGACTGCATTTCCAAATACGGAATGTTAGACTGATTCAAAAACGTCTATGGTCTAATTTAATTTACAACATCTATGTCCTCATGGGTAACAACTAACAACCATCAAGCTGCTACATAACCAAATAACCGTGGCTATGAACCACGGTGTTGGGGTTCCAATTTCTATTCGATACCCACAACTGGCCCAAAAGAAATTTCACTCAAACCAAACGAGACAAATTTCACTATACCTGCCAGCCTTGAGCATACTCAGGTTTCAACCTCTTGATAGCAACCACCATGGTGATGGCGGTGCCAAGTTTAGACGGCGTGAGACTATTCTCATCGACCCATCCCTTATACACAGTCCCAGAAGCGCCCTCCCCCAACACCATATCAGTCCTGAAATTTCTTGTGGCTTGCTTCAAATCAGCAAAGCTATAATGTTTCAAATCCGAAGTGGTTGAAGGAGCTCCATGATTGCCTGAACTAAGCGACGTCCCTAAATAGTTCAAAATTCAACAAATTTCCATGAAAGGGTGATATATAGAACAAGCATCAGGCTATAAATACAGACTCGATCATCTCTGAGCTAGGAAAAAGGAAAAACACAAAGCTCAGAGTCAAAGCACCACGATGTTCTATTCAGAAGCAAAAACCGAGATACTCAAAATTTTCAATAAATTATTAATGAAACATTTTAAAATGACTAATTGCTTTGAGTACCAGTATCTCCACTCTTGGTGCTATTGGCATCAGCAGCTGAACTTGAACTGGTCAAACTAGGGCAAAGCGCCATTCGGTTGAGCTCCTCTCGTTTGGAAACAGCACCGAAAAGTCTTCCCCAGTTGTCATACACCTTCCCCATCACTTGCTAAAGCGTTCCTATGACTCTTACTGAAGAGAGACTTGCTTTCCTTTCCTCTTTCCTCAAATTCGCTAATGTGATTAGGAATGATCCCGGAGCAAAAAACAAGTTGATATATAAAGATATGCAACTGGTAGCTTTTCTTACAGAAATGGACGAGTTAAAGGAAAATGTCAAGAAATTATCATAGAAATATCTGCTGTGTGGATGTCCTATTCATTGACCATACATACAAAAGGTGGAACTACAACATTGGTGGGTGGAGAAAGACAGGTGACTACACTAGCTATAAGGAATTGCAGGAACCACAACTTTTGAAAGCTAGCTGCAAGTACGCCAGCTATTTTAGTAACTTGTATGCTTGTTACAACGAAATGACGTAGGCCAACATATCACCGGAGTCCACGAGTAACCGCTCCGCCCCAAAGGATTGGGTCTCAATCGATTAGTTATCAGGTCGTTATAAGTGGTCTACTCATATACCCTTAATCCCACTTGATCTTAACCGATGTGGGGTGCGGGATATCACAATGATATACTTGCGGCAGTATCTTAAAGAACAAAAATTGCTTCCTTTTTTAACTTGCTGCAGACCATGGTTCTCTCTGAATGCATACACGTGATCATCTTGGACCAGACAATTCAATCTCCTCGTCGCTAACAATAGCCAAGGAATTTATAGTACTCCCGTGACCCCTATGTGTGGATGCATGGTAAAACGCATAACTGGACCCGTCACAGTACTCCTGCCACCTCTCAGCAAGTCCATCGTCTCCTTGGAGCATCTGAACAACATCAGACATCTTCGGACGTTTTTCTGGAGAGGACTGAGAACAGAGTAGAGAAACTTGAATCAACTGCTCCACCTCTTCATCATTGTAATTACCTCTAAGATCTGTGTCCACCAACTTGTCTAACTTCTTCTCCCCCAGAAGACGCTTAACCTGTGATTATTATAAGTACATATCTTGGTGTATTAAAATACAGATGTTCTAGACTTCCAGGGTACTAATTGAAACTAGAAACTCTTCAAGCATCAAGGATATGAATGACGAAAGAATCACACTGAAGGATCTGAATTAAACCAAAAAACTTGAAAACAAAAACAAAAAAGGAGATGCTTAAAGGAACTGAAGGAAAAATGTCTGCAGAACAAGTTTGCAGCAACCCTTATCAGCTAGTTTTGCTAAACATGGTCTTATATATACATAAATTGGTTTTTAAAGTTGAAGAGTTTAGCTATAACTTATACCTCATTCAACTTTAAAAACCAATTGATGTATAATACCATGTAAGTAGGACATGTAAGATTCTCACACACTCTTTTCTGTGAAGCCATAATCACTTGCAAAGACTTGCTTACGAGTAAATCCAGTACGATTGCAGTTGGATGCAAGTAAAACAACAAAGTAAAGATAATCTGTAGAGAAAATATTTACCCAGTCAAGTAACAGTAGGTGTTCATCATTGGCAAGAGAAGCAAGATCAAAAGCTCTTTGCGCACTAATGAGCTCAAGAAGCATGATCCCATATGCAAAAACATCTGTTTTCTCTGAAACTTTACGGGTACTTAGGTACTCAGGAGCAACATGACCTATCGTTCCACAAACGCCTGACGTGCTGCTAATATGAGTAATGTCATGGTCCAATCTGGCTAACCCAAAGTCACAAATGACTGGTTCAAAGTGTGCAGTAAGATGAGCATCCTCATGGTCCAGGAATTCGGACAAACCAAAATCACCAACAATTGCTTCAAAATCCTCATTTAACAATATATTAGCTGCCTGAACATCACGATGGACAATTTTTTGGGGCCACTGGTCATGCAAATAAGCAAGCCCCTTAGCAGAACCCAGTGCTATCTGTTCTCTAGTAGACCAACTAAGCAGGGGTTGTGATTCTGTTCGCTCTGCACAGCAGATGCATAAAAAGACTTATTAGAAATAGGACAAGTTGAATATATCATGTGTTTTTATATACTTGTACTTGTAATTATCAAGGTAGAAGCGTGCAAAGGCTTTATAACCTCAGAATAGTATCTCTTCTTACTAACGATGTGGGATCCAACTCTCCTCCCTTGGAGTTTGGATCTCAACAGATAATTGTACATGTAACCACACAAGAGATGAAATGTCACTTTCGAGCCTAGCTATTCACCTCTTAAGCACGAAGCGACACTTCCATTAGGCATATAAGGATAAACAAGAATCCTTTCTGCAGGTGCCAAGCAAAATCCACGCAACTGAAGTAAATTGGGATGTGCAGTCGTGTTAAACTTCATTTTTACTTCTGTACGGAACTGTCTCTCTCCATTTTCTGTGTGCTCTTCCTCAATTCTTTTCGCCGCCACTAGTGAACCATCAGCTAATCGCCCTTTGTAAACCTTACCAAATCCACTCCTGCCAAGGAGATTTCTGTTGCAAAAATTATCTGTTGCAACTTGTAGCTCGTGCAAGGAAAAATTTTCCAGCTCATGAGCTTCCAACAACAGATTAATGGAAAATCAGGCACTTGCTATATAAGAAGCTTTTAGATATTACAAAGAAACAAAAAATAGCATTTCAGACATTGTATACTCCACTAACCAGGAATATTAGCAACAATTTAATTTAATACGAATAAATCATATCTTGCAACCTCCTAATCCGATAATAAGCAAGAGGGGAAGCAAATACAGCGGCTGCAATCCTCCTGCAATGGATGCTTGAGTACTAAGACCATCTCTCAAACCAAGGTTGGAGATGGGTCTGGTCGCGTCTGGTCATTATTTTCTTTACCTTTTGTCTTTTTGTTTCTTTAATTACATTTAGTTTTTCTTTTCTGTTGTTTTGTATTTCTTTCTCCTTTGCTTTCCTTTTCATTTTCTTTTTGTAGTATTTATTTATTTTTATTTATTGTTAATATTGGTAATATATACTCCCTCCATCCCATGCCAGTTGTCCACTTTTACCATTTTGAATGTCCCATTAGAGTTGTCCACTTTCACTTTTTTGCCATTTAAAGAAAAGTTATACAATTTTATATTCCCCACTACCTACAATAAATTCAAAAAGTAACTTGAACAATCAAACAACTTATAAAGTTCAAAAGTACACCCCACATGTACTATATATTGTTATAATACTATTCTTCTTATTTTGTGTGTCGAAAAGTAAAGTGGACAACTGACATGTGACGGAGGGAGTATACTATATATATATAACCCAAATTGTAAAATTAATAATATATGAATTCAACAAAATTTAAAATATTCAAATTCAAAAAATTATCTCAAGTATTGTAACTTTTAGATTTTTATTTGATATTATTATAATTAACTAACGACATTTAAAATAAAATGAAGTATGAAGTTTTAAAATGAATGAGAAAAGAAAGTGTAGTTTAAAAACAAATGAGAGAAGAAAAATAAATTTGGGTTGGATAAAGTTGGAGCGTCTATATCATATGAACGGGCATTTAATTGAATAGATCATGTTTATTAACCCGGATTTCTCTATGGTCATCAACGGACAGCGGGCCACATTTATTTACACATATGTAGCTTGAGTTAACCATTAACACCAAGTCATAAGAAGATTATCCCCAAAATTTGCTTCACGGTTGCCCCAAGCCACATACAGGAATCCAATTTTGAAGCAAAAGGAAGCTACTAACATAAATTGACTTTCAAAAGTAAAATAAAGAGATAATTAAGCAGCTAACAGTACCATTGGAAGAAGCAGCATAATCGAAATTGAGGAGCAAACTGGAGCTTACGTTACTCCCGCGACTCCCGTATGTGTAACTGGACCCGCCACAGTACTCCTGCCACCTCTCAGCCAGTCCATCGTCTCCTTGGAGCATCTGAACAACATCCGACATCTTCGGACGTTTTTCTGGAGAGGACTGAGAACAGAGTAGAGAAACTTGAATCAACTGCTCCACCTCTTCATCAATGTAATTACCTCTCAGATCTGTGTCCACCAAGTAGTCAAACTTCTTCTCCCGCAGAAGCCGCTTGACCTGTGATTATTATAAGAGCAGATCTTGGTGTATTAAAATACAAATGTTCTAGACTTCTAGTTCACTAATTGAAACTAGAAACTCTTAAATCATCAAGGATATGAACTTATGAAAGAATCACACTGGAAGATTTGAGTTATTAAAACAAATCAAGTGAAAATAAAAATAAAAACGGAGATATGCTTTAAAGAATAAGAAGGAAAAGCAAACGATTCAAACCTATCCTCATTAACCTTCACCAGAGATTGTAAGAATAGATATACTGGTCTATTAGAACAGTGGTTCAAGTATATATAAAATAAATTGATATTCTATACTCTAGAAACATCATCAAGCCGGTGGAAAAATTATACGGGAGAACTTGAGTTAAACCTAAAAAACATGTGCACATTAATAATGTAAAATGCTGAACTTTAGTAAATTCAAGAAAAGAAAAAGAACAAAAAAGTGGTGACGCTTAAAGATAATGTAAGAAAACTGTGAAACAAGTTTAGACTTTAGAGTTTAGAGAGTCCTATATTGTTGTAGGAACAATGAGCTTCAACTACAATGGTTAGCATAAACCATAAAAAGCAAAATTCTTAAACTTGAAATTCAAAACTGTAGATAATCCATAAATAATGAGTATGCAGTAACAATCTTTTCCCTTCGTTTTGATCACTTGCAAGAACTGCTTAAGAGTATTTCCAGTACCACTACACAATTAGCTAGAGTCTTGAGTTCAATAACAAAGTGGAGATTGTTTGTAGAAGAGAGACTTACCCAGTCGAGCAACATGACCTCATCATCATTAGCAAGACGAGTAAGATCAAAAGCTCTTTGTCCACTAATGAGTTCAAGAAGCATGATCCCATATGCAAAAACATCTGTCTTCTCCGAAGCTTTACCCGTACTTAGGTACTCAGGAGCAATATGACCAATAGTTCCACGAATGGCCGTGGTAACATGAGTATCTTCGTGGTCCATGAATATGGCTAACCCAAAGGAAAAAATGACCGGTTCAAAGTGCGTGGTAACATGAGCATCCTCGTGGTCCATGAATTCGGTCAAACCAAAATCACCAACAACTGCTTCAAAGTCCTCATTTAACAGTATATTAGCTGCCTTAACATCGCGATGGATAATTTTTTGGCCGCACTGCTCATGCAAATAAGCAATCCCTTTAGCAGAACCCAGTGCTATCCGTTCTCTAGTAGCCCAATCAAGTGGGGTTTGTGATTCGGTTCGGGCTGCACAACAGATGCATCAAAAAGCTCATTAGAAATACAAGTCAAGGCATAGTAGTTGCAAATATCATGTGTGTTTTTATACTTGTACTTGCAACTATTAATTTGGAAAAGCACCAGGATTCTAAACCCCATAATGGTATCTCATCTAACAAACGGCGTGGATCCAACTCCCCTTCATTAGAGTTCGGATCACAACAGATAATTGTACATGGAACCACACAAGAGATGAAATGTCATTTTAAAGCCTAGATATTCACCTCTTAAGCGTGATGCAACACTTCCATTAGCCATATAAGGAAAAACAAGCATCCGTTCTTTTTGAGTCAAGCAAAATCCACGCAACTGAAGTAAATTGGGATGTACACTCATGTTGAACTTCATTTTTACTTCTGTGCGGTACATCAACTCTCCACCTTGAGTATGCTCCTCCTTATGTCTTTTGATCGCCACAAGTGAACCATCAGCTAATCGCCCTTTGTAAACCTTACCAAATCCGCCCCTGCCAAGGACATTTCTGTTGCTAAAATTATCTGTTGCAACTTGTAGCTCTCTCAGGGAATATCTTTCCAGCTGATCTAGCTGATGAACTTTCAACAAACAGATTAATGGGAAATCAGGAGTTTTCCCTATAAGTAACTTTTAGATACTACAAAAGAAATGAAAAAATGAAAGAAACCCAGACATTGTATAATCCACTAACCAGGAAAATCATCAATGAAATAATTCGACACGAATAAATCATATTCCCGCAACCTCCTTCTCCGATAATAAGCAAGAGGGACAGCAAATACGACGGCTGCAACTCCTCGTGCAATAGATGCTTGAGTACTAACATTGTCGCTAATAGGTGCCCTCGGTTCTGTAAGCTGGTCTAGTTCTGGCAAAATGAAAAAAAACTTACTACTATATCCTATGAACATGCATTTACTTGAATAGATGATGTTTATCAGCCCCGATTTCTACTCCGGCCATAATCAATGACAATAATAGGCCACATGTACACATGTAGCTTGAGTTAACCACCAACACAGAGTCAAATTTACATAGAATTTATTTATGTAATCGGCAAAGCTATTAGTAATTCATAAGAATGATTAGCCCCAAAAAATGCCCTAGCCATATGCAGGAATCCAATTTTGAAACCAAAAGGAAACTACAAACATAAATTGTAAAATGAAGGGATAATTAAGCAAGCAGCAAACAGTACCATTGGAAGCAGCGGCATAATCGATATTGAGGCGTGAACCGGAGCTTACGTTGCTGAGACGCGAGATGGTAGCAATCGAGCTTGAGGTGCTACTGAAACTATCACAGAGTGCGAGTTGGTGAAGGCGTTCTCTGTCGATAACAGCTCCGACGAGCTTTTCCCAGTTATCATACACTCCTAATCTCGACATTTTATAAACAAATTTATCAGAGCAACTAGATCAGCTCGCTATTCACAGACCATTTGCTTTCATTTCTGAGAAAGAAAGATACAGTTTGAAGCTCTGATTTGGTTCCAGGAAATTCAGAAGAAGGCCACATTTTGTGCCGATGGCCCCCATTTTGAAGCAATAGTCGTCGGTCTGTTTGGTGGGAAGTTCCTCAAGTCAACCGAGAAGATTAAAGAACGTTCTTTTCAAATTCTTGAATCGAATCGAATCGGAATCGAATTGAATCGAATCAAATCAAACGAATCAAACGAATCAAGAAATTACATTTGTCCCATTTTTAATAATAATGAATACTACATCCTATTCATTAATAAATTAAAGGAGATTTTTACGGGCGTTGGATCAGAATTACTTCAAATTACACGAAAAGAATATAATAAAATTATATTATAAAATAAATTAAGTATATTTGACTAACATAACTTTGTTTTTATCTTTTTTGCGTAATTTGCAAGTAATTTACGATTTAAGTTCGAGAAAAAAATTCTCCTTAGAAAAATCGATTGTTAGTGGTTTAATTTTACCTCGAAAAATCAGAAATTTACCTCCAAAACTCCAACCCTAAGGAAAATATTAGTTTTAGTTTACCTCCAAAAATTCACAATTTTACCTCCAAAAAATTACAATTTTACCTCCAAAAAAATTACATTTTTACCTACAATTAGTTAGAGATGTACGTACAAAGTATGTGAGCAGGTTTGAATGCTTCTCGAGTTCATAGTTTATCTTAACTCAACTTTTACGGTAGAAAAGAAGGGTAATACGAATCGTAACTATACTTTTTATTTCATTGATCTACTAAAAGTCGTGTTAAAAAGAAAGAAAGAAAAATGTTGAAAATATCTCAATTGGATAAATTTTCTTATTTTCCTCGTACAAAAGATGGGTTGTGTAAATAAATGATAAAATAATAATAATAATAATAATTTAATGAACTTAAGAGAGTGAGAATCAAGAAATCGAATCAAGGCAGTGAGCAGAATCGAAGGCAGGCAGGCGAATCGAATGAGTTTTCAGTTGAAAAGAATAGAGCCTAACTCAATTAAAACCAGACTTGAACAACGAGACAAACAATCTATTTCACATCAACTTTGCAATCATTGAGATTGATTACGAGCGAGCAACTAAACTAAATTAATAGTAAATACTTTCTTCCCGTTCCGTATAAAACTTCTAATTTTACTATTTTGTGGTTAACTATCTTACGATTAAGCTCGTGATGACTGATCTCGAGCTCGAATCGAGCTTTTTCATGAATTACCCGCAAACATTACCCCCTAGACAAAGTCTAGGGTAATCACAAAGTACAAGTGTAAAAACAAATTAATTCTTCATGCACCGACCGCCAAACCGCTCTTACACGCCAATTAATTTTTATGATAAAATCTACTACAGTTTAAAATTTTGACAAACTGCCTATTAGTATCCATGAGTGGCCAGTAGCAACCCGACTTTCAACCAACCCGGTCACAATCTATAAAGAAAACAGTTATAATATTGAATCGTGTTTGCCCAAAGTGTTTGATACACTTCCATCTCATCCCATCTATGAAAGAGACTTTCTCAATAAAAATATCATAGTGTTTTTACTTAATAACATCAATGTTTTATATTAAATAAATATATTTTGTAAGAAAACATATTAAAATTGTATATTAAATCACCAATGTGCACAATACACATACCAATTATAAGTCGGGTTTTATCTAACAGTGAAATGAATAATAAATCGAAATTAAGTTTGCAAAAATTTCCAATAAAGAGTGGAAAGAAACTTTTACATCTTATCTAGTTACAACATTGGAACAAATTTGACAATAAACTCCTTTGGAGGAGGGTAAAGTTTAAAATTCATTAATGGCAAATTAGTCAATTCACTTGGTACCAAAACTTTATAGCATACTCTCTTAATAGATAGATAGATAGATAGACTTATAATATAATATTTATTATTATAAAGAGAGTAAGGTTTCAAGATTTAGTACGAAGTGAATTTAGACTTCAAAATAAAAGTTTCCAAAGTAAATTTGAATTGGAATATTAATTAATTAATCAAATTGCAGTCTCTTGGTTTCTGTTTGAATTAATTGGAACAAATACATTACGTTTGATGAGAGGAACAAACACGGACGGCCTCTCCTCTCAAATTGACACAAGAGACTCTCAAGCTTCTTTCTCATGCCATTTTCTTCACCCTCTTTACTATTTATTACTCATCATCATCCTAAAGAAACTGCAGGAAGCCCAATTTTACCTTTTCTTTCCCTATCAATCAATGTTTATTTTTATATATATATATATATATATACACATTGTGTATTGGAGGTGGTGTTTGTTTCTTCTCTCCAACGAATTTCGATACGACCTGGTATGTATTCTCCTTTCCTCTTTCGAATTTCGATTGCTTAATTCACATCTTGCTTTCTCGATCACCTCTACGTGCCAAGTGCCAACCATTGTATAACATCTAAATAAATATTAAATCTCGCTTCCATTAAAAGAATCCTACTTCAAAATTTAGGCCTAATACAATGCAACATATAGTGAATAGATACTACTGTTGGTGAATATCCAAGATATTGCATCATATATAGTCTCTAGGTTAATTCAGCACACTCCATAGTTGTTGAATATTAGCAAACTTATACAGTAGATTTTAAAGAACAGTATTCATAATCCCCCTTCAACTATGCTCCCAATGCAATGCAGTGCAAAGGTTAATTACTTTCATTAAGGCCAATCTCGCTTCGAATTATTTGCTCGCAGGTTTTATTTAGTTGATGGCACTCACAGGTTGCCTCTGAGTGTGCAGAAGATGCAAAAAAATCTGGACAAGTTGAACGAGGCTACCATGAATCTGAGCATGTCATTATTACAAATTTATTTACTTTACTCCAAGAAAACTGAAATATTTACTTAATAGTATCATTTATTTAGGAACATAATATAATAATACAACATAGGTATCAGACAAAGATACACACAGGTACCTACGGAGAAATGGATAAAAGTACGAGTGTATACATACTAACAAAAGCCAAGATGACGTGGGGATTGCCGGTGCTGATGAGATGAAGAAGGATGCGCAGATCTAATCCTTGATTATCTCTGATGTTCTACAGCTGCAATCTGCTCCAAAACCTCTCCGACATCTTTCATTGAAGGTCGGTTTTTAGGTTCGTTCTCCAAGCATTTAAGCGTAAGTTGAGCAGCTAGTACTGCTGCCTTGGGAGAATATTGCCCTTCTATACGTGCATCCATTATGGTTTTTAGTTTGGGTTTTGAGCTGAGAAGAGGCTTCATCCAATCAACCAAATTAGTTTGACTGCCAGGGCGCGACGTGTCAATTGCTCTTAGGCCTGTCATTATCTCAAGCAGCACGACACCAAAGCCATACACATCACTTTTTACGTATAGATGTCCTGTAGGGAATCAAAAGTTGAGGGTATCCGTAAGTGTAAGGTGGAAAAAGGATAATTTGAGGAGGTTTAAATAAGTTAACAGATGGGAAGTCGTAATTGAAACTTTAAAAGGATATGTCATCGGATCGGGTGAGCACTGACCTGTTGCAATGTATTCAGGCGCAGCATATCCGTAGGTCCCCATAACTCGGGTGGTTACATGGGATTCGCCTCCAGAAGGTCCAACCTTTGCTAGGCCAAAATCCGATAGCTTAGCATTGTAGTCCTGCAAAACGCAAAGAGTGGCCTAGAATTACAAATAAACTTCGAGGGCATGAGGGTTGGGTTGTCAACCAGTACTTCTTTAGTTCTTACATGCCAAGAACATGATGAGGACAAGAAAATCCTCTGCCAGATAGAATCTTACCCCATCGAGAAGTATATTGGAGGCCTTAAAGTCTCTATAGATTATTTGCTTTTCCGAAGTGTGCAAAAAGGTGAGCCCCTTTGCTGCTCCTATGGCTACTTTGAGTCGGATATCCCATGATAACGGTTCCATGGCGGCATTTCCTGCATTGGAATTTTCACCCAAGATCTGAGCATAAGCAAGCTGTTTCAATCCAGTATTTCAAATAATTACCACAGGTTCTTACGTCTAAAGAGATGGTTTTCTAGGCTCCCCTTCTGCATAAATTCATATACAAGTAACAGTTCTTTATCCTCCCAACAATAACCCAAGAGCTTTACCAGGTTGGGATGCGACAGTCTTCCCAAAAAGTTCACTTCCGACTGCATTTCCAAAATAAAGAACATATTAGGCAGATCCAAAAACATTTAAGATCAAATTTGATATTAAAAAGTAGAAAGACATGGCATGGAATGGCTGCAAACAATCCGTCCGACCGATCCATCCGCACAAACCGCCCGCATCTCACCCGCACCCGCCGATTAATTTTTTTTTTAATTTACGCAGTTTAAATTTTTTACAACCCGCCAATTGGTGGGTGGGTGGTGGGTTGGTTGAGTGCAAACCGCAACCCACCCGCCATATTGTTTACATAACAAAAAATGTATATATGTGAAATAAATTAATTGTCACTTAAATGAATAGATAGAAATATATAATAGATTAATAGTAGTAAAACTACGATTATTTCATATATAAACTAAAAAACTACCTATGTGAAAATGATACTTCTTTATTTTGCTTGCTTTCAAAATGTTCTGTTAATTTGATGGATTAGAATATATCTTAGTTGATGACTTGATGTAGTAACTCACCCGCCAACCCACCCGCTATTGTTATCACCCGAACTGCTGCGGGTTGGAAAATTATTCTACCCGCCGCGGGTTGGACAAATAATCACCCGCCTTGTTTGATTTTTTGTTAATACCTGCCAATGCCCGCCCGCGCTCACCCCTATGGTAAAGTACTGGATGGTCCACAAAGTTTATCCAAAGGAACTCTACACTAAGGTCCTGATAAACGAAGCATGTACATAATAGTAAAACAAAGTAACAAGTGGATATACAGACGCGGGGTTACATGCAAAACGGCAAAACAATGTGAAAATGCTTTTGGATTGAGGCATTAAAGGAGTAGGCTCTGTATGCAACCTTACCCTTGCATAAGAAGCCTCCCTTACCCCGGTTATTGTGGCAGCCCCTCTAAAGGCAGTTGGGGACCTATTATAATGATGATCATGGGAAGGAAAAACAAGGTTGCTAAAGTACGTACCGCTCCACGTCTAATCCTCATTAACTACGTGGAAACGAACATTGGCCAATTTTGGTATATCCAGATATGAACTAAACATTTTTTTTCGAGTTTTCAGCTCCAACACTACTGTGAAACGAAACTGATCCACAAATACACACCAAAAACATTTCAAGTTACAAACCTGCCATTCTTCAAATCCCTGGGTACTCTCAGGATTCAACTTCTTGATCGCAACCGTTATCCCGGAGCCAAGTATAGACGGCATGAGCGTCCTCTCATCAACCCATCCCTTATACACCGTCCCAAAACCTCCCACGCCCAACACCATATCCGACTTGAAACTCTTTGTGGCAGTCTTCAGATCAGCAAAGCTATAAATCTTCAAATTCGCCGTGGGCAATATCTCCCCGTTCAAACACGAATCCTCACTCAGAGCAGCCAAAAACCTGCTTCGACCAGCGCTACTGTCAGTGGCCGAAAGTCCTCCACCATTACTACTGTAAGCATGAGCAGCCGCAAACCTTACCAAATCCACCCCTGCCAAGGACATTTATGTTGCTGAAATTATCTGTTGCAAACTGCAGCTCGCGCATGGAAAACCTTTCCAGCTAATCTAGCAGATGAACTTTTGACAAACAGATTAATGTAAAATCAGGTGTTTGCTGTATAAGTAACTTTTAGATGCTACTACAATGGAAAAAAATATAGTATTCCAGACATTTTATATCCCCACTAACCAGGAATATGATCACCGAAATAATTCGATACGAATAAATCATATTCTTGCAGCCTCCTTTTCCGATAGTAAGCAAGTGGGGCAGCAAATATGATGGCTGCAACTCCTCGTGCATTGGTTTGCGTGCCTGCATTGTTTCTGGGTGCCCTTGGGCTAGACAGCTGTGTAACCTGATCTAGTTCTGGAAAAAGAAGGAAACTAAATCATATGGACATGCATTTACTTCAATAGATCATGAATATATTAGCCCGGGTTTCTACTACTAGACATCTGGTCACTAATGAACAATAGTCCACATTGACATGGATGCATGTAGCTTGAGTTAACCATTACCACGAGGTCAAATAAAATTTACATACAATTTTTGTATGTAATCTGTTGAGCTATTGGTATTTCATAAGAAGAATTAGCCCCAAATATGGCCTCATGACATGGTTACTCTATCCATATACAGAAACCCAATTTCGAAACCAAAAGGAAGCTACTACCATTAACCGTTTGAAAAATAAAATAAAGGTATTAGCAGCGCAGTACCATTGGCAGCAGCAGCATAATCGAAACTGAGGTGCGAAGTGAAGCTAACGTTACTGAGACGCGATATGGTAGCAAAAGTACTTGACGTGCTACTGAAACTATCACAGAGTGCAAGTTGTTGAAGGCGTTCTCTGTCAATAACAGCTCTGACGAGCTTTTCCCAGTTATCATACACTCCTAATCTCGACATCTTATTAACAAATCAGAGTAATTTCCGCTAGCTAAAAGCTTAGATTAGCTAGAAGAGTACTAAGCTACCGTATGCTGCTCAAGAAAACTTGTTTAAAGTCTTGGTCTCATGGGAATTCAGCAGAGAGCCAGAAGATTGATTTTGTCAAGTCAACTAATGGAGCATAATAATGAACAAGGCCCACAATTGCTTTCATTTTCAACATGTATGCCAGTGCACAACTAAACCACACATTCTAAGCTTAGTAAACTTGGCTTTTACAGTTTATAAGTACTGCAAGACCAGTTCCAGATTTCTCAGCTTAGTTTAACAAGAAAGGCTGAAAGGCATGGTGATTTGAGAATAATCCATCATAATGAGATTTGAGCTCTAGTCTTTCTCACATGAGACACAAAACTCTCACTTGCTCTACTCTACTTGGATTCTATGTTACCCAGACTCGGCACCAAATGACGATACGTGTGTGTATCCTAGTGCTGGGCCCGGCTATATCTTAGATAATTTTGTTTTTCCCCAAAAATAAAGGGTCCATTGCGATAACCATGCCGGAGTGTTGAGTATCCGACACACGTATGCAATGGGAAGATGAGATAAGAGGTCATCTCGAGTTACGGGACCAAAAGTGCAATTCACTCGGCTTCTCCTTCCTAGAGTACTTCTCTAACTAATTCAATTTTTATACATGGCAACAGAATTTTATGATTCATTGGATGTACAGGCATTGATTATCAGTAAAGAATTTCACCGGAGAGTGAGTGACAGGTTGAATCGGAAGTCTGAAGAAAATTTCGCATAAAAGAGAGATTGGAAGCTCCGAAATACTTGCAATTTGATCTACTTTTGCAGCATCAAGGCATCTGCTCTGCTTCCTCATGGTGCCGTGCTGCTCTGTGCCTGATCGGAAAGGATACTCCATTGGTATGCTCAAGCTCATAACTCGAGTTCGGGTAGTTCGGCTCGGTTCGTTAATAAAACCAACTATTATTTTGAGGTCGAGTCACGGTAAGTGGAGTCATTCGAGATTTAATCGAGCTCGAACTGTTACTGAAAAGTATATAAAAATATGGAGAAAGTCTAGTTAAAAGCCTGATCTTACTTTACAAAGGAAAGTCCACATTAGACTAGTGTAAGTTATATGGAGAATTAATGTTGTGTATATGAGTTTTCATAAATGAGGAAATTTATGTTGTGACTATAGGTTTTTATATCTGACGCGTTGTATTTCGGACTTATTTGGGAGATTTATCTGATGTCTGTTGGTTTTTGCATAAGTGAAATTTATTTTGTGTTTGTGAGTTTTTTATAAGTTGGAAAATTAATGTTGTGTCTGTGAGTTTTTATAAATGGGGAATTTATGTTGTGTGGGTTTTTATAACTGGGGGAATTAATGTTGTGTCTGTGAGTTTTTATAACTGGGGAATTTATGTTGTGCCTATGAGTTTTTATAATTGGGGGAATTAATGTTGTGTCTATGAGTTTTTATAACTGCAGGAATTAATGCGGACCGCGCACTGCTATAACCGCTGACCGCGAGCAACTTAAAAAAGTGGCTTTTCCTATTCTAATGAAAAGTTAAGCTTTTTTCTAGAATTTGCATATCGAAAATGCAAAAATTAACACACTAACCTATCCTACTAACTTTATTTATATCTCTTATACCTTTTACATTTCATGTTTCTCTCTTACTTTATCACCAAACAATTTTATCATTATTTATTTATATTTCTAGAAGAAATACCACAAAAGAAGTAACACAACAATAGGACGTATATATTTAACCTAGCCTAGTCGAGTATCAATAAGTTGAATATGTTCGGCGAGCCGCAAGTTAGTAAGGACTCGACTCAAACGCTTTATTAAATGTTAAATGAGTATAGCTCAAATCTTAACTAGCCCGGTCGAGTTTGAGTGTTAGACCTAGGCCCCTTTGGTAAAACATACACATTTTATTAATCCAAGAGTTCAATAATTGTCCAAAACATGCAACTGAATTCCATATAAAATCAACATGTACAATGGACATCAAATAGACGGTTTTACATTTAAGGTAGATTAAAGTCGAGTCGTACAGTAAATTGTGTTTAGTATGCAACAAAAAAATCAATCTAGTCACTATTTCACTCATATAAAATCAAGTTACTATTTATCTATGTTAAAAGTCCATTACGTCGAAAGTCCAATCTATTAGAGTCGTATGCAAAACAATTATAAGAAATCACATGAAAATGATGCACATATCTAAATTTTGAAAATCTCGGTTTTTCGACATCTTGGCCAATATCGTGCATCATGTTTAGTATATATCATGGCAAAACTAATGGATTAATGGCAACCTTCCTAATTTATAATAAATGAAGCCATAATTAGTTATATATTCTAGTGACATTAGTATTATTTTTGGGAAGGCAAACTCTCGTGATTTAACCACCAAACCGAGTGAAAAAACCAAAGAGTCGATCTCCTAACAAATTTATTCTTCGTGTTTCTCCAAGCAAGTTTATACATATATCGATAGTTCCTCAACTATTTCGCAAGTTTGTTCATGGATACTAGCCTACCTTCCGAAACGTAAGTCCCATCTTTTCAATCTTTCTTTCATATGCCAATCATTCGAAGAAACGTTAATAATTTATGTGTGTGTATAACACCGATTCTGACATACACATAATTAAATTGTCCAAAAAGTATTAATTTGTTATTCAATGTTATATGTCGTAGTTTTGTTGTATCTAACAGTTGTTGAATTTTTTTATTCTTCCTACAGCGGATTTCAGATTGATTGGACTGGCCTTCCATTAGATTTGCTTGTCCTAATAGCAGAACACATGGTGTATTGCATGGACTTTCTTACCTTTTCTATGGTCTGCAAGTCATGGCAATCTGTAACATCTGTACTGTCCAAAAGATTACCTCTCAAATTTCCTATGGTCATGCTGCCTGAGGAACCGGAAGCAGATAGAGACGTAGATGGGCCGAAAACACGTCGATTTTATAGTTTACCGACTTCAGAAACCTACATCTTCGAGTTGCCTGAAGCCAGTGGAAGAAAGTGTATACCAACAAGTTATGGATGGTTAGTCACAGTTGGTTACGATTTACAAATTAATCTTCTGCACCCTTTTAGCAGACAACAAATCGGATTGCCTGGTTTGTTAACCTTCAAAGATCAGTATGAATATAACGAGGATTACAGGCCAGAGGAAGTTGTTGATTTCTTCGTCAACAAAGTAGCGGTATCCAAAGATCCTCGAACTGGTAGGCTTTCGAATGAGAACTTCATCGCGGTGGCTACATATGGACAGTTTAGATTACTAGCCTTTGCAAGAGCTGGAGATGCAGTATGGACAGATATCGCGGTCAATTCCAAGTGTTACGAAGATGTTATATACTATAAGGGCATGTTCCATACAGTCGATTGCCATGGTATCATATCACTTTGTGACATTGGCGATAAAAATGGTCCACAAATTGTAAAACTTGCCCCTGCCCCTGATGGAATGGAGAGCGATACACAAAAGTACTTGGTTGAATCTTCAGGAGAACTCCTTATGGTGGAGCGTTACCGTGGTTTAAGAAAACGGACAAGAAAAGATGAAGAAGCTAGCTTTCACACAACTAGGTTCACAATTTTCCGCCTAGAGGAGTGCCACCAGGACGAAGGTTCCAAGTATCCCCATAGATGGACTCAAGTTACAAATTTGGATGGTAGAGCATTGTTCGTGGGGATGAATGTTTCGAAATCATTGCCTCCATCTGAAGGTGTGAAGCCCAATTGTATCTATTTCACGGAGTTTGAGAGGATGTGGTACATAGACGAGCCTGGCGGAGGTGGTCGTGACATGGGGATATTCGACGTTGAGAAGGAGACTATCGAAGCACATTACGCTGCAAATTTTCTTTGTCCTCTTTCTCCTCCAATGTGGTACTTGAACTCTATGTGATATTGTACTTCATTCTAGATATCAATTTTTACCTACTACCAAATATTGGTATCATGTATTAGGTTTTTTTCGTCATCTCTCAAAATTTTAAGTTAATTCTTAATCGTAACCAGTTATAGATTTAACGAGCTGTAAAATTGATTTTAATGGTTCTTATATAATCTAGGAAATACCAGTTTTACACACAATATGTAGATAGAACTTCGAAATGAATCAAGAGACAATCCAAAATTCATGATATAATTGTAAACTAGGTTAGTTAATTTCATAACACCTCAAATAAAGATGTACACATGCGGATTAGCAATGCGAATTATCATAGATCACAAAATAATATTTCAAAGGACCACTAAGTACCAAGCAGTAGTAGTACGACCATAGCTTTTCACATTAATCATCGCTATGATCTACCTGGTTAATTGACTAAAAAAAGGAAGATATATGTACGATTATCCTGTAATTCTAATTTTATGAACTATCAACAAAATTGGGAAGTTGTAGAAGTCTTTAGAGTTTGAAGGATTATTTAGAGTTTCAGACAACATTTCAATGACCAATCGGGTGGTTGATGCATGTATGATCGGGCCATGTGTAAGGGTCTATAAATAGTCTTTCAAAACACAGTTTGTAAATGTTTGACTACTAAAATCAAAGAATATTAAAAGATGGATGATAATAGGAGCAACTTTTGTCATAATTCGGAAGTGAAAACAACAAAAGCCATTGACGGTTACAGCAAGCTAAATAAAAGAGAGTATATTGAATATGAAGATTGTTGTGTACAAGATACTCAAAAGAAAACAGAATAAGAGCCTTGCTATTTATACAGTATTTCTATCTATGCAACAAGACTAATCTACCCTACCATTTGAAACTAATTCTGGCGGGAGTTTGTAACAAACTAACAAACTCTTAACCTCCTAACTAACCTCTAACAAACTAACTGATCCTAACGGCTCCTTCATAATATTCCAAACTGAATTAGACTGTCCACAACATTGCCTTCCTTGTAACTCAATTTTGTTTGCTTGTCATCTTCTTCAGCTGCATCTTCTCGAATGTTCTGGAATGCTATTAAGCTTTGTGAAATATTACATGACTGTTTGTGTCCCTTGAACAAGAGTACTCAGTGCTAGCTGAATTTCATAATTTCGCACATTATCCGTTTGAGAATACCTTGCCTCTAGTTTGCACCATACCTCTGTAGCATACACACTGTGATTGTACCACATATTTCATCAGAAATAGAGTTGTGAATCCATGACAGTATAAGATTGTTGCATCTGAGTCAAGGAAGATACAGAGGATCTTCTAATTCTGGCTTGAGAAAGGTGCCATCGACGAATCCTAACTTGTTTTTGATGGATAATGACAACATCATATCTCTCTTCCAATTGATATAATTAGGACCCTTGAGTGTGTGCTTGATTGCACCAGAAGTAAGCGTATCATGAGGAAACAAATGGTATGGACTATTAGGATCTGTGTAATCCAATTCCTTCTCAGTATTAGTAACAACAGGTGACTTTTCCTTAGTGACATTTCCAGCTATATTAGGAGATTTCTCAGTAACATTGCCAGCAATATTAGCATTGATACTATCAGGTGTATCTTGAGAACTTGAAGCAGACATTATATCAAGCAGTTGGTGATGATATATGAATGAATTGTTTCAGAAAAGAACAGATTCTCTGTGACCAGATGATCAATAGTATATATTAGTAATCAAGCTAAGTGTAAACCGATCAATACAACTTGTATACAGATCAAGCTAGAAAACGATTACACAATCAATCAACGAGAGTTTTAATTAGAGAGAATCAATCAAACAGTAGTACTTTAAAAAAAAAACGAGATAAGGCTCTAACAAGTGAATTGAATGATGATTAAGTTGTAAACAAATGAGATCAAGCCAAAATACCAGTAAACTTGTTAATCTAGAGCTTGATACGCACTTGTGAATGAAGATCAAACAATCTGTGAAACAAAACAACCAGAAGAAGAAACTCAAATGAGAACCAGTTGATTTGTGATGAATAATCGATCAGTAAAATGAGAATGATGAACAGAAATTCAGAAGAATCTGAGCTTTGATACCATCTTAGAGTGAGCGAATGAAGCGGAAGTGAAAACAACAAAAGCCATTGACGGTTACAGCAAGCTAAATAAAAGAGAGTATATTGAATATGAAGATTGTTGTGTACAAGATACTCAAAAGAAAACAGAATAAGAGCCTTGCTATTTATACAGGATTTCTATCTATGCAACAAGACTAATCTACCCTACCATTTGAAACTAATTCTGGCGGGAGTTTGTAACAAACTAACAAACTCTTAACCTCCTAACTAACCTCTAACAAACTAACTGATACTAACGGCTCCTTCATAATATTCCAAACTGAATTAGACTGTCCACAGCATTGCCTTCCTTGTAGCTCAATTTTGTTTGCTTGTCATCTTCTTCAGCTGCATCTTCTCGAATGTTTTGATATCCCCGTAAGATGAGCATATATATTTGTTATGCTCATCTTAGACATGAGGCGCCTCATATCGGGCTGAGATAATGATTTAGTAAAGATGTCTGCAATCTGTTCTTTAGTATGAATATGCTGGACTTGTATAATCTTGTCAAGTACTTTGTCTCTTACAAAATGGCAATCAATCTCCAAGTGTTTAGTTCTTTCATTGAAAATAGGATTTTTTGTAAGGTGAATAGTCGACTGATTGTCACAATACAAAACAGTAGGACTATTAATCTTAATGTGAAACTCTCTCAGCAAAGATAGCAACCAAATCACTTCACATGTTGCAAATGATAAGGCTCTATATTCAGCCTCTGATGATGATCTGCTAACTGTGTTTTGTTTCTTGCTTTTCCAACTAATGAGGGAAGATCCAAGAAACATACAATAACCAGAAATGGACCTTCTTGTATCTGGACAAGAAGCCCAATCAGAGTCACTGTAAGAAGTCAATACTAACTCATTATGAGAAGAGTAAAATATGCCTTGACCAGGTGAACCTTTTAAGTATTTCAGGATTCTGTGAACTGCATTTAGATGAGTTTTAGATCGCTTGTCCATGTATTGACTAAGAATTCCCACAGCATAAGTAATATTTGGCCTGGTAATGTTGAGATAGATTAATTTGCCTATTAATGTTCTGTAAACTGTGGGATCATTCAGCTCATCTGTATCTGTGCTGGTGAGCTTGAGATTTACCTCCATTGGAGTGACTACAGGTTTACAATCCGTTAAACCTGTTTCTGACAACATTTCTAACACATATTTCCTTTGACACACATGGATGCCTTGTGAATTTATAGTGATTTCAAGACCAAGAAAATACTTAACTTCACCTAAATCTCTGATCTTGAATTGATTATGTAACATTTTTTAAACCATTTTAACCAAATCAGGACTTGAACCAGTAATTAGTATATCATCCACATATACTAATAAAGCAACAAAACCTTGTGAAGTGGTTCTGGTGAACAGAGAATAATCTGACTTAGACTGAACAAACTTAAGCTCCTGTAGAGTGTGAGTAAACTTGTGATTCCATTGCCTGGATGCTTGTTTCAAACCATATAATGATTTATGAAGTTTGAAAACAAGTTTAGAGTTATCAGTATCACATGGCAAGGGTGAAGAAGTAACTGGTGATGTTACACATGGTTGCCCCCCCCCCCCCGAAACAAGTATCCAGGAGGAATGTCCATGTAAATATATATCTTCATCAGATCACCATTCAAGAATGCATTGTGAACATCCATTTGTTCACAATCCCTGTGTTGAGCAGCTGCAATGGCCAAAAAAGTTCTGACAGTTGTGAGCTTAGCCACTGGGCTAAAAGTTTCATAATAGTCATAACCAAATCTCTAAGAGTAGCCTTTAGCCACTAATCTGGCTTTATATTTATCAATTGAGCCATCAGGTTTTAATTTGAGCTTGAATACATACTTGCACCCTATAGGTTTGTGACCTGGAGGTAGTGAAACTACAGACCAAGTGTTGTTATCTTCTAAAGCCTGGAGCTCATTTTTAATAGCTTATGTCCAATCAGGGGATTGGATAGCTTGATGATAAGTAGAAGGCTCAGGATTAGAAACAATATTTAAGGCAAATTGATGATCTGAAGGAGTTAAATTTTCATATGAAAGATAATGTGAAATAGGATAATGAGAAGAAGGTTTGGAATGAGAAATGTTATGATAGTAGTCCTTCAGTTTAGGAGGAGTGATAGTCTGCCTAGTTGATCTCTTGAGAACAGGACTATGATGAACAGTGCTAGTAGGAACCTACATAGTTGTGACACAATCATCAGTAGGAGAATCAATAGCATTAGTACTAGCAGATGATATGTCTGTAGATTGAAAATCATGAGTTGTATTATCATAAGATAGCTGTACAGGTGAATGAGAATGATTAGGTGAACCAGAATGTTCATGATCAAGAGGTGTAACATTTTCAGAGATAGAATGGGAAAGGGAGGAAACATGAGTAGCTGAAGTAGGAGTAGGATAAGGAAAATCAAGTATAGCATCTGCAGAATATAGGAAAATGAATATCAAGTGTAGCAGATTTTGAATATGGAAAAATATGTTCAAGAAAGTGAACATCTTTAGAAATTAAAATTTTATGAGTCTGAATATTATATAGCCTATAGCCTTTAGTATGAGGAGGATAGCCAATAAAGATGCAAGCTGTGCTTCTTGGATCAAACTTGGATCTCTGATGTTGTTGAGTTGAAGCATAGCAAAGTGATCCAAATACTCTGAGATTAGAGTAGTCAGGTGAATGACCATAACATTTGGTAAATGGACATTGATTATCAAGACGTGGAGAGGGTGTTCTATTGATCAGATATGTGGCTGTTAATACAGCATCTCCCCAGAACTTGAGTGGCATTTGTGACTGAAAAATAAGAGCTCTAGCAACATTTAATAAATGTTGATGTTTTCTTTCAACAACACCATTTTGCTGAGGTGTATATACACAACTTGTTTGGTGAATGATACCTAAAGCTTTGAGTCTTGAAGTTAATACAGTAAACTCTGTACCATTATCAGATCTCATAATCTGAACTTTAGTATGATACAATGTTTCCACAAGTGTGAAGAAATTAAGCAAGATATGTTGTACTTCTGATTTGTTTGTGAAAAGATGAACCCATGTGTATTTTGAGTAATCATCTACAAGAGTTAAGAAGTATTTATGACCATTCAAAGAAGAAATAGAATATGGACCCCAAACATCAACATGTATTAATGAGAATATTGCAGTTGTTACAGAGTTGCTAACTGAAAAAGATGAATTTCTTTGCTTAGCTTCTAAACAAACAGTACAATCAAAGGGACTAATATGAGCTAAACTATTGCAATCTAACATCTTCATTCTCTGGAAAGAAGGATGTCCAAGTCTAGCATGCCAAAGCTGAGTAGAAGAATGAGATGTAAAAGCATTAATAGCTTTATTTGAACATGAAGAAAACAGATTTGCAGAACTAGCAAGCTGAGCTTTATTTGAATGAGTTTCCAACTGAGAAAGATCTTTAATGTGAAGAACAAAGAGGGACTTGAATCTCCTAGCGAGCCCAATCTTTGTCTTTGAAGAAACTCCCTACAAGATGCATTCATCATGAGTAAACAAAAAATGAAATATTCTGGCCTTAGTAATCTGTGTAACAGAAATAAGATTTACTGTAAAGGCTGGAACAAACAAAACATTTGTGAGGGTGATATGGTCTGATAGTTTTATATCACCTGTCATGGTGACTTGTAATGTTAATTTATCAGGCAACTGAACAAATGAATGTACATACTGAATATGGGATGTGAATAAAGAAGAATCACATGTGACATGATTAGTGGCTCCAGAATCTATGATGAAATAATCTTTCAATGAATGTGTTACTGAACAAACAAAATGATATGGTACTGAACAATAATATGTACCTCCTAGAGTATTATATGTGACAACAGGGTCATCTCCATCACTGTCATGATCTTGAGAAACATGAGATCCAGAAGCTGAGCTAGGTACAGAATTAGTCTGAGTAACACCTTGTTCCAACAATTGCATTAGATGAGACACTTGATTCTTAATATTGCTGTACTGAGTAGTAACATCTGTAGAAGTACTAGCAACATTGTTAGCATAGTGTGGTTTAATGAATGGAGCTTGTGCAGATCTATGAATGGGAGTTGTGGAAGTGTTTTTTCCATAGGCAGGTTTCTTAGTAAATTTAAAGTCAGGTGGAAAACCAATGAGCCTATAACACTTATCCACTGTGTGATTTGAGTAACCACAATGTGCACACTTGATTAAATCTCTGCCCTTCCTCTTTGCCTGAAATGAAGGTGGATTCTGGCGCATATGAAATGTAGATACTCCAGTAATATGAGCACCATTGTGCCTTGAATTATTTTGACGCTCCTCAGTAAGTATGATGGAATAGGCTCTTTCCAGTGTAGGGACAGGTGACATCATGATTATTTGGCCTCTTATGCTATCATAATTTTCATTGAGTCCCATAAGGAATTGAAACACTTGATCCGTTTCAACAGCTTCAGAAGCATGACTTAATTAGAGCTTGACATGAACATTTGCCGCAGCTACAGTGAGGAAGAGGCCTGTGAAGATGTAGTTCCTCCCAAATGCTATTAAGCTTTGTGAAATATTCCATGACTATTTGTGTCCCTTGAACAAGAGTACTCAGTGCTAGCTGAATTTCATAATTTCGCACATTATCCGTTTGAGAATACCTTGCCTCTACAAGGAAGATACAGAGGATCTTCTAATTATGACTTGAGAAAGGTGCCATCGACGAATCCTAACTTGTTTTTGATGGATAATGACAACATCATATCTCTCTTCCAATTGATATAATTAGGACCCTTGAGTATGTGCTTGATTGCACCAAAAGTAGGCGTATCAATAGGAAACAGATGGTATGGACTATTAGGATCTGTGTAATCCAATTCCTTCTCAGTATTAGTAACAACAGGTGACTTTTCCTTAGTGACATTTCCAGCTATATTAGTAGATTTCTCAGTAACATTGCCAGCAATATTAGCATTGATACTATCAGGTGTATCTTGAGAACTTGAAGCAGACATTATATCAAGCAGTTGGTGATGATATATGAATGAATTGTTTCAGAAAAGAACAGATTCTCTGTGACCAGATGATCAATAGTATATATTAGTAATCAAGCTAAGTGTAAACCGATCAATACAACTTGTATACAGATCAAGCTAGAAAACGGTTACACAATCAATCAACGAGAGTTTTAATTAGAGAGAATCAATCAAACAGTAGTACTTTAAAAAAACGAGATAAGGCTCTAACAAGTGAATTGAATGATGATTAAGCTGTAAACAAATAAGATCAAGCCAAAATACCAATAAACTTGTTGATCTAGAGCTTGATACGCACTTGTGAATGAAGATCAAACAATCTGTGAAACAAAACAACCAGAAGAAGAAACTCAAATGAGAACCAGTTGATTTGTGATGAATAATCGATCAGTAAAATGAGAATGATGAACAGAAATTCAGAAGAATCTGAGCTCTGATACCATCTTAGAGTGAGCGAATGAAGCTGAAGTGAAAACAACAAAAGCCATTGGCGGTTACAGCAAGCTAAATAAAAGAGATTATATTGAATATGAAGATTGTTGTGTACAAGATACTCAAAAGAAAACAGAATAAGAGCCTTGCTATTTATACAGGATTTCTATCTATGCAACAAGACTAATCTACCCTACCATTTGAAACTAATTCTGGCGGGAGTTTGTAACAAACTAACAAACTTTAACCTCCTAACTAACCTCTAACAAACTAACTAATCCTAACGGCTCCTTCATAATATTCCAAACTGAATTAGACTGTCCACAACATTGCCTTCCTTGTAGCTAAATTTTGTTTGCTTGTCATCTTCTTCAGCTGCATCTTCTCGAATGTTCTGATATAATTGTAATAAACATATAGGGTCTGATGATGGAATGAAAAGGCACAATAAAGATGTGCACTCGAATTTGATGAAGGGGAAGTACAAATATTGTTCTTCTGTGTGTTCCACCGTGTTCAGCACTAATGCTGACATGCTACAACATAAGGATCGATCAAATTCATCGTCAACAAGCTCCTCCGGCAGTTGTAGTTGAAGTTAAGTAGTATGATCGTTTCAGATCTAATTAATGACGAGTAGTATAATATTTGTGATAAAATTAGTTTGTCTTTATGTTTCTATATAATGTCATATTTCAGGGTGCTTGTTAGTTTCTATATAATTGTCCTATTTTAGGGTGTTTGTCAGTGAGTTTATGTTTCTATATGATGTCATTTTAGTGTAATTGTTAGTTAGTAATGTGGTAAGGTTTATTATTAATGGTTATATAATAGTTAAATTTCCTTTTTATTTTTATTTAAGTATAAATCATAATCAACAATTAACTTGCAAGTCACAACTATTGGGATGAATGTTTCGATATTGTTGTCCGATGTGAAACCCAAGTACATCTAGTTCAATGTCTTGCGGGAGTAAAAATCCAACCCGAGAATAGAAATAACCCAATTTATATACCGAAACCAAGAAAATTGTCCAAAACATGCAAATGAATTTCACATATATAAAATCTACATAGACATTGAACAACAGAGTAAATCCTAATAAAAGTTGAGAAAAATATACATAATGTGGTCTTCCTGATTTACACACAAATCTACATGATGGTCTGTCTGTCTGTCTTCCTTCTACAGACTACAACAATTTGCTGAATACATATACTATTAATACAGAATGTATTACTAACTTGACTTCCCAGAAAAAAGAATCGAGCATTTTGCTAAAATAATAATTGACTCGAAGAAAAAATGAAATCATCAAATTCCCATTCGAAACATAGACAAAGGGGAAATATTGCCATCTATGTCTTGACTCATTAGAACACACGTATCATCTTGCATAACGTGGTGATTGGCGGGGGTGATGAGACGAAGAAGGATGTGCAGATCTACACTTGGAAACTCTCGGTTTTTCAACAGCTACAATCCTCTCCAAAGCCTCTCCAACTTCTTTCATCGAAGGTCGTTTCTTAGGTTCTGGCTCCAAGCACGTAAGCGTAAGTTCAGCAGCTAGTACTGCTGCCTTGGGAGAATATTGCCCTTCTATACGTGTATCCATTATGGTTTTTAGTTTGCGTTTTGAGCTGAGAAGAGGCTTCATCCAATCAACCAAATTAGTTTGACCGCCAGGGCGCGACGTGTCAAGTGCTCTTAGGCCTGTCATTATCTCAAGCAGCACGACACCAAAGCCATACACATCACTTTTTACGTATAGATGTCCTGTAGGGAATCAAAAGTTGAGGGTATCCGTAAGTGTAAGGTGGAAAAAGGATAATTTGAGGAGGTTTAAATAAGTTAACAGATGGGAAGTCGTAATTGAAACTTTAAAAGGATATGTCATCGGATCGGGTGAGCACTGACCTGTTGCAATGTATTCAGGCGCAGCATATCCGTAGGTCCCCATAACTCGGGTGGTTACATGGGATTCGCCTCCAGAAGGTCCAACCTTTGCTAGGCCAAAATCCGATAGCTTAGCATTGTAGTCCTGCAAAACGCAAAGAGTGGCCTAGAATTACAAATAAACTTCGAGGGCATGAGGGTTGGGTTGTCAACCAGTACTTCTTTAGTTCTTACATGCCAAGAACATGATGAGGACAAGAAAATCCTCTGCCAGATAGAATCTTACCCCATCGAGAAGTATATTGGAGGCCTTAAAGTCTCTATAGATTATTTGCTTTTCCGAAGTGTGCAAAAAGGTGAGCCCCTTTGCTGCTCCTATGGCTACTTTGAGTCGGATATCCCATGATAACGGTTCCATGGCGGCATTTCCTGCATTGGAATTTTCACCCAAGATCTGAGCATAAGCAAGCTGTTTCAATCCAGTATTTCAAATAATTACCACAGGTTCTTACGTCTAAAGAGATGGTTTTCTAGGCTCCCCTTCTGCATAAATTCATATACAAGTAACAGTTCTTTATCCTCCCAACAATAACCCAAGAGCTTTACCAGGTTGGGATGCGACAGTCTTCCCAAAAAGTTCACTTCCGACTGCATTTCCAAAATAAAGAACATATTAGGCAGATCCAAAAACATTTACGATCAAATTTGATATTAAAAGGTAGAAAGACATGGCATGGAATGGTAAAGTAGGGTGTGAAAACAATCCGCCCGTCCGACCCGTCCGCACAAACTGCCCAATTCTCACTCGCACCCGCCGATTAATTTTTTTTTATAATTTACGCGGGTTAAATTTTTTACAACCCGCCAATTGGTGGGTGGATTGGTTGAGTGCAAACCGCAACCCGCCCGCCCCATCCGCCATATTGTTTACATAACAAAAAAAATGTATATATGTGAAATAAATTAATTGTCAATTAAATGAATAAATAGAAATATATAATAGATTAATAGTAGTAAAACTACGGTTATTTCATATATAAACTACTAAAAAACTACCTATGTGAAAATGATACTTCTTTATTTTACTTGCTTTTAAAATGTTTTGTTAATTTGATGGATTATTATATATCTTAGTTGATGACTTGATGTAGTAACTCACCCGCCAATCCATCCGCCAACCCACCCGCCATTGTTATCATCCGAACCGTTGCGGGTTGGAAAATTATTCTACACGCCGCGGTTTGGACAAATAATCACCCGCCTATGACGGGTTGGTTTGATTTTTTGTAAATACCCGCCAATACCCGCCCACACTCACCCCTATGGTAAAGTGCTGATGGTCCACAAAGTTTATGCAAAGGTACTCTACACTAAGGTCCTGATAAACGAAGCATGTACATAATAGTAAAACAAAGTAACAAGTGGATATACAGACGCGGGGTTACATGCAAAACGGCAAAACAATGTGAAAATGCTTTTGGATTGAGGCATTAAAGGGGTAGGCACTGTATGCAACCTTACCCTTGCATAAGAAGCCATACGTAAAAACTCTATTATGTACTAAAACAGCTATTAAGCATTGACCATAACCAAGTACTAGGCACAAACAGCCAGCTAGAACACATCTAGTTTCCATTTAAACGACCACGCTTAAAAATTAACAACCAATAATACTATTATGGCTCACTAAATTATTGGACATATAATTGCATAGATCTGTCCATTTCTAATGGAGCCAAAGATTCATTTGTTCTTTTGGCTTTGGGATATAATGGACTAAATCAAAATGGCTCTCAAACCGCCCTTTTTTTACTTCATTTCATGACGTGGGAAATGGCGGTCCCTGTTTCTGTCATGGGTCAATTGGAAAGGCCTCTTGTTACTGCAGGAGAAAGGTTGCTTAAGTCGGACTCCCTTATCCCAGTTATTGTGGCAGCCCCTCTAAAGGCAGTTGGGGACCTATTATAATGATGATCATGGGAAGGAAAAACAAGGTTGCTAAAGTACGTACCGCTCCACGTCTAATCCTCATTAGCTACGTGGAAACGAACATTGGCCAATTTTGGTATATCCAGATATGAACTAAACATTTTTTTTCGAGTTTTCAGCTCCAACACTACTGTGAAACGAAACTGATCCACGAATACACACCAAAAACATTTCAAGTTACAAACCTGCCATTCTTCAAATCCCTGGGTACTCTCAGGATTCAACTTCTTGATCGCAACCATTTTCCCGGAGCCAAGTTTAGACGGCATGAGCGTCCTCTCATCAACCCATCCCTTATACACCATCCCGAAACCTCCCATGCCCAACACCATATCCGACTTGAAACTCTTTGTGGCAGTCTTCAGATCAGCAAAGCTATAAATCTTCAAATTCGCCGTGGGCAATATCTCCCCGTTCAAACACGAATCCTCACTCAGAGCAGCCGAAAACCTGCTTCGACCAGCGCTACTGTCAGTGGCCGAAAGTCCTCCACCATTACTACTGTAAGTATGAGATGTCCCTAAACGACACAAATCACAAAATTCATCACAAACCCTCTTCCCAACTTAAACAACTACACATCAATCTAACCAAAATCCAATCTTTAACTGAAACAATCAGACCAAAAGCATAGGGGACCAAACTAAGCCTGACCCATAAAAGCAAAAGCACAAAACTGAACAAAAAACAGAAAAGATTCTCCTTTTAAGACCAAGAATCAAGAAACCCGTGAAAATTCCAACAACCCACAAAAGGTACCGAACAATTAAAGCTGAAAGTGAAGTTGGAAAAGGGGAAAAGGTACCTGGAGTGGAGAATTTACTGGGATTAGTAGAGCTAGGGTTAGAGTCACAAGCTAGCTGAGAACCAAAGCAATTTCCCATGAGAAAGTAGCTCTTGAAATTGATATTGCCAATTATGAGCTAGAAACCAAGAAATGATGGAATCTAACTAACAATTTGAAGAGAAAAGTTTGCAATTTTTTTATAAAATGTGAACAGAAAGGAGGAAGAAAAAGAAGGAAAGGTCTTGCTCTCACTATTACCAGGAAGTCTCTGAGCTATTTCTGTTATTTTCTTGATCCTTGTGTTTTTTTACGCGCCATAATATTTTTTTTTGATTTAACGGTTACAAGTGGAAGATTCTTATTGGGTCTTTTGGAATGAGACTGAAAAGTCAACTGACACAAGTTCGGAAAATAGTTTATTTGCCAAAATTCTAGCTTACTCGACCATATTATTATTTTGAAGAAAACATGTTATACGCTAGAATATGTTAGTGAAATAATTTATGAGTTCGATAATCTTATTTTAATGACAATGCAGTTAGAGGAACGGGTATCTGGTAACTGATAAAACTAATTGATAATGTAGTGGATCTGATAAGTTTTTCCAGATATATTATTAGGGTAGTTGATTTGTTATTATATACTTCTGCCGCTACATGAATATATAGTTTCCTAGTTCGACAGTCAAACTGTCTCCAACTGTAACTACGAATTATTCTTGAACGGTGAATTTTACATTTGCCATTTAAAATTAATTTGTACTCAAAGTTGAAGATGGTTGACTGAAAAAATCAAACTCGAAAGTTATTTCCATTACAAATGAAGTTTATTTTAGCAAATCAGTTATCAACTAATTAATACATTAGCAACTCCATAAAAGTTTATTGTATAATCAACTCCGTCTACCTTATCAATTATTAGTTAGTTTATCAGCTTAGCTAATTTGCCAACTTGTTCAAATAGTTATCTGATGATTTATTTTCATGTACTATATTCAACAAATAAGTTGGTTTATCATTTAATTAATTTATTATATATATTCATAAAAATCAATTAACTTATCAACTATTGATAACTATTATCATCTAATTTGGCTCTACCATCCAACTTGTTAACTAGTTTTGTTGAACATGGTGGTAGTTGTTTTGAATATGGGGCAAGTCTTTGAGCTTCTAGGCTTGCTAAAACTTGAAATTCATCAGACTTAAAATGTCCACTTGTGTTTTTCCTCAAATTAGAGTTGACTTTCATGGCAATAAGTTTGTTCATGCATACCAAGAAAAACAACACTTATATACAAAAACTGTTGGACTGAAATTAGGTGTAGAGGTCAATCCGAAACAAATTTTAAACCCAAAAACTCCACAACGTTTCTCAGTTCTCACTAAGAAAAGGACCTAACGTGACGTTTTTGTGGGAATTCCTATTTATATATTATCATATGTTCACATACTTATATTACTATATGGAGTCTCATTACGTGAACGCGCAGCTTCTTAAATCAGCTAGCTGAAAAGTTAGCTGGTTAAGAAACTACCCAAGTAAGCTTTTTTTAAAAAGAAGCTCCTTCTTATCTTTTTCATTCCGAAAATATCTCTGACCTAAATTAGAAAAAAAAACAAGAAGAAGGAAAAACTACCCGTTTTTATTATTTATTATTCTCGACTTATATTTTATATTGTTGGATCTTTTATTATACATTTTGTGTACTTGTTTGCAACTAGCATAAGGATTAATGCATCCACATCTCTTTAAAATGCATACATGTAGTACACATCAATTACTGATTTTTTTCATTACTAAGTTAAAATGCCCAACGAATATTTCTTTCAACTTCTGATAATTTTAATGATGTTATTAAAGTGGCGATGCAAAGTACATTGAATATATATTAGAATATTGGACAAACTGTGATGTACTATTATTTAAAAAACTATAGACTAATAATACGATGAGAATGGTTAAAGAAAATAAAAATAAGAGGAATGCCCTTTTATGTCATTTTATAAAATACCAACTAGTTTATCAGCTAATTTGTTAAACACTTACATTTCAAATCACCAATTAGTTAATCACCAATTTTACTAATTTAACAATTAGTTAATCATTCTTATTACTTTTCACAATTTCTTGAAATATGCCTCAGAGATCATTGAAATAGTAGGTTTATTGGGGGTGCAAACCAACTGTCTTTGATCCGGGTCGACTCCACAACTAGGGCCTTTGATTTGTAGATTTTTCTTTTTGAAAAGTTGCACAAATCTTTGCAAATCTATAACTTAGAATCTTACTCCAATAGTCCGATTCTTGCAGATCTTTTACCATTGATTTCATTTGATACCATGTTCATTGTGTCTCCCTTGCGTAGCCAATGATGTTTGTGAAAGCGATAGTTTGATTCATTTGATGACTCCACAGGAGGCAAAAAGGAGCATAAATTTGGAACAAGTCCATTACAAAAACACGCAAATGAATAATTGAATGTTCCCAACGTCATATAAATCTATTCATATTTATTTTATTTTATGTATTTTATGATGTAATAATATGAACAAAACTATTGTACGCGTGCATGGTCTCATGATGTTTTTGTGTTATGCGGTCTGACATATAATACATGCGTTTACGCAAGTCTGATATTTCAAGATTCGAGCCTCTACAACATATTGTACGGTAGATAAAACCGAATAATAATAAAGAGCATTCGGTACGGTAGATAAAACCGAGATATGATAAAGAATGAAAATGGAATAATATATAGATTATAATGTATGAATAGCAGCGATTATTGAAGTTTATTCTTTTTATACTACTCCCTCCGTCCTGCAGAACTTCATACATTTGCCATTTTTAGCCGGCCCACATAACTTCATACATTACCAAAAAAGGAAGCTACCCCACACCCAACAAATAATAAACAATCTCAACTTTACACTCAAATTACACATTTTGCCACTAAAAGTGCATTTTCTTCCACATTTTCTATATTCTATCATTACTTTAACTTTTCACATAAAACTGCACGCTAACTCTAATGTATTAAGTTTTTTGGGACGGAGGTAGTATGTTTTGTATGAGAAATGATTAACCAAACGTCTATTAAAGTAATACGAGTATAAATTAACGGCGAGTATAAAATGGCACTAATTCATTTTTCGCTAAAACAAAAATAAAAAAACCACTAAGTCATTTTCTTGTTTTATATGTACTTGTCACTTTCATCACAGCTAAGTCTAAACTCATAGGTACCTCCGTCCACAAAACTCCATTGAATATTTCTTCATTCGTAATAAAAAATGATTATTTTGTTGAAATTCAGTCTTGAAGGAGTCAAGAACTCAAGATTTGGTCGAGAGTAAGAGAATGAGGATATGATAAAGAACTTCAAATTTTATAGTAACCTTAAACAAGTGAGCTTGCATTTAAGGAAACTATATTTGACGTGAAAATATTCAAAACGATTTGATAAGTTGATTGATAGTTGAGCATTTGCCTTACTTTTTAAAAAGTAAACATGGTAATTTTTCAAATCAGTTTATCAATATTCACCAAATGTAATCAAATCACCTTATTACAACCAAATCAGATAGAATCACATGGTAAAATGACTAATAAGTTCTCGAAAAAAGGATTTATCTTTCCTAAATTTTACATAAATAAACAAGTTTTGTTATTATCAAATTTAAGCTATGTTCTCTTTGTTAGAGCATAACAGAACTGAACTTCAATTAATGAGTTTTCAGATGAAGATGACATAGTCTTAGTCGAATTGATTTTTGATTCATCAAGCATAGTAACATCTTGTGTTATAGAATAATCTTATACGGACTGTACATTGTGTTATAGTAGTGTTGTACATAACGCGTTCTAAGTGTCGAGAGATAGTGCCCCAATGTAAAATATAATAAACGCATTTAATCCGATAATCTAGATCAGGGTACATTGAATACTGGTTTATAAGCTTTTGACAATGGATGTTAGTTGTTAGTGGGCATGCGAACTTTTCATCAAAAATGGGAGGGGACCATAGCATTTATCCCAAAAGCAAATGTGAAAGAGAGGACAGCCGATATTGTTGTTTTAATTACATGATGCGAATGGGGGAAATGAATCTAGTGATTGCATATGTGAAGTAATGTAATTAGACCTAAAAAATGTTCGATGATGATATCGGGATGGAAGCCTATTTATAAGAATTTCTAAGTTAAGAGACTTCTTCCAAAGTAGTACTTGAGGAACATGAGTATGGTCAAAGTTTTACGGAAGGCTTATAAGCGATAACAAAGTACAATAGGAGTACGTATGTTAATTTGCGGAGTGAGTTTCACATGACTTGTTCATGAGTGAGTATATACCCTCGAAATAAAGGAAACAACTTTGATAGTGGGGCAACAAGTGGTGTTCTAGTATGTATATGTTGGTTGTTGGAGAGCAAGGATATTCACTGGATTACGCTGATCAAAATCTACCAAAAGAATACTACAATAGAAAAGTTATTACTTTAAATTGTATCAGTAGGCCGTATCCAGATTGACAACTACAGGCTTTCAGACTAGCCTGCTTGGGGTTTACAATAGACAGCAGATTTCCTGATGGCATGTTCGAGTATACATGAACAACTCCGCTCGAAGTGCATGATTTCTATTGTACAAGTGAGAACAGGCGCAGATGATAGTAAAGCTGATGCGCACAAATCTTGAAGTATGTCCTCTTGATGTTCCCCTTTATCAGCCTTATATCTCATGGAATATGACTCTGACCAAGTTTCACGACTCAATGACTGAAGCACAGTTTTGCAACATGCATCAATATCCTTTTGTGTTTACTCAGAGCTCAACCATTGCTTTGCTTGGAAAATGCAGCAATAGTCTCATGGGACTATTTCGATCACTCATGTTCATTACTTGCATCATCTGGATTTTCACCCGCAGAGCTAGTTAATGGAAAGAATACCTCACCAGGGTATATTTCTTGAAATAACTGTGCCAAGATAAGCAAAATGTCACACTTCTAGTCATTGACTTATCTAATGGAAGAACGAGACTTGTTAGCAGAAACTAGGCCCCCTTTTGGTACCCTGGACAAGCCGTGCATGGCATGTGTCCATGAGAAGCATTGAGAGCCAATATTGCAGTTAAAAACTCTCTACCTTTTCTGTTGTATTTAGGAGATCACTGTAGTGTAGATGCTCATCAGGAAGCGGGGTGTATCTGATGGAATCAAAAGCATCCTGAGGCTGCCAGAGATGAGAATTGAGACAATTACGGGCAAGGAACCAAACCAGGACATTAAGCTATACAAGTAAAAAATATTAATTGCACTAACAGGCTTGTGGGTTCGAGGAGGGTGGTATAAACGACAATAATACATGCATCACACAAGCAATATATGATTCCACTTTTAACAGCATGCACAATACTTACTTTTCAGGGATAATTAGCATAATGAATACATTGGTTTTGTCCATTTTCATGAAGGTCACAATCTAGTCTCTGCCCCTTTCTTTGCAAGGAATAACTTACTTTTGATCCCAAACCAAATACATTAATTCCTCTTCTACACGCACATTGCGGTTAAATGTATTTTTTGCTCAAGAAAATAAAAATAAATGTGGTTACCTACTTGTGGCAGAAACCCTTGCCTCCAGACGGCAATACATTATGGAGGAAAGAAATATATATACTACTATTAATTAACAGATCAAGAAATAATTTCAAAGTAAAAACTGCAAATGTAGAAACAAACCAGAGTCAGTTCTTGAATATACAAAGCGCTCCAAAGCAGACTGGGTTTTGTGTCAGTTTGAGCAGATGGATGATAACTCCCGTTCTCTGAGTTTTTGGACACAGGCACAGTGAACAGAGCCTTTATGGCAGCATTTAGTGATTTCTTCCCCTCGTTGGCATTATCACACATTGATGACAGATAAATTACAAACCTGAACAAATTGGACAGTGTACGATGCAGCAAATTAGTTGTTGAACTCGTCTCGCGAAGCTCATTTTATATGTGAAGGTAAACAAGTTTGTACGGGCTGTTTATCAATATTTCAAACGGCTTTGTTAAGGCACGGCCTGTGTCAATTTATGTTTTGCAGCAAGTGATTGAACTTACATTACCGACATGTTCCTTTTACAAACTCAAGTATTCCAGTGAGGAATATAAGGAGAAGAAATTAGCCCAGTTCACAACTTAATGGACATGGCATTCACTTTCATCACGTACAATAGATAATAAATAACTCTTGAATTACTAAAAGCCCAAGCACTAATAAATCAAAGAAGCAGACAAGCTATTTCCAAACTACTCCAGCAATACTAAAAGTCCAAGCATTAATCAACCAAAAAGAACTAACACACAAACCTATTAGACATTACGCATGTTTTTGGAAATTCACTTTTAGTTGCACCCACCTTAGTGTTATGTATTACTATATATTTATTAGAATCTGGCGATGTCAAATACATGTACAGGAACATTGGGATGATAAGGTTTCCATTTACACAACAATACGCATTATTAACCTTGATGAACTAATATAATACTTAGATACTTTATATTCTTGTATTATATATCGGGAGTACTAAGTACAAACTATAATTTCTTCAAATTCTCTAACATTTTTTAACACCATATAAGGGGGGGAATACAAGCTGCACAGACAAAGGTAAATGAACATCCCAAAAGCCCTGGGTTTTGAAACACTATACACCCAAAAAAGATCCAACGCGAAGGTTTTAAAACACAATCGTACCCAGGTTGAATTGATGCACATTTCACATTTCTGAGACAGGAACTACTTGTGGAAGGATGGGACACTAAAAGTTTAAAATTTAAGAAAACAATGGTGGTATGCACTTACATTCCAGGAGCGCTGACAGCCAGATTGCTACTCAGCTGTAGTACACGGATAGTAGTTATCTGCTCCGGGCACAAAGCTGCATTCAAGCACCATCGCATAAATGGTTGCACTTCACATGTAAGGACTTCAATAAACAATTAGGCTAATAATAAACTTACATCTAGGAGGAAAAAACACCAGACAATTGGCAACATCTGGTTTTACAGAGTTTTTTGTTATGCATACTCCCCGAGCAACCTTCCTCGTACCAAGTCTGAGGCCATCATCAGATGAGTTTTCCACCTGTGCAGAAGGAACGGATCGTGATGCAATCGTGAAAGAGGGAGCAAGAAGCAGCTGAGTGCTAAATAACTCCTGACCAGAAGCTAACTTCACACCCTTATAAGTCGCACTATCCTGCATGAAAAGAAAACAAAAGACAGAACCAAGTAGCATGTGAGATATAGTACAGGGGACACATACTATCAAATAAAAGGAATCTGAAAGTATATCAGATAAAAGGAATCTGAAAAGACATGCCACACTGCCACAGAACCAATTGATCAAGCACACATGTCCACATCATGACGGTCCAATTCATATACTTTTCAGTAATAATTTTCTATAATACAGCATAGAGAAACGATCTACGAGGTTTGGAAACACAGGAACAACATATGTTTTGGGAATGAGACTAGGCATGTATCCATTGCACAACATATTATTGATGTAGTGATTTATAGAGCTTGGATGGTGCCGCAGCTACGGCCCCATGTTGGGAGCCTTATGCTGAATTGAGTCACCTAGTTTACATTCGAATTTTCAGGCTGGATCGGGATTGATCGCCTTCTGCTTTGTATCTGTTTTTGGAGTTTTAATAATATATTCTAGTTCCAAAAAAAAAAAAAAACAGCATAGAGAACCATTTCTAACCTCATCCATGAGAACTGCAACTATGGGCATCCGCAGAACCTGGAAAAGAAATGTAACTAATGAAGCAAAGCACAAGAAAGAGAACTTACATAATTATAAGTCACCATAGCAGTTTTTTATGACAGATGATTCAAATAGAGGAAAGGTGACTTTTATCATATAAAAATAATTTATGCCATTCTAGCAAGATTACTGAGCATAACAAATCAGAAACTCGTGTAAACATGGAAACAATATGAAGTTGTGATACATAGTCGGCATAATTTTGAAAAAAAACTTGGAAAATAGAAAAGAATTGTGTCAATGTTCTACAAAATCAGAAGGCATTAACAGCGGTCAGCGGGACATGGCACCACGTAGGAACGAACCAGCACCACTAAACAACCACCTTTGACCCCACCACCCAAAATTAAAACAAGGAAACACCACCAAAAGGGGGGGGGGGGACAGCTACAGTGTTCATTAGGAAAAAGTAATTACACATGCAGGCAGATAACAGATTATACAAACAGGTTGACTGTCATAAGCATCCAATAATACAAAATTATACATACATGAGTACATCCCTTGACAGCAGCACGACGACAAAAGGCTTGTGGAAGTTCCCCCTGACCATAGATAGGATATATCATGGCACCACTTGCATTGGGAAACCTGAAAAAGCTCAGCAGATAAACTGTCTTGACATCTTGTTTAGGCTCTGCTACTTTTAGCTATTCTGATTATACCTTTGACATTGTAAAACTAAAGTGAAAATCTTTCTGCCATTTATTCCCATGTACTGTTTATCTTTTTGTATGTGTCAACACTATAAAATGCTATAACTATCAAACTGTCAATCAGAATCCGAGCTTTGAAACTACAGAACAGGGTATGAAGCATACAAAATCATAATTCATAAAGAAAATATCATCAGAAAGAGATATTTGTAGTAAACAAAAGGCAAGATATACATCAATGCAGGAAGCATTTGAAAATTCCTCAACCAACAGCATCAAAAATTTCAACACATTCTGCACCAAAGAGAAATTAAACGGTTGCAAAATGTGCAGCAGATGTCATTGAAAAATTCAGAAGATGATTCTGACAAACTGTATATTTTGGTGTAAACTCTTTGATCAACTACGAGATACATGTATCAGTGTCAGTAATGGGCCTAATGGCAATTTTTGGAAGCTCATACAAATGTAAGTTACGGAGACTACTATCATGGCATTCACATCTTATTACTTCATATTAATTATGGCCTATCTTAAGGGACAGACATTACAAACATCCTCGAGAAGAGATTATTAGGTTTAGGAAAGTTTTCCAGAGAAAATGCTTTGACTGACCTGCCAATGGATGAGTTGTAGAGTGCTAGATGATCTATCCCACTTTTAGTACTAATAACATTTTTACAGACTTCCACGTTCTCCTGGTCATAATCCGCCAGCACTATAGCATGCAAAATAATCCTGGAGGCAAACAAAATTATGAAGATTAGATTTATTTAAACACCTACAGAACAGGCATTGAGCTAGCAGGCATGCATCTGAAGAATAGAAGATCATAATGGTTATTGGTGCAGCTCTTCGTATAATCTAATTCATAAAATCAAATGAGTCATTCTCCAAAGATAATTCGACTAGGAAAGATTCAAACAAGATTCTCATGAGGTTTATACTGCATCCCATTTTAATAGTCTGAATAGCTGAAACTGACAAACGATAATCATAATCTCAAACTATGAATACTTAACCAGTCCAAGTAGTGTAATATAACAGCCAATTCAAATATGAGTGATGTCAGCTAATGATCCCTCTTCTCTAACAGCTTAAAAATAAATTCGACAAAGCAAAATGCACGAAAACTACTAGAAACCAACTAAATAGGCTTACAAACGATAATCTCAAATTCTGAATGCTTAACCAGTCCAATCAGTGTAATATACCAGCCAATTAAAATATGAGTAATGTCACTAATGATCCTTCTTCTCTAACAGCCTAAAGATAAATTCAACAAAGCAAAAATGCACGAAAACTACTAGAAACCAACTGAATAGACTTGGATACTAACAGAGAAAACCAAAGTGATATAGAAAAGGCGACGATCTGTACGATTTTAGCTTCGGCGACAAGCCACATTTGTTCAAAAACTCCACAAACGGACTCTCCAAATCCTCCTCCGAAATCCGATCCTCCTCACCACTCCCCTCCGCCGCAAAATGCCCCTGCACACGCTTGAACACCTTCATCAACTGATTCTTCTCCACAAAGCTCAAACTCCGATCACTGAATATCGCCTTCCGCGAATCCGGCACACTCCTCAACCTCCCCTCCGCATCCGAAACAAAGCTCGCTTCCACACTCTTAAACTCCATGTACTGATTAATCCCCGTCCTGAGGATCAAATCGATCATCGAATCGGAGCAGAACAACACCCTCGGACCTGACACATCGACGTTGAACTTCCTGGAGTTTTCGATCGGTTCGGATGAGTAGGAGGTGATTTCGAGGTCGGAGTAGATAGGGCGAGTGAGGAGGAGGGTGGAAGAGGCGTCGATTTGAGGTGTGGATTGGGATTGGAGGAAGAAGATGAAGTCTGAGAGAGGGAGGGAAGTGTGGTGGTTGCCGTAGAAGGGGTTAGGGTCGAGGTTTAGGACGGATTTTCCGGCCAAGGCGGCGGCGGCGGAGATTATGGATTCCGGTAGGCCGGTGCCGATCACGATGAGGTCGAAGTTCGATGGCTCGATCGGTGGGTATGAGGTTGATTCGTCCATGGCTGAGCAGATGCAGGTCCTTCTTTCTCTCTGTGTAACTGATGGAGCACTTTGGCCTTCACTAGTTAACTGTCGAGACGACTCAGAAACTACTGTACTGTACATATTGTTGGATTAGCACTTTAATGCCACCATGAATTTTGTTTGGCATACACGTAAAAAAACTCGGTCAAGTCACCATTTCATCTGCAAAATCGAGTTAATATATATCTGTTAAAATTCGATCGGTTAAAATTGTATATCGGACAGTCTATTAACTTTCGAGAAGGTTTGAAAGGAAAAAGACAATCCTAAATATTGTTGTGGAAAATAATTCATGAGTCATATACATTCTCGTGAAGTGAACATTATACTTTAGATCATCTCTTACACTATTTTATCGAGGATGTGTGAGCATTTAAAAAATTATTGTGGAAGTTAAAAGTTTCAACAACATACAAGACTTGGGCGTGGAGCCAATCAATATGACGATTCTTCCGTTAAAAGGGCTTAAAATGGGACATCAAGTTGATGGCTTTCACTTATGGGAGGAAGCTCTCTTTTGAGTGGAGAGGACATGTACTCCGTTTAGTTTTATGTATTTTCAGTTATTTTCTTCTTAGTAGCGGAAAAAAAAGCGTCTTGGAATTGACTTGTATTACTGAAGTACATTGGGATTGATGTTTTAAATATAAATATGGTTTTTAGATATATTACGGCTAAAAAGCATTTCCCCCTCAAATTTTTCAGTTTATTCGGTTTATCCCCTAATCTTTGATAGGTTGTGAGTTGTCCCCTGGACTTTAAATATGTTGTGAGTTGCCCCTAGATTGCGAGATCCATAGTCGGAACGTGTATCACACCCCAATCGAAAAGTGTTTATATCATTCTTTATGATGTCCTTAATATTTATTGGTATCTTTAGTCCATTTATAGAGACGACCCCCTCAAAGATGCTGAACTATTTTTAACACAGAGTTATGCAAGGAACTTGCATTAATGAAGTAATGACGATTCATGTTATTAAGTATAATTGTAATGTTTTAAACAATTAGTATTAATAATGTTTTGTGAATGAACTAAAATCTTGAGTTGAATAAAAATTTAGGAGTTTTTAACTCAGTTTTTTGAACTTTAATTCTTAACCAAACAACCTCTCTTGATGTTTATGATACTGATGTTCTTAGTAAAAATTCTAAAATTTCTTACCATAATAACATATATTTGTCAGCATCTTTTAGGAAGTATATAAACAGCCCAGGAATACTTCTTCATTTTTGTTTTATTTTGTAACACAAAGTTCTAAAATGAACCCATTAGTGAGATATTTGCGGTACGAACTGATTTTCTTAGTTCTTACGGATGGAGTATTACTATGTTTTAAACAAAATATCAAATAGATGTGTCTGAGAGGAGTTCTGTTAATAGGGAAACACTGATGAAAATTTGTTCATGCAAATAATGTGTCAACGACAAGATGATCAAAATGGAAGTGGAAGGAAAGTATGAACATTACAGACTTTTATGCAGAGGCTAGGAATTTCATGATCTGTATCCACTCCAGAAACCCTGTCACTACGTAAATTTATAGCATCAAGAAAAAGAGCAAACTGATGGTTCAATGCTATAAACTGATTTCAAACAGCACAGCTCAATAAACCCATTCATGGTTCAAACATTCGACACCCCTTCCAGGGGGAGGAAACCAGATTCAGATTCAAACGTAACAATATAGGCTAATAACACCAGAGTAAAAATCCAGATGAACACAAATAACAAGCTGGTTACAGTTACAGTTCCATCAAATGGTACAGATGAATCCTACTACCGAGATTTTGATGCAGCTCGTCTAGCTTCATCTTGTGTTGAAGGAAAGAGTTCCACATAACGGGAACCAATCAACATCTTGTCCTTGCACATGGCCTTCTTAGCCTCTTCAGCTGAAGCAAACTCTACATAGGCCTCTCCAGTTGGCTTCCCATCAGAACGGGAAGCAATGTTGATCTTGTCTTCAGGAACATTATAGTCTCCGAAAAACTTCACAATTTCTGATTTTTTGACGGAGTAAGGGAGCCCACGCATCTTCAAGATTTCTGTGTACTCCATGTTCTCTTTATCGGGAGATGATCTCTTACGTCGACCTGGAGGTGAGGCCCCACGATGTTCGACATTCCCATAAGCTCCTTCACTCACCTCAGCAGCTATGGCATTGTAATACTCCTGCTTCTTACACCTAAATACTTCCACATACCTTCTTCCCATCATTTGCCTGTGGCAACAAGGAATGGAAGCTCAGTAATGGCATAAAGCAAAGACTTTAGATAGATATTCACAGATAGGGAAACTGGGTACATGATTGATGATTACAGAAATGTTTCAGAGAGGGGCCACTTCAATTCCCCATTTTCCAAATAAATCCCCAAGCTGTGAGAAGTTGAGAACTACACTAAGCCTAATTGAGGTGGGGTGGCTAAATGCAAGATTGGAAGGATGGTTTATGTCAATTAGATAAACATCAAGCAGGCCCAGATGCATGCGTCTGTGTAGACAATAAAGGTGGTAAATGCAGTTTTTTTTTTTTTGGTTAGATGCAAATGCAGTTTTTCAACACTATGGGATTTCATATGAAACGGGTCATACTACAGGCGTGAGACATGTAATTATTACTTTGAGATGAGATAAGAAATTAAATGAATAAACAATCACAAAAGGAAATTTTATACTGAGGGGTGATACCTATCTCTCTCAAGAGCAAGTTCAGATTGCATATGCCCAGCAAAAACAACAAATGCTTCTCCAGAGAACCTGCCATCTTTGTTCACCAAAAAGACGTCCACAATGTCTAGTCCGGCGAAGAACTTGAAGATGTCAACATCCGCACAGTTGAAGGGAAGACCCCTTAAGCGCACCACAGGGAAGGCAGAAGGCTGATATCTGCCGCTGTAGCCGAGATGACTGCTTGAACTGCTGCTCACTGCGAAGTAGGGATTGGATTCCATCATTCTTGGTCTCTTTGAGCCGATCTCGTACCCGTTCGAAACCCCCCCGCTCCCATACATTGCCCTTCAATTATTCATACCCAAGGAAGGAAAGAATCCCCCACTCAACCTCGTTAATAAAGCCAATCCCAACCCATTACGTCTAGTAATTTAGTTTTTTCTAATTGCATCTCAATTAACTTTAACCATATTTACCCAATTGCACATATACAATGTCAAGTATACAGGAAAACATGGACAAACAAGCATACTTTAACTGTATCAAAAATATTGGACTTCCTTAGTTATTTACTTATATGAAAAGCAACTTCATTAAGATGATAAGAAAAGGACAGAAAACCACACAATTTGTTTTAAGTTGCCCATAGATGCTCAAAAACCATGAACTGGAAGCTCATGCTTCAAATGTACTGAACAAGCTGAAGAGTATAGAGGAGCACAGAATATACACAATTCTTCATAAATAAATAGCATTCACATATAAAAGAAAAATCATTTGGTCAATATACAAATTTCTTTTTCATCGGCTATATATTCATTATAGATTCAATCACCACAATCACACAGGAGTAAACCAACTTTTAAATCTGGGAGAAGATCTTCGTCGCAGTACCACAAAAGAACCTCCAAACAGAATACTAGTCTTATCATATTACACCACAATCTAGTAATCTAGTTCTGCCAAAAACCCGAAAAGATTCTATTCTCCCAACAATTAAAACATACTTTAGTTAAATGAAAAAAAAGTTCAAAATAGAGAAGACACGCGTAATAAAGAGACTTGAATACCCATTTTGTACGACTTTCACACCAAGCACAATTTAAACACTAGATCAGAACCAAAACAAAGTAGAAGAACCTAATGCACTCAACGCAATCAATTGAGACAAGACAACAATCTGAAATGACGTCTCCGAATAAATAATGACCAAAAACTAGTTACTATTAAGTTCAGCGAAGGAGTCAACCTAGCTTTACCGAATAAAAGCTCAAACCAAATGGTGATTATTCCTAATTTCAAATTTTCAACACCTATTGGTCAATCAAAAGAGCTGCATACTAGATAAGTAAATGTGACCTCCTAAGCTCTAACCTGGTAAATTAAAAAATGATAACCGAGAAATATGAGTATAACGAAATCGAATCCTAAACTTACTCATGTTCCAATACAGAATCACATCACCCAACATGAATCAAAAGAAAATTCAATTACATGAATAAAATTCTCTATACGATACATATATATACCTGAAAAACATGTTATTATTCATCTAAGAAGCATAAAACATCCACAAAACGCTCAAAACGAATTGAACGCAAATTAATTGGTAAAAACTGGAAGAATAGATCCGTTCGGCTTACCCTCTGTGACCGTACATGGCTGTCGATTGGAGATTCTCAGACCACCTGCAACGAGAAATCCTTTGTCGAAAAGCGAAGAGGAAGGAGAAAATGAAACCCTAACCCGAAATCCAATTAATGTATCGATTTGAATTGAAATACTAATAAACATCTCAATTGTCAGCGTGTCTAGTGTAATTACGCAATTACCCCTACATTTGTCACGAAACGATGTCGTTGATCTGATAACACGTGTTTAAAGGCTTATCTTATCTTATCTTATCTGTGGCATTGGATTGTTAATCATACATCGTTGGACCCGAGATACTATTACGATGTTTGTCATGTCTCTTAAACTCCATGGGAGTCGAGTTGTATATTAATTTTTTTCATAAAACTAAAAACTATATTAAATCACTATTCCACTAACATGGAATCGAGGTACTATTTGTCTATTAAAGGTATGTTAAAATATTAAGTCAAACAGCTTATATAATTTTGTTTTCACGTCGTGGAATTCTTGGAAAATTATGTTTGTGGTCATGAATGTGAGGAGATACGACTATATCTTTTACTGAAGTATTAGACATAATAATATGATTTACACTAATGTGACGTGGTGTTTAGTAAGAACAGGTAGTTTATCAAACTTGATATCACCACCGGATGGAATGAAAGACTAAATTCTATAAACCATGAGATGTAATGTGATTTTGATTATACACATTGGAGGATTTTCAGAGATTATCATTCAATACTATGGCGATGTTCACATTTGATCCTCCATTTTGAACATATCATAACCAGTTATGATTTTTCGTCACTTCTCTGGATGGGGTAGCTTCTTTTTCTTGTGTATAAATTTATGTGACCGCTAATAAGTAATAATGATAAATGTATAAAGTTTCCAGGGATGTAAATAGTAATTTCCACTCTCATAATTAGTAACTGGATGAGTATACAGATTACAGATCATATAAGCAAAGAATGTCATTCCAGTGTATATTGCAAGTACATTGATATACACTCATTTACATCAGTAACCATTAAGAAAACCAGTGTTTTGCAAGTACAGTGCATTTTTCTTTTCAAAAAACACAAAGAAAATGATGCGCGGGAGCTATGTAGATCACCAGACGCAGAACTTAAAAACAGCAAATGTTCAACGTAAACAAATCAAGCCATATTCATGTCAGGCGCCCCGTTTTTCATTCTCAGTGTATTTTAGCACCTCTTTGGCCATTGACGAAAATGATTGGGCCGTATTTTGCATCTCATTGGTTCTCACACTGATTCCCTACGTAACAGAGAAGAAGTTTGTTTGCTCAGTTTAGGGATTTCATAATCATCTGTCGACAATCAATAAGTTTTCAACATTTCGTCGACATATGTGGTCTGCAGGTGAATAAGAGAGAAAATTGCAGTGAAAGGAAGTCATACCTGCAATTTCTTCAAATTTTCACTCAGCTTAGTTCTTGCAATATCTGCAGCTCCTGAATCCTGCAATTGTGTTCGACATTTGCTCAGATTTTTTATGATCCTTTGTTCTAACTATTTGCCAATGGAGTTATTGATTTCCAATACATAAAAAAACATGATCCGTGCATGGAGGCAAAGTACTTACACCGACAGAGGCATATCCGTATTTCTTCTTTATTTGATCAATGGAAGCACCGTTCTTTTCATCCTGTGGTTCAACAGTTACAGGCACTTTATCATTCTTTCCCTTTGAATGCTTTAATTTACCTGTAATACAAGAAAGAACCGAGAAATGAAAAAAGGGCCTTCAGAAAAAAGGTCCTTCATAACATAACCACCAAAAAAGAAAAACAAGACGACATACATGGTGACACATTTTTCAGCTACAAGTATCATTCGGATATTTACCTTTAAGTGCTTGGAATGTGCTCGTAATGTTCTGTTTATTCAATCCTGCTATCACTGGAAATCCTTTTGATTTCTCCTTTGGATCGTCGATGTCAATATCATCTTCAAATCATAAGCAACACCAAAAAATAATGGTTAACAAAACTATATCTGACAAAGTGTAGAATAAAAGATAAAGGTCAGTTAGCAAAGGAAAAAAGAAAAAAGCAGTAATAAATACCTATATCTATGTCCTCATCATCCTCATTGGAATCAATTTTTGTCTCAATTTCAGCATCAGCTGGAAAATTGGCAACTGCGAATATCGTAGATAATTCTTCAATACTACGTCTTGCAATCTCAGTGTCCACTTCAACAGCATTCTTCAATTTTATGGCCTTATCATCTTTTGTTACAGAGCCAAAAAAACCCTGTATACTCGATTTCAGACACAAGAGTCAACAGACAATCCACGTTTTCAAATGAATTTCATAACAACATAGTAGTACCTTTTTCTTTTCTTTGGCTAAAGGCGACGATACCCCTTGAGCAATGCGCAAATCTTTGATAAAGACTTGAGAAACAGAGTCCATAAATCTTGAACAAAAAACACAAGAAGAATTTAAACAAGATTAATACTATTGCCATGTAAAACAAAATAAAACAATTAAATGTAAGGACTAAATCTTTTTTATGGAACTTAGTTTACCTGTAAGCTACGTTATGGATCAGAGTTGAAACAAAGAGCAACTCTTGATCGCCATTGACCTGATTAATAAGAGACAGCAAGTTTGAGCTGCCAACAGAAGTTGTGTATCATAACTGCCAGCACAAATGAACCAAAGAAATGACTTACGATAATTAGTTCACCATCATGGGAAGATGAAACTTTGATGTCTGATGATGGTCTCGAAGTTGAACATGTGAGTCCTCTTATTGACCGTTCTCTTACAAGTGACAATTCTGGTAGGGACCTGAAATTTTAAACATAAGTCAATTAGCATAACTATGATATTGACAAAGTGTAAATGAGAGAACCAATCAACACTTGAGAGTTAATTTATGTTTCATTTGTGCAAAATTCAAATGGACCTAAACCTAATGGGTTGAACAAACTATTGCCACTATACTGGGGATGTAAGTAGAGAAATAACCTTATTTCAATTTTTCCATTGGAAAAGAGAAGTATAATTCCGATGGCTGGGGATCCAAAAGTTGAGGCCCAGATACAAGACGAATGGAACTTTTTCTTGTACAGAACTTTCTTCACACCCTGAATAAAAAGAGATGTTACAAGATAGAGGGAACAAGTGAAATAAATACTTCTCTACATACTTTATAGTTCCTTTCATGTAGCAGTATCAGTGTATTAGTACCTCAACTAAGTGTGTCAGCGAATACACATAAACGGCCTTCTCAGAAGACATCAATAGCATTGACGTGCCCTGTCCACCTGTTCAGAAATATTTGCGGAAACAATCAAAAATTTGTTTTCTTCTGTTTACTCTATAAAAACTTTTGAGTATAGCACCAGTAATGATTGTAGATAGAAATGTTAAAAGTGATACTCACTCAAAACCTCCGAGAACAAAGCTTGGTAAGGCTTCTTTGGACGAATCATTTCAGAGCTTACTTTATTTCCAGTGTCCCTCTCCAGTGCCACAACTGATGAATCTTTTGTTGCCACAAGCAGAACATTCTTTTCAAAGCCATGAAAGCTGCAAGTTTCAAAATGCGCCGAAATGATTCCCGTACAGAGTTCACTAGCAATGTGCGTCTGATACAAGATACTTGGACCCTCCGGATCAATTAATGTTACCTGTGGGGAACAGATATAATATATGAAGCAGAGATTTGGGATGCCTAAATTTGGGGAATGGAAGAGGAGAGGAATCTTACATATCCTTGGTCAGACCCAACAGCTAGTTGTTTTAGATTTTCAGTAGTGTTAATAGAGATTACAGCACCGTTGACCTTCACAACTTTAACTTTTCGAATTAGGTTGCTTCCTTTCTTTGAATTTCCTGGGAACGAAAATGTTTTGAGAAAAGACGAACTTTCCAATATAAGCCTTTTCAAATTCATCTGATGTTCCAATATATATTCTAGGTACCTTGGAAGGACAGAAAAGGGGTCTGAGGTGCAAAGGCCTCAGGTTTGAATGTGTACATACGAACCTGCATACGACATTTCCATTTGAAAACAGTGTACCATTACAGCCTCATTTATGCGTCAAAGCAATTAGCTTATCAGCAATTTATTATCATAGTAAAATGAAAAAATTTGTTAATACCATCCCACTTTGATCTCCAGAAACAAGAATGTGCTGCTCATAGTTAAAATGCAGTGAGGTCAATGATACGCCACTAACAGAAAAGTCATTATCACTCTGCAAAACATCAAAACATGGTTTGATTTAGGTAATAGTAGGGAATCATGAAATTCCACAAATGAATTTGAGGAAGCATGTCTAATAGACTGGTTGATAAACTTCAGACATTGAAAAATATGTTCAAAGTAAAATAGAGAAAATTTACAAATAACTATACCTGTTGAGTTATGGATGTTATTGGAAGCAAAAGTGTGCACGATGCATCCCAGTAGTTAATCGCTCCATTACTGTGTCCGGTTATAAACAGATTCTTACTCTTGGAAAATGAACTACAGGAGTTTGAAATTCCATCTTTTAGGCTTCTTTCAAATGGGAAAAGAGGCAAGCTATTCTTCACAAGACTGTTGAAGTCCTATACCACCAGTCCACCAGTACAACAAAGCGTGATGTTAGTTGGATACTTTCTCATATATCAACACTGTATTTCCAAGTGATGCACATACCTCATCCCCAGAACCCGCCATGCAAGGAATACCGGTTAAGAATTTGGTTATGGTTATGCTTGAATCACCATATGGCAGCTTTATCATCACATCCTTTGGAAGTGAAGGGGATGATTTGGTTTGGGATTGTACCAGATACTTCTCAATTAGCAAGTCATCATAGGCGTAAACATGACTTGACTTCCCGAGCAAAAGAACACAGTCACGCCTATGCTTGGTTTGCTCAATGGAAATACTCGTAGTAATTTCAAAGTCGCCAGACACTTCAGGTGGATTCAGCCCTACTTTGATCATGCGAGTTTCAGTATTTTCATTCAGTAAAACCACCTGAGAAATTACATTTATTTCAGTAAATACTGGAGGCAACTAACAAACATATTATGTTAAACAAGCAACACATGGAAAACAACAAGTACCTGCAACAAATTTGCAGGTTGGTAGTCAGAGGAACCTAAAACATAAAGCCGGCTCGATTTGCCATCAGTATTCACCCATTTCATCTTTGCTATTGGAATTTTATCTGTTTTATATCCGAGATTCAGCTTACAAATGGGATTATTTGTATTACTGGTAATATCAACTTGTGACGGATTTAATTCAGACGGGCGTGGAACACCCCAGAGGAGTATCTCTCCAGTACTGTACCCAATAGCAACTTTAGTGCCAGAAGAACAGGTCCAGCATGCTGCTGTTACTTTCTTTGTTTCTTGATTTATAGTTTGTAATGTTGTACCACTACCACTTCTATAGATGGTTCTACTCTCGTGGATTGACCACAATGCAATGACACCATCACTAAAGATGATAAGAACCCTGCGGAGAACATACACATACACATTATTATTTACCTTGGTTTCATTAGCATTTTATGTATAAAAGGTCATAGAAAAGGATATAACTTGTGTCTAAACAATACCTTTTACTCACTGCTGTAGGCTGAGGCAGTATGTGTTTTACAGAAACATCAATTCCAGCTTCACTTGTCCCGCCTGTAGGTTACAGAAGTAACAGCTTAACATGCTTAGATAGTAAGTTAGTACCATTAAAGGTGCACTTTGTAAATTTCCAATTTTTTTTTTTAAATGAAATTTATTATCAAACACTCAACAGGATGCAATCTTACCACGAGATGCTGAAGGAGGAATTCGGTATTTCATCTGTTCAATTCGACCACTGAATTTATCAAGCCTAAGGACAGAGACAGTCCCAGTCGAATCTCCAGCATAGCTGCCAAAACAACATGTGATCTATATTAAATTTAATGCTTAAGATATGTACAATATGACTATTATACATGAAGATTGTCGACGGTACACGTAAGGTGCAGAATGCTGCATGGCCGCAAACGAGGTGATTTCCGACTCAAAGTGATGTACGGAAGTCAAACGTTTCCTATCTATATCCCATGCCTAAAATGATTTACAATAACAAATTAGATACTCGAGATTCATGAGTTTAATGCTAATACAAAATGCTAACCATGACTTGCCTCAATATGGTTATTCGCATTTACATTGAGAAGAATGCCCTGGTTCTCTACAAACTGTCAACAAAAACTATCACTCAGTGTTAGATGTCAATACAGTAAATAGGAGGGGATATTTCATGAGTTCATGCTAGAGTAGAACTTTTTTATCTTTGTAAGAAGCACATACAGCTCAAATGTAGAAAAGACAGTTGTGGGACGCTTACAAGTAAAAATTTGCTCTGAGATGTCTCTGGAGATTCTAACAGGACTTGTGCGCCATCTCTACCAAATAACTTTATCTGTCCGTCTCTAAAGGAAAGCAGTAATTTAGATCTTCATAAAAAACATCACAGGTAGTGTCTGCTAAAAGATCCATGTTCAGTCAACATAGAAGTGATATAGAAGAAGTTACGGATCTTCAAGATATTAATTTTAACTTACACGGTTGAAATGGCAATAGTTTGTTGAATAGGGTCATAGGCCATCAACAAAGATCCTGCCGGAATCCCATAATGGAAAACCGGTCGAGGGTCTAAATCATCAGGTCTCAAACTATCTGAAAATCCTGCAGGCTGCGAAAAAAAGAAAAGGCCTGGGTGAATTATTAACAAAATTTAGATTATCCACAAGAGAATAACGCTTCATCCTATGTTTAGTTATTGTTGCAAGTTTTTCGGGACTTCATCATTCAATTCACATTTATGCCGTGGATGCAAGTTGTACTATAAGAACGAAATTTCACTTGCAACTAACATTCTACTCATAAAACCATAAAAACCATCTTTGACTTAAAGCAGACTTCCTTTCATTTACCAAATCTAAACTGTCCAATTACGGAACAAGCTAACAACCCTATGCCATATTAGACAACCACTACCAAATTTTTGCCAGCATCAGAAACTTTAATGCAAGATATGGCTCATAATTCTACTTTCCATTTAGGAGATTTGGTGAATGTAGTCTTCATTTAAGCATGAGAAAACTATCTTTGACTTAGAGAAGACTTTCTTTCATTTATGTCCTGGATGCAAGTTGTACTATAAGAAAAATTAAATCACTTGCAACTAACATCTGCTCATAAACCATGAAAACTATATTTGACTTAAAAGACTTTTTTCCTTTAACCAAATCAAAACTATCCGATTACGAAACAAGCTAACGACCCTATACCATATAAGGCAATCATTACCAAAGTTTTACCAGAGCATCAGAAACTTAAATGCAAGATATGGCTCCTAATTCCCACTTCCCATTTAGGAGATTTCGTGAACGTAATCTTCATAAAAGTCGATTCTTCCCAAAATCGAGTCAAAGATTACTATAGATAGCAAGATCTAAATATTAAAGCTTCAACATTCTTTTAGGACAACGTCAAAAGGCCAATGCTTGACTTGGGAATTTCCATCAATCACCATCAACCAACATAAAACTAATACAGGATGATAGAAAACACATAGAAAAAGACGAAACAACATTCAAAAAATGACATAAACTACAATTTATACACCAATCACAAATGGTGATTCACATTTTTCATTTCCAGAACCAAACATGAATTACAGACACAAAACAGAACAGTCTAGGATCAAGCCCAATACTTGCAACAGACATCAAATCACAAAACGAAAATCCCAAATTGGGATCTCAAGAAATGAACAAAAAGCAAGTTAGCAAACAAGAAAAGAATCAATTATCACTTCACCTTCTTCATAGAAGCCTTTTCAACGAGTTTCTTCACGAAAGCAGACATAGTCAAAAAGATCACACCTTTCTTGATAAAAACAACAGATTCACACACTCACAAATCAACAACACAAACAGAGTCAGTTTCGCAGAGATGATTTAAAAGAGTAGCAGGCTACAGTGACTAAAGATTGTATCTTTTTTGAAATGGTATTGAATGAGAGTGAGAAGTGAGAAGTGAGAAGAAAAGAAGAATAAATAGAAATTGGGGTAGTTGTTAAAAAAGGAAACGGTTAATGGATATTTCCACATCAGTTTTGTTTGGATTATGATTTCTTGTTTGATTTGTCTCGCTGGAGTAGGAAAGAAAACGGGCAAATGGCCGGTTGGATTTTGTCATGGTTTGGACACGTGTGTTGCTGACAATGTTGATCCAAAGATTGCGAGACATCAACGACTTTGACGGTGTCTGATGTGTAATCTTCCTATTTGTAGTCTACTTAACTATCATGTAACACTCAGGGTGAACGGAAAACCATCGAGTTATTGAGTATCACTAAATTTCGAGTTGTTAAAACTGCGCCAAACCCCCTGAAAAGTCTGCATGAAACACCTTTACGACAGATGACTGAGAAGTGCAAGTGTATCACTTAGGGGGTTTGGTGTTACATTCTCCACTGATATTGAGTGGATGTTTCTCAAAACAAATTACTGAAATGATTGTTTGGTCATTTTATTAAATTAATCATCTTACTTACGGTCAGTAAAATCACTTGATGGGATCACCCTTAACACATATCTAACAGTTTATACACTCGGGAATATGTAGTGTAATAAGGGCAAAAAATTTCTTAATTTATGAATTTGTTCTGGATGACATGTTTATATGTAAACTTTTGTTGTGTCTTTAGCTTCAACCTCACGTGTAAAGTAATTTCACTGCCTTAGATACTCGATATAATATCTCATTTGTTAAAATGACTGCAGGAGATTTTATTTTTGTGAGGTATAAGTATATCGTTGAATTAATCTAACAAAATTTATGTTTAGTATGACGTTAACAGTTAATTAATCAACCCATGAACTCATGAAGTATAGGAACCGTGAAATATGATTTAAGGTTTATTTTTGGTCAAATGGATTTTAAAAAAAATCATTAAACAAAATCCAACATAATGAAATAAGGATCTTAGAAATTAGAACATGATGGGGATAGTATGAAACTGCAGGTTTCTCAAATTGCATGATTGGAGTCTTGACTCTTAAAACTCCACTCAATTTGTAATCAAATCCGAATTCAACTTATTAGCAGACATGCAGGTTTTCATATTGGAGTCTTGGAGTATTGTTTTGCCCAAAGTTGGGCACTTGGACTATCACTTGTGTACGGCAATATAAACCATACAAGTGATATTTAATGAGCCGAGCGGAGTATTTTATTTATCAAACTCGAGTTCGGCTAGTTAGCAAGACTGCTGGTTTTGTTGGAGCCTGGGAGGGTTGCCCTGTACAAAGTTGGACACTTGGACTATCAAGTATCGACAGGGCAACACCAAGTTTTCCATCCGCAAATTAATTCAATAGGAAGAAACCCATTAGCTAACCAGGCCCAGACCAGGGAATGAAACACACTGGAGGAAACTCACACGCCCATCCCAGACCAATAAATTCTCAATCTGCTTCATCAAGTTCTCAGGCCCAAAGTCAATATAAACCACACAAGTGCTGGCAGAGTCTCAGTATCTCATATTTTCAAATTCAACTTGAAATGTAACCGAACTCGGGCCAGCTCGTGAGCAAAACGAGCTTATTTTTTTAATCGAATGACAATAATTAAACTCGGACTCAACTATTTGATTCGAGTTTTAGTCGAGTCGGGCCCGTTACCCAAAACCAAAAGTACATATAAATATTTTTAGAAATAATTGAACTGTGCATCATCGAGCCGAACTTTACTACACTCAACTAGCAAATCGAACTTCATATAACGCTCGAGCTCGAATACCTTATTAAACAGATCGACGGGTCAAATCAAGGCTCGACTCGAATAACACCACTAACACAAGTACACAACTACTGGTTTTACTAAGAAGTAAATATATTTTAAACTGTAGAATAAATGTATTCGGAATTACAAAGTCCGCCGGTCCGCCGAACTCATAAGGCCTAACAGTGGAAAATTGGGCTAGGGCCCCCAAGCAACTTAATTGTTACCCGCAAGGCGAGTTTGTAAGTAACATAATTTTTATCTAAAGTATTTATAATTTATATTTTCATGTATTATATTTTTTTATTTACCAATTATTTTAATTTTTCTATAAAGTATTTAAATTTATATTTGCAAGTACTTCTTCTTTTTAAATATTGTTGTAACTCTTTGATTTTTTATTTGATGATAATGTAATTAATTAATGACATTTAAAATAATACTAGTACTAACCCGTGGCGTTGCCACTACATGGTTTCCTTTTTTATAAGTATTACGTAAAATAAATTATCATTCGAACGATAAGTTATATTAAAAATAATTAAAGCTTCAACAAATCGAATAATTTGAAAGATAATGCAAAGTCAATGTATAAAATGTCCGAAGTCATATGAATAATCATCAACTGCAAAAACATCATTTTTAAAAAGTACTTCCGCCGTCCCGGGAATAGCTTACCGTTTACTTTTTTGGTGGAGAAAATAACGTAAATGTTACTTTTTGATAAAATAGTACTTGCAGGTCCCTCAAGTTGATTTTTAAAGTTGAAAGTTGGATAAAATAATGTTAGTGGGATTACTTATATTTAATGTTAAAGTTTGATAATGATTGAAAAAAAAAAAGGAAATGGGAAGTTTTGTTTGGGACACCCAAAATGGCAAAATGGTAAGCTATTTTCGGGATGGAGGAAGTAATTAATAATCAAATATAATTACTTGTATTTTAATAATTCAAATATAAAGTGTGTTAATATAAACAAACATACCTCCGAGATTTCTAAACACTTCCTTGTAAACGGCATGGATCGTCGTGTTAGTGGGATTGAAAAATCTTGATCCATTTCTTACTTGTGATTCTGGAAAATGCCACATAGAGCTCACCATGACTGAAAACAGACTTTGGGAGGTAGAGTCTAACATGAGATAACAATTGTCCCCGAATCTTGTTGATAGTCATCACATCACAAACTGATATAGGAAATTGTCTTCGCTGAAATCTAATTTAAACTTGGTAAGATTAGAAGGTGTGAGTGCCATTCGAGGTATGAAAACCTTCACTCCAACATTCTTTACATGTATCGTATTCGCCTCAATAACGTGTCTGTCAGTTGCAGTAACAATCAACCCAGTTCCATTACAAAGTTCGGATGACTGGTCAATGTTCTTAAGAAGCATAATTATACGATAACCGATCTTCATTCGGATTATATGATTTGGTTACATGGCCCTATCGTGTTTAGGAACTCTACATAGTATACATCTTCTCTGTTGAAGATATCATCTTCGGCAGGACATATGCTATCTGCGCTCATGAACTCAATGGCATCCCCAAGTAAAAGTAACATGATATAATCGTTGTCCTCATGGACTATCTCATTAGTTGGAGCAAGAATAGCCCTATCCTCGAAGTATCACCGTCACCGACATGATCAAATATGCTCGGATACTCTTAGCTATTGCAACAATTGGTTCAAAAATATAATGAATCAAAATATCACCAGGCAATTCGAATTCTACCTCACCATCATTATTCCCATCAACCATCTCCAACTTTCAACAACCACTCAGCAAAAATCCCTAATGCTTTCAACCTGAGTAGGTGGGCCGCCAGACTAAATTTAAATCAATAATATTTTTTATAATGGAAATGAGAAGAAAATGATAATTAATATTATAAAGTAGAAAAATACATGCGGATGCATGTTCTTTATAAGCTTCAGTACACGACACGAACTCCAAAAATTCTTAGATGGGCAAAGTGAGGCGTGAACTATGTACTGCCTACTCCATTTTGGTATAACATGCAATATATGTCTGAATTCCACACCAGAAACAACAACCAATCCACCAAATGACTTGTCTGAATCTCTACTATCATTTCGAAGCAGAACATATTAGTCATTGGTGCCTCATACCAAATTATTTACTTTGTACTATTCAACAATCATGTCAGATTGATGTCGGGGTTATTCTACTACAAGTGGTAGTCTCGTCAACCTGCAATGGAATATTGAATCTAAAATGTGCAGTGTGACCCCCCCCCCCCCCAGGTAGAAGTAGAGAAGCTATACCATTGGATGCAACCGGGAGAACAATATCACGTCTACCACATAAAGCAAAACATAGTGTCTTCTATGGAAATTTTTTCCGGTGACACCGTAACCTTAGTGAAAGAAAACTCCACCAATATCAGAATCGACGACATCCATAAAGGTATGGTAAACACTCATTTGCTCAGTGGGACATGGATACAGATGAATGTGCTGCTCAAAAATATCATCAACACCATACGGCATTTCTTTAGCAATCAGATTATTCAGACCATTATCAATAGCTATTTCGTCGGGAATGTGCATACCTTCAATCTGACTCAAACTAAACCCATTCATAGAAAGCAACTCTTCTATCTCATAAAGAGTAAAATTCTTCAACTGCTCTACATTGAGCTTAAGCCCTACATTGAAATATCGAAAACGAAGACAGTGTAATAAATAATAAATAGAATTTATTATAGAAATATTTAATTAAATGAATAAGTTAATAGGAAGTACACCCTAGATTCTTCAACTTTCTTCACATCATATATTATATGTCATCAGATAGATATTCCAATGTACTTTCCCACGTGCAAGGGTCTGGACATGCTATCAGATTGAAGAAGCATTGAGAGAAAATGTCGAAAGGGTCCGTCTTAATTGGGATAAGTCTATCGGAACCCCAAAAGATGGCTTCCCTTATAGCCTCAATGTACCGTCTGTCGTCATCGAGCAACCCCAAAGCATATCATGCATCACTATAAGTTGGGTGAAAAACACCATCCACCAACTCGCAAGTGGCCCCCCAAATGTGATTCATCATTATCCTCATATAATATAGGGGACCAGTCTTAATTGGGACGGGGTAAATTAATTATTCCAACTTTGTTGTTGTATTGCTTCCTATCTCTCCACACTTTCCCTCTAGGGATACTTACATGCCCCTGGTTGGTTTTCGTTGAATTCCATCCATTTAAAGAAACTTTGTCTCTACAACGGTATGTTTCTCCAATTAGTCGGTAATAAAATCACCATCCTTAAATGTGACGGGTTGTTCACCCTCCATATGAAATGACAAACGCTCAACTGGTGGATCTCCGTAACAAATATCATATTCAATAGCACGCCATATATAACCTCACATGCAGATACATACCGACGAACAACATAATCCTTCACCTCACTCTCTACGGTTATTTTTGCACCTATTCTATCAACCCCTTTGTTGACGTACTTGAACAAATATTTGATTGACTTGGTCTTATTGCATCATTCAACATTTATGTGTGCATGGTACTTTATTAGTTAAAAAGAATTGTGCAGAGCAATGACAATAAAATGTAGCCCGCTCATAAAAAGACTTTGACAATTTCTTAGAGCATTTATTCCCATCATACATGCACGGTAAAGTCAGATTCAATGATCTGCACGGACCATGCGCCATGTACTCAGAGACAACCTTGTACATCTCCAGATTGAGTTCCTTGTAGATCCCCAATACTTTATTTAAAAATTTATTATCAAAAAACAACCATGCTAAAGAATCATAATTATTCAATTACAACCTGTAAAAAGAAATTGAAATAATTCGAAAACGCTTGAGATGATGTCAAACATAGTTCATGGGTGAGTACATTGCCTTAGGTGTATGTATGTCATCACTAATATGTTTAGCTCACATATACGCCACTTCAAGATTATCAACACATCTAGGACATTGGTTGTACTTGAAAGGTTGTTGTGTCCTTTTTTATATGAAATAGCCATTTTGTATAATTCACATCACAGGATAGTGGAACCTCAAGGTAGTCATGAATCTTCAACTTCAATATAGAATGCCTCATCTTTAATGCCATTTGCATGAAACTACATAAGACATGCCTTCATGATCTTCCTTTAGCTTTGCTAATCCTTGAATTCCATCATCTCTAATCTTGTCGTTAACACCGAACAACTTTATGTAATTGAGATAGTAAAGGAATTCATGGTGATTGGAATCTATGGCGATATCCATCAAACGAAATGCCATTTCTTCATTGTCTTCAACATAAAATTATTCATGTGATGATATATAAATTAGATAAAAAAAAAAGAATAATAATAAAAATAAATGTTTCCTAAACACATATTTTATGTATACAACTTCTGGATTTTTGCATCCAAAAGCATATCAAGCATTGATTTTGGTATATCAAATGATGCATCAAGGCGTATGTATCACTTTCAGCATGGTTAAATTATTGTATAGCATGTTGAACAATGGACAACTATGAAAAATCAAATTACATATATATGTTAGAGGTGAATACATAAATATCCAATGAAGTATGGAGTAAAAAATAACCTGCTACTTGAATTAGCCCATGACTTAGGTAAATGAGATGCAACTTTGGACATAATGCAAATGATAGTTTCATCTGGTAGCACATGTATCAATCTAGATTTGATATTGCTCAATGGTTGTGAGTCAGGCATTATGAAATCGGTGAGAAGAAGGAAGAAACGTATGGATAATTTTTTGTGCACTCGTGTGTTGGGTATGAATAGAGATTGTGTGAAAATTAACACCTTCAATTATTTTGATTTAAGTAAATAGGTTGATTAGCTTGAACAATCTGACTAATATTATCTTGTGATAATCCCTCAGTACCGGAGAACTTCATACATCAGGGTTTAATGTGTAGACACTACAAGAATTCTGCAAAATAGCGACCATTAGGGGCGACGGATTTTAGCGACGGATAGGGCATTTTTTTCACCCTCTCCGTCGCTAAATAACGACGGATAATTCTATTCATCGTCACTTTTGTTGACTTTTTAATTTAAAAAAAAAGTATTTTAACGACGGATAGATTATCCGTCGTTAAATATGTAATTTAAAAAAAAAATTAGCGACGGATAGATTTATCAGTCGCTAAATAGCGACGGATAAAATCGGCAGTAAACCCTAATATATAACCCTTCATCTTCCTCCCTTCACTCACAAACCCTAATCTCTCATACTTCCTTCCTCCCACCACCTCCATTCCACTACACCACCACCCTTCCACTACACCACCACTCCCACCACCACCATTCCACTCCACCACCACACCACTCCACTGCCACCACGGCCACCACCACTCCACCACCACCACCACACCACTCCACTGCCACCACCACACCACTCCAATGCCACCACCAAGTGCCACCACCAGATCCGCCACTCCAATGGTTTATCCGTCGCGATTTAGTGACGGATAAACTATCCGTCGTTAAGCTCGTCGTAAGCGATGACTTTTCTATCCGTCGCTAAGGACTTAGCGACGGATCGGCAGGTGTTTAGCGACGGATAAATCCGTCGCTAAACATCTGGATTTTTGTAGTGAGATTTAGGTGAAAAGTGAAATCAAACGATGAAAGATGAAAAAGACAGTAAAAATTATGTACTTTTTACTGGTAAAATGTGTAATTTGTGTGTAAATTTAAACTTAATTTTTATTTGTTGGGGAACTTCATTTTATAGTAATTTATGGTGTTATGTGGAACAGTTAAAAATGTCAAATGTATGACCTTCTTGGGGACATATGGAGTATAAGGTTTGGTGTGTTTAAAAAAAAAAGTTATATTCCATAATAATCAATTTCCTTTATACTGAGTATTATTTTTGTAACTCCATACTGTTCTATTATTGTTCCCTTGCATTAGAGAACTATTTTTTTAATTGATGTTAGATTTGTACGAAATAAAATTGTTTTTCCTCCAAGTAATAGCATTTGTTTTTTAATTAAGACACTAATTCAATAAATTTGTGTACAAAATGTGAAAGTGATCATCTCCATCACACAATATATATTGTTAAGGCTGGCGCATAAACCACCAAGATCAATATCGGTTTTGTAATGCTCGTTGTAACTCAACTATTCACTAATACTAGGTTAAAAAGGAAAGTCTCGGATCACACGGCGATTCTATTGAAGGTAGACAGTAAAGAATGGGGACCTAAACCGTTTAAATTCTTGAATTTCTGGATTAAAGAGAAAGGCTTTCGGGAGCTTGTGGTAAAGGAATGGCAGGATGGTCAAATAAAAGGTTGGAGTGGGTTTGTGCTCAAAGAAAAGTTGAAGTCAGTAAAGGAGAAAATAAAAGTGTGGCATAGAGACAATTTTGGCAGGCTGGAAAAAAAGATTGAAGAGAAGGCTGGAAAAATATGTGAACTGGATAGGAAAGCTGAGTCGTCGCAGCTGGTGGAAGAAGAAATTGAGGAGCAGAAGTTGGTTTGGGGAGACATGAATAAATTATTGGAAATCAAAGACAACATTCGGTTTCAACAGGCTAGAAATAAATGGTTGAAAGGAGATACAAACTCCAAGTTCTTTCACATGAGTGTGGCGAAGAAAGGCAGTCAAAAATTGATGCGTGGGTTGAGAATTAAAGGACGGTGGAGGGAAGGTGCGTCAGAGTTGAAAGATGGAATCAGAGAGTATTTTCAGGAGTTGTTCAAAAAGGGTATTGTACATAAGAAGGGCTGGCCGACTGGTATCAATGGAAGTAAACTGAGTTCTGCAAGTTGTGAATTTCTGGAAAAATGGTTTGAAGAAGATGAGATTAGGCAGGCTGTTTGGGACTGTGGTGTAGACAAATGTCCGGGTCCGGATGGATACAATTTTCATTTCTTCCGTGAGTTTTGGGAGCTATTGAAGTCTGATTTTGTGAAGTTGTTTCAAGACTTTCATAAAAAATCGAAGTTGGTAAGGGGACTGAATACAACATTTATAACTTTGATTCCGAAGACTAGGAACCCTACTGCCATTGAGGAATTTCGTCCGATTTCGTTGACTGGAAGTATCTACAAAGTGGTGTTGAAGGTTCTTGCAAACAGGATGTCTAAGGTTTTGGAAGAGGTCATATCTTGGTATCAATCTGCATTTATTGGAGACAGAAACATTCTTGATGGAGTGGTCGTGGCAAACGAGGTAATTGATGAGGCGAGAAAGAAAAAGAAGAGCCTGTTTCTACTCAAAGTAGACTTTGAAAAAGCCTATGACTCTGTCAGTTGGGAGTTTCTTCTGGGAATGCTTGAGAACATGGGTTTCGGTTCCAAATGGCGTCAATGGATTAATGAGTACTGTATTTCGACTGCTGAGGCATCAATTCTGGTCAATGGTAGCCCGACGAATAATTTTCATCTGGAAAGAGGTATTCGTCAAGGGGACCCGCTACCCCCTTTTCTGTTCCTTGTTGTGGCGGAGGGATTAAGCCGGATGATGGTGAAGGCTTGTAGTAGTGAGCTGTTTCGGCCTTGTGAGGCGGGAAAGGATAAGGTGGAGATATCCCATTTACAGTTTGCTAATGATTCCCTATTTTTTGGAGAAGTTGTGGAAGAAAATCTGTGCTTCGAATGGCATTATGGAATCAAGGTGAATTTTAGAAAAAGCTGTATGTATCCTATTGGGGTGGATCAAGAGTGTGCGATTGGCTGGGCTGAGACACTTAATTGTCACATTGATGAGATGCCTTTTTCGTACTTAGGTTTGCCAATTGGTGCAAAGGCCTATGATAAAAAATATCTGAAAAAGAGTGGTGGACAGTATGAGGAGTAGGTTATCTGCTTGGGAGAATAAATATCGGACGTTCGGTGGTCGACTTGTACTCTTGAATTCAGTGCTATCATCTCTTCCTACTTATTTTCTTTCTTTTTTCAAACTGCCAGCCAAAGTTCTTAAACTGCTAATCAGCCTTCAAATAAATTTTCTGTGGGGGAGTAATTTGGAGGATATGAGAAAAAATGCTTGGGTTAGGTGGGAGGTTGTCTGTCGGTCGAAAAAAGAGGGGGGGGGGGGGGATTAGGTGTTAAAGATTTGAAAGTGTTCAATGTGTCTTTATTGGGCAAGTGGGCATGGAAGCTGTTGTCAGGGGAGGGGAAGTCTCTAAGGGAAAAAGTGTTGTTTTCAAAATATGGGAATTTTATGCTAAGTGTGGACGATTGGGTAAATGGAAAACAGAGGGATAAATGTGGTTGTCATGGTGGCACGATTTGGTGAGTCTTGTGGGGAGTGGTAGGTGGTTTCGTGATGGCCTTGTCCGTAAAATTGGGGATGGGTTGGGGACTAGATTTTGGGAGGATGACTGGGTAGGTTATGGTTTGAAGTTGAAGGATGTTTACCCACGGTTGTACAGTCTAAAAGTTGATAAGTGTGTGTCTGTCAGAGGTCGTTTGAGTTTTATTAATGAGTCTGTTGTGTTCAATGGTGTGTGGAGAAGATCTTTATTTGTATGGGAAGATAATTTACTTGATGAGCTTAAAGTGATTTTGTTGAAAACTGAGTCTTTTTCACAGGTGATGGACAAGTGGTTATGGAAATTTTCTGCAGAGATGAAGTACACAGCCAATTCTGGATACGTACAGTGGAGGCTGTTGAATTCTCTGAACATGGAGGAATTCCCAAAATGGTCAGCGACTGTTTGGAATAATTTAGTTCCGCTTAAGATCAATGCTTTCTTGTGGCGTGTGCTATTGGACCGGGCTCCGACTCTTGGAAATCTTCATCGGGGAAATGTTATTTGGCATGATGACGCTGCCTGGTGCCGTATCTGTGCAGAGGGTTTAGTTGAATCTCCAGACCATCTTTTCGGTAAATGTAAGCGGTCTTTGGAGATCTGGGATTTATTAGGAAAGTGGCTGGAGAGTGATATTGATTTGAGTGGCAAATTGAGGAGAATATGGATTGTTTTCTACTTGCAGTTCCTTTGAAACTGCGAAAGATTTGGCAGATTTTCTAGTCTGGGACTATCTGGTTTATTTGGATCGCAAGGAATGAGTTTTATTTTCAACGGAAGGTGTTTGTGCCAGCTGAGATTGTGGATAAAATCAAACGTAATCTGTGGTTCTGGATGAAGGGAAAAAACTGTGTGTCTAGCTATTATAATCTGACTGACTGGGAGCTGTGCCCAAGAGGAGTTTTGAATTTAGCTGCTGGATAGTGTCGCCTATGTGTCGTGCTTGGCGGCTGATTTTTCTGTCTGTTTCTGGGTTTACAATCCACATTTTTTCTTGTGTTTTTTGTTAGCTTGTTGTGGATGCTGGTGTGTTCTCTATGTGTGGCTTTGAAAACATGATTTATTCCTCACAATCTGGTTTGGGTCCACCCCTTTATCTCTTGATTATTTTGGTTTGCCTCGATGGACATCATCACCCGTTTCTTTCTTCCTCTCTAGGGTGGTATTCCTCCATCTTGGTACACACTCTACCTCCGAACTCTTTGCGTGACACTTAGATGTTATGACATGCTAGACGACGGGGGTATCGTGAGTTTAATATGAAATTTTGTTGAGATAGAGGTTCCGGTTGGGCTTGGATCGCTTTTGTGCGGGTGATCGTGTTTTCCTTGTTTTGCTGGACTCTGTTTTGTTTGGCTGTTAGTTTTTGTTTGAGGCATTGTACTGGTTCTTCTTGTACTTTTCTGATGTATTTTGTCGGACATTTCTTATGTTCTGTGGAGTAATAAATTTTAATTCTTCCAAAAAAATACTACCCTCACTATTAATATCAAGATAAATGATGAGTAATATCATTACCCTCCCTAGGAACATAATTAAAGCCTAAGACAAAAAATTCATGCAACAGAATCATAATTGTTTCGTAAAAACAACACCAGCTTGCGAGAGACACAACAACTAAGCAATCTCCCTCCAAATAAACAGCGAATTTAAAATATTTATTGAGAATTTTCCACACAGCAAGACGATCGGCAATTCTTGAGCATATAAGACTGGCTTGAGTGTCAAATGAAAACCACCAAGATCAATATTGGTTTTGTAATGCTCGTTGTAACTCAACTGTTCACTAATACTACCCTCACTATTAATATCAAGATAAATGATGAGTAATATCATTACCCTCCCTAGGAACATAATTAAAGTCTAAAACAAAAAATTCATGCAACAGAATCATAATTGTTTCGTAAAAACAACACCAGCTTGCGAGATACACAACAACTAAGCAATCTCCCTCCAAATAAACAGCGAATTTAAAATATTTATTGAGAATTTTCCACACAGCAAGACGATCGGCAATTCTTGAGCATATAAGACTAGCTTTAGTGTCAAATGAGCTCGAAAACCCGTATAAGGAAAATAATTTGTTTAGATTTCTAGTATAATAAACTAACCAAAAAGCAGAGCGTGCATGTTTTCTCATGCCATCATACACCAACAATAACATCATTCAGATTTTAATTGCTATAGATCGGGATGTCGAACCTAGTGTTATTCGGCTTAACTTCATTGACCTCGATGAAGTGTGGTCTTTGATCTCTCTTGGATGATTGATTATCTCCATCTCCATCACAATCGGAGCTAATTCTCTAAAACTTGTTTATCTTTCCTGCATGCTGCATAGAAAATGAAAGGTCTCATTGGAGCCGGATGCTTAAAGTACCTTCTTATACTGAGAAGTTGTAGATAGTCACATAGTTATTAATAGACATGGTTATTTTAATGGCAATATTCTATGAATGCATCAAATCATCAATCACGATTTGGCTATTAATATACACAGCTCTTATTTTGACAAAACATTTACCTTAATTACGTGAAATTTGAATCAATCTGTTTTAAACAAATTTACCTACATTAGCGTGATAGTACACTTAGTTATGGTTATTGTTAAAGATAAAAAATGTTCCTTCTAATAAATCGGTCAAATCAATAACATAAACAAACTTCCTTAAACTTTCACGATTCTATTGCAATCTCCGATTTGACCAACACAATCAAAATCACTTCAAACCTTCCTTGCAACTAATTAAATTCACACTTAAAATATTAAATTTTTAAAATTTAAATTGTGACAACTTTCCTGTATGCAATTTAGTACGAAATTTGCAATATAATTTTTCATCTCAATTAACCTAGAATTGAGTAAATCAAAAATTTATGTGTACTATTATAAAAGGACATTAGTCAAAAGCAAGTTGCCTTAAATTTCTATATTGATAGTTTTGAAAACACTCATAATTGAGCTGGAGATATTTTTCTCGTAAATGATTCTGCTGGTTATATTAAAGATAGGAAAAATCCGACAAAGGTACCTTAAGTTGTGTCATTTTCGAAAAATGTACCTTTAGTTGTTACCGTCCAATTTTGGTAACTTAACTTTCAATTTTGTTCAATTTGTATAATCCGTCAGTCCAAAAGCGGAAATGTCACAACTTAAGGTACATTTTTCGGAATTTTTCCGCGCTAAAACGGTCAAAATTGACGGAGCTGTCAAATTGGACTGATGGAGTATACAAATTGGACAAAATTGAAAGTTAAGGTACCAAAATCGGGCGGTAACAACTAAATGTATCTTTTTCGAAAATGACACAACTTAAGGTACCTTTATCAGATTTTTCCCTATTAAAGAATTAAAAATGAATTATTTTGAGTTCCAAAATGCCACCTATAATTTTTGTCTATGTGTATATATTCTTCCATTTCCATCATCAATTTAATTTATCATATACTCCATCCGTCCAATTTCAATTGTCCGCTTTTGCCATTTTCGTTTTTCCACTCAATTTGTCCACTTCATTTTAGCAAACATTATACTGCTATAATTTTATATTGTCCACTACTCAATAAAGTTAAAAATTAAACTAAATGATCAAACCAACTACCAATAAAATCATAGATTGATCCCACATGTACTATATTGTGTTATAATAATACTCTCGTTTTTTGCATGTTGAAAATTAAAGTGGAGAACTAAGATAGGACGGAGTAAAGGACGTAGAAGCTTGTAGAAGCTATCAGTGCATTTGTCAACATGAAATTACAGGAATCACAGAGGAAGAAATCCAGGGCCAGGAGGAAGAATTGTACGTGTTGAGCTTTGTTACAAGACAAAACAATACATCCGTATATCCATATATATTATCTAAAGCACTAAAACTAAATCTCACCAAATTAATTTAGTCCTACCTGAAATTTTATGAAATTAGTTGTATTTTAATTAGTATATATTTCATTGTTATTTTTGGTATATTGACTACATATATAGTTTTTATTCAATCTCATATAACTTTATCTACAAAAATCCTAAAAATATATTGAACATATATTTGAATTCGTCGTGACAAGACGAATCCATAGACACCAATTTTGAAAAATATTAATTAAATAAATTATTTTATTCATTAAAATAAAATATAAATTTATTAAATAAGATAAAATGAAATGATGAAAATTTAAAAATAGAGTATTTATTAAATTAATTCAATCCTATGTGGAATTTTGTGAAATTAGTTGCATTTTAAACCAGTAAATCTTTCGTTGTTTATTTTTTGTATGTTGGCTGCGTATATAGTTTTTATTAAATGTCATATAAATTTATCTACAACACTCCGAAAAATATTTTGAACATATATTTGAATTCACCGTGACAAGACGTATACACCAATCTAGATTATTATTATTATTATTATTATTATTATTATTATTATTATTATTATTATCATTATTATTATTATTATTAATTAAATAAATTATTTTATTCACTAAAATAAAAATATAAATTTATTAAATAAGATAATATAAAGCTGATGGGCTAAATCCCACCAGATTCATTCAAATTCCAGCCATCCTACGTGAAATTTTGATACGGTTGAGTAGGCCGAATAGGGGAACGTATTAGTGTGGTTGCTAGAGATCATGTGGGCAATGTTATTGCTTGGTGACAAAATTTTATGTCTAGGTTGTTGAAAATGCAGAAGGTTGGCCAGCTAAATTTGAAACTAAATTTGTTCAAGATTTTGAGTGGCAACATGTAGTTATTGAAAGTGATTGTTCTTTGTGATTAAATATCTTAAATCGACAAATTTTAGCTTTGCCCCTTTGTTTCACTTTTCAAAGAAATTCAAGTATTTGATGGAGAATTAAGTTTTGTCAGCTGGTTAAACGGGAGGCTAACGTTTTAGCACACAAACTATCAGTTGGATTTTCTTATGAGATGTTGGTTTGGTAGATTTGTATTATCCACACCAAGATTGTTATGTGGGGAGCACATACCACCCCAGGGGTTGCCACGATTAATTTATTTTATCCTCCCATTTCTATTTATTATTGAACGTAAACTACATCGTGGCATCGCCACGGGAATTTTGTGGAGTTAGTTTCATTTTCAGCCAGTATATCTTTCACTGTTTATTTTTTGTATATTGACTGCATATATATTTTTATTAAATCTCATATAAATTTATATACACAAATCCAAAAAATATTTAAAACATGTATTTAGATTCGTCGTGCCAAGACGAATTCATTTAAATCTTTTCGACTTTATCACTCGCATGTTTTCATAAAGTCGGCTAACAACAATACTATCTACTATAATGGTGCACTTAAAGATAACTCTACGCATATTCTTCTCGAGTTGTTATTTTTTTATTTGATATGGATCAAGATAAATTTGATGCTTATTTTTTTGGCAATAGGCTCCATTAGATGAGGTTGGAGTGGTTGCACAATATTATCCGGGACATATTTGACTTGGATACGAGAGGAATACCCTTTATTTGTGATTCTTAAATGGCAGAGGTTGATGCGGAGTCAAAGTTTACACTGCACGAGTGGGATAAGTAAGAGTAACCTTGAGCACGTGTTCGTTCTTCACCATCACGTAAATTAGCCAAGTAATTGTCATCATTGACGAAATGTGGCAAAAGTACCTTGCGAATTAGTAGTAATATAATACAGGTGAGTAAGTTGATAATGTATGTGAGCTTTAATTATAATTTAAATATTTATAGAGATCTCTCACTATTAAAAAGAAAATATGGCAGCAATATATACTACTACATTATTCCATAACGATTTTTTTATATATTAAAAAAGAAGGAAAATTAAAAATTCTTACTTGATTAATCAACCGTACAATTAGCTAGGAACTCCAATTCAACCACTGGCCAAACGAATTTATAAAGTTTGATTGGCACAAGTCTACTAAATTAAATGTTTGTTATAGTCAAATGTTTATGACTTAAAATGTAAATTTTGAATACTAATAAACATAACAGCAATTATCCATTTACAATATTAAACCTACATATATACAAATCATTTACTCATTTTATCTCCATCTTCATGCCCGATATTGATTATCTGACATTGATTATCTGTTTGTATTAATAAAGAAAATTCAGTTTGCCGTTTTCCAGACTTAAGTCTACCAAGTCCTGGCGTATTTTTTTCTGATTTATTTTTTTACGTTTCAATTGGTGTTTCTCCAAATGAGGAGGATGGTCCAAGCATAAAAGAAGTAGAAAAATACTAAATAATATGCTTATTCAAGTCATAGTGATCATGAGAATAAGTTTGAGTGTACATCTCCTACAGAATTAAAACATTTCGATATAATAGATAGATGTTGATGAAGTGGATTATATACTTTAAGGACAATACTAAGCTAATAAAAGCTTACAAGAATTAAACTCATACATTATTATATGAGCGAACGTTTAAAGTTGTGTTAATTTGTATTCTATGGGTGAACTTTGATTAAGGGGTTTGTACTTTGCATTTTGAAAATAGTGTATCATTATGAAATGTCACCAATACAATTCTACCATGACAATTCAAATGGTTGGTAAATATTCAAAATATGACTCTTTAAATTGCCACCTATTGATGGGAAGTAACACTTTCAAGTGTAATGATGTTGAAATGCAGTGACATTTATAAATGAAATGAATACTATCTGCAGTGACACTCTCAATGGTAACTAATAACTATTACAGTAACACTTGAAAGTGTTGGTTGAAATAGCTAATGTGGCATTGAATAAGATTTTATTGTACAATAGATTAGTGACATTAGAGAATTAGTCACCCCTCTTGAAGTGACACTTCATAGAAAATGTCATTGAAATTTAATATGTCACCCAAAATAACAATTAATAACACTTTCGATGGTCATTAAATCCCACGTTTGTTGTAGTGCGTGTACCATCAAATCTTAGTTAGAAAAATTCTTAGATAATAGGATATTAAATTTAACACCATATTTTGCACCTATTATATATTTCAGCGCATACATTTTTCTATACATGTTTAAGTTATGACAATTAACAAGAGTCAGAAACACTCTACACTAGTATTCCGTCATTTTACTTTTAAACGGGTCGGGTTCTATCCACCCTGAATTCAAACCCCTTTGAAATAATGATGTACATGTACGGATCGGACATGTACTCGAACTCTTTCCAAACCTTTGTGACAATACCCGAATTTCAACATTCTATGGTTAAGTTAGTAAAAAATCGGGGGGGGGGGGTTGTTATGTTGGGGGTGGTTGCCTAAAAAGTCACCGCAATAATTGAAATTATGTTTGCAGAAATTTTTTTTTGTGTGTGGTGGGAGGAGCACATACCACTCCAGAGGTTGTTGGGAACCAACCCTGCTAACTGTGTTATACACTTTTATATTTTATTTTGGTTCAGTAACGTGTTAGGTACGTGTAGAGGACCCAATATAATATACTACTATATGTTGTAAACCCGTCGGGTCCTGAACGGGTTCGGATTGAGTCCTACCCTTTCAAATCATATACGTCATGGTGAGTCGTATTTTACATTTTCCATAGTTACCATAAACAAAGACATATTGATATAGTATTGGACGAAGGATTACACACATACACCACGGCTAACGTTGTTTGCAAAGAATTTTGATTATCTTATTGTCTTGATTAATTTATTTTATCCTCAAATTTCTAATTATTATTAAAAGTAAATTATACCGTGGCATCGCCACGGGTTAGTACTACTAGTATCAGTGTATTGCAGTAGTAGTTAGTGTTGATTAAAGTCAATTTTAATGGGGTAATTATCAACTATCAAACGTGTATAACATATATTTGTCTAAAAATAGAATAATTACCATGATTATAGGGATTGTGATTTGATCTTAAGTTTCTCCACTCCTTTCTTTCTTTCGCCTCTTTCTGTTTGAATGTAATCTGACTTGATAAATACAAAATAGATGTTAGAAATTATATAGCTACTATGATAGGAAAGAAGAACAATAAGAATGAAGAGAGTAGAGTAGAAGAACATTACATTCTATTATCAAGTGATACAAGTCACTACAACATACATCATGAATCACTATTTATAGGCTACAAGTAGAAGCTAGGAGATTTAATCTCATTATAATGTATACACATTAGTGGGGGTGATTTATTGGTGTTGTAACTTACAAGAGTTACAAAAAGGATTCAAGGAGGAGTGGAGGGGTTAATGGACATTCATTATATTATTACATAACACCCCCCCTGAATGTCCATTGACTTGAGAATGTGTCTCGTTAAAACCTTACTAGCAAAAACCGTGTGGGAAAAAGTCTAGTGAAGGAAAAAAAGAGTACATCATTCTTATTAAAAGAAAATACGCTCTGTTAATACTGCCTCGTTAAAAACCTTGCTAAGAAAAATCCAGTGGGAAAAACCATAGTCAAGGAAAAGAGTGCAGTGCGTATTTTTGCTCCCCCTCATGAGTGCATCATTTCATTTATATCCACCATATTCATAATGTCTTCTGGACAATTTGTTGATCGACATTATCAACATTATATGTTGAACGTAAAGTGCTTCATTGCGAACTTCATCCATCATGTATTTGAATTATTTTCGATGTGCATCGAATGTCCCTCCGATCCATATATTGTTTGTCACATAAGTCCTTAGTGTTTCTGCATGGTTAGAATAAGAACACAAGAAATTTGTCGATATATACATTTATCTTCTTGAGAAGAACGTACGTCTCGAGCACTTGAAGAATTAAATTTCTTCACACTATATTTTAAGGGGAAAAATCCGAACAAGGTACCCTAAGTTGTGACACTTCCGGTTTTGGTACCTTATGTTATTACCGTCCGATTTTGGTACCTTAACTTGACTTTTTGTCCAATTTAGGTACCCTGTAACACGTGGCGACTTAACTATGCGACACGTGTCCCTTTGCAAAATACATAAATACATTGGACTAAAATTTAAATACGGCAGACTTTTGTTAATTTCAAATCGATCCTTTTTCATTACAAAAATTTCAAAATTACCCACACTTGAAAATTGGAAAAATAACAAAAAAATTTTAAAAAAAAAGATAAAAACCATGGAAGAAGCTCCATGGTGGAGCTTCCGGCGGCCGCAGCCATGGAAGCATCGGAACTTCCATGGCCGGCGTCCATGGAAGCTCCATGGTGGAGCTTCCATGCTTCCATGGCGGATCTGCCATGGAAGAGCAGATCCGCCATGGAAGCCATGGAAGCATGCCATGACCATGGAAGCTCCATGGTGGAGCTCCATGGAGCTTCCATTTTTTATTTTTTATTTTTTACTTTTTTTTTGGTTTTTACCTTTTTATTTTAATAAGGTGGTTTTTAAAAATTATTTTGATAATGTGGGATTCATTTATAATTATTAAAATCAGTGTGGTTAAATTGAAATTGATAAAAATTATTTTATTTGCAATTTTACCCATTAAAAGTCTAAAATTGCAAAGGGACACGTGTCACTCAATTATGATGCCACGTGTTTTAGGGGTACCGTAATTGGACAATAAGTCAAGTTAAGGTACCAAAATCGGACGGTAACAACATAAGGTACCAAAACCGGAAGTGTCACAACTTAGGGTACCTTTTTCGGATTTTTCCCATATTTTAAGTTTTCTTCAATAGGATATAGTGTTCACTTTGAAAACTTTGCAAAAGATCTTGTCACAAGGAAATGAATTCTAAATCTCCATCATATTTTTAAATGAAAAGATAACTATTAGGTTATATAACCTTGTCTTTACAAAATATGGAGATAAGTCACCATGCTTAAAATATTGGCTCGTTAAAAACCTTACTAGGGAAAATTCAATGGGATAAAAACCTAGTTGAAGGGAAAAAGAGTGCAACAATTGCTCATGCAATGCGCAAAAGTACTCATTGTTTGGCAATCGCCATTTCCATTTGCTTGACAAGATATATACCTTCTTCAGGAGGTATAGTAAGGAATAAAATTTTTGCTAACTCAAAGGTTAGACATTTGAATTCTTATTTGACATATGCTCGATTAAGGTACTCCTAGACCATGTCTATCTCAAGGTTAACAAGAGTAATCGTTGTAATTATTCATTTATATGCTCAGACTTCAGGTTGAGCTATCATTGATATAATCAATACTACTCTTCTCGAGTCTTGAGAATCTTATCTCATACTTCACTTGTCCAATGTGGTGAATATACATTTTCATGTCATCAATGTGAAGTTGATTATAGAATGAGTGTAGATATAGGAAAAATTAGTTCTTCAAGAACTTTCCTCATTCAATTCATGTTTGTAAACATGATACTTTTAGTCTCCTTTTGGATATGTTATCTCTCCTCATTGAACTTCTCAAATAATATGACTTGTAAGTCAAACCAATCATTATTCATGTGCACAACCTGAGTGTTGTGTATGATAACATTCACAATATAAGAATAAACATGTGAGTATATATGCAACATGATACCTAAGGATACTAGAAAAAACTAAATAATGTAAACTATGCAAGAATAAACATATTATGATGCAATGCTTAGTATTTATATGCACATGAAAATTTGACTCGATAATGCAACGGTACCGTACGTATTTCGAATTCGTTAATCAATTGGACTTCTGGTCCATGAGCTCATTTTTCTATCATTATGATGATGATGTTATCGAATGGACTTACATGTAAGATCCCCATTTACATGTCAAATTATTTTTGTCCATCGATTTTGCATATGCTTATAAAATATTTCGGTTCCAAGTATATACCGGTATCAAATCTCTTTCTTAGATTTTTCAAGTCAGTACTGATAATTGATATCTGAATATTTTTTGTAGGTACCATTTCATTTCATATAGGCCATCTATTATAGTTCAGATATCTATGCCTTTTATGGCATACATTACTTTTCAGGAGTACCAACTGTTTTATCTTGCCATTTTCTTGTATTGTACTTAGCATTGGAACCGTATTTCACTGAGGTGAATGAATCATTAGTACAAAAAAGGCAAGATATCTCAATGTCCAACACATGTCATTCTATAATCGATATGTAACTCTGTATGCCTCAAAATAGGGTCATAGCGGGTTAACATTCAAATCATACAATTTCATGTTTGAACATATCTTGATAAAGTAATATGAAGCTGAATATTTAGTTTAAGTTTGAACTTTTTCAAATAATGGGATCAATTCGCTCAACGAATTTGTTTTACCAGCTTATTCATGTTCTTCCTCCCCTAAGCTGGGAAAACTAGGGCTCATGATAATATAATGTCCAGCTTAGAATTGATGTATGCATACAACTTTTGTATGCTTCAAGCGTTAGTTCTCTGCGAAAAACAATATGATAGGGAGTTAATATATTAGCACAGTTGGATTTTGTTGTGCTGAAAATAAATTTGCCCTCAAATTGGAGATCATATTTGTGGGTTTTTGACCACTTATATTTCATTCATTGTCAACTTTAAGAGTGTGACTTTTGTTCATTTCAAGATCTCCATTTTCCACGCTTAATCTCAATGTTGTGTCTTGCCATAATAATAATTATAACACGAGATAGCTTTCAACACATAATTTATATGAAAACTTCAGGTTTCACAGCTAGGTTATGTTATAACCGGATGGCCTAATTTGTCACATCAATTTGCATATGTCAATATACGTCTATATTATAACTTTTGACATGTATACAAAAGTATTTACAAATTAAACTGGCCAGAATGATGTGACATAAAGACACAAATCTATGTCTTTTTCTATTTGGCAAGACTTATAAGTACTCATTCAATGAGTCTAATATGTGCTCTTATGGTGCACAAATTTAGCTTGTAAATATGCATTATAATATGGTTGTTAAACATATTGCTTATAATATGTATACTTGTCACGAGTAATAGTTATATGCACACGTAATTTCTTAAATATGTTTTTAGAATTCTTTGCTGTGGGAATTGTTACACCTACTTAGCCCCAACACTCCATTCGGAGAGTTTAAAGGACATGTCAGGTTTCCACCCAGACGCTCAGACAACATAATTTATCATATTACATAAATTCTTTTTTGAGAATAAAATGCTCAATTCTCATCCTCCCACTTTCAAGTTGATGAGGTATATTTGATCACTCGTGTAATTCTCTCAACTTGAGGTTGATCATGATCTTGCAATTAAAGTTTTAAAACTTTATTATTTTTCAATCACCAATTGTGGTGTGATCATGGATACACTTGGGTATATATATTTCCAATATACTAAATTGGCATTAGCTCATTTTGTAACCCTCTTAATTTTTCAAGTATCTCCAATCACTTTAGGGAAAAGAGAAACATCATTTGTATTTGTAGTTGCACTCAAATTACAGTACTATGGTCTACGAGACCAAACATTGTTCTTGTGAGTTAGGGGTAGATCTTTACCACATATATTTCAAATTTATAGTGGTCTTCAGGATCCATTAGTATGCACACGATTGCTACTTCGGGAGCAATTATAAGAAATTGTGTTTTTAGTAGAATGACTTTAAGTACACTTGCACACATATGATTCCAACAGTTGGACAAGTTATAAGATTAATACTACCAACTTCATGTTGGATAAGTAATATGTGCGAGTAATTACTTGTAAATGTATCTGTAAGGATACATGAATAGACACGTAGATAAAATACCATCAGACTAATGAGCAATCAGGTAAACAAAGTCCATGTTTATAATCCACTTGAATGCTTATAGCACCAATATGTTGTCCTATTCCAACTACAGGTTGGGTAATCAACTTTGCAATTTTATATGAGAGTGCTACAATTTACCAACTTCAGGCTGGGAGATCATTTCAATTATCTACTACTCACGAGATATGACAAGCTTCTCATATGTTTGCTAGACATATGTATTTTACTCAATAGAAATTGTTTAGATAAACCTTTTCAAATGATGGTTTTGTAATAAATTTGCCTCTAGAGCAAATAGCACATGAATTCATTACATGGATTTTCATCACCATTGATCCGGCCGGGATGGCTAAATGGTCATTCCAAACTTTAAAAGTGATATCCATCATTTGTTTCATGAACATACATTATTGAATATGCGAGGTGTTGATGCAATATCATCCAACACTATCATTCAAGCATATTTTGGCCTCGCTTGCCTCATATATTATTGTCATATTTGCTTCAAGTAATGAAGCATGCCCCTTTTTTTTCCTCACTATATTGCAAATGCATTAGATATTAGAGGCATTAAAAATAGTGTATGCTTTTCTAGCATATTATCATTAGTAATTGTCTCACAACATATGTGATTTCGAGCATTGATATATCTCAACTACGCCGGTTGATTATTTCACAACATAAGTGATTTGAACATTGATATATCCCAACTACGTCGGTTGGTTATTCCATATTTCTTTGAAGATTTCGAAAATTCTCAACCATCAATTCTTGACAATTCTTGACCCTTCCGGTCTATGATGTTTTGTATCACATATTCACTTCAGGAAATATTATCAACTGTTTCAATATTATAGAGTACTGTATACTACGAATGAATAATTTAATAAATAAATAAAATTTATCTTCACCAATGACGAGACTATTATTTTGATTCTTATCGCAAACATGATATGAAAAACATATCTATGTTCGACCGCAGATTCCCGATGCCTCATAGTTCAAAACGACGATCTCTCCGGTGAAATTCAACAAAAAGGTGTCTTTAATATGGTGACAAAATTTAGGAACGAGCCAGTGGCTAACGAATATGGAGTTAAATTTACAAAAAGGTTGCGCTGTGCAGGAAATCTACGCGCAAAATTTACCATTTCCCTTCTCAATTTATTCTCGGTCGTCCAATTTGATTGTATGTGTACATATATATTTAGCAAAGGAATTTCAGTTATTTTGAACCATCAATCGGTAGTCATTTCTGGTGGTTTGCAATTCTTGAAATTTTTTTTTGATCAAATATCCGTGTGAGTAATAATTTGACATTCACTTTATTTCTCAATAATTGTAACCTTCAAGGTTTTGTATCTTATATTCACTTCAGCGAATATGGTAAACTATATTGTAATTTTATTAACAATTGTAAGGTCATCAAAAATATAAGTGTGAATATGAGATTCACCACTAACAAGAAAATTAAAGTGGTTAAATGATATCATATGATGAGTAAAATAAATTCAAGAAAGTGAAGAAACAAAACATATTAAATTTATTTTGACTGTTGATTATCATTGGTCCAATGATATGTATTTCGATAAGTAGAGGATAGAGACCTTATCAACAATGCTTTTGCAAATCCAGTTCCCGTGTTAAGTAGCTCGACCGGTAGATACTTGATCAATCGTCACGTACACCACATGTCAAGTCATCATGAAACAAAAATTATAATCAAATATTGAGATGCAATAAGGGTGTAAACATGCATAAAATGAATTGGTTAATGAGAGAGAGAGATAGAGTAAAATGGTTTAATCCATGAGTCTCTGAGCCATTTGCATGTGGCTTCCTCTTTCCCTCCCCTTTCTTTTCTTTCATCATTTCTAGAAGACATACACACATCATGTGATGAGAATGTATGAATTTGGATCTCAGCAGTAGAAAAAGTTTGGTTTTCTTTTACTACATAGTTTTCAAGGAGAGATGGTTTCAAACTCTTGGTTGAGCACTATCGTGCTGATAACGTGTTAGAAATTATATAGCTACTATGATAGGAAAGAAGAACAATAAGAATGAAGAGAGTAGAGTAGAAGAACATTGCATTCTATTATCAAGTGATACAAGTCACTACAACATACATCATGAGCCACTATTTATAGGAAACAAGTAGGAGTAGATTTAATCTCATCATAATGTATACACATTAGTGGGGGTGATTTATTGGTGTTGTAACTTACAAGAGTTACAAAAAGAATTCAAGGAGGAGTGTAGGGGGTTAATGGACATTCATTATATTATTACATAACAATAGATGAATATTAATTCAATTGTTTTGAGCTTCAAAATGCCACATCAACTTTTTGATTATGTGGAACATCTCTTTTTTTCATTGACATCATCACTTTTATCATATATATATATATATATAGATAGAGTATGAAATTTCAAAAAAATGAGAAAATAATAGTGTACTTTTGAAAGAAATGCAAAAGGAAAATATAAAGTTGTGTGTGATAGAGTTTGATATTAATGGAATGGTCACGTGGCATAATTTTTGGGTGTGATAGGGTTGATTATAGGAGATGGTCTAAGAAAAACGATCTACTATTGTGATTGGCTGAATTTGTTGATTTGTTAGGCTCTGTTCTTTTCAACTTCATTCGATTCGATTCGATTCGATTCCATTGATTCGATTCAGTTGATTCAGTTCCATTCGATTCGATTCCATTCGATTCATTTCGTCTTGATTCGCTCGTCTTGATTCGATTCGATTCATTAAATTCATATTATTATTATTATTATTATTGTTGTTGTTGTTGTTGTTGTTGTTGTTGTTGTTGTTAATAATAATAATATTATTATTATTATTAATATTATTTTATCATTTATTTACACACCCGATCTTTTGTACGAGGAAAATAAGAAAATTTATCCAATTGAGTTATTTTCAACTTTTTTTCTTTCTTTCTTTTTAATACGACTTTTAGTAGATCAATGAAATAAAGAGTATAGTTACAATTTGAACTAACAAAAAATCTACATGTTCAAAAACTCCAAAACAAGTTAAACCAAACCAAAAATCGGACCAAACTTTATAAAAATAATATTATATATCACAAATATTGAAAAATGGCATTTATTCGTCTATATTATCTTCCTCGGGCTCTATATTGCCTGGAATAGAGCGCCAAATTCTCAATGTCATCTCCTTGCGCACCATGTTCATCGTTTCTTTCCTTGTCGGGTTCAATAAATCATTATCCACTCCACCTTGGACATTGATATCATGTTGCAAAACTGGTATTTCAAGTTTACACATGCGCATAAAATTATGCAGAGTGAAGGTAGCAACAATCACATATATTTGATATGTGTCTTCCATTTGAGGCATCGTATAAAGTATCTTCTACGCGGTTGGTTTTAAAGTTTGTTATACAATAATAAATAAAAATGTAAAATGACAGAAAAAAGAGTATGAAGAATGTGAGAAAGATGACAAAAATAATATATTTTTTTAATTGTGATTATATATACCATTATATAATTGTTATTATTATTACACAATAATTTCTTGATTCGATTCGATTCGATTAGTTTGATTTGATTCGATTCGATTCGATTCATTCGATTCGATTCGATTCGAAGAATTTCAGTTGAAAATAACAGAGACTTAATCTAGACATATTACGCTTTCTTACAAGTCATATACTAAATGGGCTCTCGCAAAATAGATTCAATTAAATCAGGTAATTTTAAGTTTCCCGCTAAGTTATCCATATTGATTTTGACTTAGATTCACTGTCTTGTCTTGTTCATCAAGCCAGTACGCTAATCCCAGAATTCACACCTAAACTTCATACATATTCCTATAATATATATATATATATATATATATATATATATATATATATATATATATATATATATATACACACAAAAAAAAGAGAGAGATCATATCATAGGCATAGCCACCGGAAAAAATAACAAACTCACAATCATCTCAGGATTTGATTGATTAATTTATTCCTTCAGTATTTGCATCTGATCATACAATCATGAACGGTATGTATTTTAACTTACACAAGTATGCAAGTTAGATTATGATGATGTTGATAAATTACTAATAGTTCATCCTGCAGTTTCGAAGTTTGTGGTTTTTGTCACCGGAATCGGATTTTTCAGAGGTACTCGTTTTTCTGTTCTCCATGATTGATTAGCACTATTCAACAAGTTTATTTTCAAAATAAGTACACGATTTGAATACTGTTTCAAGATTGTTTCTGTGTGTGATATACTAGGGGCGTAATGGAGGCATCCCCCTAAATTTTTATATCAACGTGCACAAGTTAATCAATCCCCTGTGATTGTTCTTCAGGTTTATGTATGGGCTGTGGAATTGCGCTTGGCCTGGCGTTATTTGATGATCATCTTGAGAATAAAATTGTGTTTACAATTTCTTCTTCGAGCGGTATTCGCGTTGCCACTGCAGATTTGTGTGATGAACAACCGTTAAAAGATGTATGTTTGATCACCTAATCGTTTTATCAGCTAACTTATACTATAATCTAAGTAGGTTACTTAAATGCTTAACTGGTAGCTGATAAGTTAATATATTAAGCAAATTCGCTAATTTATGACTTATGAGCTAATCCTGTACTTATATTAATGATCATGTAGTGCCTGGAAAGAAATGAAAGTGAGATCAACAAATGCCAATCTTACATGGACAAGCTCTCTCAATGCCGCAAGAAGCGTTCCAGTACTGCAAGCTAGAGCTGCTAGACCACTTAAGAGTTCCAGTTCCAGCACATGAATGAACCTATAGTAGAATTAGGCTCTGTTCTTCTCAACTGAAAACTCATTCAGTTCAGTTCAGCTTAGTTATATTTTATACTACAATTCAGTTCAGTTCCATCAAGTTCAGTTAAGTTTAGAAAATTGCAGTTGAAAAGAACAGAGCCTTACTCCTGCCTCGATGTTCTTGATCTTTGTCTGTTACATTTGCATTTTTCCTAGTCGAACACCTTCAATTTTGATTACGATTTAATATTACATTATAATTGGCATTGTAAATTAACATTTAACAAAATTATATAATAGATTAATTTATATAAGTTTCGTAGAAAAATAATGTAACAAATGTTTTGGCACAAAGGGTGCATATAGGTAGCTTCGGGTTAAATAGCAGGACCATATAAGCTTGCCATTCATGCTACAATAACTCGGCTGACATTCTTTTCTATGGTTTGGTTTGGATTATTCGATCCTTTTGTACCCAATCTATATGGTAGCTATCAGTTACAACCTGAGACCATTATATATGTTGCAATTAACGTTGTACTTTTATGCAACCTCGTTCTCCATTTACAAAATGCGTCTCATGAAGCCAAATCACGAATAATATGTATAAACACGATCGATCTTTTTATAACATAGTTGTGTTTTTGAATATTTAACAATATGATTACACATACACGAAGTCTTGATAGATGGACTGAAGTTGTTAAGTATTAGTGTAGTGTTTTAAACATTGCATATCATTTTCTATGTGTATTACAACACCGATGTTTTTAGCTAAATTAGTGGGACGTAAAAAAAAGTAACAGGTACATATTTTAGCGGGACAGAGGGAGTAGTAGTTTACTAAGGCTCTGTTCTCTTCATCGAAAACTCATTAATTTCAGTTAAGTTCAGATTCATTCAGTTCAGTTCAGTTATGCTTTGTTGTTTTTTATACTACAATAAATTCAGTTCAGATCAGTTCATTTCAGTTTAGTTATGTTCAGACGAAGAGAACAAAGCGTAAATACCTCCATGAAAATCAACTAACTATTAGCAACAAGTTAACTTATCAACTAGTATTGCTAACCATGGCGTTATTAGCTACGAGTTAAATTAGGCTCCAGATACATTGCTAAAAACCCTGTTAATTATACTGTTTGGGCCAGTCAAACTTTGACACGTGGAATACAAATTAAAAGGAAAAGCACATTACCAAGTCGCCTTCTTCCACGGGCAATCCACCATCATCATTCACCTATCAAGCTATTCAATTTCCAGAGTATTCATAAAGGCATAAAGAATTCTTCAAAACCCTATTAGCAATACATGCTCTATTAATTTATTTTATGATCCCAATTCACAGCTAAGGTGAATAATCTTTCAAATACAGAATACACAGATGAAGTATACAAACTAACAAAGTTATGCTATCATCACTCATCAGTTAATTTTGAAATGAAAACGAACTCAGGGTGGAGTTGTGCTGTATGTAAATTGTTTCAATTTCCTCTTATCTTCATCTCAAACTTCACCAAAACGATTCTCGCATTACTCGTTCTGGTCCAGTGAAGATCCCCTTTATTCTAATTTTGGGGTTTCCATTTTCTTGAAATTAAATCATCTATTACCATGGTCAGTTGCTGGGTTTTTACTTTTTTTGATGTTATAGAATGGTGGTGGCCGGCGGGACTTGGGTTCTTCTCTTTCTTTTCCCAAAAGAGGTGAAAATTGAGATTTTAACAGTTGTCCACGTGTCTCACTTTTATTTGACCGAACGGTATGTTTAACAGGGATTTTTGCAGTAGATCTCGAGCGGTTAAATTATCAGCTAGTCTTGATAAACAAATCGAACGCTTGTGGGTATCAATACATAAAACTGAAAACTGAGCACCTTCTTTGCAATTAACCCAAAACTATATCAACTACGAGCTCTTCTGTTCAGAGTAGTTTTCCCCTTTCCCTCTAAACGCCGGAAAATCTCTTCTCACCGCCGCCACACTCCGCCGCAATACCAAACTCTGTGTAAAATCCGGCAGAAAACTTCTCTTCACACAGCAAACGTCTCATTCACTTACATCCAATTTCCTTTTCTGATAGACAACGAAATAGTTTCTCCTCATACATATCAGAACCATGTTACAATCCAAGTCATTCGTGAAGAAAACCAAGCAAGGAAAAGTCGTTAAGGTATACTTGATTTCCTTTAGTGCTCTGTGTTTATACCTATTGCTGCGTTTATTTCCGATGTTTAATTTTGCTTAAAGTGCAGCTGAATAGCTTAATCTGATAATCTCTTCCGTTTCTGTCAATTAGGTTTGTATCCGTTTTGCTCAAAGTGCAGCTGAATAGATTCATCTCTTCTGTTTCGATCGATTAGCTAATAATATGTGATTCGATTTGGTGTAGCTTTACTGGTAGTGTAACAGTGTATGCATTTTGTTTGTATTGAATTGGGGGTTTATGGTGGCAGGTTGTGAGGGAGATTTACCTGCGAGATGATATATACTGTGGAGCACCTTTTTGCAAAGTGTGTGATACAAAATCTGCTAAGCTCGGTGCATTTGCGTCCACTGTACTTGTCGTGGACACGAACATTGTTCTGAATCAGATTGATTTGCTGGAGAATCCGGCAATAGATGATGTGGTGGTGCTTTCTATAGTTCTGGAGGAGGTGAAGAACAAGAATCTCGCTGTTTATAATAGGATTAGAGCACTTACTGGCAATCCCAACAGGAGATTTTTTGTATTTTCGAATGAGAACCACAAGTACGTTCCAACTCTCGTTAAATTGGTTGTAGTACGTTAAATACGTAAGTTGGATAGGAATTGTGATATTGTTAACAGTTGATGCTTGGTTTATTGTGTTATCAAATTTCAATCACCATGGTGCTTGCAGTAGCTTATTCGTTCGATGGTACAGTTGACTTGCTCAGCACAGTTTTGAGTGTTTGAGAAATCCAACACTAAATAAGTTCTTTTCTTCTTTCCAATGTCAAACCGCATTCCGCGAGCTTATCTCAAGAGTTCACAAAAAAAAAAAAAAAAAAAACTGAAGCTACTGCAAACAACACCTCAAATGGACTTGAAAATTTGTTGTCCCATCCCAACATGGAGATTGAGCCTCATTGAGCTAAATGTAACTTGGCTGATGTACTCTGTTTCTGTTAGATATTATGGTATTTGAAGTTTCCCTTTATGCTTTAACGTCCATTGCTCTTTAAACTGGTGACATTATACATATGCTTTCAGAATAGTGATGATGTGATATTATTATGTCAATGCTGGGTTTTGTTTATATTCATATTTTTTTTAACTTTCACATAGGGATACCTACATAAAGGCCGAGGAAAAAGAAAGTCCAAACGACAGGAATGACAGGGGTATGCTACCTGCCCTAACTCGATTATATAGCTGTCTCACCTTATTATGTTACCTATATCGTGTTTGGGTGGCCTTCGTGGAAAATGAGAAGTTGTAGTCAGTACCTTAAAACTTCCATTTGATGCTCTTTAGCTGATGTCAAATTTTGATTTTTTTTAACGGATGATGTGCATTATTTCTGTAAATGACTACAGCAGGAAAGGCATTCATGCCTGAAGTGAAAAGATACACCCCTGGAAATGTTTTTGTATGTTATTTTAGACTTGAGGCACACTGTGGTTGTGTTTATTGTACACACAAGGGGAGGATCCCAAATTTGAACTCAAAGGATCAGCGACTCAGTGGCGTAGGATTCTTTGATGTCAATCTGAGTTACTTGGTGCCCTCCCTTCCCTAGCTTGCAATCCTATTCAAATTTCTATGTTGGTAATGGTAGGAAAACAATATTATTATTGGTTAATGAGGAAATGGCTAATTAGCAGGTAGGAAATTTGAGGCCACTTCCCAATCTTTGGATCCGACCCGTAGTTTCTTAAAGAATGCATTCATGATGGATATGAACATAAGTGATAAACACTTTTATGCCACAGAGCATGGATTTTCACTTATCATCTCTCGATTTTTATATGTCTTCCTTCATTCGAACTTTTCTTGACAAATCCACTTGTTCATTAGTAAAAAAATGGTTGTCTTGTTATTATATCACTTGAATTTTGATTATTATTTGGCTTGATCCAGGGTTCTAGAATCACAGAAGATTATATGCTCTTAATGTCAAGTGTTTGATTTTACTCCTTTGTTATTAAAATGATGATTCAGCTATTAGGGTGGCGGCCCAATGGTATCAAAAGCATCTTGGTGATGCTGTGAGGGTGTTGCTTATCACAAATGATAGAGAGAATAAGAGGAAGGCCATTAAGGATGGAATTGCAGCAGAGACAGGTGTGTGATCTAAACTCCTGAGAGAGTCTATCTGTGTTTGGCAACGGTTGCCAATATACCATCTTAGCCAGTTCTTTACCTGATTGTTCCTTGCCTAGTCCTTACAGAGTCTGATTTACAAATTTAATTTTAACTTGTGCAATAATAGGTTTAATTTCATTGCAGTCGAGTCATATGTCAAAGCTCTTGGTCAATCAGCATTGCTCGACCTCATTGTTCAGCCTGCATCTGAAGATGTAACAATGGAGGATGCCGAAGATCTAAGGCCTTCTAAGAGAAAAACAATATATCCCGAGGTACTCAGCCCACTAGCTTGCTCCCTTATTGGAAATTTAGTGGCTGAGTCCTACTATCTAGTTTGCTGTGTCCATTTGATATTAATTATTTCGTTATAATTTAAATGCAGCATAAGCCCATGTCAGAGATTACTTCTGGTTTGCACCGTGGAATATACCACCAAGGGAAACTTCGGGTTAATCGGTATAATCCATTTGAAGCATATGTTGGGAGCGAAAGTATTGGTGACGAAATTACGGTTTATGGCCGTACAAACATGAACAGGGCGTTTGATGGTGATATAGTGGCCGTAGAACTTTTGCCCCAAGATCAATGGCAAGAGGAGAAATCTCTAGTTCTGGCACATGATGGTAATGGTTTTAAAAAATGTTTCAAGACTTGTTGAATATCACACAGAATATGCTTCTCTGCGGCAACACTTGACAGATACTATTAGACACACACTGTCAAAATGCACTTCTCACTGATATAACTGAATCGCTTGTTTTAAGGACTTCTTATACTGATTAGCTAACAAGTAGTCTTTAAGACTTCTCTTAGAACTTGAGTACATGATATCCTTTGGCTGATACATCCATACTAATAGCAACATATGTACCTGAACCTACAAGATGCTCTAAAACTTCTAAATGCTATGCCAAACACAAATGAATGGGTGTTTTTGTTTCATTTTTTGTACTAATCAACGTCATTGATGCCACTGTTAAGGAACTTATGTTAGATATTAATTATTATATAACTTTGATGCTGGACTACTTGAGTTATGAGTACGAATGGTTTCTTTTCTATTTTCTTCTTGCAAATAAGAAAGACTGAAATTATAGTATAGCCTATGTTATAGGCTCTTTTGTCATTGATTATTGCTAACATGGCCATACATACAAACCTATAACCTGATGCACCCTAAGAGGAATACCTGGAGTCTTTTGTTGCTTCCCATTTTTTTTCTTTACCAGCTATATCCGAGTGTACTTAGTTCCAGGAAAAAGTCTGTTTGTTTCCAAAAATAGATATCTCAAGTAATAGCTCCAATGATGAATAGATTGATCGGAAGAACAGTGAAGTTAAGAAATATATATATGGATCGACTATCCTCCCCAATTTGTGCACACATGTTTTCTACCCCCTTCGATGTTCAACGCATAATTTTTGCTGATTTCTCTTCACGTGTTGCATGGCTTAGTTAGTTAAGTCAAATCCGATTCCATTTTGTATCCAGATGACGAGGAGGATGATGTTCATTTAGCCCCAAACAGTGCTGATGATGCTCCCAGAGTAATGGATGTAACTCAGGTCTCGGCTGAGAGCAAGAGTCCGGCGCCTGCTCGTCCTTCTGGGCGTGTTATCGGTATCATAAAGCGAAACTGGCATTCGTAAGTGAAATTATTATTCCAATTATTTCATGAAGATGTTTGTTGTTTAAAAAGCCGAACATCAGCTTCGTTTCTTTCATAAGTTACCTATTTAAAGAAGTTTGTCAACACAAATTCTCAGATGAAGCAGCACTTGATGAGTATTTGGCTGTTTGAGTTTACTGCACCTTAGAATCTATGATGCACATGTACTCATGTATCAGGCACAGTGCGTAGCATATAATATCAATAAAAGTAAAATAAATGTATGGATATGCATCTTAGAATTTCCAGAAGGTGTATCATAGTACATGCTATCTGTATTTTTTTGAAGTGCATTATGTTTTAATATTAGACATACTGGTTGCCTCTTCTCCTTGTTAACTACACCATGTCTAATTTCACTGCTGAAGATATTAATAAATCTGTAGCTGTCGTGGGTGCTTACATTGTACAGTGAAATGGTACAAGTGAAGTGTTTCGACTTGCATCGTATTTATGACAATATATCTTTGTACAAGCATCTGAAGATACCATGTCATAGAAACTGTAAACACTAAGCAGAGAACGTTAACAGAGGGGAAAGACCCTCTTTCTTTTTGCATCTCAAATGGAATAACTCTGTTTTTCATGAATCACCTTGATACGTATCAGGGACAAATTGCTACATATGTGATATTTGAGCTCAAGGGTGTCGAAACTAGCCTGTCATCATCTACCACTCATGTTATAATTTGATCTCTCATCTATGTAACTCCAAGACTTGAATTATTTGCAGGTATTGTGGATCTTTGGAACCCATGCAGATGCCAGCTGGTGAAGGTGGTGTAGCACATGCTCTATTTGTTTCCAAAGACCGCAGATTTCCTAAGATTCGGATACAAACTCGGCAACTTGGCAATCTTATGGACAAAAGAATTATTGTTGCTGTTGATTCATGGGATCGCCAATCTCGGTATCCTTCTGGTCATTACATCAGAACAATAGGACAAATAGGTGACAGAGATACTGAAACCGAGGTATGTTGCGATACTTTCTTAACTACTATGGCATACTGAATAGATTCACTAGTAGTTGTATTTGTATGTTCATTTTTTGTATACTATGAAGTGTTTATCCTTCCCGAAGTTCATCTTTCTTTCTTTCTTTTGTTCTTCTTTTATTAATTATTTTTTTTTTCTTCGCAATTAAAATGAGAAGATATTGTCATATATTTTCACCTCACCCTCCTCTTTTGGTAAGCACATGATTGTTATTTCGTTTCTAAAGCTGGATTTCATCCTAACTGTCACCTTATAACTGGTCACATCTCACTACAGATATTTTCGTTATAAAAAGATGCTAGCCTTGTTAATAAGAAACTAATATTTTATTGCTGCATTTGGTAGGCAAAATGCGCCTGTTATGTTACCCTTTTTGAAGAAACAAATCTAAATTTTGAACTCTAAAGTTTCATCAGTAAAATAGAATTTCGTGATAACCTATCTACCTTCTCTCTAAGAAAAAGAAAAAAATGATTCAGTAATAGTATGATAAGTGATTTGATTCTCAGTCCAGGTTGATCTTTTGTTTCTTTGGGCCCACTTTGGCATAATGGGCAACTATTTTAGACAATGGTATTAGTGTTTTGTGGTAGTGGAAAATTTGAACTGTGGAAACAAATAAACAAGAGCCAGAGGAAGAGTGAATTTATGTGCAACCTTACTCCCCCCTCCCCTTTAAGAACTAGAAGTCCTGAAAAAGAGAGATTCACCCCAAAGATCTAATTCATGTTTGCAAATTTAAGTACGGGAAACAGGAGACTTGTGGTGAAGATAGATAACTCCCCAAGAAAAAGTTGGAAAAAGAAAACTGCCTTTGATGTTCAGAACTTAAGGTTTATTGCCGGCATACCATGAAACACTGGTATCTAGGTGTATTATTAATCTATATTGTTGTGCAATGTATCTGTTGCAGGTCGTGCTGATAGAGAATGACATTGATGCTAGACCATTCTCCACCCAAGTTTTGGCTTGCCTACCACCGTTACCTTGGTCAATATCTGTTGGCGATGTAGAAAATCCCATTAGGCAGGATCTGCGCCAAGTACGTGTATTCAGTGTTGACCCTCCAGGTATGTTTAGACACGCTTCCATTCCAGTGACAAACATCATAAATGGCTTTATATGGTGCATTAGATTTTGGATTACACTTTGTATCTGCTGGCACAGGATGCAGGGATATTGATGATGCTCTACATTGTACACTTCTACCAAGTGGAAATTTTGAAGTTGGAGTTCGTATCCTTGTGCTGTCTTGTTTTAATTCGTTAATGCTCCTGTGCTGTTACAAATTGAGCTGTATTTTCTCTAATGTATGATGATGTTTGCATTATACGATTATCTAGCATGTTCTTTTACCATGTGGTTTGTAGCATCTTGTATACCTTGTGAAAGGTATATTTGCAATCAACAGTAATCTATCTTCGAACAGATTATAAATTGTCTGATTGTTATTTGCACAGTAGGATCAATCCATATCAGTGGAGACACAATGAATACATAGTATTTCTGTTCATCTTCGTATCCTGTGATGCTTCTTTAATAACATATCACAGATATCGCTGATGTCACAAACTTTGTCCATGTTGGAACCCCCTTGGATGATGAGGCTTCACAAAGGGGCACCTCAGTTTATCTAGTTGAACGACGTATTGACATGCTTCCAAAACCTCTAACAGAAGGTATTCTATTAGCTCACTCGATGTATATATTATCTTGCAATCTTGATCTTTTAGGCTATTTGGCTTGAAATATTAATCATTCATGATACAATCTCATTGTTTTTCTGCAGATATTTGTTCCTTGCGTGCGGATGTAGAGAGACTAACCTTTTCTGTTATATGGGTACTTTTATTTGTCCCACTGTAGTTGCATTTAATTATAGTCAGCATTATTACTTTCTTTTATGTGCCTTGGGAAATGTTATGCAATGCATGGACTAATTTTCATCTTTTCTCATTGTTAAATTTTTCAGGAAATGACTCCTGATGCAGAGATTATCTCTACTAGGTACACAAAGGCAATTATCAAATCATGTGCAGCATTGTCGTATGTTGAGGCTCAAGCTAGGATGGATGATAGGTAGACATACTCAGCACATGCCTTTATAAAAGTTGTTGATAATATCTCATCACATTGATGCTTATAAAGTTCACTTACTTTTGAACCATATCCTCTCATACATCTTTTTTTTCCCTTCTTTTAATTCTTCTAAATCATGTCCTCATGCTTCATGTTAACGGAGAGTTGATATGCCATTGTTTTAAGTTTTTTCTTTCCCCTTCTACCACCTTTAGATAGCCATTAATCTATCCCAGGTTTCCACAACTGCTTGTGCCTATGGTTTTACTAATGAGACCTGATGAACAGCGTCGTCTGTCGTGTGATTCCTAAATTAGATATAATTATAATATGAGTCGGTTCTGATGCATGTTTTTTTACTGTTCTAATTCTTCTTCTAAATTATTTTATTCTGCAGTCGTTTGATGGATCCACTGACCACAGATTTGCGAAATCTGAATGGTTTGGCGAAGGTGACTTTGAAGAGCTCCAACAATTACTTCGCAGTTTATATAGGAATGCAAATTCATTTAGACTTGCAATTTTGTAGATAATGAGGCAAAAACGGATTGAAAGAGGGGCCTTAACTCTTGCTTCTGCTGAAGTGAAGTTCCAGATTGATACTGAAACTCATGATCCTCTTGATATCGGTAATTTATCCTGCGATAACACATTTAAACATCTGGTCCAGAGCTATATTTCTGCAGCTTAGCACTCATAGACGTAAGATCAATTGTGTTATTGAAGTCTGGATCAAATCTTATTCCAATATGTGGGGCCCTACTTTGGATATTATTTCCGTTACATTTTCATTCGGCAAAGTAATGCATCTTCTCCGCCACTTCCTCTGCAAATTTTAAACCTCCAAAGGCAGAAATTTACTGAGAGATTGGCTATGCGGTGGTCCTATCTAAACCATCAATTGGCCCGTGTTGTCGTATTACAAATTTCAGTTTACTAGAGTCTTTAAAACTAAAAGAACCTAAGACCTCTTCAAGTAATGACATCATTTATATTCATCCCATTCCTACCCTTTTTCTTGTGTTTCATTTTGTATATTGGACATCACCCAGCCTTTGAGTTTCTTTAGTCATCTCTTACAATTGTTAATATCTTTCATGTGCAGGTATGTATCAAATTCGAGAAGCTAACCAGATGATTGAAGAGTTTATGCTTGCTGCTAATATATCGGTAGCTCGAAAGATTCTCGAACATTTTCCTCTCAGTTCACTTCTTAGGTATGGTTCTACCCACTTTTCCACAATCTCTCTGCTTTTCTGTTTGGCTAGTTTTACTTCAGAAAATAAGCTTCCTGTTTGCTTTGTAAACCCTCCCGCTCCCTGCTTGCTTGCTTGAATGCCCATTTTGCAACTCCCGTCTCCCAAGCTATGCTTCAAGCCTCCAAAACATTGCTTACCATCCATTATGCATTATTATAGAAAATGCTTCACATAATTAATGATGTGTCATAGAAAATACCATCTGCTTTTGTATCCGTTTGAGTAAAACTTTATAGCTTTCTAGATTGTAAGTGGATGCCTGAATAAAGTTCACTCTTTTTGGCCCTTCCTGAAATTGAAATCCTATTTAAATTTTAATGATGTATGATTTGCAGACGGCATCCTAGCCCAACTAAGGAAATGCTTGAACCTTTGCTTCAAACTGCTGCTGCAGTTGGTCTCTGCTTGGATGTAACGTCCTCAAAAGCATTGGCAGATTCACTTGATCGTGCTTTGGTGAGCAAACCATGTTTAAGCTTATTTGGCATTAGAAGTGGATACAACTCGATTTTGTTTATAATTTAACTAGTTATCTGCAATAGTGAGATAAAGATGGGCTTGCTTTTGGCTTGGAGGAGGAATTTCAGAGATAAAGATAAGGAAACTCTTTGGAATTTTATCCCAGGATGTTTGATTTGGAGTATTTGGATTGAAAGGAATAATAGATGCTTCAAGGATGTTTCCAACCCGGATTGGAAGATTTTGAGGAATTTCTTTGGTTTGCTACTGTATTGGTTTAATGGGGCTGCAGTTAATCCATTACCTGATAGTGCTTGTCTCTTTTCTTTTTTGTCTGACCTGCTGTAGTACACTTCCCGTGTATCATCAGTTTTTTTAATAAAACCTTCTTGATTACTTTTAAAAAAAAAATAGTGAGGAAACAAATATCTAGCTTCTACTGTAATTTATGTTTGCACAAATTTTATGCTAGTTTGTCTTTCCATTCCCAAAACTCCTGTATAGAAATCCAAAACTCTTTGTAATTATCTATTGTCTAATTATATTTCAGTATGTATAAGTATATAACTCTATTTTCCGTTTTTCCAATTCAGGGGAATGATCCATATTTCAACAAGCTAATTCGCATTCTGGCAACAAGATGCATGACACAGGTACTTGAATCGTATGCATTCTCCAGCTATACATGTGTACCGATGAAATTTCCGGATAATCATCCTTTTGCGATCTGCAATTTCAGGCAGTTTACTTTTGTAGTGGAGATCTTAGTCCTCCTGAGTTTTCACATTACGGTCTTGCAGCACCTCTGTACACACACTTCACTTCTCCCATCAGAAGATATGCAGGTAATTCTGAAAGTTGGGTGTAATTCTAAATCAACTTTTGCTTTGATATTAAGTTTCTGATTCTGGAACTGTATGTTTTCTTGCAGATGTCATTGTTCACCGTTTGCTAGCTGCATCTTTGGGGATATACAGGCTCCCAGATATATTCCAAGACAGACCTAAGCTGACTAGTATTGCAGATAGTAAGTGTTTCTGTATCCTGTTAGTGCAAGATTTTGTTTGCATATAATTTTCTGGTGCACTGTATTACTGTTTGCTTCTGTCGTACTTGATGGGTTGATTTATTATGTGTAGAGCATGTTGTCTAGTGTTGGTGATAGTACTTTTGCTACACATGCTTGTTGAAATATTCCTCTTAACAATTGTTGAGTTTGTATTCGCATTTTGACGTCTTTGGCTTCCAGCTGTGACAAGCTATAAACGTGACACACATGTTTATGCTACTTGTATCTCATGAACATTATTGCAGATCTTAATTATCGACACAAGAACGCTCAGATGGCTAGCCGGGCATCAGTTGAGCTCCACACACTAATCTATTTCAGGAATAGGTAATAACTAACAAGTGAAATATTCATCTCCCAATTTCTCTTTCCTTTTCTTGCTGATAGACTCATTTTTGTAATTCTATAAATCTTGCAGGCCTACTGATACTGATGCTAGAATACTGAAAATAAGATCAAATGGCTTCATTGTTTTTGTACCAAAGTAAGATTTCTTAACTTAAAGTTGTGCATATTATTTCTACAGTATTTATGCTATGGCAATTGCAAAGGATATAACTGTTATTTTAGATAAACTATATTCTTGGAGAAATGACGGAATAATTTCTACACTAGTATAAGCTTGAGTTGGATCTGGCAAAAGATTGTGAAGGTAAAGTCGCTCCCTAAAACCAAGGTTCAGATACCCAAGTGTCAACAACTCTACCAGTTTACGCTAAAAAAAGTATCCACTTCACCGACCTTGGTGCAATTCGCCCTACAAGAGCAGGGGAGAGTTACAAATATAATATAAACGAATAACTTTATAACCTTTCCATAAATCTATTCATATGTTTACAAGGAAACTCCATGATTATATACCATCTGAGATAAGACTTGTAAAAGTCCTGCTAAGATTTACCAGCACATGATATTGATTCCTTGGTACCACTTGCAGATTCGGAATAGAAGGGCCTGTGCACTTGACATCGCGAGGTCAGAAGGGAGCAGGAGAGTGGGTAGTTGACGAGCAGCAGCAGAAGATTAGAAAGGTTAATGGTGAAGTTTGCTATGGTGTTCTGCAGACGGTGACGATTCACATGGAGGTTGTTGAGCCACAACCGAACAGGCCAAAGCTCCAGCTCAGTCTTGTATGAGGAAATGCCAGGACCAGCGAAGCCTTTTCGTCCAAATAGTACTCTGTTTATGAACTCAATTTTATAGGAAATGTTGTAATCATTCTTAGCTTCAACCGTACAAAGGCGAGATTAATATTAGTACTACTTGTTACTTGTTAGTATGTCATAAATCCCATTTGCTGTTATTTATCAAAATTAATGTTATTTTATTCGCCAGTTTTTTCAGTATCGACTCAATAGTCAATTGAGATCTCGATTACTCCCTCCATTCCTTTGGAATAGCTTTCCATTTTTTCATTTCGGGCGTTCAGTAGTTTCACCATCCATTTTTTTCTCTCCTATGAAAAATGGCATTGAATTGACCGTTTTGCCCTCATTTCCAAAATAACACACTCTCTCTCTCTTCTCTCTCTAACACCTTCCTCCACCACCACAAGACTCCACCTCAAAACCACCACCACACACAACAACCAGTTTTGCCACCATATCCACTACCACCTGCCGCTCGCTTTCCATCGCCTCCACGTCGCACCACCGCCACAACCTCTCACCATCCGCCTCCAAGATCCAGCCACCACCACCAACCCCGCCTCCCCACCACATCTCACCACCAGCCTGCCCTTCACCACCCACCACCAGGCACCACTTCATCGGACCCAGAGAAAGGCAAACTCAGCTCGGTCAAGATCCGCCCGGATCTGTTGACATCCTTCAAGATTCCGTCCTTTGCCGGCAAGATCCGTCCAGATCTGTCACGATCCGCCAAGATCTTGCATTTGTCCAAACTTTTTTTTTGTATTGAAATCTCGTAGGAACTCGAGCTCTACTGAAAAAGGAGATTTGTTTTTTTGGAACCAAAAAATACTTTTATTCCATTCCAACAGTTAAGTACAAAACCGATCCGTAGATCCACGTGATCAAACTAAGCAAAATAACCATTAAAATCTAGTTCAGCATCAGTATAGCACAGTGCTCACGTAGCTTCCTATCATGCCAACATTTATTAATAACTTTATTAACTATCATCTCATCAAGTCTCGTGTTTACAGGTTTCTGCCGAAATACCACTTGATTTCTCTCCATCCAGATAGCATAAACCGATTATGTAAATGCACACCGTAGTAGCTTCTTGCGCCATCCATTGCTCCTTAATTGTAAACATAACCAATCTATTTCCTTTTCCCACTCACGTGGCATACGCTGAATACCCAGCCAGGCCATCACCTGCCTCCCTATCTGGCGTGAGTACGGGCACTGAAAGAACAAATGTTGATGTGATTCATCCGCAGGGCAGAAGACACAACTCGGTGAGATGGTTGTATTTCACTTTCGTACCCTATCTTTTGTAGCAAGTCTTTTATTGAGTCCCATCCATGTACAGAAAATCGCCCGGGGTTGAGCTCGGTTATTAAACCACCATTTCTTCCATTGTACATCGACTTTTACACCACGTAGCTCATCATATAGCTCCCGCATGTTGAACTTTCCTGCGCACCACATCCTGGTCCAAGCTGCCGAATTCCGTACCATATGTCGACTCTTCATAATAGCCTTGAGGATCCAAGAGGCATCACTAGGGAGTTCCACATCCATCACCTCCCTATCTTTAATATAGTAGTTGTGGACCCATTTTACCCACAATTTATCCGCTTTGCGACGGATATTCCATAATAGTTTGGTAACGGTGCATGCATTCCATTCAATCAGGGAGGTGAGGTTAAGACCTCCAGCATTCTTGGCATCACAAACTTTATCCCATGCAATGGGTGCTCGATGAGCAATATCTGCGGTTCCACTCCATAAGAAAGAACGGCACAGAGATTCAATGTGTCGAATTACGAGTTTCGGCATAGGGAACACTTGCATCCAATAGTTAGACATCGCCTGCAAGACACTACGAATGAGTTGCATCTTTCCAGCATAGCTCAAAAGTTTCGAACTCCAGTGCCTTATTCGAGCAGTGATACGATCAATGAGTGGTTGGCATAATCTAACAGTGAGCTTACGTGTGGTGAGCGGCACTCCAAGATATTTAACCGGCAGCTTACCTTCCACGAATCCAGTGACATCAAGAATCTGCCGAAGAGTGGTGCGGCTAACCCCACCGCAAAATATGCGGCACTTGCTCTGATTAACATTCAGACCCGTGGCTTTTGAGAATTTATTAAATTGATGCATAAGGATCGAAACCGACTGAAGATCACCTCTAACAAAGAGGAGAAGGTCATCGGCAAAGCAAAGATTCACAATATCCAATCGTTCGCACTTCGGGTGAAAGTTGAAATCCGGGTCAAGCTTTACTTGTAAAAGAACTCTATGTAAATACTCCATCATGAGCACAAAGAGTAGAGGGAAATAGGATCACCTTGGCGCAATCCCCTTTCCGCCTTGAGAAGCCGTGAAGGTACTCCATTAATGGAGTAACGATACGACACCGATCTGACACATCTCATAACCCAATCCGTAAACATTACCGGGAATCCAAGCTCCTCCATGATCACTTCCAGTGTACTCCATTCCACAGTACCATATGCTTTCTGTAAGTCCATTTGAATCATACATCGTGGGGAGATGTTCTTTCACATCATTTTGACTCACTAGCAAGGAGAATATTATCATGAATGACCTTACTAGGAAGGAATGCAGATTGGCTCTCGTCTACTATAGAATTAATAACTGTGTTTAGCCTATTCATGAGGATATTGGAGATGATCTTATATAGGGTAGTACAACACGAAATAGGTCTCATATCCCTGGAGGGCTTCCCACACTTCCTTCTCAGTCACCGGCCGAATAAGGCCAATATGTTCCTGTCGATTGAGCTGTCGTCCACTCCTTAGCGCCTCAATATCTATTCCCTCCAACCGAGTTGATTTTGTACCCACAAGAGCAGTGTAGAAGTTCAGAACCTCCTCCTCCATCGCCCTATGCTCAGTTACTACCACTCCCTTTGTCGTAATCAATCTCGGCAGCCCTATCCGGCGATTTTTATCCTTGACAGTAGCATGGAAGAAGGCGTTGTTCCCATCCCCCACACGTAGCCAGTGAATCTTGGCTTTTTGAGCCATGAGTGACTCGTCAATATCATTCCACTTTACCACCTCGGCCATAGCAAGCTTGACACGATCAATTCGGCTAGTATCAAACCGATCCTGTAGAAGCGCTCCTTGCATTGCCAAGAGCTCACTCCGTGCTTTATCCAGATTTACACGTGCACCTTATGCTGCTTACCCAAAGCCTTCAAGTGCGGTTGGAGTGCAATAAGTCTCTTCCAGGCCATGTACATTGGCTGTCCCATAGCACCAGCTCGCCATTGCATACGAACTGTCTCAAGGAACCGATCATGACTAGCCAGGCTATTAATAAATCGAAATTGATGGTGCCTTGGTCTATTAACTACCTCCATATGTAAATATAACGGGGTATGGTCAGACACCCCAGGTTCCAGCACCCTAAGGACCATAGAATCAAAAATTTGGAACCACTCCGGATTGCATATGGCACGATCAATGCGGGAATATATATGTCTATTCGACCATGTAAAATGGTCCCCAACCGTGTCCACTTCAGTTAGGCGTGCCACATCCATCATAGCTGCAAGATGCCGGAACTCTGCCTCCACTACACTTTGACCACCGATACGGTCGTCAAAATGTAGGACATTGTTGAAATCTCCAATAACCATCCATGGTTCCCCAATCTGTGTCGCTTTCTGCTCCAAGTCATGCCAGAGAGAACGACGTTGCTCCAGCGTATTATGCACATAGATAAAGGTGATCCACTGTGATAATCTGCCCTCCAGATTGTAGATACCACAGTGTATAAATTGATCTGACGAATCCATCAATCTCACATCAACCTTAAGATCATCCCACAAAATCCATATCCTACCATTATCATGATCGTCATAGTTATCCAGATAACACCATTTACGTCCCAAGCGTCTACGAACCCTATCCATCCTATCTTTCTTTACCCTTGTTTCCAGTAAAGCAGCAATCGATACATTAAGATCAGAGAGACGGGAGCCAATCTCACGAAACTTAGCTGCTTTGTTGAGCCCACTAATATTCCAGACAATCATGATGGTTAGTTTTGCTCAACTTCAGAGCCAATCAAAGGGTCCAAAGCCGCAAAACCATTATGCAAGACTATATCTCGATCACTCACCTGCCGAGTCCCTGGAGGAGATCGACTCTGTCTAACTGACTCAGGTCGATTCTGACTCGTGCAATCTATCCCACTACCATCACCAACCCCATCTCTCTCATCTCCCTGCCGCACAATCTGTCTGTTTTCATTCCTGCCTTGTAACTGTCCGGATTTCTCAGTAGCTCCGCTTTCCTGTGCCTGCTGGTGCGGCTGCTGATTATTCTGCAACCCTTTTCTTTGGTCAGTTCGACCATCACGTCGAGCCACCCATCGCTGACCTCGATCCGAATTCTGCTGCCCCTGGGTTCTAGGTGGTGTAGGTCGCCGCCCCGCCTCATTAGCACATTGATGTCCAACCTGTTGGCACTTAGCACAAAACGATGTTTGCCACTCATACTCCACCATCTGCTTGATACGCTTATCTTTATTATCTTTGATAATGACCGTCTTCCTTAATTCCTTTGTTACATCAACCTCAATATCACCCTAGCATACGTAACCCTGAGCTTCTTTGCAGTGCATTCATCCTTGACCATCGGCTTACCAACCGTACTTGCAATCTTCGCAATACTCCTTTCACCCCAGAGATGCAATGGTAGATTAGGGAACTTTACCCATACCGGTATGGTACGTAGTAAATCCTCTTTGAGTGAGAAATTTTGCACCCAACGCAATAATATGATTGTCTTTCCAAAGATTGAGTATGGCCCGTTCTTCATAACAGCCTTCCATTCTTCTTCGTTCTTAAAACGAATTATGAAATAACCCTCCTCGTTGTAGAAAAGTTCCGGTAGCTGCACAAAATTCCAGTATTTTATCATAAATTGTTTCACCGCATTCATAGTTAGGTCCGTTCCCATGACGAAAAAAATCAAGGAATTCTCCCAGAATTTGAGCTCCGATGCCACATCCTCTTCATCAATCGTCACCTCAATCTCACCATCAACAACAGGTGGTGCAATAAACTGAATTTTTGTCCCATGATCCGGCAGCCGGTTTCCTCTAATAATATCTACCCACAATGGTTTGTCTTGGTTGTCCTTAGGCGCAGAATCAATATTCTGTATATTCTCCATATTACAGTCATGATTCAGCCCAGCCTCACCAGAATTCCCTGTGCCCATCGCAGCCCCCTGCGAATCGTTGGGAGGATTTGAATTCCTCACCATCGCAGTTTCAATCGTTGTCTGTTTATCCGGTGGTCTAGGATCGACCAAACTCGACCCGTCTCCCTTCTCCATAGTCGATTCCTCTGCTTGCCCTAAATCGACTGTATCGCCCTTGCCTGATGTCGCCCAATCACCAATCGGTTCCACAGCGTTCGCCGGAGTCCCCTGTTTCTTCGGGCGGCCACGCGGTCGCGGAGGTTCAGATGGGTTTTTCTTGGGAGCCATCGGTATGTTACCTGGAATGAACGATTGCAGAGCAGAGTTTCCGCCGGTGAGAGCTCACTCAATTTTGCGGTGAGGCCGGAGATCGATAGAGCAGTGATCGAGCAGATCTGAAGGCTGAAGGGGGCGGAGGCGGAGATTAGTTTTACTTTTACGACAAACACAGACTAATGAAAGAGACCTAAAGGAGATTTGTTTTCATTTTGTTAAATTCATTTTTATATTGTAAATGTAATAGTATGTTTTTTACATTTCCTTTTCTGAAATCTCGTAGGAACTCGATTTGTATTGAAATCTCGTACGAACTCGATTTTTCGTTTTATTTTTTTCTATGTTTTGTTTATTTTCAATTTTATTGAATTCTGTCTGGTGTTGTAAATTGTAGTAATTATTTGCAGTCTACTGACTGTATTAGTGGAGTTCATAAATACGGTCGAATGTATATTACTCCCTCCATCCCACAACAAATGTCCCATTTATTTTGTCGATCGATATTTTCATCTGATTGATTTATCTTAAACCGTAAATGTAAATTACTAATTAAATTATATAATGAACTTTGACCTAAAGTTTCATTATATAATTGATTGACAATATACATTTACTTTGGTGATTAAACCAATTAAAATGAAACGCTGATCGCCAAAAATCAAAATAGACATTTGTCATGACGATAATACATTACTCCACTAATACAGTTCAACTGTATTGTATTACATTTCACTAGTAATACAGTAGTGAATTGTACTAATATAGTCTGACTGTATTAGTGGACTCGACTAATACAGTCTATATATTCAAACAAATTAAATTATGAATTGTATTCTGGTATTTTTTTATTTAAAAGTTTAAAATAATAAAATCTAAAATGAAAAAACTCAGAATAAAAAATCAAGAGGTGAAATGATATGAAAAAGTGTTTTTGCAAGTGCACGAGGGGGGTATAAAAGTCCATTCATGTGGGGTGTAAAGTCACTTGGCCTGTACTTGCAAATGTGATCTCAAGGGGGTTTCCCTATGAAATATTAACCATACTGGTACGACCATCCTCTTGAATTCCTGGAATGATACAGCTCCAAGATCCCTTTTGCATTTCGTAACAGGCCCTTGATATCTTCCCATTGCATCAAATAGGCGAGATTCTCATTGCAATATTTCTCCAGATCTTCAATATCAGCCTGTACAGATGCCCATTCTAGTGCCGACAGCACCCCGGCTTCCACGAGCTCTCTGCCATCCGGCGCATGAAGAGCAATATAGCACAACAATACCAATGCACTACTCCGAACAATGTCCTCAAAATACACGAGCTGAACAAGTTGCTTCACCCCTCCAGCACGAATAATTGCCTTGGTGTGATCAAGGTACAGATAGTTATACGCGCAAGCAAACTTGGTGAGAGCAATACAAGCTTCTTTAGAAACATTCGAATTTCGCTCGTCTAACAACCTCACTAACGGGTTTATCATCCTTGTCTCCGTTGCCCTGTATATCAGAGCCAAATTGCCAGTAGCCCTAATGCAAGGAACCAACAAGTCGTCATAACCGGCTTCCTCAATTATTCTAAACAACTGATCAACAATGGCTTTGTATTCTGGTGAACTGGGATCGAATGCGGATCTCATCAAATCTGGATTCTTCTCTGCAACGGCCGTGATCTCCATCAAAGCCATTGCTGAATTAAGTCGAACCTCGTCGAGTCCTCCCTCTAGGAGAATGGCAAAGCACAACAATGCTTGAGACTCAGCTATGGTTCGGCAAATGGCATCATTCTGCCTGGCAAGGTAGCAAAGGGCTCGAGCTACCATAGCCTTTAAGTACAGTTTAGTGGCTGGATCCTCCATCTCCCCAGCTCTGTCACTGCTACCTCTAATACCAGCATTTTCCTGGACAGTTTCAAAAGCCAAATGACGCGTTAACAATACAATGATGTCAAGCCTTGCAAACAGATCCTGACATTTGGGATAATGAGCAGCAAGCTCAGAAACAGCCCAAGCAACAACAGCCTGAACTTTCACCGGCCCTTCGTTGAGCATTTTCGCAAACACATTGCATACACCAGCATGAATCATATGCTCAACACTCTCCGGATCCTTCCCCAACAACCCAATAGCCCTAGCGGCACTCTCCTGCCCTTCCACCTTCCCTTCCTTCACCAATTTCAGCAACGGACCTACACCTCCTTCCTCAATAATCAGCTTCCCATACCGATCATTATCCCTCGCAAGCGAAACCAGAGAAGCAGCAGCATCGCCTCGATCATCAACATTACCAGTGTACAAAATCGCGATCTGCTCCCAAATTAAGCACAAAATCAGGTCGTTCGCCGCAATCGGAGGCAACCCTAGGTACTCGTTGTCATCGGAGGAGGAAGCCGAGACTCGTAACAGCCACGAAACGTCTTCGATCGAGCTTTCGAGTAAGAATGACATCTTACGAAACGCGGAGACAGGGCTTACGATCAAAACGCGATTCATGAGGCCGTTGCCGCGGCACTTGAGAACTAAGGAGAGGGCCTTGGCGAGTACTCGTTCAGTTTCATCAATGATGCGGCGTGTTGGTCGCTCGCACAGAATGTCTGAGGCTTGTGCGGCTTGGTGGAGGAGGGTGGCGAGCTTTTCGGCCTGGGATTTGAGCTCGGCACATTCTTGCTTGAACGAGGCAGCGACATCAACAGCAATGATGACTTGGTATGTCAGTTGGATCGGCTTGGCTAAGGTCCCTGACCCTGTTACAAAGATATTAACTGTTCAATGTTGGAAGTTCACCCATGTTGGAAATAGTAGGATAAGTTGAAGTTGAGACAACAAATTAAATGAGAAATTAAATTGAGATGGATTTAGTTTTATACTTTATAATTATGGCAATGTACTATTCCTCGTCCCGTATAACTTCATACATTTGACATTTTAAAAGTAATTGAGATGATATGTCAGACTTTAGGATGTAATATTAGGGCAGTCAATTAGTTCGTTTGGCTTCAATTCAGTATTTTCCAGCTGAATCAAAACTTGGGGTCATAGCTCGAAAATTATTTTTGGGGTTCATTTGGTAGGCTTCATTGGTTTGAGGGAAACGGGAAAGAAGAAAAAAAAATAGGGGAAAACATGAGGGAAAAACAACTTATTTTGTGGAGATATACATATTTGATAAAGATTTGCAAAATTTTCCAGAATTTACTAGACATCCAAATGGCGGAAAACAATATTTTCCCCATTTTTATGAATTTATGTGTTCTTTTGGTAACGTATCTTGTATATCTGCAAATTCTTGTTAATGAAGTGTGATTGTTCCTCTCTCATGCAGTAGGCCGTGATGGCGAGCAAAAACACGTAATTCCTGTGTCTTTTACTGCTGATTCTTGCATAATCTATTGATTTAGGAGTTAGGGTTCATCAAAGTTATTTTGGGGATTTTACTGCAGATTCTTGCAAATCGTTACAAGGTATAATAATAAATTATTAAATGAACATATATATAAATGGTTACTCTCAGATAATCACAAAGTATCTAGATAAACGCATCCATGTTGTAAATTAAAACGATATCGAAATGGTAATAAGAAGTGCTAGTACCGTTGGTCGGAGTTTCATAATTGAAAGTGGAGCTGGCAGTGCTGTTGAGACGAGAGAAGGAAGTTGAGGTGGTACTGAAACTATCGCAAAGTGCCAATCTCCGAAGCTCTTCTCTATCAAATACACCATCTACAAGCTTTTCCCAATTGTCATACACTCCTAATTTACTTGCACTACTCTCTCCGTAACTCATCATCAACCTCCTACACTTGTTAATATGCTAACTAAACCTTAAATACCAGGCTACTCATCTCTCTAATTTCTATACTTTGCCAACTTATATTCTCACAGAAAATAAACAAGAATTTCAAGTTTTGATTGGTTTGTGGAAGTTCAAGCAAATCCACAAATGTATATATGCATACATTGACTTTTTATGGTCTGTTTCACTCTCTGTAGTCTGTACCGACAATTGGCAAATTAAATTAAAACCAAAAGATGTCTAGTGTGAAGAAGGTTCTGGCTCTTATTAGACTCAGTCAAGTCAACTGCTGTGTACCAGCAACCCTTACTAAGACTCGGTTCTATTCATCTGAAAACTCATTAATTTCAAAATAGTCGGAATATAGTTAAGAGTGGTCTCTATTTGTAGAGCACGAAAAAACATAAATATCAGTATAATTTTTATATTTTATTAATTATAAAGAAAATAAAATAAAAAAGAATAAAAAATAAATAAGTAAAGTGGTGGGCCAGCATAGCTGGCCTACCAAAGAGTGGACGGCTGCCTTGCAGATTCAGCATCACCACGGTGCGCCGTGGTGGTGCCATTGGAGGCACCACGACCATGTCCATGACCGAGAGTGGTCTAATACCTGAAAATACTACTTTCTCCGTTTCTGAAATAGCTTTTCATTTTGTCATTTTGGGTGTACCAATAAAAACTTCTCATTTTCTTTTTCGACAACCACCCACCCAACCAAAACATTAAATATATTTAAAAGTAAATCCACTAATACTTATTTTCTCCATACAAAAAGTGAATGAAAAGCTATTCTCGAGACGAAGTAAGTATAAAGTATTCCAATGGGGACATTTTATAAGTTACTTCTACCTTTTTAAAAGCTCATACTATTTGTCATTTTGGAGTTTTCTCGATTTAATTTTTGCCACATCTTCCCCAATCCCACCTGTTAGCCAGGCAGCCCAAGTCATCTCCTTGGAGCAACCTCACAACATCAGACATCTTGAGATGACGTTGGAGAGGCGTGTGCACATTATAGCTACGGGGGACCATCTTCTCCATCTCTTCATCGATGTAATTACCTCCAAGATTTGAATCCACTAATGTTTCTAAGATTGAATTCCATCTCATCCACAAGTTCGAATTAGAATTAGGTGAGAAATGTGAAATCTAATCATTTATATGAGAAACTCTCATAAGAGTTCGGAAAGCCTTCTACAAAAAGATTCACCGCAATTAGTATCTGACAATTAAGATACAATAATACAAAAATCAACAATTTACACAAAATCGCATAATTAGATACAATATATTGAATCGAGGACTCTCACTAAAGTTTCATTATATATAAAAAAATTGAACATTTTACATTTGCGGTTTAAGATTAATTCGTAGTCAAAATTGAAAAAATTTGACCACAAAAAGTCAAAGCGGGAAGCTTGATCCGGGACGGAGAAAATACAATTTAGTGTCTATATATCTAATTCCAAAGATGCTCTCTAACTAAATATTAAATATAGTATTCTAAAGTATAATAATTAAAGTAGTATAATAATTCAATAATAGTCGCGTGGAGGGTGTCCGATTAGTTCTCAATTTGGTCCGTTTCAATACATTAATAAAATATGTTAAAACTGTAAACTAAAACTTTCAATGCTAACAACTTAAAACCATAACATAATATATTAGAAACATAACGGAAAATGTGTGTCTCGACGGTTTTATAAGAAACTCGGTCGGTCGGACCGTTAAAACCAAAAAATCACGAAAAATCATAAAAAACTTTGACTTTCCTATTTTTTAAGAAAAGCTTACATTTTCTGAGACTTTGGCATAAATAAGGGATTGATATTAATAATGGTGTATTTAATTTCATATTTACTAAAAATAATAGAATCACTAATTTGTAGAAAATTTATCATCAATTTGTAGGATGCATAACTAAAGTGTAATAAGTTTTTGAAAGTAACACTCTGTAATTAGATCCATATACAAAATATACACAAATTTCAAAATCAATCTTTTGAACATTCCACTAATAAAAATGACTATTTCATTGTCAATAGTAAAAAAAAAATGCCAAAATTAAATTTATCCCTCAAAGCAAAATCCTATTTTACAAGAATAGTGTTTTGCTTCTTCAGGCTGCTCTGGTGGTTACAACAGAATATGAATAGAGCAAACACTTTGCCTCCTGTACAAAAATGAATCCGAATACTAATATAACAACACTTTGCCTCCTGTAAACACTGGCATGTGAATTTACTTGGAGAATTGGCTTATTACAGGTTGTTAATTTAAGACAAGATCCACATGAAAACAGTTGACCATCCAGTGATAGCAAGTGCTGCAGCAAGGTAAGTCCATAGGAACAGGACAGAACACTCTTCTTGTGCCACATTGAATAGTTGCGTCATCGTACCTGCCATTGTTATTCATCGTCGTGAGAACAAATTTGTACGAGCTTATAGATGAGATGTTAGCATTAAAGATTGTTGAGCCTTTAACGGACGATATAAACGTTATATGTTTGAGTATGAAGAAATGTGTACCGATATTCATGGCAGGTGGGAGAGTGAACTGAATCAGGAGCACAAAATGGAAAAGAGGATCGGATGGAAGAAAGCCGAATTGTGTAGCTGCTCTTACTACAAAAATCCCAACTGCTGGAAGTAGCATGTATCTGACACAGATAACAGCAATCACCTCAGCTGTTCTCACTTTCGCCTTGCGTAATCCTGCAGAAACTCAATCCATGTTCATCATTTACTCATTAGAAGCTCATTTCGTGTGTGTATTCGTGCTGTATTGAAGAGAAACGGAAGAACATACCCTGTGTTAAGTTGCCCCCCAGTATAAGGGTGATGCAGGGAATGGTTCCATCTCTGCAATGTTATTCGTAAACATCAGTCGAACTGATTAAAAGTATGGAGCTAAGAGGTTTGCAAGACAAATATCCATTAACCTACCCGAGTAATTGGAGGACATCATCCACCACTCTGAGTGGAGCACTCTCACCAATAATCAGGTTATGCAGCCATGGAACTCCCCCAAAAAACAATCCGAAAAACTGAAAATCAAATTGCAGTACGTTCCATCAAAATCAATTACTAATACAAAACTATCGAAAGATGTTTTTAGCCATATAATGGAACAATCAAGCCACTCACCGCAGCAAGAATTGGAGGTGTTTTTAGCTCTTCCCCAACATGTTGCAATTCTCTGCGTATTTGCACCCACATTGTACTTCTCTTTGGCTCAAGCTGCAGTATGTAAACAACTTCAAAGTCAAATTTAATTTCGAAAATAGCTTTACAGTTTGTTGTACTGCATCTGCATAATATATTCTACAATCGGAAGTTTACGTACATGTTCAGTTCCATTGAGAAGAAGAGACGTCTCATTTGCTTCCACATCTGTATTTGCCTTCTTCAGATTTTCCTCCTCATCTTCAATCCTCGCGGCATGTTTAGTACCAGCCCTTCGTATCAGGTGGTAAGTATAAGTCCATATGTAGAAGGCACCAAGCTGCATAAGCCAAAGATCCTCACCGTGTTATCAAACAGGATAGAACAGGTATCCAGAACAAGTTCATGGACCAGTAATGGGCTTACCGCCATTGAGAAAGAAACATATGATAGGCCAACCGAGGAGCAAACGTTCTTATCTCCAAACGGACTACCGTCCTCCTTGCAGATTGCAGGGATGATTATCAACAGAATGTTTCCCAAGTTACCTAATCATCCAGTACCAACATTCTGATCAAATTCTAGTCTTTACGTTGAGAGTTTTATAAAATGTTATGCAAATTGATACACTCAGACAGAGCTTTTTAGATTCCAGGGGTGTAACCGTGTAAGCACTCGTACACACGCTCTAATAGAAGGTGTACCAGTAGTTGCGCACCTAAAATCTAATAAATCATCAGACAAAAGATTAGTTTGTACCTGAGGAACACATGGCGATCATGAGATCAGCTATGTATGGTTTCGGTCTAACAATTTTAACTGCAACCCATCCGAATATGCTTCCGACTAGAAAGGTTATCCCAATGTTCACAGGCATGAACCACCTGATATGTGTTGGAAGCAGAGTGTCAGATTGAACACACACATATACAAGATAAATGAACTCAAATCGACATGTTGAAATAACAAAGTTCGATTCTTTCGATCTTGAGACATACCATGAGATTATGTCCTGGAAGTTGACAGTCTTTGCAAGACTTGAAAACACCAGTGATGGAGTGAACGCTACAAACACAATCTGAATTTCCACACATTTTATGTCAAGAAATTCTCAAGAATGAACAAGAACTACGCGTTTAACTCATAAAAACTCGGGCAGGATTTACATACTTTGTTCATAGAGCTCCGTGCATCGGCAGGAAGAAGCTTGAGATAATCAGTAGCCATGAAAACTCCCACAAGACTTAACAGGAGCACTTGCACTATTGGCATGGATGCCACTTTCAACAGCGACAAGAACCCCATTTTCGTTCGTTCTCCCTACTCCGAATCAACGTTCACTAGCCGGTTCCTAGTGTCTCTCAATGCTATGAAATCATGAGAACAGATTGAAATGTTAGAGAAGACTTTATATCACCAAGAACATGGGATCATTATACCGACACATGTTGGATGAGTCACATAATAGTGGTCATAAAAGGAAGGTCGTTTAAGATGCCTCACCCCATGATATAGACAGTTAGACACCACAGGAGCATGCTGTACTGTCACTGATAAAGCATGTCCTATCGCAGAAGCGCAACACTTAAAATACTTAGTACAATTGTAATACAACACATTAAATGACTGTGACCCATCACATCGTGTGTGTTGTAGCATTGACAACCACAAAATCATCTAGATATGTCATTTAATCTTTGTTCAACAAACTCTGAATAAAACGTGAAATCTATAAAAAACATTACAATAAATGAATAAAACAGTTTTTGCTTCTAATCTAAAAAACTTGCCTGGTAATTTTTTCTTGGCTATGCACTATTCTATCTCATGGACAAAACGTCATGTGATTCATACAGTTTTATAGAACTGTTTGTTCAATCCAGTAGAACCTTCACTTTTTGTTGTGTACTGAATTGAATACTAGCATGAAATCTGACATTATTCATGGTACATATATAGGAGTGTATCAATCACAACTTTCCAATTTTTTTTAACTCAATCACAACATGTTATAAATTAAACGGAAAATATATTTACTACTTTATTGACTATCTAACGTACTATATTCAATCTATTCATATTTTTATCCATTCTACTTACCCTTTTATAAATTATATTAAAATTGTTAATTTAGTTGAAAAAAATCCGTGTCCAGACCCACAGTAAGTTGAGTATAGAATAGAATAAGGATAATATAGCCCAAAAACTTAACCTCGTCATGATATCTCAAATTTCAACACATTGATTGGATGTACCGGTGATTATTCATTACACTCCTAGCATCTAATAAACGAGTTTGACTACGTGGTGCATTAGGTTGTTGACAACTATTGACAAGAAACATGACAAAAATTGACAAGATGGCACAAGTTTGATTACCCTTGTATTGTGTGATTGCCAGTGGACAAATAATTCCAAGCGAAAATCTTCCTTCCCCTCGTGGCCAAGTATTTAATCTCTGCAACTAGAGCAACCAAAATATATTCAAATCCTTACCAATGTAAAAACACAACTCGAAAAAGGTACGTGCTCGACTGGATTAGTCGCATGTAGCGGATACTAGTGATAAATAAAAAATAAAAAAATTTTGAATCTAAATATAGCAACTACAAGAAACAAGAAAAGGATAAGAGAAACAGATAATTATAGCTCTACAGATATTGAATTCAATATCTAATGTGACTATACCAGAAAATAATGGAATCGAACAAGGAAAGGAAAAGTTATTTTAAAAACAAAAGAACTTTTAATTGAAAGGATTAATAAAATTACCTAAAGAAGGAAGATTTTTTGTTGCAAATTTGATGTGGGGTTTTTCAATGATTAAGCTGAAACATAAAAGTTTCATGCAAAATCAGAATAGAAATCAAGAAACCAAGAAATCAAGAATCCATATATACATGAGTTTTTGTCTGTTTTGCATGCAGATATGGAATCCGGGTGACTTCTTGATTTCTCACAATGATTGAATTAGGAGAAAGCAAAAGCCAATTTGTCAAAAGTATTCGACATTTCTTTCTGTTCTTTTTTTTATAACAAGTTTATATTAGAAATATAATATTGAACGGACCTGATTTTAAGTTGCATTCAAGTTGTATTTCTTTTACTAATTTGAACGGGTGTCTCTCTGGCACTTATCTGGCTGACCAATTGGAGACGTGCATTTACGGCGTCTATTATAGACAACCACCAAATCTAGGTATACTAGTACTACAATTTATTTCACAATCGAATTATTAAAATCGGTGTAACACTCTACGCGTATTATTTTATTACAGTTTGATATGAAATCTAATTTTCAATTTATTTGGTCCGATTAACAAGATACCAATCACACAACTCTACGGCAACAAATATCATCTATATGTATGTTTGTCAAAATGACCTGATAAATTTACTTATAACTGAAAATAAATTTGCACCTTATTTTCTTGGGAGTCGAGCGTCTTCAAAGCTCTCTCACTGTCAACAGATAAGCGACGACTGAACAATCTATAAGAGAAATTTTTTATAAACGGTAAATTTAACGAGGAGATATAGGACAATTGTGCGATACGGATCAAGTATTTATAGAGTATACAATAAATTTTGTATGTATAAATGGTTTTACTTTTTTAGTAATGATATACAGATTGAGATGATGAAATCATGATGAGAGGGATTTGAGTTGTCAAATTTATCGAAACTACTAGAGTCGGATAGAGACCATACTTCTCCATTCTTTTGGTTATCCTTTTCACATGATTGGTCATCAGGTCACATGAATTGTGATGCTGACCGAATTAAATATTTTATTTCTTTTCCGAAAATTGCATATCCATGTATGCATGTTTCGAATAATATAGAATTTGAAGTGGAGAATTATTAATAGATGTGTAGTGTATTGCAAGTCACGTGGTAATAGAAGTTTTGAGATACTTTAACGAGTAGAATACGGGTAAGTGTGATAAATGGTGTGTATTCAGGATTTTAATGTAGTGAATGTCCATGAAAGTGATTGGGAAAGGGAGTAAGAGGGATACAATGTAATTTTAATAAGTTCATAGAAGGCGTGATATATATTGATGGATGAATAGAAGAAAGTACACATGGTATAGGAAGAATGGGACTAGACGTTGTCCGTTCTTCTGGTTGTCCATTCGCATGATTGGTTATATGGTCACATGAATCGTGATGCAAAATTATTAAAAAAAATTATTTCTTTTTTGAAAAATTGCATATATTAAATCATCGCACACGTTAATTCATGATATAGTATAAGTTATATGTTCTTTGAAATATGCACATATGTTTTTCATGTTCTCTGAACGGATGTACCTTTCTAGTATCATATATTTTGTTAAATTCTCAACCCTTATTTCATTCCGGTCGAAATACCGACTAACTGAGCTCGCGATCTCGACTATATTTTTTCATGAATAGTTTGTGAACAATCTCAGATCATTCCCAACAATTAGCATCCATATTTTCACTCTATTGAAGTCGTCGTTTTTAATCTAGTGGATCCTTAATTCCTTATTACCTAGCTTATTTATGAAAATCTCTTGAAAATAAATAAATTTATAAAGTAAAAGAAGACAAATAGAAGACGATATTGATGTAGCCTCCCCAGCAAGAAGACAATTTGCACCGGATCGGCCTAAAAGCTGCAACTGACACTGAAATAATGATTTAATTATTTGAAATAGCCATCATGGAGAGTTCAGATCAACATTAAATATTTAATGATAAAAATTACATGTATAACTACATATTACTACATTTTTAATGATGCAATTAATGTAAATACTACATATTATCAAACATACCACGTTTGAAGATAAATATATATCATTTGTAAAGTTAAATATGTGACCTTAATCCGTTCTATCTCTAATAGAAAGATATACAAAGTATTGTATTTGCATGTGCTAAGCTAGTTTTTAATCAATTAAAATTCAATAGATAAATTCTCCTAAGTTACGTAACACGGAACATTCCAAGTACTTGGTAAACAAGCACTATTCTTGCCGTCACCTCAATCATCATCGGCGGCTACCGTATACAGTTTCTGAACAGATAAACATGCAGCTGTCCATTATTAGCTTGTTTATACTTTATACCGATGCAGTTAGTCTTTCGCTGTTAAAATTCATAAGCAAACTCATATGATACATTTTAAGTCATCCCAAATAAAATTGAAGGAGTCTAATCAGTGGAACTAATTGTACTAGGTCTATTAATATTGATCCCACCCCTCACTGAGGCAAGAATTAAAGTGAGGGGGTGAGACCAGGATCGACAAGGCCCATTGTTCCTTTAATCCGATGCCTATTATGTGAACAAGTATATATCAATTGGTTACAAGATACGACCTAGACATGTGATAAATCTCCCCAATCGTAGACTGTTACAGTTTCTACTTCGTTAAGCTGTACTGATCTCTGCCAAATTCTCCGTATCCCTAGTAGTTCTTTAATGAATTCATGCTTCTTTCAGCTCATTCTTCATCTTTTGAATTACTCTTTGGTGTAGAGGATATAAAAAACAGTGTATTGTTAATTAGTTCCTTTTGGCTATTAAGAAAAATCTTCAGTAGCTAACATAACTGGAATTAAAAATATACCGAACAGGAGCAAGAACTGCAACAATCACGTAGGAATAGGATGCTAACTGGCAAACGTAAATAAATCATCGGGACATATACAACCTGCAACCCGAGGCTTTCTCTATACATAACGAAACTCTATATATTTCATACTGTGAGCTCATCACATGACCAAAAGCCAACACTCAGCTTAATTTTGAGCTCACCTACAATCAAGGTCCACAAACAAAAACTAACAGAAGCTTAAGTGACGAGTAATTACTCATTCAGCCATGCCATAGTCGTCTTGTTGCATGTAAGGATTATAGTTCCCAGGCACTTCCATCTTTCCTATCAGCTGTTCCATTCCTGCATTTGTTAATATCATACAGTTAACAACAGCAAGACGAGTAAGGCAGATCGGAAAGTATATATTCAAGCTATATTCTTTTACAGACTCTTCTGATTCTTGTATTATCCAGACACTGGATACAAGAATCTACTTCAATATTTACAAGACTAGTTGCTGTCACAATACGTTGCTAAACTTTCTAATAACGGAACAGGCTACCAGATACGAAAGCAGGTTTCCTAATTCGTAGCAAGCCTGATACACAATAATATAGTATACATGGGATATGCAGTTAAGTAGTATTCAAACGTGGAGGCAGGGGCGGACCCAGGATTCGAAACTTGGGGGGCGAAATTATATATATGAGGCTATCTCCGGGTTTGGGGGGGAAGGGGGGGGGGGGGGGGGGCAAAAGCCCCCAATGTCCCCTCCTGGTTCCGCCCCTGCGTGGAGGTATCACCAATACACAAAATGCCCCAATTCAAAATTTGAACAACTTTTCTCAAGACTTGCAATACAAAATAATTTCTTGAGTAAATAAATTCATAATATCAGGATCTTAAACTCTTCATTACTAAATATACTAAAACATTTCAAAGTTCAAACAACAAAGTATATTAAAACATCGAAATACTAAGAAATCATTGTCAGAGAGTTAAGAGGGATGTATATGTTTGATTATCAGTACTTGGACTGCATGTATGTGTCTCCCGAGAACTAAGAACTAGTATAACTGAAGTCTCAACACATAGTTCATGGCGTTATAAGAGAATCATGTAACACTGCTTGAAACCACACACATTTCGATTTTACGTCAGATTGGATGACATTACTGGTAGATAACTATAGTCTTAGTAGATAACCCAGAACTCATCACCATGATGTTCTTCCCTTCATCGTCAGGATAATTGGGACCTTTACCCGGGAAAAAAAAAAAAAAAAAAACTTGCGTAGTCTAATTCGGCATAAACTATTAGTTTCCGTGGATTAGAAATTAAATTCCTAACACGACCAATAACGAAAGATTTTCAACAAGAATAGAGCCTAAAATGGACTTATCAGAGTCATGTTAACTGGTATAGCTATTAGCTAAAGATGCTCACAAAAAAAAAAAAAAACACATTTCTATGATATACTCATCTTGTAATCACACAAGTAAATTGCTCAGGTTGTTAGAGCACAATCGTATTAATATTCCATGATGATGTCAGAGAATTGTGACCTTTTTGTGTTCTCTATGGACTTGTCAACTCAAATTCCCTTTAGATTACACTCCTTATGATGTACTGTGATACTCTTTAATACTCAAACTATCAGTTAACATAAAATAACTGAAACACATTATCCCCTAAATTGTTGCAAAGTAGCAGCTACAGAAGCTAAAAGAACTTGATGCTACCTCCCCAATACGGTCCCAATCTAGAGAATAACAGAACCTCTTGACAATGCACATGCCGGATAGATAGTATATTAGTCAAAGTAAACACTTGAGTATTTCCAAATGCTTGTACTTTTAGAAAGACTATGGATAACCTCTGTCATTCAATTATCTAATAAGAGGAAAACTAGGGAATGGCTTATCTATGGGCAATAATACTTGAGTTGAACTTTCTAAGTTAAGCAGTAAAGTCGGTTTCCCCCACATTACCTCACCCAACCACGTAAGATATGGTATTGGGTCAGATTTTAGTTTATTACAGCTCCTTGGTGTCTGTAAATTTGTGCAACGAGATAACAAGGAAAAGATCGACCATTATAAAACAAAAAAATAAAATGATTTTGGAAAAAGTACGTACTCGGATTTGATAACATGGTATCATAGAAGGGCATTTGCCCAAAACCACCACCTAGCTTTGAACTGCCCTCTGGAAGCAACATGGATTCAGGTTTGCTTGGGTGTGGCTCCACAGATTGGTTTCTAGAACTGGACTGAGGGTTTTGAAAGAGAAGAGCATCGGCTCTTGAACTTTGAACATGTTGCTGATATTCCTCGGGCTTTGTCTTCTTCTCGTTAGAAGACTCTGCTTCTGTCTCCACTTCTGACTCACCATTATTTGCTGGCGTTGCCTGTTGCTTTCTCTTTGACCTCGCACGCCTATTCTGAAACCAATTATACACGTTGGTTTCCGAAATCTGTCCATGCTGAGACAACTCAGAAGTTATTTCTTTGATCTTCTGCTTACTTGGAGTCCCACTCTCTTGATCAAATATGCGTTCTAGAATTTGAAGCTGCATAGGCGTTGGAGTCCACCGCTGTCTGCCAGTGATTTTATGAGCACCGGCTGTTATCAATGGGTCACAATACAGATTTCCCAACCTCACTCCTGATTTATGCAAAATAAGCAAAATATTAATATCTGAATGAAAACTGCCAATCTTTTATATCAAGTGAAAGTGGATTTGACATAAGGGGCTGTGACACGAGTTACATGTATCATGTTCTTCTTTTAATGCGATAAATATCAGTGGAAATAAAGCATAATGGCTCATTCGACAGAAGCTGAAGTAAGGAAGACGACAAGTGAGAGACTATAAACCGAAGATCAAAAAACTGATTAAAGTAACCGCAAGCAGGTACATAACGAACCAAACTAAACATGTGATAGCGAAACGATAAACAATAGTTTAGCACACTTAGAAATTCAGAATAACTAATGAACTTGATGGTCAAACGAACGACTACTTCGGAACTTATGATAGCTGTTTCAGCCCAAGTTACAGATTCACCGAAGTACTAACACAAAACTACATCAGAAATCAGATCTTACTGAGATATTCAGGGCCACAAGCTCACAGCACTAATCTACATCAACATTTGCTAGTTAGATCTTAGCCTCAATGATGCCTGACATTCACATACCGTAAATCACTCGCGCAAAGTTTTCGATTATGCACAACACAATCACTGAAGAGCTACAATCAACTAGAGCATCAAGCAATATCAGCTCAAATTCTCATTTGCCATACAAAATCCAACTAGAGCATCAAGCAATATCAGCTACAATCCATGTCACAAGTAACTAGACGCACACAATTGATCTAAATTCAACAATGCACAATGATCACAATCAACCATAAAGCAAACAGCAAACTGATCAGAACCAAATTATAACAAAATTCAACGATCAAACGAAAAAACACAAATCTGATAACGAACAGCAATGACTACCGGCTAGGTCACTGTGAGAAGTGAGCGATTTGTGCAACTCAACGAGCTGCTCGCAAATTGTGGCGTAAACTGCAATTTGCTTGCGGAGAACTTCCATTTGCTCGTCCGTCATCACTTTCACGAACGACGTCCCTCCGGCGCCGCCTAGCTCCTCCGCCTGCTGTTGCGGTAGCTTTTCCCACTCCATTTGCTTTGCTGCTAGTGCTGCTGCTTCTACTTTTCTTTTGGGTAAAACAAAAGGAACTGATTGATCCAGTTAAATAAATGGAGTCACTATATTTAAAGGTAGCGACAAAGCAAAGCAAAAACAACACAAATAAGGGAATGAAAAGACATTAAATATATAAACATTTACGAGACACCGTCTCATCAAGTTGAATTTTTGTAGAAATTCGAAATTTTACTGCACAATGCGGAAATCATGCACCTATCATCCAAGTGCATGACATACTCTACTTATTTATACTAGTTGTGACTTGTGATATGATTTACTATTGTTAGAAAAAATTAAGTATTTTTATGAGATTTTGATATCTCATTAAATTAATGTTGGTACAAACATCAAATGTTCTATGTCACACCAGAATTAATAAAGATACAATTGTATTATTAAACATATAATATAGCTAAATTTATAATTTTAGTTCGAGGTTACGTAAATATGGTCTATATTATAATAGGCGGACGTCAGTACTATAAGCGTAAAAAAATTCATCTAACAAATTGATTTTGCACCCATGTCATTTGGTGTAGAAGGTATGTTAAAATACCATATCTACCACAACTTTAGTACTCAAATTTGGACATTTTAATTTTAGATACGTATACATAAATATCACTTACACATTTTATTACCCTACACCTTAATACTTCAGATTGTGCTCGTTGAAAATACGGATTTATTTGGTTTAGTTTGGTGAAGTAACTGATTTGGTAAATAATGGGTGGTAAAATATAGTGAAAGGGAATTATTGTTATTTTGTTAAAAGTTTTAAAAGTGGGATTAAGGATAGTGACACGAGTTTCGTCCATGTGCATGGAAATTTAGTGGAAACGACCATTTATCCGTAATAATTATTATTTAATAATCACTCCGTTTCACTAAAATTTAAATAATTCTGTTGAATACAATTTTTAATGAAAATGTGTAGAAGTATGTGGTCCCAAAAATATGTGGTGGAGAATAAGTATGAGATAATTGAGTGAAACCCAATAATTTGTGGTTATAAATGATTTTTATTATAAAACTAATTTTCATAAAATAAAATATAATAATTTTAATGAAACGCATAAAACGAAAAATTATAACAATTTTATTCAAACGGGGATTATTGTTTAGTCCTCCGTGATTGACGCTGAGAGCTTTTAGTCAAAATTCGGTGCACCATGTCCTAATTTTATTGTATTTCTCGTTTGTTGCGCGCCTTTTATCTATCAATCAATCAATCATAGGCATATACGTGTCACACCATAAAAGTTTTATATGCACCAATGTAAATTGCAATTAAGTATCTCAACTTTTGCCAATTCTCATTTGACCATTTGTGCTCATTCTTTATCACTAGACAAGGCATGGAGATACGCTTACACGAGTTGAGCCCTGTCGAGGTCTCGGCTCAATTCGTCATTTAATGCTTGACTCGTTTGATAAGGTGTTTGAACTCAGGTCATTGATACTTCACTAGACTCGATAAGGCTTGGTTAATTTTTCTTTTATATTTATATTATATGCATTTTTCAGTAATGCTCGAGCTCGGTTAAAGTTCAAATCAAATGAGCCGAGGCCGAACCTAATTATTGTGACTCTAGCTCAAAAAATAAGTTCGTTTTGTTAACGAGCTCGAGTATAATGAAATACTCGGTTTGGCTTTGATCGAAAAACATCACTGCATGCAGACAAGTAAGAATTTTAGACAAGTAATGAAATACTCGACTCGACTGTAAAATAATTGAAGATCTTATTGATGAAATAGAAGAGTAACTCAATAACATAGATGAAATGTATTTAAGCATAGCATCTATCATTTCATTAAACTCTTACATAATTGAAACCAAGTTGTCTTTTGATCTGTTCTAGAGAGCTGGAGGAGGAGGAGGATATTTGCCTTTACAAAGTTCGAAGCAAGTAATCAAGCACGTCTCACTATGAAGTTTTGGACAAGTCTTCTTGATACAATCTTGATCGCACTCATAAAAACCCGGAGCCATAGCAGATGCAACACTTGTGTTAATCACCATTACCATCATCAAAGCCACAATTAAGCACACATTCATCTTCATTTTTTTCTTCACTTCGCAGCAAATGTATCTGTCCTTTGATCTTCTAATCAATCTTGCTTTTATGCAAATATGATTTCACACGGGCTCTATTTAAAGGCAAAAATCATATGATTTAATTGTTTTTAATTTGAATTTGAATTCAGCTCCAAATCAGGCTATAATAATTATGAAATCAAATTTTATATTAGAGGCATTAAAAGGTTAAAAACATTTAGAGGAGCTGCAATGCAGCTCGTAAGACCCCAGCCGACGCGCCAGGGGCGCGTCAGAGTCTTCTCCCGTCACATAATGTAAATTGGCAGCTGCCATGTGTCCCCTTTTTTTTTTTCAAATTCCCGTTTAACTTTTAAACGGCTATAACTTTTAAAATAAAACTGTAAAAAATAAATAAAAATCACCAACGGCTTTATTTTTTCGAGATCTATAAAATGAGACCAGTCTTGACTATATTTGGATCATCTCATCTCCAACTCCTCTTTCTCTCTTAATTAAACTTAAAACACTCTCTTTACTCCAAAACACCATCTCCACTTCAATTTTCCGGCGACATGGACGGAAACTCCAAAGGGACTTGATGGAACATATTTGGAGGATGCGCTGACTGTGGAGCTTGACCAATCGTGTAGTGTGTGTTGTTTGTTTAATGCATTTGTGTGTTGTGTGTTTGTTGCATTTCCATTTAGTTTTTAAATTCTCTGCGGTTTGTTGTAATATATTCTTGCTCAATAAATTATAAAACGAGTTTTAAAAATGCAATTTTATTAATTTCAACTTCTAAACACTCTTACAATATGTTAAATATGTTTAAAAAAAATTCAAAATTTCGTGGACGCCGTGACCCAACGCAAAGAAAATCACAGATCCCATCACCAGCCGGTGACGCGTCACGGAGCCGTCAGCCAATGCGGGTAGTCTTAGAAAGTTTTCATTGACTTCATCCCATGAACAAACAAGAGGACCCGCATGCCAGTATGCCACACAATATTTAGCCAATTTGTCGTACCTTCTAAAGTCCAAAATGCAACATTTTACTTACTTAATTTCTTTTTTTGGAACGAAGAACTTGTCTTGTTACTCCAAAACAATGTCAGTACAGTTAGGGGCCGACAGGATGTCCATGCCCATGAGAATAAACGACTAAGACTAGGAACGACAAAAATAATCAAAACAGACTAATTAAAGTACGGCCTACAGGCCAAGAGCCTACGCATCCAACTCCCGAACCAGACCAGCAGCTATGCTCCGCATGCTGCAGACCCCGACAATGCTAATAATATCTCGTGTAATGTGCTGTATGTCCGGGGTCGAATTCTTGAAGATTTTCTCATTTCTCGCGCATCCAAATGTGGTAAAACGTCTCAGCAAGCAGAGTTCGAAAGACAATTGCACGTCGTCTTTTACCTTTCGCCATTCGACATAACCAGGTGATTAGCTGATGCCAATCATGGATGGGGGGATGTGATACCCGAAGCCATCTCAGACCACCTATCAGAATCTCGTAGGTAGTGGGGCATTTAAAGTACAGATGCTCTAAACTCTCAATGTCATTGCAAAAAGCACACTGTCCATCGGTACTGATGCCAAAAAATGCCAACCTGTCCTTGGTTGCCAGTCTTCTATGGAGTCCAAGCCAGAGAATGAACCTTGCTTTAGGCCTCGCTAGGTTCCTAACAACCAAGTCTCGCCATTCTACACGGTCTGGGCAGTCTCGTAAGCAAAAATACATACTCCTCACCGAAAATTGATTTGCCACGAGTTGCACATCCCAATCCGGCATATCATGCACTACGACCTTGAGTCTCTGTACAGCACGGATCGTCACCGAACTACACAAGGGAATATGCCAGTCATATAACAGTTGGTTCTTTATATAGTAGCTATGTACCCATCGCACCCAGAGAGAATCTGCCTTTGTCTGGATCTTCCAAAGTAGTTTAGCAATCAGTGCTTTATTCCATTCAGGAAGACTTATTATGTTCAAACCGCCACAGCTCCTAGGTGCACAGACCTGTTTCCATGAGACCAGTGCCTTCCGGTAATTCCCATCCTTTCCACTCCATAAGAAATTGCGACAGATACTCTGAATGTGATCCAGTACTTTCTTCGGGATAGGGAAAACCTGCAGCCAGTACGAAGTGATGGAAGTGATGACACTTTTAATCAGTTGCTCTCGGCCAGCATAACTTAGTAGGCGGACTGTCCAGTGATGAATCCTACCCAAGATCCTGTCAATCAGAGGTTGATATTGCGCTACTGTGAGTCGACGATGCGATAATGGTACTCCTAAATACTTCACGAAGTCAGGCGCGAAACCGTGGTGGTCGCCGCACGCCGCTCGTCTTAGTCGCCAAAGAAGATTTTTGTCCTTGCGGCACTGGCCCGCAATCCCGTAGCCAATGAAAATTGGTCGAACTGCCCCAGTAATAACTTCACAGATCCCACATCGCCTCGCATAAATAGCATCAAATCATCTGCAAAACAGAGGTTGGTAATATGAAGTTTTTCACACTTCGGATGAAAGTTGAAATCCGGCAAATCCTTCAACTTCCGTAATAAGCGATGTAGATATTCCATGACAAGAACAAAAAGAAATGGAGAGAGAGGGTCACCTTGACGCAGCCCACGCCTAGCTTTTAGAAGCTTGGAAGGAGTCCCATTAATCGAGTATCGATAAGATATTGTCGTGATACAGCACATAATCCATCCCACAAAGCGGGTAGGCAATCCAAGCTCCTTCATTATCACTTCCAAGGCTCCCCATTCCACAGTATCATAGGCCTTGTGTATATCCATCTGAATCATGCACCTTGGGGAAACGCCCTTACGGCCATATCCTTTAATCAGTTCCTGGGCAAGTAGAATGTTATCCTGGATAACTTTACCTGGTAAGAAGGCTGACTGACTATCATCCACAATGGTATTGATCACCTTTCCCAACCGAGCCGTAATAATCTTCGATATAAGTTTATAGATGACGGAGCAGCATGCAATAGGCCGCATGTCCCGGACCCCCTTGGCCGAGTTAGATTTCAGAATCAGCGTGACAAGAGTGCAATTAATGGCAGGATACATGGAAGATGTGTCGAAGAAATCTTGAACCGCCGCATAAACATCATCGCTCATTGTATGCCAGGCACGTTTGAAGAAGTGCGAGTTAAAACCATCAATACCCGGTGCCTTGAGATCTCCAATATCCTTCAATGCAAGGTCAACCTCTAATCGCGAAACCGGTTGTATAAGAGCAGCCTTATCATCCAGTGGTAGTTGTCTACCTCCGCGCAGAGCCACTACATCCACTCCAATACGCCGTGAGGCCTCAGATCCCACCAGATTAGTGTAGAAGGCAAGGATTTCCGCCTCAATGTCAGCTGCCGTGTGGAGAATTCGGCCATCTTCAGTTTCAAGCCGGTGAATGCCAATTTTTCGATTTTTTTCTCGAACCTGGGCATGAAAAAAGGAAATATTACCATCCCCATGTTGTATCCAGTCAATCTTAGATTTACATCTCGATGTCATTCATCAATATCCGAGCATTTTCCAGTTTTCGGTGTCCTCCTTCACTTTGTCAGATCAATAGCATTAAACCTATCACGCCTGAGTTGTTCCTGCCTTTGTTGGAGTTGTCCCCGTAATTGTAGGATACGTTTCTCCACGCCATGAATACGCGCATGGAGACCCCTCATTGCCGGCTTTAGGTTTTTCAGCTTCCTCCATATGCGTTCCTGTGGATTATTAGGTCCTTGTCGACCCCAAGAAGTCGCTACAACTGTACCAAAGTCAGGGAAACTGGGTCACAAAATTTAAGAATCGAAAACCCACTATACGTGCAGAACTAAATTAAGTAAGATGTCAAATATTTGTCTTTAAAAAAATCAATGAAATATAAAGTGAGATGATTAAGGCTCTGTTTTTCAATTTGAAATTCTTGAATCGAATCGAATCGAATGGAATGGAATCGAATCAAATCAAACGAAATTTGGCCAAACGAATCAAATCAAACGAACTGAAGAAATTACATTTGTTCCATTTTTTAATAATAATGAATACTACATCAGGTCCATTAATAAATTCGTAAGGAGACTTTTTTCTGGACGTTGACTGTAATTACTCGCAAATTACACGACAAAAGAATATAATAAAATTATATTATAAAAATAAATTAAGTATATTTGACTAACATAACTTTGTAGAGTTTTGGTTCGACTTTAGTTTGGTTTAACTTGTTTTGGAGTTTTTGGGAGTCATTTGAAAGACTTGTAGAGTTTGGTTTGACTTTAGTTTGGTATAACTTGTTTTTTGTTTATTAAGTTTGAAAAAAAACTCAACGTATGCTTCTGAGTTTACTTCTATTGTTCTAATATCTTCCAATAAAAGAACATGTCGATTTTTTGTTAGAGATGTACGTACAAAGTATGTGAACCAGTTTGAATGGTACTCTCAGGTTCTTGTAGTTTCTTATATTAACTCAACTTTTACGGTAGAAAAGAAGGGTAATTCGAATCGTAACTATACTTTTTATTTCATTGATCTACTAAAAGTCGTGTTAAAAATAAAGAAAGAAAAAGTTTGAAAATATATCAATTGGATAAATTTTCTTATTTTCCTCGTACAAAAGATGGGTTGTGTAAATAAATGATAAAATATTAATAATAATAATAATAATAATATGAATTTAATGAACTTAAGAGAGTTGAAAGAAGAAATTTGAATTGAATGAATCGAAACGAATCGAATCGAACTTAACTGAATGAGTTTTCAGTTGAAAAGAAGAGAGCCTAAGTAATGTATCTCTTTAATTTTTTATGATGGCCAAAATCAATTGAAATAATCAAACTTCAATCTATCATATCCTAATTAGGTTATACAATTATCACTAATGTGTTTCTTTAACGGTTGGGATCCTCTCCTATTTGTTTTAATCATGTCCGTGGAGACCGCAGTAAATATGACGTGCGTTTATATTATCAAATTTTAAATGCATAGTATTTCTTATCCCCCGCCATTTTAAAATTTCTAAAATTTGATTTTGGCTATTGTAACGCGGCATGAAACCTGGCCCTTTAGACCGGGAGTTACATAAGAACTGCTTTTCGAATGATTAGGAATATCCACATGTTCCAGCATTATACTTGATAATCCACCAGGCGTCGTGCGAGGGTATGAGATATTAGGTTTGGCAATTTCTGTTATTGTCAATTATATAATTTTTGCTAGCCACACCAACCAACACATACTTCTCCTTACATTTTGTCGTCACTTATAAAGTTGTATGGGTATATGAAACAATCCCATTGATCATTCATTCTAAAATTGTTCTAGTGTCCAACTCTTAAGTTATTATATGAATTACCAAAAAATAATGCAAATGGTTGCTACTAATAATATATCCAATCCCTTTAAACAATCAAAAATTGCAAATACTATCAAATGGTTGGTACGAGTTTGTATCCCGCATTTCACTAAGATTTTTTCTAGTCCAAAGTATCACATGCTAATTCACCCTTTTCCTGTCATTGTGCTCTATGGAGTTTTACTCATGTAGCCATGGTCAAAGCAATTATCTTTTACTTTATAATCTTTAATCATTATAAAAAAATCACAAATTACTTTTTAATTGAATTTACCACTAGGCGTCCAAACAAGAGAGAATTATACACTTGGCTATAAAAATAATACGACATCTTATTTGGTGAACTACAAGAAACTCATAAAATGTTTTCGGACAACACTTATCATTAAACTCTTACGTTATTGAAACCAATGTCTCATTTTCATCCCTTTTAAAGAGTTGATGGGGGAGGAGATTTGCGTTTACATAGTATGAAGCACGTCAGATAGCACCTCTCATCTGGAGGTGTCGGACACATCTTCTCAATACAAGCTTTATCGCATTCAAGAAAAGAATCAGGGGAAGACTTAGCAGCTGCAATACTAGTGTTAATCACCATTACTATCATCAAAGCCACGATAAAGCACACATTCATCTTCATTTTTCTCCAATGTGCAATTATCTTCAATTCTTCTTTCTATTTTAATCAATCTGCAATCAAAAAATGTTTTATGCAAATTATGTTACTACATGGCTACACAGGCTGTATTTATAGTACTAATCTTACTACTTTCCATCAAAAATTTTTCCTCTAACGTTGCCAAATAATCGAGGTGAATTACGGATTAATTATGATGACGGTTACAATACATCAAGGGCATGCGGATTAGATGGCGTTAAAATATGAAAAACGTTTATGAGAATGTCCAAAATTCAACTACTCAAACATTACAGAATCCTAAAATAAATGACACAATCGAATTTTTATAATTTTTAAATCAATTTTGATTATAAATAACTTCTAAGGAGATTTTTAGTAGGATATATTAAAATGTATTAATCCATACAGTGATACACAGTAAGATTTAGTCTGCGTTTAGTATAGTATACTGAATTTCGGACCAATAATATAAACATGTTTATATGTAGGGCCCATATATAACTAGTATTACAAATCTGGACTTTAGAACATATAATCCTCATTAAAGGTTTGTATGAGTTTTAACACCTACTAAACATATTCTAATATGGGTTTATATAATATTAATACAGATTTATATATCTACTTACTAAAATTAGAGTCATGCTACTAAACGTCTCCTAAATATATCACAAATAAAGGAAAATTATATTCCGAAAGTTAATGAAATTACTTTCATAATATAATTATGCTAAATGTTTCTCGGGTGTAATTTAAGATCAATTTATAGTCAAAGTCGAGCCCGAACATTAATCAGAATTCTAATGTGTCATTTGCTTTGAAATGGACGTAGTATATGCATGATACACAAGGTCTTGGAAGGTATTTGTATTAGGTGGGGATCAGAGATTCAGAGGGACCGGGGACGGACTTATGTTTTTAAATATATGTATAATATTTTAAATAATATCAATATTGTTTTATAAGTGAACATTCTATATGGGTTTTTATTTGTATGCGTATAATAACAGTAATGATTTTAGTATAAATATCTAATGTTTCTGACTATAAATATAATGTTTTTCATCCGATCATTCTCATCAAGTTGTCTTTCAGGATTTACTGTATATTGATATAATATTTCTTTATTGGTCAAAATCTACCACAAAAGGTTAAATTGTCACATTTTTATCGGAATGTTGGGAGTATGGTTTCATGGCCTGAGCTTGCCTTCAAATTAACCTGAACAAATGCAAAGTCGAAAAAACATGCTACCAAACTTATATACACCGAGCTAAAAAAACAACATGCAGCCAAATCTCTTTTATAAACCGCCTTCATGCTCATTATACACAGTTTCCATCTATTATTGAGCACAAATATTGCATGTTTCAATAAATTTATCATATCCTAATCAAGTTATACAATCATCTCTAATGTGTCTCTAACTGTTGGGATCCTCATCTTGCTGTATCATGGCATCTCCTTCACAATTTCTTCTAACAAGTCTCCGATGATCTGACATTCAACATCTCTCCCGAGAGCAACAATGTCATCATCTATTGATCCAGACCAGTTGTCCCGCTTCAGGTCTCGGGCCAAGAGATTATCAAGATCAAAATAGAATCTATCTGCTGGAGGATGAACATATGATTTGATGGTTTCCCACACATGGAAAAGTAACTTCCTTCCATACGGAGGCTCGTGGACACTACCGATAGCCTTCTGCATGTACCTTGACATGTTTGTTGAAGGTTTCAGTATAGCTGGAAGTGCTTCATTCAGCAAAGCGAGTAATAATCTGTGGTTCAGAGTTTCTTCTTCGTCTGGTTTACAAGCATCGTTGTCCTTGTTGGTTTTTCTGTATGATTCTTCCACTTCTTCAAAAACCTGGTTGCTAATAGGCTTACCAAGTGGATCCCATTTTGACAGGGATATATTGCATGAACCATTATATAAACCGGAAGCAACAAGCAAATCTCTTATATAGGCTTGAGCCTCATCCTCTAGATCTAGTTCAGCTTCAGTGGGCTGCTCATCGATTATAGTTTCTGCTGGTACAGCGCCTTCCAGTTGACTCAACTTCCTCCGCAACTCTGCATCAATTGGGAATAGCATCAAACATTTTAAATTGCATGATTGATTTTTCTTAACGTGAAAATGGAACTCGTATAAGCACTCTTGTGAAGATTTGTAAACAGGTGTTTCAAGACATGAAAGATCATCAGTAGTGGACTTAGCAATTTATGCGTTATGCTCTGGTGATAAAGTTGCAAGACAAACAAATAGTGACTTCACTCACCACTCAAATTTGAGTTTATTTCTCTGAAATCATGGGGCATCTCATAGTCTTCCATGTGATGTATGCCTGATGATGATGCTGGGCTCGAATAATCCGTTGATCTCCAGAAATCCTCATGAACGCTGCTACATACTGATGCTGGGCTTGGTGGGACTTCAGTGGAATTCTCCTGTAACAAATACGAATGAGAAGAGGTTGCAAGCTTCATCAGCTTCTTACGGAGTTGCATTTCACTAAATAGCATGAGCGAAGAGTGTCAACAAAAGATACTCACGTGTGTATAGAAGCTCTTCATGATCGTTGGTCCACTCGAGATGTCTCTGGAGAGATCATTATTGTTCTGATTTGATCCCTCAATTGATTGAACTCTCCTATGAAAAAGCCTCCCTCTAAGAGTAAGGCTGTAACGAAAGCTAGATACTTTCTCCCTTATGTTGAACCTACCCTTTGGTTTTTTGGCTTTTTGTGAGACCTTCTTTACGACCTCATGTTTCCTTCTGATCTGTGCACCTGTCAACATGTTGCGGTCTTCCAGAAGTAGCTTCCCGAAGGAAGTTCCTGATAGTGGAGCAGACAAAGATCTAATGAGATTCCTAGGAGACAAGTCCTGCTGAGACATTTCACCTGCACCAAAATCACGTCTTCGAAAGCTACTTTGTTTTTCTAGCCCACTTCTAATACTTCCTGGATACCCTTCTAGGTGTATATCTCTCGAGTTTCCAGCTCTAGCTCTGCCTTTCCTATAATCTGGCAGCATTAAACCTGAAGTATCATGTGAAACGATAGAAATTTCTCCATGTGTTTCCCCTTTCAAAACATTCCTCAACTTCTCTGTTAAGAACCTCCTTGTATATTTGTTAACGTACTCAGGAGAACCTGTTTCATTCAAGTGAATGTCACTTCGATGAGATCTTGTAGACTCTGAACGAAGTAAATTCATTCCAAAGTCCCTTGTGACACTGTCTCTGACTTGTTGTGCAATACGCTGAGCAATTTGTCTTGGTTGTGATGGCATTTCACTATAAGGTGTCTCAATTCCCCCACCTCTGACAGTTGAAGCTCTAGGAGAACTTTTCCCTTGCAACTCAGACCTCAACCTTTCCTTCACTTCCTCAAGAAAATCTTTTATACTACCTCTATCTTCGGAGCAGCTAGGACTACTGTTCCAGGAATCTTCGTTAATGCCTGTGCCGTCAGGACCAGGTCTTAAAATCACAATCTTTGTTGGAGCAGAAATGTTATCATGTTCCTCATGAAGGTTCATCAGTTGGGAGGCTCGGTAGTCTGTTCTTGAACTTCTACTTGAGCAGAGAGAGTCTTTTGCCTCATCAGAAAAGCGATCACTTTTCTTTTCCCAATCACGTGAGGTAAGCATTTTATTTGGAGCTGCTTCTACGGGAATATCCTTGGGTTCTAGCAGCCTCTCTTGAGTTCCTCTCTTGGCTTTAACATAAAGGAACATCTTTTCTCTTAGGAGTTCCTCTTGTGCAATCAATTGGCTCGGGGCACAGTCAAATTCTACGACCTTTGAACATTCCTTGAAACGAACTGCTTGCCATGCTTCAAATTCTTTTTTGAACTTCTGTAATTCCTCCTCTTGAGGATGTACTCGGGATTTAGGCTTGTCTGAGTTCAGGAGGCTGCTATATTCATCCGAATCTCTATCCTCACCTACCCCAAAGGAACTAAAATCCAGCCGGTCCAAGGAGTTTAAGCTAGAGGAGTCATGACCAGCTGGGCCTTTCTTAGATCTTCCCAACTTGCCTGCTGTAGTTTCAGTCTTCGTCTCAATCCGTTGGGGCACAGGTTTTGTATCAAATGCTAACATATCAACTCCCATCAAACGAGCCACTACACTTGGTGCACTTTGTCTGGTGTTTCGTCCTTTAGAAATCTCGTCACTGATCAACTTCTTCATTGGAGCCTCAATGGAGCAGCAGTTCCTCTCAGATGAATCCTTGTTTACATGATAAGCATACTGAATAAATGTAACAAACAATAAAAATTTATTCACATGAATGAGAAGCTACCAAATAGTATCCTTGCACTACACATTATCTCAAGATTTAAACAGCGAGGTCTTGAGAAGAAATTTCAGGCACCAGAAAAATTGATTCATTATGAATCTGTGATAAGAAACATGGGTGTACAAACAACAGAAAATGAGAGGAGATCATGAAGAAGGTAATAACATTTTTCCAATGGGAACATAATCTTCTAAAAGTAAAGTTACGGAGAGTATGCAGATGCAGGGCATGAAAATGATTAAGCAGTATGAAATCAAGGCAGGGGGGGATAGTTACAAGTATATTATCTCTCCCAGAATATATGCCATGTGATGTTTCGATTGGAACCTCCAGACTGTTTCGAGGAGCCTCCATTCCTGAAAAATAATAGCAAAACTCCAAGTTACTAGACAATATAAGTAAACTGACCGACCTTCAAATAGAATGTGAAAAGACCAGAAATCTTCCATGAGCTATGTAAAAAAGCACTCCAAAAAGATACCGGAAGAGATCCTAAATTAGAATCTTGTTATGTATTCACTAAAGTTGAAGTCATCATGAAATCTTACTAGTCGGTGCATCATCATCACAAGGATTACTTTAGATCATTTAATGTAATGCAGTACATATGTTTATAAACGCATGCAATTCCGAATAGGAACACTTACCCCCAATAATTTTCTTTTGTGTACCAACTTTCTTAGCCATGGTGCCTTAGAGATGTCAAATTGGAAACAAGCTGCCCATGCAATAAGAATTATCCCCCAAAATATTTGAAGTCACGGAGAAACCATCGCCAAATAATACATGAAACTGAAAAGCTCTCTCAGGTCTCAACAACTCAGGACCAAAACTGCACACCTGTGTATTTCGGAGGAATCAGTTAGTAAATGCAAGTGTTCTGCATTTGCATAGCTCTAAAGCAACTAAATACTACATTATGCACAGAACACCTGTAGTGTCGAATTACAACTGTAATATCACAAAATTACTTGAGCAGCTAAGAGTCGAAGGCTTCGGTCCTTAAAGCAGAATGGAACTACAGGGGAATCAACCGATTCAAGTATATTCCCCGTCCCCCTAATTTTTACTCTTATTCCTTTTTATGCAGTCCGGTTAATAAATACTCATACAAAATTTAGCAAAAGATTAAACCCCACTAACCACTACATTTATTACTTTATTATCTGTCTCCCGCACTTTTTCCATCCGTTATCAATTCTCTCTTCTATACTTAAATACCCACTAAACAACTTCATATTACTTCAAAAAAAAACCAAAAGATAAAAGCCTCGAATTTAGGCGGGCGGAGGGAGTATATTTTTTATCACGGAAAATCGGAAATCGAGAAACTCAAGCAGTCAAGCCAGTCAAGCACAGCAAACAGTTCAGAATCAGATCAATGAACAGAATCAAATTCTAATATTTCCAAATTTTGTCCAGAAAGCAAAAAACCAAAATCAGCTAAAGGAAGAAGATGGAAAGTGGAAACAAGTCTCAAGGCATAGAAAAACTTGAAGATACAAGCAAAAAGTAAATAATCATTGAAAGTTAAGCAGCAGCAGCAATAAAGCAAAGGGCAGTAAATCCATTTGCAGCCATTTCAATTATTGCACATTGACTAAAAAGGTAAAAGGTAACATTCATTTCCTTACTGGTAAATTCAAACAGATAACAAATTCAAACTCTGCTACAGCTAATCAATCAATACAATCAAAACGATACTCCACTCCAATGATCCGATCATACAATCCATCATCATCACTACGCGATAACACTGAGCTAAAAGTTTTCCAGATCCAACACAAACATCAATCACAGCTCACACTACAGATTGAAAATTCACATTGCACAAATTGAGACAAAATCATGAGAGCTTGACTTTTCAATGGGAACTCACAGTTGAGGGCTCAAATCCTTCCGTACAGGTGTTTGAGCTCGAGAATGGTTTAGCTTCAAGAGATGCTGTGAGAGGATTGGACGGAGAAGGTACCGGAGAGAATGGTGTTTGCTTGTTTGAGAGAGAAAAAAAGGTGTGAAATTTGTATGTATAGTCCAAAAGGCAGGTTTTTTTTCTTTTTTTTTTTTTTCGCTTTTTAGAATGAGAAAAGGCAGTTTGACAGATGAGAATTTCATTGAGAATCGTGTGTCGCCAGGACCACAGTAGATATGGTGTGCACCTATTTTCATATCCTATATGCATACTCATAGTGACTCTGCACGTAGTTTCATCTTCCCACATTTCATTTTGGGTCGTCTTAATTTTATTTTTTCATCTTTAAATTGAAAATACTTATCCTACTTTATCTACTATTTTTCATACTTTATTCACTATTTGTCATATTTTATTCACTATTTATCATACTTTATTCACTCTTTTTCCTATTTTATCACCATCTCTCCTACTTTATTCACTTTTTTTTAAAACTTGTGTTCGGACTCGTGGGAAGATGAAACCAGGACGGAGGGAGTATTTATTACTGTGCCAACAACCATTATTTTAAAATTTCTTATACGCAAATATTATAACGTCATGTCCACTTATGCCTTACATACACCATCCGATGACATGGTGCACTCTAAGTGTGGGTATATTATTCGGTAAGGTGAAATTCTGCATGATTGTAGAAAACCTTGCATAAAAGACTATTGACTCGGTGTAGGTGGTGAGAAACGTGACGCTGATCACATTGCTTGACATTCTGAATGTGATATGTGCATGACGGAAGTTGATTAATATGAAAAGTTATTATACTTTTTTTAAATACAAGTTTTTTGCATTGAATAATATAATATTTCAAGTAGATAGTATTCTTAATTAGTATAATCCATAGAAGGAGCTGAGATATGAATATTCTAAACGTAATAGATCTAATTATCTATACTACTTCTAAAAAGAAAGCTAATTCTCCCTCACAAGAGGTAGTTGTAATACCAAAATTATGCTTTTCCACTTCTACCCTCAATATCCCAAAAAAAATGAGCAGTTAAGAACCCACTCAACTCCATCTTCCAGTTAAAATTAATGTGGCTCTACTTCTATCATTTCAACTGCATACACGTTTTGCTCTTTCATGATTTCACCCTTTTAGATGAGCACTTTAGAATCTAGGTTTCATATTTTGTTTCTTTACATGTAATTTAGTTTTTCAAATTCACTAACCATTTCATCATTTATAATTATGTTTGATCCATTGCAGGTGCCGGGAGAAGATTTGCACTGATTTAGCGCAGAACAAATGACAAGAATTAAGAGTCGAGAAAGACATATATAAAGCATGAAGCAAAAGGGTGGGACAACTATTCTCTTTTCTATGTTTGTCAAATTAATTCATTCTCGAGATCTTCCATTATTTTGATATCTTCTCTTACCCAATAACTCATACAAAGCTGAGAGAAAACTGCATGGATGATGATCCTAAAATCTATGTATATCAGGTGAGTTAATAGAGCATCCGAACTTTGTAATTATATGGTGCAATTTTTTTTGCTTTATTATATATTCTTCAAAATTGTCTAAAACTTATGTGAATTGTTTACTGTAATGATAGAAAAACACACAATTAGTAAGGTTAGCGTTTATTATAACTTTATGAGATATGGTCAAAAAGTAAATTATCACAACCAATAAATAATATATAGGTTATAAGTTATGTTTATAGCTACAACGAGTACATGCGAGTATTCGCATGTCGTATACATGGGACGGACATGCGGGTAACAGCGTGTCAAAGTTGCTTGTAAAATGATAAAACAAAATCGAGTTGTTCATATCTTTCACTGAATCTTTTACAATTTTAAAATTTATGAATAGAAAGAATCATTGTAACCAACTCGTTCCGGCGTATGTGTAACGAATTTATCAGAATTTTGGGTGTGACGAATGATGTGTTTCTTTTTGTTTCTTTTTTTTTTAACTAAAAACGCACTATTACCTAAAAGGTACACATATTATAACTTCGACTACCATCCGACACACAAGACGCGAAATGAAACTAGTCCTATCTTGACCTACAGCATCAATTAACTACACAAGCACACTAGTCCATACAAGCGTATTATAACTAACAACGACCTACACATATCGTATTTATGTGCGTATTTTGCGGTGACCAGGGGGTTTGGTTTTTTTATACCCTATAGCATGCTGCACTACCTCCTAACGCTTTAATATGTTATCTTTGTCGATATTTAATGACGTATAGACAATCTTTAAAGTCTGCGAGGTAGAATAACATCTGATGGGAAAGAAGATACCAAGGCGTTTAGAAATAGAAGTACTTTGATTGGGTAGTCAAAAGTTGGTATAGACTATTGCGAAGCAGAGGATCTGTGAATAAAATAAACTGGCAGATTATTCCCTCCATGACAAAAGCCGGCTGATGTCGTGCGCGTAAGCCAGCGCAAGTGAGAAAATGATGGTTGGCCTTCTGATTTATTCTAGTTTATACCATTTGTCTTTCTGTCCCAAACTTATGAAATATTTCACATTTTTCCGAACCATAACTTTTCCTTTCATTGAAGTCTTTGGTTTATGTGAAGACTAGAGAGGAAGCCCACATGGCAAACACAGACCTTGGTGTTTTACTAACTTCACTGATAACATGACCATCACCATGTGCATGTACAACTATTTACTCTATTGATTTCCAAGGCCCTAATTAAGTAGGATTATGTTCTTTTAAGGTACAGGTTCCAATCAATGCTCTCATATTTGACTTTAATTCTTTACATGATGTTGATGCCAAAATACGACATCATAAATGGTTGTAGTCTCAAGGGTAACCGTAAAATGGCTAGTTTTACCGCCGATTGAGCCTTCTTCAACATACCGAAAAAGACTAAGAGTCTATTAGGTGTACCTCTCTATATTGTTAAGTATTCGAACCAATATCGCAATAAAAACAATCAACTACTTGACAAATATAATCACCAACCAAAGCAATAAAACACAAACACAATATAACGTAGTTTGATTGAATAAATTCAATCTACGACCACGGAGAATCAATGAATTTTATTACTCCATACAACCTTTCTCGATCCAGCTAAGTTACAGAGAAATTGACCCAGATTTACGCCTTGAATTCTACTACACAATCCTCACAACTACAGCTAATAATATCACTATCCTAATCGCAAAGAATAGCACAAAACGGAAGGAGAATTTTTCTTGTGAACTGATCGCTGTGTCTCTACTCTGTTTCCGTTGTTATATATAGCAAAACAGAGTGTCCGAATAATTTCAGGAAATCGCCAGAAAAAATGATGATCGTTGATCTGTTTAACCGTCATCTTCATCCAATGGCGCAGAAGAAAGCGCGTTTCCACTAAACCTTTTCTTATTACGTTTTCTAACCCGATTTTGACTAGGAAACCACCAACTCTTCAAGTTTTCAAGCAGGTCCCTGTACTTCCAAATCCTTCAAAATCAAGTCCCTGTAAAACTGAAACCTTGCATTCCAGTCCCTGTAAATATGAAAACTTTCAAACCGGTCCCTGTAAAACCTGGAATCTTCGAAACAACCCCAAAAAACTTCACATATATGAATGTCCATACTATGTTTGGCAAAACTAGCTGATAATTGGTTAACCGAGTTGATTATCATGGAGTTATTTAGTATATTAATTAGCTAATAATATAGCTGATTTGCTAAATATAATATATAAAAAACGAATCAGTAGCTCATTTCTTTAATAAGTTATCTGAACAAATTTATCAGTCCAGTTAACTTATAAGCTGCTAAACGTTCACGTAACAAGCTTATTTTGAAAAATAAACTCATCGAGCTTATAAATTAGTGATAAAAGGGTACCAGTATATATTAGTTACGCATAGGTGACAGGAATCCTCTTATAAATTAGTGATAAACAGAGTACCAGTATATATAGTTACGCATAGGTGACAGGATAACACGAGTTCTTCTATGTATATATAGTTACGCATAGTCTTCTATTTACTCGGTTCGTACCTCTTTATAGTAAATCCCATGCATGAGTATATATTTTGATACGGAAAATGTATTTAAGTTAACAACATGGAGAAGCAAATATTGGTAGAGTAGATTGTAATTTAGTAGAAAACGAGGGGGGGTTTTGGAATTGAGAGGAAATTGTTGCTTGCTTGTACGAAATCGGATTATCTGTCACCATCTCATGGAAGTTATGAAATCCAAATTACTATAGTCTATATACTCCACAGTATAAAATAATCGGAAACAAACAGCTCAAAACAGTTGCTCTTGCGCACGATATCGATCGAGCTCGCATACGTTCTTTTCCATTTGGCTGTTAACTTTTGGAGCTACATGCAACAATATATATACCCATTCCTACCAAGTACCATCACCTTCTATACCTATCACGTTTTCGTCCGGTTCAACATCTGAAGGTGCGTTTCTTCTCTTCGCCAAATATATTTTGTATTAAATTTTGTTAAAGACTTGATATTCCTACCTAATAGAAAAACCACACACCATATCAATGTGAGTTATGTGAGTGTAGACGAACGAAATTTGTCTACTCTAAAATGACATTTAAAAATATATATTAGAAAATAAAATACAATTTTCTAGCTTTTTTAGAATTTTACTAAATTAAATTCTAAAATAAAATTGCTAGATTATTTTCTAATATATAAATTTAAATCAAATTATATCACATGGGCCAACGTGAAAGTAAATCATGTAAATTGGGTTACATGTGGATAAATTGGGATACATGTAAATAAATTGGTAATGATGATGGTAGAAATGTGGTGAATCGTAATTAATGAATTTAATGTAATGAAAATGGGCTAGATTAAAGAGTTGGCCATGGGCTCCTATATTCTAGGGAATATCTTCTTTATCTTCCAAAGTGTTATAAATAGAGGGCCCCCTTCATTCATTTCTACACACCAAAGCAACACATCAAGAGGAGCATAAGAAGAAGAGGAGCAAGAGAAGAGGAACAAAAAGAAGGCAAGCAACAAGCAAGAGCAAGCAAGAACAAGAGCAAGAGCAACAAGTAAGATCAAGAGCAAGAATCACAAGTCTTCTCAAGATCAGCATCAAAGTTCTAGCAAATATTCATAAAGTTCATCAACAAATCCAAGAGTAGTCACCGTTTGATTCAAGAAGAAGCCTCAACGCACTTGGAGAAACGTTATTGGAAGATCAAATCCGAGAATCCTGACGAAACTCGAGCAAACGTTCTTGAAGTTCATGACCAAATATAAGCCAAGACCATCGTTTGATTCAAGATTAAGTTGAGAAGCCCTTGAAGAAACGTTTCCTGAAGGCCAAACTTCCTCAAAAGAAGATCAAAGGCCGAAAGTCTGCGACGTCTAGAAGAGTTCTTCGTGGAGTTCATCAAGTTTCCAAGAAGTTCGTCATCGCTCGCCTCAAACACTTCAAAGTTCGTAATTCGATCCGAGAATAAGCCAAGAAGCCCTCGCATCAGCGTTTTCCTCGACTTTCACGTCAAAAATTCCTAGAACGAAGAATTTGAAGATCCAAGTTTGCCGCTTTAGAATACTAGAATCAGAGGACTAGACTAGAGAATTGTACCCGCTTTTATCAAGATCAACAAAATATTATTTGAGCAACTTTACTTGCTACAGTGAGTATGTCAAACACTTGGGTATGAGTTCACTAAATATTATTATTTCTTCATGTTAAAAGAAATATAAATTTCAAGGTTCTCACTTTCTTAATCGGCTCTGGTCTCTTTATCTGGAAAACCATTGATTTCAGTTCAGATCAGTTCAGTTCTACTTCAGCTCTATTCTCTTCGTCTGAACAGAACTGATCTGAACTGAATTTATTTGTAGTATTAAAAACAACTAAGTAAAACTGAACTGAACTTAATTGAATGAATTTGAACTGAAATTAATGGGTTTTCAGATGAAGAGAACAAAGTCTTAGTTAATTTTTATACTACAAATAAGTTCAGTTCAGTTCAGACCACTGCAATTCAGATAAAGAGAACTGAGACTTAGTCCACTGAATATCTCATTAACTTTCCAACTTCTCTAAGGTTTCATTTGGTTTGAGGGAAAAACAACTTTCCTTATTTAGTGGAGATATACATTTTGATATAGATTTTCATAAATTTTCCAAGATTTCATCAGAACTACCAAATGGTGAAAAACAATATTTTCCCCTATTTTTTTTTCTTTTTCCTCATTTTTCCTCAAACCAAATGAAGCCTAAAAGATTATACTAAGTCTTATAAAAATCCTTGTTCATTTGGAGAGTCCAAAGAGTCCATCAATTTTCACATAAAATTGCCTAGTTTTGTCTCCAGCCATTTATTCTTCGCGGATCCTCCTCGTGAGTTGATTTTCTGGAATTTGGGTAAGGGTCGAGTTTTTCATGACCCGGGTTGAGTATAAAAGGTTAGGTTTTCCATTTTTTACCTTTTTTCTTTCATTCCTTTTCCCTTTCAGATCTGATAAAGACGGTTTCTCTCATCTTTTGGCCGATGAACCCTAATTTTCTCGTTTTCACTCGCAATTGTCAGGTTTGCTTATATATTGTTCGATTTGCAGTGTTTTGAAGTTGTTTTGATTGGTGTTTATCTGATTTTGAGTGTTTTTCATGTTGTTTTTGCTTTTTTTTATTTGCTTACATGGCCGAATCGAGCTCGAATATCGATGTTACCGATGTTGATGGATCTTCCGGTGGAATCCATGGACTCTTTCGATGAGTGCATACAAAACACTATGCTGAAGATTGTTGATTAGTCTGCCAATATTGAAATCTAACTCGATTCACATCACAATCCTGGACGGAGCTCCGATTACGATGAGGTTTGCTTTACCTTTGATTTCGATCAACGATTCATGAACTTCTATAATAAAATTTTATTGTTTATGGACTTGGCCTACGATCAATTAACTGGACTATGGAGTCTGGACAATTGGAAACGAAAATGTATTGCGGTGCAAGACTGCAAGTAGAAACCAAAATTGCAAGTATTATTTGTTATCCATGTGAACATCCAGTTACATTTCTTCATTAGCCACATGTATACTCATTTGATAACTTGACAATATACTGTACTATCGTACTGTAAATGTTGCTGCCTCTTTTTGTTTTTCATGGGATGCTAAGCTGATAATTAGCCACATTCTATTAGGTACAAGTGATGTTGCATATATTGTCTAGTTTTTTTATGGTATAGCTTTTTTGTTATGTAGTTGTGTAAAATACTTTATAATTTGATATGTGGTTACTACATAAGTGAGTGTTACTTAAAATGCTTTATGCTTTGATATGCTTTGATATCTAGTTTTTTTGTTGTGCAGTTGTCTAGGTTTTAGTATGTATTGTCTAGTTTTTAACATGTATCTAATTTTTATAATTTTTAGATTTGCCATGTAGTTGTGTACACTGTACATATTTTTTGTGGGGATTTATTGTTTGTTTGAATTTTTTGAATGTTTATGTGAAATTGTCTAGTTTTTAACATATATTGTCTACTTTTTTAATGTTTTTACAGCTTTTTGTGTGAAATTGTCTAATTTTAACATATATTGTCTAGTTTTTTATGTAAATACCTTATGTTTTAGCTTTTAACACATATGGTCTAGTTTTTAACAATATTTGTCTAGTTTTTCATGTTATATCTTTCTGTTGAGCAGTTGTGTTGAACTGTCTAGTTTTTAGTATGTATTGTCTAGTTTTTCATATAAACTATATAGTTTTTAATATGTGTTGATTGGACTGGTAATCTTAGTACTTCTGACTGTGGTGTTTTTCTGATGAAGTATATGGAGCTGTTCCAAGGAACTCCTTTTCCTTGCAAGGATCTAATGCAAGTATGTACTAGTTTATTATGTTTTTAGATAATTTTTTCCCTAAGTTTGTAGATAAATTGTGAACTTCTTGCATAATTTTTTTTGAGCTTTTGTTTTAGTTTTGTGTATTAAGTGAATCGTAGGAAATTCCTTCGTGTTGAAATTTGCTCATCTCTTATTCTTGCTGATGCAAATGGTTTGAGATATGATATTTTGACGAAGGTTGCATCATTTAACAAAGAAGATGCGATAATGCAAATGAAGGAGAATGAAAAGTTGAAAAAGCTAGAAGCAAAGAAAGTTGCTGATGAAAAAGCTTATCAAGTTTGAAAAATGACCTGCATAATTGTGCAGAACTTCATACATTTGCCATTTTTAGCCGTCCCACAGAACTTCATACATTACCAAAAAAGGAAGCTACCCCACACCCAACACATAATAAACAATCTCAACTTTACATTCAAATTACACATTTTACCACTAAAAGTATAGTTTTTTCCACATTTTCTATATTCTATCATTACTTTAACTTTTCGCATAAAAATGCGCGCTAACCCTAATGTATGAAGTTCTCCGGGACGGAGGGAGTACAACGTATTGTCTAGTTTTATAACTGAATTGTCTAGTTTTGTAAATGAATTGTCTAGTTTTATTACTTGTCCAGAAATTTACTCACTCAGTGTAACATAATTGTCTATATTATCTAGTTTATGAAAGGAATTCTCTAGTTTTTACATGATATTAAATTTACATTACATTGTCTAGTTTTTACATTATATTGTCTAGTTTTTATTTGACCCGTTTTTAATGAATCCGGGTCAAAAGATCCGCGAAAAACCATCATAAGTCAAGTCAAGAAGAAAAAGTATAATTGTCTAGTTTTTAACGTTTGAAGAGGACTTCCGGGACTCTCCTATATATAGAGGTCTCTCGCAAAACAGACTCTAGAAGCCAATTGTATGATATAACCGGTTGAAATGGAGTGATCTCTCTATATTTATTTAATCGAATTACTATAAAGCTCAATTCTTTAGTATAAAGGAAGGTCATATTTCTCACACTCAAATATATAGCACAATCACGTTATTTATACTGATATGAGCAAAATCAAGTGTTATAAGAGGGTTCCTCATTTATTTATAGGAGGTACTAATAAAAGTGAGATTGATTCGCATGGTAATTCCAAAGCGCAGAAAGTGAGAATATTAAGGTTTTAAAAAACCAAAAGGGAAAACATGAAAACCTAAAGAAAGCAAAGGGCTACACGGCTTAGACCAAAAAGAGGAGACATGTAGGTGCACTGATAAAGATCTTGACCCAATGAAATAAAACCAATGTGTTGTTATTATAACTTATAATTAATCAATCATCTTTAAATAAATACATGTCACACAAAGGAAGAGCTAGGGATAAATAATGTGTGAAGCAACTTAAAAAGAATTTAATTAATTAATTATGTGGGTCTTTTAGAAGTTGTAATGATCGTAATTTATAAATATCATTATACTTATGGCTTATGAAATGATGTAAAGAGCATATATCATGTGGTGTGGGAGCTCAAAGTTGTGAATTCTTCTTAGGGTTAGAGCTTGCTAGCACATGTTGAAGGGACCATCTTGCCAACTCTATTGAGTTCTAAAGTGCATCCATCCAGATCAGTATGTTCCTCAGGAATGGCAACTCACCTTTCGTTGGACCTTATGATATACAAATATCCTACTCGAACTACCATGCTTATTTCGATTTTTCGGTAAAATAAAGTACATCAATTTATAAGGTAGTGATAAATGCATAATTGCTTTAAAATTCACGAAGCAATTTATCTCAAGTCAGCATGTGCAGTTCGAGCATTGTCAGGACTTAGATAAGGGTGTTTCCAATGGGCTCAAGTTATTTACAGGAGTTTAATTTGGATAGAAGTTGGTAAATTTGAATTATTGGCAAAGTTCGATTGATGTCTACAAATCTACTTTTAAGTTAAAGAAGTTGCAAGAATAGTGTTTTAAATTTTACAACAAGTATTTATCTTATATATAGCTTATCACTACAAAAAACGGAGAAATAAAACAAAACACAAATAGACAAAAGAAGTTACAAATGAAATATCATTAATCTCCAAACTCACAGCAGGCTTATGGAAGCACAGGAAAGAATTGGCTTTTGAAACTATTGTGTTTCGTGAAAAGAAATCAAGAACAAAGGAGTGAATACAAAAGAACCCCTTATTGAATTCTTGGTATAAATAGAAAAGAAAATATTCAAAAGTAAAAAAATGGTACAATTAGACAGGTCTAATTATCAAAAGCCAATCATCCCTTGCTAAGCTGATTGGGTTTGGTGACTTGGTCTGTTGCTTAACAGACCACTCCTACAGAACTTGTTGGAGTTAGTCTTACACCGGGTAGGGACAACATCAAACCCATTTGAACCAAACACAATATAACTGTTTGCCTGGTTAGTAATAATCATAGTAGTTGCAAACAAACAAGTATAGATTTTCTGAGTTATGCTCGAGAAAAAGCTCGACTCATTCGAGCTCAAGTTAAAATTATAGTTCGATTGTATACTCAAACTGCGCTAAAATTATAGCTCTGATTGCATACTTGAGCTGAGCTTGAATACTAAGAAGTTCGGCACGAAAGCTCAACGAGCTGCTTGAAAAAAGGAAAAAAAAAATACTCCTCCCTTCCAAAGAATTTTTTCCATTTTACTATTATGCGGTCAACTGTCTTAGACTTTGACCGCAAATAATTAAATTTTTTATAGTTTAAGAGTAATTCGCGGTCAAAGTCGAAAACAGTTGACCGGTCAAAGTCAAAATTGAAAGATTTCTTTGAAACGGAGGGAGTATATATATTGGAAATATTTTGAGTTCTTGAGTCGAGCTATAGTCCAATATGGTTAGTTTCCGAGCTTCGTGAGCCGAGCTAAATTCGAGCTTTCAAGTTTTGAAAACTTAATGATAAAAAAAAAAAAGTTCGCGAGCCGAGCTCGAATAGAGAATTGTTTTTGAGCTCGAGCTCAAGTTATGCAGCTCAGTCGAGCTCGAGCTTCATAAAAAATTTCCTCCCCTATGTGCGTCCCAACTCAGTTGTTCATTTTTATCATTTCAGATGTTCCGTTGGAATTGTCCAAATTCATTTATTTGACATTTTAAAAAGCTTATAATAATTTTATATGATCCAATAACAAACCAATCAACCACACTACTATACTAATTTTTCTTCCACCTTAGACCCACATCAAATATACTTCCTCCTCATGCAATATACATTGATATAATAATACTCTCCACCTTATTTTGTATGTCGGAAAGTAAAATGACAACTAAGATATGACGGATGGAGAGAGTATAATGGTGTAATAATAATTCCTTGAAACTTAACAATTTTACCGAGAGATAAAGACAACGATAAAGTGTTAGGAATGCCACTTAACCTTCACTAAAATCGAGTTGTACAAACTAAACAAATATATTAAATCACTTCCACTCACATAAAATAAAATCGAATTGTTATTCATATGTTAAAACCTATATCCAAATTCCGCATCTTAAAGTTTAAAGTCGTATCCCAGACGCCCCCATTAAGATGGTCCACTCACAACTTTACCGCTCTTAAGAATCCCTTCCCTCCAAATTTCTTCCAAACCCTCCCCCAAATTCTCACTCCAAAATCCCTAACAAAATCACATCTCGAAATTCAACTCAAAATCAAGCGATTGCAAATGGTGAGAGACGATGAGGAGATGCGAGGAGAAGTAGAGGAGCGATTGATAAACGAGGAGTACAAGATTTGGAAGAAGAACACTCCCTTTCTGTACGATCTCATCATCTCACACGCACTCGAGTGGCCTTCCTTGACCGTCGAGTGGTTGCCGGACCGGGAGGAGCCACCGGACAAGGATTACTCCGTCCAAAAGGTTATCCTTGGGACCCACACGTCCGAGGATGAGCCCAATTACCTCATGCTAGCGCAGGTCCAGCTGCCTTTGCAGGATTCCGAGAACGATGCGAGGCAGTACGATGACGAACAGCCCGAATTCGGTGGATTTGGCTGCGCGAATGGCAAGGTAAGTGTAAAGACTCCTTTTTTTTGGTTGCTTCTTTGTACGATTTTACTCTTGCCAGGGCTTGGAAATGTCTGTATCTGTAACCCCCAAATTTCCAGAGAGGTTTAATCGATTGAGAATGTTAATCGTACCAAGGAGTCGGCCTCGGACCACAAGGGGACGGGGAGTTACAGGATCTTTGGTTCTTTTGGTTTATACATGCCAATTTTAGCCGTCAGACCTCTAAAGATCTGAACATGGTTACTATCTAGCTGAAACAAGTGACTTTTTTAGTTGTGCAAATGCTGCTTTTTTGTTTTTGTTCGGTATGTTATGCTTGAATGCTAACTTGACACACTGTTAATTTAATGGTGAAGCTATATTTGAAGTTCTTGGCTGTACTGCTTCAGTAGTTAATCGATGGGCTCTCCTTTATGATTTAAGATATCAAAAAATGGTTACGGGTAGTCTCTCATGTCATAGAGCACATATGGTTTTTTGTGGTTATGTAACTAGCGGCAATTGCAGGTTCAAATTATCCAGCAAATAAATCATGAAGGGGAGGTCAACAGAGCTAGATATATGCCCCAGAACCAGTTCATTATTGCTACCAAGACAGTAAATGCTGAAGTTTATGTGTTTGATTATAGCAAGCACCCATCTAAGCCTCCGCTGGATGGTTCTTGTAACCCTGATTTGAGGCTGCGGGGCCACACCACCGAAGGGTATGGTCTATCCTGGAGTCATTTCAAGCAGGGCCATCTGTTGAGTGGCTCAGATGATGCTCAAATATGTTTGTGGGACATAAATGGTACTCCAAAGAACAAGTCACTAGATGCAACACAAATATTTAGGGTATGTTACACTGGATACTACTTTTCTACGATTGTGCATTATCAGGAAACTTCTGTGTTAGACAAAACTCAAAAGTTAGTTTTTGGAACTTTTTAGCTTTTGGTACCTTAGAACTTGGTTGTTAACTAGCTTATTGTGCTAAGGCAGATCCATGAAGGCGTGGTAGAAGATGTAGCTTGGCATCTCAGGCATGAATACTTGTTTGGCTCGGTTGGAGATGATCAGTATTTGCATATATGGGATCTCCGTACTCCATCAGTTACAAAGCCTATACAATCTGTAGTTGCTCATCAAAGCGAGGTAATTGTATGATTTTGACTCGGTTAACCTGGAGGAGATGATCGACCCGCCACTTAAATATTTAATAAGTTAGCATATGTTCAGTCACCTTAAAGATTGTCATAACTAAGATTTTTAGTGAAACTTTCTATCAATGCACAGGAACAGATCAGAAACCTGAAAACAGTTGTCTGTTTGGATATTTATTTTATTTTCTGATACGATTTAGACTAGAGATGCTTTAAGGTTCCTGTTGCATCATGCAAAAATTGGCTGTAACTAATGAAAATGTGATTTTACACCCCCTTCTCCACCCACAAACAAAAAAAATTAGAATGTTTCTTTCATTGATTATTTTTCAAGGTTCATGATATTGCTTTCTCCTGAAGATAGTACAGCGACATCCTATAGCACATATAATAACTAAGTTGAGCAGATTAGCTATTTAGGCAGTTGATTTTCTAAACAGAGGGCTTGATTTTTTCCCATTCCGTTTTCCCACATACTGATCTGTTAGGATCCTATTATGTGAATTTTGGAAACAGAAAGCTAGTGTATTTTAAGGATTTCATGATGAGCTTAATTCCAGAGATCCTCACTTCATATGATATACTCTAGAGCCTTTGGCATTCAAAACATCTGATGCCTATTTTTTAACTTCAACTTTCTCTGTGCATTGTTCAGGTAAACTGTTTAGCATTCAATCCATTTAACGAGTGGATTATAGCAACAGGGTCTACTGACAAGACTGTTAAATTGTTTGACATGCGAAAGATTTCTACTCCTCTCCATACCTTTGACTGTCACAAGTAAGCACTCTAAATCTGTTCCGGTTTTCTGGAGTATTTGTCTCTGGCATCATGTGCATTAAGAATTGGTTGGACGAATATACACCAAACTGAATCTTCTTTGCCTGCTCAACAGGGAGGAGGTTTTCCAGGTGGGATGGAATCAAAAGAATGAGACTATCTTGGCTTCTTGCTGCCTTGGTAGGAGACTGATGATTTGGGATCTTAGCAGGTAATTGATGTGCTGTTAATTTGTTTACTGAGCACGTGTAAAGCTTCAATGCGTTATATGAAAATTCATAATTAGAATAAATCAAAGAAACACATATTGGATTGTTAAAAATAGTTTGAATGTCAATGTAGAAGGATTCAAATTAATGATTCATAAACTACATGAAATGTGCGGGTCTTTTACTTGAAATGCCTAAATCTCTTATGGTCTTCAAGTGATCTCCCATGAAATCCTAGTTGGTGATCATTTCTTTCATTCAGTGCTCACCCCATCAGCTACTGTGTGAAGCATCTTATTACTTGATAAATAAGTGCTCTGACACATTCCACGAAAAGTGAAACTTTATTTCTCGTTCATTGTTTCCCTTCTCCATTTTATGAAGAACTTGTGTGCTTGTGCACGTACTATAGTGTACTATAGTAGAAGCAGCCTCAAGAGTACGCTACCTTAAATCTTTCTCTTCTCCAGCCAAAAGTTCTATCGATGCATATTTATATAGGTGTTATAAATTGAAGGCTCCATTTCAATCTAAGAGTGAAGAGGCAGTGGTAATAAAATAACACACCGTCTTGCTTTCTAATGAATTTTGGTGCAATTTAAATGTAATATCAAACATATTTTTTGGATTAAGATATTCTGTTGTGTTAGAAGCATTTACTATGCATTTGGCAGATCTAAGATGCAATTGTTATATGGCTGCCCATTGTTATAGTACCTCATATGCTCACTCTTCCCATGTGTAGAATTGATGAAGCACAAACACCAGAAGATGCTGAGGATGGGCCACCAGAGCTACTATTCGTGCATGGTGGGCACACGAGTAAAATCTCCGACTTCTCGTGGAATCCATGTGAAGACTGGGTTGTCGCCAGTGTAGCCGAGGATAACATACTGCAAATCTGGCAGATGGCAGAAAATATCTACCATGATGAAAATGATCTGGCCAGAGACGATGCCACCCGGGGTTCCTAGTTCAGAGAGTAGCCATAGTATTACCATAAGCATTGAGCCATTGGGAGCTTTAAGCACGTAGTAGGTACTTATTATTCTTGGTCTGTCCTCTTCTTAGATGTACGTGTATCGATTGTTAATAACTTCAACTAGCTTGCTTATCAACTGGAGTAATCTTTATTACTGACTTACTGTACACTATGATTCGCATAATAACTTGACATTAATATGTGACTTTAAAAGAACTTTCCCCAAATGAATCAAAAGAATCAAAAGAATCATTACTAGTATTTTTTTCATGGCGATTCTTGTAAAGTATGAGAAGGATTTTCTACACCTCAGACCATTTTCACCATAAAAACTTGGAAAGCTCCAACATTCTTGAAGCATCAACTTTTCACTAAGCAAAAGCCATCACTAAATCTACTGCATTGTGAAAATGAAACTACCCAAACGTAGTTTTATACAAAATCAATCATCATCAAATGCATTTCACAAACCCAATTCGGTCTGGTTCGAAGGTCGAAAAAATTGCATTTCACTGCCCGTTTGGTTTGAAAAGGGGTATTTCATTTTGCAAAACTGGATTATTCGGCCCATTTAAGGAATTGTATTATGTTTTGGGGTTTTCGCCTAAAAATCTTGTTTGGTTGGACTCTACGAATTGAACTATTTTCAATAAAATCCAGTTTGGTTCTGAATTGATTTTGGATTATTCAGTTGGATAAATCAAAGTAGAATTACTGATATACCTCTATGCTTTCCCACTTATTGTATAAAATCGAGTTTGATTTTCAATTTGATTTAGTGAAAATTACATGCGAACATAATTTTAGGGGAGCAAATTTTTACCACCTTCTCGTGTTTAATCGGAAAATTCTGAAGTTTTGATCATATGAATTTCGTATACAAAATTATCCGAAAATCTTTGAAATTATTGCATCCATAGTTACATTGCCATTGTTGATAACTTTGGCATCGATTTTGAGTTTATATGACTTGACCATTAAAATTTAGTTTATAGATATTGTTTATAATCTGTGTAATAATTATCTTAACGAAATACATGTTTCCTTATAAGATCGATATTTCATATGAGTGAAATTTATAATCCCATATTTTTCATCTCATGCGTAGAATAATTATTTTTGGCGATTGAAATCGACATCGCATATGTTTATCATCCCATCTAAACATAAATTTTCCTACATTTTAAACATAAAAGTGTAAAACATGTAAAACGCCAAAGTCAGTGACTGAGCCAGGATTTTAGGTCAGGTAGGGCACAAATAAAAACTCAAACTTTTAATTATATAAATGTTGTTTTTATAATATATATAAAGTAAAAAAAAATTCACATATATGTAATTAACGATGCATATTTTGTATTCAAAACACATATATACTCCGCCTATATTCGGTCAAAATTTGCACATATTTAATATGCTAGAATATATTTTCAAAAAATGATGAAGAAAAAACGTTCTTGAACCGAGAACTCTAAATTATCATCGTTATTCTTGTAAGCAACGCTAACCAATTTTTTTAATTATTAGTATTGTTTTGTTTAATCATTCTTATAAAAAAGTTGGTTATACTATTTAACAAACAAAATTAATTTTGATGTAAATACATAAGATACACCAAAAAACAAAAGTATAAAAGGTCTAATGAGTAAATGAGTAGAAAAGATAAATAAATATTACAGGGGTACAAAATGAAAAGAAAGGGTGCAAAACTAGGAAACCATTGGGAAAAAAAAAAAGAAGGAAGGTGGAAACGAGGAAACGGAAAAAATGAAAAAGAAAGAGTGCAAAACTAGGAAAATATAAAAGAAGAAATGGAAGGTGTAAATTAGGAAGGAAAAAAAAAAGTGCATTGATGTGAATAGATTGGTGTTATTGGATTGGGATGACATATTTAGTAATTGATGGAAAGTTTGTATAAAATTAGACATTTCACAAGAAAGAAGATAATCCAAAAGTAAATACCTCCTCATAGAAGGTATTTGAAATTGGATTATTCATGTACAAATTTGAGGGCTTGAGGCGGGCAGGAGAAATTGGATTATTCCAAATAATCCATTTTTTCGGGCCGAAAAAAAGGCAACCAAACTGGATTATTGAGGGTATTCGGACAAAAACCCCCCAAAAATCCCTCAAACCAAACGGGCACTTAGGGCCTGATTGGTTCTGAGTTGTATTTGGCCTTGGTCAAATCGCACATTTAGGTCCGATTTCAATTTTGTGTTTTAAAAGATGCAGTTTGACCACGAATCGCAATGATTGGTACCATTTTGACACGATGCATTTCGACTGTGTTTGGGACCTCCGAAACGCACATTTCAATTACATTTGCAGATTGGTTTAGGTGCATTTTCGTATTGGAGAAACCCCATAAGATAACGAATTTGGGGCAATTTGGCGCCAAGACAAATATAGTACACTAAGGCTCTGTTCTTTTCAACCTAAACTCATTGATTCGATTCCATTCGATTCGATTCGATTGATTCGGTTCCATTGATTCGATTCGATTGCTCGTCTTGATTTAGCTCGTCTTGATTCGATTCGATTCATTAAATTATTATTATTATTGTTGTTGTTGTTGTTGTTGTTGTTGTTGTTGTTGTTAATAATAATAATATTATTATTATTAATATTATTTTATCATTTATTTACACACCCGATCTTTTGTACGAGGAAAATAAGAAAATTTATCCAATTGAGTTATTTTCAACTTTTTTTCTTTCTTTCTTTTTAATACGACTTTTAGTAGATCAATGAAATAAAAGTATAGTTACAATTTGAACTAACAAAAATCTACATGTTCAAAAACTCCAAAACAAGTTAAACCAAACCAAAAGTCGGACCAAACTTTATAAAAATAATATTATATATCACTAATATTGAAAATGGCATTTATTCCTCTATATTATCTTTCTGACTCTATATTATCTTTCTCGTGCTATATTGCAGAATAGGCGTCAAATTCTCAATGTCATCTCCTTGCACTTGCTCATCGCGTTTCTTTCCTCGGGTTCAATAAATCATTATCCACTCCACTTGGACATTGATATCATGTTGCAAACCGGTATTTCAAGTTTACATGCGCATAAAATTATGAAGAGTGAAGGTAGCAACAATCACGTATATTTGATATGTGTCTTCCATTGAGGCATCGTATAAAGGACCTTCCACGCTTTGGTTTTAAAGTTTGTTATACAATAATAAATAAAAATGTAAAGTGACGAAAAAAAGTAGGAAGAATGTGAAAGATGACAAAATAATATATTTTTTAATTGTGATTATATATACCATCATATAATTATTATTATTACACAATAATTTCTTGATTCGATTCGATTCGATTAGTTTGATTTGATTCGATTGATTCGATTCCATTCGATTCGATTGATAAATTTCATTTGAAAAGTTAGGCTCTGTTTTTCAACTGAAAACTCTTCGATTCGATTCGTTCTGATTCGATTCGATTCCATTGATTCGATTCGATTCGATTCCATTCGATTCGATTCGATTCGATTCACTCGTCTTGATTCGATTCGATTCGATTCATTAAATTCATATTATTATTATTAATATTATTATTATTGTTGTTGTTGTTGTTGTTGTTGTTGTTGTTGTTGTTGTTGTTGTTGTTGTTAATAATAATAATAATAATAATAATAATAATAATATTATTATTATTATTATTATTTTATCATTTATTTACACATCGTCTTTTCAGGAAAATAAGAAAATTTATCCAATTGAATTATTTTCAACTTTTTTTCTTTCTTTCTTTTTAATACGACTTTTAATAGATCAATGAAATAAAGAGTATAGTTACAATTTGAACTAACAAAAAATCAGTTTGGAAAATGGAACAATGCTTGAGGTTCTGGAAAAAAGAGTGTTGATGTAAAGTTGTTAACACGAGTTTGTGCATGGTTTATGGACAAGTGATTTTGGTAAAGCTTTTAATTATTTTATTTGCCGAACATTGTCCATACTCTTGTAAACGTTTTCAAGTTGTAATAAATTTCACCGATTCAAAAAAAAAAAATAGACAAAGACAGTTTATACGACGATTAAAATTCGGTTTTAATCGAGTTATCATTCTCATATTGTTTTCCGCGGTTGGTTTTAAAGTTTGTTATACAATAATAAATAAAAATGTAAAGTGACAGAAAAAAGAGTAGGAAGAATGTGAGAAAGATGACAAAAATAATATATTTTTTTAATTGTGATTATATATACCATCATATAATTGTTATTATTACACAATAATTTCTTGATTCGATTCGATTCGATTCGATTAGTTTGATTTGATTCGATTCGATTCAGTTAGTTTGATTTCGATTCGATTCGATTCGATTCCATTCGATTCGATTCGAAGAATTTGATTGAAAAGAACAAAGCCTAATTACTGTGACAAAAGATGTACGTATAGTCGATAATCATTTTGACATATAATTGACGTATTTTGACACTGACCACTACTTCCGGCATCGTTCTGAATGTGAACATAAAGTTCGAAATCCAATTCAGTTATCCGAACGCGCTTAATCGTAATGGCGTTGGACATAAAATCTTGGCCACAAAAGACTGGTTATATAAGACAAATAGTCGATATAGTTAGATGTTTATTGATGTTATTGGTGGACATTCGATAATCGATGATTGATGTTATTGACACTATAGACTACTTTATTTATCGTTACGGATATGAGAATATCCGCCCAAAGCAAATGCTCGTTATATACGAGATAGTGATTGATGTTAGTTTATGTATCGTTACAGATATTTTATTTTTATTTTATTTTTTAACACGTTTACCATATTATAAGAGTGTTTAAAATTTGAAATTAATGAAATTGCATTTATAATTTTTTAATTTAAGATTATAAAAGTCGTAAAATTTAGAATGATCGGAATATAGTTAAGAGTGATCTCTATTTGTAGAGGACGAAAAATCATGAAAATCGGTATAAAATTTATATTTTTATATTTTATATTTTATGAATTACGAGGAAAATAAAATAACAAACAATAAAAAAGTTAATACGCGTAGATAGTTAAACGTTTTAAATCTCAAATACATGAGGATCTCCATGTATTTCAAATGCCACGTCCAAAGCATTTGGAAACGCAAGCCCGCAAAAATGCACGGGCTTCATAAAACGCATTTAAATAAACGCTACACATCGTCTCGTCATCATTCGCGTTGCGGTCAACCGTTAAAACGCTACACAACGCATCGAACCAATCAGGCCCTTAGCCCGTAAGCTACCAAACATATGCAAAATCTTCGCGGATGTTAGTTTTCTTATTCTGCAACTTTCACTTCCACGGTTTTTCTCTTACTTTCACTTACACTTCAAATTTTATTCCGCGTGTTTAGCTATCGACTCGTGTTTTCAGTTTCAATTCAAATTGAGTTTGAAGTATTGTTAAACACTCAGATTAAGTTGATAAAATACCCGAACATCTAAAAAAGAATTGTTTTACCAATATCAATCCGATTTTGACGCGTATATCGTCCACAAATATACTCCTCATAACTGGGAACATTGTGCATAGAGTGAGCAAGTAATTTTATTTTTCCATGCCACCACCTCAAGCTCTAACAAAGATCGTCCTCCAAAAATGCACCGTCGTAACCACCGTCCGGCGAGCGCGTCAGCTCCACGCTCTCCTCCTCACATCCATGAACACTCCATCAAGAACACCATTCCTCGACAACAACATCCTTTCCATGTATGCTCGCTGTGGGTCAATCCAGGATGCCCACCTACTGTTCGACAAAATGCCTCTTAGAACCATCATCTCATACAACATCTTGATTTCCGCCTACTCTCACATCCCGAATCACTACGACTCACCGTTTCTCCTTTTTGGTCGCTTACGAGACGAGGGCCTCGTGCCGAATGAACGTACCATGGTGAGCCTCTTGCAGGCTTCAGTTGGATTGGAAAGCTTGGTTCTTGGCTCTTTGTTGCATGGACATTGTGTAAAAATGGGATTTTGTGGCAATGTTCGTGTAGAAACTTGTTTAGTTTGGATGTATTCGAGTTGTGGGGAGTTGGATTTTGAGAGTGTGATGGATAGAGATGGTATGGCTTGGGACACTGTTGTTGCTAGGCATGTGAAGAATGGAAAAGCTATGGAAAGTTTGAGGCTTTTTTCCAGAATATTAAGTTATGGGATTAAGCCTACTGCATTTGCTTATTCGTCCTTGTTGAATGCTTGTGCTAAATTAGAAGACTTTGGTAGTGGGAAAATCTTGCACGCTCAGGTGGTTGTATCGAGGATTTATATCAATTTGCCTTTGCAGAATGCGCTGCTTGACTTTTACTGTAGTTGCGGTGAGACAGAAGCTGCATTTAAAATCTTTTCCAGAATAAGGGAACCGGATTTGGTTTCGTGGAACTCGATGATAGGTGGGTACTCGGAGAATGGGGATGGAGAGGAGGCAATGAAACTGTTCACTCAACTGAGGCGAGAATCTAAATTGAAACCGGACGAATATTCTTTTGCAGCTGTTATCCTGGGAACGGCTGGATTACAAACTTGTCTATACGGAAAGCCACTACACGCACAAGTTTTCAAAATGGGATTTACTAAGAGCAAGTATATTGGGAGCAAGCTCATATCAATGTACTCCAGCAATAATGATTTTTTGTCTTCACGAAAGGTCTTCGGCGCATTTTCGCATAAAGATGTCATTCTTTCAACAGCCATGATTGCTGGTCTTGTTAGATTAGGTGAAAGTGAAGCTGCCATAATATTTTTCCATGGCATGTTCCAGGGGTGTTGTGATATCAATAGCTTTATGCTTAGTAGCGCATTAAGTGCATGTGCCGATCTGAAAACTCTAAGATTAGGGGAGACGATTCATTCTCTGGCTATAAAGACAGGGAAAGATACTGAAACGTGTATCCATGTCAGTTTAGTGGACATGTATGCCAAAAACGGCGATCTTAAAAGCTGCTGCTCGTGTATTTTCGTGTATTCCTAAGTGCGATTTGAAATGCTGGAACTCATGCTTCGAGAATATGGTCAACATGGAGAAGCGGAGGCAGCATCTTCGATTTTTGACCAAATGCTAAAAGCCAGTCTCAAGCCAAATCATGTAACATTTTTATCATTATTATTCGAGTGTGGGCAGTGTGGCAATTGTGGCTTGGTGGATAAGGGTTTTTTTTTTCTGGAATTGTATGAAGGAGAACGGTTTGACATCTGGATTGAAATTTGAAGCATTACTCCCTTGGATGATAACCATGTTAAGTCAAGCTAGACCGTTAACAATGCTGACGGGATCGCATTTCTTGATATTTAATTATGCAGAACAATTTTGAGCTCTTGTGTCAAGAATGGGAACTTGAATGTCGAATTAAGTGCTGCTGAGCGAGTATCGAACATTAATGAGGAAGATAGTGCAGTGAATTTTTTTTGTTATACAAATGTATGCTATCGCTGGAAAGTCAGATGAAGTTTCAGAAATGAGGAGAAGGATGGGAAGATTGATGATGGATAAAGAACCCTGGTCTGAACTGAATTGAGGTCCGAGATGAAAATCAACCAACGTGTTCTCTTCCGGTGATCATTGACATTCGCAGTATGATGAAGTGCAGGTTGAACTGGGTATGTTGCTAGAGAACTCTGTACCCACTGGAGCAGATCACATAAATCACTTTGCCTCTCTGGTGAACTAGACTGCGTCAAATTTGGATTTTTATATGAGGCGGTGTCCGAAAGACTCCGTATTTTGTGCTGTACACAAGTGAGATACTAACATCAAGTTTTGTTTCTTCATTTGACCGATTTACAGATTCTTTTGCCCTGGATTTTATACTCTTTGTTCAGGTATGGCTTCTGACTCTAACCGGAGTTTTATTTGCCTTCCGGCAGAGGTTAGTTTTCTTGGTCCAAAGGAGGAGCTCCATTTACAGTTCTGGTACAGTCTGCTGTTTGATTCTGCTAAAGATTGAGGTTGCTTGTGACTTGTGTGTTTGGTCACAACACAAAGGAGCTTTTCTGTTGTTGCTAATCAGAAGTATGGTGCAATGAACAGTTAGCACAGGAATTCTACTCTTTTACCATTTCTTTTCTTGTATAGCATTCCAAATTAGTCCTTAAAAAATTCCTCAATTTGTACAATGTATGTTTTTCTCATTACTTCTAAGAATTTCTACTTTCTGTACCTTGACTTCATGAGTGCTTATTTACATTTAAAAGGCAAGTAACTGGAAATACTGAAGTATTAGCCGGATACCGACGGTTGTTAGCTCAATTGGTAAGATATTTAAGTTCACTAGTGGACGTAGAAAACATTGCTGGAAGAGCCGTCCTCTTAAAAAGGGTACGACATTGTTCGGCCTAATTATTCGCATGTAGTGAATGAAAAATTAAAATATAAAAAAGTGTAAGCGGATCAAGGGGCATAGTAATCTTTTGAAAGATATGAATTTTTTTTCTTTCTATACGTGGTATTTTCTATAATTAATAGTCACCCCAAACCCTCTAAATAACTTCATATACTATTATATATTTTTTGCCCCTCTTAAATTTCAAATTCGGAGTCCGTCCCTTATTGGAGAGGACCAACATCATATATCCAACTGCAAACCGAGAAACATGTATGTTTATAATAAAATATGTGGTATTCAACTCTGTTCCGATAGATACAATCCCTCGCAAAAACTCTATCTTCCAAATTACACAAAGTATCTAAATAACTTATTTAGATACGAACCCATATTACTAAGAAAATCACTAATATTATTATTAATCAAAACGTCTACTATATTGTTAACAAAAGTTTTTTTTTTTAATATAAAAAATAAAACACCAACCAATATTGACTATATATACATTTTGATTAATAACATTAATATTTTTTTTTTTTTTGACAATTTCCGTCCCTATACAAGTTATCCATTAAAATACTTGTTTGGTAACTCCTATGTGAGAGACTAAAATTCGTAAAAAAGAGAAAATCGAAAAGAGGGAGCCTAAGAAAAATACTCCGATTATTAAGCCATAAAGCCCTAGCCACCATCTTCTCCATTTCACTCTTTCTTCTTCTTCTTCTTCTCCCTCACACACTGCAAAAACCAAACTCCGACCTAATCAATCACAAATGGCGACTCTCAAAGAGATCCTCACACGGCGACCAGTCTCCGCCACGATCCGCCTCACCGTCCCCGCCGCCGGCGCCAAACCCGCCCCACCGGTAGGTCCCGCACTAGGTCAGTACAGGCTAAACCTAATGGCCTTCTGCAAGGATTTCAATGCCCGTACTCAGAAGTACAAGCCTGAAACTCCTATGTCCGTCATCATCACAGCTTTCACTGACAACACCTTCGAGTTCACTGTCAAGTCTCCCAGGGTCTCCTGGTTCCTGAAAAAGGCCGCCGGAATTGAGTCCGGTAGTAGCCGGCCTGGACACGTCACTGCCTCCACTGTCACGCTGAAGCACGTTTATGAGATTGCGAAGATCAAGCAGGCGGATCCATTCTGTCAGTACATGTCGTTGGAGTCGATTTCGAAGTCGATTATCGGTACTGCGAAGTCTATGGGGATTGAGGTGGTGAGGGAGCTTGAATGATTTGGAGTTTGATTGGTGGTTGATGAATAATGTGTGTTTTGTGGAAGTGGATGGAGTTGAGTTTTTTTAATATGAGCTCTAACTGTTTGTTAAAATGTATGTTTGAGTTTGGGATTTATTGGATTCCAATTCATCGGAATTGCTAGATTATTGCTTAGTATATAGCTTTAAATTTGTCAACCAATTTTCTGGTTCTGAGTTGCTGATTCCTAAATTATACTCGGGTTTTAGTTTCGTATTTAATCTGCTAGACTAGTTCTGAGTACCTCATTGCTTAATTTGTAGCTTTGATTTTGTCATTTAATCTGTAGTTCTGAGTTGCTCATTCCTAATTTTTACTCGGGTTTTAGTTTCGTATTTAATCTGCTAAACTAGTTCTGAGTACCTCATTGCTTAATTTATAGCTTGAAGTTTCTCATTTAATCTACTAATACTGAGTTGCCCGTTCCTGAATTATACTCGGGTTTTGGTTAAGCATTTAATCTGCTAGACTAGTTCTTAGTAGCTCATTGCTTAATTTATAGCTTGAAGTTTCTCATTTCATATGCTAGTTCTGAGTTGCTCATTCCTAAATTATACTCGGGGTTTTAGTTCAGCATTTAATCTGCTAGACTACTTCTTAGTAGCTCATTGATTAATTTATAGCTTGAAGTTTCTCATTTCATCTGACAGAAACTTATTGCTCTCTATACATACTCAGGGCTCAACTGGTTACATGGCAGATGTTATAGTTGGTTGCCAAGAGTTGTTCTGTACCACAGTTTATTAAACATAAGGCTTAGTTCATTACTTCATTTGTTGCAAAGAGTTTGCTCACTTGATGCAGCTGCTTATTCCATGTCGACGGAGTACCTATGGATGTGATTTAGAAGCTGGTCTGATAAGATGCCTAAGCCAGTTTTTATTTATATATATCAAAGTTGTTATCCTCTAGGGTTTACAACAGACTATCAGTAGGTGTGGAGTACATGATTAGATGCATTCTATTGTATCTGGTAGGAGTACTTGTTTACTTTCATATTCACTGTGTCTATAATTAGGTTCATTTACCGCCAGCATAAAATACAGATGCTCTGAATGGGTTGTGAATTATGATCATGGATATGATCCAGTATCCAGGTAGTTTTCTGAAGTGCTATAACACTTGAAATGCACTCATCTTCAGGCTACTGCTTTTATGAGATTTTACCAACCTGCTGCCATTATTAACACTTAATATAGGGGAAAGAAAACAATGTTCGGAGTCAGTTTTTTACCTGATAAGTTAACTTGTTTCCCGGATTATATACTTAAGTTACAAGTTACGGCTCCTACCTGATATAAGGTGGTGCATGGTAAATGACTGTTCTGAAAGTAGAGAGACTGGTCAAGTAGCAAATCAGGCATAGTCTTTGATTTGCAACTTGAGTTTCGAGTTGAATTTTATCTACTATTTTTTATGTTTATTTCTCAATTCTAAACTATGTTAATCAAGTTGATTTACTATTCATCAACTCAAGACTGTTAAATTGTTTGACATGCGGAAGATTTCTACTCCTCTCCATACCTTTGACTGTCACAAGTAAGCACTCTAAATCTGTTCCGGTTTTCTGGAGTATTTTTCTCTCGCACCATGTGCATTAAGAATTGGTTGGACGAATATACACCAAACTGAATCTTCTTTGCCTGCTCAACAGGGAGGAGGTTTTCCAGGTGGGATGGAATCAAAAGAATGAGACTATCTTGGCTTCTTGCTGCCTTGGTAGGAGACTGATGATTTGGGATCTTAGCAGGTAATTGATGTGCTGTTAATTTGTTGACTGAGCACGTGTAAAGCTTCAATGCGTTATATGAAAATTCATAATTAGAATAAATCAAAGAAACACATATTGGATTGTTAAAAATAGTTTGAATGTCAATGTAGAAGGATTCGAATTAATGATTCATAAACTGCATGAAATGTGCGGGTCTTTTACTTGAAATGCCTAAATCTCTTATGGTCTTCAAGTGATCTCCCATGAAATCCTAGTTGGTGATGATTTCTTTCATTCAGTGCTCACCCCTTCAGCTACTGTGTGAAGCATCTTATTACTTGATAAATAAGTGCTCTGACATATTCCACGAAAAGTGAAACTTTATTTCTCGTTCATTGTTTCCCTTCTCCATTTTATGAAGAACTTGTGTGCTTGTGCACGTACTATAGTAGAAGCAGCCTCAAGAGTATGCTACCTTAAATCTTTCTCTTCTCCAGCCAAAAGTTCTATCGATACATATTTATATAGGTGTTATAAATTGAAGGCTGCATTTCAATCTAAGAGTGAAGAGGCAGTGGTAATAAAATAACACACCGTCTTGCTTTCTAATGAATTTTGGTGCAATTTAAATGTAATGTCAAACATATTTTTTGGATTAAGATATTCTGTTGTGTTAGAAGCATTTACTATGCATTTGGCAGATCTAAGATGCAATTGTTATATGGCTGCCCATTGTTATAGTACTTCATATGCTCACTCTTCCCATGTGTAAAATTGATGAAGCACAAACACCAGAAGATGCCGAGGATGGGCCACCAGAGCTACTATTCGTGCATGGTGGGCACACGAGTAAAATCTCCGACTTCTCGTGGAATCCATGTGAAGACTGGGTTGTCGCCAGTGTAGCCGAGGATAACATACTGCAAATCTGGCAGATGGCAGAAAATATCTACCATGACGAAAATGATCTGGCCAGAGACGACGCCACCCGGGGTTCCTAGTTCAGAGAGTAGCCATAGTATTACCATAAGCATTGAGCCATTGGGAGCTTTAAGCACGTAGTAGGTCACTTATTATTCTTGGTTATTGCTGTCCTCTTCTTAGATGTACGTGTATCGATTGTTAATAACTTCAACTAGCTTGCTTATCAACTGGAGTAATCTTTATTACTGACTTACTGTACACTATGATTCGGATAATAACTTGACATTAATATGTGACTTTAAAAGAACTTTCCCCAAATGAATCAAAAGAATCGTTACTGGTATTTTTTTCATGGCGATTCTTGTAAAGTATGAGAAGGATTTTCTATACCTCAGACCATTTTCACCATAAAAACTTGGAAAGCTCCAACATTCTTGAAACATCAACTTTTCACTAAGCAAAAGCCATCACTAAAACTACTGCATTGTGAAAATGAAACTACCCAAACGTAGTTTTATACAAAATCAATCATCATCAAATGCATTTCACAAACCCAATCCGGTCTGGTCGGATTCGAAGGTCGAAAAAATTGCATTTCACTTGGCCCGAAAGCTACCAAGCATATGCAAAATCTTCGTTGATGTTAGTTTTCTTATTCTGTAACTTTCACTCGCATGGCTTTTTTTTTTACTTTCACTTACACTTGAAATACATTCCGTATGTTTGGCTATCGACTCGTGTTTTAAGTTTCAATTCAAATTGAGTTTTAAGTCGATTGTTAAACACTCAGATTAAGTTGATAAAATACCCGAACATCTAAAAAAGAATTTTTTTACCAATATCAATTCGATTTTGACGCGTATATCAGTGTTGTCAATCCCGGCGAGATCCCGCTATTCCGGTGCATTTTGGCACCTGAGCGGGACTGACATGCCCATCCCGAGAAACATAGCATCCCGGACAAATCCCGGAAATCCCGGGCGGGATATTAAAGTTTGGGGTAAAATGGTCATTTACCCCAATTAAAACATAATACAACAACAAATTTACAAAGTTCAAACCCATTTTTCTTTAGTTTCTGGCTTTATGCCCGTTATTGAGTTATTTCCAAGCTTTTATGTTTTTATATTATGAGTTATTTCTAATACTATGAATATCACAATTTCATATCAAACACAAATTTCAAAACTCAAAACAAGTTTAGTTAGTATTCAACAAATTTACAACTCAATTCAAGTTGAATTTACAGTTTAATGCCAAATATACGGAGGGTGTTCAACGTTGTATGAATAAAAAATAGATAGTGTTGCTAAAATTGTAAATATGAATATATTGTGAATGCAATAGTAAAGTGGGTTGTAGAGTTTAATTGTCGAAAATGGAAAGGGGAAGTTTTGAGTGGGACGTAAAAAATGACAAAATAGTAAACTTGAGACGGGACGGAGTAAGTAGCAGTATATTTAAGTTTTGAAGATTCAGTTTTGGAGTTTGGTACTAACTCAATTCGAGTAGAGCATGATGTAGAGCAGAAAAACAAACATTAAAATTTGCCGAAACTCAATTCAAATCAATAGCAAAACACATGGTATGTTGTAAACTTATCAAGAAGCTATAGTAAACTTCCATAACATTTCAAATTCAACTTCGGTTATTGAAGAGTAAAACATGAACGGCAACTGGATTCTGTTGAATGTGATTAAAATGCAGAACTAAATATTACAGAGCCTGATTCATAAATCTTAGTAGTACTACTAATAAGCTTGATGCAATGCATTCAGACAGTCGACAAACCACAGCCTCACCCAAATCGTAGAAAATATAATAAATGTCCAAGAGAAAATCTTTTACACGGCAAACTGTAACTGTTTATATCATCACCATACAAATGGAGCAAATAAAATTTTATATAACCAGCAAGATCACGCAACCTAGTCTTCTCCTGAATCTCAAATGCCAAGCTAAAGAATATGAATATACTCTACTATAAACACAAAATAACTGAAAATATGGAGAACAAAGAACTAGGTGGTAAAAAAAGATACAGTCGGAAATTACAGCAAAACCCGATCGGCAGCTCATTTCTCTTCTCTGCCAACTGGAGGAATCAAATTGCCTCATCTACTAACCCTGTGAACTCTCCAGTATGGCAAGCTTCATGTGACACAAAATTATGAACTCGAAATAGCTCTCGTATGCAGCACTAGAAAGCCTTCCAACTATCAGAATCTCTCCTTGGAGTTTGGGTCTCATGTGATGAAGACTGGAAAGGATCACTTGAGCCGAAAGGATCCGAATCATCAAATGATGAGAACCCATGGCCATAGTCCGAATCTCTGGTGCTACGCATGGAATCGAATCTGGAGAACGCATCAGGCGGAGCGGGTTGGCCAAAATTATAGTCTGAATCAGCTGTGCTGCGGAAAGAGTCAAATCTAGCAAGGGACTGGTTAGACCCAAAGTATCCCCCATCAAAGTCCACTGAGTCTCTTGTGCTTCTCATGGAATCAAATCTTGACAAGGTGTCACGTGATCCGAAAGGTCCAGTATCTTGCATGTTGAAGGAATCAAATCTTGAGAAACTGTCAAACCCGTAGTTATCTTCTGAACCTTCACTGAACCTCCTGGGAGAGGAGTTGGAATTGTACATCGGTGTACTTGGGACAGAATCTGCAAATGCACCCTTTTCCTGGGACGTGCTAAAATTGTACATTGGTGTACTTGGGATAGAATCTGCAAATGCACCCCTTTCCTGGGACGTGCCAAAATTGTACATTGGTGTACCCGGAACAGAATCAGCAAATGCGCCTCCTCTAGGGGATGTGCTGGAATTGTACGCTGGTGTGCTTGGTACAGAATCAAAAACAAAAGGGCTATTTCTCGTGAATAAACTATCAGCATCTGGGGAGGTAGTGGAGTTGTAAAGCGGGGTGCTCGGAACTGAATCGAAAAACGGACCCTGCTTTGAAAATGAGTCTGCAGCTGAAGGCCCAGTTTTAATGGGGTTTAGATTCCAATTATCCCCACCAAATAAGGAACTTTCACTATGCCTCTCGTGCTCAGCATCCTGCATTAGAAGGGTGAATATACATCAACATGCAATTAAAGAATTTTGGTAAAAGATACTCAGAAATTACCAACATACCCATGGATACCAAATAAAAGACCAGACCAAAATACAGTGCAAGGGATGAATCTTTAACAATAGATAGAAACCTATTTGTAATGCTCACACAAGCCATTTCATTCATTCAGTTTTCATAACTCTGACACACAGAATGACAGAATTGTCTGTGTATGCATAACTTGGAGTCTAAAGTCATTAAACACCGATGTTGTAATAACTGAAGATGATAAATATGAATGAGTTGCGAGCACAACAGTTTCTGGATATAGAATTGACATTTGGGGAACTTTGTCAGAGACTTATGAGAAATTTATTCCAGGCAAGTACATATACCTCATCTAAGACGCCCGTAGGGTACCGGGAAATATTTTAACTTTAAGGAAGGAGAAAGTCTCTCATGTGCAGGGAGTGGATATGTAAACAACCAAAACATACACGTTGGAACAATAACTGAACGCTAAAGCCTTCATATATACCTTGGGAGTGGTAGAGTTGAGATCCCACGCTGCATCTGAGTCGTAATGAGTATCAAAAGAACCCCAGCTTGGTGGTTCATCAAAACCTTTTTCTCCAGAAAATATAGATTCAGTCCCACCAAATTTACTGCATTTTAGGCAAGACAAATTTGAAATTTTAGTTGAAAAGGATTTTATCTTCATTACGACATGAAAGTTACAAGTCATGTAATGAATGGGATTTACCTTTCTGTGTCAAATGCGTGAGGTGAGCCATTCAAATTGTAATCTTTCATCGTTCGAAGTTCTTGTATCTCTTTGGATGGGCTCTCGACTGCATTACTTTTTGCTGGGCTGACAGGTGGACTTGCTGTGTCACCCAAGTCCTCGGAATCCTGCAGCTCTGACTTGTCATCAGCTTTAGAGGGTGACTTTGCAGTGCCACTGACAACTGTGGGCATAACTTTCTCTCTGACTAATGGAGTCTTTGGTTTAGGAGGGGCAATGACATTTTCTACATCAAGGGTAAGCTCCTTGACAAAGGTGAATCCTGAAATTGAGAAGTATAGCAATCCATAAGCGAAGGTGACCGGGACAAGTTACAAAAAAGGGACTGCTCTGTCCAGAATCAGAAGTAACGTTCTCATTATTATATACTCCCTCTTTCCCGGACTCAACTTCCCATTGGTCCAGGTACGGGTTGTAAGACTAAATTATGTAAATAATTAGAAAAATTCATAAAAGGTAGGTAAAGTGAATAAAACTATAAAAGTATGAAAAATAGTGAATATAAGAGAGATGTTTTATATTTAAGGTATGAGAAGTTGAGATTGGGACAACCAAAAAAGGAAAGTGGGAAGTTGGGATTGGGACGGAGGGAGTATAACATTCTTGACAAATAAATACCGAACAGCACGCTAGTCCAATAAGAGTACCTTCATCTTCAAACTTATCCCAATTTTCATCCCAATCAGCTGCTGTCCCTGAAATGCCAGCTTGCCAACCTGGACAAGAATAAGATTAATGATTAACATTTCCATCATTTCCATTTACAGCTCAGGAAACAGAAAACTTGTTATTCAGTTGACTAAGCTAGTACACCACTGCCTGAAAAATCTCTGAGGAGCAAAAGGAACGTGGAACTTCCACTCTCAAGTCCTTCCTCACTCGGGATGACCCTGGAAGCTACAAGGTGTTATCTAAAATGCCGACTATTGCATTGAAATTGAATATTGATTCAAAAAGCAGGTTTGGAGGTCCTATTCATGGAGTTTAATTGGCTTCTGCAGACAGCAGAAACAGTCCAATATGACACTTGAGTCTCAGGTCTCTGTAGATAGTTAGACTGTATTGTTGAAAACTGTGATCTGGCGGCCAGAATGTACAGTAACTCCGTTTACCCACACTCTTGTGGTAACATGTTAGGAGGATTTAAAATAATTTGTTTATAATTGAACATGCATGAAGCATACCCAAGGGTAAATAAGATCAATAAAGGAATACCAGTACATAAAGGCATCACTTATCAGATTGCTAAACTAGTAGCAAAGTATAACATATAATTAGCACGATGAGATTACCAAATGGAAGTTCGACAAGTGAAGTTGGTTTTGCACGCAGTCCATAAGTTTTGCAGCGTTCATTCAAGGATTTAACAAGCTCCTCAAGTTCTGACTGAATTTGATTTGTTCGGTCCTGTAGAAACCAAAATTTGGAATTAGTGAAAATTTCCTGAACCTTTCATTCACCAGATGATGGTATTAGCATACCTGAATACCATCAGCATTTTCATGGTCCAGCTTGACAATTGCCCTATAAAGTTCCATTTTTTTCTCCTACAAACAGATTGGTCAGTCATATTGTCTTCCATCATAAAAACATGCAAGTTCTGTACTCATCTCATATGGCTAATCCCTGCAACTCATAAGAAAACTGACAAACATACCTGAATATCGCGAAATGTTGCCTCTTCAATGGATAGTTTAGATGCTACATCTCCTGCCTGCTTGTATTTCTCTTCATATTTCTTCGCTAACGATTCAGCCTATATAACAGATTAGTAAGTTTTTCAGTACGCAATTTAATCTGGAAATTATCTGCAACCCTCAACTTGAAGTACCTCTTTTTTGTCAGCTACAACTTTTTCTGTGATCTCGTTCAGCCTATTATCACATTGGCTTTTGTATAGAATCTGGCAACGATGATAACATTAGCAAGGCAAAGTGCATTCTTAATTGGAAAATTTTAATCTTTCAACACATGAAGCTTGAAAGACAGAGTGCAAAAGAACATAAAATTTATTACATAGATCATTTTGGTGTGTTTGCGTCCTCACACGAACATTTTCAAGGCAGAGTCGGAAACAAATAAAATAAACTCACAAGTTCTTGCATCTTGCCATGGTAGAACTGAATTTTCTGTTTAGCTTCAAAAATATCCTTTTCGAGATCTGCTACCTGCAAGAAAAGAAAGTTGGATCTTGAGAATTAGTGAACAAGGTAAATTGAAACCACAAGAATAAGTTCCATATCATACTTAGGTGCTAAACCAAGTCGTCGTGTCTAATTTTATTTGTTAAGAAACAGGTCTCAGAAAATATAATCCACAACAAGATCCGAGCATAACATGTCCATACAATCACAGAGTATTGTAGCAGCAGCTGCAAACATTACTACAAAATGCTCCACTATGCCTCTATATCGTGTCAATGATAACTGAAGTGACAATCACAGAGTCAATGATAAGCTCAAATGCTGGACCCTTGAGGCCTTGATCTCGACTTTTTCTATAAATGGAGGATCAATAGCACCCAGTGATTTGTGTGAAATTTCGATATGGGTGCTAGAGAAGCAACTGGGATTAGGAAGGAAAAAAAAGAACTTGCTTCGGCGATTAAATTGCTAAGCAAAAAGAATTCCCAAAGGGATCCCGCAAGCTACAGAGTGAAGGTAATATTTAGGAAAGAAGGCTGAAGAAATGATATCACGCGTATACTGTGAACATCTTGCTGTGCTAAGAATCTGGCCTAATGTTAAAGCAACACACATCGTCAACCACAATTATTATGTGCAAACAGCTTTTTGACTTCTTTTATTTTCATATATTTTCATCCGTTTCTTAGTCAGTTAGTCACAAGATCACACTATCACACATTCTCGATTCTCCATTTCATTCTTTAGTCGTATCTATGGATGTAATAGCATACCACAGCACTGGTCCTTGGCGACAGACATTATTTGAATGTACTTGGCCTAGACAAAGCAAGAAACACTCTTTTCCATAACTTGAATCCAAGACACTTGATTCGGTTACTTTCTGACAATTGATCAATGACATCAAAGGCTTGGAAAAGCGTGGAATGAAATTAGCGCCACAAACTACTTGCATCTTAAAGGGAAAGATGAAAAGCAAGATAATTATTCACTCATTAAAACAAGCACTAAATAGTTTCTATGGGTTCATCCTTTTATCTTGCACATATAATGTCGTCAGCTATCTAGAAACTCTTGCAAGCAACTAAACACAGAAGTGTTACTTTTAAGTTTCAGCAATATGAGAAACCTAGTAGAGCACAAACAATATTTAACATCTGATAATATCAGCACAGAAATCCATCACCATAATGAACTAATATAGCCATGTGGATGAAACAACGGTTACAATTTTTGTAAAGGAAAAAAAAGAAACTGATGAGCATAAAATAATAACCTTTTTCTCTGCATCCTTTGCCTCCTGGAACTTTTTATTCAGAGATTCCTGCTCCTCTGTGCTAAGCTGATCTACGAGATTCTTCTCCAGAACCGGAACTCTGGCTTTCTGTTGGATGGGTTCCTCGGGTTGAAGAATAGGCACTGGGCGAGGTGGCCTTCCAGGACCAGAAGGGGGTTTAGTCATTTGGGATTGTTGCACACCTAAACGATTTAATAATAAGATCAGGTCTACATGAATTTTATAATAAATTATATATGCCCAGAGAATTAAAACCTATACCAGGAGCAGGTCTCCATGATGCATTGCTGACTGAACTGGCAGTTTGACCAGGAGCAGGAAACTGCACCCCTTCAAATATAATCGAGGTAGGAAGCACTGCAGGTAGAGGACGCCCTTCTCTACACCGCTCTATCAGATAAAGAGCTATACAAAATTCCCTCAGAGAAAGCATACTGTCATTGTCTTGGTCGGATAAGTCCCAGACCTGCTTTAGGACCTCTAATGAAGCATACAACAACAAATAAGATGAGGAACAGAGGCACAGCGTAACAGGAGCAGTAAGGATCTTATTAGGTACATGCCAATCAACATTTACCATTCAACTTCTGGTTTTAGAAAAATGATTCTCAATACAATCCAAGACAACAATCAACAAACGAAACAAGGTTCATGACTAGAAAGTAATAATGACATCCACAGTCCCTGAAGTTACCACTTACAGCACAATAGAAACCTCCATGCAAATTCAATTTGATTGTTTGACTATATATGTAATTGACTAATTGTTAATCTGCATAAATGTTAACATGTGGTGGTTTCAGTGCTGCTGAAACATTAAATATATAAGTAGGCAAATCAACACCAGAACATGGTTATGACAAAATAGTAGTGATTTAGGTGTTACGGGGAAACCTTTGGCAAAAAGAAACTGGTGGTTTAGTTCAGTACAAGACATATGTAGAAGAAAATCTGCATGGGCAGATAGTATCTGCATTTGATAGAAGAAGTATTTATTCATTTACAAAATAGAAACTAGAAGTAGCAAAGAATCATGTAAATACAAGAAGCTAAATAATTAAAACATAATCCATATCCGAGATATAGTATATCTTACCTCGTGGGAGCTTCCAACTAAAAAACAAGTTGCGTGCCTCTAGACCTGTGATTTTCCCATCTCTGTCTTTGTCGACTTGCAGAAATATCTTACTGTACTTCTGAATATCAGACTGGGTCATTCTAGGCCATGGGGACTGTAATGGAGCAGAAGCAGAATTTCCAGCGGCAACCGAGACTCCCAGGCCATTTTGAGCCGGAACGTGTCGATTAGCTTTTCCCATGGAATGAAACTGCTGACTTGGAGCAGTTGGAGGTCGAACAGAATTTGATCCAGCTGTAGGCTGTTCCTTTGATGGAGTCGGAGTCATGGTTGATGAGGAAGGTATACCGGCAGAATATTTAGGTGCTGCGGAATTTTCTTTTGGCTGTAAAGGTGTTGCTGTGAACATATCCCCAAAACCCGAGACTGAAGCAAAACCATTTGCACCAGCTACATGCGCTCTTGGTTGTTCCTTCCCAACATGTGAGACTACAGGGCCAGGCCCACCCTGAGCTGTAGAAGGACTTAAGCTTCTATTGGGAACTTGAGAAGGCATTCCAGGGTTTAAGGCATCAGTGTTTCTAACAAGTAAATCGGGGGAAGGAGGGCGATGAGCAACAGGCATTGAACCTGAGCTAGGCATTCCTTGGGTCGGAATACCGTGAGGCGGGAATACAGAAGGAGGAGATGGACGAGGAGGTCTAGCAAACTGATTTTGCTGAGATGGACCAAGACCTGTAGTGGAGGGTATCGAGCCACTTGGTTGCAGAGGAGACGCACTTGGTCTCACATTTGGCTGAGGCCCTGGTATGGCTGCAATATTTATCTTGGGAGCAGGGATTTGGGCTGAAGCTGGACCATATAAAGCAGCCTTCACAAGATCTGGAGTCAAGTCTCGTTTACGTTGAGCCACTGTAACAAGTTTAAGGGCATTATAAAATTCTTGGCGGCCAAGGGAAGTAGCTTGATTTTGATTAGCATATGTCCATATCTGCACAACATGAAAAGGAAGAAATTTCAGTCTTCACAGTTAGCGCATATCCAGATCATAGGTCTCCCAGGAGTTTAGGTGCAGCCTTGTGCATCTATGCAACAACTTTAGACAATGTTTCTGCCACCCCCCCCCCCCCCAAACACAGACACAGAGATTAATTAAAAATGCACAACTCCTCGTCAGCCAATTGAGGAAGTAGTGGTTTACTCAGAAATGATTTCAGTAATACTATGCACATTCCAGTACAAGTAAATTGTAGGCTACAATAATCTCATATCAGTCCAATTCTGTGTGAAATGAGGGTGGCCGGATATGGACGCCGTCCTAAAAACTACCATGATTTCAGAAGATTTGCCTAATTGGTCTCACTAGTGGAATAGTATATCATCGTACAGTCCAATCATCTTTATTAACATATACATTTATCAATAAGCCTCACAGTTTCCTTACACCCCCTTTGTGTTGGAATCTTCAACCCCTTTGCTCAAAAGTAAAAATGGAATGCTAAAAATTGTAAATAAATCATCAATACATCTCTTCTTGGCTGATGAATGTTATGTAAAATACAGTGTCGGTTGCTAATATTTAATTGCATGAGCACATGTATAAAGTCCTTATGTTAGAGTTATCTATGCGATTCCACTTAGGCCTGGAATGGACATCCATTATTAACAGAGGAAACACTATATGAATATTGCTGGCGTGCAGTTTTGATACAAGCACAAAAGCAAGCTCACTCACAACCTGCTAAAGCCTACACTATTTCAACGAAGTTGAAAAACTGACAAAGGCAGTGTGTCAACAAGGTCATCAGACTAGGATAATCAGATCTCAAGGATGCAACATTCAGCAGAACTAGATGGGCAATTCCAGGATGGATACACGAATCCCTGAACAATAATGACTAATCTAACACATAGTACATGATCAAATTTCTCTAGCATTATCTTATTCAATTAAGTGCAGCAAGTGTAGTTAGATCGCATAATTATTCATTTGTTACAGGAAAACAAAATTGCTTGCTCACAGTTAAAATATACAAACCAGATGTCAAATAACTCCTAAACTCTAAAACTCCCTCCTGATTTATCCAACTGATCCAATACTACTTAACAGTCCTGAGAAGTCACGAATCATGTAAATGAGCAATCACTTCCTTACATGGAAATATATGTGCTCACAGCAAGAGAAACAGATATAACAGTATTAAAAATCGCGTCGAGTGCAACTTCTCAGCTGAATGATGAAACCATCTAACCCCTGGCTAACTTTAGCATAACTACATCTACTTCAACTACACAATTTTGCTCAAAATTGAGCAAACACACATTCAACTACACTGTTCATCAACGTAAAAACTTCAATTGACCCGATCTTATCCAACAAATCTCAAGTCTAATCAGCTCAACATAGAGTTGCAACATCTACTCCCACTTCGTAACACACGAAAAACAATTCCAAATCTCGACAACTGATCTCAGTACTAATAGTAGAAAACAGTGAAAAGCACCTGAGCAAGGACTTGTTTGGGCAAATTGGCCCCTTGGAAGAAAGCCAGTGCCTCGTTTCCACTAATCCGACCATCTCGATCTGTATCAGCTCTGACAAAATAGGCGTCGAACTGGTCCATATCGGCAGTAGCACAATCGATTAGCAGAGAAATGAAATCTCAATCGACGAATCGAGTGGACGATTATTGGCGATCGAGATGCATTCCAGAAGAATCCCGCGGGATCTAGGGATAGGAGGAGGTGGTGATTGGGTATAGGTGAGGGTTAAGGATGGAACTGCGACGAGTTTTCCGGTGGTGGAACCGCCGGGAGTGGCGGTGGACGGTGGTGGATCGATCGAGCAACAGGGTGAGGACAGAAATGTTTGAGACTTCGTAAAAAATGCTCTCTCTCTCGGGAGGGTAGTTAAATTCTGTCTTTCTGGTTTTAAATTAATAATCAACATCCCAAATTATATTCAATATAACCCGAAAAACGAATATTATAAACTTTTTTCGGTATACCGTGTCCAGAAAAATACCAAATCAACGTCAGATATTGAACGATAAATATCATAGTATATTTTACATCAAACATCATTAGGTTGTTTGGCAAAGGACTTTAACATAGTCTTTTTTTAACAAACCATTTTTCTTTTTAAAGAAACCTTTAACAAATTAGTAGTAATTCGATTTCATGTGATTGGAATAATTAATTGGTTTAGTTTTAAATTGTTAGTTGTTTGTCAAATATTCCACATATGTTCAATAAACGTGCATTTCTTGTAATATTTATAAACATGTGATGTTTGTAACTAAATATACGATGTTTGTAACTAAATATTTTATGTTTATCTAGTCTCTTGTCGGAGTTGTTCATGAATAATAAGATGAAAATTGTTTTCCAATATGTTACGTCCTTTTAGATATATCCGCAAATTGCCACCTTTAGCATTTTTTGTTTGGCTATGATTTTTTATGTTATTTTCAAAGACAAAAGGTTTTTCATAGTATCCAATATCCATGATGTTAAGTCGGTTATACTGCCAACCTTGGGGCGACGCAGCATGCTTGCCTCATGCACAATAGGTGCACGGGTTGTTTTGATTGCAATGCATTTTTTGCACATTGTGATGCCAAAGTGTTTGAGTCGATTGCCTTGTTCATCTATGTTAGTGTTGCAGTAGAGAGGCAAGTAGTTGCAACGAGGAGCACTCACAAGGCAGGAGAGGCCTGGCAAAGAGACCGATGCCGCAACGCTAGTGCCATCATCCCGGTAGGATTGCGTCTTATGTGTGGAATTTAGTCCTCATGAGACTTGATCTTCTTTCCGCTTGTACAGATATATCATTTTACGTTTTTCCTAGGCAGATCTTGCACACTGGTCCAGTAAATTAATTCATAAAATACACTATAGTAGTCGCGATAAAGTGTTTTGTGGAGGGAGGGAGGGAGGGAGTTTATGGTTTTGCATCGTGCGTTATTGCGAGACAATCACAGCATGCAAGGCCTTTATTATTAGACAACCCAATGAGTTAAGTTTGATCATATTGACCCTAGTCTACTCCGTTGTTGATGTAATTCTTAAATTTTACAACAATAATACATAGTTTTAGTTATATATGATTCATGATTTTACTATTTCATTGATTATGTATGCTAGCTATGTTATCATTAATTCGAGTAACTAAAGTCATTATGAAAATGGTGGGACTGTGAGCTATATCATGTATATGACTGTCTATGATGTTGTATTGTCGTATACGTTAGTTGTTTTATCAACTGCATGTTTCACATACATGTTAATTAATTTATTACCTGTGTCCAATTATATAATGATGGATTTACCATAAGTTCTTATCGCCCATCAATCACAGTTATCCTTGGCATGTTAAGAGGCATTTTTTTTTAACTATTAGTTTAAACCGAAGTAATCTCCTATGGATTCGAAAATTTATAGATTATGCACGATCATATGTTGTATGATTGAGAATGATTGGAGAATTGCTCGAAGCTGGGCTTAGTTTGATTTCGTAGAAAACTTAATGGAGTGCTATTTGTTTAACTGCACAGCGGTGGCGCCTTACGTGGGAATTTTTCACATACAATAATCCGTTATTATGATGTGCCAAAGTTGCATAAAGGACCCATAGAATATTTGTTGACACATTAAAGAATCATATATGACAAACTGACATATTGAAGAAATATGTACTTGTACCACCATCCCTAGAGTATATCATGGTTTACTAAGATATCCATGAACACGCGCGTGAATGCGCCACCAAAAAAAGGTTTACGAGATACACTTAATTTCGATTGTAGGAGGAACCTCACAACAATCTTACAAAATTTATGATTTTTGGTGCCCCTTGCAACTCTGCAATGTCCAAACTACCACTAAACCAATTGTTCAAGTCTCATGCAATTGTTATTTCGGTATACGCAATGATTAGTTATTCAACACCCTATTGTTTACATATGATTATTCAAGACACAATCGGAATACGGATTTGAGATTTTTATAGCTTGATTGATATGCGTGAAACTCTTTGGTATCATGCCTACGCATACGAATGCAATTTGAAATTATGACGGTAACATATCCAATTATAGCATGTCCAAATGGTCTAGTACAACCAACCTTTCTCTAGTCATCATCATCCATCCTTTGCAAAGACCAAATTCCAAACCCTGAAGAGGAGAGAAAAATGGTTGAGTGCTTGTAAGGTAAGCAAGAGCGATGAAGTAGGAGAGGCTTGTGCTGGATGCCACGTCACCGAAATTAGGAATCCCTAATTTAAAAATAGTAAAGTAACCACTAATGCTAATGCTTTCCTCTATATAATAATAGCAAAAATAACAAATAATCACCACTATGAGATTAAATAAATTAAAATATCAAATCATACCTCAACACTAATCTTCCTTCTTCTTCGTCTTCTCTACCTTTCCACCCAATCTCAACAACTCCATTATCACAATCCACAATCCAAAGATCTGATTCTACCTGGTTCTCCTTCATTCTGCTCGTGGCAAAATCAGAGAGGTATAAACTGACAAGCAACAATCTGTGTTTGCAGAAGCACCGATCATGTCGTCTTCTTCAGGATCAGAGGAGGAGGATGAAGGATTCGATTCGTACAGGAAAGGAGGTTACCATGCCGTCAGGATCGGAGATTCGTTCTCCGGTGGAAGGTATATTGCTCAGAAGAAGCTCGGCTGGGGCCAGTTTTCCACCGTTTGGCTTGCGTACGATACTCAGGCATCTGTATGAATCGAAACTCTCCTCTCTGTTGTCGTTTGATGTTTTGTGGTTTGTGTATTTTGCTTTGATCGTGTGATCGGTGATTGAGTGTTTGTGTTTTGTTGCTTGAATGTGGAAGTTGTGAATTGTGATGCTGCCTGAATGTGCATATCTCTGCTCTGGTTGTTTGATTTGGTATTAAATCGTGGATTCGTACTGCAACTAGCTGTTTTGATTTGGAGATCGTTATCTGTCAGTAATATAATTTCACCTTTTCGTTGGTAGATTTAATTGCGTTATCTATTGTTGCATTTGCAAGTTAAGTACAGACTGTAGATTGTGGAAAGTTTGATTTCAGCTGGTGCTAGATGCGAAATTGTGAATGTTGCTATATATGATGCTCCTAAATAGAGAGGAGGTTTGCTCAATGGCAACCGCCATTTAGGTTGTTAATTCTGGATGAGATAGTGTCATTGTTGTTATCATGCACTTAGTTTCGAATGGTTATGTAAATGTTGTAGTTGAGTTAAACATTAATTAATTTGTTTATTAGCTGTGAAAATTTGACTTGTATCTGGAAGAATAGTTGGAGTAAAGTATATCACTATAGTAATTCAGGTCCTTTTTACAGTGGTATTGAACATTAGCGTAAAGCTAAGATTATGACGTGTGTTAGATGAACCACATTTTGACATGGAGAGAATCCACTGTGGTAGTATACTTGGATCCTATAAATAGTATTCCTATAAAGAGCATTTTATGGTTTACCTCTTGATCCGGAGGGCTATATATGGTTGAAATCTGCCAATTGTTTTTTCACAACCACTCTCTTGATAATGTGTACTATTGTCTCCCTCTCATCCTCAACTATGTTAATTTTTTTGTGGTTTGCTCTTCCTCAAGAAATATGTGGCCTTGAAGATCCAAAAAAGTTCACCGCAATTTGCTCAGGCTGCAGCTCATGAAATCGAGGTCTTGTCTGCTATTGCTACTGGTGATCCATCAAACGTGAAATATGTTGTACGCTTAGTGGATCACTTTAAACATGCAGGCCCAAATGGGCAACATTTGTGCATGGTGCTGGAGTTTCTTGGGGATAGTTTACTCCATTTGATTAAGTTTAATCGGTATAAAGGTCTTGAAATGAGCAAAGTCAGGGAGATTTGCAGATGCATCTTGACCGCTTTGAATTACCTGCACACTGAACTGGGGATCATACACACTGATTTAAAACCTGAAAACATTCTTCTACTTACCACCATTAATCCTTCAAAAGATCCAATCAGGTCAGGAGTGACTCCAATAACTGAGAGGCCTGAAGGAATACCCAATGGGGGCGGCTTAATTGTAAATAGTATTGAGAAAAGATTGAAACAAAGAGCAAGAAGAGCAGTTGCAAGGATATCAGAAAGGCGAGCTTCAATGGGGGGAGTAGGAGCAGGTCCAAAGCCTGCCAGATGCTTGGACGGGATTGACATGAGATGCAAAGTTGTTGATTTTGGAAATGCATGTTGGGCCGACAAGCTGATTGCTGAAGAAATTCAGACAAGACAATACAGAGCCCCAGAGGTTGTAATTGGATCTGGCTATTCTTTTCCTGCTGATATGTGGTCATTTGCTTGCACTGCATTTGAACTTGCAACTGGTGAGATGATGTTTACTCCTAAAACTGGACAAGGATTCAGTGAGGATGAGGTAATGGTTGGTACCATTTTGTTTCCAATTATTGCATGTATGAAATCTAAGCTTTAGATTCACGTTTTTATCATAAATTTTCAAGTTGATGGAGTTAACACTTGTGTGTCAACTGTCAATTATAGATTATTAATATAAAGCCCTCTAGAGTCTAGATCAACTGTGCAATAATTTATTTATGCACCTTGTTATGTTCTCTTGGTTTTGATGTCACAGTTTAACATTATGGTAAGTTTATTTGTATCCGGATAGGTACTATGTGATTCACTTGAGAAGGAAAACTGATAGGCTGAGACACTGAGTTAGCTAATGTTCCTTCAAATGCTGGAAATCGTCAATAAAATGTGTTATGCCATCAGCCCCCAATGTAATCTGAAAGTTAACATAACGGAAACAATTAATTATTACTAAATTAGTAATTACTATTTACTTTTAATCGAATACAATTTAAATGGATGAATCGAAGAGAAGTAATAGTTATTTTTTCAAGGATTATGCTAAGAAATCTCATTAATGTTTTGTATCTGTAGAGATAATGTTATTGAGTCGATCATGTATGAATTAATATGATGTGTATTATATTTTGAAAAAATTAAATCAACTGGAGACAAAATTAGATTAGTAATGTTATGCTTTTACATGTCATATATGATTTTTTGCCTAGTCAACACTTTTTTGGTTTGCTAAGTAATTAACGAATGTAAAAAAAGAAAAGAAAATCAAATACAAAATTAAAGGAGCAGAGGTTGAATGGGTCGGCCCCTTATATAGGGGCCCGACAGTCAAGCTGGCTGTTTAGTCATTCAGCTGGTAGCTTCAAATGCTTCATCTTATGTAAAAGGTAGCTGGAGGCTTTGAGACCACCTACATTTTCAGTCTTTGTGAATGTTGTTCAGGCAAGGGGAGGGTTAATATTACATGATTACCTCAGTGACGTTTATGTTTTCTGTCACAGGATCATCTTGCACTTATGATGGAGCTCCTTGGAAAGATGCCGCGTAAGGTAAAGAAGCATCCTCGTTTTTCTATAAATGTGAGCTGTATGCAACTTCCTTCATTAATAATCAATCCTCCATGCTTGATTCTAGATTGCCACGAGCGGGTCTCGATCGAAGGATTACTTCGATAGATATGGTGATTTGAAGAGGATTAGAAGGTTGAAATACTGGTCCTTGGATAAACTTCTTGTGGACAAGTATAAACTATCTGAGACAGATGCTCGTGAACTTGCTGAATTTCTATGTCCCTTACTTAGTTTCGAGCCTGATAAGCGGCCAACTGCTCAACAATGTCTGCAGCATCCATGGCTCAACATGGACAATCAACCACAGGATAAAGTAAGCAATGAATCTAATGTTGAAAAGGTTAATGCTGGAATGTCAAACCTGCAAATTAAACTACGGAGATGATACTTTTGAGTTGTGCCCGTGTTTTGATTTTGGACTTGCTCGGAAGTATTCATCGAATTTATTCATTGATTAGCTAAGATGTGAAATAGTATAGGACTAGCACGACTACATGATGCTTTGCTGGTACATTGACCGAGATATTGGTTATGAAGTGCCAAACCGTAGAGTAGTGAGATACCCTTTTCCATTGGACAAAGTTAAGGAAGCGGAAGCTCCCTACCTGGACTCTTATATCCTGTCTTACGAGCCATTTGGGATGGATAATACTGCTGTGCAGCCTCACTTTTGTACTTTTGAGTGTTACATTGGGATTTTGAGTAGGTGCCTCTTAAGAAAATCATGCAGCTGTGGCAGACCTTGAGAAGACGCGTTTGACATGCTATTTTGTGATCCGAAGATACAAGCTGCAACCGGAAGAGCAATAGCAGCTGTCCGTTTAAATGAGAATTTGACAGTTGATTCTCTTGGTTAGCTGGTAAATTTTGCAGAAGTTTGGTGCTTTCATAAACTGTAGTACTAGGAATCATGTGAAGCTAATATTATATAAGGACCTATTGAACTGTATACTTATGTGTGGATTTGTAACTCTTTTCCCCTGGATAAATGATACTACTACTAAATGGTTTTGTTTCACATCACTAGCCTCTTTAAATGACTTCTTTCCTGCCTTTTGGTTTACTAGATTAACTTTAACATCTACTGCAACAATCCAACCACTAATTGATCGTAATCCGACCATTAGACCCATTGTGTCAACACATGCGTGCACCGATACTTTTTATTTGGTCACCCGTAACTAAAATTGAGCAAGCAATTCTTATAACTAGGAGCACAATGATAATTCGATTTCATGTCCGTGTCCCTTTTTAAAAGTCAATAACGGAATTATACACCATCCATTTTGGTACGTAAGCCCTGCGGGATATTTTGCTGGCCATCTACTAGCCATAATGAAGTGGTCCAGCCATGTGATTGTTTTAAAGACAGTTATCCGCCATCTGTTTGCTAGAAACAGAACTGGACGAACAGGATCGCCTCAAGATTGTTGCGTACAAATAACATTACAAAGATATCGTCGGAGAATCTTCTATTTTAAAAGTGAGTCTGCAAACAAAAATAATGCAAGTCAAATTGACGCTTAGTATTGATGGCAACATGCTTGTATTCTAGTAATATCTGTAGCAATTACGTATCGCCTTGTCATCGTCAATTGATTATAACAAAGACAATTGCAATTTCCAGCCACTGCTTGGCGCTTGCCATACACTAAGTGCTCACTACTTACTCCTCCTTCACAACAACGATCGTTGATTTTTACGATCAATATTTTTCTTAGCTCGATTTATCTTGTAAAATGTTGATTCAATTATATAATGAAACTTTATTTCAAAGTTTCATTATATAATCGAATCAACATTTTACATTAATCTAAGATTAAATCGAGCTAAAGTTAAAATTGTGACTAAAAGTCAAAATACGACATTGTGGATTTTGAGTACAATTTTTCGTTCCAAACGTTTCAATAAAATTGTTACAATGAGATCTATTTTCATAATAAAATTTACTACAATTCACACATAACCACAACATTGCCACTCAATTAATATCTTCTACACATTGTTATCCACACAATTCGGGGTCATAAGTACTTATCCACTTGAATACTTGATTAATATCCTATACTCTTTTTTTTTTAGTAACACTCTTAGGCCGGATTAGAGTTTCGTCACTTGGAATAGTCCGTGCAATCTTCAAACACGAAAGCGACATTCGGATTTTTGTTGAAAATACGAAAACTAAACAACAGAATCATCATTTTCTTATATCATCATCAGCATAAAAAAGTTCGAAATACTACAAGTCTACAACAGAAATGATAGGATCATAGCCTCATAGACCCGACTATATAACAACAGTTACCAACCAGAAAATCAACAAGCCAAAAAAAAAAAAAAAAATGCAGAATCACATAGCATGGATAGCAGCAGTTCTCCTCCTCCCAATCCTCTCCGCCATATACCTCTACCAGGTCGACACGTTCGAACCGGCCCCAATCCCCGACCACGAGCTCCTCAAACTCCGTGAACCGGTCACCGTTTTTCCCAACGTCAACAGTCACATGCTAAATGGTTCTCAGCGAATCGGCGAAGGCCAGCTGGATGCACCGGAAGACGTGGCGTATGACCCGAAAACGGGACTTATTTACACCGGTTGCGCCGATGGGTGGGTCAGCCGGGTGAAGGTGAGTGATGATGATTCGGATGGTGTGGTGGAGAAATGGGTCTTTACAGGTGGAAGACCTTTGGGTCTTGCTCATGGATTCAATGGTGAAGTCATTGTTGCTGATACTGTCAAGGTTTGGTGAAATCTCATTTTTGTGAGCCTTTTCTTTTTGTTTGGTTTTGAATTTTTTATGCTTGCTTATGTCGTTGACTTTTTCATGGTGGTCCCATCCCATGCAACTGTTTGTCATAAAACCTTAACATGTCCGATTCTAACATGATTTTAACAAATGAATGGTAGCTCGGTTTTATCTGAGTTAAATAGTGAATCAACCAAGTTTTTTTTTGGTATGATAAATCAAAAAATTCGTGAATAGTGATTTAATAGAGTTAGGTTATTTTCTCTTTTATCTGAAAATCATTAATTTTAGTTCAGATCTGTTTAATTGTTTTTTATTTTATAAATAAATTCAGTTCAATTCTGCTTAATTGTTTTTTATACTACAAATAAGTTAAGTTTAGTTTAGATGAAGAGAACAGAGCCTTACTAATCTCATGCCAAACACTGCAACAAATTTGGATCAACTTTTTTGAAGGTTTGTAGTATGATGTGTTTTAATAGGTTTATACCACGTCGTTCTCCGATGCACCTCACAAACTATAGGGGATCCACATGTAATTTGATACGGGTCCCACATAAGTTTGTTAGGGCCTGAGTGGTAGGTGTATTGAAGTCGAGACCGACATATAAAAAATTGTATACTATGTGTGTTGTTAATTGGTTTTGGTGTACCCATTGGAGTAAATCATGAGATATAAAGTATGTGGAAAGAATGAAATTACACAATTCGTTATGAGGTACTAGCATGGATGAAATATATATGCAATTCGATGGAACAGTGGATTTTTAACTGAATGTTTTGCCAAAATTAGTTCAGGTGTAAGTTTGTCTTCATATGCTTGTCATGGAACAGTGGACAACTCTGTTCAGGAGTTCAGGGCATTGTAATGTAACTATTTCTAGATATTGAGAAATAGTAGTACTAGTGAAGTTGTTGTAAGAAGTAACTGGATTACTGTGATCTGCTTCTGTTTGACCATTCTACATTGTGATGTGGTATGGAGCAATTAAGAGCAGCTAACAGCTTTATGCTTCTCTTCCCAGTCAAATACATTCAGACCCGTTCTTGTTCGAATAACTTGTGTTAGGCGGTATAACAGTTAGACGGGTACAAAGTTGTCAATTCGTGAATTGAAACCAACACTTGGATATGGATATTTAAGGTGCGTATAAGTAACTATAACCTTAGACCGCGTAACAAGTTCTTGTCTTGAGCAAAACCATCTTTGTTGAGAGAGTTTATGACAGAATCTAAGTTTTAGTGAGAGGCATGGATCCAAGTCAAGTCCTGTTGTTATGTTTAGAACCGAGGCAAATAGGCCATGTGTACATTTTGTGAATAGAGTTCACAATTTCAAGCAAGTGCATAATCAAGAAATTTTCGTTTATAGGGGCTACTGAACATTAGCAAGGATGGTATCGTAGAATTACTGACGGATGAGGCTGATGGTACGAAATTCAAGCTGACAGATGCTGTTGATATTGGTCCGGATGGAACGCTCTACTTCACCGATGCTTCTTCCAAGTATGGCATCCACGAGCATTACCCAGACGTTCTTGAGGGTAAGCCTAACGGGAGATTTCTTAGTTACAACCCGTCCACCAAAGAAACCAAAGTCCTGGTTCCAGATTTATACTTTGCAAATGGTGTTGCCGTTTCTGAAGATCAGACTTTCGTCATTTTCTGTGAAACTCCCATGTAAGTTTATTCATCTTATCATGGACTTAAAAAGTTCAATTTTATTGCATATTAGCTGTCTTGATTCAGATCAGATCACTTATGATGTCTGAAATTGCAGGCGAAGGTGCAAGAAGTTCTACATCGAAGGGCCAAGAAAAGGATCCGTTGACATATTTGTCGAAAACTTGCCTGGGTTTCCTGACAATGTAAGATATGATGGAGAAGGAAGATACTGGATTGCATTATCCATGGTAATCATACTTACTGCTATCTAACAGCATTCGCTTGATACTCAACAACTGACCTGCATAAACAAAAACTGTAGACCTTGTGGGGCTAAAAATCATCGATATCTACTAGCTGATATCCGTACTTATGGAAATATGGCAGGGAACATCGTATCTTTGGGATCTCGGACACAGACACCCGTTTCTCAGGAAGGTGACGTCGATCATGAACAGGTATATGAACACACTAACACTACTACTGAAAAATGGAGGAGCTGTTGCTGTTGATTTGGATGGGAAACCGATCGCACACTATTATGATCACGGTGCATCATTGGTGTCGAGCGGGATCAAAATTGGGGAGCATTTGTATTGTGGTTCTGTGGCAGCTCCTTATATTCTTCGCCTCAATCTGCAAGAGTATCCTGCTACTCCAGCTACATAAACAACAAGGCAGATTTAGCCAGTAATGCAATGATCTTATGCCACTTCCAATGCACCAACCTTCATGTCTGTGCGCTCTAGTTCTCTTTCTGGGACTCGATTCCTACACCTCCTGCTTCCTTATACTACTCGATCACCTTATGTATATCGTTATTTTTCCCACACTTTCTTATTCAGGAGTTCAATTTGGAAGATAATAACTTGTACATTAGCTACATCTAATTTGAGTCATTTTTTTTTCTTGTTATAAGTTGTGCTAGCTGTAATACCAGCTTTTCCATTAGAAATGGAAAGGCCGGTTTTTTTTAAAAAAAAAAGGACGCGGGCAGCTGGGCTTCTGCCCGTAATTATTCGGGCACTATATAAGCCACGAAACAGAATCGAAAAATGCAAAAACCGAAAAAAATCAAAAACCTTGCTTCGTTCTGGCGATTTTGATAAAAAACATCCATTCCGGTGACTCCAGTGAAGAAAAACAAAACATTATCGTGTAGATATGTCGTCAAATCGATCGATCGAGGTATTTGAATTAATTTTTTTTGTTTTCGAACGATTTTCAAACGAAATTCGATTTGAAACTGTTCGTTTTTTTATCGATTCAATTTATTACGCATAATTACAGTTTGGAACATTTGAACAATCCATTGGAACAACTGATCGAGCTACTTGATGCTATGATATACATTGGACCCCTTTTGTTGAATTTTGAGTAATCAATGACCTTTGATTTGTATCTGGGATATTTATTTTATATCTGTAATATATATCGGTTGTATGTGATATTTTAAAACAGGTGGATTTATCTTTTGTCTGTTAGTTTTTGCATCTGTAAGATTTAACCTATTTATGTGGGTTTTTACATCCTGTCTGTGGGTTTTTGCATCTGTGAAATTTATCTTATGTAAGATTTAACATATTTCTGTGGGTTTTTGCATATGTGAGAATTATCTTATGTCTGTGAATTTTTGCATCTGTGAGTTTTTATAATTGGGGGATTTAATGTTGTGTCTGTGAGTTTTTATAACTGGGGGATTTAATGTTGTGTATGTGGGTTTTTACATCCTGTATGTGGGTTTTTGCATCTGTGAGATTTATCTTATGTCTGTGAATTTTTGCAGTTGTGAGATTTATCAGGTAGCTGTAAGTTTTTATAACTAGGGATTTAATGTTGTGTCTGTGAGTTTTTATAACTGGGGGAATTAATGTTGTGTATGTGAGTTTTTATAACTGGGGGATTTAATGTTGTGTTTGTGAGTTTTTATAACTTGGGGAATTAATGTTGTGTCTGTGAGTTTTTATAACCTGACGGATTAATGTTGCATTTTGAGTTTTTTGCGTGGGGAAAAGTTCGATCATTGATCATTGACCATAGTCATTGAGTGAAAAACTTAAAAAATAGAACTTTTCTATTCCTAATGGAAAAGCAGGTATTTTTCTAGACTTTGTAGTTGTGCTATTTCATAGAGATAAGTCTTGAATAAAAACCAAATGCATCTAACATATCCCTTATGATTATCATGCTTAACATAACAACCAGACATGTCCTCATAATTCATACAATCCCAAAACCCGACAAAATATGAAGGGAAAAAAAGGAAAAAAAAACCAAAACTACACCTAACATTCTCTATGTAATGATGTAGGTGGTCCATAATCAGTCGTGTCCAAACACCCACCAAGGTAAACTTACCATCAAATTATTTGTTCTAAAAAATCAACTAAACTCCATCCTGCAATCATACAAAAATGTTGTTTACCCTCAAAAGGCATACATTGGTCGTCATCCAATCATGCTAAACCAAAGTCAATTACCATAGACTCATTGTCGGGTAAAGTATTACTCCGAATGTACTCCCCACACTTTATTTTCACTCACTGTGAAAATATTTAGTGCGTAATCATTCTAAAAGTTTTCAAAATAAAAACTATTAAATTTGTAGTTCGGTGGATCCATGGCATCACCCATCTTCTAAGCTTCAGGGGATTTATAAGTTTTCCGTACACAAAATCCCCAATTCAATCAACAATGTCAACGATTAACAAGAACAATAAACAATAAGAAAAATCAATACTCAAAATACACAACACAACAATTTACATAGTTCAGATTCGTAAATCCTACATCCACAGAAGCACCAAAGGATCTTCAATGTTCAATCCACTATGAACTATATGAAATTACAGACTACACGCTTCTTCTCCAAAATCGAATCCTACAAACCCTAGGAATTCACTGTGTGCAAGCTACAATAACCGTAGACCTGCTCACATTTACAATTCTCTCAATTTCACTAGTAACAAGCTAGATTTGAATCATTTATACATTATAGAAACATAAATCGTATTTGTACTTCGAGGAAGATTATTAGAGCCAATAGTAACCGCCATATAAGAATAAGTCAAATTTCTATTAAAGTAATGATTTTTCTAACTCATAGAAGAATCATATCTCTCCCACTCTAAATACGTATAACACGTTCACCTTATCAGGCTAATGTGATTTGATTTTACTATTATTTAGAAACATAAAGTATTCTATAACACTTGCTCTCCGAATAAACCGTTATCATCTAACATACACAAACTCGTACTCTCTCTTCAGGATAAATAGAATGTGTTTTTGTTAATTAATGAAAACAAGTAGTACTAAAAAAGAGATAAGAAAGGGTTAAAATAGAAGTCCATAACCAATGCATGTTTAGCCTTCACCACTAGGAGACTGCATATATAGATTGACTTGACGAAGTCTTTGTTTGATCTCAACTCAATCATGTTCATTTTACACATAAAAAAATGCATGCTGCTTTATGCGTAATGATAAGTCGTTGTCTAACCATTGACCGTAAAACTGAACGTATTCATTGATCCCACTCTTCTTTTTCCCCTTATGAGACAAATGAATTATCCGAAGTACTATTTCGGAGGCTTCCTTAGCCGACTCCGCTAGATCTGGATTTACGCAAGTAGTAGTCACTCCTTCCCTAGTTAATGTACCACTTAGGACGATGACTCGAATTTGTGATATAACACATTTTTAGATTGAATTTTGAAAGTAGTTTACATCATGAAATAGAACTCGATATGAATTGTGAAATTGTGCACCACCCGGATTACAACTTAAACTTATATTAAATAATGTCGCGCAGAATGCAAAAGATATTGATTCTTTCTTGCTGCCTTTTTTTTTTAAATTTTATTTTGATATTGGTCGATTATTATGTGGAACATGGGATTTTTTAGAAGAATTGTTTGTCACTGAATTAGAAATTAGAACTGGCTGGCTGCAGGCAAACGAGAATAGACCTAGCTAACAGTTCAATAAAATAGTACTATTGTCTTATTTTGAGTTTAATGATGTGAACCTAATTCTCATGTTCAAATTCTATAAAAATGAGGTTTAATTACTATTCTTCTAACAATATACAGTATGTTCTATATATGGAGTTGTCCATATAAGCACAAAGTGACGGATCACGTGAGACCTATTTTACTACAACTTCTTATAAGTGTAACAATATCTTTTCTTCTATACTTCGAATACGTTTCTATTGTACTAAACTTTTTTCGCAACTACAATACTAAAAAAATATATAGTACTCACCATTAATAGGCATGCAGGGCAAACACCGTTCTTGAACTTTTATAATTTTTTCAACACTCTTAAATTTAATTTTGACTTGGCCATAGTGTCCCAATATCTGGGATCTTTATTAAGGAAAGAATTATAAGTTTCATATCCATGAATCGACAATTACCTTAATATGCTATCAGCCCCTTTAATTAGCTGAAAGAGATACGGAGTGTTTGGTTTCAGATTCGAATTGAGTTATCTCAATTTCAATTGAGTTATTTGATAGTTTTTGTACACAAAAATGCAACTGGAATTGAGTTAACACTCCGATAGCTTTGACTATAAAGGCAAGATAATAAAGAATCTTTTTTTTTCAAGAAAACAAATTCATCCTTGGATCACAAGCTGTAAATTCATGGGTAAGGTAAAGGTAGTTATTGTTATTCCATGTTCAGTGTTAGTTTAATGGTTAAAATTATAGCTCGATGAAATTATTTTTTATACTAAAATATGATAATTTGCAGTAAAATTGGAAATAATATCTAAGCATCTAAAGATTGTACACGTATAAGATAGGTTATGAATACGATATCTCTACTCGGTCATTGGCCAGAGAATTAGAGAAGAAAGTTCCTAAACGAAACATTCAATTGGAAAGCCACTGCATTTGACTGCTTACGGTTGCTTAATCCTTCTGTCTCTACATGTTAATGCCATTATTACCAAAGATAATTAATAGCCACTTGACTTGTTCATTAATCCGACAATTCCCACTCCAAAAAGTAGATATATATGTTCAAGTGAAAACTCGTTTAGTTAAGTTAAGTTTCATTCGATTCAGCCTTCGATTCGATTAGCTTTGTTCTTTTCAAATTTGAAATTCTGAATCGAATCGAATCAAATCAAACGAACAAATCGAACGAATCGAAAATAAACGAACTGAAGAAATTACATTTGTCCCATTTTTTAATAATAATGAATACTACATCCGGTCCATTAATAAATTCGTAAGGGGACTTTTTTCTGGACGTTGACTGTAATTAATCGCAAATTACACGACAAAAGAATATAATAAAATTATATTATAAAAATAAATTAAGTATATTTGACTAACATAACTTTGTTTTATACTTTTTTGTGCATAATTTGTAGAGTTTGGTTTGACTTTAGTTTGGTATAACTTGTTTTTTATTTATTAAGTTTGAGAAAAACTCAACGACGCTTACGAGTTTACTTATTGTTCTAATATCTTCCAATAAAATAACATGTCGATTTGTTGTTAGAGATGTACGCACAAAGTATGTGAACCAAATGAATGGTACTCTCGAGGTTCTCGTAGTTCTTATCTTAACTCAACTTTTACGGTAGAAAAGAAGGGTAATTCGAATCGTAACTATACTTTTTATTTCATTGATCTACTAAAAGTCGTGTTAAAAAGAAAGAAAAATGTTGAAAATATCTCAATTGGATAAATTTTCTTATTTTCCTCGTACAAAAGATGGGTTGTGTAAATAAATGATAAAATAATAATAATAATAATAATAATAATAATAATTTAATGAACTTAAGAGAGTCGAATCAAGAAATTTGAATCAAGAGAGCGAATCAAGATTTAGCTAAATCGAATCGAATCAACGAGTTTTTGGTTGAAACGAGCCTTATATTTTATACTGACGTTCAGTTTAGTTCGATTCGATTCAATTCAATTCGAAAATTGCAATTGAAATAAAAACGATAAAGTATTTTTTGTTTTAAAACAGACAAGAAAGTAGCGTTAAATCGATATCTACTTTTGTTAATATGAACACAATTTATCTCAATATACATCAATAGTAAATTAAAAATCATACTGTATTTATACAACACCAAGTTTTGGAAAAAATCAGCATTAGCAAGGTACCTTAGTCTTAGGGGACAACTTATATTTTTAGATATAAGTATAATCATAATGTTTGTTGTTCCCTTTAGCCCCTTTTTAAGAATGATCCCCAGAGTACTTACACTTGATAAAAAGCATATTTGATCCACAAATTATTGGAAGGTATCTGCATTAGTGACGGACCTAAGGGACAACCTGATGTCTTGCATTAGCAATGGATCTAAGGACCATGTTGAACACTAAATTATCAACTATCTTATCATCTATTCAATCAGTTATCAGCTAGTTTTGTACTCTAATCCTGCTGATTATCTCGATGAGCTAATAAACTTATTCAAAAGTCTAATTAATTTACTAAACAATTTTAAAGAAAAAAACTATCTTATCACCTATTGAATCAGCTATCAGATAGTTTTGTAATCTATTCGGTCTGTGAATAAGAAGATACCACTCCATCCATCTGATCAGTAAGAAAAGAAAAACGGTAGAAAAGCATATTTGACCTTTCATCTCTGTGTCTTATTATCTCTACCTAAAACCCCTCACCAGAATTTCTAAATTCTTCTTTACAGTTATCTCACCCAATTAAACAATGGACAATTCTTCCATCTTCAGCAGTCATCTCTTAATGGGTCCCTTTCATCATTGTTGCATAGCTACCAAGTAGCCAACTTGGCATACTTTTCCAACAATCTAAATTCAACCCACTTTTCTTCTTGATCATATATATTGCCCAATCAATCCAATCTCTCATGCATTCAACATAAACTCCATTTTCTTAACGACTTGTAGCTTTTCATTCTTACTTTTGCAAGTCAATTGTAAAGCTACTTACTTTCCATTATACCTCTGTTTTGATCATCAAGTTCCAATCCAAAAAGGGGGCATAAAAAAGGTGTCTTTTTTGATTTCTTGATCTATTGGGGTCCATTTACAATGTCGAATTATGCGAGAAAACTTGAGCTGACACCAACTTGGGCTGTTGCTGGTGTGTGTGCTTCGATTATTGTCATTTCTATTGGCTTGGAAAAGGTTCTTCACAAAGCTGGAACGGTATGAGATTTCTCTTGGGTTTTAGCCAAATCTATAAATAGCTGATTTTCTGCAAGAATTCTGTTCCCGTTGACTAAAAATATGCTATTTGTAGTAACTTTATCTCTTGATCTGGCTGGGATTTGAGTGCCCTTTTGTTCTGTACTTGGTTTAGACCAAGATGGAAAATTTATGGCCTATTTCGCATACTACTTTGACATAGTTTTTGAATAGTAACCATGTGAGACATAGTTTTGAGTTGTATGACAAATGCGAAAATCGGCGAATAGTGAATTAACATAGTTCTTAGTTGCTTGCAAAACAGTCCATTAATCATCGTTTGGTTGATTATGGTTGTTTAATAAGGCTCCTTCGTTTGTTTATCTTGTTTCTGCATGTTCATTTTTAAGTACTAAAGAAATTCCTGCTCTGTTTGAGTTGGTTTCATTAGGTGTTGAAATTGATCTTGCAGTAGTGTGTGTGACTGAATCATTGTAGGTTTTCGTATTCGGTTGGTTGAAAGCTTGAAAATTTTCAAAATATTTTGTTGTATTGTGCAAAAAAAAAAAGGGTTTCTTTTTATGTGTTTTTTGGGCCTAATTATGTTTCAAACATAATATGTAACGATGTGTTTGCCTGACAAGATGGTTGATTGTGCAGTGGTTAACAACAAGGCACAAGAGAGCTCTATTTGAGGCATTGGAGAAAGTTAAAGAGGGTATGGTAGATAGTGATTTCTAGCTTGTGTTGAAGTATTCTGAATGAAATGTCCCTCATCATCCCTTAACTTTAGTTTTGATGTGGCAGAGTTGATGATACTTGGTTTCATCTCGTTAACGCTTGTGTTCACTCAAGATTACATCTCTGAAATATGCATACCACCCAGTGTGGCAAACACTATGTTGCCTTGTGGCCGGAACGACAAAAGCGAACCCTCGAAATATACTGATTATTGCAGAAATGTAAGTTTACAATTGCGGTGAAAGAGCTAGATTTGCTTTCACATTGACTGCGTGTCCGCAAAGTTATTATTTGTTTCTGACGAATCATTTTGCACATGAAAATGTCTTAATAAAGTAATTCACTGGGTTTTGCCGGATATGCTGCAGTGTAGTGGAAGCGAAGTGTTTGCATGTTCAACCTTCTAGAAGTGCCTATCACACCTGAATTCCCGTTTCAATTTCTGTATATTATTATAGGAGAAGTGAAATCCATAATCGAAGTTTTATTCATGCATTTACTTTTGCTGTCAAAAGCCAGAATCAGTCTCAAACGCTCATTTCATTTTGCTTCAAGTCTATATCCAAAATAAGTGGATTTTTTCAGAATTTCGAAATAACAAATATGGCATTTTAATAAGTTGGATATAACTCAAGGAATGAAGGTTTTAGCAGGGCTACAGATTTGCTGCAAGTTTTGAAATACCTATTGCTTTTACTTCTAAATGTATTGATACCTATATGATTCTTTAGTACTCCTAATTTCTAACTTGAAGCTTTACTCGTATGACTTATTCAGGATGATAAAATAGCACTCATATCAATAGACGGGCTGCATGATATACACATCCTCATCTTCTTTCTAGCAGTATTCCATGTGTTTTACAGTGCTGTTACAATGGCTCTCGGAAGACTTAAGGTAACTCAATATGCAAAATTTTGGTTCCTTATCAACTTATAAAGCTCATACTATCAGTAGCTGTGCACATTGATGGTAAAATATCCTTCAGGATAAGCTTTTCCTATTATTTTTTATTTATTTCAAGTTCTATCTTCCTGCGCAAAGAATTTGACAAATGCCAAACATGCGCACATGTTTATTTGATGTACTACACAATAAGCTTCTAGTTCGATATCTACCCTAAGGCACGATTTTTGGAGCTAAGACATTGCATTTATGACATCACAGATCCGAGGTTGGAAGAAATGGGAACAGGAGACTGCATCCAACAACTATGAGTTCACAAATGGTAGGCAACTCCGTGTGAATCTTGAAATCCCATAATTAGTTCTCACTCCACATACTGAGTACTTACTGATCAGCATTTTGAATGTGAAACTCGCAGATACTTCAAGATTCAGACTCACTCATGAGACATCTTTTGTGAGGGCACACACTCGGTTCTGGACCAAGATTCCCATTTTTTTCTATATTGTAAGTTTAAGCTCTTGATACTATCCTCAATATTTGTAAACAGATGTGGCCAAGCTGCTGATGTTGGTTTGGATGATCAATCTAATCTGCATAAGCATATGAAAGTCTCATTTCAGACTGTTATACACATATTTCGTGCAGGGGTGCTTTTTCCGACAGTTTTTTAGGTCTGTTAGCAGGTCCGACTACTTAACCCTCCGTAACGGTTTCATTAATGTGAGCTTCCTCCGTCTGACCTCTCTATATCTATCAGCTTGGTTACCGTTTCTCCTTTTTACTTGGTTAATAATTAAGTTTGCTTTTCTGTTTTCAGGTTCACTTGGCACCTGGAAGTAAATTTGACTTCCAAAAGTATATCAAAAGGTCACTCGAGGATGACTACAAGACAGTCGTGGGTGTAAGGTAATTATTATTAGAGGAATGCAGATTCAAGTATCCAAGTCTCAAATCAAATAAATGTTCTGCGGCTGAATTTGTGTGGCTATTGTTTCTATACTTACTCGCTTCTCTGGTCTATGTTGGCAGTCCGGTTTTGTGGGCATCATTTGTGATATTCTTGCTCCTAAACGTCAACGGTATGTCACTCATCTGTTGCAAATATTGCTAACATTGTGTCCTTTTGATTGACATTTCTGCTAATTTTAGTTTGCTTCGGCCTTGACACATTCTTCTTTTAACTTTTTCCATATCAGGGTGGCAGGCATTGTTCTGGGCATCGTTGCTTCCACTAATTGTAAGTTCATTCTTATCAGTAATTCAATCCACTAACTTTACAGTACAATTCTTAACAAGGAGAAATTATAATACAATATCTAATTAATTTTGTGTCTTTCAGATTATCTTAATTGTTGGCACAAAGCTACAGATTATTTTGACAAAGATGGCACTTGAGATAACAGAGAGACATGCTGTAGTCCAAGGAATACCTCTGGTTCAAGCCTCCGATAAATATTTCTGGTTTGGTCGTCCTCAGTTGGTGCTGAGTTTTATACACTTTGTTCTATTTCAGGTGCTTAATATTTTTATAGGCTAAATAAATCCTATTTCAGTTATCGGGTACTTTCAACTTCAAGTTCGCGTGTCATTCCTGATGAATTTTATTATTAACTTTGCAGAACGCCTTCCAAGTGACATACGTTTTGTGGGTCTGGGTAAGATTCTCATCTTAATCCCTTTCTGGGTCTACTATAAATTTCAATCTAGAACATCCACTGACAATAGCAAGTTTTTTCACTCTGCAGTATCGATATGGTATCAAATCTTGCTTCCACGACACTTTGCTGTTCGCACTAGTAAAAATTGGTTTGGGGTAAGTATTTTCTTCGCTATCTGTCGTCCAGAAACTACTGATGAGAGGTTCCTAATATAGTTGCTTCGTCATATTCCAGGCTTTTTGTGCTGATCTTATGCAGTTATATCACGCTCCCACTTTACGCCCTTATTGCACAGGTACATTAGACCTTCATATCCTTGTAACTATGATTCAGACCGTGAACATGTACCTGGTGTTTGGTTTTAGATTGATTACTTTCAACATTTCAAAACCGCAAGTATTATCAACTAGATTGTAACGTTCTTCCTCGGCTGGAAATATACAGATGGGATCAAGCATGAAGAGATCCATCTTCGACGAACAGACTTCCAAGGCACTCAAGAATTGGCACATGGCCGCGAAAAAGCCACACGTTGGAAAGTCCTCCCGTACTTTGGGGAACACTAGTCCCACATCTTCTTCAATGGGTTCTCCTTTCCACCCATCTCGCTTCCAAACCGCAGGCCGCTCTCCACAACATGACCAATATGCATCCGATGTAGAAGATCCCTCCGTTCCTCCACCAGTGACAGCCAGCTTGATCCGGAGGGCTGAGCAAAATGAGGTACAACATGATGTTCTCTTGAACATATCACCCGAGGGAAGAGAACATAGAAACGAAGATGACTTCTCGTTCGCGAAGGAAGCACCTGGCAAGTGAAACAATTAGTTGAACTGTGCTTGCTGTTGTTTCATTATTTCTTAATTTTTAGCTAATATTTTCATCAGTCTTGAAAAACTGAGTGTTTAGGTAGTTCTGGTTTTGGATCCTGCATGTATATTCATGTCTTTGATTTTGAGTTGGAAAGTAAAATGTAAAATTTCTCCAGAAATGTAATAAGCCGTGTTGGGTGAAATTCATTTTTGGTATTCCAGATATTTTCAATTTTGGTACTCTAGAGTGGCCGCGTTCAATTTAGGTACTAATTATCAATAACTAATGTACAATTTAGGTACTAATTGATTTATGAGGTGCACCATCACAGTCACGTGCGAGCGAATGTCAAATGCCGAAAGATAGACATAGAAAATTGACAGTTGACAAGATATCGTGGACTTCGTCCCACTCACAAGCGGCAGATTCTTCCTCGGCAGATTCTCTTTTGTAGGCTTTTTTATCAATTTTGTTTCAATCGACTTTCAATTGATCGAATTCACGTGAAATTGGAGTTAGTTTAATTGTAACTTGGTACTGATTTGCAAACCCACCATGTAATTTACAATTAGTACCTTAATCGTAAATAGTTATTGATAAATAGTACCTAAACTGGACGACTCTAGAGTACCAAAATCAGAAATGTATCTCAGTGGAGTGGAGTACCAAAAATGAATTTTACCCTCCCTGTAATTATTACGAGTTAAATAATTAAGGGAGTTAAAACTTAAGATTAGTGAAATGATTGTTAAAACATTTATTAAAGGTATTGATTTGATGCCACTATAGATAGTCAACGGGTCCCAAATATATGAATTATTTTTGCGAATTCGCCTTTAAGTTGGTCCCTTGGCTCCCTTCTATGGCTGATTGGCCAGTTCGGGATTTTAACAAAAGAGCATTGGAGTTGCATTTGCAAATCGCTCATTTGGATACCGATTTTGAGCTCTTGAACGTGTTCGGGTTGGCCTGAAAATTTAACAAGGCTGCGTTTCAAAATGCGTCTACCGGCACATTCTCAAATGCCCGGGTCGGGGAGAGTAGTGATTCGTCCTAATATGCAGTGTGTTTTTCGGACAAATTATTATTAAAACTGTTATTTTGCATTCGGAGTGTAAAGTGTGAAACTTGGAACTCTTTTAACTTCATTTGACAAGCCACTTGTAAATTCTTTTTTGAAGGGAACATTGAAATAAAAAAATACTGAAGCTATATTTTTGGATCTGAAATTAAAATATTGAAGCCATGTTTCTGGACCTCGATCGTGAACACTGTATATGCTCTCGATTCTATAACCCAAAAACCCACTGGCAAATTGCCAGATTCTTCCTCCCTAAAGAAAATTTATATTCACTTCGTCCAGTCGAACTTAATACATTTTTATTTTTTATCGTCTCACATAATTTCATACATAATTAAAAAATTAAGCTAATGCATACCGAATAAATAATAAACAATCTTACATTTACACATAAATTATACATTTAAACAATTTTTGCCAATTCTTTTAATGCTTTATAGTATTATTTTATTTTTTTAAATTTTAGTGTACGATTTTGGAGAATGTAGGGAGTATAACTTCCACGTTGAACGTGATTATTCCAGAAAAATGTTGAAATGTATATGTGACAGTAAAAGTTTCTCGGTAAGCACACGAGTGATGACAAAATTGTTATTGGTCCAACATTGGTATGTTATTGTCCAGATGTTGAAAATGTATTTTTATTTAATTAGCTAAATGCGAGCATGAGATGGAAAAGAATTTCCGACTTCGCCCCTGAATATTTCCCACGGAACATTCGAAATGAAAAAAGTGTATATAAGGAAATGATTTCTAAAAATTCCAATTGTCATAAGTTGGTTTCCGAAATGAAAACAATGGGGTTGATATAGTAGTTTTGGTGTAGTATTATTAAACAATTTCGAGTCATTATATTATGAACATCGGTAACTTGATTTGGATTTCAAAGATAAATATATGTTGAATGTTGCAAGAGTGCGTGGTACGTACGGTTACTAGTAGAATTTAAAAGGCACCATTAGCACGTTGTACACACTAATGAACTATTATGGTAGAATTAGTTATTTGACCTTGGAGTGTAAAAATGATATCCGACCGCTATCTTCGTCAAGCTGTCCGCCACGTAATTACACCCATTGGTTAAATTTTTATGTAGCAACCACCACAATTAAAACTTTCTTTTTACTTGTTTTTTTTTAAGTAAAAGTCAGCAGTATTTGATATGTCATATAAAAAAAACAGCTTAAAATTGTAAAAACATAAGTGTTAGAGACTGATTGGTATAGAACTAAAATTGTGAGTTTCGTAAAAATTTAGAAGTTTTTAACTCGATTTTCTGAACTTTAGTTCTATACCAATCACTTCCTTAATGTTTGGAAAAATTAATTTAATTAGTTGTTTTTAATTGAAAAAAAAAGCTACTATATTTTATTAAAAAACTTAGAAGCAGCTATTGGATGCTTTCTGCTTCTGGTAGTTACGTGTTTTTTTCCAGAAAAGTTGCAGCAGAATTTATAATATAAAACACTAGTAAAAAACTAATTTTACTATTTTTAAAATCACAAAATTATTTTTTTTTAATCGATTTCAATCCACAATCCGTCGGTCTGCTTTTCGTAATTAACCCTACTATTATTAGTAATTTAGTATTACTACCACGTCCGGCGCCAATAGATTGACTAGTAGAAATACGCATGACTCATTATTGATTCCTGTCGTTGACGATACCGTGTTATCATTAATTATGTTCGATAATAGCTTCACTTTCTCCCAATTTGTGGACCAATTGAAGGCCACTTTTCAATTTTCATTATAATCGGCCCAAAGTCTTGGAAAATGTAAAATTTTCCTATAAAATAAGAAGGTCAATTTTTCTTTTTTTGCGGATTTTGGGTTTAGCAATCTGACCGGTCGAGTTTCTTAAAAAACTGCCGAGACACACATTTTTCGTTATGATTTTAATAGATTATGTTATGGTTTTAAGTTGTTAGCATTGAAAGTTTTAGTTACATTTTAACGTATTTTATTAATGTTTTAAAGATGATGTGATGGTTTTAATGGGTCAGTATTGTATGTTTCAATCATAATTTTAACCTCTTTTGTTAATTTTTAAAAGAGGTATGATGGTTTTAAGGAGCTACATGATAGTTTTTAAGATGGTTTGTTATAATTTTAAGTGACAATCTAATATCATTAATTAAACAAGTTTAAAAGTTTTAGGGATGCCATTAAAACATCAATAAATAAGCTTAAAACAAGTTACTTGAGACATATGTCATTACAATTATGAAACATTCATCCATTCAAAGTTTTTAAAACATCTATTATCATAGAAAAAAATTACAATAGATGTTCATTCAGTGTTTTTTGTACACTAAGTTGTTAAAATAGGTCTTTTCCGATTAAACTTGTTGTTGAACTTCGGCTTCTTGCCTTTTTGTTGCTTGTGCTTGTTGCTTCAACACTGCAATGAGACACTTTTGAGAGACCTATCATCAAACTCGATATCATCGTCATCACCTGCTTAAAACATTCACTAAGTAGATTAAAACCATAACAACTCTCATTAAAACAACAAATGCTCAAAACAAAAAAGGAACATGCAAAACAACAAATGCTTAAAACAACAATGCTTAAAATCATATAAGTGCCTTTTTAAACTATAACAATACGTCAATACCTCTTAGAACTATAACAAAACAGGAATATGCAACACAAGCTAAAAACAATAACATTGATGCTCGGTACCACACATAAACTTGGGGTGTATATTTAAAAAAAAAAAAACCATGAAATAAATAAATAAATGTTAAAAATTCCATTATAGTACAAAGTTTTGGAATAAACCTGTATTAGTGGGGATCTGAAAGACGAACTGTTATTTTTAAGTATATGTATCTTAACTTCTAAATGTGTTGCTATATTCCTCATAAAATATAATTTTCAGAGTATTTATTAGTCGAAGCGTGTGATACATATCAGACGGAAAAGTGGTATATATCAACGCATTTTAAAGTTCGGGGTGCAAATCGCAACTTAGTAAAAATCAAGGGGCAATCACACGAACATATAAACTTCAAGGGGCAAAATGCTTCTCTACCTAATGTTTTAGATAATATATTCATTTTTTTTTTATATGTATATCATCAATAGAACTGATTTTGAATTATGGAAACCTTAATTTCTTTGATCATTTCTTATGTTCTTATTGTAATTTTTTCGTTTCTTTAATAAACTTTTACACGTTCCAAATGAGAACAAAATCAACTCCAGTTGAGGGATTACTGTTGGTAAAAAGTTGCGTGAGAAATAGCTGATTGCAAGAAAGACACAAGAAACATCAACGCACCAATCTTTTGAACCATAACGTTTTTCCATTTGATGCTTCTTCTGGTTAATTATACTAATTTATTTACATCAACAGGTTCTTTGACTCTGCTAACTAATTATAGTTACCAGTCCTAATACTGTATTATTCCTGTAATACAAAACAAAAATTAAGGTTGTACTTACTATAATAAATGGTGTTGGTAAGAACACTGTTAAGAAATTCTAAAGAACTCTTCTCTCCAGTCTTGATTCAATAAAAAATGATAAAACCAGCAGCCATCAATCCAACTTTTCCAAATGTACTTTTCCAAAGTTGAAAACACGCAGACAGATTAGTTATATAATCCATTCCTAATCTCATGCACTCTTGTTAAAGTAACAATTTAACAATCTCTTCATTCTTTTCGAGACTTGATTTCATTTAAGCAACAGTACTTCTACTATTGTTTTCTTTTGCATTTCCTCATTACAGTAAAGCTACTTTTTTTCAGTTATCTGTGTCCTAATCTGTTCCCTCTTGGCGAAAATCACAAAAAAAAGATATCTTTTTTCTTGTTTTCTGGGTTTTATCTGTGTCCTAATCTGTTCCCTCTTGTGGAAAACCACAAAAAAGAGAGATTTTTCTTGTTTTCTGGGTTTTTCTTGATTGATTTGTCTGAGAAGAGTACGGTTCTCAATGTCGAGTTCGGGAGATGGGACGGAGAGAAATCTTGAACATACGGCAACTTGGGCTGTGGCTAGTGTGTGCGCTGTCATTATCCTCATTTCTATTGCTTTGGAGAAGCTTTTTCACAAAGCTGGAACGGTATGAAAAGATTTCATTTTGAGTCTAAAAATAGCTGGATTTGCTGCTTTGATATCTGTTCTTGATAGTGGCAATATTATATGGCTAGGATTTGAGTTTTTTTAATATCAAGTTTTGACCTTTGTTGGAGTTCTGTTGCTTTGATTTCTCCTTGAAATATGTCATTGTTTTGTTTTGACTATTCTTAGACAAGATTGCTAATTTAATTCTGCAGCTGAAGGTGGTCTTCAATGAAGAATAGGTCTATCTGGTTTCTGTGGTCTTCAATGAAGAATAGGACTATTGTCAATTTGTCATCTGGTTTATAAACACAAGATTACTTTTTTTTTTTTTTTTTTTTTTTTTTTTGTGTAGTTTCCATTTGAGGAATATCATAAAAAATTTCAAACATCAGATGCATCTTATATTTAGGACTTACTGAAACAAAAAGTTTCTTCACTATTTAATCAGATTAAACTTAGAGGATGAAGTTATATTTTGTATACTACTATATCATTTGGAGTGTCAGGCAGGGTTTAACCCGTCTATTAGCAGTAGAGTCCACGGAGTGGGCTGATTTTGCCATCATGGATTGCTTTTATAACCAGTCTTGTGTGTATGTGATTGAACAATTGTAAGGTTTCTATTCAAATGTGTCTTCTACTCATGAATTTGGACTTTGAACTTTTGATCTCCGTTTGTTGAAATTAGAAATGTTTCCATATATTTCGGGAAATTTAGCACAAAATGTTCCTGTTGTTTATGTTTTCAGCTGCCAGTACATAGCTGATATCATGACCTTTGTTGTGCTTTATTATCACATTATCAGTTGTGAGGTGTTTTTTTACTGACAAGAAATTGCTCATTGTGCAGTGGTTGACAGATAGGCACAAGAAAGCTTTATTTGAGGCATTGGAGAAAGTTAAAGCTGGTATGGTGTATTGTAATGTGTATCTCATACCAAGTTTTATAAATAAATTGTCTCTGATTCCTTAACTTCTCGTTTGATGTGGCAGAGTTGATGATACTTGGTTTCATCTCGTTAACGCTTGTGTTCACTCAATATTACATCGCTGCAATCTGCATACCAGCTAGTATTGCAAACACGATGTTGCCTTGTCCCCTGAGAGAAGAAGAAGCTTCGGACGAACATCGCCGGAGGCTTTTATCTTATGAGCGCAGAGTTCTAGTTGGGGCTACTACTACTACTACCTGCAAGGAGGTAAGTAACCATTGCATTAACAATGAAAGAGCTAGTTTTCCCACGTTAACTATACATGTTGGATCTTGTTATGTGTTTCTGGCTTTCTGCTGATTCATTTCATGAGTGTTTGCTATGTCTTTTGCTTACTTGAATTGCTTAAATTTAGCAAAACGGTGTTTGCAAAAGAGGCTGAAATCGTTTTAGTTGGAAATATATGCCTTGAGGATTTTTTTTTCATTTGAAAGAACTGCAAATATCATTAAAAATGAATAACTGGACAATGAGAAATTCTTGTCATATGAAATGTACCAAGATATATTTTTCCCATTTCACTGTTTTTTTCCAGACCTTTGAATGCATATAAATACCCTGTTACGAAGGCATCATTGAAGCACATGTCCAATTATTGTGAAATGTAGTACGATTTTGAATCTTATATTCATACCAGAAGCGGGCAAAAAATCACCTTATAAAATTTATTCAATGCTAAAGAGTTGGATGTAGAGGGGTCAGGGGAGCAGATTTACGAACAAATATAGTGTCTAAACTCCAAAGAGGTCATGCTAATCTTGGGAAAGCAAAAACTCCAAATCAGTGTAGATAGTTTCTTTTCAAGCACGTATGTTTCATCTTTATGCTTATTTCTATGAGAATAGAACTATGATTTGAGAATCATATAGTAAATCCAAATACAGCTAATATTTATTCTAACAAACCAACATCTTGTTTTTCGTGTCACTCCAAGAAGTTTTGAGATAATTTTTTATTAATGCATCTAAATGCATAGATACAAATAGATTATCTAGTAATTAACCAGTTAGAGATTTTCAACAGGGCAAGATACCACTTATATCAGTGGATGGTCTCCATGATATACACATTCTCATCTTCTTTCTAGCCGTATTTCATGTGGTTTACAGTGCTGTTACAATGGCGCTCGGTAGGCTTAAGGTAATTCGATCTTCAGAGTTTTGGTTCATATCATATACAGCTATTGATCACTGCACATTGATTGTTCAGGATACCTAGTTTACTTCTTTTAATTTTTAAACGTCAAACTCCATCGTTTGGCATAAAGAAGGTGACGAACACCAAAATGTGCACATGCTTCTTTATTGTTTCTACACAATAAGCTTCTATTTGATATCTAGTTCTAGCCTAAGGCCCTCTGGCGCCACTTTTAGAATCAAGCATGGCAGTTTACATGTATCATGTATGACACTACACAGATCCGAGGTTGGAAGCATTGGGAACGGGAGACTACATCTGAGAACTATGAGTTCACAAATGGTACGTATTTTTACGTGTTTACTATAATGAACCTTGACATCCTGTTCTTAATCATCCTACACAAAGTCCTTACTCATTAACACTTCGATTTTGGAACTGGCAGATGCTTCAAGATTCAGGCTGACTCACGAGACTTCTTTTGTGAGAGCACACACCAAGTGCTGGACCAGGATTCCCTTGTTTTTCTATATTGTGAGTTTTAGATCCTTCCCTGTTTATAATACGTGTGATCAAACTTTTGTTGCTTTGGATAATTTATCTATTTGCTAGCATATGCAAGTCCCATATTAGATTCTTACACACACCGTTGTGCAGGGATGCTTTTTCCGACAGTTTTTTAGGTCTGTTAGCAGGTCCGACTACTTGACCCTCCGAAACGGGTTCATTAATGTTAGTTTCATCTCCATGACCTCTTTACATTGATCAGATTGTTTACAGTTTCTCCCTTTTTTCTCTGTTGTTAATAACAATTTCCTTTTCTATTTTTAGGTTCATTTGGCACCTGGAAGTAAATTTGACTTCCAAAAGTATATCAAAAGGTCCCTCGAGGATGACTTTAAGACTGTCGTAGGTGTAAGGTAATCATCAGTTTTAGAGGAATACAGATTTCTCTATGATCATCTGATCGAGTTCTCTTAACGTATCGAATATTCTACCTGATCGAATTTATCACGTGGCTGATGTATCTTTTCTTTCGCTACCTCTTTTGTATGTTGACAGTCCAGTTCTGTGGTTATCATTTGTGGTGTTCTTGCTCATAAATGTAAATGGTATGTTACTCGTTGCAATTACTCCCCTGTACTTAAATAAATTTACTTGTATATAGATTTGTTGTTCCCATAAACTTAAAATTTTGACACCCTTCTTGTTCTCTTTTTTCTTCGCATCAGGGTGGCAGGCGTTGTTCTGGGTATCCTTGGTTCCTTTAGTTGTAAGTACATTCGTACTGGTAGTCTAGTTTAAGAGATTAGAAGTTATTCTATTATTGAAGAGAGAGAAATTATGGCATAATTTCTAATTGTTGCATCTTTCAGATCATCCTAGTTGTTGGCACAAAGCTACAAGCTATTCTGACAAAGATGGCTCTTGAGATCACAGAGAGACATGCAGTAGTCCAAGGAATACCCCTCGTTCAAGCCTCGGATAAGTTCTTTTGGTTTGGTCGTCCTCAGCTGGTGCTGCATCTTATACATTTTGCACTATTTCAGGTAAACTAATATTTCATCGTCCACAATGGGAAAAAAAATCCTACTGCAGTTATCTGACCAATACATGTTCATGCAAACTGTTCCTAAATAGTTTTCTTGTTATCTCAACAGAATGCCTTCCAAGTGACGTACTTCTTTTGGGTCTGGGTAATGATTCTACTCTACTATAATCCATTTTTGTGTCTGTAATTACTCTCCCTCTACGGCGTTAACTAACGAGAGTGTGGTTTCTTCATTCTGCAGTATGAGTATGGCTTAAACTCTTGTATCCATTCAAGTTTGGGGCTTGTTGTTGGAAAAATTGGTTTGGGGTAAGTATGTTGCTCAATATCCATTGCCAAGAAACCGATACGGAGTATATTTATTACAGGTTCCTTACACAGTGCTGCTTGTCACATTTCAGGATTGCAGTGCTGATCTTGTGCAGTTACATCACGCTTCCGCTGTATGCTCTTATCGCTCAGGTACATTAAAAGCGTTATGCCCTCGGTGCAACTTTAACATTTCAACTTTATCGACTAGCTTCTAATGTATTATTTGGCTGAAACACCACAGATGGGTTCAAGCATGAAGAAATCCATCTTCGACGAACAAACATCCAAGGCGCTGAAGAAGTGGCACATGGCGGCGAAAAAGCACGGAGGAAAGTCCCCCCGCAGTACTAATCCTTCATCTCCAATGGGTTCTCCTCTCCACCCAGCAGCAAGTTCTTCTCTCCATCGCTTCAAAACCACAGGCCACTCAACCCGACACGAGGACATCCATGATTTGGAAGACCCCTCCACACCTCCAGCAGTGACAGCCAGCTTGATTCGGAGGTCTGAGCCGAATGATTTTGAACATGACGTGCACGTTGATATATCACCTGATGAAGAAAGAAACGAAGACGACTTCTCGTTCGCAAAACCTGCCCCTGGCAAGGGAAGCAGCAATTAGTTGAATTATGCTGTTGCTGTTTCATTCTTTTCTTTTTTGCCAACAGTTTTGTAATATATACATATTATTGATCTCTGTCATCCTATGATTGCAACTGTTGTGGAAGCAGAGAAATTAGATATAGACTATATAGTTGTTGTGGGATCCTGTATATTCACATAGCTTGATTGAAATTGCAAAGTAGTACTGACTATTTATCCAGCTTAACTGTTCAGCTGATAGTTTCTGGATTGAAAATTACAAATAGAAAGCTCAAGAACAAGCGTTGCAAACACTATACTTGTCACAAGAAGTATCCTTTCGCAACAAGTAAGAAAACAAAGAAAAACGAACACAAGAATATATCATGTTTCGATCTTTAATGATCTACGTGCATAAGCTTTCACTATGAACAAGGACAAGAACCCGTTACAAGTACAAACACCAAATTATACAACGTAATTGTCAATCTACCAATACGCGCTCAAGTAATCCTAGTTCAATCTCAACTCTTTGTACAAGATAAATCCTCAAGAATTGATAGAGGAGAAATATGTTGCAAGTCAAGATATGGTGTTTAAATTGACGATTGTCGAGAATATAAAATTAAACTTTTTATTAGTCAATAATAAAAAAGACTTTTGGAACTGTAAAACTAGTACTAAATTAGAGCATGTATAATATTTATTGGAATAGAAACTCACCACTACATTATCTCACTAATGATTAATGTGATACTAAATAAAATGCACAATGATTAGCTTTTGTTGCACATAATTCTTACTAGTACTAAGTTTATCTCCTCCGCCAGTTATGGAGTTACGGTCGGTTGACATATTTGACTGTAGTAACATTGACCAATATACAGTATATTTCCTTAACCAAATTACTTCATTCATATCAAGAAAGCCACTATCTATACAACGGTTGGTTACACCCCGAAGAAACTACTACTACTATCACATGATGTAAATGTACGTAGGTCCTACCATAGAGTTTATAACGAATAGTAAGAGGTGATACTAAAAGTATATGTGTAATTTTCATCAAGAAAAAAGGTAAACATAATCGAAACCAAGGATATTACTATTACTCATTTCTGCTAAATTATACTCATATCTTTTTACTTATAGCTTTACACTTCCTTAAACGATAACTATTTATACATATTGATTTTTTAATCACTCTTTCTTACTTTATCTATTTGTCCTTTTACTTTTTTTGACACATACCAACATACTAGTTTACCAATATAATTTAGTATTTTCTTTACTCATTTTACATTAATAAATAGGTCAATGTCAATTGTAAAGTTATTAGTGAAGCGGAGGGAATGAGTAACCTAAATACTTGGTGGATTGCACCATGCTAATTTAAGAAAGAATTAAAGGTGATATATAAGTTATTCTTTTTTCAGCTGTTTGGTGTTGCACATTACTAACATTATCATGAGTTGGTTGGTTGCAAACTTGGAATAGTGTAAATATATATATTCTATCATAACTTTGTAAGGCCATTGAGCTAAATGGGCCCGCTGGACCATTCTCTCTCTTCACATGCGCATGCGAGAAAAGCTACCTTATTATTTTTGGGTTGACATTACTGCCAACTTTCTACCCGGACGGTTAAACACAAAACCCGGCCCATCCATGTAAATTAGATGATTTTCAACAAAGTTTTACGATATATACCATATTTCAAAGCACAAAGTTTCATGATAGACGGTTTTTGAATAACTTATCTAGAGAAAGGTCCAAGTTATGAATAAAACCATCGATGTTATTAATCAAAACGTCTATGTTGTTAACGAAATAAGTCTTGTTGTAATATGAAAAAAACACCAATGTTGAGAACATAGGTGTTTTGATTGATAATATCGATGATTTTCATGACAATATAGGTCCGTCTCTAGATAAATTATCAAGAGACCGTCTCTCAGGAGACTTAATCATCCCAAATTGGGATATAATCAGTATTGCTCCATTAACGTTCAATGTATAGTATGTACCTTTTTCTTGATTTCTCAGTAGTATATGTACGCTACATGTGACTAATTCAGACGAGCAATGTCAGACCCTTTTGGAGCGGTACTCCCATCGAACTTTTTAAATTACTTTATTATTACTGTATTATCTGCATTAGTAATAACTCGATTATAATACTCAATTCTATCGAAGACCTACAACCTTTTAATTTTACGGTTTCTTTTAGTGGTTATCTGAAGTTTATGGGTCACTCGTCCCTTGTCCCTCGGCTAGTAGCCTAGTACTAGTAACTAATGTAGTGAGAGCCTCCAAAGTTCAACTTTTAGTACTCTTTTTATTTTGTTTTTTTCACCGTATGTTGATTATTTTAACCTTTAGAAATCGGACGAATTAATCGGGTCTACCAATTTGTCAGAAGAACCAAAAATTATGAAGCCATAGAAGATTCTATACAAGACTACAACCTTTTTAGAATCGTCCTTTCAAAAGCAATGTACATTACCAAAACATGTCACTTTATATGTCGAGAACATTATAAATTCCCGACGCCTCGTTTTCATTTTTAGAAACTCTTATTTCAACTAAATACCGGTGTTTTTGAAGAAAAAAGGGTCATTTTTATGTCCAGGATGTTAGAAATTTTCGTTTTTATTTTTGACAACTCTTACTTCAACTATATACTGGTGTTTTCTGAGGAAAAATAAAGGTTCGAGTGGAATAGATCAAATTAAAAGCTTGAGCTGAGCACCACTTACAAGGGCATTCACATGCAACACAGGAAATAGAGAGGCCAGAATGATTTTGTCCAACCAACCTGCTATCTGCTTATCTCCATCATAGATAATGTTGCATCAATTCTGGCCCTCACCTTTTCTTCTAGTAAAGAAAAACGAAAAAGCTTGTGAACTTTGCTATGAGTCATAACCCTCCCCCCGATTAACTCTGTCCAAAACATCATTCGTTATCGTTACATTGATGAGGAGTAGAAAGTGTACGATCATCCAAGTGATCACGATAGTTAAACAAGCATACCAATACCAAAAGATGTCGAACTAGCCTCCTTAGACAAGAGGTCATCAACTTGATTTTTTTTTTTCCGCGAAACACAACCTTCAACTTGTTTGAATCTCTGCGGAATCTCCCTTATATCATCACATTCGATGATTTTTTTTTCTATATATATTTACATAAGCAAGCATTCTAAAGATTTAGATGTTATATTGCTCCCCACAATTAAAACCAGGTTCAATCTTGGCCACTCTGTAATATTCTACTTGTCCACACACCCAGTATACATCACTTTTTGTTTAAATAGACATGGAAAGAAATGATCATGTTGATTGTGATTTGTGACATTATAGACAAGCCATTATCACATGGTATTAGTATCAAATTCAAATATATTGGACCCTTAATTAACCCTACAAGTTAATCGTACTAGTTATCCTTTAACTAACTTTCCATTACAGTTATTATGAGTTGTGTTATTGTGTACATCCCTAAGATTCTAATAGGTCAATGCCAAATTTTCTCAAAAAGATCTCCAAATTATGACAAACCCTATCAACCCCACTAACCCAAAATAAAACAATCATTCACACATGCTACACAGTGAACTCTATTAACTACACACACCAAAGATGTCACAAGGGGCATAATCCTCAGCCCACACATACGCAATAATCTCAACGTACAAAGAGTATAAGAAATACTCAATTCACTACCCGTTTGTTTAGTGCTCCTACTCGAGAAACTAAGTCTAAACTCGTGACTCATTACATACACACGAGCTTAAAAGTGTATTGAACTTGATACAAAATATAACATGTATTTTGAGAAATAGAAAGAAAATAAAAAGGTCTTAAAAGAGCTATACGGAGCCAAGCTAGTTTAACTCGACTTATTATGAAAATGAACATACATTACAATTCTAGATCGACTCAATTATCTTATTGACGAGTTGAGCTTTCGAGTATTCACCAAAATTGGCATCACATAATAGCTTTTACTCTATTTATATTGTATCCTTCTTTAATCAAACATTAACACCAACTTATACCATTTACTTACTATATACTTCCTGCATTTCAGAAAAATTGTTACATTTTACTGATCATATCCCGCGTTTGTGCGATTTCTTCTTAAACGATATTAATAAATAATTATTAAAATTATATAATGAAAATTTAGTAATTAAATTTTTATTATATGATTTTATTAAATTATTTACTATTATCGTTTATGAATAATTTATGGTCAAACTCGAAAACAGTTGACCGGTCAAAGTCAAAATGTAACACTTTATCTGAAATGGAGGGAGTAAATCTTATCATTCCTTAATTATTTATTATATATTCATAATTTCCTCTTTCTTTCAAAAAGAAAAGGGTAAATTTTGAATTTGAATACACCCTTACTTGTATATAAGAGCTAGCCTATCCCAACATTTCCATCATCATCAACCTTCAACTAAACTCAACCTCCTCTAACAAACACACACAATTCTCCATGACAATTCCACACCTTCTCCTCCTCCCCCTCCTTCTCTTCGCGGCCACCGTGGCCGCCCAATCGTCCACCTCCTCCCCCACCGCAACCGCCCCAACCGCCTCATCCAACGACTTCATCCGAACAAGCTGCGGAACCACATTATACCCCGACCTCTGCTACCACTCCCTCTCCGGCTACGCCACCACCGTCCAACAAGACCCCGCCCGCCTCGCCCTCGTCGCCGTCAGCCTCAGCCTCTCCCGCGCCAGGCGCATGGCCCTCTTCGTCGCCAACTTGACCCGCCAGGGCCACTACGGACCCGACCCCAGGGCTGCTTCCGCCTTACACGACTGCTTTTCGATGTTTAAAGACGCGGTGGACGAGATAAACGGGTCGATAAAGCAGATGAGGCAGATGAGTGCGTTTGCTGGAGAAGAGCTGAGGTTTCAGATGAGTAATGTGCAGACGTGGATGAGTGCCGCATTGACGAACGAGGATACGTGTGTGGACGGGTTCCAGGACGTGGCGGACGGGCCGTTGAAAGAGGCCGTGTGTGCCCGGACGGTGAAGGTGAAGCAGGTGACCAGTAATGCTTTGGCGTTGGTTAATAGTTTTGTGGCTAAGGTTGTTAATGTACCTTGATTAGTCCATTTCTAGCTAGTTTTTACTCTGTTTTGGTGCAGTAAAAGTACTAGTGTAAGGTGAAAAGTGATAAGATGTTCTGAGAGTTGTTAGTTAGTTAGTTAGTTATATATAAAGTGTGATAGATGATCGATTCCAATTGATGATGCGTACGATTGAGTGTATGTGCGTGCGTATATATATATTTTGCACATTGATTACTCCCTTCGTTCTATATTGATAATGTTTTGTTCGGGTTTTCAGTATTCCATCTGATATCATATGATACACTTTACTACTTCCTCCTTCGTTCCGGAACAAGTTTCCCACTTTAACTATTCTGGATCAAACTTTTCCAGCTTCGACTACGAATTAATCTTAAACCGTAAATGTAAAATGTTCAACTTTTTTATATAATGAAACTTTAGGGGCTAAATTTTCATTATATAAAAAATTTGAATATTTTACATTTGCGGTTTGAGATTAATTCGTAGTCAAAATTAAAAAATATGAGATTAATTTGAATATTCACTAACCTAGCGGAATTAGGGTCTAGCAGAAATCGGACTCTAAGGGATAATAGAAGAACAGGTACCAATATTGTTATTTGAGTTTAATAAAAATATTTAATACTGTAGGATAGGATATGATAATTCACAATAATAATAATGGACGAGGAATAATTTTGTTCCATGCCCGCGTTACCTCATCACCAGTTCTAATAATAATGTAAACAATCCACAACTAACCAATCGTTGAATTTTAGAGGCATGCAATTATTTATGACTTAAACTGCACGCGTAAATTCTAGTATGATATTATCTGCTTTGAAATGAACATAGAGCGCATTTTATCGGAGAAGTCGAACTAGTATATATTATATACAAATGAGCTTGGTTATAGAATGTTTAATATGTTCGCCAGGAGAAACAGATTAAGCTAGGTTAACCTGAATTGGGGAGTACTATTTCTAATGCTAAATGTACAAGCTTAGTTATAGAATGTTACAGCAATTGACACTTTGGTCCATAACTTTGACTTCTTTTTTAGTACGTTCAGCTCTTTTTCTGTCTCTTTGTTATAAACTGATCATTTATTCCAGTTTAGTCCTTGCACGATGATAATAAGAACTTGTTAACTAATTAATCCTCTTGTTTTGTGAAAGTTACAGGAGTAATCGAGTAGAAAGAATTTTACCTTTGAGATTTTTGAGTTATTTTGCTTCAAATAATTTTGCAAACCATGTGACTATTGATACTATCAAGCGAGCGTGATTCACAATCAAACAATACATATACTCGACGATTATTAGTTACTCGGTTTCGTCAAAGCGTTTGTAGTCGCGTGGCAAACTGAGACACCCCCAAGAGGTTACGGGTTCGATCTCTATTTGATTATTTTCTCCGTATAGAGAATGATTAAAAATGTTATGAGGGAATTTATTGATGGTTTAAGTAATAACTTCGTGAGACCTTGACTTAATTTTCATGCTCATTGTGTTATTTTGTTGACAAGAAACGGACACTTTTGACTAATCTAAAACGTTTTACCTGCTTAATTAATTGAGTACTTAGTGGCAGATTAGACGTAGCTTTAATATCCTTAAATACCAATTCAAGGGTACTTTTAGTTGAGAATAACTAGACACATGCATCAATTAGGATATATTCTATTCATCTGAAAATTCATTAATTTCAGTTTAATTCAGATCCATTCAGTTCAGTTCCATTCATTTCTATTCAGACGAAAAGAACATAAATTTACATCGTGTTAGATTGCATTATTTTTATCTAACAACCCATGATAGAATATAAATAATTAACCTACAAAGGCACAAATGTGTTTAATTGGGGTAACCTTAATATAGAGTAAAATGATACCATAATGCATATTAATTTCTTAGTCTCTGTTATCTTGAACTGAAAACTCATTCAGTTCAGTTTAGTTCCATTTAGTTCAGTTCAGTTTTGCTTAGTTATATTTTATACTACAATTTAGTTCAGTTCAGAAAATTGCACTTCAAAACAACAGAGTCTTAATCTTTATCTATAGTTCCTCTGTGAATTAAGATGGTAATCCCTTCTTCATTAGTCCCGGAACAAGTTTCCCACTTTGATTTTTTGCGGTCAAACATTTTCAACTTTGACTACGAATTAATCTTAAACCGCAAATGTAAAATGTTTAATTTTTTTATATAATGAAACTTTAGGGGCTATATTTTCATTATATAAAAATTTTGAACATTTTACATTTGCGGTTTAAGATTAATTCGTAGTCAAAGTTAAAAAAGTTTGACCGCAAAAAGTCAAAGTGGGAAACTTGTTCCGGAAATGAGGAAGTAAGATGGTAATCCCTTCTTCATTACACTAATTAAACAAGGTAGGCCAGTACGGCAGCACTTAGCTAAAGAAATCATTCTTGCTATTCTTTTTGGCAATGGATCAAATTAATTATTTGGCCTTTTAGTTTCAGTGAACACGGGGAGCAAATTCGCAGTCATTCACGGAACCTCTCAAGAATACATGATGACATATACTCAACTCATCATGCGTGAGCTACTTAAATTCAATATCGGATCGAGTGCAAACTTGTGTTATAATGTATGCTAATCTTGTATTGAATTGATACAACATATAATTGTCATATTATACCCCCACGCACCACATCTTTTAAAATTAAGTATAATAAAAGATATAGAAAAAGACTCACATGCTGAAATATGGTATACGGAACTTTTGGTGATTGAAAAAACAAACAAATGAGGACTTCGGCCCAAAATGAATAATATGCACCATGGGTTCTGGTCCAGATGGTCCGATTATAATCAATTAGTCGCTGCATCACTATAAATCGTATCAGAGCAAAACCTGTGGGAGTGCGGATAGTTGGTCCTGGAACAATTCACTATGGATTAGTCGGCCGATGGTCATCAAGCAGCAATTTGGATGTAGATAAGATCCCATATACTTGTATATATGATATCCAATATTAATTGTACCTGAAACAAAGGCAAGTGTTTTCTCCATAAGACAAGGTCCCAAACTAGTCAAACCTGATTCCCTGTCCTATAAATGTCTGCCTCTTAATTCACCACATTTCACACTATGAAACTAGATTAGCTTGGCTAAGCTGCCCAATGGGAACAATCATATCAACTTCTTATTCAACTAGTCTAGACTACTGTGTGTGAACATGAAGAATCGAACAACATTATATCGATACAAGTCGCCATAAATTTATTGGGGGAGTGAGTCAAATACTTCGGACTATAGTGGTGTCGTTCCTTTCCCGTGTTAGAAAGTAGTGTTAGGGACATATATGAACGTACAAGTCATGAGATTCGCATGACATATGACAAATATAAGACGTAACATCATGAGTTTTAAGTATGGAATGGAGTTTGGAAGTGTTAGAAGAGCATGTTTTGTTGATTAGTGAAGCCGACAGAAACGAATTGGGTATAGCTAAGATTGCACGTGAAGTTAGGAAAGCCAGTTTGTAAAGAAACTCAAGCGAAAGTAACTGACGTCCGATTGATGTTATTGAATATAAATGTAGCATTTTAAACAATATAATTAGTATTTTATGAGTGAACAATTTGTAAATTTTTATGGTTATGCATATGTATAATTCTGTGTTGATAGTGGTTACAACTTACATGTTTATGGCTATAACCATGATGTTTTTTTGTTGACTTTTAGTCCCTCTATAAATTATGGCCCGTTAATTCTATAATAATACAACGAACTATGCGTGTCAACATTGGATTGGTACTAGTGTAGGCCTCTTATACATATACTATAGTACATACACATATCATTAGACATTAGTATTGGGTTCACGGGCTTGCATATTTTGAGAGGCTTTGTGGGACTATACAAACTCAATTATTATCCCAATCATACCTCTGATACTTGTCCTCTTCTCAAAATTGTGGGACTTAACACAATTTTATTTGTCTTTGGGCATTATCAAAGCCAAGTCTTTTTTGTCGACAAAATGCATTTTTTGTTGTTAAACTCAACCGGACAGATAACAGCCATATAAATGGATCTAGAACTGAAACTATTTACTTCGGTTTCGATTCCTGAAACGATAACCTCGTTCAGTTATGTTATTTGGTTCTCGATTCCATTTGAACGGGTCTAGTTTCAAGTACAAATTGAAATTTTTACTGCTCAAGTGGTTGAACCGGGACATCCAAATGTCCCGATACCTGAAACCCGAGTTTGAGAGAATCGGTCAAGTTGAGTACCCACGCTCACTATACAGTTTGCGGGTACAGTGATGGGTGCTACCACTGGCCTACAGCTAGTATAGAATCCACTGGACAATTTACCTTGAACTCATACACCAAATGTACCTTATCTTGAAGTTTAATGGTTATAACAAGAGTACAGGATACAGGTACTTGATTTTATGAATCATTAGTTGACATGTATTGTTCAAATGAATCAAGGTTATAAAGAAGTGTTCAAATGAATCAAGGTTATAAAGAAGTATGAACACAAAATGTTAACTATGAAAGATACACTAGCAAAAAATGCAACAAAAACCACAGATAGCAAGTATACATTGACAGACAATCCGCCTTGATTCCGATACCTCACCACTCATGATGATCATCTTTCTGATAATTATCACAGCTTCTCAGGGAGACACCGACAGCCATGTTCGAGTCCTTGATAAGAATCGAACTCTAGTAATTCAGGAAACGCAACTTTTGCACTTCTAACAAACTCTTTTATTCAGTATTTTGCTTTGCACCTACTGCGAAGAATTCTGTGATAACCTCAAGGGGCATGCCCTTTGTCTCCGGAACCTTTAGGTAGACAAACACCCATGCGATGGAGCACACAATGGCGTATATGCCAAACACACCAGCCAGGCCTATCCAGTTTAGCAAGACTGGGAGGGTGTACGTGACTATGATGTCACAGATCCAGAATGTCAGAGCGCATATGGCAATGCAGATCCCTCGGACACTAGTTGGGAAGATTTCAGCACACAGGATGTTGGGGATTGGGCCAAATCCCATTACGAAGGTGCAGAAGTAAACAATGACGCTGACAGTTGAGATGATAGCGTGCACAACTGGGCCGAAATCAATGACGTTTCCAAGGACTAGGAAGACCAGAGATGCCAATAGAACGGGCAAGGTCGAGAGCAGTAGCCACCTGTAGAAAATATGATACAGTGTTGGAACATGTTCGTAGAATTGAAATTGCAGTCCTATATAACGGTTTTTCTCATGAATTAGCACTGTGTTACATGCATTACGAGTAATATAATATATTATGCCATTACAGATATTTTTATAGCAACTTGCCAACTTTAGAGCATGGCTTCTAACAGATTCAGGAATCATATGTATGTGAGTAGAGTTAAAGAACATTCTAGCTGAGGAGACAAAACGGGACTGATAGCGAACACCTTTGAAATTGAAAAGAACCAATAAGAACAATTGCTGATAGCATTCTTCAACTGTTATTCTTGATTTTCGAGTTTCTTTGAAGTTTCATAGGTGTTTGCTATCGGGCACTTTATGCAAATTGTAGTAATACTTCATAAAAACAATGAAACGGCTAAGAACATGGTGAATCTGAAATCTGAAATCAAGGAAGAGGATGTATATTACCTTCTACCAGCAATGTCCATCAGTCTCATCGCAACACCTATGCTTGGAAGCATCAACAATGTTGTCAAACCACTAATAAGAAAAGAGGCAGAGTCAGATCGGAGGCCTAAATGTGATAGGAGAACTCCAACACCAGCTTGTTCCAGAATTTGAGGAGTGTAGTAAAGAACTCCATTAATACCAGAGAACTGCATATCATTCATTCAATAAATCACATCAGCATGTAGTAGAATCAAGAGAATGCACAAGGAAGAGGCAAAAACATATCAGACTATGGGCTATAATGTTCTTCAGATTACCTGTTGAAGAATCTGAAGTCCAACTCCGACAACAAGTGCTTTCATGACTCCCCCTACAAACAGATCTCTCCAGCTACCAGTCTTCGGTTCTGGTTTCTTATTAATAGCAGAACCAATAGGGTTCTCATCTGTTATATCCCCTGGTCTAAGAACAGACTGGCTGACTAATGCAGATGCATGAATGAATTGCTCGCCTTCTCCCATAACATCTCCCACGGAGATTGATGCAACAGAACCACGCCTTGATCCAGGGCCTCCTTCTTGGTGCAAGTAGATCCTCTTCAAACCTCCTGCATTATTCTCGTCCTTTCTATATGCGAGCTGCCAACCACCACCTATTCCAACACCGCTGACTTGCTCATTCTCGTTATGCGTACCTTGACGAGAAAGCAACGGGCTCCTCAAGTTTTCGTTATCGGATTCATCCCCAGATCCATCAGATGCGTCACCATTCCCGTCCTTGTTCGGGTTTTCCTCGTCCCATTCTTCGTGCTTTTGTTGGTCGCCAATGTTGAACATGCTACCGAAATTCGAGAAGAGCATGCTTCTCATGCTTCCATTTTCCGGAAGCTTCTCGTGTACGCTTCCAAAGAGTGTGACCATGGGATCAACCATGCTGCCGTGACGAGAAACCATGCCGAGAGTGCTCTGTCCTCTGACAGGTTTGGCAATCCATGATTGACCTTCTTCAGCCCCATATAGTTTAATATGGTCTTTTTCCACAACATGCTCATGGGTGTCGGCAAGATCGCCATCTGGAGCTATTATATACTCTTCGATGGATGTTTCACCTCCAACATCAAGACCTTCTACTAACAAAGCCATTTCACCTACAAAGCCAAAGGAAAATCATGTATTGCCTAAAGAACAAGGTGGGAAGAGCCATGTTTTCAAAAGACAGAATAAATCAGGAGATGTACCTGAGACGTCTTCCCTTCCACGTAGCATTTGCAAAACCTTTTTAGCCTCTGTCATCTTTCCTTTGCTCACTAACCATCTCGGAGATTCGGGCAAGAAAAGCACGGCTAATGCAAAGTATATTATGGAAGGGATGGAGAGAACCCCAAGCATCAATCTCCAACTAGGTGAATTTGTCAACGACATTGTAAATACCATGCAGTACGACAAGAACATGCCTGCGGAACCAGTGAACTGAGGAAGTGTATTCAATGATCCTCTTATTTCTGGTGGAGCAGTCTCGGATATATAAACTGGAACAAGAGTCACAGCAAGACCGATACCAAAACCATCCAAAAGCCTTGCCAGAAGTAGCACGTACACATTTGGAGCCCATAACATCACCAGCCCACTGATAAAATACATAATGGAGGACATTAAAAGCATTGGACGCCGTCCAATTTTATCTGCCACCGGTCCAGAAAATGTGGTGATAACTGTTGCTCCAATTAAGGACATGGCAACAATAAGACCTTCTATTGTGGGTTGGGTCTCCAGTGCAAATTCCTTTTTGATGTAAAGCACAGATCCTGAAACACATCCGATATGCTCAATTTCAGTTTGTTTCAACAGATTATAATCGAAAACAGAAAGCCAATGCGTTCGAATCAGATGCAATTAGAAAAGCCGTATGATATCAAAGATCTCATCCACAATGCATCTCTTGCTCTTCTTTTCACTGATGTGGATGATATCCAGCAATAACATCTACTTAATGGACCTGGTCTAGTAATAATATTCTGAAGATTTATACGTATTATCCACTAACCGCCCTTGGAATCATCAATCATACATCGTAATGTGGCACAACTTTATCCTTGAAAACAGAACTACCAACTCAAAGGCAAGACAAAATGGAATCACAGCTGATGCAACAGTGTAAAGGGCTTACCAGCTATAGTTGCATTATCCCATCCTTGCAAGAAATTTCCGATCGCAGCCGCGATCGCCACGTAAACAGCTCCCCTCATTGTTGATGATTCTGAATCAAATCATATCAAATCACATTCAGTCATCTATTTGAGCAACTGCCAATATGACAAATCAAGAGAATCTTTTTATCTAACAATTTATAAGGTTTTGTCCAAAGCTACATTGTATCCCAAAACTCAAATATGATCAAGATCTTTCTCTAGACACTCACATACATTATCACAAAAAAGATCACAAGGCACAAAACTGAAACATGGAAGACACAACAAACACAATGCGTTTACGCCCATAAGCCCAAAATCCAAACTTTTCCACAGGATCCAATTCAAATCAACCTAAATTCCAAAAAAACAGTACAATTCATAATCAAGATACAGAAAAAAACAAAACCTGTACGTACCTTTGAAATTAGCAAAAGGGCCTAATCAAGAATCAATGTATATTGTTTCTAACAGCAGATGGACACATAATACATGCAAAAAGAAGGAAAAAAGTGATGGGTGTAACAGAAAAGAGCAAGCTTTATATAAAGGGAAAGGAAAAAGGTGATGCCTGTATATAACCAATCTGTAGGGAAGATAAAGAAAAAGAAGTGTGCTTTGTGTTTGTTTAAATTAATGATTATTGAAAGGGACTGAAGAGGAGTACTGGCTGAGATTGGAGCTGGCAAAACGTGAGAAGAGATCGAGTTTGTGAAGCAGTATGATTGTTAGTTAGATTGGGATCGAAAAACCAGTTCAAGATTTTGACGAGATTCCTCAACAACGTGCTTTGCTGATCTGGTGTATGAAACTAAGAAAATAGTAATACTCTGTTCTTTTTTGTTTTTACCTATCAAGATTCGGATACTCGAGCATATATTTAGGTTTTATTTCGATTACAATAATCTCGATGATGTTATTTTTAAAATACTTCAATTGTGTTACCTAAAAGTGGGATGATGTCATTAGCTAACGGATATGATAAGTTTGTTCAGTAAAATTATACATTAACAAATCAGCTAATCAATTTATTTCTTTTGCGAATCTTTAAAAATCAATTAGCACCTCCTCTAATTTGTTTTTGTGACAACTTTTGGAATGTGTTTGGAGAAGAATCGGATTGGACGTGTTATTTCAACTCATCACTTCGAATTGGAAAAACATGGAGTAGTGCAATGAGATCCAATAACTTTGGACGTTGTTGAATGTGGTCATCATATTTATGTGGAAAAATGCTTCGTTTGGTAGCATGTTGCAATTTTTGTCCAATCATGAATAGTGTATGCTATAAGCCTATAACTATACATTCCTAGGAGCAAAAATCTCATTTACTTTTATTGGCGTAGCTAACCATTTATTTCACTATAAGCTAATGTAACTAATTAAGAAAATTATAGAATGTACTCTCTCCGTAAAATAAGTTGTTCAGCTTTGACACTTTTCTTTTTAACAAAATTCAACTTTAACTTCAAATTAAGGACATTTTTTCCTTACAATTTATTAGTCAAAGTTTAATTTTGTAGTCAAAGTTCAATTTTGTTAACCGCAACAAGTCAAAACTGGACAATTTCTTCGATACGAAGGGAGTATGTGTAATCATTTTAATAGTATATGATTTAGGATTAATTTATAGTTAAACGGTGATTAAAAAAATTTAAAAAAACAAATTAAAAGCTTGCACTGGGACGGAGGAAGTACCAAAGTGGTACTGTAGTCTGGTCATATCCCTTGAGGTGTGCGGACTGTGAGGTATTACATCTAATTAGGAATCCCTAAATTCCGCTCACTTTACCTCTCTGCAGAGCATCCTCGATCGATAAACTTGAGATGTGTAGTAAGTCTCGTTTTTCAGTGAAATTCTTGAATCAGTAGTATAAAATATAACTAGAATCGAATCGAATCGAATCGAATGAGTTTTTGATTGAAGAAAGCTAAGTTAAACAAGTAGAGTTTTTCGTTAATAATAAATCATCTAGTTCATTGCAATTTGCAAGGTGTGTATGCACACGTTGGAATGGATACAAGTCCACACTAAATTAGATGGTGACATTCAACTTATCATCCACTATTCACCCTGCTCACGTTAATCTTTCGATCGAATATAGAACGTATATACATTGGGACTGAGTTAATTCAGGTCGTTAGATACTCCACTTATTGATTGGAACGAAGCTATTGCTGATTGTTTTCCGACTAGGTTCTGACAAATTTGCACGTCATATTTGCTACTGTTCAAAATTGAATTTTCCCAGACCTTAATGTTCAACCAAGAATCTATCTAAATATATAATAAAATTAGTGACATATCTCAATAAAAAGTCATACTACATGTGCAAAATTCTATGTGGCATGTCTCTTTAAATTTCATGCAGTTTTATTCACAAAATTAAATCAAAAAGAAAATAGTAATTTATAAGTGTACTATATATTTTTAGTATGTTAACTGTATACATAGTTTTTATTAAATCACATATAACTTTATCTGCAAACTCCGAAAAATATTTTGAATATATATTTGGATTCACCGCGACAAGACGAATCAACACCAATCTTATATATTATTATTAATTAAATAAATTATTTATATATTAAAATAAAAAATTAAATTGTTAAATGAGATCTATTGGTTGTGTAAATTCTAAATTTGAAAAATAAGCTATGGAACATTTTATTCTTGATAATACAATGCATCTTATAACTTCCACTATTTATATTTTTAGTATGTTCACTACATATATAGTTTTTATTAAATCCCATATAACTTTATCTGCAAAACTTCGAAAAATATTTTGAACATGTATTTGGATTCATCGCGACGAAACAAATTCATAAACACCAATTATAAGATATAAATTGAAAAAAAAAGTGTTGAATATTTAAATAGCATAAAATAGAAAAAAGTGTTGAATATTTGAAATTATAGGAGAAGACTAAAAGAAAAGTTAAAATAGAAAAATCATTATAAAATTAAATAAAATCATATAATCTTTTACTTTTTGGGTTTGTTGTAATTAGTTCAAACTACATTATAAATTTGAAATCATCTGTAATTGTTTGAAAAGTGAGTACTAATCTAAACAAAAGACCATTTAGCAGGGGTCGATTTAAAAAAAATCTGATATGGCTAAGTAAGAGATAATTTCAATTTAGGAACTCAATTCGAGGCGTAAACGAACTTTATGAATGGGATAATCCAAACTTGAGAACTCAACTCGAAAAGTAAAATTCAACTTTATGAATGAGATAATTCGAACGTGGGAACTCAATTCCAAGGTCAAACAAACTATAAGAATGAGATAATTACAACTTGGAAACTCTATTCGGATAATAAACCACATTATATGGGGAAAATACTCTAATTAAGGAATGATTCAAGCACATGAACTTAATTCGAAAGTAAACTCAACTAAAAAAATGGGATAATTCTAACTAGGGAAATCAATTCGTATGACAAATCAACTATAACAATGAGATAAAAAAAAAACTTAAAACTTAGTTCGAACGATAAGCTCAAATTTTAGAATTAGATTGTTCCTACATGGGAGCTCAACGTGAAAGCAAACAAAATTCTAAGAATGGGATCATTGCAATTTGAAAACTCAATTTGAAGTTAAAAACAGCTCAAAAAAAGGGATAAATTCAACTTGAGAACTCTATTTGAATAGTAAACCACACTATATGAAAAAATTATTGGAAGAAATACATAAATTCCTCAGGAACTCAATTCAAATGGTAAACACACTTTAACAATGAGATAATTTTAACTTGGAAATTCAATTCAAAGGTTAATGTCAACTTTAAGAATGAAGTAATTCTTAATTGTGAACTCCATTTGAAGGGCAAAACAACTGTATGGATAATATAATTCAACTTGGGAACTCTAATGCAAGGATGATCCATGCTATTTGAAAATAATCTAACAATGAGATAATTCCGAATTAGGAATTGTTGTTCAAACGGTAGAAATATTCTACGGTTGAAATCATTTAAATGTAAACCTATATTATAAACGTAAGCCACTTTATGTGGTAAAATGCTCTCATTTGAAAACTCAATTCGAGGGGTAAACAAACTCTAAGATTGTTATAATTATAATTTGGGGACTACATTCGAAGACCAAGCCGTGCAATATGAAGAACTTATTCAAAGAAATGGTACTTCCAACTTATGGGCTCAACTCAATTGGTATTCAACTTGGGAACTTTAATGCAATGATGAACCATGCTATTTGAAAATAATCTAATAATGGGATAATTCTGAATTAGGAATTTTGTTCAAACGGTAAAATTATTCTACGATTGAAATCATTTAAACGTAAAACTATATTAGAAACATAACCCACTTTATGTGATAAAATATTCTAAGAATATGATAATTTCATTTGAGAACTCAAGTCGAGGAGTAAACAAACTCTAAGATTGTTATAATTACAATTTGGGGACTACATTCGAAGATTAAACCATACTATATGAAGAACTTATTCAAGGAAAGGGTACTTCCAACTTATGGACTCGACTCAACTATAAAAATGTGGTCAATCTAACTTGAAAACTCAAATTGACGAGCAAACCAACTACAAAAATGTGATAATTATAACTTGGAGACTATATTGAAAGGTAAAGCTCATTATTTAGAATAGTTAGTTGCACATTTGGAACTCAAACCAACTCTAATAATGAGGTAATTACAACTTTAGGACTCTATTGAAAGGGTAAACCACAATGTATGGAAATAATGGGGTACGTAATTTGAACTTGACAACTAAATTCAATGTATAAACCAACTTTGAAAATGAGATAATTACAACTTGAAAACTTTAATTTGAATAGCAAACCACGTTTTGTGGTAAAATCCTCAAAAAAACGATTCCAAATTTGGAACTCAAAATTTTTTTATATTTGCAACCTTGGAACTCAACTTTAAGAATAATACTATAATTTTAACTCAAAGAATTTTATATTTGCAACCTTGGAACTCAACTTTAAGAATAATACTATAATTTTAACTCATGAACTCAATTCACCGTTATTTTGGTTTACAAGTAGGTGTTTAACAAAATTTGGAAGTAGCGTTATGTTTGCGTTATTAAATTGTACTCGGTATTGCCTTCCATTTTTTTGATACTCAATGCAATTTATGTCGTTGCATTGCCACAGGATAAGGCCTCCATGAATAATATAATTTATTTTTTAGGCCTTTGACCATAATGTTAGAGAGGTAATGAGAGATGCAAGTGGGAGTTAATGAGAAACCATTCAGTAGATTAGTTGTCGTATTTATTGGACACTTAAAACACATATAACCAGTTATACAGAAGGGTAGCAAACACGGTATCATGCCCGCACCTCCTTGATCATTTAAAAGACGTGAGTGAATTTCTCTAATATGTACTTATATTTGTTATTTTACAATTATGGTGGATCCAAGGTCAATGTTGAAATCATCAGGAAACTTATGGTTATTGCGTGTTGGAGGGGGGCTGAAGCCAATGGAACAAATGACGACGAGGTCCATATGAAATTGTTCGAAGAGATCCTTATGCATAGGACCCAATCACTGCAATGGTTAAGATCACATATCCTTCGCCATTAGATCATGTTGGTGAAGGTTGATACTTCTTGAACATGGACAGTTTCAGCCCGGCAAAAAACTACATTATTATGTTTTATTAATTTATTTTAATTTTTCACCTAAAATTATGCGTCCACCCTAATGCATTAAGTTCTCAATCGGGATGAATGGAGTACATAGATAGTTTCAACTAGATAAGAATATTGGGTATCAACCCATTGGGTCCTTAACGGGATTAGTTCGGGTTGTTTTCGGCCCGTTTAAAAGCTTATATAACAGACTCATGAACATAAATAAATTTGAAAATTGAGAATCTGAAAACGAGTTTATTTTACCTTATTTTCAAACGGGTCATACGAGTTGATTTTAGTAAATACCTATCCGATGATTTACCTGTTAATAATTATCGTGTTCAGGTCGTATACATGCAAATGACCATAACCAACAAGAATCAACCCTTTAGGTTCAAACGGGTTCGATTAAGTTGGACCTTACCCATTTAAAAGCTAAACCTGAGAAAATATAGAGTAATTCAGGAAACGATAATTCTCAAAAAAAAAAAAAAAAAAGGAAATGATAAGATTATGGAATCCAATTGGTTGTGCTGCAGATGTGCTTCTGTTTGAAATCAATGTCAAAGAAGGAACACCATACACTCATTTAATTGACATTTTCACAAGATTACACGAACTTGCTACGGGCCATAACTAACATTGTCTACAAGCAAAATTTTTTGCACCATTTAAGGTAACTTAGGCTTCATTTGGTTTGAGTAAAAATGTGAAAAAGAAAAATAATAGAGGAAAATAAGATTTTTCAGGAAAATGTGTTAGGGAAAAACATCTTTCCTTATTTTGTTTTCTGATGAGTTTGAATTACAACTATAATATATAAACTTTTTTTTTTTTTTTTTGCTTTGTAGTCGATTAAATTCTATTATGAGCATGTATTGTTGTTGGTTTGAGTACTCTAATTATGCCGATTGAATTATCCTCTTTCTGGTATATTATTAAAAGTAAATTATTATGTGGCATCGCCACGGGTTAGTACTAGTCTTATGTAAATGGGTAAATCCCAGAGATTTCGAAAACCCTTTATGGGAGGAGCAGAGCGGACTTAGAATTTGAAGTTCGAGAGGCAAACTCTTAAATTGTCAAAATATTACGCATATTCATAAATTGGAAGGGGGCCTCCTAGGTCTACCCTGCAGAGGAGTATAATACAGAATGAAGATATCGGAAACCCCTCATGGGAGGAGTATACCGAATGAATTATATGAGTCCATGTAATAGTTTGGAAAGCATACAAGTCAAACTAATTGAACACAAATTCATAAATACATAGAACACAAAACAAAGAAGAATAGTCTTACATGGTTAAATGCAAAATACCCCCCTTAAGTTATTGTAAATGTGCGCGAAACCCTATTGAGTTAACAAATTAGTACCAAACTCCCCTGAGTTATTAAAAAATGTGCGCGAAACCCCCCCCCCCCCCTCCGAGTTAATAAATTAGTCCCTGAGTTATGAAAAATGTGTGCGAAACCCCCCGAGTTATTAAAACATGAAAGTGGAACCCCCTCAGCATTTTTTTTACGGCGTGCTCATGTTAGGTGCGAAAATGGATGTTCTTTTAGGTTTTTCTTACTCCAAATTAACGCGACTAGGTGGACTGGACATTCATAGTTTCAGTTTATTATCTTTTGCCCTCACTTTTTTCCGTTTACACTGATAATGAATTGGTATATGTTGTTGATATGTAATGACAATCTTAATTAGTGTTATCTATGGTTGTTATTTATATATTTCAGTGCTATATAACCAGTAGTGTGTGATCGATTTTTGTTGTTCATTTTACCAGGAAAAAAGTAGAGTTTTACTATTTTTAATAGCTCAAATTTAAGTCATTTTAATATTTTTGAAAATTTCGACTAACGAATCAAACTGCACACAATACAAATTCATCATGTATATTTAATATTTATGTAAAATGTGTATTGCAATGACTTTATAAGAATTCCATGGGATTTTGTGCATATTTTTAATAACTATGGTTATTTTTATTTTTTTTGTTTCATTGATTTGGTGTAAGATAACATAAACAAACATCTATAGTCGCACATAATGAGAGTGTACCTCATACACTTTAAAAATAAAGGGTGGAAAATTTTGTGCCCATTTTTAATAACTCAAGGGGGTTTGGTACTAATTCGTTAACTCAGGGGGGTTTCACACACATTATTAATAATTCAGGGAGGTGTTATGCATTTAACTCAGTCTTACATATCTCAGTCGTACTGGAGAGGAGAACTTATAACACAGCTTATTTTCACGATGATAAAATCTGAACACAGGACATATTTTACATCGTTTCGAAGAAATTTTCTAAATTTCAAATTTTTTACTGTTCAGCGAACTTCAACTTCGACAAAGAATATCTTAAACTTGTAAAGGTGAAATGTTCGGTGAGGTGAGACCGGAACAAACTGCGTATTCAACTGCCCAATAATTGTTTTTTTATTGTAGTAACATGCCTGCAGAGCTATTTTGCATTGTTAGTATTATTATACCCAGATGAAGCCTTGATACTCTTAAAGCATACATTAGAAAACACATGTTCTACATAAGCTAAAGAACATATGTTCTACATAACCTCTGAACTCAAAGAATCATATAGCATCTCTTAACCATAACCTGGAAAATATGTTCTCACATGGCTCAATGAGAAAATAAGGTCCCCAAAGAGCAACACAAACTCACTGCAGTTGACCAGTAGTGGTGTTATGCGAGCCCAGCTCGAGGAATGAGATACTCAGAGTCTCAGCTCGTTAAACAACAATAATCAGAAGCAATAAGAAATTGGTCTCCACTGACAGACTCCCTCTCCATATGATTATGAATTATGTTCTATGGATGCAAGAAATGAGCAATTCAGTGATAAGTAAACAACAGTCAATGAATTCAAAAACATGATATCTACAAACTAAATTTACCAGTACCAAATACTAATACAGTATGTTAAGCTAGAAAGCTGCAGAGTAGCTACGTCAACAAGTTCTCCGAGAACCAGACGCCCTAAACAGCACAGGTGCAAGCCCGTTGGAATATGTGCTAGCCAAGTTGCGCCAGCAAATGACCTATAAGTCAGATGTCCCTTCCTGTCTCCACGGACTGACTCGATGTTGAGCAGGAAAGAAGTGGAAACAGTCTATGCTTCAATATAGAAGTGCCTTCATGATCAAGTTCCTACTACCAGGTTCTGTCATCACCAACTTCAACCTCGTCGGTGTGAAACTTATGATCATTGAAGCCAAGAATTAAATTATCCTAACCTTGCGTAAGCACGAGTTACAAGTTACCCAGGGACACTCAGATCAAGACGTGTAAGACATACATTGCTTGTAGAGACGCTAGTCGTCTTTTTTCTACTTACCACACATTTCAACTAGATACTGGGAACTCTATCTGGCCAAAAAAAATTCTTCCAACTATTACAAAACCATTTGTAATAGAGCCAAACTTTCAAGAGGAAAGTGAATTTACTAAACTTAGCCACCGCTATCTTCGTACTTTCAAGGCAGTAAAAGGGGAAAAAATACATAAAAGCTTGTATTTCCCTTTATATACGGGTAATATCTTGAGAATCCCGTGTTTCGCCAAATCAAAGCGTGCTTTCACAAAATAAAAGGATCCACAATGCTATTTAAAGACAAGATAAATTACCTATTGCCTTTGCTAGATGCACATAATCCTGGCTAGTTTTCCTCAGGTTTACAGTCAAAAGAAGTAAATTGCAATACCTCATCAATTGACTTATATTTTCACTTCTATGACAACAATACGCCACCCCGTCTTATAAATAAGGGCCACCGGCCAACTTATTTCATACTGCATCGCTAAACAAACACAATGGAGTTGCAAGAATATGACTCTCCTATAGATGAAGCATGGTGTGACTCCCTGTGGTCAATACCAGAATCTGAAATGCAGCAGGAAAAATCTGCAGATTGGACATTTGAAGAGAACAAGCTTTTTGAAAATGCTCTAGCAGAAACAATACCAGGCTCAGATGGTTTCTTTGAGAAGGTTGCAACAAGCATTCCTTCGAAAACCATGGAACATATTAAAACGCACTATCAAGCGTTGGTTGAAGACATAGAGCTGATTGAATCAGGCGGAATCCCAATACCCGATTACCCATCTGATGTCAATGATCAAAAGATGCAAACAGACACTCAGGAAGGTAATAACGGGAAGAAAGAAAAGGGCTCTACATCACGTGTGAAAGCTAAAGGGCCAAGCAGTGCTCCACAGCGCAAAAAGGGAAAACCATGGACCGAACAAGAACATCAGTAAGAATTTCCCTAGGATCTCTCTCTATCATCAGATTCATGATTTCTCACGTATTTAGCTTAGGTTTGAAATAATTACTTTCTTTATCTATCCTAAATCTGGTATGCGAGTCGAGAAACTTTAATTCTAATCCAGTTTAGGTTACAACTCATAGCAGACAAGCTATACGTGTGGCACTAGATTCACCATCTTTAAAATGGTAACACACCATCATAGTAAAATAACCCGAAAACTGTAGGTTGTAGTCTTGTGACCTTGTCAGAACACCTACATTCTTTTTCTCAACTTATAAAAGGGGAATAAAACTATCTTTTCCACTTTTTTCACTAAGCATTTCCCATGAAACTTACCACACAAGTTGCATTAATTCTCCTTCACTTTTACACTGTCACACCGGTTTCTCCGTGTGTCTTTATATGCTTGACTTTCCTAACCTTAAATGAGAATTTCTCATCCCAAAATTGGCACACATCATCATAGGGTGTACACATGTCCTATGAGATCATGTGTACATCACTCTGCATCGGAAAATTCTTAAGTAGATACACAGTCAACCACGAATTGTAACGCCAATTTGCAAATTGGTCAGGAGGCTAGTCCTCGACATATATCCATTAATTTTAACTCTTCAGTTTGCACTTGTAGATTGTTTCTTATGGGGCTTCAGCAGTATGGGAGAGGAGACTGGAGAAGCATCTCAAGATTTTGTGTGATTAGCAGAACTCCAACACAAGTTGCTAGTCATGCTCAGAAGTACTTCAGGCGCCAGACGACCTCCACCCCGGTGGAAAGGCGCCGCCCGAGCATCCATGACATCCACCCCATCAGCCCTTACCCCACTGCCTTCGCTGACCCAGGGCCATCAGTTCAGTGGGATGGCAACTGCAGTGTTAATCTCCCCAATGTTGGCGAACAAATCACTCCCCTCCCATGATCCGAGGACTCAGGACTCCGGTGCTAAAGGAAGAATTATTTAATGGTGATTCTATCAGCATATTTTATATTTTGTGTTGGGTAATTGTGGATTGTGTATTACAGCATTATGTATTAATTAAATGCTCCACATGAGAGCATCAAATAATATTATTGTGTGAACATTAAGACTTGAAAGCAGACTTGCAGACTTCAAATTTTAGTGCTCATTTTCCTCATTGCTTTCCATGGCAAGTGGGAAATGCAGTGTGTAGATTATGGGTGTAAAAAACTGACCCTCTCGCAAGCTGCTTGTGAGAAGGCCCGGTCTATGCTTGGTTTAAGCTAGAATCGACCAAAAAGCTCACTAGCTTCGAGAAGGATGGCCCACTTAAAATTAAATACATAGAACATCACAAATAAATTGAATGATTTTTTTCCTAAAGAATATATATATAGATCAAATGAGCCATCTCGATGATCATGAACTCGACTTTGATGAGTCGAGCAGGCTCATTAAGGCTAAAGTTAGGTTTGGCCCGGCATGTTAACAATCAGGTGTAGACCTCCAAACGGGCCAAAGAGTCTGATCCTGTTAATTTATAGCTAATTGCCTATAGGAAGATAAAGTTAACACACATTTTATCACTGTTGACATCATTTCATGAAGCCAAGAGGTATATTTGGTAGTATTAGTATCCTGGTGCACATCATCTAATTGAATCATGCCATATCTACTTGATACCATATAGAGAACCCATGTGTATCACACTCAGCCCACTAGACGTAATGCATTTTTATAGGACCTGAGTGCATTATCTACACTTCTGCCATAGATGATGAAAGGGCAAAACCGTGCAGATATAACTGTGCAAGTTTGTACAGAGACATGGACATCCTAGGGAAAGAAAATAGCAAGGAAAGAACCATTTGTAACCAAACTCAATTAGGGCCATCTTATCGAACAAATCAACAACATATTCCAGCCACTAGTCATTGCCTACTCCCCTAGTCCTTACAAAATATAAACGCAGATCACAAACAAAGAATCATATCGAAAATCACCAGGGAATCCAGTAAATGAAAATCATCAGATTTAACTTTCTCACACCAATTGCTCTGATAATCATAATAAATTAATCAAAGACTTGATTATAATATAAAGATCAATCCGATGTTGCTTCCTCTGCCTTTCTTACTTTCCTAACAGCCTTTTCCAGCTCCCTTTCTTGTTATTTATGAAAAGAAGTCCACACCAGCCCTATCTAACATATCTCATGGACTACAACTTGACAGGACTGAATTAAACATAATTGATCAAGACAAGCACTATGATTACAGGTAAGGCAATTAGCTGGACAAAGATGATGGGACATACACATGAGTCTCATGTTATATTATATAATTATAATCAACCAAGTAAATTCATAGACTTACACTAATGACACAACAGTACATACATGATACTTTCTTATTTTAGCCGGTTGCTCATTAATGTACAGCTCATTTCGGATTTTGATTTTAACAACTGACATACAGGTGATAAACAACAATACATAGTAAAAAAATTAAACAAGGAATTAATGAATCTACAATTTGTCAAGCAAGGATTAGGGCATATCTGAACATAAACATTCTTCATCAGGGCGTGTAAACTTGGCATAACCCAGAACTTCTCACCAACTGATCGGTGTTCGGCTCCTGTATATAAGAAAAGAATATTACCCTCAGAACTTGAGATTAAATGCAATATATGCACAGTAATTTGAATTTATGGCAAAACCAATACCAAATCATGAAGAGAAGAGACCATACCCAAGAAAATCAACATTGCGTATCGAGCTTCTGACATGGCTTTAGCATAGTCTACACTACTCCATTGCGTTTGCGTTTGTTAGACTTTGAAAAACAGCAAATCTGAACCCAAGATTTCTTTTGCTTGACGGGCTGAGACTTAGCGTCTCTCTGGATACAAAGATCCTCCATGTATTGGACTACAGCCTGAGGTACAAAATTCCGATTTAGTCGCTTGACGATCTTAAAAGGAACGAAAACTGAGAGAGATAAATAAACTAAACACAAAAATAAGGGGCGTTTAGTATAATCACCTGAGGCCCTTTCTCAATCACATCTCTTGGTGGTACTGACAGAGGATTCCCTTCAACTTTCAGCACACGGAGCTTAGTTAACATCCTGAACGAATCCGGAAGCACTCTTATCTGGTTATTGCTCATATCCAATTCCTCCAGCATTTCCAGATTCCCAATCGACCTCGGCAGAGACTGCAGCTCCGCGAAATTGTTGCTTATGTTCATCTTCACAAGTGTCGTGGCAAAGCACAAGCTCTCAGGAACAGATTCAAGCTCATTGAAACTAACATTAAGTTCCTTCAGATTTATCAAGGATGCCATAGTGGTAGGCAACGTTCTAATATTGTTATACCGAACCGAAATGATCTCCAGAGACTCAATCCTTCCTACAGCTTCAGGGAGCGCTTTAAGATGGTTATAGTCTGCACGAATCTCCGTCAGCGATGTACATCGCCCGATAGTGTGAGGGATCTCATCGATTTCATTGTATTCAATGTCCAGAACCTTGAGACTGGCAAGTGATCCGATCGTCTCAGGAAGCGTTGTAAATGCATTCGAACTCAGATCAATCTCTTGCAGACGAATCAACCTAGCGATACTAGGCGGCAGAGATTTCAACTGGTTACCCCTCATATCAAGACGAACCAAATTAAGCAAATCCCCAATCGATTCTGGTAACACAGTAATAACATTTCCATGTAAATCCAATTTCTGCAAAGAGGTAAGACCCCCTATAGTATCCGGCAACACCGCAATCCTATTCTCCGACAAATCCAAAGTCGTCAAGCTCGAAAGCTTCCCAATCGAATCCGGAAGCCACTCGACTTGATCCGATAACTTCCCCTGGAAACTAAGCTCCGTAGTTCCTTTCTTAGCTGACACCTCAATCATACTAGCAAGCTTTATCAAGCTCAACTTATCACCATCTAGCCCTGCAACAGCACAAAATCAAAAAACAAAACTCAATTTCCAACATCAAAACCAAATTCATCCCAATCAATCACTTATAAACAGAAAAAATCAAACTAGCAAGCTTTGTCAGATAAAATCAAGTCATCCCCAAACAATCATATACAATCAAAACCTCAAAACAACTCACCAGAAACAAGAGCAGTCCTCTTCAAACTAGGATCCACAATCTGCGGCACAGCGAACGAATCGCCCGTTCGAAACCCATCCACATGGAAAGCGGTCTTCGGCTTCTTCAAAAACGTATCATCCTTGGCAAAAACCATCCCTCCAGAACCAGCTGCCGCCATAGCCGCCTTCAGATTCTCCTCCTTGAGCTCCTCATACAAGCTCGAAGTCGAGGTCGTCGTATTCGTCACCGACGAGCTCAAGCTGTTCGCAGACGATGTAAAACTGTAAGTCGACCCCTTCACCGACTCCGAGTCGCCTGTGTACCCAGGCAAACACCTGGAAGCTCTCTGAATCAATTCATCAAACAGCTGGTGGATGTTTTCGAGATCCAACACTTTCAACGCCTCCTTCATCTTCTCCTTGCTCTGGAACTGAACCGAAGTCCTCTGCATCTCCTGCAGGATGCCGAAAAGCTCATCAGGCACCTCTTTGCCCTTCCTCTGCTTGCCAATTGCGTCGATTCGGAGCTGATCTTCTCTGTCCACGTTGCGGATTAGGATTTTGGCCGCTTCGACTTCCTCGATTCCAGGTCTCGCCGGAAGGGAGCGGTGCAACCTCATTATCTCGTCAACTACGCCGTCGACCGTCGCACCTGACGACGACGGCTCCATGGTGGAAATTGCAGAAGGAAATTGGTGAATTGGAGCTGCTGAGAAATTGGGGAAAATGGGGATTTCTAGAAGGAGCACAAGAAGCCCAGTTTTTTCGGCCAATGGAGCATGAGATGAAAGGTTGGTGTTAATTATACCTGGTTTGCTGTGACAAAATTGATTTTTAATTTAAAGGTGGAATTTTTTGGGAAGAAGGTGATCAATTTTTTTTTTGTTTAATAAGGGGAGAAAAGGGAAAAGGAGAAATGGGGTGGATAATGGGAGGTGCTAGTATTTTTTGGACAAGAGAACATGGTTTGTGTCAAATGTTATAATTCCACCATTTTTGTTAACTGCATACATTTCATTTTGGATCCGGATTTTAATGCGTTCGTATAATTTTGTGTTGATTGGTTTAGTGATAGAATTTACAAATAGAAATGTGGTATAAAATATGTAAGATTAGAAGATAATAGATGCAGTTGAAATTGATAGATAACGATAAAATAGCAAAATTGAAAGTTTTGATCTGATCGAGGGAATATAATTTATCGTGAAAGAATTGATTGTTTTCATAAAAAAACAATATTACACTGTAGATCTACTATTCAACAACTCATCGTCATGGTCATTATTTTCAGATAAAATCATAAATGAGGAATTCAATCACTGATCTCACCATCTTAATGTAGCAGTGAGTTCCATGCCCTTGTAGAATTCCACTTCTACAGTGAAAAATGTGATAAAATAACGAAATGGAAAGCTTTTATCTGAAAGGAATTGTAACGCCCCAAAGTTTCAAGTCAAGTCCAAACAGCTTAAAAGGATCGAGAACGCTACTCATATCAACAAGGTGCACCTTTCTTTTCGGGGAATTCATCTATAAGAACTCTAGAATTAAACGTGCTTGCTCTGGAGCAATCTTATGATGGGTGAGAAGTCTCCCGATTCGCGCACGAGTGAGGACAAAGTGCGCGGGAAAAGGACTTGTGTTGATGCAATTAACATATCACCTTGAAGAATCGTGCCAAAAGGGTCGGGGCTCGGCCCATTAGTGTTCGGGTCGTTACAGGAATACTCCCTCCGTCCCGGGTTTAATTTTCCGCAGGCTCGGGCACAGGTTTTAAGACAAAAGTGAATATAAGTAGGAGAGTTGGTGATAAAGTAGGAAATAAGGTAAATAAAGTATGATAAATAGTGTATATATTAGGAGAGATGATGTATAAAGTAGGATATATAGTGAATAAAGTAGAGGATATATTTTTAATTTAAAAAATGAGAAGTTGAAATTTGAACGTTTAAAAATAAAATGCGGGAATTTGTAATCAGGGGAGGTGGGAGTATAATTTACGAGGAAATGGTTGATTAGTTATCATCGAAACAATAAGGTAGATCTGCTGCTCATCAGTTCATCATCATAATTATCGTTTCCAAGAAATATTAGTATATACTAGGGGTTTGATGATTCATAGTTTGGGGGCCACTTTTACAGTCAAACGTGATTAATCCTGAGGTTTAAGCTCTCATAGACTCATTTTGAGCGGCTAATTGATTCTAATCCGAATTATTGTATTAATATTGTTATCACCCATAGCATTGCTTTGTTTTCTTTTCTTGTCAATTCTATTTTCTTAAATTCTCGTTAGACAAAGTCAAGAGATAACTTGTTAGACTGAAATGCAACTAAAACCATGGGCTATAAAACTACACAGAGTCATTGGAGCTGTGATTGTTTAATAATTAATTAATTATAATTCCCTAATAATGGCATGATTCAACTTGCATTTGGGTATTACGAAGTATGATTATATGTACTGCACAAATAAAAAAGTATGATTATATGTATGTCTAGTTTTCAGTTACATTTGTAAAGTCAACTTGCAAACAATATTAAAGTGTCCAAGTATTACGTCAAGGATTTTACTTAGATTTTACCATAATAAATGGTAGCTAGTGCATTGCTACCATGCGATATATTAGCTTCACCGCATCAACACATGGATACTTTCCATCAAATTACACATTTAAAGATTGTTTTAGAAATAGAATGCTCAACCTTGAAGCTCTCACGGGTGAATTACCAAAGATAAAGGTGCTGGAATGAGTAACACTCTCAACTCCTTTAGCTTTACCTTATTAAACTTGGATCGTTACAATAGCACAATCAATTTATGGTTAAATGTAATAATAAGAATAAGTAAACTAAAATTTGGCTCGTTTGGTTAAAATATATGAATAATATGCCCTTGATCATGAATAAAAATCCTTAATATATGCATTCTTACACGCGTCTGAAACTAACACATTTGTATTCTACACATGTCGAGCTATATATGATTTAACTTGGCATATATGCTTTGCAAGTTATTTTGTGAAACCGCAAGTTTACCCAAAGCTGACTTATGGGTAGTGTTTGCGAGTTTCCAATTTAAAAGGAAGAAAAAAAATAGTTTGTGATAAATGGTGAACCGTGAACGGATATGAAATTTTAAAATGATATTCCACCAAGTCAAATATTGTGTCAAAAAATGTGATGTGTTTGAAAATGCAACCGATTGATAATGCATAAATGGAAGTTTGTGCATCTTCAATAATAGGTTTAATCTATGATACAGCAGAGGTGAGTATCAGTTAGATTTCAGTTTTACCGCTCGTTCCTCAACTCGATGAACGACAAACCTCCACACCTGAACATTGAGAAACTCTTACATATGAAATTTACCTGTCTCGAAAAATTAAAAGTGCACATTTACACCTCAAAATTTGCCTTTTATTATTGTATGCTTTAAGTGAGAAAAAAAATCCCTCGCAGAAGAGTTACACCTAGTGCATTTGAATTTGTATGTATATTTCCATACCCGAAAGAGTAAGTCTCTCGAGAGACGGTATCTAGATAATTTATCTAGAGACGGACCTATATTGTCAAGAGAATCATCAATGCTATTAATCAAAACACACATGTTTACAACATTGGTGTTTTTTTAATATTACAACAAGACTTATTTCGTTAACAACATAGACGTTTTAATTAATAACATGGATGGTTTTATTAATAGCATAGGCCGTCTCTAGATAAATTATTTAGAGACCGTCTCTCACGAGATTTTGTGTACCCGGAATTATGCATAAAACGTAAAAGTAAAAAATTATTGCAGTTCACAGTATACTTCATTCGGCTCATTTTGGCACCTGAAACATTTAACATTATCTTTACCCAAGTTTTGCAAATGGCATCGAAAAACCAATTTAATACAAAGAGACGGAAATAATGAGGATAAAGGCATTGGACATAAAAAAAAAAAAAAAAAAAGAAAAGATAAAAGATAAAAGATAAAAGAACATGATAAATGGTAGAGATTGTACTAGTGAGTTGTGTAAATGAGGAAAGTTGAGTTGTATTTCGCGTGCATTTGGCACTTTCCGATTATTCATAATATCAATGAGTTCACTTTATTTTATCGAAATTTACAATAAGTCTGTTTGGTTAAAGTCAATAACATGACTAGCATGCTATATAACTTCATAAGGTGATTTATCAACTAACTTTTTAATTATCAGTTCGTATCAACTATCAACCCTTTATCATCTCATCGGTTCATTTCGACAAACAAACAGGTGAAAGATGATACAATAAATTGATAATGCATTGTTATCTTATCGACGTTAGAGGGTGGAAAATAAATGCTGCAATAAATGAGGGCCAGGTGTCAAGGTAAGAGAAAGGGACACGTGGGAGGATACAACCATAAACAGCTGGCAGGTTTAGGTCACGGTATAACCGTTTTTGTGCAGTTGGTATTGCGCTGTCTTACACATGATTCTGTAATCTGTATGGATCGATAGATCGATGCACGAATAATATTATTTATTATTTAATTAAATAAATAACACTAACTAATTACTCCCTTCGCTTTTTTTTATAACACTTGTCCTTTTAACTTTAACCGGTTAAAATCGGAAACAGTTGACTGCAAAATAATAAAATGACAGGTTTTATAAAGAATTGAAAGAGTATTATGTTATGTCCGTTTGTGTTAAACTAAGACAAGTTGATCTTGTTTCCACCTAGTGTCATCTCCTCTCACATGATTCTGCCCCCTTCCCACCTCCTTCCTCTCCTCTCACATTATTATGATTAGACCCGTATCGAATCGAGTAAAGTAAGATGGATGGTTTTCGTTTGATGTAATCGTGATCGTTAGGTTGCGATCAGGACAGATGGAAATGAAAGTGAAAAGTATATTTTGCGTTCAATGTTATGGGAGTCGGTAATGGATTTTATGGAATTGTTATATATCCTATTGGAAGAATTGAATTGAAATAAAATGAATATGATTTGTTTAGCGGGAGATAGGGGATGGAGGCTCTGTTCTCTTCAACTGAAAACTCATTCGATTCGATTCGATTTAGTTCGATTCTGCTTAGTTATATTTTATCTACAATTGATTCGATTCGAAGAATTTCGATTCGGAGCTTCCATGGCGGAAGCTCAATAAAAAAAAAAAAAAAAAACAGATCGGAGCTTCCACCGGAGCTCCAACAGTGATTTTGGTGGTGGTGTGCGGTGTTGGTGGTGGGGAAGAAGATGGTGGGTGGTGGTGGGGATTGGGGAAGGAGAGTTAAAATTTTAATAATTAATGTTTTTTGAAGAAGTTAATAGTTTAAAAAAAAAAAACAAACAAAAATAGCGGTAAGACGATACAGAGCAATGGTTGAGGGCGACACAGAGCAACGGTTTAGGGCGATACCGAGCAACAGACACGTGTCAGATGTCGATATATTGACTGACAATAGTCAGGGCGACACCTTGTCTGACGGTAGAAAACCTGAAGTAACTTAATTTGAGTTGAATTCTGAAGTTTTATATTTAATATATAAAAGTATGACATTAGGATAGTTGATTTTTGGAGTTGATGAATAACAACTCAATTCAAGTAGTATAGTGTAAAGTGTAGAAATAAACACAAAAAAATTTGACAAAATTAAATTTGAGTTGAAAAAACTCAACACGAGTTGATAGCTGCACTACATATATTTTAATTTTAAATTTAAAATATTACGTACGAGAAGTTCCACTAGATAACAAGAATGTAAAAATGTTTACTAAAAGGTTTGAAACTATAAAAGAAAAATGAAGACTCACATAATCGATAATCGAGATATTGATCCATGGACTAAATCTTCATTCTTTCTTTCATTCCATTCGTATCCTTTCTCTTTTTCTCTTCTTCATGTAAAAATGTTGACAAAATAAATTCTACCATGTGAATGTGATTGTTGAAGTAACATTTTTTTTTTTTATAAAACCAGAAATATATTAAGACTTAAAAGCCACTACAGAAATTTGTGGATTAAACCACAGTTTTTTTCCACCATAATTGTAACCTAGAATAGCTAAACTCTAATAATGTATTATGTAGTCAACTAATCACACAAAATTTCCACTATGTTTATCTTCTGAAACTCTCATCACATATGTAATTGTTGACTTAATACACTCCATACAATTGTTTGAACAAAAATCTCCTTTTATGATGTCGACACTAACTTAAGATCATCATTCTTTTCCCTCTTTTTCATAACTTAGCTAGTAGGACAATCACCTTCATTTTCCTCAAATAATTAATTAATACGGGTCAAACTTCAACAGTTGAGTTTTAAAGTTTTACGTATACTCAGTATTGAATTGTAATCCGATAAAGTTTATTAGTATGCCTCATATTATGTTGTATAAGAATTTGTAAGAGTAAAGTCAATTCGGTGAATATACTTGATCAATTAAGTTAACATAATGAGTTTAACGCAAAGCGAAACTTATTGCAAAAGAGGGGAAATCGGATATTTTGTCAAACTCAACTTGAGTTAAATACCAAACACTTGGAAGTGGATTGTCTCCTGGATAAAATGAAATGAACGGATTGATAGATGATAAATTATCCAAGTACTTGATCCACTATCTTTCACCTTCAATTCGTCATTAATGAACACTCAACAGGTGTACAACCGGGTCCAGTAGCTAGGCTACCTGTTTACAAGCCTAAGTGCAGACAGTCAGACACCACTGAAAAAACAACTTGGAGTACTTCCTATAGTTCATTGCAATTCTACTGGGCTGTGTAGAGCAGTAGAATGGAAATATTCCCTCTTAATTTTAGCTTTTCCTGTGATGTAAGTTTAAGCAACTCCAGCTCCAATTCACCCCAATATTCCTAAGTTGGTGAAATGGCAGTATCCGCAACCTTTGTTCCCGAAAACAACAGGACAGACGCTAACATGTAGCGTATATTGCGTGAAAAATAGTACTTCTATTTAAGTCACTCTGCATAATACGATCATACTCACCGGTGTGCAGGGCTGCAGGCTAAACTATTACAGAATTTTGAGGTCTGTGTGCAAGTAGCCAGCCTTGTCCTTGTGCCTTTTGAATAACTCTTCTAGTGCTGCAACGTACTTATCATGAACCTCGGCAACCTTGTAGAATCCAGCCATAGAAAAATGCAAGAATTAGACAACAGATTGATCTAATCCACAACACAAACCAAGCAATACCCCAGAACATGGACATTACACGACATAAAAATAACACAGCTTCATAAACTGATGAACATACGCAACAAGTGAAACATCCAATGACTTTGTTCAACAAATTAACAGGTGTTTCAGGGCCAGAAAGCTGTCCAAGTGATCAAGTGACTGATGTTTCACGTCTTGAAAAGAAACACACATAACAATTAATGTGCCAGTTATTGTTTCGAGAAAGTAACCAAGAGGATGAAAAGAACCTGGCCGAAGCAGAAAACAGGAACCAGAGGTTTGCCTGTCTCCATGGCAATGCGTACAAATCCTTTTCTTCCTTTGACAAATGCAACCTGTGTATGAAGCATATCAGAAACTTAGTTCCTGAAAAGGAACGACTTTCGCAGCCTCAAAGAACAAGGAATAGAACTTTTCAAGACTTTCCTCTCCCCATCTTGATCAATAAACATTCCTATTCCGATAATTAGTACCATAAAGAATGTGTGGCAATTATGAGTAGCAGGTTTCCTAAATTTTTAAAAGCATAACCCCTATAGACTTGGAAGCACTACCAACTTGCCGAGCATAACAATCACATAGTAACCTTTATAAGTTCATTGTTTAGCAATTAAAGTATACACCAATAGTGCTAACAACATATTCAAGAAATAAGTTTCACTACCTTAAGACAATCTGAACATTGTGCAAGCACGGAATATGTCTCGTGAGAAACTAAAAACGTGATGAGTATGCTTGTAAAGAAAACTTCTATTATCAGCAAGCAGTAAAGACAGAGTTGCAAAGGAAATAAATTAACCTCAGAGCCACGCTTCATATAGTAGGTTTCTCAAATTCCACCTGGAACTACGATACAACTACATCCAGAAGCGAAAAGGGAAATAAAATTCTTCCTTGTGACAGGGGAAGCCCCCATCCACGACCATACGTGCCTTATGAATGGTGTGTAGAACACCTGATCAAAGCTTTGCGATAGTCATAAATAGTTGATGAGGAGTAAGCAGATTATGAATACACTTGCATTGATCCTTAATTGTTCTTACAGCAGAACCCGCGAGAAGTTTGATATTCGGGAGAGGCATGAAACCTGTAAAGTTGGTAAGTGCAACAACTCCAATCGGCCCAGGTGAGTGTGGCTCATACCCAAAAACTGCATGTGGAAGGTTTTGTAAGTAACTTTTAAGTCTTCTATTTAGAAATGCATTTTGCAAATTTTAATCATTTGGCTAAACGCGCGTAACAGGCAAAACATTTGAGCTAGGCTTGTCGATGAGATGGAATTCTTCATGCATAAAAACTTTCAAAGTTCAGGATCGAATCCCACCGTCCACATTTCCATCCGTACTAAATAATTCACTTGGGCGCCTAACGAGAGCATGGCAGAATCTTAAGAAAGGTATAAAACTTTAGAAGGACTAAACACAGGATAACATCTAGTTTGAATTACCATAAGCCTGATCAGGATGGAATGCTTTGATATCTTCAACATGCAAACTAACAGGGAAATAACTGGCAGCATGCTTACATATATACCTGGCGAATATATAAAATCAATCAATAAAATACATCTTTTGAATTAACTCTCAAAGTTCGGGATCGAATTTCACCGTGCACTAACCACTATTATTATTAATTTATTATTTATCTCTCATTTTTTCAATTATTTATCGTTTATCTATTCGGCCTCTCATAATTTTTCCATTATTTAATTATCATTTCTACGACAAGTAATAAACTATTTAATTTCTTAGAAATACTGCCAAAAAGAAGTAAGCCATGCTTAGAGTTCACAGTAAATATATAGTTAAGGGTGAATGAACCTGGATAAATCCCGTCCCCATTTACTCTTCTCGTCAATCGGGACCAGCATGAGTATAAGAAGCAACCCAAGTACCCTACAAACAAGGCATAATATTAACAGCAATGTCAAGAAATTGAGTCCAAGGAGCAAACTTTTGTGAGCTCAAGTGCTCAACTACTGACAAGATGGACTTGGTAAAGGGAAGGAGGACGAAGGAAGCCACGATAAGGACGATGATGAGATGCACAGAGCCAAGCCAGAGAGAAAGCGCCACTATGGCATTGAGCAGGGAGCCCGGAGTCGCCGTAAACTCTGTCGGTGTAGGGGGTACCGGAGTTGCCATGAGGAGGAGGAGCAAGCAAGAAGGGCCTTGTGCATTAATAAATATGAGAGGGAGTAGTACAGTGAATCTACTAAGAGTGACAGGATATTTAGCTAATTTATCACACTGTGTATGACGGACATTAATTAATAGAAGGCCGTAGCACACGACAGATGAATATTAACTCGATTTTATACGAGTAAAATAGTGATTTGATAACCATCACTTCTTTCACAGGTATCAATTTACTTAGGAGAATTGCAATTTTGGTCCTCTAACTCAAGGTCCTCTTCGATTTTGGTCCTACGAAATGTCAAATTTGTAAAGTTGGTCCTAAAATCGTATATATCGTTCGTATTTATACGAAATGACACATGTGGACTGCCAACACACGCCAAACACATGCCAACACACGCCAACAACCTAAATACATTCAATTAAGTCCCTGAAACTTTTCAAAGTTATCAATTAGGTTCAAATTAATTTCTGAAAATTGCAATACAGTCCTTGGTGGCATCTAATTCTCAAAATCTAGGTCTTTGAATTTTCAAAAAACTCAATTGCGTCCCTGCAACTTCCAACAAATTTTCAAAAGTCGAAAAAATCATCTCAAGATCAAATCACGAGTTCAAACACATTAATATTAATCCAATAAACAATAAGTTATTAGATGTATGTATTAATATTCACCAAACACATACTTGTGTGTGGAGTTGTGTGTATTTAAGCCTTATAAGTAATTGATACAATTACTAATAATTAGTGATTGATACAATGACTAATAATTATTGGTGTGTACGTATATGTATTTGAGCCTTACTAATAATCGATATAATTACTACTCCAAACAATTTGTACAAGTTAAAGTCAAAATTTAAGTAGCAGTGAAGCAATTAGCAAACTCACTTGTGCTGTTCAGATTTTCGGTACTCACACCAACCACACTACCAGTTCATCATCGATTCATCATCTTCTACCTCACGACATTTACAGCCTTGGCGGAAACAGAGCTACCAGTTCATCATCGATTCATCATCTTCTACCTCACGGCATTTACAGCCTTGGTGGAAACAGATCTACCAGTTCATCATCTCAACGTCACAGCCTCCATCTCTTCCCGTGCCCACCACGGCACCACCACCTTCATCGACTCCGCCACCGGCCACCACCTCTTCTACTCCAACCTCTGGCTAGCCGTCGATTCCGTTGCCTCATCTCTATGGGTCAGTTAACTCAATTAATTTAGGTCCTTCAATTTTGGAATTAGGGTTTTTCCTTTTTAAAATTAGGTTTATAATTGAGTGTTTGGTTTAATTGGGCGTGAATGTTGATGAATTTGTTTTTAGGGTATGTCAGTAAGTTAGTTCAATTCGTTCTTTAATTCTTCAGTTTGTTAGTTCAATTCTCCAATTGATTGTTTGATTCTTCAGTTTGTTAGTTCTTTCTCCGGTTCGTGGTATAATTCGTTTGTTCGCCATCATAAGTCACCATGTAGGATGCCATGTCAATAGGACCAAAAGTGATCCCCAAATTTTCCCAATTTTTGACCTAATTTGGCCTTATTTATACGGTTTTAGGACTAAATTTTGTAAATTTGGCATTTCATAGGACCGTAAACGAAGAGGACGTCGACTTAGAGGACCAAAAGTGCAATTCTCCCCAATTTACTTTTATACACTCGTCATAACAACAATACGAAATTTGTAAAATCAAAATCTATTCCAAACACATTTTTTTCCAATTAATTCAATTGAAGTTAAGTTACTATTTATTGGTTTTAACTCAATGTCCACTCTCACTATAATTCGGCCAAACATTCGTAAGTTTCCGCTACCAATAAAGCTTAAAGTCATATGAGATCCACCAGCTTGGCAAGTAAGGCTCATTTTTTTTCGATTCGATTCGATTCGATTCATTCGATTCGATTCAGTTTTGCTTAGTTATATTTTATACTACAATTCAGTTCAATTCAGAAAATTGCAAAGAACATAGCCTGACACCGCCGTATTGGTCGCTTATTATTAATTTTGAAAAGAAATGAGAACCATCCAAACAGTTGAGTGCAAGACAACTAAAATTAAGCATAGGACCGAAAAGGGAACATATCTTTCTTGGACTTTTCTATTCTCAAGTCTCCTTCGTACCAACTTGAGTATAGGTCTCCTTTAGATGATCGCCAAGTGTCGGTTAATTTAATCTGATCCATTCATTTTGGTTCAAACTCATTTTAATTATTTTTTTAGTACGACTGGTTATAATTTTTTTTTTTAATAATTGAAATTTTCCAAAAGATATAAGTTGACTATAAAGCCCTTATGATATGAATAAATTTAATTAAAAAATATATAATAAATCATTCCAATTTTGTAAAATTACATCAAGCAAATACATAATTAATTACAGATTCATCCCAAACATATTTGCAAGGTGGATCCACACAACACATTCGAACACTAGTTGCAGAGAAGTACCAATCTCCAAGTGAAGAACCCTAATCCTTCATAGACACCAATCATAAAATTCGACAGATCCGTGCTGAATTTGGTGGAGGAGGAGACCCAATTTTTAGGTTTGTATAGTTTCTCCTTCTCCAGGCTCTCTGTTATTTTTTTTTTTTTTTTTTTGGTGATGGAGAGTTGCTTTGTCTAAATTATTTCATCTTCAGACATGTCGTATTCATTTAGAATTTGAAGTGATGGTTTGATGGGAATAGTGTATATGTAACACCATGTAGAATGCCATAGTTTAAAAAGGTAAAATTAGGATGAAGAAAGGGTATTTGATTGGGTAGAGGAGCTAATTGGAGAACTGAAGACGATGAACCAGAAGAAGTAAAGTCGATGAAGAGAAGAATTAAATCTTGGTTTAAGATAACGGTTGTCCGATTTTGTATATAAAATTCAATTCATGAAACTAAACTAAATTTGAATAGGGGTATAAGTGTAAATACATATTTTACTAATAAAATATAATTAATATAATATTTTTTACCATCATCTAACGGTGACCTATATTTAAGTCGGTACGAAGCCGACCTGAAAATAGAAAATCCCATCTTTCTTTTCTTATAAAAGTGTATGTAATAGGCCACAAATTCAGCTCAAGCATTCTTCAATCAAATTGTTATCATCAATTCAAATTCATCTCGTCGAACATATTGGGCTAATTTTGGTGATATACTTCCCCGGCCGATCTATAGAATATTTTGAATTTTTTTTTTATCAATATTACAATAATATTACATCAAATCAACCAATATATTACTCGATCTATCAACCAATTCAAATGCATCAACTATTACAACTGCAATACAATAGAATACAATCCGCACTCGACGAGACTTGAATCCATAACCTTATTATAAGGATCAAATTAAATTTGGATAGCATTTCAGATCGGTCAATTCTTAAAAGTACCTAGTAAAATAAAATCAATTCAAAAGAAAAAAAAAGCCAACTACAGTAAAGAAATAAGCTTTAACTGTATTTATAACATGACACAATACATTATTGGTTTTATTTATAACATGAAGAGATACATTAAAAGTGAATGACCTTTCTTGAACAAAAATGTCCAGCTAGGTACCGTACCAGCTCGTTACTCTTCCAAATACTACATCTGTTCCATTAAAATATTCATAAAGTTCATTATTTGAAGTTTAGAAGCTTTTAAGCTATAAAAATAAAGTTTTTACACCGTTAACTGATTCTTCATTATTACTATTATTTTCTACTTTACTATCACTTTATTTATCATCAATTTTATTTTATCCCCCATTTACAATTTTATCAATGTACTAATACTCACAAACTAATATTTACTCAATTTCATAAACCTAGAAAAAGCAAACCCTTATCAACTTTGGGTAACTATCTCTTCCCCTTTGATATAAATCCCTACTCTTTAATTAAAAAGAAAAAAAATGCTCTATGAGTACTTGTGGTATTTCTCTTTAAATACTTTGCTAAATACTGTCTGACTCATTTCTACAATTATTTGATATCACATTGTTTTCACGCGGAACATGAGTTAACTAACAATATAATATCCGTAGTAAAAACAAAAGAAAAGTTTACATCAATGCAAGAATTAATTAAGAAAAACAATCCATAAACAACCGTAGACCCAGGCTCCCATACCGACACCAACTCGCAAGTCGCAACCCATCAGTTGAGAAGGCCGCATCCACCTTATACTCGAACGGGATGATTCTGTTGTCAGGGACATCACCTGCTTAGTAGTCACTGCAATATAAATCTGATCTGTCACTGCTGCTCCTTATTTAATACTCCTAAAATCTACTTCGTCCATTCATAATAAGCTTCACATTTTGTCATTCTATCGTTACAAACCGGTGGTCTGATCTGTCTTCAGTGGGGAATCCAGCGTCATAATCTAGGGGGGTCGGATTTTAACTTGCGATTTATTTTTACGTACAACTACAATAATCACGTCATATACCAGAAGTATATAGTATGAAAAAAAATTAATACTGTAGTCATCATTTAGTCACTTATTTTATGTAATACTGTATTAGTTATATTTTTAGAAGTTTTTTTATTTTTTTGTATTTGTAAAAAATTGTTACCATATCTTATACGTTAGGTATGAGTGCTTATTACACTACAAAAATAAGTAACTTTCACAAGTCTACGATACAATCATAGGGCAATTTTCATCTGACCACCTTTTTAGATAGTGAATAAACGTTTGGGTCCATAATGTTTCACAATTTACGGAGAAGGACAAACATTGAACTGCATCAAAATTTTATTTACATTGAAGTCCAAAAGTCAACTTTACTGATGATGTCACATGAGAGAGAGTGAAAAAATCGTTTTCTTTGCCAAAAATGCCCCTCTGCAATTTTTACTGCCTTTTCTTTTTCCTTTAATTTAATGAACGGATTGGCACGTGATTTGCACATTCCGTCCTTCAGTGTAATTAGGTTTCATGCACACCTTACTTCTTTGTAATAATATTTACTGTTGATGGATCTCATTGTAATTTTTATGTTTTTCGCTGGTTATTTACTTTATTACCCCCGCCCCTTCTTCTTCCTTCTTCCCAAATCCATTTGCTTCCTTTTCAATGGCAGATTCATTGCACCTCCACTTGTTATTTGCTTCCTTGTTCTCCTTCTTCTTTTCTCCGCCTCCGCCATATTCATTGCACCTCCACTGTCCCGCCTCCCTTCGATACCCACTGCGCCGCCTCCCTCCGTCCGATTCACACTGCACCGCCTCCCTCCGTCCGATTCACACTGCACCGCCTCCCTCCGTCCAGTTCCCACTGCACCGCCTCCATGCTCTAATTCCATGCGCCACCAGATTTCGTCCTCCACCACATGTTGAGGGATGGAGATTTTGCGGAATTGGATTATTCCGTCGGAGATTTCGTGGGCTTTTAGGGGTCTGAAGTTGGGTTTTCCGGTGAATGGTATGGGTTCCCGAGGTGAATGGGTTTTCCGGTGAATGGGATGGGTTCCCTCCGGAGGTTGTGCTGATGCTTCAGTTGCCTAGAATTATTCTCAACCGCCTCCCCAATAGTTTTCCGAATCAACGCGAAACCTTCTTTCGTCAGCTCGATCAGTTTTAGATGTCAAAATCAACGGATTATGGAGCTTTTTTAGTTGCAGACATGGAGGTATTGAAGATGAAAATGGAGGAGAAGGTTTTGGCAGGAGAAAGAGAAGAAGAGAGGAAATGGGAACTTTTATTTTTGAAAGAAATGTTTTATTCCTATTTTCAAATAAACCATTTAAAAGAAAAGCATTGTTGATACGGACATGTGTCCAATCCGTTAAGGGCGCCATAGAGCGTGTCCTAAAGCGCATCAAGGCTGAGATAGCCTATTCATTGCTAGTCCGACATTCGAATGGTCCGACGTAAAGGAAACCATCTCAGATCAACTAGTATTTACAAGTCAGCACGCCATTTCAGCTAGGTCCGACCAAGCTAAATGGATGACTTACGAACCTGACAAAAGGTCACATGGACCTTCCAAGTACCACGAACTGTCAGTCCTAAGATGCTAAACGGACCGGACGAGAGAATCTCGGACGCCACCATCACAGTAAGACCAAACGTATTTAACAGAACCAATGAGGTACTCCCGTGGAACTCTAGGTCCGGACACCTTGAGTTGCCTAGGGCCAGATCAACCAAGCATACAGATCTGTCCGAGGAACTTACACGGACCCAACATGCAGAACAGCACTCTCAGAGGGAAAGGCCCAAACTACCCTCCCAGGCCCATTGATTAGTATTGGATTACTGTTCACTAATGGTCCATGGGCCAAAGGTAGCATTGGTGTCCAAATCTGAAGCATACACTTGGCATCATCTTGTGAGCAATCTCATAAGATACGATAACTATAAGTATAGCACAAGGTTCAAGACCTTAAAGGAGGTAATAATCCCTAAGTCGATTCCTCAGTCATAATCCCTCATAACTATTACATTGAGAGCTTCCAACTCTTTCTCTCGAGTAAAGTCTCTTACCGGATTGACATAGGCAATCCGGGTAACCCATTCTAACCCCCCACTTAGTTCTTTCAGGTACTCAAGCTCGGACCAGTACTACATCGGGCTTCAAGTCAGAGGCGGGTCTTAGATCAGGTTGCTTGTAATAGTTAAGTTAGTTAGTGTTCGAGATTTTACCCCTCAACAAGCATTATTCTCTCTAATTCAATATACTAATTTTAAAGGAAATATTTTATTCGAGGGGTAAAAGGGACATTCTACATAAAGTCAACATTTTGGTTGAAAATGGACCTCGATGTAAATTTTAAAATGATAGGGATCCAAACGTTCAAGGGCCCTCTAAAAAGGTGGCTGCGTGAAAATTGCCCTACGATCATAATCACCAGTGTGCAGGGCTGCAGGCTAAACTATTACAGAATTCTGAGGTCTGTGTGCGAGTAGCCAGCGCTTTCCTTGTGCCTTCCGAATAACTCTTCTAGTGCTGCAACGAACTTATCATGAACCTCGGCAACCTTGTAGAATCCAGCCATAGAACAAATGCAAGAATTAGACAGCAGACTGCTCTAATCCACAACACAAACCAAGCAATGCCGCAGGACATGGGCATCACACAGACATAAAAATAACACAGCTTCATGAACTGATGTACGTACGCAACAAGTGAAACATCCAATGTTTGTTTAACAAATTAACATGTGTTTCAGGGCCAGAAAGTTGTCTATTAAGTCAGTAACATGCACTATATCACACAGACATGCTGTTTGATTACTTGGAATGAGAAAGAACAACATCAATCGATCATTCTTGTTAAAACTTAAAACAGATAGATACCTCATCCATGCTTGGATCTGGATTCTTCTTGAGCATAATTGGTTGACCGACCACCACATGAACCGGATGCCTGAATGGTATTGGCGTACTGCAAACCACCAATAAAAAACGAAGATTCATGAGGACATAACAACAGCACCTCAGTTCGGCAGAGTTGAACTGTAGTATCGTGTGCTTATAGCAACAGTCAGGAACCAGCAGCAAGCTAAGTATTCTAAACTTGGACATATGCACGTACCCTAATACACCCCAGAAAACTAGAGGCATGAACTTTACAAGTCTTGAGAATTCCAGGACAAGTTTCCCACTAGTCCTCCACCACTTGTATACATCCGACTGCATATTAAATATTAGGAGAACAATTCGAGAGTGAGTGATGTTTCACGCTTTGAAAAGAAACACACAGAGCTAACAACCTGGCAATGTCTGTTTCGAGAAAACAACAATGTGAATGGAAAAAAGAAAACCTGACCGAAGCAGAACACAGGAACCAGAGGTTTGCCTGTCTCCATAGCAATGCGTACAAATCCTTTTCTTTTTTTTGAGAAATGCAACCTGTGTATGAAGCATCAGAAACTTAGTTCCTGAAAAGGAACTCGCAGCCTCAAAGTATAAGGAATACAACTTTTCAAGACTTTCCTCTCCCCATTTCAATCAATAAACATCCCTATACCGATAAGCACCATAAAGAATACTATCTAGCAATTATAAGTTGCAGCAAGCGGTAAAGACAGAGTTGAAAAGGATAATAAACCTCAGAGCAACGCTCCATATAGAAAGGTCTCTCGAATTCCACCTGGAACTATGATACAACTATGTCCAGAAGCCAAAAGGGAAATGAAATTCTTCCTTGTGGCAGGTGAAACTCCCAACCACGACCATACATGCCTCATGAATGGTGTGTAGAACACCTAATCAAAGCTTCGCGATAGTTATAACTAGTTCAGGAATGTGCAAATTATGATTGCACTTGCATAAGTCATTGATTGTTCTTACAGCATTATATTACTCGCAAGAAGTTTGATTTTGGGGAGAGGCATGAAACCTGTTAAGTCGGAAAGTGCAACAACTCCAATAGGCCCGAGTGTGGCTCATACCCGAAAACTGCAGGTGGAAGGTTCGCAACTTTTATTTAGAAACCCGTTCGCCAAGTTAACAGATCCCATATCACGGTTTTAGGAATAAAACGAAAGCATGGTAGCATCGTGAAAAAGGTATAAACTTTAGGAAGGAGAAAACACAGGATAATAGTTTGAATTAACATAAGCCTGATTAGGATGAAAGGCTTTGATATCCTCCAGGGAAATAATCGACCACATGTTTACATATATACCTGATGAATCGAATCAATCAATAAAATGTTCTCAACACCCTAAAACAAAACAAGAAACAGACACATTCAGAGAAGGTAAAAATGGTGAACCTGGACAAATTCCGTCCCCATTTACTCTTCTCGTCTACCGGGACCAACATAAGTATCAGAAACAATCCAATTACCCTACCAAGAAACCAGACGAACAACAGAAAGCAAGAAGTTGAGTCCAGTTAGCTCAAGGAGTAAAGTTAGGCTCCACGTTGGAGTCTTTTGTATGAACAGGTAAGATTACTGACATTGAGAACTTGGTAAAGGGAAAGAAGACGAAGGAAGCCACCAGAGAGCAAACGCCACTACGGCGTGGGGCAGGGAGCCCGGAGTGGCCGTAAACTCTGTCGGTGTAGGGAGAGGAGTTGCCATCAGGAGCAAGCATGAAGGGAGCTAGCTAGTTGTGTTTTGATTAATGAGAACTAGATCTGAACGTAGTCACAGTGACAAAGGTCACAGAGTGACAGAATAACTAACGAAGATGATGTCCCCAATCCCCATCCATGTACAGTGGTAGATGATTAGTCAATTACCTTCGATAACAAGCAATATCAATTTGGATTCAAAATTTACTTGTTATGGTTTGTTATAGAAAGAAATTGAAGGGTTTGGGTTACCCTACCACGACCAAGAACATTTGGATTTCGATACATACATTTTTCGCTTGATTGTAGGTTACCTATTGTTAGGGGCGGGATAAGGGTTCGGGTTACCCTGAAAAGTAAAATCACAATAGGTATTTCAGGACCAAGTAGCTAAACGTATAATGTTGATCCCGTCTCTCACAAAAGCGGCTATTCCACCAGAACAATTTAATTGTATTTACAAGATAGGCAGCACCTTCAATAACTAGGAACCACATCCTACATCAGATCCCAAGTTGATTAAGGACATCATCTGCAATTCTGTTGCCCAGACAAACAGGAAAGAGACGCAAACATGCTGCCGGAAAAATAAATAAATAAATAGCTTTCCATAAGTCAATAATACGAACACAATCACCGTTTATACAGGCTGAACATTTACAGAATTCTAAGCGGTGTGTCCGAGTAGCCAACTCTCTCCTTATGCCTTTCGAATAGATCTTCGAGTGCAGCAACGAACTTATCATGAACCTCAGCAACCTTGTTCGTATCCAAGCAAAGAACGATACAAGAATTAGACTGATTGCTCCTAATCCACAACAAGCCAAGCAATGGCAGAACAAGGGAATCATATGGCATAAAAACAACACAGGAATGCAAAAAGTGAAACCTTTAAAGAACTATTAAACAGGTGTATAGAGCTGTCTTCTAAGCGAGTCATAATGTGCATTAAATACACAAGCTATGAACATATTCAGTCTAACAATCTGGTTTCTCACACTAGTCTAAAACCTATATAGTATTTATGTAACATCCACACTGAAATATCACAGTTCAGCAGAGATGCTTACTGTCATACGACTCATATCTAGCAATTTACCCACCAGGCACGACAACTATGACATACCACGTAGGATAAAACAAAACTACACGAGACCTGATCACACTTTACACACAGAATGTCAGAATCTACAATCATATGTTTCACTCAGGGTTGCTAGCCACCCCAAAGATATCGATTTATACCATAAAACACAGCTATAGCATCTATTCTTTAGATCAAAGCACCATAAGGACACCGTTATAGTTATTTACTGATTTTATTTAGGCATCTAATGGAAGAATGGGCGGAAAGATCTGAGTATGAAAGTATCTTGAGTATCTAGGATATCGAAAACACGAGAACTATACATAGTTTAGACCATATAACTTGCTCCATCAATGCTGTAATGCGAAATTAATAGAGGTAAATACCTCTTCCATGCTTGGCTCAGGATTTTTCTTGACCATAATTGGTTGTCCAACCACCACATGCATCGGTTGCCTGAACGGTAGTGGTGTACTGTAAACCACCAAGACAAAAGGAAATTTATGAGAACATCACCAACTCAATTCAAATTATTACATTTTATCTGGGTGCATGGACTCGCAGTCAAGGGGACAGATTAGGAAGCAGTTTCTTCTAGAAACAGACAAGAACCGGTAGCAAACTATTACAAACTTGAACATACCCTAATACACCCCAGAACATTATTGGCGTGAACTTTATAAGTCTTGAGAATTCCAGGTAAAGTTTCCCGCTAGGCTTCCACCACTTATACACATCTGTCTGCATCGTAAGAAACAATCAAGAGTGAGTGACATCTCAAGATTTTCGAAATAATTCCACAGATTAAAGAAAAATTACTAAAAATAATAAATTCAAAAAAACCACCTGGCCGAAGCAGAAAACAGGAACCAGAGGTTTGCCCGCCTCCATAGCAATACGTACAAACCCTCTTCTTCTTTTGATAAATGCAATCTGTGTATGAAGCATCAGAAACTTAGTTCCCAAAAAGAACAACTTATAAGACATAAAAGAAACAGAGTCGCACTTTCCAAGACTCCTCTTCCCATCTCAATCAACATCTCAGAGAATCACAGAATACAAAATATAAACACATTAACAGAAATAAGCAGCAAAATGCTCATGCATGAAATAGTTCTCATCTTTTCGAAGTCGATCTTCATATCATTAATAAGATGCTACGTACCACAGAGAATTTCTAGCAACTATAATTGCTAAGAAGGTAGGAACTTATGCCTCAATGGATTTCAATTAGTCTTCATCTTTTCACATGGATTTTAATTCGAAACCAGAATACCAGACATGTAAATTAGCGTCTTGTGACCTATGTCTAACATGACAACAATTATTGTAACCTTTACATAAATACAACTCATGAGAGAAGCAGACATTAAAGGATTTAGCATGATCAAACTTAATCTCATCTTTCCATTATATACACCAATATACTCATCACATATACTAGACCAGAATGCAACTCAAACCTTAACACAATCGGAACATTGTGCAGGCATGTTGCCGAGATACTATAGTGGAGCATGAGCAAAGAAAAACTTCTATGATTACTTGACATTCATACATATGTGGTCACAAAACCATGCAGCAAGCAATAAAGAGAGTTGCAAAGAACAAACCTCTGAGCCATGCTCCATATAGAAGGCCTCTTGAACCCCCCCTGGCACTATGATACAACTATGTCCAGACGCCAAAAGAGAACTAAAATTCTTCCTTGTGGCAGGTGAAAGTCCCAACCACGACCATACATGCCTCAGGAATGGTGTGTAGAACACCTAATCAAAGCTTCTCGACAATCAAAAAGGTAGTCGAGGAATAAATGAATACACAAAGTGCATAAACCATTATTCTTACAGCAGTACTCGCAAGAACTTTGATTTTCGGGAGAGGCATGAAACCTGTAAGGTCGGCAAGTGCAACAACTCCAATCGGCCAAACCGAGTGTGGCTCATATCCAAAAACTGCAGGTTGAAGATTCGCAGGTTCTTTTAGAAATAAGTTTGCCAGTGTAATCATTTTGGATACACTAAGCAAGTAAGAAATCTATAAGCACGATAAACATGGATATAGCCTGCTACTTTGAAATATAAAACTGTCTTTATTAACTAATTTACAGAACAAAATATGCAGAAATGGGAGGAGTTAAAATTGGATCGTAGAAATCTATGAGGTAGGACAGATATTAAGGTTCACATTTGATGAAAAAATAATACGGATCGAGAAAGCAATGCAAAAATTTCTGCACTACTAGCTCGCTTGCAAGCAATGGTATAAATAAACTGTAACGAGGAAATACACTTGGTAACTATTTCCACATAAATGAGGTAATGTCATCTAATTATTCAGGTTTCAGTGAAAGGAAAATAGCATACACTGTTATGTGAGACCACTGGAAGTTATCTTGCCTAGAAACTTCCTATTATCATCTGCACTTTAATATTGTGGTCCTCCAAGAAGAAAGTGCGTTTTCATTTGGATAACCAAAAGTAGCGAAGGGACTTAAGTTACTAGTCACAATTCATGCAGAGTTTCGTAGTAGTTATCAACTGCAAGAATACTGGCTAGAGATTTTATTTCTGCAGGTTAGACCACAACTGAAATCATTTCATTAGATTTGTTGTGAATGTGTCTCCCTTCTGTAATTTGCTCATGGTTTTCCAAGAAAATAGGAAGCTATGCTACAAATACACACAACATACAACGTTCTTTCTGTTTCTTGTATTTGACATATTTGAGGAGTTTTAGAATCAACATAAGATCAGAAAGCAGCTCATTCCGGAAAATTCTTGTATAGACCGGGTCTAAGAGTAAATTGTAGACCATGTGGTTGAAAATGAGCCACATGACTTGAAAGAATAATTTTATATTCATTCAATCTCATTTCCCAAGTGATGTTGTTTATTGTGAGCCACAAGGTCTACAACCTACTCATAGCCCCAGCCCATGGAAGAATCTCCCACTCATTTCTACAAAAAACTAAACTCCCACGACTAAGAAAAGAGAAGCGAAGACATATATGATTTGGAAGTTCATCACAACAGATTCATGATCACAATTCCAGGAGATCATTAAAACAGAAGACATAACTAAAGCTCAAATTAAGACTAGGTTGCTTCATTCAAAAGTCAGCGACTTTAGGAAATTCTTTGGTCCATATCTTATGGAAAAGAAGCTAATCTTCCAAACACCAATTGTTGGAAAACTTGCTGAACTGGAAGCACTAAATAATCCCTTATTAAACTTTAAATGTAATGACACTGAGAATATAAAACCAGAGCTAAGGCATACTATAGTACTCTAAAGAATGCAAAAGGGGACCAAGGCATACTGTGGTACTAAAGAATGAAAAACTTATAAACTTTAGCAGGATAATAGTAGAATTTTTACCATAGGCCTGATTAGGATCAAAGGCTTTGATATCCTCCACATGCATAGTAATAGGGAAATAACCAACCGCGTGCTTACATATATACCTGATAAAGCAAATCAATCAATAAAGACTTCTAGAGTAAATTTCCTGAGAAAAGGTCTCTAGATAAACCATGTTGTCAAGAAAATCAAGACGTATTGGTGTTTTTTCATATTACAAAAGAACCCATTTTGTTAACAATATAAACGTTTTCATTGATAATATTTTATTGATAATATAGGTCCGTCATAATTTATCTAGACTTTGTGAAACTTGTAACCCCATAAAAGAAAACCAAGAAAACAAGAAAACAAAAGCATTCAGAGCAACCAAAAAAAGAATAACAATGTGAACCTGGATAACCCCCGGCCCCATTTACTCCCCTCATCAATTGGGACCAGCATAAACATGAGAAGCAATCCAATCACCCTACCAACAAATCAATCACAAGCCACAACAACATCAGTAATCAAGATTCAAGAACTGGAGCAAATTGAGCTCAATCAAGTAAGAAAATGCTCCAAAGTTGGAGTCTTTTGTACAAAAACAAGCCTTTTCTAAATCAAGAAAAAGGTGAAGGGCAAGAAAGAGATACAAGATTACTGACAAGATACACTTTGCAAAAGGAAGGAAGACGAAAGAAGCCAATACAATGACAAGATTGAGATGCACGGAGCCTAGCCAGAGAGTGAGTGCCACTATGGTGTGGAACAAGGCCCCCGGAGCGCCCTTAAACTCCGCCGGAGTAGGCGGTGGCGACGCCATGACTGAGAGATTACGCAAAAAGATTGAATTTTGTTTTTTGGAACCAAACAAGATTGTATTTTTATTGCTGAATGAATGGGATAGATTAGAAATTTAGAATAGATTGGACAGAAAAGGGGAAGAGTTGTGTTTTGTTAAGTTTTTGGTGGAGCTGACTTGTAGTCGTTGTATACTTGTATGTGTATATGATGATTGATGATGATCAATTCATCACACAACTCTTTTTTCAAGAATTGTTTTTTACACAATTTTTCCAAGAATTGTTTTTTAACACAAAATTTTCTCCAGATCCATCTTTGCACGAAATCATTTTGGCTATCTTCTCTGACTGATCCCACGTGCCGACTATTACTTCTATTCTCAGTCATTAACGACACAACCGCTGAATCATGACTCTGCCTAGTTATGTCATCAATCTATAGGTATACAATTATGTTCGTTTAGCATTGAATAAATTGTGAATGCATACACACGATAGCTATCTGGTAAGTTAACTGGACTGATAAGTATGTTCAGTAAACTTATACTTCCTTCGATTCATTAAAAGCTTTTTAGGTTGACTTTTTTTTTTGAACTTTAACTGTAAATTAATCGCAAATTACACGACACAAAAATATAATAAAATTATATTATAAAAATAAATCAAGTATATTTTACTAATATAACTTTATTTTATACCTTTTGCGTACAATTTAAGAGTAATTTACGGTCAAAAATTCTAAAAAAAGTCAACCTATGAAGTTTTTATTGGAACGAAGAGAGTATATAAAAAAAGGTTAGTTAATTTATTTTTACATATTATATTTAACAAATCATTTAGTTTATCAGCTAATTAATTTACTAAACGTTTTTATAAAATTAACAAGCTGATCAACTACTCAACCAGCTAGTTTATTAGTTATACATTATCAGTTACATGGTAACTTATAGTAACTAGTTTTGTTAAACATAACTTATATGGCTCTTATGCTGTGAGTACTCATTCCATTTTCGGCTAAATATATGTTTAAAGGTAACAATTTTCTAAGTTGGTGACGAATGACATGGGTTAAACAAGCACAAGTTCGATGAAATCCGGGTCGACCTAGCATGAATATGTCTGAACAAGGGTACTTTTATTACCCTATCGACGAGTGAAACTACTAATCTAGCCAAGTATTATAACTTATTTTGAGGTTGTCATCCTCGACTGTGTATGTTTCCCTTTTTCTTTCCTATTTGTATATAGGATATGTAACTAGTTTAATCGAGCACTGTAATACTATTTGTAAGATGATCCCTATCCAAAAGTGACTTTTTTACTTGCGTAAGTTTTGGGCTCGATGCCATATTTGACTTAACTTAAGCTGACAAGATATGCTTGAGCAATGGTGATGTGATTGATTGTTATTGTCAACCCATGAATTTGGTGGTGAGATTTGTTAATTAGTATCTCGTGATCGTGAAAAGCGACTTACAATTTATACCTTAACAAGGAATTTTAAGGCAAAGAAATTCTCACCCGTCACCAAGGTATGAATAGATCCGATTCTAATAAATTGAGGAGAGAAATTAATTTGATGGGGGAGATCTACAAGAAAACATAACCAATTCCAAACACTCCAAAACGTTTCCAAATTGCAAACAAACTCACAGTTTGGTGTGACCAAAACTTCTACGGCAATGAACCATATTCCCTCCGTCTCACATACCTTCATACTACGTTTTAGCAATGAGACGTAAATGGTATGGTATAAAAATGATAACATCAGACTGGTAAGTTCACCCACAAAGAAGATCAGCACCACCATGGCAGTATGGCACCACAGACTTCTAGACATAGCTACAGAAAGCTACTACCTTATGAGGAGGTAAATACATTACACATGCTCTGCGTCTCAGAGATTTGAGATCACTTTCCCCACTCCAAATCACATGGTCTCCCAGATCGAAACAACTCTTCTACATTTCATCTCGCAAGAACCAATTACACTTGACCACAAAAAAAAAGAAAGAACGATACTAGATGCAACACGCAATCTGAATATTGAATATGTATTCATGCATTACAGAAACTATATTGAATTATCTCTACCTTCAGGAGAACCTGAATGCCAAGAAGCAAGTTGCCGGCCTCTTGTTGAGCAAAGGGTTTTCAATTAATCTGTTTTCAAGGTGCCATTAACTGGTTACACACATGTAAAACACAACATTTTCATTAATCATATAATAATTGGCAATCGTGAGTTACTATATGTCTCCATCGTCCTACATGAACACACATTTGAAACTTCCAGCAAACATCCTAATTTTTTTGGTTTCTGAACATAAGACGTTATAGCAGGTTCGAAGAGGGAAATTGCTAGTAGTAAGTAGTAACACACCAGACTAGCAAACTCTGGAAATTAATAGTCACAGAGGTAAAAACAATCAAGCATCAAATTAAATCCTTCTGGAAACAAGGAATCGATGGATCTTTAATGCAAGAAATTCATGAACCTGAATGGTACATCGGGCATGAAAAGAACACGACAAACACATTGGGGAACAAGACTAGTCATCTTTTAAGATATCCACTTGATAAAGCCACTCCACCTACCTAATGATACTTACCTTGCTGGAGCTTCTAAGAGATGTCCAATTTGGCATTCCTCTTCTTTTTCTAATTCCTACCCAGAACAGGAACGCACGTAACTATTGAAAGGTGACTGCGTAACTAGTCCATTCGTAAATAACAACTCATTCCAGAGAACAATGGCACATCAAGGAATCTAATTAAGACTCATTGCACTAAGTAGAGTGTTAAAGTTAAAAAGTCATTTGACTTCAATGTTGAGCACGAATTCGAAAAGAAATGAAAAACTCTGAGCCTGGCGTAGACATGAAGCAGCAGTATACACTTAAAACCAACCATCCATCCATCCATCCATCCGTATAATCATATATAGCAAGAAAAATTAAACTCTCTCAAAATTAACTTGCAAGAATCAATAATGACTCAGAATCCCGGAGAACAATGGCATATCAAGGATTCTAATTAAGCCTCATCATACTAAGTAGAGTGTTAGAGTGAAACAGTCATTTGATTTCAGTGTTAAACAAGAATTCGAACAGAAACGAAAACTCTGAGCCTGGCATATACACGAAGCAGCAGTATACACTTGAAACCAACCATCCATCCACCCATATTCAGAGAATGTATGTATAATCATTCATATATATCAAGAAAAATCAAACTCTCTGAAAATGAAGTTGCAAGAATGAACAATGAGTCACTCACTATTGAAGAAAATAGCCAGACAAGAAGAGCATAAAACCAAAAAGCAAACTTCCATAGATAAGCAAAGCCTTCTGGCCAGAAGTAAGCGTATTACCCCCAAGCCCAAACTGCTGATTCTGAGCAAACCCAGCAACCTCCAAGCTCTTACTCTGAAAGAAGTTCTGCGAAGCCCCACAGGTAGGACACCTCCAGTCCTCTGGCAGCTTATCGAACGGCAAACCGGGCGGAACCGGGTAGTTGGGGTCACCGGCAGACTGGTCGTAGTTGTACCCACATGACCTGCATTCGAAAACTCCGGTGTTTACAACGGCAAACTTCTCCTCGAGCCTTCTCGGGTCGATTTGGAGCTCCGGCTTTTCGGGTTCGGTTTCGGAGGGGGTCAATTGAGGTTCTTCATTGGAGACGTCGACTGAGTTGATTGGGGTTGGGAATTGTGGTTTTTTGGTGGTGATGGGTTTGGGGAAAATGGGGTGGGGTTTGAAGGGGAGGGATTTGGGGGGTGGGTGGGAGGAGGTGGAGAGGTGGAGGAGAGAAGTGAAGGAGGGTCTGGTTGAGGGAGATGAAGAAGAAGAAGCCATTGTTGTGGTTCTGCTCTGCTATTTCATTGGCAAGTTGGAGAAGATGAAGATGATGAGGTTGTGGATTTTGGTCCCTGTGGCTCCAAATGGATCGGAGAAAAGGATTTCGATTTTGATTTCATTTTATATGGGGAAGAAAGAATATTATATTATGCTATGCCTTGCCTTTTCAAATGGAAAATCTAGCGCCACGTTTTTACTTGCAAGAATGAAATAAAATCGTCATAGAAACTTTTACGATATACCGTATATTGAAAAGAACCTGATCAACGTCACATAGAAATGGAGTAATGTAAGTATAATGCAGATTTATTAAACGTATGAGGTTTGAAGTGAAACAAATGATGTTTGTAGTTAAAAATGTAATCTTGATAAATCTCTGGTAAAAGTTTGTAGCAACGTTAACACTGAAATATTGGTTATTTTGAACTTAGAAATGTAACATGTGCACCAACGTCAAAACTTATTTAGTAAGACCCTCTCCAGCAGTTGTAACTCACTGCAACCCACTATCTATGCCACGTCCGCATTCCATTCACTGCAACTCTCTTTACAACTCTCTACAATTCTATACTCCAACAGTTGAGGCCCAAATTTATTTTCTTTTCACATTTCTTTCAAGCTTAATTTTTCATTTCATTTTCTCTACTCTTTTTCTTTTAAACATTATTCTTTAATTTATTTTAAATATCGTTAACCAATTATAATAAAATCAAATTAACTTTTTTTAAATGCATTACTTGACAATGAAAATTACATTACTTAAAAATTAGAATACTTGAAATTGAAAATTACAATAATTGAAATTGAAAATTACAACAATTAAGCTACTATCCGAGAAACTCACACGCTTCCTTATACTATAAAACGTATGAAAATAATCAATAATACATGAAATTGAAAAAAAAAATTACATTACTTGAAATAAAATTACAATACTTAAAAGATAAAGGAAAACAAAAACAACATGAAACAAAAATCAAACAAAAAATAAAGAGAAAACAAAAAACAAAACAATTTTTTTTTAAAAAAAATCAAATATATGTTTTGGGACTCGCTGGGACTGAGAAAAAATTTAGGACGAGTTTCAGGAGCCCAAACTTGCAACTGCTGTTGCAACAACAACATTTTCAACCCTAGTTTGGGCTCTTGTTGGAGATGGTCTAAGGCCAATTCAACCGGTGGCTGAACAATTGTGTCTCAAATGTTGAAACAATTGATTATATATATATACCCCTAGATATATGATAATCACACATAAACATGTACTCCGTCAAAAGTTAGCTCTTAGACACATGTCGTTAGTACTTTATTACATTTTGTCCAACTCCATTACGTATTATGAGTTTATGACAATCGTGACGTCATTGGACCATGGCGGAGCTCCATCCATGGCCGAAAATTTGAGCTCCAATCTGGAGCTGCACTTGCTCCAGCCTGCTCCGATCCAGAGCCCTCTCCAATGGAGCTCCGCCATTGAATAAAGCCCTGTCCACATAGGCGGAGCTTTCACACTTCCGCCACTAGCTCTTCAATGTTTTTTTCCCTCTTTTTTCTCTATTTGCATAACATTTCATTTCATTTTTACGGCGTTAAATTTGTTAACGCAGTCAAAACTCAACGAACTTTTTTAAACTAATGTGCGGGGTCTATTAAATAACGGAGCTCGGGTTGATGTTCAATTTATTCTAGGGGTCTTTATGTAATTTTCCTTTTCAAGTTAAAAATGAACTAAAAATCTTATCCATCATCATCAACAAAAGGATCTGCAACATTTTAGTGGGCGAATGAATCTCAACCATGGCTGAAACTGCACAAAACACTTCTCTATCCCTTCACAGCAAGCATAAATAACACCCACTTGCCAAAAATGGCGATGAAATTACTCTCCCCACTTTCCAATTCCCACTTGCCCACAGCATTATATCTCCCATGGCACCAATCTCCACCATCTTCCCTTCACAAACCAACAAAAGCTCATTCAAAGATCCAACCTTTCAGCTCAATTCACATTCGCAAGCTCACAGTAACGTCTGCCAAAGCCAAGAAAGACGGAGACGATAGTGGCGAGGACCCATCAGTTCCTTCTTGGGCCAAGCCCGGTTCAGAAGAGCTTCCTCCTTGGGCCCGTCAAGAAGCCCAGAAAGAAGGCTCTTCCACTTTTGAGGTCCCCTTCATTGCTTACTTGCTTGCTTCCGCAATTACCGCCATTGCTGCTGTAAGTTCATTCTCTTTATTCTTGATGAGGGTCGGACCCATAATTTAAATGGGCGAAATCTTAAATTATCGGAGATATTACATATAAAAAAAGTTCCAAATTTTAGGGGGCGACCACTCCACTATGCCCCGTCATGGTTCTGACTGTTCTTGATCCTCCTTTGCTTTCATTGCTTCTGTAGTTCTATCTTTAATTGTTGAGTTTGGCTTACTTTTGTGGATTTTATTTGTGTGAAATGCAGGTTGGTTCTGTTTTTGAGTATGTGAATCAGAAGCCTATTTTCGGAGTATTGGGTTCGGATAGCATGTTTTATGCTCCCATTCTTGGCTTCTTTGCTTTTACAGGCATCCCATCTTCTGTAAGTTGTTACCCTTACTACCTTTTTAGTCCCATTGCTTGACATAGAACTGCATTGCTCGAAAGTCTCTCGTTTATGTATGACTATGCAGTTTGATTAAGTGTTAGACCTTTTTCGCGCTGTAACATAGTCTGCTCAGCATCACTTCCACTGTAACAGCTCATAGCTCGGTCTTAATAGTCCTAATATGAAGTGGCAGTACTATGTTTTTACTGATTGTAGTTGCATATTTGAGTAGTAGGGATGTACAATGCTGGAGAGTGGAAAGATTTCAGTACTTCTATTTTTGTCGCCCTGTTGCCGTTTCTATTTGATGCCATACAGTGTACGGAATTTTAGAAATGAATACCCAGTGATGCCTGATATTGTGGACTTATCCTTAATTGTTGGTTTGTGAGGCATCTTAGCTTGTATTTTATTCAAGAAATGCAATGGACTTAGTTTCTGCAGTTGATTTGCTTATTGTTCTTGCTGATTAGATTTCCAAATGAATGCATGAAGATCTTTTGAGCACATTGAAACCTGATGAAAAAGTAATATAGTAAATCTCACCTGATTGACATGTAAATCTCTAGCTTTGCTTGACCTTCTGAATCCACTTGGCACCTCCTTAATCCACCAGAAAGAGTCAGGCCGTTGAGATAAACTAGAAAAGCTTCTATCCTCTAAGATCATATGTCCCAGTCAGTTAGAATCTCTTATACTAAGAAAGCAGAGTTTGTTAACCTTAAATGCTAAGCTAAACTCTAACTGGCCAATGGGCTAAACAAGTAAAACCTAACATACCTAATAGTGATAATCTAGAGGAGGCTGTAGCCGTCCCTGCATTTTGCTGCCCTAGATAGATACTCTAGGTTGGTTTAGTGCTTAGCCCCCATGGTAAGTATTCATCACTTGCCAACATATCTAGATAGGGAAAGGCTATGCTACCCAGACTGTTATATACCCCTACATACCGGATACTCAATGCTCCAACTTGGCATGGCACTTGGACCCTTGATTTTAGGCCAAAATTTGTTTTCTTTCTAATGGAATACCGAGTCTGACACCCGAAAATGCACCAGAGTTGGGTATGTATAGCCGGGTATGGGTGAAAAGAAATCAATGAATGGATTGGAAATAGTCTCCTGTGTGCTTCGTGTTTATATAAGTTATAACAAACAGTATGTGTTTAGCTTTGAAGGTGGAGTATTTTTCTGTTTTTAATCATGGTAGGAGCAATTTAAGTAACAATGTTTTCTGCAAGTTGCTGCATGTTGTTAGTTCTTCATCTGAATTTTAGTAGCAGGAGAGATTTCTAACACCAAGTAAAATTTAATGCTCATCCTAGATCAAAACGAAGAGATAAATATGCATTTGATGAGTCGTAGCAGCTATGCTGTTTATAAATGGGAACTTCAGTGTTCGAAATTTGACTGTTTCCTCAACCGTTGTTATATTGAATCCAGGCATATCTTTGGTTCAAATCAGTTCAAGTGGCTAACAAAGAGGCAGAAGAACAAGACCGCAGGGATGGGTATCTGTAAATACCTTCATTCAAACGAACAATTTCAATACGTGCTAAGATGAGCTTGTACACAACCAGTTTAGTTATTTATGTCTATTTTACTGTGCAGTTATGATAATATATGTGTTTCCCTCCATATTCTGAGATTGCATTTGTTTATACTGTACTTGGTGAATAGTTTAGTCTCTCCTTGGAGCTTAAAGATGCCAAACGACATAGCATTTCTTCTCTGATTAACTTCGTTTCAGTCAAATGATAGAGTGGATAAACTTCCACCGGAGCTGGGGTATTGCATAAGCAGTTTCTTTTTATATGTCCTGGGTGTATAGGGCAACATGAAGCATTAGTCTGGTCAGGTCCCATAATTTTCCAAGACCTATATAGTTAGAGTGATTCTGGTACTGTTAGAAGCTGCATTTGGCATGCGGTAAAATGGTAATGGAGGAAGGGGTTTCAGTAGGAGCCATCTCTTTCGATGGAGGTTAGCTATTTGGAAGATTTTGCTACAGATTAACAGTGAAAGTTGAAAGGATTTTAGTTCGATGCAGATCTTAATCCAATTTTTTGGGAACTTCTGAAAATGCCATGGATCATAAAATGGATATGCTATGGAGCATAGAGACAAGGCAACATCACTGTCTGTATCGTCTTCTTCAACAATTTCTAGTTAGAAAACAAGTTGATCCCAGTCCAACTTATTTTGCGTTTTAGAATCCAAAAATCTGGATAATGTACCTTACGTTGTCACGTTACTGATTTTGGTACCTTTAGTTGTCCAATTTTGATACCTTTGGATGAGAACTTGTCGAAAACGTACCATGTGACACGTGTTAACCTGATGCTAACAACTTAAATACAAAAACTGGTAATGTTACAGTTTAAGGTACCTTATTCGATTTTTAGCACCATCTAAATGGTTTAGCACTCTTTCAATCTATATAGCACAGAGTATTGCTAATCTGGAAAATAAGACTAATCTTGGAATCTTCACCTGCCTGATTGTTACTGCTTGATTGGCCGACTTAAAATTCCAGAACAAGTATGATGCCTGATTAATGGAGTTGAAACTGTACAAAAACATTTATTTACTATGTAATTTACAAAACTATAGAATCTAAATCACCATTTCCTAAGGGATCTGATTATGGTTTCCTAGTCGTAAACGCTTTATCTTGTCTGTTCGAAACCACCTGAAGTTACTTCCTAGGATGCTCAATGTTGGAAACATCTTGAATTATATATTCCCCTCCACACGATAAGTGTGTCCTCAGTTAGCTCTCCACACTCCAATATTCAGATTCTCATGGCTGCCACAGGATCTTGTCCAGAAGCCAAGCTTCCCGTATCCCTGGAGGATGACCGAACGGGTATTAAAATGATTCAACGAGCGCAGTGGCTCCGTGCAGCCATTCTTGGAGCAAACGACGGGTTGCTATCCACCACTTCCCTAATGCTCGGGATAGGTGCTGCAAAAGAAGACCAACGGCTTATGATCATATCCGGCCTAGCCGGTGCTCTTGCAGGAGCATGTAGCATGACGGTTGGAGAGTTCGTCTCTGTTTCGACTCAGCGAGATATCGAGGAGAAAACTAACGAAATCTCCCAATCGAAGTTTTGTGCTAACAACAATGATGTTAGTCATGATGTGAAGGTGCAAATTTCTGAAGAGTTCGTCTCATCGGAGTGTACACCGCGTACGAAGCGGAATTCGTCTCTCGTCTCCCCTCACCCAAGGTCTCCTTTATCGAAAGTTATTGCGGGAGATGTGATGGTGGATCAAATGCACGAGCTGAACTCAGCAGAGGGCGGCGAAGATGCTTTGCCTAGTCCTTTTAAGGCCGCAGCGGCATCTGGGCTTGCATTTCTCTGTGGTTCTCTTGTTCCTATACTGACAGCAATGGCATTTTCTAAACATATTGTTCGAGTTGCAGCTATCGTGATTATCACTACTCTAGCGTTGGCTGTGTTTGGGGGCGTTGGAGCTCAGCTTGGAGGTTCTTCGGTGAGGGCGTCTGCGACGAGAGTCCTAATCGGAGGGTGGATTTCAATGGCTGTTACATATGGTCTTCTTAAGCCTTTTGATACAGATGATCATAAGAATGTCCCTGATTCTGATTAATTTCTCTTCATCTAACACTAAGTGTCTGGAAATATCAACATGAATTTCCTCTAAATGCTCATTAAACTACTGTCCGAGAATATCTGTTGTTAGAAACTGTATTGTAATGTTCATTAAACTGCTGTCCGAGAATATACAGATGTTTACTTCATTGTAATGTTTAATGTACCTGCTTCCTTTACTCATATGTACTTCATAAATCATAATACATCAGTCACCTATCTATATAGTCAGCTAATTTACTTCTGTATTTGCTTATTTTCAAATTCTTGTAAAATTCATGTAGCGATACTCAGTTTTCAAGAGTTTATAAGAAATGTGAATGCTACTCATATAAGAAAAAAAGTACGACTTTTATTTAATGAAAACTGTAAAGTTTGGTGTGCTTGTTTTTAGCAATATAGTGTACTCCCTTTCGTCCCGCGTAATTTTGTCCCAAAAAATATTATACTACATCTCTAACAATGTAAATTATCTTACAACTAAAAAGTAATTAACTTTTTTTCTTACATTTACATACTTTGTCACTAACTGTTTTTTTTTCACATTTTTATATTTTATTATTTAATTTACATCTTAAAGTACGTACAAACTACTATAAGGGGTAAAATCCAATGAAAAGTATACTCTAAGTTATGAAAGGGTATGTGCTCATGTTATATGGGCAAAATTCGAAAAGTATACTCTAAGTTATATAATATGTGCATAAAATTTACTAAGCGTGTTATTGTATGTGAATGTGACACTTCTATTTTAACTAACGAAGTACTAAAATTGAATCCTTTTAATTTTTTCCAGTAAAAGGAAAATACTCCGATCATTTTTACGGCGGCTCCACCCAATAGATACATGCATTTGATAGCTCACGAGGAATTAAATTGTTAAATCTATTGCAATCGAATGCAAGTCGCAAAGGTGTCGCGACTGATATATAAAAGTGCGCGTAATTGAAATAGTAAAACTACAGTATAGTAGTATATATTTATGTCTCCTTCACTAAGTCTAAAACATGTTACATGCATGGTGGTCTGGTGGATTAAAGTTCGAACCTATTAATCATGAGAAGATCAAATCCAAATTAATTATAAATTTTCTTTCTCTTTATATCAAATTCGGCTCAATTCAAATAATCACGTGGAAAACATTAATCTCGTCTAGCTAATTAACTAATGTTCAAAACTCAAAAGTATATAATTACGCCAAGTCTGTTGCATGGAATTTTTTACAACGATTGTTAGGCATGGTATCACTTAATATGATATACTCTCATTCAAACTCTTATGGAAACGGATATTCGAAAGATCGAATCACCATCAATATGATCACATGTTTAACTATGCTATATCAAGTTTTTACATATAAGGTAAAATGAATGACTAGACATATATAATAGACGACGATGGTCATTTTTCTCTATATATAACTATGGTTTAAGATTACACTATCTTGCTTGGCTTTCAAGGGAAGATAAAGTGAAAATTTGCTTCTAATGCTATTGGTTGTAAGGCTCTGTTTTTTTTCAACTGAAATTTACTGAACTGAACTTAACTGAATTGTAGTATAAAATATAACTAAGAAGAACTGAACTGAACTGAATGAAATTGAACTGAACTAAATGAGTTTTCAGTTGAAGAGAACAGAGCCTAAGTGTGGTCGGGAAATTTTATGAAGAGCTATTGCTAATGATTTTTGTATTTAAAATGATGATGAATAAATTTATTGGCCATCTAAAAATAACATATCATCGTTTTTACATACCATATACAATATAAAATTATAATTGATTCTGCTTCTCTTAGATCTATATCGGTTTGTGCACTTATGCATCATTAAACTTATTACCTTAACTGCACATCCATACAAAGCTCTGTTCTTTAATCGTAATTTTCGAATCGAATCGAATCAATTGAATTGAACTAAATCGAATCAGTAGATAAAATATAACCAAGACAAATGAATCGAATCGAATGAGTTTTAAGTGAAGAGCAGGCCTGGGACAAAGATTAGACTTACCTTACTATTACAGTTTGCAATTAATTCACCGTAATGTTAAATTTTGTTAACTGAAAAAAAAAAAAATTAAAGTTCAACAAATTATCATATAGTCAAAGGAAGTATCAATTAACATAGTAATGTATAAGAATGAAGCCAATGAATATAAAGACAAATTCAAAGTTTAATAAATAAGCTCAGATTTGACTAATCTATATGAAGCACAGAACAAAGATATGATATTATGATGAGCACCATGTTGCAAGCTGCACTTAAATTTGAACTAGTTGGTTCAGTAGCATGTGAGTCCTGCAGCAGAATATAGACAGATTACATGTACGTATGTTTCATTAATCTAACAATAACATTCTCATTCATATAAAGAAGAGGTAGGTATGTATATATATATTGAATTTCAAATGCTTTAATGTTTAATCGGTCATTTGTTAAGTCACTTAGCTCTGTTCTCTTCGTCTGCATTGATCTGAACTGAATTGAATTGTAGTATAAAGTATAACTAAGCAGAGCTGAGCTGAACTGAACTGAATGAATTTGCAGACGAAGAGAACAGGGTCATAGTTGTAATGAATCACCACCTCACAACATTTCAAATATGTCAAACTGTAACTGAGAGACCGTTAAGAAACTAAAGGGACTGACAAACATCATAATTACATACAGAAACATTAAAGATTTTACTAAAAACATCAATAATATACATATAAAAATGACATGGTATTATGCATTCATAAAACATTGCTAATATTATTTAAAATATTATAACACTTTGTGTTTGTGTTAATGATCGAATATTTTGATTAAGTTAGGTGATAATTATTGTATACAAGCGGCTGAAAGATTCACGCGCTAGCTACATACAACGTAACTATAACTTTAATAGTTCGATCGGGTCGTAAAATGAAATGAAAAAATAATAATGCTACGTAACATCAATTATGATGATTAATTCACTTTTAGACATTAGTGGCATTTACGCGTCTCCAATATTAATTAACGTTATAATTAAGATAATCAAATTTTAACAACCGAATGTTGTTAGTATAATTTATAACTTAAATCATCAGCCTTTTCCGCCTAACATTAAGTTGCAGATAAATCATACCAACTGAGATTGTGGAATTGTGTTTGACTATCACGAAGAATGTTGTGACTAAAAATAACCATGTCAATTATTTGTACAAATAATATATTACAACTAGACAACACGTTCACAAGTAACATCAACCCAATTTATTTGGGATATTTGACCTCGATGCTTATCAGATCTATTATGGATTTTTTAGTATTTCTTTGCGTGTAATATCTCCCAACTCTATTACCTAATCGTAATGCAATTGAGCCTTTAAAAAGAAAAAACCACACCAAGACCTCTTACAGGACATTCTACAGTCGGCACAACATTGTGAGGTTCACCCTCTTCATTTATCAAGAGCTCAATCACACAGTGGATACCTTCTGAATCTGGAAAAATGCTCGTTTTGATCTAGCGGAGACTTAGTTCCCACTGTTTACCCTCTCCTCGAGATAATGTATCCCATTGGTCCATTTTGAATGTTTTGGAATTTGAATAATGAATTCATTTGGTTAAATACTCTATGGAATTTTTTAATTGGACTAACCTTTTAAATCAGTCACTCACGTAACATTTACGAAACATAATCGAAATTCATCATATTCAAGTCACATAAAATGAAATGACCCGGAGGAGTTGCATCAACATTTACCTTTGTATTTGCTACATTCCATATCAACCGTTAGTCCATTACAATTTACTAAGAAACACCATTATCCAAGTCCTGTGTATGAATTCTTGACTTTGACATTAATTGTACGCACCATGTTATCTAATTTTTGTCAAAAGATGAAAAGGTCCGGTTAGTGGAAAGCAATCTTTGGCTTAATCGTGTGAATTCAGACTTAAGTGGTTGTAAATTGTACTTATAATCTCCACATTGTACTTTTCTTCTATTCAGATTTATGTGATTTTGTAACTTTTATATATAGTTTATTTTCATCTTTTATTCAACACGTCTTATCTCTTGACATTGTAATTTTAATTCCAAGTGATACTTTCAAACAATGCGTTTTGCTTAAAAATACCAAATGTTTCATCTGAAATTAATTATCGACAATTCGATATTCATGTTTACAATATATAATTGATTATACAAACACAGTATTCAATTATAGTTACGTATGCACCACAAACATCTTCAGTTTTATAAAGAATTTCATAGTTTTTCATATTCTTATTTTAATAACACCAGTTCGTTTCATTGTAAGTTAACAGTCTCCCGCAATTTTTTCAATTGCTAAAGATGAGGATTTTATTTATTCCCTCATTCCTTTACATTTTTGCTTTATTGCTATTATTATGTTTGGATCTAATCAATTGCATAGTGGTATTTCTCTTTAGTCTTAACTAATAAAGTAGAGATAATGCTAATCAAGTAGGATATGTTTGTTCTCACTCCACAATACATAGATGTAAAGGATAAAGTTGTCAGAAGAATTATGGGAAAGTAAAAGGACCAAGAATGATAAAATAAAAACTTTGCTAATCTGGTTAATGATTGAACTTTTTTTGGCCAAGTTAAAGGCAATATTTAAAATTTCAACATTGGTACGTTCATTGTTAATCCAGCCTGCGTTCACATGCCAATTTGCAAGCTTAGCCCTTACCAAGATATGGCAAATCGAGGCATTGTCCCCTCATTATTTTAAAAAATACAGAAATATAAAAATTCCTATATTTTGTGGAATAAATTAAGAGTTTCGAGGTGCAAAAATGCAATATCCAAAAATAAGTGTTAAAAGGTGAAAAAGGAAATTAACTTTGAAAGCTACATTTCATTTGCAGGTCAGATTAACACAAGCACCGATTGTTGTCATTTTCCACTTGCCTTCTCTTTTTCAGAAGTTGTCTTTGGGTCCAAATTTTCTTCAGGACTAAGAGGCTTAATTATGCAATTCAAACTTCATTTTGTTCATGTTTAAGTAATTGCTGGAAATAAGTTTGAAAGATTTTTTCGGCACATCTTCAGTCTGTTGTTAAAGTTTGCAAGTCAATTTTCTAACACATCGTAAGTATGCGCATGACGTTCAAGTACTTGTTGTTTTAAGGGTCACACTATCTTAGTTAGTTAGCCTTCTCTGTCTGAATCGATCCAGTAGTATAAAATATAACCAAGCAGAAATTGAATCGAATCGATCCGAATCGAATCGAAGCCAGAAATAAGCGCTTATTGGTATATATGATACTTTGCATTGGGCTACCCCAAGTTGCTTTCCTCTCGGGTTCCTCCGAGAGGCCTCATAGTAGTTGAGGTTGAGATAGAGTATTTACGTATATACCCATGTGTCATCCATTGTGTTGACGATCCGCGTTGGTTGCACACGTCACAATTATCGATTTACCCTAGGATATATATTTATAGTTGTTGTGCATCATAAGTCCATACTATCTCATCCATCGACATGATATTGTCCACTTTGTACCCGCCGACAACACTCTAGTGTTTGTTCTTGGGTTCTCCTCAAAAGGCCCCATGACGTTGAGTAATGTCTCTACTTATATATTAGGTCATACCCATTCCCTTATCACAACAATTGTAACTTTGGTTTCTCACCTTACAGTCCTCCCCTGAAACGAAGTACCATTATACCTCCCCTCAAACGAGCCTCCAGATCTCCTAGTGATGTAGAAGTATGAAATTTTACGGAACACCTAAAAATGTAAAAACGTATAAAGGTCGACTGGACGGGAAAATCTACATTTGAGATAAGTATGGCATATACTTTAAACATAAGTTAAACATGGATGGAAAGAATCAATTCTGGCACAAAATATCACAAAAAGAACACATAAAAACTGAAAGTCAGACCCCGAGAAGGATGCAAGAATCCAGCAATAGTACTCTAAATTCTAACCCAAGCCTATCCAAGAAGTTGCCATGTATTAGTGCAAGTTCCTAGCAATGTCCAAACAAGATATAGCAGTGGCTACTTGTAAGACCAGAAGTGGCAACAACATTAACAACAAATATACTGTACCTCCCCTTTTCCATATTCAACAGTTTGAAAATTCCAAGTTCCACCCTTCCTTTAAAATAATACACCATCTGAGCTGTAAAAACACATAAAGAAAAAGCTCCTTACATTACACATTCATACATACATACACCTTAGCTTGCACAAAAACACCATTTCATTTGATTCCATTCTTGCCTAGCTCCAACTTCACATGGCAGCAGCTGCCGCCGCAGTCGTCGTAATCCTCCTCCTATCGGTCGTATCCGAAGCAACCAGGCTCAAGACATTCCACGTCCAGTACGACTCGTTCGACGAATCTCAGGACTTCGGAACATTAGAAGTAGAACGCCCTGCAACCATAAGCAATAGGGCTCTCCAGGTGACTCCTGATTCGGCCTCAGCGGCCTTCCAGCGCTACAACAACTCCGGTCGCATTCTGTACAATAAACGGTTCAAGCTATGGGAGGGAAGCAACATTTCTGCAGCTTCCAACAACACTCCTCCCAGGCGTGTAGCGTCGTTCAACACGTCGTTCCTGGTGAATATTTACCGAATTGATAACGATACGGCAGCTGAAGGACTAGCGTTCTTTATCTCACCTGACCTCGACCTGCCTGCCAACAGTTCAGGCCAGTATCTCGGCCTGACGAATAGTTCCACTGATGGAAACCCGAGTAACAAGATCGTCGCGGTAGAGCTGGATACGTTCAGGCAGGCTGCTGTTGGTGATCCTGATGACAATCATATTGGGATCGATATTTTCAGCGTCAGATCCGTAGCTACGGCTCGTCTGGGACCGTTGAATATCACCCTGGCGCCGATTGGTGCCAGGTTTTACAATGTTTGGGTGGATTACGACGGGGAGAACATGGTGATGAACGTGTTTATTGCTGAGCAGGCTACCAGAGACGGACTCACTCCTGATAAGCCTGGATCGCCGATTTTGTCCAGGAGTGGGATGGATTTGAGGGATCTTGTGAACCAGTATTCGTATTTTGGGTTTTCGGCTTCGACAGGGAATTATACAGAGTTGAACTGTGTGTTGAGGTGGAATCTGACTGTGAGTTATTTTCCTGATAAGGGGGTAAATGTGCTTGCGATTGGGCTGGGCGTAGGAGGGGCGGTTTTGTTCCTGGGGATAATTTCTGCAGTTGGATTGGTGTGTTGTATAAGGAAGAGGAATAGGGCGCTTTCGAGTCCTAAATTGATTGGGGCTTTGAAGAGTTTGCCTGGTACTCCGAGGGAGTTTGCGTTTAAGGACTTGAAAAAGGCCACAAATAGCTTTGATGTGAAGAACAAGCTTGGACAGGGTGGATTTGGGGTGGTTTATAGAGGTAAGCTGGCTCAGGAGAACTTAGAGATTGCTGTCAAGTGGTTTTCGAGGGAGAGTATTGAAGGGGAAGGTGATTTCTTGGCTGAGCTTACGATTATTAATCGTCTCAGGCACAAGCATCTTGTCAAGTTACTTGGTAAGTGATCCTTTTTCTTAACTCCATATCTTATCTTGTGCTGTTCAGTTTCTTGATATTGATTCATACATATAATGTGTCTGTGTAAAGCAACAGTTATAGTTTTGATCAAATTCTGATAATAAGGTTAGAGTAGATTAGCATTTGAGAGAAAATGCATGTTCCATCCATAGTTGATTGTGCTGTCCTGTTTGACCTTGCTATTGTCTGAGTTTATGCAAAAGTAGTTGTCTTTACAGCTTTTGACTAGCTTTTTTGCTGTCCTTTTGATTCATCTTCAGATTAGGTGAAAGATGGAAACTTCGTCAATTTTTCCACTTCTTGAAAATGAGTAGAACTCAGTTGTCTCAAGTAGCATCTGGTATACTTAAGTTCCCCCAAGTAAGGTCTCAAATTCGTAACCTGTGGAGATAGCTTATTTAGGTCTGAAGGTGTTCCAACTCAAGTTAAGAAAAGATATAGTTAGCAAATGCTTGAAATGCAGGCTTCGTAGAGCACCCAAACTGTCTAAACTCTGTTCTTGCGGTTCGTATAAGAATTAAGAAGTAACACTGACATCTTCTGACTATCTCTTCTATCGTTCAAGTTCTACATTTCTAAGATCTGTAGTTCCATATGTTTCAAGATGATGCATAACAAGTCATCATGTACATATGAGTTTGCCCAGAGTCTCACGTATAAGAAACGGATTAACATATTTTACGCATTAAAAACATGTCAGAATGTTCATGCTTGACTACTAGAAAACGGCAAGGACAGGTTAGGAGGAACCAGGAAGAAACCTTGTCCTTGTGTACTCAAATTTGATAATCTTTGTAGCTACTATTCAATGGATTATCCAATTAGCAGGTCCCATGAATGTGGCTGATTTGGCCTGATAGGCTATGGATAAATATCAAGAAACTTCCTTTTGGTCCATTTCTTACATTGCAGAATTGCTAATAGTCCACCCTTTTTCATGGTAAACTCTTCAAAGTATTCTATTCTTGGAGCTGTTGACATTTAGGATATTAAACATTACAAGTAGCTATTGATAGTGAGATCAAATTTTGTTTCCAAGTTTTATAAAAAGTAAATATAGACAGCTAGATATATAATTGTGCACTGTTCTGTAACAACTTTTTCTGCCATTTGAGCCTTTGAGGGTCCCTTTTGTAGCAGTAGATAGAGACTGGAGACAGCAGAATACAAATACAGAATAAAAATTAAACTGCATCTTCAATCACTTCTTAGGGGCATTTATTGATGCTTGATTTCGTATTCGTTGTGACGTACTGTACCACTTTTAAATGTCACATGTCGCACATCTGGATGATATCGGATTTCTTAGCTAATAGTTTTTCTATATATTTCATTGACTGGGAAACTGGAGTAAATTACTTCAGAAGTTAATGCTTAGAGCAGATAGAGCTGGAGGAGGATTAACTAAAAGATCTGACTTTTGAGGGACCCTTTTGGTAGAATGTTTGACTGAACTGAAGATGCCTAAATTTTAATGAGGTTAATTAATTGCAAGAGGGATTTATTAAGCACAATTCTTTAACTAACTATTAACTAATGTTGAGCACGTCTGATAGTGAAAGGGAGACACTTTGGCTAAAGAAGTAGAGTATTGGGTGTCTCGACTTACCAATCAGGCTATCGCTTTTGCGACAATGCCTACTCTAGACAATATTTTAAATAGTTGAAACACTTAGATTACTAATTATCATGCTAACTCAAAGCTTTGTACGTAGGACTGAAGAAATTTATGTGAAACTGAAAGAACTACTAAAACTTAACCTGTTTGTTTCTGTGCAACAGGTTGGTGCCACAAGAATGGAAAGCTGCTTCTGGTTTACGAATACATGCCGAACGGCAGTCTTGATCAGCATCTTTTCGCGGGGCCGAACAGAGAGCCCCTCAATTGGACTCGTCGGTACAAGGTCATAAACGGAGTCGCCTCTGCCTTACACTATCTCCATCACGAGTATGACCAAAGAGTGGTTCACCGTGATCTTAAAGCCAGCAACATCATGCTTGATTCCAGTTTCAATGCTCGTCTAGGTGACTTTGGCCTTGCACGAGCCTTAGACAACGAAAAGACCTCATATGCTGAGGCTGAGGGCGTTTTAGGCACGATTGGATACATAGCTCCCGAGTGCTTCCACACGGGAAAGGCCACACGACTATCTGATGTGTATGCCTTTGGCGCCGTGATTCTGGAGATAGTATGTGGGCAACGACCCGGGACAAAGATAGGAGGATTCCAGCTTCTGGTTGACTGGGTTTGGTTCTTGCACCGGGATGGGAGATTACTCGAAGCCGTGGATGAACGCCTGGGTGAGGATTATGTTCCTGAAGAAGCAGTTAGGCTACTTCTTTTAGGGCTGGCTTGTTCGCATCCTAGTGCTACCGACAGGCCTAAAACGCACGCTATACTTCAGATTATATCAGGAACGGTGCCAGTTCCTGCTGTTCCGCCCTTCAAGCCGGCTTTCGTGTGGCCTAGTAGTGGACCAATCGACCTGAACTCGACTTCCTTTGATACGTCTTCAGTTACGACGTCGAACCTCGGTTCGATTGCAACTTCACATCTTGGTTCAGGATACAACTCCCAGTACCTCAGTAGGGACCATACTGGTGACTCTTTGGTGTAGTTTGTTTTTGTGAAAACTATAACCAGTGTGCATTCTTTTTTTGTTTTTCATTTTCTTTTTGGTCCACACCTTTTGTAGTTTCTCATGCAAATTAATCTGTGATTGTGCTGGAGAAGAAGTCTCAAGGATTAGTCTCATGCTAGCCTTTCATGTGATAATTCTTGAAATGATTTGCCTGCTAAGATTAGGAATGGTAAGGGGTTTAAGTAGTAATTGTATATTCATGTTTGTGGTAACTATGCATTTTTTTAGTGTATTTGACAGAGCATTCTAATGTTTTGTTTTAATTTGCTTGGAAGATTCTCCAGAATTATTAGATCTAAAAAAAAAATTAGAACTTGATATTACATCCTCGGATTACAATTTTACATATACAATTAATGATAAATTTACTACCAGAATAACATTTCATCGAAGTAAATCATCCTTGGAGTTTGGACGCTTGATAGTATGGCTAATCAGCTAGTAATTGGCAGTTCATGAAAATCACCTCCCTAGCCTAGTATTGCCATCTCACCAATTTATACCAATATGGGTGTGATATTATTGTATTTCAGAGCATTTTCTCGTTCAGTGATAAAATATCACTAATTACACTCCATCCGTCCCAGATAACTTGATACTGTCCAACGTAAATGATATACATTTTGGCTCAGAGACAATGTTAAGACTTAATACTAATGAATTTAAAATAATTCTTTCAGGCCATGTGGATTAATTTTGTGGTCTAATAAAATTTGGTTAGACTTGGTCTATATAATAATTTTCCTACCAAGGCAACAACACAGGATATAAACCTTAAGTAGGTAAACGATGGATTTACAAATGAATGAAAAAGAATATCAATTTCCAGTTCTAAGTTTAGAACAGTCTACAAGTGGTTACTATACACGAGACGAATTGCACCTACAAAGAGCCCTCTTGCCATAACAAAATTTCTGGACAAGGATTTCTGGGCAGCAATACAAACTTTTAGTCGATATGCTATGCCATTGCCTTCCTCTATCCGTGACAACAGCAAATGCTCTCAACGCGACAAGCTTAAGACCAACCAATTACATCATATCGAGCATGACTTACAATGAATGACGACTGTCTGCTCTATCCTTTTTGGGTCTTTCTTCTTGAATCTCCTCCAGCTCCTCGTCCTCACACCTTTGACCCGCTTGCTCTTTCCAATGCGCCAACGACTTCCTCAAACGAGCCACTTCCTTAGACGCAACATTTTTACTTGGGTCGTTCACAATTGATCGTACTCTAGATGCATACCTATAAAAATAACAAAAATGAGGACATGATCAAAGATAAACTATTATCTATGAAAATTTCTGCTATTAGAATTATGAACACCAACAAATAATTAAAAATAACTTTCTACTTCAAGGACACAATCATGCATGAAGGGTAGAAGGCACAGTGAGGTAAAGGGTAGCATACGTTAGAGAGTTGTAGGACTCGTCCAGATTTGACTTTGCAGGAGATAGGTTGACAAACATCAGAGTCTTAGCATTGCCGCCGAGAGAATCACTCATCAACATGGTCAACTTGTGATTTCTGTAGGGAATGTGTTGATTGCCTGATGCCAAAGCGCCGATGACATCACCAAGAGCTGAAAGTGATTTGTTAATGCTTTGAGCTTCCTTCAATTCCTTACCAGCAGAGCCTGACTTCTTAATTCTTTCTGATCCAGCAAGATCTACAAAGCTTAACTGCAAAATGTAATGTTTAGTCCACCATGTAAAAGACGGGAAAAATAGAACTGATAACTAAGAAACATAAAGCAGCGAGATTACTGCCAGGATGTTTTACCAAGCCGAATTCAAATTCAAATTCAACTAATAATAGTTTATCAAATATCAATACCTTTCCTCTAGCAGATTCAAATTCAAATTCAACTAATAATAGTTTATCAACTATCAATACCTTTCCTCTAGCAACGGATTGAGTTTGAAGATTGGTGCTCTCAATCACGACGGAAAGAATTAAATGTGATCTTGAACTTTGCTCATTCATGAGAGTCCCGGTTGTGTGCCGTTGTTCAGATCCTCTTTCAATAATGCACCGTAGCTCCTCATATGATGAAATGGAGACAGTTGTTACATTTTCGACAGCAACCATTCCCTATATATATATAAACCAGCAAAAACGATCACAAGAAAATTAACATATGTCTGCAGGTGAAAACAAACATGGAGATAGATCACCTTGCTGAAAACTCAAGGTACAAAGCTACAGGACTGTCTTTCCTGTATGTGCTAACAAATATAGAGAAACGTACCTTTGAATCTTTCTTGATTTCCAATTTCAAGCGCTCCCCATGCTTTGGAAGTAGAAGATCTATCAATGTATCTTGATACAATTCCACCATATATGCCTGTTATTATGACACAAAGGTTGATCATTACAAATCAACTGAAGATCATAACTAGATACTAAGAAATGGCAAATAATTCTTGAGACTGGCAGATTAATTTTGAGGAACGATCTTGATTAGGACAAATTTCAAATCCTTTACCTTCAAAGTAAATGAAAACTTTTTCTCATCCCGCTTAATAATTCTAAATAGCTCAGATATAGCACGTGGAGTGAGCCCCGGGTCCTTTTCAGATCCATAAATTGTAAATGTCTTCCCAGAACCAGTTTGTCCATATGCAAATATACACACGTTAAATCCATCAACAGCAGATTGTACTAAATACTGCATTGCAGAAAAATAACATTAGTGGACAGCACAATGTTTCCAGATTCTTGGGAATCAAACAGAAGGAATGGCATGACCAATCAAGATGCCATGACAAAATGCACTAGATATAACTTTATCAGGCTTGCCTTTGTATCCTCAAAAACACTGTCTTGGGTGGCACAACCATCGAAAACCCGATCATATACGTGTTGTTTCACTTTATCATCTCTCCATGTATGCTCTACGGTGAACTCATCAACATTTGCTAGCACGTTTTTTTCATTTTCAGAAACTTCTTTTTGACTGAGAGGTCTCAATCGACAGTAAACACGAATTTTTCCTTTCATATCTGAAGAAAGAATGAACACAAGGTGCAGTCATTTAACAATAGATGCGGACCATCAGAAAATCAAAACATACAAACTGGAAAAGAAGTGCTGACACGAAAAGAAGAGAATTAATTTTACCTTCAATCGTGTTGAAATATCTTTTCCTCAAAACTTGCTCTTCCTTGTAAAGTTTCTCCATCTCAGCCAGCTGCTCAGCTTGCATCTTCAAGATTGCAGCAGTTTGCTTGTTCTTTCGATCAATGTCCTACAAAAGTATATAGTATTAAAACCTCGGGACATGAATTTCATCATAGATCATAAACAATCTCATACATTGGAGTTCCAACAGATTGTACCTCCTTCATTTCTTTAAGATCTTCCAGTTCCCTCAGATTGTTTTGCAGTGTAGACAACTCTTTGTCCTTAGCTGCAATAGTTGATTGTGCAGCAGCTAAATTTCTAGTTGCCTCCTCCACTTTCTTTTCCAGTTCTGAAATACGAAGCTTCATGGTCTTCTGTTCCTGTTCAAAGATCCCCTCCCTATATGCAATCTGCAAGTAAAGAATCACAGGAAAATGATATTCATCTCATACAATCATTGACTCACCAAAATTCAAGAAATTCCCGGGCCTTACCTCATCGGTGCTCTTCTTTTCAAGTCTTAAAAGTCTTTCTTCAAGAGACGATTTCTCACTTGCAAGTTTCCTTTTAGAATCTTCGGCGACATGCAACTCCGCATTGCGTGATTTTAATTCATCTTGAATTTTACGCAACGCCTGTTTTAAGAAAGCAAAATGATTTTGATTTTACCCATCAAAGAATATTTGCAAGTAAACACAGGCTTTGGTTTTGTACGTAAAGCATTATATCAATTTGAGAAGTATAAAATCTCTTCATATATGTAGAAAGATGAAGAAAAAGGGAAATCGAGGTATAAACCTGGTTGTTAGTTTTAGTCAACTCTTTTCTCAGATTGTCCTCCAATCCTTCACTATTTAGCTTTGCCAAATGAACCTCGATGCTTTGTTTCTCTGACACTGCAGCCTATTGATGACCATATAAGAAGTTGCAATTCCTAAATAAGTTGAGCTCATTCATTTAAAATCAGTACCTGAAGTGCTGAATCCTTTTCATCACACAATGTCCTTAATTTGTCACGTTCACTGATGACCTCTTGTAGATATTGTTTCTCAGACCTCAAGACTCCTTTCAAACTCTCAAAATCTTCTTTCATTTTCTGTTCCTCCTGCTGCTTTTCATGGAGGTCTTCTTGCAACTGAACAACCATAAAGCAAAGAATATTCAGATAACTTATTATAACAAATTATGATAAAATGACCAAAGTAATCCATATTTTCAGAGATAGGCCTTCAATCAACGACGAAGTATGAGTACTACGTTGAAATCAAATTTTCACCAATAATATTCCAAGTAAAGTGGTTTTCAGGGAACCACGGAAGTTTTAGTCATTTACTTTCTGGTGGCTATTGCAAACTGATCAGTTCATTAGAACCTATTTTTTCCTCCTAATAAACAAATCTCTTTAAGGAAGACTTAATTGCATAATCTGCAGACTCACTTTATTGGCTTTGATCTCTGAATCTTCGAGGGATTTCGACAATTCCATCACCCGCTTTTCATGGATGTCCATAGAGGGGGGTCTGACATTATCCGGAGGATGTCCATTAACTGAACCGTTGGTGGAAGCACGGGCTTTGGAGTATCGGCGTAGCATCACATCATTGATATGTGTTTGGAGAGCAACACATATTTCTTCCCCCTGAATTTAATTACAATTTCAATCATAAATGTTTGATTGCATAAGTAACCTAAGAACATGTACAAAACAAACATAGTACTATATTAATAGGGGATGAGAATACCTGCTTGGTTTCAAACTGAAATATATGCAAAACACCAGCAACTCTCATTTTAAAAAATACTGCAGTGTTACTGCTGCCGAATTGCATTATGTCTCTCAGCTCAGCTGAATGTAGATACTCCTTTGGAACGGGACGAAAGAAATGAACCTTTGGAGAAAAAATTAAGGAAGTTTAGACGTGAAAACATTGTTGCGGGCAAACTCAAAGAAATCTAAAATCAATTTTAGATGGCAAACGTATATTAAACAAGCTTACCCCACGCTTGTTGATACCTAAAACTATCTTCCCAGGCAAAAGTCCGATTGGATCATCAATCTTACGGACAGCAAAGAAAACTGAGTTCCCATATGGAAGTGTTCTCAATATCCGCAGAAACTGTTGTCTAGCATCATCTTTTGTCAAATTTGTCTACAAGGCATATAAAACATATTAGAATACACTCATGGATTTCATGTGTTAGTTTCGGCGAAACCAAGTTATTGGTTTCACAGTGAAACCAACCACGGATTTCAAACACTAGCTCAATCAAATTGAACAACAATTTGAGATCCACACGGACTTGAAACTCTCGCTGAATCAAAACTAAATAATAAATTTGAACTCTCTCTTGGGATTTTAGAATATGTATAATGTTCTCACCATCGAACGGTAACGAGAAAGAATATCTTGTTCCCAGTCTCTCTTTGCTCGAGTAATTGCAATTTGCCTTGGTAAAAATCGTTCCAGGAGTGATGTCCAATCACTAGATATTACATGAGAAAAAAGAAGCATACAGTCAATATAATAGTCTAGCACAATTTCCCAGACAACAAGCAATCTAGCAATTCTATGTACCATTGTGGAAAAGGACAGGAAGGAAACTGTAAGAGACTGGAGAAGATATATACGAAAAATACAGTGACCAGAGTAAGGTAACTCACGTGCACGTTTCAGGAGCATTGACATAACCAACTTCAACCAGAATCTGCAAAGCAGAGAGCTGCGCTGCATCATCCTTTCCAACTGGGTAATTGCCTAATACATAATCATGTTGTAGCTGTAAAAGGTGAATAAAGATCGGATTAGAAAATCAACAAGAATATGGAACAATTTTGAGACAGCACTCAAATTAGAAACGGGAGATAGCTATAAACGTGGAGCAAAAGCAAAAAAAAATAGTAGATACCTGGACATACGATAACTGCACAAACATCGGATCTATAACAGCTTCATCAGATTCCCGAAATAACTTCTTCTTGAAAGTTAGCTTACAGTGCAAAATCTCTCCCTTGCTCCGATCCTTTGATGCCTTAAAATCAGCAAGTAAATCTCCGATATACTTGTTGTCATCTAAACCAATATAGTCCTCTACAAAGTACATAAAACAAAAGAAAAGAAGCAAACGATTATTTCAGAAAATCTGAATAGTGACAAGATATTGTTACTGGGTAGTAGTTAATGATTAAATGCATCAAAATATTGTCATGGAGTAAGTACCATTTCCAGGATCCGGTGATTTGGAACCAACAGCTGCCTTACGACATTCAAACAAACCAAAGCTAGAATATGCGGATAGTTTGATTATACCCGTGAGCTCCTGAAGTTGTAAGAGATCAGATTAAATTATGCAAGTAAATGCTAAAGTATACATTAAGAATGACTAAGAAAGGGATGACAAAGAAGGATGCTAGTGCCCAATCACATATAGCAGATATATTTTTACCAAAAGTATACATAAAAGTGCATCAAGTCATCAATCCTCATGAATCACAACATATGCTGCACCTCAAGCAAAGGACAAGCTGTGCAACCACTTTTAGCACTATTCCGGCATTGTAATTTGTAAATTTGATGTTGGGCACATTAAAATTGGGCTTTAGAAAGAAAACAAACTGTTTACAAGTACAGCATTAAAGCAAATTTATGCAAAAAGCAACATGACACAAGGAAAGTTGATCTTAATACTCCAGTTTGAGTGACTTGGCATTTAGTGTCTGATAATAACTGTTTACACCACTATTTTGTTCGGAAAAACTGGGTGAGGCAAATGCTTTACAAAAAAAGTACCAGCTCACCCAGGATATATTAGTCAAACAGAAGTGCATAAAATACGATTAAGATTTCTATTTTCTAGAGATAAATCTTCTTTGATGAGACTGAATCCTTGTCTACAGAAACTAGGACCTATAAATAAGTCTTATTTAATGAAAATCTGACAACTTCCTAGCACCACCTGAGCTCTACTTCATAACTTACCCGGCTATAATAAATACGAGAGTATTGCATAATAAAACTAAATTAACACTAAAATGATAATCTCCTACAAAATCTAATTTACTTAATGAACTAAAACTCAGGTACCTAACAATTCTTCTCTCCTGAATTCGAATACACAACAAAATGTGAATACTAGGACAGAAGAACTCCTCTTGCAAATCATCATTCACTATGAACAATTGAACATGACAGGGAAGTCAATAACAAAGACTCGAGCATTTCCGACATACTTCAATGCTGGAGTGTTGGGCATTGACAATGAAGGATAAAGTCATAGACACCACCAGGTTGCTACAAAAAGGCATACCTTAGAAAATGCGGATAAAAGGTGAGATTGGAAAGTTTATTTGCTAAAGTCGCATGACTAACCATTGCTCTATTGGTTACTCTACATAGAAGTGAATGCTAATAATAGCTGGTCAACTATTGTGACTTAAACAATCACAGCTATTCTTTTTTCTTTTGGAATGAAGAAAGACTCTATAGTCCAAAACAACTCAGTACAAACCGATCAAAACATCCAGGTCTGAAGGGCATCTACCAGATTACTGCAAAGACAAATCGGCTAACCAAGTGTACCACATTTTTCCACAAGCTCCCTATCTTAAGCACAGCAATGTATCATTTGTATGTTGTTCGGGCCAACTTGTGAACCCAAAGCCTTTTGCTGGAATACAGCCTCGCTTCGGACAAATCATAAGGCGTACAAAGTTTCGATTTCGGGCCAACTTGTGAACCCAAAGCCTTTTGCTGGAACACAGCCTCGCTTCGGACAAATCATAAGGCGTACAAAGTTTCGATTCCTACCAATTTTAGTATCTTCCACCAACCTATACCTTTTCTACTCTCACATAACCAGTTCCGTTCCAAATGACCAACAGTCTACATTAATCCACATGAGAAAATGTACCAGCAAGTGAAACAGTGTCCTATTATAAATCCAGCCACATTAAGGAGTTGGTTTGCAAGGAAAAATTGATGTAATGAGATGACAATTCTTATATTTGATGTCACACATGAGTGAAGTATCAGCAAGTACCTCAACCGCATCAGCCACAGTTGTGGACATGTCATATGTAATCTCTTCAAAAGTCTCGTCCAGGAAAAACACAATTGTTGTAAGCCTTTTACCAGTTAAAAGAGCTTCAATCTCCTCACGGCCAGGTATAATATGCCTGGGTCCAGCCTTGACAGAGCGCTTTAAAGCATTTAAAGTATTCATTGCAAGAACTTGGACTTCAGAGTCAGTACTAACACTATGTGCCACAGTGTGGATATACTCAGAGAGATAGCCACCAATTTCTTTGGTAGGGGGCATGCAGCATGCACATAAATACATGAGCTCCCATGCCTTAACCAATGAGAGCCTATCAACAATGAAGCATAAGGTCAACTACACATCACCAAACATAGAATAGAGAATAAGACAGAAGAAGTATACTACTGTATAAGAACTTTGAAGATTGATAGAAGTGAGTCATGTAAAGCACAGGCAAAAATAAGATAACAACCAAATGCAAACATGCCCAATCTTTCCAAAATTTCATAATATATAAATAAAAAGAAGCAAGAATGCATTACATGTATACCTATCAGGATTGTTTATTGTTTGCTTCAAGATTTGCGTAAAAAGTTCGTCTCGGAGTTCTGAACGCTTCAAAGCATGTTTGTAAAGCTTGCTAACAAGATCAATGCACTCATCCAAACTAACTGGGTCATATCGATCAGATGAATCAACTCCCATGTATTTCAAGATAATCTGGAATAGCTTAACTGCTCTACTAGCGAGATCACTGTTTATTTTGAGCAATGAAGTCGGGATAGGATCCTGTCAAAGGGAATGCCTCACATTTAAGAACATTATTGGGGGGAAAAGAAATGCCTTGTCCACAAATTGGTAAGGATTACCTTCTGGAAACACATCATATCCTCAAACGTGAACTTCTCTCGAGTTTGTCCTCCAACTGTCTTTTTCGAGAAGAAACCGCGCTTAGTAGCTGAACGGATCTGCTTCCGCATAGCCCTCAAGAATCCTTCAACCTAAATGTATGAATATTCATCAGATAATAATAAATGGTGAATTGGCAGCACAAAATCGAAAGACCAAACAATAGCTGCTTAGTCCATTAGTTCCAGAAACCAGTGAGTAATAATTGAAATAGAAATGAAAAGTTCGGACTTCCACCTGAAATTTATCAATCAACGGTATTGCACCAGCAAGCTCCGGTGGCATGCCTGACGACAACGTATTCGGAGTGCTGCAACTCAAACAATGCACAAGTCCATAAGTTGACACTAACCAGTACAACAGACGAACATCAAATCCCAATGCAGATGCAACTAAACCCCATCAAGAAAATTAAATTTTTTCTAAAAGGACACTTTGACAAGGAGGCAAAGCAGCTTACGGTGGGGCGAAGTTGGAACCATCAGAATCGTAGTCGATGTCTCCTCCATTGGAACTGGCAAAGGAATTATACGAAGGCGTGTCGAAACCGTTGTTGGAGCCATACGAAGACCTTGATCTCAAGCTCTGTGTCATATCAGACGCCATTTCCGGGCTAGGCACAAACGTATATGGAGTAAATGCAACAGATTCTGTTCATAAGACAACAAATTAGTCCTCGGATTTCCTTCTTGCTTCTCTATACATGGGGTACAGCACAGACAGCCCACATGCCATTTCAGAAGAACAAAATTAGATCAAAATTCAACTCAAACCTCACAAGAAAAGGAACACAAACACAACAAAACCTAACCAATTGAGATAGAATTCAGCTAAGATCAGAGCCAAGATCCAGTTCACAGCAGTAGAAAAAATCACAAATCAAAATGCTCTCAACATAAACAGCTGCAAACTAGACGAACCGAACTTGAACTGAACAAATTAACGAGCAGAGAGGCAATGGCGAGCAAGAAATCTAATGAAATAAATTGGAAGTGCACTTACAAGTTACAAACGTGTAGAGAAGAAAGTGCAATCTGGAATTTGACTACAAGTTAGCTAGCAAATGGAGAGTGGCTTACATGATTGTAGCATGAGAATTAGACGTGAGAGTGCGTCTTTAGCTGTTGTTTGATGTTCTTCTTCTTCTTCTTCTCCAGCTAGAGAGAGAGAGAATCTAGAGAGAGAGAGAAATGGGAATGGAGTGAAGGGTGAGAGGAGGGAGATAGTGAAGGTCACGAGATTCTTTTTTAAATTTATTTCTTTTTCAGCTTCGTGTCGTGTTCTTTGGTTTCCTTTTTCGACATTTTCATCTTTTCCCAAGCCAATATTTGACTCTGATTCTTACAACTATTATCCGGATGTTTGGCATAATAATTTATTTAAAAGATTAGATTTTAATATGCATTTAATAAATAAATAGTAATTTGATTTTATATTAGTGAAATTGTGACTGAACAAAGTTTTTAGTTGAGAAATAGAAAATTTTCCGAATAGTGAGTATTTAATTTCATGTTAAAAGGTACATACAGTCTTCCTATAAAGTAAAATTGTGTAAATACTCTTACAAAGTAAAGCATAGGTAAAGAGAGGTCTTTCTAGCAAGGAAAATTATGTAAATACTCCGTACAAAGTAAAGCATAGGTGAAGAGAGAGCTAAAAGACTATTCTCATGCTTACAAATCAGTTCCGGATCAGACGTCATAACTCCACTATTTTATGTTGAATGTGGAGGTGACACTGTACGGCCCCTATTCTTGAACGCTTTAGAGTCGGGGTGTTCTTTTCGTGCTATTACACATGAAGTTAATGGTCCAAATTGAAATCAATTGTCAATTGCACCTATCAGAAATATGATCGAATAGCAATTCTGATGGTACTATACACTAAGGTGTGGGTCATAAAATATATATGGGCACTAAAATGTACAAGTATGAATACTAAATTTTGGGTATATAATATTTCACGAGACACCTCATACAGAATGGTGAAGGGTGAAATATTAAAATTTTAATATGCATATTGTACTAATGAGTAGCTAGCCCGTTTTCTAATTATTGGCTATCTCACTCCTTCCTTTGTTTTTGTTCAAGCAGACCGTTCTTGTGTTTTACCATCCTCTTGCCGATGTGCACGAAATTGAAGATTTGGAGTTGGAGTAAATGTTGAACCTTATACCAACTTAATCCTTCAATTTTCAGATTTTACAATTTCACCCCCAAAATAAAAGTGTGATTGCTCACAAATGCACATTTATAAATTCCACAAGAACACTTCTCACTCACATACAAATATTGTGACGCTCAAGTGAGTAAAAGTTCGACCATTTGGACCGGCACGATTACTCCTGAACTGCTCTCCAAATTATGCTGGTCGCACTGTACGTTTGTACCAACACATGTTCTTTCTCGCACATTCTGTCCTTGCTCGTGCACGCATCAGGAGACTCAGTAATCCATGTTGAGATTGTTTTAGAGCAATCACACTTTAATATAAGTAGTATTTTCAATTAGTTTAAGGCATGTAACACTTATCTTAAACTTTTTACATCACAAATGCATACTCAATAATACATTCATTTATAGTTATCGTACTTTTCACTTCACTTGCAGAGTAAATTACTTTTAGTCTGAACCTTCGCTTATAGAGCTCGTGTCGCATTTCTACTTGTCGACAGGGCAATTGAACAGTTTACATTGATTGGGAGTTAAGAGGATAGGACCAAAGTGCAAAACTGAAGTTGTACAAATAGTACAGTTCACAAGGCATTGTAATGGAATTTGATTGACCATTTATGGCAAAACGAACTCAACTATATATTTTGATTTTACACTTCATTTTAGCTGCTGGAATTTGGTTTTTATTTCAACAATTGAAATTTCTTTGTTGCACTATTTCCAGCAAAATTGAACCAAATCCACCGAAAAGTGAAAAATGTAGCATGAAAAGTTCGACGTTGGATGTGATCGTGTGAGAGCACTACACACACCGCTTACTAATTCAATTGGGATAATAATGTATGCCTGGTTGGTGTTAGATGTGTAGCTAGATTCATTTGATTATCGAAGAAACAACTATGCATGAATTTATTGAGTGATAAAAAGGTGAGGAAATGGTATGTACTCCTCCTATGCTGTGGATATGGTGAAGTTATTGAGTTTCACATGTTTGTTTGCGTTTGTTGGTGGCAATATTTTGAAGGAACTTTCTCTTTACGTTTTCTTCATTATTACTCTCTACATATTCTTCATTCTTCTTCATGGTCCAACCAGTAGTAGTGCTTCAAATGTCGGCCTAATTTTCTTTCATATCCTTCACAATTATCGTACTTTCCGCTCAAATCTACATACACAAGACTTCTCATTATGTAACACACTCGTATTGATTATTTTTCATGTGGTAATACGACACGTTGTAGCATAGAGGAAACCATAGAAGTAGGTAGTACTCTATCAAAATAAATGAGACATTTAATTTTTTACATAGAGATTAATTATAAAGTAAAAGTAGTGTACATAAGCAGAATAGTATTATGTGGTGTAAAATGAGTGGTATGTAATTTTAAAAAATGAAAATGCGATATTTATATTGGGGTCGATTATAAATGTAATATGTGTAATTTGTTCCGGATTGAGGTACAGGTGGGAGTATGTTTAATTGTTTTATGAAGAGTGGGTGGGGATCAATTGCCGGCAATGCCGGCTAAACGGCAAAAGGTGATATAGATTAAGATTGATTAATGATTATTACCATTTCTCATCTCATCTAGTCTCACCACATGGACGAAATTAAAGGGAGTGAATTGAAGTAGTATTATTAATGATTGATAATTACTGAATTCAATTATGTCACGAGAATGCTTACTTGGTCTCCATTACATTGCACGATTTCTTTATTTGCTTATTTAATACTACTTGATCACCACTCCATTCTCATTCTATTTCTTTTGTGGGGATATAGTATAACTTTATTTTATTTTTGTGGAGAATGGATTGGATTGGAAATCACAACCACCAACAGCTAAAAGGTAAAAAGGTGGAAAGGAAGACAATCATGTCTTATTCATTTAAATTAGTTAGCAATTATGTAGGTTCGACCCGGTGAAAAATATACGATGTAAATATGTTGAGGACGAGTTGTATGAAAAAAAAAAAAGATGTTTAGTTGTGAAACCAATAAATCATACAGAGAATAGTCACCGAGTAAAACTCACCGGCTTAATTAAAAGAATCAGACATCAATCGATTGAGTGGCCGAGTTGTTAGAATACTAAGCAAAACAGGAACTATTAACATATGGAATGGGTAATTTAGGAGGTACATTTCTAATACATCTAAAAGACGATATCCAAATTTATTCATTTATAATTATTCTTTCTCTATTGATCAACTTTTACTTGATCGCCTCAAGCAATATTAGAGCCAACGAGGTCGGTATTGTAGCAGTGACTACCTTCGTGTGTAGATACTTTTAAAGTCGGTACGATAACAATAATTATCTTCCGTGTGATATACTACTACCTTATAAATCAAAATATCCAAACTTTTTTAAATATGCAACACTTGTAAGTTGTACACCAGATACCAAACTCCAAAGTGAGCGGGTTGAGTCATCTGATTCTTTCTTAGATTGAAAGGCTTCTCAACATTTCCAGCTACACAGTACATTAAACATATGCCCAAATTTACATTACAAGATCCTTTACCAGTAAATACTCCAAGAAAGGAAAAGCATAAAAAAAAACTAAAGTAAATAAGTTATATGCACTCCCACACATTATGATTGAAGGGCGTCATCATTAACACCAAACAAGATGTGTATTAAATGTTGTACTATACAACAAATTAAAGCATAAGAAGGTAGTGCAGCATACTGTAGGGTAGAAAAAATCCAAAATGTGTATAATCAACTAATCAACCTGAAGCTGAGAATTCCACCTGTAGCTCAAGGCATCCACAACCCCCTCAAAACTATCAAACCTGGAGCTCACAACATCCACACCAACACCCAACCTCTCTGCCCCTGCTGCCGTAACCGGCCCATGTGCCGCCACGACCATCCTCGGCCACACTCCCCTCACCATCCCCCAATCCAGCCCCATTTCCTCCAACCCCCTCAACATCCCTTCCACCTCCCCGGTACTCGTAAACACCAACGCGTCCACATCACATTTTCCCTCCATCAACCCCACCAGCTTCTCCAACCCACTACCGCTGCGCCTTGTCTCGTACGCATCCACCCTGACCGCCACCCACCCCTTCCTCGCCAAGGCGTTCAGAAACTCTGGCACCACAGGGGGCTCATCAATCCCGATAACCACCGGAACTGGGCAGAGAATCCTCTTCCCTCCTCCCACCCCTAGTGCATCCACCAGTCCACTTGGCGTTGCCACCGGTGGAACAAGAACTCTAATCCTGCATGGATTTTTGCATAGTTTACCGAGAAACGAGTCGTTGAGAAGCTCAGAGTCGTTACCTAGAGCGGCGATTGTGAAGGTATCTTTGACTTGAGAGGGTAATGGAGGGGTGGGGTTGTGGGAGATTGCTTCGGAGAAGGCGGTGATGCCGGTTCGGGAAGTGAAGGCGATGGCAGAGAAGTGGTGGAGGGTGAGGAAGTGGTGTTGGAGGGAGGAGATTGTTTGTGGGGTGGATTGGACTGTGATGGTGGGGATGTGGAGGGGCTTCCACCCTTTCAGCTGGATCTGGTGGCTCAGCCTGGCAGCGTAGTTTTCCGGGGTGGTGAACGCTACCAGGCGTGGTGGTGGATGTTGAAGATTCAGGACATCCATCATCTCAAAATTCAAGATTTGTTCATACTAAATTATAGCACTGATGCATCTTGACAAAAGATCTGACGGCAATAAGAACATCATCTCAAAATTTCTGGATCTGCTCACACAAAATTATAGCATAAGGACAAAAAATCCGACAGAAACAAAATTTATACAATGAACATTATAGATAATTCGGGTAAGGTATGTGTCTATGTAATAATTTATTGAGAAAAAATATCCGATCCAAAATAGCAAACAGAATATCATAGAAAAAGAAAATCGGATCTTAAACAGATTTACAAGGATTAACATAAGCTTATTTAATAGAATGGAATGTAATAAAATTGCATGTCAATTCCAGCAATTATCTGGAAACAATACAAGGACTAAGATAAGCTTGTTACCTAAGTCTGTATATGGCTCTATGGGTACAACTATATGTTTTATCTTCTCCGAATCAATCAAACAAATCAACAGAAGAAAATTTCGTGCAACTTGCCACAAACAATCTATCAGTATTATCCTAATGGTTTATCAAAATGTGTCTGGTCCTTCGGCGTCAGACATGGTTTACTAGCTTTACGCAATCTCTCCATGACGCTTCGTATTTTCTCTGATATAGTTGAGTAAAGGCACCTTTGTGCTGCTTCATTCAGTCCGCAGGGGGTTGTGTTGGGCCACCCAGCTGGAACAAATGATAAATCTTTAGACATATCTATTGCGTTCTGCTTCAGTTGAGGAATATCAAATGTGATTGGCTCCCCAATGACTATTTTTATTTCCTTGTTGAATAATGGGATAGGAGGCTTCTTCCCGAACATATAGCTTTCCGGCATGACCTGCAAACCATAATCACGAATGATGTTTATCAGCTACTAGAACCATAGCAAAATCATAGGAATGTCCACATTAATCTGTAATCAAAGTCAAATTCTTCCCAGAGAAAAATCCATTTTGCCTGAGCTCAGCAGATTAGCTCAGGCAATGAGTAGCCTTGGAAAATTGGGCTGGGTAAGTTCCTACCGTCTCATCTTTGTTAAACAGTGAGGAGGGGACAGTTTGAAATTATTCAAGTATATTTAGCTGTTGATGGTGATATCATAGAATGACTAACAGCATATCAAGTGATGAAGTGATCACATATGATTGATCACACTTTGTTCAATTGCTTAGAAATAAAGATGAAAAGGGTCCAAAGAAGACATCATTCCCACATAAGAACCTAAGTAGATTGCAACAGAAAAAGTAAAATGTCCAGACATCTATCCAGACGTAGATGTTGAACGTGGTAGACCTTATTTATTGAGCATATCATATCCCTTCAATTTCTAGAGCCCACAAGCATCCATTCAGTCAAGATATTGAAACCAATACCACTATTCCCATGAGGCAAACAAAACAAATCTTTCCCTCTCACCACAGTCCTAATGTAATGTACAAAAAGAAAATTCCAAAAGGGTAGTAATTGCAAGAGGGAAAGGAAAACATGATTAGCTCTAAGTCTAACACAATGAAATGCAGAGGTTTAGCTTCAACAGATCTGAGAAAGGACTGCACGGACAAGTTCATCAAGTTTCAGAAATGGACTGAGAAAGCTGAAAACAGAAGCTGTAACTGGTACAGAGTCAAAAAGGATTTCTGAAGGCTGGACCAAATCTCAAGAGTCCATCATTAGCAAACATGGGAAAAGCGCTGGCTAACTTCCAAAGATAACAAATTAATAAATAGGTAAATTAGGAACAAGAAAGACATACATTTTCAAATCCATGATGCACTATAGGCAGAACTATTGGAGGCACAGGCGCACGAGCAATGAGACTGGCAGTTCCCCATTTCAATCGCCGTATAGGTGCATCTTCCTGGCACACTTTTCCCTCAGGAAATGTATGCAGCTGTAAATTTAGAAAATATGCCATTAAAATGCTTATAACTTATAAGAGTATGGCGAGTTCATGATAATGTTAACACCGCTACATGATTTAACTGAATGCATAAAATCACCAAAGAAGGCAAGCACAAGAAACCGACAACTGACATCAATTCAACACTGCTAAAACCACAGAAAAAGCAGACAAGTTTCAAACAAGCATAAACTCAATGCACAGCTGGGTTTTGTTGTGATTGGATGCTCGTGATGGTTGTGAGGTACTAGAACATGCTTCTGGACGAATTGTGATTCGACAAGAGATATAGTTTGGTTCGGGACGAAACACTTAGAGGTGAAAAATCATATCGGCTACTTAATCTCAGGCTGAAAACAGCACAAGAAAGTTTGTGCTTGGAGTAACTTGAAAAGAGCAGGGAAGCTCTTTAGCTAATAGAAAAGAAGTATGGAATCCATAAGAGTACCCAAGCTCCATCAGCCAAACGATCAAGAGCTTCATTCATGTGCTCCTGATAGATTCCACCTCCTCTTGTAATAGGTATACATTTTCCTGCAAATTTACACTTCATGTATGAGATGACTGGAAATTACTCTTTTCTTAAAATGTTCAGAGCAAAGAAATGAGATAAATCAAAATATGAATTTGAGCAACATAGCAGCCAGAAGGTGATCACTTTTCAAATGTCTCACACCTGTTATAATGAATCAACTTATGCTCATAAACCTATCAATTAGTACAACTTAGAAGTGCATTTATCCTGGAATATATGCAGATGGCCCTATCCTAACCCTCCAAAAATATGCTAGGCAGATTATGTGCATTGACATAAATTCGACAGTTAGCACAAGCAAACTCCCATATTATCACCATGCACTACTCAGTCTAACTCGTTCTTCGTATGTAAATTAAGATATCTAAACTGCCAAAAACCATATGCCAATTTGTTGGAGCCAATTAACTTGCAGATAAAGCACCCTTGACGAAAACTATTCGTTAACACAATGCATTCAAACGGGCATGCTGCAATACAAAAAGAAATGGTTACATACCAAGCCTGAAACAATATGAGAACACCGGATTTTTGAAGCATATGTCTTCAGCTGCTAATACCCATCTACCTAACTTCTCATCTGTCACTGGAAAACCCTTAAATCCCCACATCACCGGGTCATCCAACCTGAACCAGTTAAAAAACACACTTCATTCATTCACACAATGACACAATACACCTAAACACAAACAAACCCAAACACGCTACTAATCGACATTACAAGCACCAAATCCTCTGCACTTCCTATCTCACAAAATCACGCCATTTCAATTTTCACATACACTTCCAATTGAACAGGAAATAAACGAAAATTTGAATTGGTGATAACACACTACTAATTAACATTGCAAGTACCAAATCATTTGCACTTCCTATCTTACAAAATTTCTCCATTTCACACTCTTTTTTCTTTCTTTTTTTCTTTTTAAGATTCCTCACTTGTATCTGCTTCATTTCACATTATTTCAATTGAGCAGGAAATAAACGAAAAATTGAATTGGTGATAACACACTACTAATTGACATTACAAGTACCAAATCATTTGCACTTCCTATCTTACAAAGTTGCTCCATTTCACATACCTTTTTTTTTTCGATTTCTCACTAGTATCCGCTAAGTTTCACATTCACTTCCAATTGAGCAAGAAATAAAAGAAAATTTGAATTGGTGATAACACACTACGAATTGACATTGCAAGTACCAAATCATTTGCACTTCCTATCTTACAAAGTTGCTCCATTTCACATACCTTTTTTTTTTCCGATTTCTCACTAGTATCCGCTACATTTCACATTCACTTCCAATTGAGCAAGAAATAAAAGAAAATTTGAATTGGTGATAACACACTACTAATTGACATTGCAAGTACCAAATCATTTGCACTTCCTATCTTACAAAGTTGCTCCATTTCACATAACTTTTTTTTTTTTTCGATTTCTCACTAGTATCCGCTACATTTCACATTCACTTCCAATTGAGCAAGAAATAAAAGAAAATTTGAATTGGTGATAACACACTACTAATTGACATTGCAAGTACCAAATCATTTGCACTTCCTATCTTACAAAGTTGCTCCATTTCACATAACTTTTTTTTTTTTCGATTTCTCACTAGTATCCGCTACATTTCACATTCACTTCCAATTGAGCAAGAAATAAAAGAAAATTTGAATTGGTGATAACACACTACTAATTGACATTGCAAGTACCAAATCATTTGCACTTCCTATCTTACAAAGTTGCTCCATTTCACATACTTTTTTTTTTTTTTCGATTTCTCACTAGTATCCGCTACGTTTCACATTCACTTCCAATTGAGCAGGAAATAAGCGAAAAATTGAAATGGTGAAAGGTGATACTTTACATTGAGTAGAGAGGACTGACGTGGACATGTGATTGCTGACGGTGAGGAGAGGTACGCCGGAAGGACGGGCGGTGACGTGGCGGAGGAGGGTGTCGAGGTTATGAACGGAAGTGGTGTTGAGTAAATTGGCGACCGACTTAGCGAATGCTCCGACCGCCATGAATATCATTTTCCGAGGTATTCCACGGAGGTGATCCGCTCTCGCCGCCCATTCCATCGTCCTCATTTCGCCGGAAAAACCAGAGGTTTAAACGCACCGTTTTCAGCTTGCAACCAACTGCTTTTATTTGATTTGATTTGAATCTTCTTCTGTGGAAAGTCTCTATACTTAATAGTAGTGAAGTAATTGGTTGGTTAATGAAACACACCCGACTGGTACACGAGTCGAGACTTGTGAATGACATTAAGATTCAAGTTCAACTCGTTCGATAAGATGTTCAACCAGATGTTTTAACCAACTTACCGGCTCCTATGATTTGGAGTATATAACTAGAATTTACGACTATGCACCAGACTCGTGCGGCCTGCTAACTACAAATGTGAGTTAGACTAAGCTTTGGCAATGTAAACTTGTGAGCAATTTTTTGCCTAGCAATTTCCGGACAGTCATACATGCATTCATAGTACAGATCATTCATGTCGGTGGCTTTTCACTAGCTGTAGTAGTAGTAGTAATATCCATGTACATATCGTTGTTTTCGACCTTGGGATGCTATTCTAATAATGGGCCTATAGAGACCGCAATGAACAGTGAAGTGTGCTGCACGAGGTCCTAAAAACCCATACTACATGCCAAATCACAATCTAATTGTCATACGGCGTCTCAAAATAATATATGACCGACAATCGACTCTTTTCATATCTTATTCACTAGTACTACATCTTAAGACACAAGGTATAGAAAGAAGTCAAGAATTGGGGTACATGTTTACAGTACAACAATGCTCTAAAATGTGTCACCCAAGTTCATGGGATGCTGATTCTCAAGTCTAGTACAAGATTACTTGGATCAGGATTACTGTTCTCTAAAAGACAAGTCAAGTCATTCGACTCGTTACATTTGTTCTGTAACATAATAATATATGACCGGCATCTTGATACTGGGTCAAATTTTATGAAACAACATAGTAGACTCATGGTGAAGCAACATATGGACTCTGTACTGACAGAGAACTCGAGCCAAGTGCGACAAGAAACGTAGCGTCTTGCTCAGTATTCAAGAGAACCTAGAGACGGGAAGCCTGAAATGAGATTCTGGGCGTCGGAATTGTTAGCCCTGCCAACTTCACTTCTACGCAATGACTCAGCCTCCTGTTTACCTAGCTTCTGAACATCCTCCGGAGAAAGAATCTTTATGTACCAGACATTGTTTACAAATGCCCTGTGTGAATTCATTATCATTAGTTCAATCATTGTTTACAAATATTGGTCTTTTGTAAAAAGTATGAGGACTGCTGATGGTTTTTTCCCTATATATCGCAAACGTATGCTTTGTCAAGAAACATCATAGGAAGATGAAGAGCAAGTGACATTGAGATGAGGAAAAAGTGCAGCAATTATAGCAAGATACTTACTCCCATGGGTCGTCTCCAAGGAGAAGATTATCATTCTCCCTGTCGACGAATACAAGCTGCCAGCCTGATCTTTGAGGGTCTTCAAGTAACCCCTCAATTCCATACATCTGACCCAGTTCTTGCCGCAGCTCCTGGTAGCTGCTGAACCGGCCAATGTCCAATGACCTACCAACAGACCCTGTCTTATAGACCTGTCCAGAAAAGAAAAGTATTACCTCATGAGTGCAAGAAAACAAGAAAATAATTGTTTTCTAGTGATATGGTCACATATGAAATATTATCATTTTGCCTTGGAAATACACTAGACATATCAATACCACCTTGATGAAGATCCGGTTTGGTTGGTCAACTTGTCCTGTACCATGCAATACATCAGAAGAATCCTGCACGTAACCATACGGAGGACTCTGATACTCGGATGCCGCCTCTAATGGCAAAGAAGGCATGTCGGTATGCACTGAAGAAGTAACAACAGTGGACACAGTTGTTGGGAGACGGAGACCAGAGGAATCGACGCTAGAACCAAAAAGAGCGTGATTCTGTAAATCCAAGTTACACGTTCCCAGTTCATTAGAAGCCTCATTGCCCGGGTATGGAGGTAGGGATGTCGAATTAGAACAATTTCTCACCCAGGACTGTTGGGATGACAGTCCATTGTGCATCGACTGACCAGCTCTTGGATAATGTAAAAGATTGTCGCTCCCTTCAGGGCAAAGTGAACCCAGCAAATTTTGCATACTAGGATGAGTGTTGGATGCTGAAAGATTACTGCTCAAGTTCGTAAATTCAGACTTTGTGAATGAAGAGGAGGGAACATCAGATGGCTGCCTTTGTTGAAGGCGGTCTTGCTGGACTAAAAATGCTTCCTGATAATTATGTTCACCGGGCTGACTATTGATTTGCTGTTGCAACTGCCTCTGTATGTTCTCCAGCGGCATTTGGGCTTGTGCAGGGAGTATATGCGACGAAACTGGTCCTTGCTGCTGCAGTAGTGGATTATGGCCGCCCGTGTAATGGGCAGGCTGCTGGAACTGCATTAATTGGTGTTTTAGTAAATCTCCACCTCCAAAGTTATGCATTCCAGCAGCTAACATTGCCTGGTACTGCTGACTAAGATCTGTTCTCAAGGTTGATGGGTCAAACCTCTGCTGCATCCATGGGAGCATGCCAACGGACATAAAATTCATGGAGTTCAGTCCTTGCTCACTAGCATCTCCTCCAAACCATGCCATTCCATTCATTCCTTCGCTACTACCATCTGAAATAGGTGCATAGAGGACTTGAAGCTTATTATAGCAGCAAAGGTAATGCTATTTGATTAAAGAACTAAACAATCAAAATATGAACTTGAGGAACCGAGCCTACTAGCATTCTCCCAATGGAAATTTTTAATCCAATACGCCTCACTAAATAATAACAGGAAAAAGGCAAAAAGAAGATTTTGGGACTCAAACCTTGAAAAGATGATGCCCCGGGATACCATGGTCGTTTCAGCCTGTGGGGAAACAATGAGGGGTACATAGGAAATGTTGTCAGAGGCTCGATTTCCCATAAAGAAACTCTTGGCTGCCTCTCACCAGCTGTGGATTCATCCCAGCCAACCTACAAAAGTGCAATCAGTAAGGACAGAGAGATATCAGTCAGCCTCATAAGGTGTTCACCATCCCAAGTAGGCCATGAATGACAATGAGCAATTCAAAAGTAATGTGATCTTAATTATGCAATATATTATATTGTAAGATATACGAGCTGAATTAGAGTGCCAAGATCCGCACCGACGGCCGCTCCGCCCGGGCTCACGCCTAAGGTTTTGCAGCGACCGCCGCGCCCTCCTACTCATCGGGGCCTGGTTCTTGCCCCGACGGCCGGGTATAGGTCAAGCGCTTCAGCGCCATCCATTTTCGGGGCTAGTTGATTCGGCAGGTGAGTTGTTACACACTCCTTGGTGGATTTCGACTTCCATGACCACCGTCCTGCTGTCTTAATCGGGAGCAGACTCGTGTCATGAAGAAAACATGGCCCAAAATGGCCAAATCTTAGTATAAAAGGGGGAAACAAAAAATTGTGGTGAAGAGAATAATGATTTGAGCTCGGTCTATTGACAGGAGAACTATGGTTTGTCTAGCACATTCCTAACCTTTATATAGAACTATAGTTATAGGAAGTTTTCAAAGAGAGAATTCTCAAGGAAAAAAATAACTCTTAAAAGAGAGAGACACTACACAGCCGCACTACTCGTGAAGACTAGAAGAATAGTGAGCCCTGGGATTGGCAAGCTTATGTGAATTAAGTGGATCAATGATATGTAACTTGAACATCATTTTTTTTGTCAAGATGATAACTATGGAACTGATAGAGGTTTTATTAATCAAGAGAGCTGGCTTGAGAATGTGCATATTTTAACAAACTATGATTGAAATGTGGTAAAAAAGGAATATACGCAATTACACATTACAATGACCGACAAGCTGGACATGAATAAACCATATTCATTAGCAAAGCTTTTGCAGGAAGAACCAATTTAGTGTTTAATTGGTTGATAGATGGATTGTGAACACGGAAAATATAGTAGATACACATTCTAATCTTAATTCACTTGGAAAATCGTTTGAGTAACCTAGAATTAAAGAGCAGAATTGGTGCATATGCTAATATACTCCATCATAAAGAAGCTACTCAATTTCTATAACAAAAGCTCTATGATGGGAAATAACATTACCACGAAGAGTTATTATGTCTTGATAAGCAGACAAGCTTCTGCCTATCCGGAAACAATGTATTCCACAAATGAATAGAACTGCCATTTACCTTCACGGAACGCCAGTGAGACTTTGGCCAACGGGCTGGATCTAAGTCGCCAATACCAGTAATTGTGCCCATGTATCTTGAAGAAGACAAAATGACCAAGGCTTTAGAAAACAAAAGGTCATGAAAACTTTGCGAAGTGTTTAAATTGACCAGCTTAAGTCTTGAAGAGTGCAAGATGTAAATTGACCAGCTTAAGTCTTGAAGAGTGCAAGATGTAGTACAGAATGACATCAAATGTTAATCCAACAGCACACACAGGCCTTCACAAAATGTGGTCTATGGTATATTAGAAACCTAAGCATGCCATATTTATCTATCTTCACGGGCAAAATATATGCATACATTAATCTTCATATCCAGAAAAATAAAAAGTAACTTGCTTTAGATGGGGAAAAAAGTTATATTGGTGAAATCAAGTGTTAGAATACCTGCGGACAGTCGATTCTTCAGTTTCAAATAACATCCTAAAACGCATTCCGACTGAAACACGTGTATGATATACAGCTTTGACATACTTTGACAGGGCTATGACAAACTCAGATGGACTAGCCCTGATGTAATAAGCAGTTGTCAGTAGATGCAACAAAAAAATACGCCAATGATTCATGGTTATTTCACAATCAGCACCTTGGATTGTAAAAGACAGTGAAGCAGCTATTAGTAGCAGCAGCATGAGCAGCAGCAGCAAGCAGTCCAATGTGCATGCTGTCACTTGAAAGAACAGATGACGGCATCACAGTTTGTGGCCGACTGGCTCGACGAATTCCCAGAAGAAGCTGGTTTTTCTCATTCCTGAAATTAAATGGATATCTTAAATACAGAGGCAATATAAATTATGAAGTGCTTCAATTACGTTGGAATTAAAAGAAAGAAAGAAAAAAGATAACGGTGAACTGACCAGATAAACAGAACAGAATCTCCAGCTACAAGTCTTTTGGCGCTGACAAAGACACTCCAACCAGTAGTTAACAAATGACGCTTGGGCTGACCTGCATGAAGTTAAGATAAATACTGATAAAAAATCTTTTGTTAACGCCTATATGGTTGTATAGGATTCAGTACTGTCCAACTTGTACTCCATTATAATGCTACCCTGAGAAAAAATCGTCAAAACTTTTGCAAATGCTACAACATACGTCAGCACTAGATTGATATTGATAGATCATGCAATAATAACATGTAACCATTGTGTCTCGTACATTATAAATGAAGATTGTACCGATGATTGTTAATTTCAGATCCTAACTGTCTTCATTCGCACTGAAAATGTCATATAATATTGAAATCTGGGAAAAAAATTCTAAACCTGCTACTAACTATAAGAACCAAAACACGTATCATCCACAACGTAATATACTAATATGTAATTCAGGCAGTTAATATTAACCGACTACAAATTCTAAACGCAACTCTGATCCATGGAGATCACATAGCTTTTCATTTAGAACATTATTAATCTCTAAGGGAGTGTTTGCAACATCTAATAAGCTGCATATTACACCTTAATTTAAGGAGAAATTGGATTTTGAGTGTTTGCAACATCAATAAGTTAGGAGATTCTCTTAAATTAAGCTGGATAACTTGAAGTTGGCTGGACCTCTTCAAGCAACTTCTAAGTTGTTTTTATTAAAAAAAAAAAAAAAAAAAACGAGTTTGCAGGCATTCTTTTTGCGACTTCTTGAATATTAAGTAGTTTCTGCAAACACCCACCAAATTCTCCCTAAATTGAGCTCTCCCAAAATAAACTGGAAACTTTTGCAAACACCCCCGCAGGATGTGATGTTTACATGAGATCTTAGCCATCCTAATAAACAATCATTCACAGGTTAATATTTCATCTAGATCCATCAGGCTTCTGCTACTGAATCTACCTTAGAGAATACTTTAGGTGGAACTACAGCAACAATAGTTGAACTTGGAAGGTATAGCAGTAAAACGTAATACCTCTACTCAAATTCTAGATCAAAGGATTATTATAAACTAATTCCTAGAGGAACATGGACTATTGGAGGCAGGCAAAACAGGAGTAGATCTTATGTCCTTTTGTTGACAACAATGGTAGAATTCATAAAAAGCATCATAACCAAGTACAATGCACATGTAACCTGGCCAAAATTTCAAACCTATCTAATATTTTTCCCATAATGCTGGCAAAAGATCCCGGGACCGCAAGTGGGGCCCATTTGCTCAAACATGGGCTAAAATCCTCTAGCCTAGAATGGCTTACCCAACATGTAAATTGAACCACAAACATTCAGACCATAAGCCCTCTCCCAGAAGAACTGACAAATGGTGCGACTTCTATGACAGTTCACATAAATTCTCTTCAATCCCCTATATCTTTTTTGTTATAAGCAGGCAATTTTGGTGCCATGTCATCATTAACAGTGACAAATGCATTTTGCTGGATCTCTGCTATGATTAATCGTCTATCAGTTCTGGCCTTTTACATAGACAGCATGCTAAAATTCGAAGAATATATATGGAGAATTTGGGGGCCAGAAAAGTTAACAAAAATCAGTAGTAAATTCCAGCGCGGGTTCTAACATGGATCAATACAATAGTTCTGCACTTACGGCTACCTAAGCAAGCATTGACATTTACATTACTTTTGAGTTTCGATCTTACATAAAAGAAATAAAAGGAAATTTGAATATAATTACAAGTAGCAACAAACATTTTCGTGATACAAAATAGGAAAACGTTCTTCTAGTGTCGACTTGACTACCTCTGAGCAAAGTAAATACAATAAAGAGAGTATGGAGTGTAAAACCAGAAGCTGAAACTTACCCCGGAAAATATGCCTAAATTTCCATTCAACATCATGCAGATCCCTAGCAATGAGTTCCTGTGCAGGTGGCGTTTGCGAGAAATCCTGAGTAGTGAGCACGTCAAAGAGAATTCTTCAGAAAAGTCAGACCAGGTGCAGCCAGATTATCTGACAATTGACTCGGATAATAAAAATATCATTAATACCAAAGGTGGGAAAACTTTCTCTGCAGCACGACGAGGAACAGAAAAGCCTCCATGAGTACTAGTGTCGCTTGCAGTCAGAGTCTTGCAGAAGTAATTGGTCGGCTGCCTACTAGGAATCCCCAGCTCCACGGGAAGGTATGTATCCTTTTGTTCTTGCTGCATTCACACAAATATGTTATCTAACAGCAAAATATAACAATGTATCAACAAAGTGTGAGTTCAAATCGAAATTACCGTGGTTAAAGGCTGCAATGTCATCTGAGCATACACTTCGTCCGTTTCAACATCAGCCTGAAGTACACCAAACAGATTGAACTACTTTTTAAAAAAAAACAGCCCTACATAAAAGTAAATTCACCCAAAATGAGCTAACAATCAGCAACAACCCACATGCATTGTAACATTGTGAAGCTGGCAGATCAATTGAGGCAGCAAGCTCGGGTAATTAGGAATGTGGGCATCAATTTCTTTATTAGTTGTCGCAGCAACCTACCAAACATTTCCAGTAAATAAGCTATTATCATCTCATAAATGCTCAAAATGATAAATTACTGAAAGCTATCAATCAAACAATATGAAGAAACCTGCTCACTGTGGCCCTGAGGAAGGTAAACCACACGGCTTCCCACCGTTGGCAACGAAACCAAAGGGCCAGCGCAGGCATGCCAAAGCTCCGAATTCAAGCACTGCTTCTCCCCTTCCATAGTAACCCACAACAACAATAACCAAACATCCATCAGATAGCAAATTTCATCAGCTAAGTCACTCAAAGAACTCTCCTTTTTAACCGACAGAGAGACTCAGATGACAAGTCCCCAATAGTGGGACAGATAAACATTTTAAAAAAAAAACTCGAGTCTTTTGTTTTTGGTCATAGAATAGTTATAAACAATCCACAAAAAAACAGGAACTTCAACAGAGAAAGAAGACTAATAGACACACCTTCATGAGCCTGCTGATTCTGACTCATCCCTGATGTTGAAAGCTTCATTCTTTAATAATCTCACCTCCCCTCCTCAAATATATATATATATATATAAAAATACACTGAATACTTAATATAGCTAGCAATACTAACAGTATCAGCTTAAACCCAGCTCAACTAACTTCCAATCCACCATATCCCTTAAACCCTCCAACACCTTCATTTCCCCCAGCTCAATTTGAACCCTGCATTTCCCTTGCACCTAATTTCACTTCACCATCACAAAATCACCAAGAAATAACCCTACTTCCCAAACAGCTTTCCAAAGCCAAGAAACTCAAAGCACAACTAGTGAAGCCACTTCTCATCTTCAAAAAAAAAAAAAAAAACAACCCCACAAACATGTATCTAACCCAGCTCAAACAGCTCATCTTCCTCTAAGAAAACCCCCATGGACAACAATCAATCAAAGGACAGGAGAAGAAAATGGCTTGTCTTGTTTCCCTTTCCGTTGTGGGTTTAGCTGAAAACCTGAGAAGAAACAACTTTTCCTGGCCAATCAAGTGTCTCCCAAACTTTATTTCCAAACAAGTAAAAGTGACAGCAGAATTTGAAAGCTAGTGGCTTTCTTCTGTTTTATAGTCCACCCGACCAAGGTCGACCTGATTACAGTCACACAGGGCAGTAGAGAGAGAAACAAAGAAAGAAAGGGATTAATTGAGTGGTGAAGAAAGAGAAATGGAATAGTGTTGAGAGAGAGTATGCAAGCAAATGGTTCAGTGAGTGTCCAAGATTGAAACTTTAGTGTGAAAGATTGAAACTTTGGGCCGTAGATGGAACCGTACTGGGAAATCTTGGCCGTAGATCGGTAAAATGATATGACAGCAAGCATGTGCCACCATCCTTCAGTGGTCGTTGTCAGAGTACGGACTTCAAATATTTTTTATTGCACATGACAGTCAGGGACAAGATGAGATATTGAGATTTTGAGATGAGGTGATTCATTTCACTCTACTTTTCTTTTTTTCTTGTTTTCATTTAGTCTTGCAGTGCATTGATTGTTGTACTGTTGGTTCCCTGGGTTGTACCTTGGTGACAAATTTTTTGGGCAATTATGGAAATTCTTTTGTTGGATTTGTGGAGATATTCTTTTTATATAAAAATCTATGTGTGGGTTTTATGGGGAAAGCTTTTTGGCCATGCCGGAACTTGGGCCTTTTAACCGATGGAAACATCTCTCTCCCCCGAAATGTTTATAATTATTATTTTCGACATTGTTTTTAATACAAATTAATAATAGTTTACATATTATATATTGTAGAAGACGGGATCAATATCGTATATTTAGTTACAAACATTGCATTTGATCAAAATATTACCATTACCTGAGTGTTCGGCATTTGACTCGAAATTCACAAGGACTCGGTTGGTTTGATCTTTGAAATTTTTGTGTTTGACATAGAATTATGATTTTGATAGGGTTTAGTAACTCAACGTGTAAAGATAAACAGAAAATAACAAAAACAAAAACTGAAAGTCCATCCGAAAAAATTGAAATTAAAATTCAACTCGAGTCGATATCTAAATGTATCGTACATGTTTATAAATACATTTAATGGAAGTATAATGTATGCTTACCAGTTAAATATATAATCTTTATAGTTGATTATATCACGTTATACTATATTTGAGATAAAGGTATCTCCGGAAAAGGGTTGTAATATATAAAATGGTTAGGTAGAGAGAAGAAATGAGGTGGAGATATTAAAGAATGAAGGAATTGATGAATGGACATGGAATTAAGAACGTGGACCGAGTGTGGGCATGGTCAAATGGTCCATACCTGACACATCCCTTGGACTCGTGAGTCATGGACTGTACTAACTACATGGTGGGTGGGGTGGGTTCATCAAGGCAATTTTCTTGTTAAATTTTTTAGGTACAGTAGTTTTTATTTAGGTAAATACTGGTATATAATCCGGAGTTGTTTTATGGGCTTGAAATGTCTTATGCGTTCGTAAAAAGTGTTATATTCTTGCCATTAATCATTTTGAGTGTTTGTGCAATTTACTTAACGATATTAATAAATAAATTATTAAAATTATATAATGAAAATTTAGTAATTAAAATTTTTATTATATGATTTTATTAAATTATTTACTATTATCGCTTTATGAGTAATTATAACTCAAAGACTGATTAATGACCAAAATGTTTCTTTTTCTGAAATGGATTTAGTATTTAAGGTTGCCACTGTATATTCATATGCTTACTGTTCATGGTACAGATAAGATACTCAAATCATTTTCTCAATCAGAAAATAACATGTCATGTATTAAGAATTATTATAATTTGTATTCATATTCATATACTTGGTCTATATTAAGCTGGAAAGTTTTCTTCTTGTGATGTTATCTTTGTGTGCTTACCGCCTATTGGATGATGAATGATGACATGGAAATGTAAATGACTTATGTAAGAGATGATTAAAATTGGATCAAGATATAAAAGAGTGGCATGTATTCACCACCTGTTATTTTTAGAATGGAACGGTCGTAATACTTCATTTGAACGATAGATTAAAGTAAAGTACATAAAATGGACGTTTTGAAAACCTGGTTATATTTTTCAGATTTTATCCCTACGAAGACGATACTATATCGTTCTTGACATTATAAGGTACAAGTGTAGGTGTCGCATTGTTCAGTCCGTAGCTAATGGGGGGATGAATTTAGTACATTTAATACGGAGAGTCATCAAATTGGAACTTTCGATTAGGCCGCTTGGTGTTGCACACTCAGGCAGTCAACACCATGATGGCACTGACAATGTCGCCATTGAGAGCCTTGACAACCATGGTCCTGGGCACACCAGCTTAGGTCGTGAGTAGTGGCCAAATCAATGTCACGACTCACGAGCCTCAACACTAGATTCATCAACCTCTTCCCTAGTCCTGGATAGCTGCAGCTGGCAATTGTTTCTGATTTTGCCATTATCAATTTTATGCCGGGCATCCTAAACTGCGAAGCAGCCTGTGTTTGGAGCTGAGAGCTCGAATCTTCTATTAGCCTCACCAAAATGACATCCGGTTTTGAGATGAAAAACAGAACCTGGAAAAAAAACAATAGATAAATAAAACCAGTGTAGGTATAAGAATAAACGCAAATGAACAAAGAAAAGGAGTAATTTTTTGATCTTAATGGTGACCCAACCGACACCAGTAACAGGTTTTATTCCATGCTTGAGCATGGCCTTGCGGTTCTTCTCACTTCGGCTCTGCTTTGAGCCCTCATCTGCACCTGTTTGATTTCGACGAAGCTAACACTCATTTTCCACCAAGTCAAAAGACAAAAACTCACATAAGTATACTCAGAAGACCGAAACAGGGCTTCCTGACTACAAAATCCATACATAATGACAGCATCAAGGTATAGAATCCGAGTTGCATTTGACTCAAACTCCAGTGAGAAATAATACTCAAAAAGTCACAACAGGAATCTCTTTCACAACACATGGTTGGTTACCCCTACTAATATCTTCTTTAAAAAATCTGTCCATAGACTAACGTTTTTGCTACACAGCCATATGTGGCAGATTGTTTTTTGGCTTGAAATCATCACTCTTTCCACATGTCCGCAAACTCATCCACCTCCAGAGGATTTTCCAGCTCATGCATCTTCCTTCTAGTCTTGGCCTTAACTTTCTTGGCGTATTTTCCAGCTTTCTGCCTCTTTTCCAACGAACGAATCTGGTCGCACAAGCATGAAAAGTTAAAGATTGCAGCAGACATCTGGCATATATTATTAAAATTTGGACCTTAACTGATGAATACTATCCCGTGTGAAGGAGCAAGAAAGATGTGATCTATAATAATACCTAAGCATCGACCTCAAGAACATTAACATGAAAAATAAGAAAACAGAAGATTTTGATGTCATAAAACAGTGTGCGACTGTTGAGCACAAATTAACCACTAAGAGAGTAGAGCAGTATACAAAGATATGAAGCATTTATTCACAACGAAGCAATAATATAAATTAAAATAAAATTCATACTTATTGTTAACTCATGGACAAGAATTAAGTGCTAACCTGGTTAGGTGAAACGTAAAATGGGTTCTCATATAATGTAGGACCACCGAAGCTGCCTCCAAATATCTTGATGGGATTCAGACAGAATCTTGGACCAACCTATTCATAACAATGTTAAGACTTGATTTAACGCATTCCGCAAGCAAGAAAATGTGGTATTCGATGGCTAACCTCAACCAATGTCATCTTTTCCAGGTCCCCACGGTCCAGCTTTTGTGTTCCACTATTAGGACAAGTGATCTGCACAAGAATGGAAATTATATAACTTCAACCATGTCTTTCTTATTAAACACTATAGTACCAAAGGAGAATGCAGATGGTCGACATTGATTAAGGTGACATCTAGAGTTGTGTCTGTCACAAAACTACAGAAAGCAGCAGCCAGTATAATAACTTCTGTTAGGGAGTGTATGTAATCTATTTAAAACTAGAGGCAATCTCATTGTTATTTGCCATATAGGAACTTCAGTGCACGGATTTAAAATGCTTCATACTCTCATGAGCAAGATGTCATAACTGTTTTAAAAGGTGCAATCCATTTAAAATCTCAAGGCATCACTTCATTATTTGCCAGATACGTTAGTTGTTGAAGGGAACTCCAATGAACAGATTCTGAATTGCTCATACCAAGACATGGTTACTTGAGACTGTTAAAGCGTATTGAAATAGCTTATACTTAGCTTTTCAAACCGAATGTGTTAAAGGCTATGTTGGCTCGATGAATGGAATCACAGAAAAATGTACTTAAAGTTAGAATGAGAATCCTGAGACGGTGAGATGACTCATCATCTTTGTTGGTGGTCCTCAAGACTTATTCAGATAGTCAGATCAAACGCAAAGTGGAGGCAATAGCTAAAACAATTTAAATTACTTGTCAGCCAGCATGGCTAATAAGCAATTTAATAATATATTTAAATAACAGAAAAATATCTTAAAGTTAGAATGAGAATCCTGAGACAGTGAGATGACTCATCATCTTTGTTTGGTGGTCCTCAAGACTTACTCAGATAGTCAGATCAAAGGTGAAGTGGACTAGTGGAGGCAATAGCTAAAACAATTTAAATGACTTGTCAGCCAGCATGGCTAATAAGCAATTTGAATATATGTCTAATAAGATATTTAAATAAGACCCAGATGCAAATACATAACAACCAACCTGGTAATTTCGGAACCATATGTGATCATCAGCAATTGAGAAAACAAATACGTGATCATGGTACGGTTTAGATTTCCTATGGTCTTTTGGGGTGCCAAATATCTGAAAGGTGCAAGTTACGAAATCAGAGTCACCAGAACAAAGCACCAATATAATGACGAAACAGATCATTCGAACTACGCATGAAAGGGCAAATAATATGGCACAATTAACATTTGACAAGAAACATCAATAGCAAACATTTCTACATTACTACAAACTTTTCTTATTGTCAGTCTATTTAATATGAGGACTCAGATAAGAGAAGACATTTGAACAATTACAACATCTATAGATCCTTCAGCAGATGTATTACAAGTAAGATATAGAAAATTAACAGTCGCATCAATTATAAAGATTTACCGAATTATATACTTGTAGTGTAAAGGCATTTTTATATCTTAACTAGGCATTCCAACATTTTATAGAAAATCTTAACGCATACATACTCTGCAGAATCTGAAGGAATGGAAATCAGTATTTTGTACAACTGCGTGCCCACTTCTAGTTTCCAGAATCCAGAGTGCAGACAATCTACTTCGACTTAAACTGGATGCAGATGGTCAAGCAAATCATACCTGTGTAATCATCTCCTTCAGTAGTGTCCAGTGAGGTTTTTCATCAAATTTGGACGAAAAGGACAAGATAGGCCGTGAACCTTTCAGGTGATTTCCAGTAAGTCTCAATTCCTCCATTGTGTGCACTTCATCAGATGAAACATTTAAATGATTAGAACACTGAGATTTATGAAGTAAGGAGGTAGAATAATGATCTGTTAACCAGAAAAACTACGAGTACAAGGTTCGACCAAAACGACATACCAACATTCACCAAAAACTTGACTGATGGACCATTTGGGCACTTGGCCATCCACAAATAGAGGTCTTTCCCCTTCCTGCACTGTAATGGATAGGCCAAACACATGAGTAGGTCCAAGAATTGCAATTCACTCAAATAACATTTCACTACAAAACGGTGTCCTGAATTCCTTATACATATCATACATTTATATTTACAATTTAAATCATAGAATTTAGGTTGCATCTAAAAAAATAAGCCTGGAGCTCCAACTGCATACCTCGAAAAACAAACAAGAGGAGCAATTCTTAAGTTCAACAAGCTCGTTCAAAGCAGTGCCTTTACTTTCCTTGGATTCAACCTTGTTATCTTTCTTACAGTGAGGCAGCAGGTCAATCAAATTCAACATCAAATGCCGATACCTGAACATCATTACGAGCCAACAAATACACACAAGTAAAACACTCAATCAAGAACACAAATTAACAATTAAAAATAAAATCACACTGCATATCAGTACCGGTTTTGAAAAGCTTGCTGTGAACTAATTATAGCTTGTTTCAAGTAAAAATCAGCTATTTATTATAATCTCTATTTTTCAGCAAACACACACACACACCCCTAATTAACTCAAAAGCAGCCTGGTCCTAGACAAGCAAATCATCATATTGACAATTTTACCTGAAATTAATACGGCGAGTGCAAGTGACTAAAACCTTTTCTTTGTTTCTGAAGACTGCCACCGGCGTATTTCCATCCTGTTCGCCTTTAACTAATTCGTCATCCTCCTTGTTCTTAAATCCAAGAAGAGTTCTTTGAGGCCGTTCAGGAGCAGTTTCCTCCTTCTGTACCTCAGAGACAGTCTCGGTTGCACTGTGCTTTCGTTTCTTACCCATGGAATATGATAATTCGAGCTGCAACGAAATAGAGCTCAATTAATTACAACAAACAAAAATGTTAAACAATCGGTTCGTTTACGACATCGTGTTATCACCAGTAGAATGAAGTACACAGAGCTTTCAAACTTCAGAAACTAAAACTCTGTGTGACCAAAAACAACGAACACTCTAGGCTCTAGCTAGCTGAAAATACACAACCTATCACCAGAACTGGGAAAATTACTAAACAAAAGGTAATCAATGCATTTGATGTACAGCATGGAGAAGATTTGCAAAGGTAAAATGCAATTTGTCAATGGCGAAAAGTAGCTATTACAAATTTACAATCGACACTCTAGCGATAAAAATCGAAGTGGCGAACTGAAATTCAATAATTTACGAGCTTCATGCCGTTTTTTTCAGAGATACAATTCGTCATCATCATCAGAAGAAGAAGAGTAGAACGTGATAAATTGATACCTGGAACCCGAAGAGCAAACAGAGAAAAAATCCCTTGTGAACAAATTAGGGTTTCGTTCTGCAAATGAGCAACTACAAAGGCAAATACTTTTGTCATGTGCCGTTCACCCTCCAAAAAACGGATCCGACCCCTCCACAGTTCCGCCCTACAAAAACGGGCTGACCCGTGATTTTTTTTTTTTTTTTAACAAGTTAAAATAGTCAAAAGTTTCAGTGGCCCTTAACTTCTTTGAATCCATAGTAATCGAAAGGCCGAACCAATCTTTCTTGTTCGCACCGCCCATCTAAATTTGTAGCATAATGGCTTTTGATTTTCTAAAGAGTGTGCATCACTCGGATAGTTAAACATGATCAGAATGAAAGAGTAGGCAGTTTGTATCTCCGGGAGTTTTCTCTCACTGGCTAACCGCAAGCCCTGTAAAAGAGCAAGCAGTTCACTCTCGTTAATAGTCAAGCAAGTGAGATTCTTGGTGAATCCCCATAACCAAGTACCCCCATTATCTACGTGTTAGCCGTTTGGATGTAATACATGAACTCACTTAATTTGACAAGATGCCTGGTAAATGCTATCACTACACCTGGTGAGCTATATATTATAATGTATGTCGATCACTTATAATCCCACTAAAAAATGGCCACTAAGACTTATTATTTGGTGAAAACGATTTTCTTTTTGTGAACGTATAATCATAAATGGAGGTTGTGGAAATGAGAAGACAAAAGAAAGAAATGCATTTGGTATTTTATAAATTAGTTAAATTCAGATAATGTTGATTTGTAATCGTATTTAATTGCACCAATCCATGTCTCCAACTCTAATAGTTGTTCAAGTATATCCTATGATATAAATGGCATGTGAATATGCGATTATAATACGAAACAACTATGGAATGAGGTTCAAATACACATTGAATGGCCCGAACCAAACGCACATACAACCAAAACTGTATACATTCAGCAGGTTGTACATATTTTCACACTACATATACAACCAGCCTATGTAACTAATCATTTTCTAAATTGAATCACTTGCATGGATTTTTTTTTTTTTTTTTAAATTGAGGTGCCAAGGTAGTATTTGGCTAGACCTTCCCAATTTTAGACATATTGGCCTTGTGCAGGCTTGCAGAACCAGTAAATATGTTTGTAGTTAACTAGTTATGGATGGTGTTTAATCGAGGGAAAATTTTATATTATATATAGAGCAATTGTGTTTAAATTATAAAAGATTGATTATTAATTTTTATAAATTTTTACAATAAAAACGTGATTAATCTCAATGTAACACGTGTTTATCTCAATTTAACATCGGAGTTAGGCTATGTTCTTTTTGTCTACAAACTCATTCAGTTCAGTTCGAATCAGTTTAATTTAGCTCTACTTAATTATATTTTATACTACAATTCAGCTCAGTTTATATCAGTTATGTTCAGATAACGGAACCTTATGACATTGGTACTTGGTAGCCTTATTAATTCGAAGAGATGGAAAAACGAAACCTCGGGCGGCCCGTTTTAAGCCCACACGTAATTGGATGCCATAGACTCGAATAAAGGCGTCAACGTATACCAACACTGTAATAAGAACCAACATGAGCTGAGCAAGAATCAAAATTGAGCTGAGCAAAGAAGAAGAAGAAGAAGAAAATCAGCAAGAATGGGAGTACTGTCCAACAAAATTAAGAAAGATGATTTGAAACCAGGCGATCACATCTATACTTGGCGACGATTGCACATCTATGCTCATCACGGTAAACTATTACATTATTAAACACCTACATTTTCCTGTTTATTATCCATTATCGCTCTAAATTGAAGTTGTCATTTTTGAGTTTTAACCCAATGCTTAAGGTGTAAATGAGCCGATTCGAGCCGATTTTCAGCTTAATTGATCATTGATCATCTGATTTAGACATGTGATCGTGAAGGCTCGTGATCGACGATCGTCACATATTTGAGATCGAGATCGGTTCGTCAAGTTATAAAAAAACTCGTGAGCTGATCGAAAATCGAAAATGATCGAATCGTGAAAAAATTAAGGATAGAAACATTTATTCTAGTAAAATAATAATAATAATCATAATCATAATAATAAAAATAATAATATTATTATTATTATTATTTTTATGTGCTCGCGAGCATCGAGCTTTTCATATCTTCATGATCGTTGCTCGATCGAAAATGAGTCGAGCATGCGAGCGAGCGAGCTCGTGTTCACCGATTTCGAGCACAATCTGAGTGTTGACCGAGCTTTTTCACGAGCGCTCGTGAACGGTTTGATTCGTTTACAGCCCTACTACCAATGCTCTCTCAATTGTTCATCTATTTGCTGGTTTATACAAATTTCATTCTTTGATGGTGTAGATTTGGGTGAGAAGTGTGGAAAAATGTTAGCTTTATGAAATTGGAACTTTCTTGTCTGAGCACAAATGGGTACTTGTTTGATTCTGGTTGTAAAATTCTGAACGGTGCTGAATTTTATAGTTGACTGAGTGGATGGGAGAATGGTGCTCCCAGAAAATTGGGTGCACCTTACTGTATTTTTCTTAAGCTATGAGTTCAAATGTGTGAAGAAATATTGCTTAAAACATTTGCTAATCCTACAGGCTATAGATGACCTCAATGTTAGTGTTAGCTTTCTTGTAGATAGTGTTTATGCCAAAATTACGTGTGCGGACAGAGTCAGGAATGAAATTTAACAGTGCGAAAATTCAATTTCAGAAATTTAGGTGAGTCGAAATGTTAAATTTTTAAAAAGTTCTATAGGGTGAAATAGGTGAATATGAAACTTTAGGGGGCGTCTCATCCACACACCTTACATATTCCGTCCCCTGTTCTAAGGGTAGATGATGTATCTAGGCAGCATTTGGCTTTGAACCGGAGATCAAACAAATAACACGGTAGTAAGGATCTGTTGTGCTAAAGTTGCTATCTTGTTTCTATGTAGGCTGTATAAAACAACTATCATGTATGTTATGGGCCAGTAGTACTCGGCATATGTTAACTTAACATGAGGCTGTAGTCTGGTGCATTTTTCAAAGGTGTCCATGTTGCTTGCAATTACTTCCGGAAATTATAAGCGGGAGTAAATATATTGTTGTTTATTCTTTAGGAGATTCAATTCTGTATTTGGAGATACCGTGAATCATCGCCTTGCTAATCTGCAGGAATATATGTTGGCAATGGTAATGTGATCCATTTTACTAGGGGAGGAGGCCAAGAGATGGGAACTGGGACAGTGTTGGATAGCTTCATGTCCAGCTCAGTTCCATCCAATCCGCACGGATTCCTGTGCCCAAATTGCGGTGATCAACCTGTAACTGCTGGTGTTATATCTTCCTGCCTTGAATGCTTTCTTTCTGGTGACGACTTGTACCGGTTTGAGTATGGTGTGTCAACCCTATTCCTTCTTGCTAAAGTTCGAGGAGGAATGTGCACTCATGCTCCATCTGATGCATCTAATATTGTACTTCACCGTGCTGAATATCTTCTCAAGTTTGGCTTTGGTGCCTATAACTTGTTTACGAACAACTGTGAAGACTTTGCTCTCTATTGTAAAACAGGTTTGCGTCTATTTATTTAGTTTTCTCCTTTTTCTTAATAAACACCACACACTATGCACTTAAGTGGACACAAAATTGATATAAATGAATCTTTAATGTAATCAAATCTGCCTTTAAACCTGAAACTTGAGAGTGAAATTGAAAGTGCTAGATCTGTGAAATGCACATGCCATTTAATCTGGTCCGGTATTGGCTGCCCTAATTATTTTCTTGAAATTGCGAAGTTTAGTTTGGGTAAAAATAAATGGAAAGAAGATAGATTTAAACTAGGTTCTTAATATCATCCTTGGAGCTCGGTAAATGAGAGAAGACTAGAAGTTAGCAGCTATGGAGAATGAAGAAATGGTGATAGTAATAACTAATAACTAAAGGCATTGCTGCAGGGGGATGTAAGGGTGAAAATGACAATAATGCAAATCACACCATGTATGAACTATTGCAACATTTCTGTAGCCCTGAGAAACTACGGCACTGCCTAAAATAGAAAATCACATACTCCTTCCGTGCCATAACTGCTGAAACTGAAATAGTTCTGGTGATCCGGAGAACTACAAAAAATAACAAGTTTTTGAACCAAACCAAATCAAATCCCCTCCATTATATTCATTCTTCAGTCACCCAGAAATTTCCGAACTTTTGATCTATTTTTTCATAAACAGTGTGTATAGTAATTTTTTTTGTTTTTGGAGGGAGTGTGTATAGTAAGTAACGCTACAATTGTGCCGGGACGTAAGGAGATTTATGGAGTATGTGAATAACTCTATAGTCAAGTTTACTGTAACAAAACACTAATCAAATCTTGCTAATTGATATCCATTGGTAATGCAGGTTTACTCGTCACTGGAGTACGGAGTGGACAAGTACAGTCGTTTCAGGCACTTGCTGCTGCTAGTACACTCTCTAGTATTGCAATGGGCCTTCGGTTCATGAACCCTTATGTTGGTGGTGCAACATTAGTTGCTGGTGGAGTCAAATACTTCATTCATCGACTTGACACAGATATTGGCAGGCGTACTGACGTGATAAAAGTTCCTGTAGAAAAGCTCGTCGATACATTGGCTGTAGACAGTCTCGATGATACAATGGCTGTAGAAAGGCTCATGGCTACTTTGGTTTTATATGAGCCTGGAGCAGCAAGAGCCAAGAAGACAACTTGAAAGGAAGGATAGCTGTATGATGCTTTGTTAAATTATGAATTGAGTTCGAAGTCTAACTGAACCATTAGGATAATGTTATCTTGAAATCTCAATTGTGGGCCAATTTGTGATTTTTACCATGGATTGAAATTCATTTTTCTGGTTTGTATTGTATAATCGTGTTGTCATGTTACAATAGATTTGGATGGTTGGAGATACACCAATGTCAAAATTATGTTAACACTAAGTTTTGGAAGGAACCTTTATAAAGTCGACACGTTAGAATGATTAGTCGTATTGAATTCCAAACAATATTCAATAGTCGATACTCACTTCATTACCCTTAAATTCCGACATTATTTCTACATACACTCTGAAATTAGTAAGTGATTTTTTAAACAACCCGAACACTACTCAACCCAACTTCCTCTTGTTTGGTAACACATCAACCCATGGCTGTCACGTGGATTTCGATCAAGTCATGACCTTTGAATATTGAAATTGATGAATAGTGAATCAATTAGAGTGGAATAGTTTACTCAAAAATAAAAATGCCTTTGACCAGTAAATAAACGGAAATGGAGGGAAATTAATTTCCAAACACTTGTAGATTGAAATTTTACAAATGTACTAGTATAAGGTTTAAGGTGATCTAAAAGGCTCCAACCAGGATCCACCAAACTCATGATGTGGTCCATTTTTAATAATTGAATAAGAAAAACTTAAACGTTAAGTAAGTGATCGCGAATGTTACGCGCTTAATGCTCACTAGAGGAACACAAAGTCTTTAAAGAGATGAGTATTAGTAAAAAACCTGAGTAACGGATTGATGTTGTTAAGTATATGTGAACTATATCAGTAATGTTTTATGAGTGAATATTTTATATCATTTTTTATATAATGTATATCAACAATATTCTTAATAAAACGTATAATGTTTTCGACTATAACTGTAATGTTTGTCCGTCTTTTTTAATCCTTCTATAACACTTACGCTTAGGACACGGCTTTAATTGGACGCTATAGACTCGAATAAAGGCGTCAGCGTCTTTAAAGTTTAACTTTAACCTACTGACACTGTCACTAGGAACCAAGCCAACATGAGCTGAGCAAGAATCAAAATTGAGCTGAGCAAAGAAGAAGAAGAAAATCAGCAGGAATGGGAGTACTGTCCAACAAAATTAAGAAAGATGATTTGAAACCAGGCGATCACATCTATACTTGGCGACGATTGTACATCTATGCTCACCACGGTAAACTATTACATTATTAAACACCTGCATTTTCCTGTTTATTATCCATTATCGCTCTAAATTGAAGCTGTTATTTTTGAGTTTTAATGCTCAGGGTGTAAACGAGCCGATTCGAGCCGATTTTCAGCCCAATCGATTATTGTTCGTCGTGATCGGTTCGTCAAATTATAAAAAAGCTCGTAAGCTGATCGAAAAGATCGATTGGATAAAAACATTTATTCTAGTAAAATAATAATAATAATAATCATAATAACAATAATAATAATAATAATAATAATAATAATAATAATTATTATTATTATTATTATTATTATTTACTCGCGAGCATAGAGCTTTTCATCTTCATGATCGTTGCTCGATCGAAAATGAGTCGAGTATGCTTGCGAGCAAGCTCGTGTTGACCGATTTCGAACAAGATCTGAGCGTGAGCGTTGACCGAGCTTTTTCACGAGCGCTCGTGAACGGTTTGATTCGTTTACAGCCCTACTACCAATGCTCTCTCAATTGTTCATCTATTTGCTGGTTTATACAAATTTCATTCTTTGATGGTGTAGATTTGGGTGAGAAGTGTGGAAAAATGTTAGCTTTATGAAATTGGAACTTTCTTGTCTGAGCACAAATGGGTACTTGTTTGATTCTGGTTGTAAAATTCTGAACGGTGCTGAATTTTATAGTTGACTGAGTGGATGGGAGAATGGTGCTCCCAGAAAATTGGGTGCACCTTACTGTATTTTTCTTAAGCTATGAGTTCAAATGTGTGAAGAAATATTGCTTAAAACATTTGCTAATCCTACAGGCTATAGATGACCTCAATGTTAGTGTTAGCTTTCTTGTAGATAGTGTTTATGCCAAAATTACGTGTGCGGACAGAGTCAGGAATGAAATTTAACAGTGCGAAAATTCAATTTCAGAAATTTAGGTGAGTCGAAATGTTAAATTTTTAAAAAGTTCTATAGGGTGAAATAGGTGAATATGAAACTTTAGGGGGCGTCTCATCCACACACCTTACATATTCCGTCCCCTGTTCTAAGGGTAGATGATGTATCTAGGCAGCATTTGGCTTTGAACCGGAGATCAAACAAATAACACGGTAGTAAGGATCTGTTGTGCTAAAGTTGCTATCTTGTTTCTATGTAGGCTGTATAAAACAACTATCATGTATGTTATGGGCCAGTAGTACTCGGCATATGTTAACTTAACATGAGGCTGTAGTCTGGTGCATTTTTCAAAGGTGTCCATGTTGCTTGCAATTACTTCCGGAAATTATAAGCGGGAGTAAATATATTGTTGTTTATTCTTTAGGAGATTCAATTCTGTATTTGGAGATACCGTGAATCATCGCCTTGCTAATCTGCAGGAATATATGTTGGCAATGGTAATGTGATCCATTTTACTAGGGGAGGAGGCCAAGAGATGGGAACTGGGACAGTGTTGGATAGCTTCATGTCCAGCTCAGTTCCATCCAATCCGCACGGATTCCTGTGCCCAAATTGCGGTGATCAACCTGTAACTGCTGGTGTTATATCTTCCTGCCTTGAATGCTTTCTTTCTGGTGACGACTTGTACCGGTTTGAGTATGGTGTGTCAACCCTATTCCTTCTTGCTAAAGTTCGAGGAGGAATGTGCACTCATGCTCCATCTGATGCATCTAATATTGTACTTCACCGTGCTGAATATCTTCTCAAGTTTGGCTTTGGTGCCTATAACTTGTTTACGAACAACTGTGAAGACTTTGCTCTCTATTGTAAAACAGGTTTGCGTCTATTTATTTAGTTTTCTCCTTTTTCTTAATAAACACCACACACTATGCACTTAAGTGGACACAAAATTGATATAAATGAATCTTTAATGTAATCAAATCTGCCTTTAAACCTGAAACTTGAGAGTGAAATTCGAGTGCTAGATCTGTGAAATGCACATGCCATTTAATCTGGTCCGGTATTGGCTGCCCTAATTATTTTCTTGAAATTGCGAAGTTTAGTTTGGGTAAAAATAAATGGAAAGAAGATAGATTTAAACTAGGTTCTTAATATCATCCTTGGAGCTCGGTAAATGAGAGAAGACTAGAAGTTAGCAGCTATGGAGAATGAAGAAATGGTGATAGTAATAACTAATAACTAAAGGCATTGCTGCAGGGGGATGTAAGGGTGAAAATGACAATAATGCAAATCACACCATGTATGAACTATTGCAACATTTCTGTAGCCCTGAGAAACTACGGCACTGCCTAAAATAGAAAATCACATACTCCTTCCGTGCCATAACTGCTGAAACTGAAATAGTTCTGGTGATCCGGAGAACTACAAAAAATAACAAGTTTTTGAACCAAACCAAATCAAATCCCCTCCATTATATTCATTCTTCAGTCACCCAGAAATTTCCGAACTTTTGATCTATTTTTTCATAAACAGTGTGTATAGTAATTTTTTTTGTTTTTGGAGGGAGTGTGTATAGTAAGTAACGCTACAATTGTGCCGGGACGTAAGGAGATTTATGGAGTATGTGAATAACTCTATAGTCAAGTTTACTGTAACAAAACACTAATCAAATCTTGCTAATTGATATCCATTGGTAATGCAGGTTTACTCGTCACTGGAGTACGGAGTGGACAAGTACAGTCGTTTCAGGCACTTGCTAAAGTCTCTAGTATTGCAATGGGCCTTCGGTTCATGAACCCTTATGTTGGTGGTGCAACATTAGTTGCTGGTGGAGTCAAATACTTCACTGATCGACTTGACACAGATATTGGCAGGTGTACTGACGTGATAAAAGTTCCTGTAGAAAAGCTCGTCGATACAATGGCTACTTTGGTTTTATATGAGCCTGGAGCAGCAAGAGCCAACTTGAAAGGAAGGATAGCTGTATGATGCTTTGTAAAATTATGAATTGAATTCTCAAGTCCAACTGAACCATTAGGATAATGTTATCTTGAAATCTCAATTATGGGCCAATTTGTGATTTTTACCCTGGATTGAAATTCATTTTTCTGTTTTGTATTGTATAATCGTGTTGTCATGTTACAATAGATTTGGATGGTTGGAGATACACCAATGTCAAGATTATGTTAACACTAAGTTTTGAAAGAAACCTTTATAAAGTCGACACGTTAGAATAATTAGTCGTATTGAATTCCAAACAATACTCAATAGTCGATACTCACTTCATTACCCTTAAATTCCGACATTATTTCTACATACACTCTAAAATTAGTAAGTGATTTTTTAAACAACCCTAACACTATTCAACCCAACTTCCTCTTGTTTGGTAACACATCAACCCATGGCTGTCACGTGGATTTCGATCATATCATAATTTTTAAATATTGAAATTGATGAATAGTGAATCAATTCAAGTGGGATAGTTTAGTCAAAAATAAAAATGCCTTTGACCAGTAAATAAACGGAAATGGAGGGAAATTAATTTCCAGACACTTGTAGATTGAAATTTTACAAATCCATCCATCCATCCATATATTATCTAGAATTTTGTAGAATTAGTTGTATTTTAGTCAGTATATATTTTATTGTTATTTTTGGTATATTGACTGTATATATAGTTTTTATTAAATCTCATATAACTTTATCTACAAAAATCCGAAAAATATTTTGAACATATATTTAAATTCACCATGACAAGACAAATTCATAGACACCAATCTTGAATACTATTACACCATATTCATTCAAACCTACGTGGAATTTTATAAAATTAGTTGTATTTTAGCCAGTATATAATTCATTGATATTTTTTGTATGTTGACTGTATATATAATTTTTATTAAATTTCATATAGCTTTATCTACAGAAATCTGAAAAATATTTTGAACATCCATCCATCCATCCATATATATTATGTAAAGTACAATGGGCTAAACCTTACCAGATTCATTCTGTCATATGTGGAATTTTGTGGAATTAGTTGTATTTTAGCCAGTATATATTTCAATGATATTTTTGGTATGTTGACAATATATATAATTTTTATTAAATCTCATATAACTTTATCAAGAAAAATCCGAAAAATATTTTGAACATATATTTGAATTCGCCATGACAAGACGAATCCATAGACACCAATCTTGAATAGTATTACACCAGATTCATTCAGTCCTACGTGGAATTTTGTAGAATTATTTTTATTTTAGCCAGTATATATTTCATTGTTATTTTTTGTGTGTTGACTGTATACATAGTTTTTATTAAATTTCATATAACTTTATCTACAAAAATCCAAAAAATATTTTGAACATATATTTGAATTCGCCACGACAAGACGAATCCATAGATAGTTAGACACCAATCTTGAATACTAATTAATTAAATAAATTATTTTATTCATTAAAGTAAAATATAAATTTATTAAATAAGAGAAAATGAAATAATAAAATTTTAAAAATAGAGCATTTATTAAACTAATTCAATCCTACGTAGAATTTTGTGAAATTAGTTGCATTTTCAACCAGTATATCTTTCACTGTTTGTTTTTATGTGGAATTAGTTGTATTTTAGCTAGTATATATTTCATTGTTATTTTTTGTATGTTAACTGTATATGTAGTTTTTATTAAATCTCATATAACTTTATCTACAAAAATCCGAAAAATATTTTGAACATATATTTGAATCCCCATGACAAGACGAATCCATATACGACAATCTTGAATACTATTACACCAGATTCGTTCAGCCCTACGAGGAATTTTGTAGAATTAGTTGTATTTTAGCCAGTATATATTTCATTGTTATTTTTTGTGTGATGACTGTATATATAGTTTTTATTAAATCTCATAATATAACACGAGATTCATTCAGTCCTATGTGGAATTTTGTAGAATTAATTGTATTTTAGCGAGTATATATTTCATTGTTATTTTTTGTGTGTTGACTGTATATATAGTTTTTTATTAAATCTCATATAACTTTATCTACAAAAATCCAAAAAATATTTTGAACATATATTTGAATTCTCCACGACAAGACGAATCCATAGACACCAATCTTGAATACTAATTAATTAAATAAATTATTTTATTCATTAAAGTAAAATATAAATTTATTAAATAAGAAAACTGAAATAATAAAATTTTAAAAATTGAGCATTTATTAAATTAATTCAATCCTACGTAGAATTTTGTGAAATTAGTTGCATTTTCAACCAGTACTTTTCAACTAGGCTAGACTTATCATACATTTGAATTCGTCGTGACAAGACGAATCTATAAACACCAATCTTGAATACTATTATTAATTAAATTAATTATTTTATTCATTAAAATAAAATATAATTTTATTGAATAAGATAAAATGAAATAATGAAATTTTAAAAATTAAAAACGACTCATTAAAACACATTATAAATAATTAACGTAGCATCAAGCGTTCAAAAAGATACTCATTTTAAATAGTTTAGCATCAAACATTCTGGACAAACTAAAATATACGAGTTACGACTATTTTGATTAGCTATACACACACACACACACACACACACACACACACACACACACACGACCGTACCATTTGTGCACTTTCGGTTATTCTGGGCACTTTCGTATATTTTTCTACTATATTCTAAAGTTGATGGTTTACTTTAAAACACACAGGCATGATCCGCATGTGCATAAATGATACTGAGAGCGCGCTTTCTAATTACTTGGACATTTTCTAATACAAAATTAATGTAAGAAGAAATTTATTTTAAGTTGTATTAACCCTCTACGTTTCTTTTTAGTTTTGAATTTAGGTTTCGACTTTTCTCTAAACACTTATGTATGAAAGATAATGAATAGTCGTAGGAGATAGTGAATAAAATAGAAGAGGTGAGAAGGTAAAGAATAAAGTAATAAATTAATTTTCAATTTTTAAGCATGTGAAGATGAGATATATCCATACATTAAAGACCAGTTTTTATTATCAATTCTAGCTATAGTACTTTGGCCTCAAATCAATGTGAGAAATACTTTTATTTTTTTGGATTAAAAAATTACAAAACAATTATAATCAGGGTAAATTTATTTTTGATTTCAAGTTAATGCGTATTTGGTTCTGTTACATTTACAATTTTAATCAATTTTGATTACATAATTATGCCAATGATATTCAACCTTTGTAACCATTTATGAATGTGATCAATCAAATATTCTAAATCCCATAATTCCATCAAAATCGCCACCCACACACTAATTTTCTTAATGGGCATGAATCCAGATAGGAGGACCTTTGGATCTATGCTTGACATAGTCCCTTCAACTGATCTTCTAAGAATGTTTTATGAATCGTGTACTAGACGTGTTCTTTTCAGTTCCAGAAGATAGAAGAGACACACGTGGCTAATCGGTGGTGTGTTTGTAAGAACCCGTACTTTTTATTTTAATTCGATTTTATGGTTTTATTTTATTTTTATAGTGGACCAGGAACGATGATATTTGCTAAACTGATTTTCATATTATTAGGCCGAGCCCATATATTACTATGTAAATTATGTAACCCTCAGTTCAACCATACCTTTATTTTCTTCTTTCTACTCTGCCGCTGCAAGTTGTTGTGCAGCCTACAACTACTTTGTTATCACAACCATCTTCAACCATCATCATCACCTTCATCATCACCTTGCCATGATTGTTCTCAACAAATCATCGTGACCACCGCATATATATGTCTCTCACCAAGCCATAGCCCATACATATATATATTTCTGACCGTATCGCTATCGAAAACCTATTAAACGACTTTCAATCTTGACCCAGTTCATTTCGTTGAGATCCCTGCGAGTTGTAGATCATGTTCGTGTAAGTCTCGATCTGTTAAAGTCTCTGGTTCTTGTCCCAGGTTGCGTAATCAACCCTCAGTAAGCTTCTGGACTTTCCTTCACCCTATTTTCTTACCGAAACTTTACCGCGGTTTCTGTAACATGTTGTTCATCTCGTAACGAACCCGCAGAGACTTGTTTCACCGAAAACCGATGAGAAACGAAGGCACACTAGCTTGTCGAAGTTAGCTACTATATACTTTGTATACCTCAAAGACGTACTCGCTCTTTTACCCTCAATTTATTGAGATTGTGTAATTTACACTTTTTGGTCCCCATTCATTAACCTTCTTCTAAGTCCATCTCTGTACTTTGATTTCTATCATTCCAGCCCTCTTATGTAATTATTTTATGATTCAGTCCCCAAAAATATAAGTATATGTATATCAATTTATGTATTTTGGGTTCTTACATTGTAGTGGTTATTTTCGAGAGTTCGAGGTGCAAGTTAGAGGAGCGTTTGATGGTCTAGCTAGGTTAAGCTTTGTTTCGAGTCGACCTTCAGGTAAGGGGGATTTTCTGACACTTTTGCTCCTATTTTCCGTATATAAAATGTATATGTATATTTTTGCGATTGACAAATAACTTATGATTATTATATCATGTTATGGGACTTGATATAATATTCTATTCAAAGAGGATCAAGTATGTGAATTCCCTAAAGTATGTTTTTGTAATGCATGTGACGTGTGTGAAAATTAATGTTTCTGTACATGGAGATAAAATATGTTTTGAGCTCACAGTTTTTACCTATGAATTCTGGGCCCGTCTTTGACGGTTGATTACGTCTGGCTTCTGAAGTACTTCTTTCTGTCTGTGTTCCTTTAGCGGGAAACTTTCTGTTATGTTACATGCATCGTGACGTACAACGGACTTATACTAGTGGCCATAGTGTGATTTATGTTGAGCTAAACGTTTTGATACGACTGTTCTGTATAATGACTCCATGAACTGTTTTCTGGTTATGTGTATGGATATGGATTGTATATATAAGTATGTTTTACTGCTCTGCTTGATCCGGTAAAAGTGTCAGGAGATTCACCCTTACACTTTTTTTTTCCAGTTGTCGTCAGAGTGGTTCTGGTTTGGAGAAAGTTGCTAGTGGAGGCAAGTCGATCTAGAGAAGCTAGTAGTATTAGTGGAAGTCTTGTAATTTCTGGAGGTTGTAACTAGTTTGATGTTTCTAGTTTTGTATTTGTGTTTTAGACGCTCTGAATTACCTTTAAAAACTGTTTTGTAACTAAATTTGAGGCTTCGTCTTGGCGTGAGCCCATCTCACGATAGACGGCCGGTCGCGCCAAAGTATTTTGGTTTTGGGGCGTGACAGCGTTGATCTTGACATGTCTATCAACAACATTTTACATGTGAAGACTTTCAATTTCCTTTTATTTATGTATAAGATTCGATCGGTAGGATGAGGTATAAGGTTTCTCTTCTCTACGATCTCTGGCTGGAAGGACTGGTTCTATCCAACCCGAATTTTAACCCCGTTCGAAATAATGATGTGCAGGTTCGGTCTGGTATATACTCGAACCCGTTTCATACCTTTGTTACAAGACCCGACCGCAATATTTTATGATTAAGTTAGTAAAAACTACATTTTTCCCGCGGAGGGTGAGGGGAGGGGGGGGGGGGAGTCTGCATATACTCTCTAGGCGGGGAAAGAAAGCTTCGATCTTCTTTCTACGTACTTTCTTGATACATAACGGGCCTGGGGGATCTGATACTCTATGGGTGGGCACTACAAAAAATCTGGGCTGTAGCGACGGATAGATCCGCTTGACCCAGCCTGGCCTCGCCTGGCGACGGATAGAAAATCCGCCCTCGAGCTGTGGCGACGGATAAAAATCCGTCGTCACGATTCGACGGACGATTGATTGACCTTTTTTTTTAAAAAATGATTATGGGCGACGGATAGATCTATCCGCCGCCCCATTTTTTTAAAAAAAAATCCGTATCTAATTTTATATTCAGATACGGATTAATTCCAGCGATGGTGGTGGGTGTGGTGCAGGTGGTGGTGGGAGGTGGTGGTGGTGGAAGGGTGGTGGTGGTGGAGGAGGAGATGGTGGTGGTGGCAGGGTGGTGGTGGTGGAGGAGATGGTGGTGGTGGCAGGGTGGTGGTGCGGTGGTGGTGGGAGTAGAGAGGTGGTGGTGGTGGAGGAGGATGGTGGAGGAAAGGAGGTGGTGGTGGGAGATGGTGGTGGTGGCAGGGTGGTGGTGGTGGGAGGAGAGAGGTGGTGGTGGTGGTGGTGAGATGGTGGTGGAGGAGATGGTGGTGGTGGAGGATGGTGGTGGTGGGAGGAGAAAGGTGGTGGAGGAGATGGTGGTGGTGGAGGATGGTGGTGGTGGGAGGAGGAGGAGAGGAGAAGTAGTGGAGAAAAGGAGGTGGTGGAGGAGATATATTATATTTTTTTTAGGTTTCTAGCGACGGATAGATCTAGATCTATCCGTCGCTAATTTTTTTTTTTTTTTTAAATTTTCCGGCCTTGTAGCGACGGATAAATCTATCCGTCACTAAATTTTTTTTTTTTTTTATTTTGGTCAACGCTCTGTAGCGACGTATAATTTTATCCGTCGCTACAGAGCGACGGATAACCTTTATCCGTCGCCAAACGGGGCGACGGATAGAATCCGTCGCCCCAAGTAGCGATCCGTCGCTACAGGGGCGACGGATTTTCCGTCGCCCCTTTCCGTCCCGTTACGGATGGATTCTTGTAGTGGGGGAAACTCTCTTCTATCTTCTCTCTACTTTCCTGATCTCCATAACGAGCGGCGGGGGGATCAACTGATACTCTCTAGTTAGGTACTGTAGGACCCTATTTTTACATTTTCTATAGTTAACATAAATAAACACTCAATGATATAATATTGGATGAAAAATGATTACCGATCGCCACCACGACCAACGTTGTCTACAAGGAATTTTGATTATCTTATTTTCTCGATTAATTTATTTAATCCTCACATTTCTATTTATTATTAAAAGTAAATTATATTGTGGCATCGCCACAGGTTAGTACTAGTATATTTGAATTCGCCACGACATGACGAATCCATAAGACACCAATCTTGCATACTATTATTATTATAATTAAATAAATTATTTTATTCATTAAAGTAATATATACATTTATTAGATAAGAAAAAATGAAATAATGAAAATTTAAAAATAGAGCATTTATTAAATTAATTCAATACTACGTGGAATTTGTGAAATTAGTTGCATTTTCAACCAGTATATCTTTCACTGTTTATTTTTTGTAAGTTGACTGCATATATAGTTTTTATTAAATCTCATATAAACTTATCTACAAAACCCAGAAAAATATTTTGAACATATATTTGAATTCACCGTGACAAGACGAATCCATAGACACAAATCTAGATTATTATTATTATTATTATTAATTAAATTATTTTTTCGCTAAAATAAAATATAAATTTATTAAATAAGATAAAATAAAATAATGTTATTTTAAAATAAAGCAGAGTCCGAATAGGGGACGAGAACTTTGTTCCATGAAGTTTTGTCATGTTAAACGTGAGTCTAATGTTTTAGCAGTTAGATTATGAGTTGTGTGTTCTTATATAATAATATCATATAATATATAAAGTTGATGAGCTAAATTCCACCAGATTCATTCAAATTCCATTCATCATACTTGAAATTTTGATACGGTTGAGCAGAGTCCGAATAGGGGGGCAAATTAGTGTTGTTTTACAAGGGATCATGAGGGTAAGGTTATTGCTTGGTGACAAAATTTTATGTATTATGGTTGCTGAAAATGCGGAAGGTTGGCCAACCAAATTTATAACTAAATTTGTTTGAGATTTTGAGTGGCAACATGTATTAATTGAAAGATATTGTTCTTTGGTGATTAAATCTCTTAAATCGACAAATTTTAGCTTTGACCCCTTTGTTTCACTTATCAAAGAAATTCAGGTATCCGATAAAGAATTTTATTCCATGAAGTTTTGTCAGGTTAAACGTTAGGCTAACGTTTTAGCACATAGATTACCAGTTGGATGTTTTTATGATGATGTTGGTTTGGTAAATTTGTATTATCCATACCAAGATCGTTATGTGGGGGAGCACATACCAACCCTAGGGTTGTCTCGATTAATTAATTTTGTCCTCGCATTTCTATTTATTATTAAAAGTAAACTATATCGCGGCATCGCCACGGGAATTTTGTGGAATTAGTTACATTTTCAGCCAGTATATCTTTCACTGTTTATTTTTTTTTTGTATATTGGTTGCATATATAGTATAAATTTATATACAAAACTTCGAAAAATATTTTGAATCCAGATCATACATTTTTCTATACATGTTTACTAAGTTATGCAAATTAACAAGAGCGAGGAACACTCTACACTGGTATTCCCGGGTTCTATCCAACCTGAATTCAAATCCGTTTGGAATAATGATGTCCATACTCGAACCCGTACATACCTTTGTGACAATACACAAACCGCAACATTTTATGGTTAAGTTAGTGAAGAGTCTCCGCGAGGGGTGGGGGTGTGTTAGGGGTGGGTGCAAAAAAACCATCGTAACATTTAAATTATGTTTGTAGAATAATAAATTTTGTGTGTGGTGGAGGACCACATACCACCTCAGGGGTTGTTCAACCCCATTAACTGCATTGTAAACTTTTGTATTTTATTTTGGTTCGGATTGGAGTATAAGTTAGTAATTAACGCAGATATGTAGGTATATGATTCGATATAAAACTATCATATCCCTTTCAAAGCATATACGTATATCATGATGAGTCGTATTTTACATTTGCTATAGTTACCATGAACAAAGATCCAATGATATAGTATTGGACGAAGAAGGACTCCACACAAACACCACGACCAACGTTGTTTGTAAGGATTTTTACTGTCTTATTTTATCGATTAATTTGTTTATCATTAAAAGAACTATACTGCGCATCGCCACTGTTCAAGTGGGAGGGGCACCCCAAAGTTTGTGGGGAACCATCCATGTTAATTGCGTTCTACACTTTTGTATTTTATTTTGGTTCGGATTGAAGTATAAGTTATTAATTAACGTATTGGCTACGGGGAGGACCCGATATAAAATACTATATGTTGTCAACCAGTCGAGTCCTGAACGGGTTCGGGTTGAATCCTATCCCTTTCAAAGCATATATATATGTGTGTGTGTGTCATGATGAGTCGTATTTTACATTTTCTATAGTTATAAGGCACAGTGATATAGTATTTGACGAAGTACTACACACTGACACCACGACCAACGTTGTTTACAAGGAATTTTAACTATCTTATTTTCTCGATTAATTTATTTTATCCTCACATTTTTATTTATTATTAAAAGTAAACTATACTGTGTCATCGCCACGGGTTAGTACTGATGTCCAAGTATAAGGTTTAAGGTGATCTAAAAGGCTCCAACTATGATCCACTAACTAACTCATGATGTGGTCCATTTTTAATAATTGAATAAGAAAAACTTAAACGTTAAGTAAGTTACGCAAGCGTCCTTTTACGCGAATGTAATTGGACGCTATAGACTCGAATAAAGGCGTCAACGTCTACCAACACTGTAATAAGAACCAACATGAGCTGAGCAAGAATCAAAATTGAGCTGAGCAAAGAAGAAGAAGAAGAAGAAAATCAGCAAGAATGGGAGTACTGTCCAACAAAATTAAGAAAGATGATTTGAAACCAGGCGATCACATCTATACTTGGCGACGATTGCACATCTATGCTCATCACGGTAAACTAGCAATACATTCTATTCTACAAACATTAATTTTCCTGTTTATTATTCTTCTCGCTTTAAAATTTTGACTGTCAATTTTGATTTTAACCTAATTCTCTCCCAATTGGTCATCTCTTTACTGGTTTATGCAACTTTTCATTCTTTGCTGGTGTAGATTTGGGTCAGAAATGTGTAAAAATGTTAGCTTTGTGAAATTGAAACTTTCTTGCCTGAGCACAAATGGGTATGTGTTGGATTCTGGTTGTAAAATTCTGAACGGTGCTGAATTTTATAGTTGACTAGGTGGATGGGAGAATGGTGCTCCCACAAAATTGCCTATGAGTAGTTCAAATGTGTGAAGAAATAGTGCTAAAAACATTTGCTATTCCTACAAGCTATAGATGAACCACACGGTTAATGTTAGCTCTCTTGTAGATAGTGTTTATGCCAAGATAACGCGTGCGGACAGAGTCAGGAATGAAATTTAAGAGTGCAAAAATTCAATTTCAGAAATTTAGGTGAGTCGAAATGTTAGAATTTCATAAGTTCTATAGGGTAAAATAGGTGAATATGAAACTTTAGGGGGGCGCCTCATCCAAACCCCTTACGTATTCTGTCCCCGGTTCTGAGGGTAGATGATGTGCCTAGGCAGCATTTGGCTTCGAACCGGAGATCAAACAGATAGCACAGGAGTATGTATACTCCGTGCCAAAGTTGCTATCCCGTTTGTATGTAGGCTGTATAACATGAGGCTGTAGCCTGTAGTTTGGTCATTTGGTGCATTTTTGAAAGCTGTCCATGTTGCTTGCAATTACTTCCGGAAGTTATCAGCAGGTGTAAATGTATTGGTAGCTTATTCTTTAGGAGATTCGATTTTGTGTTTGGAGATACCATGAATTATTGCCTTGCTAATCTGCTCCATTGACAATCAGGCATATATGTTGGCAATGGTAATGTGATCCATTTCACTAGGGGAGGAGGCCAAGAGATGGGAACTGGGACAGTGTTGGATAACTTCATGTTTAGCTCAGTTCCAAACAATCCGTACGGAATCTTGTGCCCAAATTGCGGTGATCAATCTGGAACCACCGGTGTCATCTCTTCCTGCCTTGAATGCTTTCTTTCTGGTGACAACTTGTACCGGTTCGAATATGGCGTCACAACCCTATTCTTTCTTGCAAAAGCTCGAGGGGGAACATGCACTCTTGCCCCTTCTGATCCAACTGATATTGTACTTCACCGTGCTGAATATCTACTCAAGTTTGGCTTTGGTGACTATAAATTGTTTACCAACAACTGCGAAGACTTTGCTCTCTACTGTAAAACAGGTCCGCGTGTATTGATTTATTCTTTTCCATTTTTTTTCTTGTAAACACCATACACTACACAGTATACACTCAACTCAAGTGAACACAAAATTGATGTAAACCTCAAGTCTTCAATGAGTAAATCTTGAATGTTATCAAATTGGCACTTAAACCCTGAAACTTGAAAGCATGAGAGTGAAATTCGAGGCTTAGAGCACTAGTTGCAGGATGCCTATAGTTTTTCTTCAAATACTATCCTAAATTGTGTACTGTAATTATATTCTATTTGTTCTTTTTTGCAAAACTTCATGTGACCTATTTCTAGCGGTTTCTTAGATCATGGTTGTGTTGAGATGTATGAAGAACTCTGTAGTTGAAAGTGTACCGAAACAAAACACTAATAAAATGTTGCTAATTGATATCTATTGGTAATACAGGTCTACTCTCCACTGGAGTACGGAGTGGACAAGTATTGTCGTTTAAGGCTCTTGCTGATCCTATTGCAGTATGTAACTTTCTAATGGGCCTTCGGAACATGAATCCTATTGTTGGTATGAACATTTTAGCTGGTGGAGTCAAATACTTCATTCGTCGAATTGACACAGATATTGGCAGGTGTGGTACCGTGATGAAAGTTCCGGTTGAAATGCTCGTTGAGACATTGGTTGTAGAAAGTCCGGTTGTGAAACAGCCTAAACTGGATGTAGATGAGTCTGGAGCAGCAGCTAAGACAGCATTGAAATGAAGAATAATTGATTTTATTGAACTATGTATGAAACTCCCGAGTCGTAGCTGAACTACTAGGATAATGTTATCTTGAAATCTCAATTATGGACCAATTTGTGGTTTTTTTTACTCCTGATTGAAATCCATTTTTCTGGTTTGTAATCGTGTTGTCATGTACGATGGATTTGGGCTGTTGGAGTCTTGCCGTCTTGGAAATACACCAATGGCAAACTTATAATTTTACTATGTTTATGGATTAACTTAATATAGAATCGTAAAATATTATTGATACTGATTAATATATTGTGAACATTAGTTTTCTACTAACTAATGTTCGATGATATCATTATCAAAGTAAGTCTGTTGTATGATGACTAGTTGATAGTTGATTTGATAAGTTTGTTCAGTTATACTATTTAAACTATAATTTAACTTATTTGATTTTATATACTATACTATTAACAAATCAACTACTACTAATTTACTAAAACTGTTGTGGCATTTATTTACAAATAATATAAAAAGTATATGAAGGTAAGTACTATCGTTGTTTCCGATAATAGATTGTCTTTTTTTCGAATTGATTAGGGTTTGAGTTAGTGCGAATTAATCTATTTTAATTTATTAAAGAATATGGAAAAGAAATATTGGTTATCGTGTTTTTTTAATGATGGATTGATTTTGTTGGAGTTGAATTAGGGCTTTGAATTTAATTGAACATATTGAATTTTTTAATGATGAATTGATTCTGTTGGGTTGATTTAGGGCTAGGAATTTAATTGAAGAAAATAATTTTAGTTTTTTTAATGAATAATTGGTTTTGTTGGAGTTGTGTTAGGGCTTAGAATTAGAATAAATAAGGCATTTTGGTTTTTTTTAATTAAAGTCTAATTTACATATATATTATAAATGAATTCAATTTAACTTAAATTAAATACTCAATTGCACAATTCCGATAGTTGTCCACTTTATATATATATATATATATATATATATATATATATATATATATATACACACACACAGAGTAATAAGCTAATTAATTTATTAAAACTCACATAAAAACCAAGTAACTTATCAACCACCAACTAAATTATCATTTAGTTTGTTAATCATAGCCTTAGTAAGTTATTTATAGGAGGGAGTAGAAGTTTTAAGCCGAGTGTTCGACATTCGACTCAAAACTCACCTTGAGTTGAAATCTAGAGTTGATAGGTAATTCAACCAGGAGTTGATTTTTGAAGTCTTGTGCCTCGCATTGAATAATGATTTTGATAGAGTTTAGTTGTATATCAAGGTTTTGTAGTTGATGAATAATAATTCAACTAAAATAGTATAGTCCAGTTAAGCCGAGAAACAAACAAGGAAATTTGATAAAACTCAACTCGAATTGTAAAAACTCCACTTGAGTCGATAACCAAACAATCGACTGGTGATCTATGCTCCAACATTATCACATTATTCCGATCGACCTAACTTATGAATGGTTTCACCTACCATGCCGCATGCTGTAATTACTGCTGAATTGGGTTTGAGTCCAATGTCAAGATATATAACAAGACTCTACTTCAACTTAAAGAATAACTCATCTCCTAGTCTAATTCATATTACCTTTTGTATTAGATATCTTATAAACTTAGTTTCCGTTTCCTAATTGAATTAGATTGCTAGTATATATTTCTATATAAGCATATGTTTATTTCTATTATTTCTTTAACTCTTATTCTTACTAGTTCGATAAATATAATTTTATATCAATTTCTACTATATTGTAACATCCACCTTTAATATTTTTGAATAAAACTTCGACATTAAGAATAGCTAAGTGACGCAATCGTAAGAAATTACAGAAAACTGAAATTGCAGGTGATGATTTCCTAGAAGAGGGAAAGCATCAGCAGCCATGGGAGTACTGTCGAACAAAATCGAGAAAGACGAGCTGAAACAAGGCGATCACATCTATTCTTGGAGGCACCTGCACATCTATGCTCATCACGGTACATTCATTCATACCTTACTCAAATCTGAATTTCCCAATTTTGCCTAGAGTTGGATGTTGCAATTTGTAGCGTACTGCGTTGCTTGATCAACAGGAATCGATTGATTTAGCGATTATACAGCTTAAATACCTTTTTCTGTGTTGATAATGCCAGAATTGTGGGAAATCGTAGTGGTGTACGAATTGCATATACCTTACTTCTTCATTGTTTGCTTGGAATTGAATGGAAATTTTCAAGTGTTGAGATCAATTTAACATTTTAGTGAGTGTATCAGTGTGCTTGTGGTTTGTGAGTCTATCATCCCCCACTCTCGATTCTGCTGTTGAATGCCATGGTTGATCTTTTCTCTCTCTTGAAGTTTTAGTTTTTGTTATGTTTTTCAAATAAGGATGCTTAGTTGAAGCAGCTAACTGGAGTTAGTCTAATGGAATCATTAGAGACTGTACGTTCCCCTTAGAACGGACCTTGTTTCGGATGATCACCTACGAGAATGAACATTTGGATAGAGTTGATAAATTTGTCTCTGAAACTAGATACTAAAAGCTGGGTAGCAACTAGCAAGGTAGATATTTTGAATGCTGGTTGGAAATGGTTCGCCTGCTGCTCGCTCAGGGTGTGATGTATGTAAATTTGTAGGGTTACCGGTCAAATTGAGGAAACTAAGGGATCATGTTTTTCATGATGCATAAATTTAAGAGTCTGAACTCTGAAGGAGATTTTAATAGATCAGGTACAGTTGAATCGCACAATTAACATTATTGTTTATAGATAGTTTACTGGGAGTCTGGGACTAGTTGGTGCAATAAGCACTACATGGCTCTGAAGGCAGGTGCTGAGTGATGTAGATAATTCTTTCGTTTTTGAAAGAGGCTTTTTTGGAGCTTCAAGCCCATGATAAAGAGGTTTGTGAGGACTATCTTGTTATCGAGTATATATGAAGATGATGTGTTGTTGCAATAGGTGAAGCCAAGCTCACCCATTTTATAAACCAATGTTACCAAGAGTCAGCTGGGGTGCATATACATGGTGTCTTAATTTGAGGACACTCTGAAAGTTGAGAAGTAATCACGCCCAAATTGTTCATAGACCATAGTTAATTTGTGATCTAGAAATAATTTGACTTCCTGATTCTGATTGGTGAGCTTCGAGCTCTTACGTTTTATTTATTTATTTATTTTGTTCTTTAGTGTAGATCACATCAAATACCCCTTGAGTTTGGGGTGGTGCTAGAAAACGTTCAATGTTGTTTCAGAATTGCTCCTACTCCCAGTGGGGGAAGGGGACATAAGCTTGAGGGTAAATATAATTTAGTGTTGATGTGTGTGAACGAATCTAACTAATCTTGTTAAAAAGGTTTTTATTTAGGCCATTAGTATTTTCAGATACCATGTTGCTAATTTGCAATCTTTGCTCCATCAACCATTAGGAATATATATTGGCGATGGGAATGTGATTCATTTCACCAGGGGAGCAGGCCAGGAGATAGGAACCGGGACAGCGCTGGATCGCTTCATTTTCAGCTCATCTCCATCTAAGCCCTCCGACTCCCCATGCCCAAGATGCGGTGATCAGTCTAAATCTGATGGTGTCATATCTTCTTGCCTGGAATGTTTTCTTTCCGATGGTGAGTTGTATCGCTTCGAGTATGGTGTCTCGCCTGCATTCTTTCTCGCTAAAGCTCGAGGAGGAACATGCACGCTTGCTCGTCCTGATCCAACCGATGATGTTCTTCATCGTGCTGAATTTCTACTCCAGAACGGTTTTGGCGCCTATCAATTATTCAAAAACAACTGCGAAGACTTTGCTATCTATTGTAAAACAGGTTAGCGTGCATCTATTTATATCATCCTTTTAACACACATCTTTACACTCACAAACACCCTACTAATCATATCTTGCTATGTACTGTGAAATAGGTCTGCTGGTATTTACGACTGTCAGTGTAGGACGTAGTGGACAAGCATCATCGTATCTCGCTGCTGTTAGTGCCCTCGTCTCATCACCTCTCCGATTCATGTCTACTGGCTTTGGTGGTCTAGCGGCTGTTGGCTGTGGAATATATTGCATGAGCCGAATTGTCTCGGATATTGGAATGCGTCGTGATGTGATGAAAATTCCCGTTGAGAGGCTCATTGCTCCCACTCCCCCAGTGTTAAGTGAGCCTGAAGCCGCAGAAACAAAGTCCACAAAGGAAGAATAGTGGTATTGAATTTGTGTTTGGATTAAGTTCTTATTGTGGTTTATGAAGAACGTTCAACAGCGTCATTTATGTACATGGTTTGCCGTTTGTTCCTTTTGATTCCTTATGTTGTAATATGCAATCTGTCGAAATGTAATCTGACACTTATTCTCTAAAGTCGATGTGAAGTACACTTCTGAGAAGCATCTATTTATATATTCTCTATTATGATTATCCATCTGTTCACATTTTATTTTATTTTATACTCCTGTCTCAGAGAACTTCATACATTAGAGTGTCGATAGTGTAGACGACCATCTTGCGAAGCTCGTAAGTGCAAAGTTCAAGATGCGGTGAGGATGCCCTTTCTTTGTGTCCCCTCACCTGAAAATGTAAAATTGTCATCTACTAAGATCTTATAACTTCCTTCTTGCATTTGCCACTTTACATTCGCTTTGAACGTGGATTGGGAGTTGTATAGTCTGTTACGGCATGTTTATGACACTATTTCAACGATATGACACCTAAAATAGACATATATCCTACGCAAGAAAGAATCTTCACGGCACTAGAGTAGAGACAAACCAAACCAATGCATTGATATAAAATAGAGAAGTCATCAGGACTCACTGGTAGCAATCAATTACATGTGGATTTAGATTGCTAAATAATTAAACCAATTATTATAATCAAAACTAAAATATTAAGTCCAACTAAAAATTCTTAATTTACACTCTTGCACAATCATCTACCTTATCTTTTACTGTACGATATTACCTGAACATGACCGGTACTGTTATTAAGTCCTCGTGCTCATGGCATGGACTTCCACTCTACTCCAATAATATCCCGCATGTACATATAAACTATTTGTACGTTCCAAGAATAGCTTTTCACTTTAACTTTTTTAACTTTAACTACGGATTAATTTTAAACCACATATGTAAAATGTTCGATTTTTTATATAATGAAACTTTAGGAACTAAATTTTCATTATATAATTTAATTAAACAATTTACATTTACGGTTTAAGATTAATTCGAATTAAAGTGAAAAGCTGATAAAAAGTCAAGTGTTTTATTCCCGGGATGGAGGAAGTACAATATACTCCTTCGAACGAAGTTCATATTCTTTTCGACGCTGTTTGAAAGACAATTAATAGTTTATTGGTTGTTATAGTACAAATAAATGATAAATAATGAAAATCGTAATAAGATATAAGAGATAGAAATGATAAGGAATTAAAAAAGAGCAAGAATAAAGTAAGACAGATAGATGATGTTTTGGGACAACCATAAAAGGAAGATGTACATGTTCAGCGATACATTCCTCTACCGTGCTGCATGTATAGTGACTCACGATACAGATAATCACAGACAATATTTAAAGATCCCAAGATTACATCGCACACGCTATGGAGTATAATCTATATAAAAATTCAGAGAATTGTTACTTGATCCATTAGAAATCAAAACTCATCGAGTACAATTTAATTTAACGGCAGATAGTATTATGATTGTAAAAGATCCTTTCAGTGCACATGCAAAGCGGATACATGGTTGTATACTCTACTTAGGTAAGCCATAGAACATTTAAACAGTAGAGTGCTTTTCCTTTTGCTTTCTGTTAATAGCAATGGGAAAAACGAGATCAATATTGAACTGAGTTCCTATGGACCCAGTGGACACGTTTTAACTTGTCTGGGCATGGAGACACATACACCACTATCCTAACCTTCAAAAAACTTGACAGAACCACATCTTACCATCTCCCTAGGTGCGGGTAGAGGTGTTATCTGGGCCGGGCGCAAAACAGCCCGGCACGCTTAAAAACAAGCTCGGTCCGACCCGTTTAATTTTGACCCGGACCGGTCCATGTACATTAAGTTATGTGGGCCATAGGGGCCTTTGTTTTGGAGGCCCGGCCCGGGACCAAATAAGTCCGGAACCGTCTATGCCCGATTCGTTTAGCCCGTATCAGCCCGTCCATTTAGAGGTATTTTTTGGATTTTTCTATATAATCTATATTGCCCAAGACTCCAAGTCCATACCGTATTAATGTTTAACAACATTTAATTTGTTTCTCTTTAGTTTAATTAAAGCTTGGCCAAAGATTCTTCTGTTTCTCAATTTTTGTCACTATTGTAGTATTGTTTAGTCGATTGGAATGTGTGTATTAAAAGTGGAGTTGTATGTGAGAATGTATAAATGTTTCAGCTGCCAAGTATTTGTTGGTTGATACTATACTGGAACTTGAATTTGTTGTTGTTCACTACTGGCCTATCTTCATATGTTTGCCTGAAGTGTAAGTGTCATTAATTTTTAATTGAAAAAAAAAATAAAGGGGCTGCCCGGCCCGGCCCGGCCCGTGAACAAAGTGGGCTATGGGCCGTGCCGGGCCTTGTACTTGGCAGGATTAACCGGCCCGACCCGGATAAAAGGGTGAACCGGCCCGGCCCTTAAATGGATCGGGCTTTAGCAGCTCGAGCCCAGCCCGAATAACACCTCTAGATGCGGGGTCCATGTAGGGCCGTGATCAGGATAAAATATCAACTAGGGTATATCTTTTAAAAAAATTATTATTAAAAGTGGATGATTTTTTTTAATGTTATAGACAAAATATATTGAAAAGTAATACACAAATATTGACATTTTTACTAAGAAATCAATTATATGTACATTATAAGAACAAAAATAAAGTTTCATACGAAAAATGGAAGAGTGAAATGTCAAAATACAACGAAAATTACACTGATTATTTTTTAAGGAGAAAGGGTAGGGCTACACACCTACGCCCCTGGGTCCACGAACATGTGTCATCCACCCACTTAAGTGATCATGTTCCGTGTTTTGCAAGATCTTACTCGGTTACTAGTAACTATGGAGTGTTTGGTTCAAAATTGAGAATTATCTCAATCCAAATACAGACAAAATTTAATCTAATTGAGATAACTCAATTCGAATTCGGAACCAAACGCTCCGTATATTTGTTCTTTCAGTTTCAATATTAAGGTAATCAATGTTCACTACATGTATTACTCCATCCGTTTTTTTTTTTTTTGGAAACCCACTATCTTCACTTATTAATTTTTAAACACTATCTTTCATACTTTATCTATTATCTTTCTTACTTTTTCTATTATCTCTCTTACTTTTTACCATCTACTTCCTATCTTATTATATTTCTTTAAAATTTTGACAAAATCAAATGGTAAAGCTTCTAAAACACGGAGGGAGTACCTTATTATGAGTTCGAGCGATCATCTCGTTATCTGCTAAACTTTTAAGTCACTCTACCGAATGTCCAAAGCAAGTCGGGAAAACGAAACTAATCTCTTCATTCTAAGGAGGTTTTTAGCCAAACATTGATCAGAAGTTTTTCAGAATTTAAAAGTAATACAGTTACCCTCATCAAACATATAAAAGTTAAATGGTGGATTTACATCTATCACCCTTTTCCTTTTAACATAGTGCTTGAACGTTTAGATCTCTAATATTTGAAATATTATACTAAAGGACAACTTTCTCTTTTTTATGTTGACTTTCGTAAAAAAGTCGAATATACCCCCATTTATTGATGAATAAAACATTTATTTGTAAATGCAATTTTTTATTTATTACATGTGTGACTCAAAACTTTTAAATTAACAATATCGAAGCACTAAAATTCTAATAAACATACCCCAAAAAAATATTTTTGTAATAATTCTAACACTTCTTATTTCTCTGGTTAATTCAAAAGGAGAAATCCAAGGGTCGATACCTCAATTATCCTAATTGTGTATATTGCTCTTATAAAAATGAAGACATATTTAGTTTAGAAGGTGCAAACTGCTTTTGGTATTTTTGTTTAGTTTGGCTCTAAATACAATATAATTTCTATTCATACAAGTATTCATTAGATCTCCTCTTCATCTTATTGGTGACAGAGGGAGCTTAGAATCGGAAGCTCCATGTATGTTTTAATTTTTTTAATTTGAGAAAGAAGTAGGGTTGCAATTAAAAATATAATTTTAGGGTTTTTTTATTAAGAATTAAAAGTTCAGGGTTGGTTTACTAGAATTGAAATTTTTGAATCAACTGCTTAATAAAATGATATACGAAATTGGAAAGAAAAATACAAATGAAAGGGTAAAATTGTAATGTTAATGATGAGAGTTGACTTTTGTTCTTTGTTGTAAATACTTATATTTTATAAGTTATATTCTGTCCTTCAACATAATATTTCAAACATTAGGGGCCTAAGTGTTCTGTGACTATCTTAAAAAGGTGTTAGATGTAAATCGCCCAAAGTTAAATTTGAAAATCGAAGATAAAGAAAAGTAAATAAAATATCAAAGTCTATTCCTGTTCCTGTAATACTACCAACATTATTATCGTCAAATGTGAACTTTCTTTTAAGATTATGATTTCCCTTTCCTGCTACACCTACTCTTAAGATCCTGTCACAACGTGTAGTGAGTGGACTGGTTGTTAATCCCTTAACTTAATCTCTATCAACTCTTGATTAACTTGCCAATCCGAATCATGAGATTATAATAAGATAAGACACTCACTAATTAATCTTACTCGATTTTCCCTCCACCTCAGCTTGTTAAATAAATCCAACCATACAAGCTTCCTGGAATTTTCTACTACTAACTATACCTCAGTATATTTACAAAATCAAAGGACACTTGAGTCATAAGAAGTACGAATAAGTGGTAAATACTACTCCTTCCTTCCGTCTCGAATTCAAATTACCACATTTCATTCTAAGACGTTTAAATTTTAAATTCTCACCCAAAATGAAAAAAATCTCTTGTACTTTAACTACTTTATTTACTATTTTATTCATTATTTATTCATCTTATTTTAAAACTTTGTTCGGGTCTATGAAAATCTGAATCCGGAACGGAGGAGTGTATATATATAGACGCGTACAGGAACAACATATTGAATTCATACAGTACATAACAAAACAAATCATCATCATCATCTTCACACTGAGAGTCACAGACTCAATCGTCAGTTTGCAGCAATGGATGAGCTGAAACCAACACCACCAAACTCCACCCCATTGACCCCAATCCGCTTCCTCGAACGTTCGGCCACCGTCTACGCCGACTGCCCCTCCATCATCTACAACTCCACCACCTACACCTGGTCACAGACCTACACCCGCTGCCGGAGAATCGCCTCATCAATCACCTCTCTCGGAATCTCCAAACACGACGTCGTTTCAGTCATCGCCCCAAACATTCCGGCCATGTACGAGCTCCATTTCGCCATCCCCATGTCCGGTGCAGTCCTCAACACCATCAATCTCCGCCTCGACCACCGCACGATCGCCGTCCTTCTCCAGCACTCCGATTCCAAGCTCGTATTCGTCGATTTCGAATCCGAACCCCTAATTCGAAAAGCCCTAACCCTCTTCCCGCCAAATTGTCCAATTCCATTGCTAGTGATCATCGCAGATGATGAGGAATCGGATTCTGGTAATCGGACTTACGAAGGGATGATCTCGATCGGAGATCCGAGCTTCGATTGGATTCAACCGGAATCGGAATTCGAACCGTTGACGCTCAATTACACATCGGGAACGACTTCTTCACCGAAAGGAGTGGTTCATTGTCACAGAGGAACGTTCATAGTGACACTCGATTCGTTGATCGAGTGGTCGGTTCCGAAAGAGCCGGTTTACTTGTGGACTTTGCCGATGTTCCATGCCAACGGGTGGAGCTACACCTGGGGCATGGCTGCTTCCGGTGGAACGAGCGTATGCCTTCGTAAATTCGACGCCAAGTCGATTTACGAGGCGATACGAAAGCATGGCGTTACGCATATGTGCGGTGCGCCGGTTGTGCTTAACATGCTTTGCAATGTGCCTGAGGGATTTTGCTTGGAGAAGCCGGTGTATATACTGACGGCAGGCGCACCGCCGCCTGCCGCGATTCTGTTACGAACGGAGTCGTTGGGGTTTGTAGTTAGTCATGGTTATGGACTGACTGAGACTGGAGGGTTGGTTGTTTGTTGTACCTGGAAGGGGAAATGGAACAGGTTACCGGCTTCTGAGAAGGCGAGGATTAAGGCTAGGCAAGGAGTTAGGACTGTTGGTATGGCGGAGGTGGATGTAGTCGAGGCGGAATCGGGGAAGAGTGTGGTTCGGGACGGGAAGAGTTTAGGGGAGATTGTGTTGAGAGGGGCATGTGTGATGCTTGGATATTTGAAAGATGTTGAAGGGACCGCGAAATGTATGAGGAACGGGTGGTTTTATACCGGGGATGTTGGTGTGATGCATCCTGATGGGTATTTGGAGATCAAGGATAGGTCAAAGGACGTGATTATAAGTGGTGGGGAGAATTTGAGTAGTGTGGAGGTGGAGTCGGTATTGTATACGCACCCTGCCGTGAACGAGGCTGCAGTTGTGGCACGGCCTGATGAGTTTTGGGGGGAGACGCCGTGCGCGTTTTTGAGTTTGAGGGATGGTGTGGTGAGGCCGACGGAGAAGGAGGTTGTTGAGTTTTGCAAGACGAAAATGCCGAAGTATATGGTGCCGAAGACGGTGGTGTTTAAGGATGAGCTGCCGAAGACGTCGACGGGGAAGATACAGAAGTTTGTGCTCCGGGAAATGGCTAAGGCGATGGGGAGTTCTAAGGTGAGTAGGCTGTAGGGGAGGTGATGTGAGTTGAGTTGACTCGGGGAAGAATCGGACCAAACTGGTTGTTCTAGGTCAATGCATGTGAAGTCAACAGTATATTGTTCATGGGGAATCTATGACTTTTGTGTATTAAAAATTTCTTGATACAACGTTGAACATTGTACGAGATAATTTGGCATGTGTAACATTGCAAGTGTAACTACCTGTGTTATTACTTTATTTGTGAATAATAGTATGATTATGAAGAAACTAGTTGAAAATCTAAACAGAAATTTCAGAATATAGTTAGAATGATTAATTAGTTAGTAGAATTTGCTAGATAAATTTATGTTTAACTGACAGATTGATTAATTAGCTGAGAAGTTAGCTGATTTTAAATGTAGGTGTTTAACAAATTAAATTAGTTGGTTAAAGATTTCAAAAACGACATAAAGTTAACATTACTCTTATTTTTATTTTCTTTAACCTTTCTCATCGTATTATTAGTCTATAGTTTTTTAAATAATAGTACATCACATTTTGTCCAATTATTCTAATATATATTCAATGTACTTTATATCGCCACTTTAATAACATCATCAAAATTATCATAAGTTAAAAGAAATATTCGTTGAGTATTTTAACTTAGTAATGAAAAAAATCAGTAATTGATGTGTCCTACATGTATGCATTTTAAATAGATGCGGATGTATGAATCCTTATACTTGTTGAAATATAAGTCGAGAATAATAAATAATAAAAACGGGTAGCTTTTCCTTCTTTTTTTTTTTCTAATTTAGGTCAGGGATATTTTCGGAATGAAAAAGATAATGAGTTTTTTTTAAAAAAAGCTAACTTGGATTTAAGAAGCTGCGCGTTCACGTAACGAACTTTTTATTAGTCAATGGTAAAAAAAAGTTCATGGAGCTGAAAATCTAGTGGTAAAGAGAGCCTACCACTGAATTTAAAAAGCTTCAATCGAACCAGCTTCTTCATACTTCTATACAACCACTACTACCTCAAGCTCAAATCGAACCATCTTAAAAGTGGAACGCATGATGTTCCAAAACGGGGAGATATCCCAAACATGAAAATTACCCGAACTAGTCAATACATCTAAACACACTAGTCCCAACTCCTAACCAAAACATTACAACTGTGATGGCATTTATATTTGGCGGAAATGTCCGTCACCTGATTTGCTTCTCGGTACACAAAACATAGCTTATAGTCTTCTAATAGCTAGACGGGAACATCTGCAGACAATCGATCATCAACCAGGACTTGGTCTGACCAGTGAGATACCTGCAGCCTGATTCCTGGATAAACAATCAGAAGATATTGCTAGTCTGATTGAATTATCAATCGCCAGAAATCCGTTTGCATCTAACAAGAAAAGACCATATCTAATTGTTATTTCCGCAGGCTCAACCACTATTTTAAATAAATAAATATATTCATTGTAATCCCAAGCTGAATCCATTTTAATAAAGAAATGTCCTACTCCAGTTTTGATACGATAATAAATATTAGTAGTAAATCAAAGTATGAATACAATGGATACTAACCCAGCAATTAACTAACTCCATGCACTGAAGAAATCAACAGTTATCTAATTTGATATTCAGCTTGATAATACCCGATTAGGCTCGGGATATAATTTATTTTTGGGTAACGAGTTCGAACTTGACTAAAGTTTAAATCAAATGATCCAATCACAAGTTTAACTATTGGGTGTTAAGCTCAAACTCAAAAAAATTACTACTAGCTTTTAAGAGCAGAACCGAGTATATTATTTCTAAAACCAAAAGGAAATAAAACGAATAATTGGAATAGAAATTTATAAGCTTGAGTCTTTCTCGATGTATAAGATGCTCGTCTCGTTACACAACACTAGTTAGAAATAAAGTAAAATATTCGATGTAAATGGAATTGCATAGCTGAGTTACAACTTACAACTACAAGAGCCTAATATGGAAGATTATACGGGCCAGCACCATCTTGAAAGAAACTTGGCCCATCACTTGAGAAATCATGACTATGCGCAATCTTCAGTCTCCTGGCCCATTTAATCCTAGTCAAACCAACATGATGTAACCAAACCCAATAAAAACCAACATTGTTGAGTAATGCAAGAAACCACCATGTTTAAATCAATTTTTACTTTAATTGTTTTTGGGTAACCACACGATATATCAAAATGTTACACTATACAAGCGTAAAACAATGATGAAACCTAGATTTGTAATGCTCAATTAAAATAAATTGTGAAAATCGGGGCGAGTCAAAGCCCACTCATGACTTTTCTTTCAATTAAAGTTTAACTTACGATCTGTCTTATTATTCGTAAATGGTAATCTTTCACCAAACAATCTTACATTCTGAGTTACATATTTACATCTGACCACATAAAAAACTCATTTGATATTCAATTCGAATTAATGTGAGCTTGTTACAAGTCTGTCGAACTCGAATTTAAACTCAATTCCAATTTAGAATGGGTTCTTAACAAGCTGGCCAAAGTCTAGGGATAAACTTAGAACCAAGTTATGAACTCCCTCTGTGTTAAGGTATGTATATACTATATAGATAATAAAGTAATACATATAGTGTTTAGTGGAGTTTTCATTTTTTACTATTTTGGTTATGAAATATTATTAAATGTACGTCCATAAAATGAAAGTGAGATATTAATAGGTGGACAAGGTAAGTGTGATATTGAACTCGGGAACGTTAGATATTAGGAATGTGATTATATCATCCCTTACTATTCGTCAGTGGCGAAGGTAGGCTGGGTCGATGGGGTCACTCGACCTGGCTTGACTTTTCTCCGCCTGTTAATTAGTAGTAATAATACTGTATGAGAAATCAAATTAGATATTTATTGATAGGTTAATAGATTAGTACTAAAAATATCGGCGAGCTACGGATCAGTCACTTTTGGGACAAATTTTTACTCTAAAACAACAATACATTTGTTACTTACACTCAAGTCACCATTTATTATGTATTGCCTATAATACCCTTTTATCTTGGTCAAAATTTCAACTTAATCACCTTTCTTCTTCCTATTTTCACTTTCTTCCCCTTTCTTCTTCCTATGTTGCTTAATCACCTTTCTTCCCCTTGGTCAAAATAATTACAATATACAAGATTAATTAAAAAATTTGTCCGGGGCAAACTTTGCCTGTGGTACGCCATGCCCAGGGTAAACTATTCCCAAATGTATAAATAAAAAAATTAATTAAACTAATAAGAAATAAAAATTAAGCAACATGAGAATTTTGGTTCAAAACATCTCACTACTCCGCTTGCCAGATCAAAGTGATGAGGCAATTTTTTCCCGGACAAAGTTTGCTATGAAGGTCTATAAAAATTTAATTAAATATCACATAATATTGTGGTAATAGAATTAAACTTGTCAACTAATGCTCATAAGAAGAAATACAAAATAATCACAATATACAAGATTAATTAAAAAAATTTGCCCGACAGTGGCACGCCATGCCCGGGGCAAACTTTGCCTGTGGCACGCCATTCCCAGGGTAAACTATTCCCAGAGGTATAAATAAAAAAATAAAAAATTAATTAAACTAATAAGAAATAAAACTTAAGCAACATGAGAATTTTGGTTCAAAATATCTCACTACTCCGCTTGCTAGATCAAAGTGATGAGGCAATTTTTTCCCGGACAAAGTTTGCTATGAAGGTCTATAAAAATATAATTAAATATCACATAATATTGTGGTAATGGAATTAAACTTGTCAACTAATGCTCATAAGAAGGAATACAAAATAATCACAATATACAAGATTAATTAAAAAATTTTGCCCCGGACGAACTTTGCCCGTGGCACGCCATGCCCGGGGCAAACTTTGCCCGTGGCTTGCCATGCCCAGGGTAAACTATTCCCAGAGGTATAAATAAAAAAATAATTAAACTAATAAGAAATAAAACTTAAGCAACATGAGAATTTTGGTTCAAAACATCTCACTACTCCACTTGCCAGATCAAAGTGATGAGGCAATTTTTTCCCGGACAAAGTTTGCTATGAATGTCTATAAAAATTTAATTAAAGCTTATAAGAAGGAATACAAAATAATCATGATATGATTGTGGATTCAGGACACCGCAATATTGTTTAATTAAACTAATGAGAAGGGTGACCTAAAATGAATACACACAATTTAATTACAAAGCAGTCACTTCTGGTGTCTTCTGGATAAGGAAATTGACTCATTAGTAAGCCTAATATTTATTGGTGTCTAAAAGTAAAAAAAAAGTCCATGGGTAAAAAATCCCTAAAAATATAGCTACATATTTAGTTTTGTCTTGGTGGTTGCGCAGTTACTAGTTTTTATGCTGTAGATTGCAAGATTGAGTACCAAAATTACCCTTTTTTTTTTTTTTTTGCTTGTTTTACCTTATTTTATTTTTTGCCCTTCTGTTTGACGCACTAAATTTTCTTTCTAAATTAATATCGTTTTGGATTCGCTACCATTCATAGTGAGCAAACTGTGGGTCAACTAGTCCAACTAGTACAGGATCTCATGAACTCTAGCTAGAATTGACTGATCATCTCATCTGCATGTCAACCATAGTATTAATTGAGGTAGTAGCTTTTGCATTCGTTTGACTAGATTCATGAGCCCTGTTTAACTGTTCCCAAAATAAATGTGTTAGTTGGAAGATTTCCATGTAAATGAACAGTAGCAGCTCTGCAATTTTGCATAAAGTGAAGTCCACCAGGCAGCAGCTCTAGGACATGTAGTAAAAATCGTTTCGTACATGCACATAAAACGTTACGAGTCAAGACATGTTGTACTATAGACTAAACTGGCTAAAATCAAGTAAAAATGTGTTTATTCTACGTTTCGCCAAATACGCTGCTCTTAATTCTAAACCGTTGGGCCATACGAAATCGGATGTTCCACACACAGTTTGTGGGGGTAGTAAGTGCACTCGATGCTAAACCAACATAATAGGTGAAATGAATGATACTGTTATGAACCTGGATTAAAAATTCACATAAATGGGGCTCAATACACAAGGTTCTTACCCAGCAAAGATTTCTAGGTCGTCTGTTGTTTGTTAGGCCGTCTCCAGCAGGGTTGCAAACTTGAGTTGCAACCCTGCTGCAACTCGTGTTGGGACTCAGCCCAGCGCCTCAACTCCTTTTTTTTTATTTTTTATTTTTTGTTTTTTCTTTTTTTTTCTTGTTTCTTTATTTATGATTTATTTTTATTTTCTCTTTTTGTTTTTTTTTTATTTCTATTCCTTTTCTACTTTTATCTTTTTTATTATTTTTCATTTTCCTTGAATATTTCTATATGATAATAATTATATGTAGCAATAGAAATATACTTATACATTACTTCTAAAATTTAAAATACATATTAAAATCACACTTGTAAAATGTAGTATTTTAATTGTTGTAATTTCCATTTTCAATTATTTTAATTTTCAATTTCAAGTATTGTAATTTTCAATTTTAAGTATTGTAATTTTTTTTAAGTAATGTAATTTTTATTTTCAAGTAATGTATTTAAAAAAATTAATGTGATTTTGTTATAATTAACTAACTACATTTAAAATAAAGTCAAGAATAAAGTTTAAAAGGAAATGAGAAAAGAAAATGAAATGAATAATTAAGTTTGAAAGAAATGTTAAAAGAAAATAGATTTTAGACCTCACTGTTGGAGTAGAGAATTGTGAAAAGTTGCAAAGTGAGTTGTAATGAGTGGAATGTTGACGTGGCGGAGAGAGTGGGTTGCAGAGAGTTGCAACTGCTGAGATGGCCTTAGTAGTACATGCCATTTAAGCTCAATATGCATTTAAGAATTGGAATTAAAGCTCCCTCGAGTATTAGTTTACCCCACAAAAATTTTTCTCTTCAGCTGCTTGCCTTGTTACATCAAGTTGCATTTATGAAATATATATGTGTCGTTGGGTGTTGTCAATTGATTTTTACAACATTTCTAGAGATTTTAAGATGGTACCTAGTAATCAATGTCGTAATATTTCAAATTTTGCGGGTTTGAAACAACTGGGGCAGACACGCTTTGCCCGACCAGGTCACTTGTAATTCTAAAAGGTTACTATTGGAAGTGAACATAACATGAGCTCATGACCTAGCACTAGAAGCCATATCCGGAGTCCGTCACGTAGAATCATTTGGACTGGACGTCACACACCAAATATCCGAGGGGTGACAACATTACGCACTTAATTTATGAATCATTGTACATTGATCATCAACGGTAAATAGCACACTTTTCAAAATACATTGGGTACGTTTCACATCGTTCAATACTCCAACTCCTCTCCGGAGAGGTACATGCATGTACTAGCAACTTGGCTCGTACGTAACCTTTATTTTATGTGACCTACTGGGTTGCCCAAGGCATATTGAACAAAACCGACTAATCTCCAACCTCTTTTTCCTTGCACGTCTAATTTAGAGAATGAGAGCTCGGTTTACAAGGACTTCATAACACAGTACTGTAAACCGGAGTGGCGTTTTAGCACATTTTTATCCTCATCAAAGTAATTTGTAGACTGTTTAAAAGGAAGGGAAAAAAAGGGAAAGAAAACAACTCTTGAAGTTTGGTTTTATGGATAATAACAAAAACATCAACAAGAAACATAAATATGTAACAACTTTTATAAAGTACAGTGACCTCGGAGAATTTAGTTGCACTGCACAAGTTCCCAACTAGTACTATCATCCAAAGCAACAGTTTTTAGCTTCAGACAAGGTCATACTAGTAATTTTTTTGGCTCCAATATCGGCTTCGGGCGATTATTGCACTGTCGGACCCTTTTTAAAAGGTGGATTTTACAATAGTATTTTTCGCGTCACACAAAACTCGAACTCGAAATCTTGTTTAAGTGAATTCATAAACCCTTTAGCAAACAATCAACAATTGCGGGTGAGAGTGAAAACATTTGACATAATACTACACAATGAAAACAAGCAAACCATACAACAATCACACCTTGATAGCATTAGACACTACAGACATTGCCCTAATTTTATTAAATTAAACTGGCATTTTAGATGAGCTCAAAGCCTTAGCCATATCCCTTAGCAGAAACTTTTGCAGTTTACCAGTTGAAGTCTTTGGAAGTTCATCTTTGAACACAACAGTTCTAGGCACCATATAAAGAGGCAACCTCTCCTTGCAAAACTCCCTTATATCCTTCTCCGTCGGCTTCGACATCAAATCCACCTTCAAACTCACAAAAGCACACGGCGTCTCACCCCAATACCTATCCGGTCGTGCCACAACTGCAGCCTCATTCACAGCGGGGTGCGTATACAAAACCGCCTCCACCTCCACACTACTCAAATTCTCGCCTCCGCAAATAATCACGTCCTTTGATCTATCTTTCACTTCAATGTACCCGTCCGGGTGCATAACCCCGACATCACCCGAATAAAACCACCCGTTCGACCTCATACTTTGCGCGGTCCCAACCGGATCTTTAAAATACCCTAGCATCACACTCCCACCCCGCAACACAATCTCCCCCATCGTCGTTCCGTCTCGTTTTACACTCGCTCCTGTAAACGGATCAACCACCTCTGCCTCCCCGAACCCAACGGTACTCACGCCTTGTCTCGCCTTAATCCTAGATCTCTCTAATGCGTTCAAACCGTCCCATTCTTTCTTCCATGCACACGTCACGACCAACCCACCCGTCTCGGTCAACCCGTACCCATGACTAACAACGAAACCCATCGCCTCAGCCCGACCAAGAACTGCAGCAGGTGGTGGAGCCCCTGCCGTCATCAGGTGAACCGGCCGATCGAGTGGCTTACTCCCAGGGTGGTTGGCCAACATGTTCAACACCACTGGCGCACCACACATATGTGTCACATTATACTTCTCCAATGCCTGCCAAACTGACGGCGCATCAACACGGCGTAAACACACGTTGACCCCACCCACGGCAGCCGTTCCCCACGCGTAACTCCACCCATTCGCGTGGAACATCGGCAACGTCCACAAGTACACCGGTTGCTTCGGAACCGACCAATCAAAGAGCGAATTCACCGATATAAGGAACGCTCCACGGTGACTATGAAGTACACCTTTCGGGGACGAAGTGGTCCCGGACGTGTAATTCAACGTAATCGGGTCCCATTCGGACTCGGGTCGAATCCACTGGAACCCCGGATCACCATTCTGAACCATATGCTCATAATTAATCACCGCATTGTACTGCTTCTCCTTCATCAACCTTTCCGACAAATCGACGAATTCCACCTCCACATCATCTTTAATTATGACCAAAACAGGGCATTCTGTATTCATCGGAAACAGAGACATCGCTTCAAGAACGAGTGAAGTCGACTGGTAGTCCACGAAAACTAGCCTCGAACCCGAATGCTGCAACAAGTTACAAACCGCGCGAGCGTCCAGGCGGAGATTAACCGTGTTCAGGACCGCTCCGGACATCGGAACTGCAAAATGCAGCTCGCACATGGCAGGAACATTCGGAGCAAACACGGTCACAACGTCACCTTTCATTATACCAAGCGAGACTATAGAAGATGCAAGTTTAAGGCATCTGGTGTAGGTCTCCGACCACGTTCGGGACGTGTCGTTGTAAACAATCGCAGGGCTATTAGAGTAGACAACAGCAGCCCTTTCGATAAAGTCGATTGGAGTAAGAGGGCTCGAATTCGCAGGTGGCCTTAGCTTGGTTTTCGTGGTTTTGATGATGTTTTCGTCGATAATGTGGACCGAATTATTGTTCGAGGAGACAGGGGAGGATACTGAAACAGGACTGATTGAGGTCCGCTTTGTTTCCGCGGATTGGAGCCATTTTTGGTGCTTGGGGATCAGAGAAGAAGAAGAATGGAGAAATGGAGGAGTGTTTGGTGTTAGCTTGAGTAGACAGTACATTGTTTCGATTGTATTGAGCAAGAATTTGATTTCTTCATCTTCATTTATATAGATAGTCAGTGCTGTCATAGACCGTCATGTTCACATAATAGACTCTAAACTAATTCCTCTATCCAATTTTACGTTTTACAGTCAAACTTTTTCAAATTTAACTACGAATTAATCTTAAATCGCAAATATAAAATATTCAATTTTTTTATATAATGAAACTTTAGGGGCTAAATTTTAATCACATAATTTAATTGAACATTTTAAATTTACGGTTTAAAATTAATTCGTAGTCAAAGTTGAGAAAGTTTAACTGCAAAAAGTCAAAGTGGAAAGTTATTTCCAGGACGGAGTAAGTACATAAACCACGCAAGTAATGTTAAACCACAACAAATTACATCAGTTTTATCCTAGATCCATAAGTCATAAATTACTTCCATTCGCTTCCGTGACCAACTAAGACATCCTTGTACGTACGGACATTGGTGTATTAAATGCACATTGTATGTTTTTTCACTTACCCTGTGAGGGTTAGGTGGTTATTGATGAAAGTTTATTTATGAATATGGTCATGGAAATTGAAATGAGTAGATCATATCAACAGGGCCTAGTTGGAATGGGGGAAGTCTGAAAGTGGTACTGAACTATACTATCAGTGCAGGTACTTCAAGAACAGAGCAAATACCTGTATCTATGTGATTTCTAGGCAGGAGCTTTAAGAAATGGGCTCTTCTAACGTGACTACTTTAAAATGGGAATGAATGTCTTTGTGATGCAACCAAAGAGACTCTTGGAGTATCACATTTGATAATGAAAATGACGCTTTATCGGATGACAACCCGTTGGGTTTTAAATGAGTTCGGGACTAATTCTACATGTTTAAAAGCTTACTTCCATGTAAACAGTTGAAAGAAGGTAAAATGCTCGGTAAATAACACGACCAAATCCAATAGTAATACTCCAGTTCGATATTTGAATAGAAGTGTGACTTTTCAAAATATAAGATGTTTTAGATACAAATTTTTCCCATTCATTCCCATGTAAACAGTTGAAAGAAGGTAAAATGCTTGTTTAAGGTTGAGATTTTATATACTCCCTCCGTTCTAAAGAAAATTTTTCATTTTAACTTTCAACGGTAAACTGTCTTCAACTTTAATTGAATTATATGATTTTATTGAATTATTTACTATTATAGTTCAAGAGTAATTTGTGGTCAAAGTCGAAGACAGTTGATCGCAAAACAGTAAAATTAAAAGTTTTCTTTGGAACGGAGGTAGTAAAATTTTAAGTAATAAACTTTCCATAATTAATAGGGACATCCATGAATGAACTTATTTTCACATTAATATGTATGAAAACACAAAAAATGTTTATTAAAAAAAAATAATAAATAAAAAATGTAATGCCGCGACTGTTAATCGATCGAGACTTAACTTTGACAGGGACAATTAGTCATGGATTGTTATCTAGATAATATGACGGTCAGACTGTACCAACACATGTCATTTTTCATGCACTTTAACCTTACTCGCTAGGGCATCCAAAAATTCCTGAAAGGGTCGCCCATCTAAAAGTTGTTTCAAAGCAATCAAACTTAACTTTGCAGATCGTATCGATGGATTCCCGAAAATAAAAAACACATTGTTTGTTTGAATACCGTTCTCAACCTCTTCCATCTGAAACTTTACAGCGTTATATTCTCCCCTATTTTTGCCTTGTCCGGACCAACCAAAGGATGGCTTTCCGGATGACATGATCGTTTCTCCAAAGCGAGCATATTAAACTTTGAAGTTATTATTGATGGATTAATTTCTAAAAATAAAGATGCACGTTGATGGTATGAATATCAATGTCAATCACTTTAACTGTTATGAACTTTTGGGACTTCACATAACGTGTTATATCATGGTGCGGATATCATGGGACTGAGGAGTATGGTAAAATAGACATAAATGTTTAACCTGTCCAAGTGTCCACATTTTCAAACGGACTTATGGCTGGCCTGCGTTTGTTGTCCAAGTGTCCACATTTCCAAAATTTGTTCATGACCTTTAATACTCCTCGGAAATTTGTGCTGCCATAGCTTACACACAACCACCCCAATCCTACTTCAAGGTTCGAAAATTTAATTCATTCATCTACCCTCTTCCAACGGCTTACATCAGATTAATTTTAATCACATTTTCACAATTCACACCATCAACTTTTACTATGGGCGAACCCGCAAGTCAAAGGAAAGTTTCCGAAATCCAATGGGATAATTACATACTAATATCCATGACACGCAGTCTCCGTGTGTAATATTTTAAACATTTTTTTTCTTTAACAATATAAACGTATACTCACATTTCGTCTGATATAAATTTAAAAAGTAACGGAAAGCGAATTATATAACACAATACTTGAATTATGTGATATGTTTTTTTTTAATGTAAAATAAGACATTTTCTAAATGTGAAAGAGGTGAAAGTAGAACCAAAACTATTTTTTAAAGTCATATAGCAATTTGTGTATCATGAAATCATTTGATATAATTTTTTTCATTAAGAGTAACGGTTGGTGTAGAGATTTTTTTTCCTTTCTTTTTATATTTTTTATTTATTAACCTATTTTTCATGTAATTTCTTTTTTTATATTAATAACTACTTAGTTGAGTTTGCTTAAAATAATAGTATAGATAGGTATACCATTCTCATTATTCCATATAATATGAGTTCAAAATCTTTTGGATGAATGTAAATATCAAATTCGTGAGTGATCTGGCCCAAAAGAGACACAAACCCATTTTTCGGTAATAATGCCAACATCAACATGATTGCCAAAGTATTGCTTCATTTCTTGAGATTATGCACACCCCTATTTTTTGCTAAAATTTTCACTCTTAGGATTCTGCCACAACGTGATGTGCGTGTTGTCCGTTCCTTTCAACACTGATTTTGTGTTCTTCTTAGTTACAGTTTATATGTTTACTAGTGTTTGATTAAACATTTTATATATTGTTTTCATGATAACTTTTCCAAACCATCTTTGTCCTTCGTGTTCTTTCTCAAGTATGTAAAACTTTCAAATGATATGTTCTTATGAGTTATGACAATATGGATCCTATCACTAGATAAAATTAACCTTTAGGGAAAAAAATACTAAACAAAATACATGCCTAGCGGGTTCCAATGTCATTAAAAAGAAATTTACCTTTAGGAAAAAAGAAAACGATTTTTTTTTCAAACGTTTGGTAAGCAATACTTCGTTCTGAACTGTCAAAGCGTTTGTAGTCGATTTTTCAATTACAATATTTACTTAAGAGGTCACGGGTTCAATCTCCGAAATGGGTGATTAATCTCTCTGTATAAAGAATGAGTGGTGATTAGATATTTATTGATGAAAAATTTGTCCAAGGCTAAATATTGTAATTGAAATATTCTTCCATCTGAACTTTGAAGGCTTTGGCATATTGGACCGGGCTAAATGTCCACAAGTCTACTACTACTAAATTGGGCCTAACGGCCTACAGTAATCTAAACATATAACTGGACTTGTTGGCGTGTAAAATTCAGGATCTGTAGAGTTGGGAATGTTAGTATGGAGACAATCTTATTTAAGGACGATTGTACTATGAGGTTTTTGTCATTATATATGCTAATATTCCCTTGAGTTTATTCTAGTTGCCAAGTGAGTGAGAACTTGGGAAACGTAATATAACTCATGAACCAACCCCGACTAAGGATTATCGAGAAAAGGGGGATATCGATAATATGAGATAAGTCGGTATGTGGTCGCATCATTTCCCTAGAGGATATAGTTAGTCTCACGACTATAAAGTACTGGACTTGTGATGGACACATAGATACTCTTAGAGGAGTATTGGTATACCCGCCGAGAAACCGTTTGGTAGATTCTATTTCGGTGTCTACGGTATTATCGGTTTGTAGGGTAATGTAATAGTCTTTTGACTTGAGGTCAATGTTGTATACATATGGAACGATGAACTTTGATCAATGTCCAATGCTTGCACTCCATAGGAGTAGATACGGCTTGTGTTGGGTTCACCGTGATATATGTAAGTATAACATGTGAGCCAAGATATGATTCATTCCTCGAATAGACTCGGAGAAATTACTCGTGTTCTCATAACCATGTTGGACCATTAAGACTTTGGCAAAAGCATGATATATTCAAGTAAGTTGAATATGATCAAAAGGTCAACTGGTCAATGAGACGACACAATTAAGTTATAAAGGGTAGACACTAATCGAGCCCCGGACTTATTTGAGTAATTGCGAATGAAAGGACCGTATCATTATAAACTCTACAATCTAGGTTAAGGTTTGCATTCTCGCAAATGTAACTTGACATTGACATTGTTTGGATTAAGCAACCTAGGAGTTTTATCCGAACCGTAATTTGATTAGTGATCAATTCGCAAGGGCCTATGGGTCACACTATATGGTTTTACGCCCACGACTAATAATGGTGGTAAGATTAATTTATTGATTGGATCAACTTATTAATCAATTAAATAATTGATAAGATCAATTTATTTAATATTTCGGATGTGTTCTATTAGATAGAAGAATTACTTAATTATTTAATTCGATTAAATAATTGAAAGTGCACTTGGACCGAAAGTAAATATTGATCGTATGTTCTTTCGAACAAAGTGAATAATCTTTACAGTCTGTAGAGAAAGTAAATATTATTCATACCACCAAAATATCAGTATAATTCATAGCATTCTCAAGGCAAACTGGAAGACGTTTGTGAGATTGTGAGTGTTGAGCATGTGGACTACCTAGTAGAGGATTCGCTACTTCAATCCGTGTAAGTATTTCTTACTAGATGATATGCTTAACGTGCTAATTGTTATTCATTCGTTGTCAGTTGGTTCAATATGGAGAGAAAAATTTTAAACTTTCGTTGTGCGAACCTAGGGTTCATACCCCCATATTCTAACAGGGAACATACCTGGTTGGTAACTAGCTAAACAGTACTTTTATGCTAGAAACGGCCTAATAGTTTACGATGCATTTCTTCACTTTGTATTTATAGCTAATGATAAATTCCTTCACTGTATGTATACCAACTCTGTATTTTTTCGCTCGGTTGGCCTTTTCTTTGTTCGGTTTAGTTTGACTAGGTTTTTTTTTGTGATTCATGTTAAAATGGTATTTGATTAGAATTTCGCCGATAATTTTAACCATCTCATCTTTAACTTATTCTTTAACTTCATATGTTTAGGTTCAAAAGTTATTCATACACAAATTGATTTTGCTCCGAAAATCACCATGGAGTGGATGGCAATCTAACTGAGTATGACAAGTGAAAGTGTAAAACTGTAAATGCATCTACTAATCAATTACCAGTGGCACTGTCAATTTGTTAGGGCTAATCAACAGATTTACGGATTAAGATTTCTCATTTACAATAAATTCCCTTCCTTTAACAAACAAACAGTACTCATGAGAACATAAACATCTGCATGTGTCTTGTGTGGAAACTGATAGAAGTAATAAATCATCAACCGTTTATTCTAAATAAAAAATGTTGTGTTACAATTTGCAAACATTACATGTTTAGCTCAGATACTATCACTGCAATATCTGCATCACTAAAGATGTGATGTGGATCCGTCTATCAGAGATACATTATCCCTGAAAAGGTGCTAATTGAATTAACCTAAATGATACTAGTATTGATGAGTACAGCTCTACAAATAAATGCTAAGCCTTGAATGCTGGTCCGTTTTATAGGTGAACTTTTCAAATTCTTTCTTAGATTTGTTGACAGTTAGGTGAACATTTCCGATTAACCGGTCTTAAATTTACACCAACAGAAATTCATGAAAGAAAACACAATACACAGTTTCTAGATTTCATTAATACAAATGTAGGAGTATAACTCTACCAATATACCTGCCTTTCAGTGTACAATTGTAAGGAAAAATAACAACAATTTTCACTCTTTCTGTGAATTAAAGAATTGGAGAAATGAACCATGCTAAAAGTATCAAACACAAATTAACTTAACTTACCCCACGACATATATAGCATGAGATGAGACAATCTGGCCTGGCTTTTAAGTCCTTGGATTGAAAGTGCATTTGGCCCCTACATCCGGCTAGCCGTTGCCAATGACCCCATCTTGTAAGCAATGTCCCTAAGGGCAAACTTCTTCACCTTTCCGGTTGCCGTTTTCGGAAGCTCCGGCATGAAGACGACCGTCTTTGGCACCATGTAATGCGGCAACCTCGCCCTGCAAAACTCGATCATCTCACATTCCGGTGGCTTTTCGTTTACGCCTTCTTTCACGCTCAAGAATGCACAAGGCGTCTCCCCCCAGTACTCATCGGGTCGAGCCACTACTGCAGCCTCGTTCACCACGGGGTTCAAATACAAAACCGACTCGACCTCCACACTACTCACATTCTCCCCTCCCGTTATAATTATATCCTTCGACCGATCCTTGATTTCCAAGTACCCGTCCGGGTGCATTACGCCCACGTCTCCCGTGTAGAGCCAACCACCCCTCATACATTTCGCGGTAGCCTCCGGGTTTTTCAAATACCCCAGCATTAAACACCCTCCTCTTAACACAATCTCTCCCATTGTCAGTCCATCTCTCTTGACACTTACTCCACTGTTCGGGTCCACAACATCAGCTTGCGTCAGGCCTAGGGTTCGAACACCTTGTCGGGCTTTCAGCCTGGCACGCTCGGTAGCAGGTAATGCGTTCCACTTAGATTTCCAAGCACATGACACCACCACCCCTGCCACCTCTGTCATCCCAAATCCATGGCTCACGACGAATCCTAAAGACTCGGTCCTCAAGACCACTGGGGCAGGAGGCGGAGCCCCTCCCGTCATGAACTGGACAGGAGTCTTGAGCGGCCTGGCACGGGGATAATTAGCCATCATATTGAGAATCACCGGCGCACCGCACATATGCGTGACCTTATGCCTGCTTATCGCCTCGTAAATGACGCGTGCATCGAATTTCTGCAGACACACATTGGTTCCACCCACTGCTGCCATCCCCCAGGTGTAACTCCACCCGTTCGAGTGGAACATTGGCAGCGTCCAGAGGTAGATCGGCTGCTTCGGAACCGACCAATTGATCAGCGAATCGAACGTAATGATAAAAATCGATCTGTGCGAATGTACACATCCCTTGGGAGATGAGGTTGTGCCAGATGTGTAGTTCAGAGTCATCGGTTCCCACTCGTTCTTCGGCCAGATCCATTCGAAATCAGGATTCCCTTCCTGGACCATACGTTCATACGTTATTCCAGGGCGTTCGCGAGCAATTCCAGGCCCTGATTCGCCCTGATCGATGATAACCACTCCAGGACGCCGAACATCAGGAGGAAACATACCAATCGCCTGGAGAACAACCGAATAAAGGCTCGAATGCGCGAAAACAACCTTAGACTCGCTGTGTGAGAGGATTACAGAAACCGTCCTGGAATCGAGCCTGGTGTTAATGTTATTCAGAACGCAACCAGCCATCGGAACCGCAAACTGGAGCTCGTACATCGCAGGCACGTTCGGCGCAATGACTGAAACAACCGTTCCTCTCTCGATCCCCAACGACACGATAGACGAAGCGACCCTGATGCATCTGTCGTGCGTCTGCGACCACGTGTAGCTCTTGGAGCCGAAGACGACCGAGACGCAGTCCCCGTAGACAAGCGCAGCCCGGTCGAGGAATGTGAGAGGGGTTAAAGGACAAGAATTTGAAGGGAGTGGTTTCAGCAGGTCCATCAAAGTACAGAATTCTGAACAGAACTGAACTGATAGAAACAGGAAATGGTTTTGTTTGTTGTATGTATCTGTTCTGTTGGAAGATTGTGAATGGAAGAGCAAATGTCCTGGTAGTTTTGGTTTTATACACATGAATAAATATGATGGATAGTTTGGTGCTGCTTTAATGGTGCCAGAGAGCTATATTCTGCTTTGTGATTGGGAGGCATTAATGGCGTACAGCGAAAAGCAGGCGGTGGAATTACTGCAAAAGGACTAATCGCCATTAACTTAGTTTTGGTCTAGTCTAGCTTCTAGAGGGTTTCTGTATGTGATTTGGGTATCTATGGATAGGATCTTCATTATAAATGTACTCACGAGATTAAAGAAGGGGACTGGAATTTGTAAACTTAACACAGAAATGGAAAAAGGGAGTATCTCAGATGATGATACAGTTCTACACAAACCTGGAGTATATATGTATGCCTAGATTCACATGTATTCGTAGGTAGGAATAATGAACGATGAATCCCATGGAAATAAGTCAGTAACAGTGTATAACAGTTTTGTGTTCTCTGCGCTCTGATTTTCAGGTTTATTTCAGCAAAACTAGCTCATTATTTTGAAAATAAGCGCATCGATATGGGTGCTCATTTTTCTCGCCATCTAGAATTTATTTTGAAAATTGTTTGGGGACCTACCTAGTGTTGTTTTATTTCTTGTAATGAAAAGTATTTTTTATACTCGTTGTATTTTGGTTTTGAATAATTAATAAAATGTTTATTGTTTAAAAAGAGAATAAAAAGAAAACAATAACAAAATGTAATTTGTTTATCATCATTCTATCACCCACAAAGTATTAGAAGAGACGTGCATTAGTAGGAGATCTGAGAGACAGATTAATATTCTTAAGTATATGTATAATGTTTTAAAAAATATTAGTAATGTTTTATGAGTGAACATTTTATATCATTTTGTTATGTATACGTATATCATCGATATTCTTAGTAAAACTTCTAATGTTTTTTTATATAACTGTAATGTTTGTCCGTCTTTTTTAGTCTCTCTATAATACCGTCTCTCAGAAGACTTCCTCTTCATCACCAACCAATTCAATTATAATTATTTCTTGACGGCTGGAGCAAATCTCCATAGATACTATCTATAGTAAAGATAAAATAAGGTTATAACTTATGATGTTCGTTTAAGAACGTAAGTTATCTTCATAAACAAAAAAAAAAAAAGTATTGTGTTAACAACATCGACGTTTTGCTTAAAATATCAATGTTTTTATTAAGAAAATAAATCCATCTATATATAATTAAGCATAAACGACCTACCGCAAGACTTTGCGTTGATATTATTATAAAAGAAATCATAATGTAATAATGGACTTATAAAAAGTCTAAAATCATAGTGATAGTTAGAATCTAAAACAGGAATGTTGATGTGTGAGGAACTTATAGCACATTTTGATTTATAGAGTAAATAGTTTTCATGAATTTAAAATAATATTTTTCTAGAAAAAGTTAAAATAGAATTTTAAATTAATAAAAATAGTGACTACTTACTCCATTCCAACAAAAGCTTATGATTTACTACTTTTTAAGTAAAAAAAAAATTAGATGTATTTATTTTGACTTTTGAGTTTACTTCGTTAAAATTGTTGGAGAATGCTATTACTATTACTGATATTAAATACTTTAATATTATATTTACAGAAAAATTGTCAAAAAACGAAGACTGAATCTTTGATTGGGATGTTAAAAATGAAAATTGGAAGGAGACAGTCCCTTCCTATCACGGTTCGTTAGACCCCGGTCTCTCACCTTCTGCACTGGGTCCCCGTGGGATCTACAGTGAAGAGGTGTGACCGAGATAAGGCGGGTGTGGCCATCTTCTACAGTGAGAGGGTGAGGCAGCGAGAATAAGGCAGGAATTAATTTTCCTCCTATTACTAGTGTCTAGTAGTTAAGAGAATAACAAGTGGAACAGTTAAGAGAATAACAAGTGGAGTGTAACAAGCTGGTGGCATAGTGATGGCGCTCAACTTGAATTTTTCTCACTTTATCTACCTGGATTATCTATGTCTAACATCAATTTCTTATCTTACTTGGGGTAAAAATTTATTATATGATCGTGTGCATAATCAGAGGCACACCTTTCAGATAGCATGTTCATCTACACATAATTCTATTGATAGAGTATTGGTGGTCAGTGGCGAATCCAGACACAGAAGGTTTAAACCGACGACATTTAAGTTGTTATAAAAGAAATATATCCATTCAGTTACACTATAAAATATTAAGTGTTTGAAAGTTAGTGTCTAGAATTAATTTTCCACTACTAATTACATGGCATAGCCAAGCTGAACCGGGCCGAGTGATCCCCTCGACTCGGCCCAGCTTACCTCCGCCACTGTCGGTGGTTACATTTCTATCATCTAACTTTCTATTGCATAGAACTCACACTATCTGTTGAAAGTATGCACCAAATGCTAATGGCGTTTTCCATGGTACATAATTACTGCACGATTTTTACCTGTACTATATTACATGATAATATTCATGATACTTCTTTCGTTTGTACCACACTTGTATCAAATTATTTAGCACATGAATCATAATGCGTCACAACTCACAAGTCGTATGATGTAACTATAGTATACATTTCACATATACAACTAATGAAACAAATCAACTCCAAAAGTACCAATAAGTACATGTGCCCTTAAATACACCCCATGTATAGGTGAGGATCGAATGGCCAGATAGATCAGAAAAAGACAATGCACGAGTATTTTTCATTATAAAATAAATTAGTTAAGGCCTCGAGCTCTTGGATTGATCGTTACGTGAATTAGAAATAGTTTATTTTGGCAATGAAAACACCAATTAAATCATAGTACTGTTGATAGCTTAGATGACATTAAAGCTTCATAGCCAACTTATTTTGCACTTCTAGTGTGTATTACTAGCATTTTCCGCTTTAATAAGGACCATCAGATTGGATGACACGTATTGTTGAATCCAACGGTTCCTGAGACTTTGGATAAACGGCTTTATAAAAGCCGTTTCATGTAGTCAATTCGACAGGTGTGAAGCAATTGCAAATCAATTCCGTTAATCCCTTTCAACTTCTCTCTTCTCTCGGTGTTTTTTGGCGGTTATATATTAAGCGATTCCTCTCATATCATAATTCTTAACAAAGTTGCTCGAAGGTCTAGTTCGTTTCGATCTCAATCCGGTCCGGTTCTGAATATCATTGCTTACTCCTACTCCTATACATTCATGTATGTAAATTGTAAATTGTAATGTAGCAGTAATAGCCATTAGTAGCCGAGCAATTTAGGTTTGTCCGTCTTTACAGCCTTAATCATCGATTCCAAGAACATGGGTTGCACCGAACATCATAAATTCATACTAATAATAACAGGTCGAGAAACTGATCATGATTTAGACGCATCGATCACCATGATTTAGACGCATTACATCCACATCAAACGCCCCTGTCTTGTCTGTAATTCAGATGTATTAATCATCCAGATTCAATATAAATAATCTGGTTACTGGTAGTAGTTGTCTAATGTAACCATTATTAGCTGCACAATCTAGCTTCCAATCAATTCGAACATAACATTATTGATAGATAATACACGCACTCATCTTCGTCTTATTTCGTTCGACTCCAACATATAGTTCATTATTTAGCATCTCCATGTGGAAAAGAGGATAGACCGACAAACATTTTGCTAAGAACATCGGTGTTTATATATATATATAAAAATGATATAAAATGTTGACGCATAAACATTATTAATATTTGCAAAGACGGTGGATCTGACGCATCAAAATAGGTAACGTCTTCTTCTAAAAATTCTTGTGTTGTTCCGATTTCGAACTCAATCATGTTTTAATTTGGTTTGTCGGATTTTGTTGAATATTGTTGTGGCTAGGTTTTTCTTTCTCTCTTAAACTGTCAAATTCCCTGGGGGTGGGGGTGATCTTGATATGTTTCCTTTTTAACGATGGGTACTAAGTTTGATGTGCGAATACATCATGCTGGACGGAAGTACTACATTTGAGACATTAATTCTTTGAGGTATAATCACTTAAGACTTCTAAATGATGTTTACAATGTAGCTTGAGAGAGTTGTTTTCATCTGAAAAGGGTTAAGAATAACAGATAAGGTACTACAGTGTGTATTGTGGAGGTCAAGGATGCAAATGGAGACAATATTGAATGGTGAGGTTTCTTTTATGGTAAGTACATATCATGGTGGCCATGCATATATAGATGTGTGAGGACATAATAGTTTTGCTTGCATTCAGCCACCCACGTAGTGAACTATCCCTAGTAAAATCTCCCATGGTATGGATGAAACTTTGAGACAAATATAATTGTACGTCTTTTACATTTCGATTTTTTACAACTTGGACGAATACCATCCCAATCCCAAATGGGATTATCATTGCCATACAGCAGAGCCATGTTTTGTTTTGATGTGATAAGCTATAAGGAACGTTATAGTGATCGGAAGATGAAAAAAGTGAACAAAATGAAATGTTTAGGGGTATAAATAGGAAATATCCACAAAATTAATCTCTCAAACCGTTAACGACTAGTTTTTCAAAAATAATTAGTGAACCTTCGATAACATTTACGTACTAATCTATAAGCACCAATTACATATAAGTCCACATATGTGGTGCAGGCATGTATCCAATGTTATGGTGCTAAAAAATTAAGTTGTTTGGTTACTTTCAAAATTCACTATCCATGGACGTTTCCAGGTTTTAATTCGAATTTGGTCAAGTTCATGGACTCATATTTAATCATTTTAAATCTAATAGGACCCACTCGTTATTGACCATTTTAACTAGTACTGATGTGTAATTAGAAATTCTATATGGGGCTAGGGATGGAATTTTACCTTTTACATCCATCCATATATATTATAAATGAGAGTTTCTATTCCTAAAGACTAGACTATCTAGAGTTCCCAAATTCTAGGTGGAATAAAAGTTTAATTATTTATATTTTTAATTGCTAAATAGTAAACGTACGAAGGCAGCCATATTGACATTCAAGTTCTGTGGGTTCGGTTACATGTATAAGTCAATGGTTATTATTGAATAGTAATTGGTGTGATTACAATCAAGCATTTCCGTTTATATGTAGCGAATGCTGAGGAATTAATTCACAAAACTATTAAGTATTAACTATACAATTATATAAGGATTTCATCTTAAGTCTGTCCGGTACTCCACATATCCATCCACAGCTTCAACATCCATCACAATATATATTCAACCTCCAGTATTGATAGTCTCGCAGAAAATAAAAAACAAAAATTAATGAATTGATGTTTTCGTTTTGGTTTTCACACACTGATTCAGCAAGAGCATATTCAGAAGCTATTCCATGTTGCTTCTTCGTCCCTGTTTACGAAAATTTTGAGAACAACTCAGAGTCTCAATGTGCAGGAAGCAGCATCAAACTGCAAGGAGTCGAGCACCTTTGAAGGATATGAAGATGATTCAATTATGAGCAAGCAGGATTCAAGCACAAAGATAGGAAAAATAAAAGAAGAAGAAGAAAAAAAATGAAGATGCAATCGAGTTTTTCAATATTATGCTAAGTTTTTAAATGGGTAAATTACACAAACACCCCCTGCATTTATACCCCCTTACTAAAAAGTCTCTGCTTTTATCAAAATTACACAAACCACCCCCGGATGGACTCCATACCCCTCCGATTTCACGTTGACCGTTAGTCAACGCCGTTTGCTGATGTCATTAATTTTTAAAAAAATCGAAAAAAAAAAAATTTTTAAAAAAAACAATACATTTTTCTGGAAAACAAAATATTTTTTTATATTTTATTTTATCGTTTTTAATTTTATTTACACTTTCACCCCCTGTATTTTCTGACCAACTTCACTCATCACTTCACTTCTCTTCTCTTCTCCCATTCATTCAGAGCCATGGCTTCTTCTTCCTCTCTAACACTCTCCCAAGCAATCCTCTCCCGCTCCACCATCCCCCGCCATGGCTCTTCCACCTCCTCCTCCTCCCACCCAACCTCCATCCCCTCTTTCTCCCCTCTCAAATCCACCCTCTCCACTTGCCCGTACGATCGCTTTTCCGTCCGCGTCTCCTTCCCAAGCAAACCGTCCAAGCTACATCCACCGAGTTCGTCGACTTGTCCGTCAACACCATCCGTTTCTTAGCGATTGACGCCATTGGGAAGGCCAATTCGGGTCTACCCATGGGTTGTGCTCCTATGGGCCATATATTGTACGATGAGATCATGAGGTACAACCCTAAGAACCCTTACTGGTTCAACCGGGACCTGTTTGTGCTATCTGATGGCCATGGTTGTATGTTGCAGTATGCTCTTCTTCATTTGGCCGGTTACGATGCCGTTAAGGTATATTTACTATTAATGTGTATGTATTGTGTATCTCTATGTTGTATTAGATGGATATTTGTTAGCTGATTTCGACTCCTTATAATGTTTTTGCTTGTAATTTGTAGTAGCATTTTAGGTCCATAGTGAATTACTAATGTTTTGTATAGTGTTATTTTGAGTAGATTAGCATAGTGTTTGTAAAATTTAGCTGAAGGATCAATTTGTGAGCTTCTTTGCTGAGGAATGTTTACTTGACAGGAAGAGGATTTGAAGCAATTTTGTCAATGGGGAAGTAGCACTCGTGTCATCTGAGAATTTGAGACACTGTGTTGAAGTCACCACTGGTTAGCGACTTAGCAATTTAGCATCATGATTTTTGAGTTTTATACAATTAAAAATGATAAAATAAAATATAAAAAAATATTTTTTTCCAGAAAAATATATTATTTTTTTAAATTAATATTTTCGGATATTTTTTTTTAAAATTATTATTTTTAATTAATGACGTTTTTATTTGAATAATGACGTCAACAAACGGTGTTGACTAACGGTCAACGTTTAATCGGAGGGGTATGGAGTCCATCCGGGGGTGGTTTGTGTAATTTCGATAAAAGCAGAGACTTTTTAGTAATGGGGTATAAATGCAGGGGGTGTTTGTGTAATTTATCCTTTTTAAATTCAAGAACATTAACAATCTCAGTTTTTCATACACGGAGTTTTCGTGTATGAATAAGTCCCTGACTTTAAACCTTATTGTTCACGGGATCAATTCAGGTTATTGATCTTCTTAAGGTTATTTGATTGATTTTAATGTTGTTTAATTAGAGTTTAAATGTAAAAGTTAAGAGAGAGAGAGAGTAGAGTAGAAAGATAAATATAGTTGTTTAGTGGAGTTGGAAGTGGTTTAAGGAGTAGTGTTTTAATTGCATGGTAAATGCCCGAATTTTTTTTAACGGGCGTATAGTTTTGTTTAATTCCATGCAAAACAGTCGGATGATATTTGTAGTTAAGTACAATCCATATATATAATAAAGATGAGTTGTTATTCCAAAGTTTAGACTATCTAGAGCCCCTCAAATCCTAGGTGGAATATAAGTCTTTTCTATTTTTTTTTTTATTTATAACTCTCAAAATAAAGTTCAGAACCATTATGCATGCTGAAGTTGTGCTGCCCTTAAGTCGGGTACGGTTACATTCAATTAGTGAGGAGTCATTTATATTAGTTTAATGCTATTAGTGAGTAGAGACAGTAGCTCATATAATCATCTAATTAGCCTGTGACCAATCAAGATTAGCAGTGTATATTGTAGTGTTTGACCAATTAATAGTCTTCGCATTTCTTAACCATGATTATTGTCTAATGTATATTCTGTCACTCTACATATGCAGAGTTTCCGATGAATCTATCTATATATATGAAATGTGGGTTTCCATTATCCCCACCACATAATCCGCATCAGCTAAAATCCAATGTACTACTAGCATTTTGTTTCTAGACATTTATATTTCCTGAATGTTAAATTAATGTAGTCAACTTACGTTAATTATTTTGAATCTTGATTAGTTTCAAACCCACGCATGCAAATTAAAGACAAAGTCTGCCTCATCGATCCGCCTCCATTGTCGTCGCCGTTGGATGATCCAGGCTCAGTGTTTTTGCAGGACAATGAGCTATATATGGATTTGATTAGTTATTCTTTCTTGATTCATTTTCCACTTTCGAACAAGAATCTGTGTCTGAAATGTGTTTTCTTATCAAATGAATTAATTAGTTTTTGTTAATTTAGTTTATTGGTTGATAATTGACTTAATTTCTCCCGTTTCATGTTGATCCTCTATTACATTAATGCAGAAATATGCGATACATTATGTTACATGATCATATTGAGAAAGACGGAGATTTGTTCCCTTGACGGTGAAGGTTTATCTCAAAGAAATGTTCATGCTCCTTTTGAACTAATTAATAATCATACCGAAACATTAAAATTTCATTTTTTAATGCTGAAAAATTGATGTGCCTTTTGTTATTGTTACATGTTTAAAATAATGATCAATATGGTTTGTGCTAATTTGTCATGAACCTGAGACCTAGCAATAGCCCTATTTGATTTGTATAAAGTGATCAGTCAAGTGACGAATATGAGAATTTAAAGAAGTACTTTCCAGATTATTTCTTGAGTTATGAAAAGGAGAAGTGGATATTGACTACGAGTGAGAATTCATCTACTGGCAATCACTGGATTGCAAGCCAAGATTAGATCGATGAGGACTTTTCATCTATTCAGTACACATTAGTGTTATAATTCCAGGTCTATAATCATATTTTCTATATTCGATTCCTAATATATCCATTCATCTATCCACACACACACACACACACACATATATATATATATATATATATATAAAGCATAATGGTCTAAACCTCATCAGATTCATTTAATCCTACGTGGAATTTTGACGAATTAGTTACATTTTAATCAGCATATATTTCAATGTTATTTTTGGTATGTTGACTGCATATATAATTTTTATTAAATCTCATATAACTTTATCTAAAAAAATCCGAAAAATATATGAAACATATATTTGAATTCGCCGTGACAAAACGAATCCATAGACACCAATCTTGAATACTACTATTACACCATATTCGTTCAGTCCTACGTGGAATTTTATAAAATTAGTTGTATTTTAGCCAGTATATATTTCATTGATATTTTTTGTATATTGACTGTATATATAGTCTTTATTAAATTTCATATAGATTTATCTACAAAAATCTGAAAAATATTTTGAACATATATTTGAATTCGCCGTCACATGACGAATCCATAAGACACCAATCTTGCATACTATTATTAATTAGATAAATCATTTTATTCATTAAAGTAAAATATAAATTTATTATATAAGAAAAAATAAAATAATGAAATTTTAAAAATAGAGCATTTATTAAATTAATTCAATCCTACGTTGAATTTTGTGAAATTAGTTGCATTTTGAACCAGTATATCTTTCACTAGTTATTTTTTGTAAGTTAACTGCATATATAGTTTTTGTTAAATCTCATATAAACTTATCTACAAAACCCCGAAAAATATTTTGAACATATATTTGAATTCACCGTGACAAGACGAATCCATAGATACCAATCTAGATTATTATTATTATTATTATTAATTAAATTATTTTTTCACTAAAATAAAATATAAATTTATTAAATAAGATAAAATAAAATAATAGAATTTTAAAAATAAAGTAGAGTCCGAATAGGGGACGAGAACTTTGTTCCATGAAGTTTTGTCAGGTTAAACGCCGCAGATGTAAAATGTAAAATTAAATTATATAATGAAAATTTAGCCCCTAAAGTTTCATTATATAAAAAAATTGAACATTTTACATTTGCGGTTTAAAATTAATTCGTAGTCAAAGTTGGAAAAGTTTGATCGTAAAAAGTCAAAGTGGAAAACTTGTGCTGCGACGAAGGAAGTAATATATAAAGTTGATGGGCTAAATCCCACCAGATTCATTCCAATTCCAGCCATCCTACTTAAAATTTTGATACGGTTGAGCAGAGTCCGAATAGGGGACGTATTAATTAGTGTTGTTACTAGGGATCATGAGGGCAAGGTTATTGCTTGGTGACAAAATTTTATGTCTTATAATTGCTGAAAATGCAGAAGGTTGGCCAGCCAAATTATAACTAAATTTGTTTGAGATTTTGAGTGGCAACATGTAGTAATTGAAAGATATTGTTCTTTGGTGATTAAATCTCTTAAATCGAAATTTTTTAGCTTTGACCCCTTTGTTTCACTTTTCAAAGAAATTCAGGTTTCTGATAAAGAATTTTATTCCATGAAGTTTTGTCAGGTTAAACGTGAGGCTAGCATTTTAGCACATAGATTACCAGTTGGATGTTTTTATGATGATGTTGGTTTGGTAGATGTGTATTATCCATACCAAGATCGTTATGTGGGGAGCACATACCAGTCCAGGGGTTGTCTCGATTAATTAATTTTGTCTTCCCATTTCTATTTATTATTAAACGTAAACTATATCGCGACATCGCCACGGAAATTTTGTGGAATTAGTTACATTTTCAGCTAGTATATCTTTCACTGTTTATTTTTTTGTATATTGGTTGCATATATAGTATAAATTTATATATAAAACTCCGAAAAATATTTTGAACATATATTTAAATTCGTCGTGCCAAGACGAATTCATCTAAAACTTTTCGACTTTATGACACACATGTTTTCATAAAGTCGGCTAACACCAATATTATTAATTATAATAGTGTACTTAAATAAAACTCTACGCATATTCTTCTCGAGTTGTTGTTTTTTAATTGATATGGGTCAAGATAAATTTGATGCTTCTATTTTTTACAATAGGCTCCATCAGATGGGGTTGGAATGGTTGCAAAATATTATTCGGGACATATTTGACTTGGATACGGGAGGAATACCTTTTATTTGTGATTCTTAAATGGCAGAGGTTGATGCGGAAAAAAATGCGTAGTCAAAGTTTACATTGCACGACTGTGATAAGGAAGAATAGCCTTGAGCATGTTTTTGTTCCCCACCAGCACATAAATTAGTTGAGTTATTGTTATGATCATTGGCGAAATGTGGCTAATTTTTTTTTCGTTTCAATTAGTGTTTCTCCAAATATGGAGGATGCTCAAAGCATAAAAGAAGTAGGAAAAAATACTAAATGATATACTCATTTAAGTCATAGTTACCATGAGAATAAGTTTGAGTGTACATCTTCTACAAAATTAAAACAATTCGATATAATAGATAGATGTTGATGAAGTAGATTATATACTCTAACTCTAAGGATAATACTAAGCTAATCCAAGCATACGAGAATGAAACTCATACAACCTATTATAGTTAAATATCAGTGAACGTTTAAAGTTGTGTTAATTTGTATTTTATGGATGAAGTTTGATTTAAGGGATTTGCACTTTGATGTACATTTTCGTGCACCATCAAACCTTACACTACAAAAAATCTGGCCTGTAGCGACGGATAGATCCGTCGCTACAGGCCAGCTATCCGTCGCCCTAGCTCTGGCGACGGATCGGGCGACGGATAGAAAATCCGCCTCGAGCTAATGGCGACGGATAACCCTCCGTCGTCCAATTCGCGACGGATTGGACGACGGATTGACCAATTTTTTTTTTTAATTCCGAAATTTAGCGACGGATAGATCCTATCCGTCGCTAAATATTTAAATTGGACTAGTGACGGAATTTGAAATTCCGTCACTAATTCCGTCACTGTGAATTCCGTCACTAATTCCGTCACTGTGAATTCCGTCACTACTTCCGTCACCTATTTAATCAATATAATGTTCGATAATAAATCAATAATACGGAAAATGTTTCAATGAATAAAAAAGTAATATTCGGAGCTGGAGAAATTATCCAAACAAGTGTAAATATGAAAAAAATCCGAACATACAGATACATAACTAGCTATCAGACGGGGGTGGGGTGGGTGATGGCGGGCGGGACATGAATCGCTCCATCAGAATCAAGGCGCTCGTTCTCCTCCTTCGTTCTGTCATGGCGCTCCATCTCGTCCCTTTGTTGCTCCATCTCTTGAGTTAGCCGAGCAACATGTTCCGGACTTCTTCGCACCATTTCCGAGACACAGTCACTGTGTAAACCGGACGTCTGGACTGCTGGGATGATGATGAGGAGCACGCCGGACTAGCCAGATGCAAACTGAGGCTCCCGAGTCCATATATTCGTCCTTTCTTGTCCGGTTTGTTGACCTCTAGGAAGATGTTGTCAACTTGTTCAGTTGACAACACATCACCCGTCTCGTCCTCCTGCCTCGCCACCTGAGCATCAACCTCAGCCTGAAATCGTAAATAGCAGATATAATGATCAGTTACTGTTTTTAAAAAGTAACTTGTAATAGTGTACAAATATGAACTTTAAGCAACATAAACATACCGCAATAGACGAGGCCGCAATCGGTCCATACCATATTCCTTGGCCTTCTTGAAGATGGCATACTTGGATGTCACCTCCCCCCGTGCCACCTGAATCAAACCAGATCTAGTTAACAATTTATCATCTACAAGTAATAGAGCAGCAGAGACTTCATACATACACGTAATCCTAGATTGCAAAAACACATATATACGCACCGATTGATAATAATCGATAATGATCGCCTCCCAAGGTGGTGAACGGCCCTTCTGCCAGACGATGGGATGCCCATTCACTGTTGGTCCAAGCAACGTCACGGACATCGATTCGGCGCCGATGAAGCATCCCAAAGGGCCCACTCCGTTGCATCAACTCGTGGAGGATTGGGCCACCCGATCCCGAATGGCCTTCCACGTCTGAGACCATATCCTCAGATTTGGATCCCAGTCTAAATAAACGCCGGATCTGTGGGATCAACTCACCGGAATGAAGTACTCCTTCTACATTCCCAATTTCATACAACATCCAAAGTCAATACATGTCCTAACAACATAACAGATATGGTGACTAACATATCACCCAAATAAAGTGGCTAACATACCACTCACATATAGTGGCTAACATACCACTCACATACAAGGCTAACATACCACTCACATTGTCCTAAAATTTACTAACACAATGGTGACTAACATATCACCCAAATAAAGTGGCTAACATACCACTCACATACAGTGGCTAACATACCACTCACATTGTCCTAAAATTTACTAACACAATGGTGACTAACATATCACCCAAATAAAGTGGCTAACATACCACTCACATACACTGGCTAACATACCACTCATATTAAAACGATTATAATTACAAACAAATGAATGTCATATTTTAACTTACCTCACCATCAAGTACTCGGCCCTCATGCGCTCCGAGATGTGGCTCCAACACTCACCACCCTGCCCCGGTGGCTCTCTCCTGCTCCGGAAGATGTCACCTAATTTGTTGTGCACCTCCCGAGGCCATAAGATGTTGTCAATGTATAAGATACAAGAAACGAATATGCATTACTTTAGTACAACAATTTATACTTGTCAACTATCATTATCAGTTATGTTTTACATATTTAAGAAGAATGTATAATACTTACTTGGCAGGACCAATAGGGAAAATCACAGGCAAGCCGTCCCAAGTGACGTTGGGATTATTTGGATCGAACACGAGGTAGGGACAATCGCAAGTGCTCGAATACTGCAGTAGGCGTCATAAATTGCTTGTTTCCGCAGGTTTCCAATGTGCAAGGACACTTTATCAACCCCCAATTGCACAAACCGGATGTCCCATGGCAAACGAGATGAAACCTTTAACCCCTTCTACGAAACTCCTAGAAACTCTGTCATTTACCGCCGTACGATCGTACATCCATGAACGGTCGGAATTCATTGTTTACTTTATTTTTAACCTGAGACGTTCCAATTGATTAGATCGTATTTAATTTATTAGATCGATTCCAATTTGGATAAGAAGATTGTAGAGGTTAATTGTTAATTATTATATGTTCCTTATAAATTAATTATTAATTAATAGTGTTCGATGTGTTACAAAATTGGACATATATAATAACCATTTCAACCTCTTAGTACATATATTATATACTTAACATACATATCAAATTAACTAATTACTCTATACATATCGAATTACTACATATATTCATATCAAATTACATACTTAACATACAAATTTATCAAATCAAAACTACATACTTCTATACTTAACAAACATATCAAATTAACTAAACTAACTATATATACTTAACACACAAATCAAACTAACTACATACATTCATACATACCAAACTTAACATACTACATACATTCATATCATTCAAATTGAACAAATTACATATAATTGATCAAATTAACTAAACTAACTACTACATACTTATCATATATACATATAATTGCTCAAATTAATCAAAAATAAACAAAATCCCCAAATTTTTAAAAACTAGGGTTTTAGCAAAAATACCTTGATTAATCGGTAGAAATATGAAATTGATCGAAGAACCAAACTCCTTGTCACACGAGCTTCGATTAGGCACCAAGATTGGCCGGAATAACGGATGATTGGCCGGAAAACGGGATTGAGGAGAAGAAGAAAACTCTGGGACGACGGACACGTGTCCGTCGGCCCAGAGTCGATCCGTCGCCATTTTTTGCGACGGATAGGTATCCGTCGCTATAAGGCGACGGATAATCTATCCGTCGCCCAGTTTTCAAAAAAAAAAAATTTCTTTTTTTTTTTTAATAAAAGTCAAACTTGGGCGACGGATAAATATTTATCCGTCGCCCATGTTAGCGACGGATAAGTTATCCGTCGCTAATAAGCGACGGATAACTATTATCCGTCGCCAAACTGGGCGACGGATAGATTCCGTCGCCCAGTTTACCGATCCGTCGTTATGGGGCGACGGATAAAATCCGTCGCCCCATAACGTCGTTTTTTCCTGGTTTTCTTGTAGTGTTAGTTAGAAAAAATCTCAGACAATAAGATATTAAATTTCAAACAATATGTGTATAGAGGATAAACAATTTTCTATTAGTTAGGCTTTATTTGGTTTGAGGGAAAATGGGGGAAAAGAAAATAAAATAGAGGAAAATATTATTTTTCCCAATTTGGTATATCTCAGGAAATTCTGAAAAATTTATGAAGATCTTTATCATACATACAAAATAAGGAAAATTGTTTCCCCCCTCACATTTTCGAGGAAAATTTTATTTCCCTTACTCTTTTTCTTTTCCCCTATTTTCACTCAAACCTAACGAGCCTTATAGATTCCAGAGCATATATTTTTTTATACATGTTTACTAAGTTATGACAATTAACAAGAGCGAGGAACACTCTACACTGGTGTTCCGTTATTTTACTTTTGAACGGGCCGGGTTCTATCCAACCTGAATTCAAACTCGTTTGGAATAATGATGTCCAGACTCGAACCCGTTCTATACCTTTGTGACAATACACAAACCGCAACATCTTATGATTAAGTTAGTGAAAAGTCTCCTCGAAGGGTGGGGGTATGTTAGGGGAGGGTGCAAAAAAAAACCATCGTAACATTTGAAATTATGTCTATAGAATAATAAATTTTGTGTGTGGTGGGGGAGCACATACCACCTCTTCAACCCTGTTAACTGCGTTGTAGACTTTTGTATTTTATTTTGGTTCGGGTTGGAGTATAAGTTAGTAATTAACGTGTTAGGTACATGTAGAGGACCTGAAATAAAACTATCATATCCCTTTCAAAGCATATACGTCATGATGAGTCGTATTTTACATTTTCTATAGTTTAACATAAATCCAATAATATATTATTGGACGAAGAAGGACTCCAGACAAACACCACGGCCAACGTTGTTTAATTTTTGCTATCTTATTTTATCAATTAATTTATTTATCATTAAAAGTAAACTATACGGTGGCATCGCCACGAGTTCGGGGCAGGTGGAGGGGGCACCCCAGGGGTTGTTGGAAACCAACACTGTTAACTGCATTATACACTTTTGTATTTTATTTTGGTTCGGATTGGAGTATAAATTATTAATTAACGTATTAGCTACGAGGAGGACCCGATATAAAATACTATATGTTATCAACCCGTCGAGTCCTAAACGGGTTCGGAATGGGTCCTACCCCTTTCAAAGCATATACGTTATGATGAGTCGTATTTTACAATTTCTATAGTTATAAGACACAGTGATATAGTATTTGACGAAGGACTACACATTGACACCACGACCAACGTTGTTTACAAGGAATTTTAACTATCTTATTTTTTCGATTAATTTATTTTATCCTCACATTTTTATTTATTATTAAAAGTTACCGTTTATTAGCTAGCCACACAATACCATCTAACAATTTCATACAATAGTTTACGGTATATTTTCAATTACAAAGAATTTGCGGGTCAAGCACAGAGTCAATAATATTTAATGTACACACTATTGTGCTCCTCAACTTGTGGGTCTTCAGAATATACTCTACAAACACAAAAAATGACTACTACTTCTACAATTCATCAAACGTGACTTCACGGAGTTTCTAGCTCTAATCGCGGCTCTAAACTTCCTGTGGTGGCGGGTGATTATGTTTAGATATCCGACCGGTCAATGTTGTCGCGTTCGAGCTTCATTCAAGGGATCTTCAGTGAAGATCTTCACTGATGTTATTAAACGGGTTTTCTCAACTTATTCCGGGTTTATCTTACTAAGAATATTGTGTCCCTTCATAATTTCGTGCTATTAGGCGTTAGAATTACATGAGTATTTGCCCCGTATTGGATGGCTTTACTATTTATGCACATAACCGTTAAAAATCATAGCCCAGTAGATGATGGACTGCCAAATAGATGAATAACACCATATAGCCAATACATATATGTAATGGAGCATATATACGAACCTACACGCACTTGTAAATCACCTATTTGTGATGAATTAAATTACTTCTCTAATTAGTGATTGCAAAATGCATGATTTTTTCTTACCATACATTATTTTAGAGTGAAAACTTAATTTGTAACACACACATTATGCATGCAAGTCTCATCGGAAATGGTGTAATGTTTTATAAAGTTCTTGCCTCATCCTAAACGTACACAGCAAAATAAATCAGAACAGTAGTTGATATTATAAGATAAGGTCTGTGATGCAATAATGCAGTATTTATGAAGATTCTGATTTCTGAATTTGGAATACAGCGCAAATAATAATTAAATAAATGAGTGTAAACAAGCGAAGGATTGAGGCGGAAATGTCAAAATACTTGAGCTAGGTATGACCAACCAGTGATCATCTTGGAATTGACTTTGCTGCTTTTAATGATCAAATCCACATCTCCTTCTTTTGCAAGTCGCAACCTTTTGTAATTTATATTTGCCATCCGAGGGAATTTTCTTTCATAACCTCATCCTGGTAAACAACAATGTACATTGCTAATAGGAAAATTGACGGCGTTAACTGCATTAAGATACCAAAATTTCACGTGAAAAGAGTGATTAATGCACGTATGCATTGATTATTTGAGCTACTTAACCATACGGGCCGGTATATGTTCCATATGATTAAAATGCATGAGAAATGAGCTAATGTGTTCAGCAAAAGTAATTAAAAGTCCAGTAGCATTGTTGGAAAAATAGAACGAATTGGGCGGGCTAAACATAAAGAGCCCATGTAGTGATATCACTCTTTATGTTTAGCCCGCCCGAATCGTTCTATTGTAAAGAGAGTCATTCTTATCCTGTGACTCTTCTTGAAGATTGCCTTACCAACCTTTGCTGTTATCACTCACTAGCTAACAATTCTTCCCTTTTTATGCTAAATCATCTGCTTGACGTCAAATCACGCATTATATGCCGTAGAAAAATGACATCCAAAGATTTGAATCTAAGCTAAAAAACTGGATCCTAGTGGGAAAAGTTCAACTCTAAGTGGAATCCCCAAATCCCCATATCCAACCCGATAAGTTCACTTTTGAAATAATTATGATACGTGAACAACTAGCTTGAAGTAGTTGATAAGCTAACTAACTGAATAATTTTGTCCATAAATCTTAGTATAAAAAAATAATATAGTTGATTTGTTTTTATTACATATCATATTTAACAAATTAGCTACGTTATAGCTAATTAATAAGTAAGTTTGCTGAGAGAGGTATTATGGAGAAACTTACAAACATTATAGTTATATCAAAAAATATTAAAGGTTTTATTTAAAACATTATACATATTTGAGTAAGGCTCTGTTCTCTTCGTCTGAACTGAATTGAATTGTAGTATAAAAATAACTAAGCAGAGCTGAACTGAACTATAACATGTATCACGGTAGACAAAACCCTAGCTAAGTTTCCTATACTGTGTCGCATGCTGTAGTGCCTCCTGGTGCTTGGGTGTGTTGTATAGTCTGACATATCTGCGTATAATGCAATCGTAGACAACATTTAAAGACCATGGCGGTCATTCTGACGTCTGATGAGACAAAACCCACTAGCTAATACACTTTTCTCTCGTGAATTACATGGTTCATGGTTCTAACGTAGAGGAAACCACACCAGTCGAGCTCTATTATTTAAATATTAGAAATAAAATATCCCAAGTTTTATATATACACATAAGTATCAAGTGTCATTAAATGGTAATATTGTTAACCGACAGGAGTTACACGGGATGTTTAATTTGTTCTTCGAGTTAATTTGTTTTTATTACTTATTATATTTAACAAATTAACTAGGTTATCAGCTAATTAATAAGTAAGTTTGCGAGAGAGGTATTATGAAGAGATTAAAATAGTTAGACAAACAATATAGTCATATCAAAAAATATTAGAGGTTTTGTTTAAAACAGTATACATATATTTAAAGAACATTAATTCGTATTTCGGATATGTCTCTAATGCACGTCTCTTTTACCACTATTATCAACTACCAAGTAGCTTATCAAACAATATTGCTAAACATGCATACCCCGAATGAAAATCCTGAAATGCCAACACCTAAATATGCTCACATCATTCACACTAATGTGACGCGGTCATCCTATTAGGTAGGAAAGTTAAGTCTTTTACGAGTTCGAGCTCGAAAGAAGTGGATCTAGATCTATCCTTTTTTGAAAAGTTCAACTCGAACAAGATTCAATTGAGTCACTACAAATACTGCACGCCTGCTACTGTTGTGAACGTCTGATTCGCTACGGTCCCCGCCATATCTTTCTGTTCACCTTTTCGAGGCTGGTCAATATCACTCTGGTCAACCATTAACAAAACCGCACTAACAAAACTCAAAAACAAATTATAAAATAAAAAAAAAAAAAATTAAAAGACACTATATATACTCACACACAGTTACATACACACAAAAAACTCCATAGCCAAAATTGCAGAGCTCAAAATTACAGTATAACCACCAATGGATCGGTCACCGAGCATAACGAAGAAGACGGACGGAGACGAGGACGAGAAGAGCGCGTCGATAGAGAGGATCTTCGAGAGCAAGGAGGTGCCGCCATGGCAGAAGCAGCTCACCTTAAGAGCGTTCTTCGTCGCTTTCATTTTGGGGATTCTCTTCACGTTCATCGTCATGAAGCTCAATCTCACTACTGGAATTATTCCTTCGCTCAATGTTTCGGCCGGTTTGTTAGGATTCTTCTTCGTCAAGACGTGGACCAAGTTTCTGGAGAAGTCTGGGCTTCTCAAGCAGCCGTTTACCAGGCAGGAGAATACGGTCATTCAGACGTGTGTCGTTGCTACTTCCGGCATTGCCTTCAGCGGTCAGTTTCCTTTTCGGTATCGATTTATTTATTTATTTATTTTTACAGTTGGATTTGTGTGATTATGGATGCACAGTGATGTGGTTGTGACTGGTGTGATTTGGATTTGGATTTCAACTTTTGAGTTTTAACCAATCGATGAGGAAATGGTAATTTCTTTTTTTTTTTGGTAATTGGAAATGGTAATTTCATAATATTGCTTTAGTATGATTATTAATAGGTTGTTTGATACTCAACTTTAATTCACCGGATTTTTAAATGATTAATAGGTTGTTTATCGGATTGAAAACTACCTTTCCATGGTTAAATTTTACTACCTCTGCGTCTTTTTTTAAAAACTTCGTAAGATGACCTTTTTTTTCGAACTTTAACAGTAAATTACTCGCAAATTACACGCAAAAGTTATAAAATAGAGTTATATTAGTAAAATATACTTAATTTATTTTCATAACATAATTTTATTATATTTTTTGTCGTAATTTATGGTCAAAGTTCGAAAAAAAAAGTCTCGGGAAGCTTTTAAAAAGACCGGAGGGAGTAATTCATTTCCAGCTAGAATCCGAGAATTATGTGTTTTACTGTAACAATTTGATCTACATGTAGGTAGAAATTGTTTTGATTAAGTAATAACTTGGTTTTGGTACTTGATGATATGGTAAAACAGCTTGAATCTATGGCCAAGAGGTTGAGAATTTTGCTCTGAACACTGATTATTGTTTACTCCATCTTGTTCTTTAGTTGCAACTTGCAAGTAAGGACAAATGGCCATATATTTTCATAGTTATCCATCATAATCTAATCTGATTCCTATTTTGCAAATTGCAAGTTACCTTTATTAGTTTATTTTATCATGCTTGGTTTGGCAATCTGTCCACTTATAACAATTTTATCAATTCTGCTTTAATCCTCCCATTTCAGCACAAGCTACTCTCATTCACACTAGAAGACGGTTTATCTTATCTACGCCATGCGTCACTCTACTTCATGGCATGTGGGATCCACATGTAACTTCATATGGCTCCCACAAGCTATTAGTTTATGCTAGTAGTCATTATTAACAGCCCCACTTAACCATTTTTTATTTTCGAAGTTTAAACAACCCACTCATAGTCAATTATAATTGGCCAAAGAGTCACTATCATCACCAAATTGGTGTCATATGATGTGTCTTACGTTTCACACCCGTAGATTGGACTCATAGCTAATAAAAAAATAAGTTGCTCACTATCATGGTTCTCAAAGTCAATTGGTAAAGACGTTAAGTCATGTTGGCTGAACTAAAATTATATGGGGATGGGATCATTAATATTGTATCCATTATATCCAAATTTGTTGCAGTGCATATGAATGTTGTAGTGACAGATGAATCTTGAATGTTGTAGTGACTTTGACATTGCTTTCATGTGATGTGTGTGATTCTGCTATTTATTTAATTCAGTTGAAGTTGGCCACGATATTTTTGTGAGTGCATGGTATCTGGAGGATACTGCGGGCAATAATACAGTAGCACTCTTGACATAATATTTAATTTTCCTTGAAAGGAAAGCAAACAACCATCTCTTTAAAAGATAGGTTATGATCATCATAAGATACTGATAAGGACATCCACTAGGAATAGAAGTTGGTTTAACCCAACTGTAGTAGCTCCCCAATATTCAAGAAAATGTTCACGGAATCTCTTGTATCCATAAAGTTAATTAAATTTTTTTCTTTCTATGCTGGTCTGTGAATACTCAAACAACTTGAGAACTAGTTACATCTGAAATAAAAGAAAACATAGTAATTTGTAGAAAATGGAAATAATTCGTTTTACAAAAAAAAAAAAAAGAATTGCAAATAAGAACTAAAATATGAAATGGCCGTGGATGCTTGTTCCTCTGATATGCATACACATATAATGAAGTGGAATGGATGGACATTTTTGGCAGTTAGAAGTACTGCAGTTTATGAAATTATATCAGTTATGTCTGCCGCTTTAGGCTCAAACCAAGTGTAGTTGATGCGAAGCAATTTTTGGTGGCATGAGTTTCCCTCTTAGGTCCATATCTTTTTTGTACTAGTAATTAAGTTCCTGGTGTCCCCTTTGTGAATCTGTTTGTTTATCTTATTATCATAATTGTTTGAATACTTCCTTGTTTACTTATAATTATTTCTGAGGATGGTTTGGATTAACAAGTATGGTACAACATAGAGCCAACTTGCGAATACTTTGAGTGTTTATGGTTAGAGGAATATATATACACTTATCTGTGACTCTTTCAAGTGATTATCTATCACCAGTCATCAAGTACTTTAAGTATCTGATATCCATTAATTTTTCAGGAGGCTTTGGAAGTTACCTCTTTGGAATGAGTGAAGTGGTTGCTAGACAATCCACTGAAGCTAATGATCCAAAAAATATCAAGAATCCTTCCCTGCATTGGATGATTGGATTCCTCTTTGTGGTTAGCTTTTTGGGTCTCTTTTCCGTCGTCCCCCTGCGGAAGGTACTATTCTTTTTTTTTTTTTTTTTTAACTCAAACATGCCTCGTTGCATATTAAATTGAAGTTTGGGTTATTGAAAATTGCACTGTATCAGCACATATAAAACAAAATAAGGAGTATGCAAAAATTCTTGAATTCTGAAATGGTTATTATAATTATAGACAACATCTTTGATTCTAGAATTCAGAGATGTAAAACTTCAGGAACAAACGTATAAATATTGAGAGGAGTCACAGTGTTTATATCCTGATTTCTTTTCCTGTTTTATTGAGGTTCCGGATTCATATAATGCTTTTTAACATGGTTTCAGATAATGATCATCGACTTTAGACTAACTTATCCAAGTGGCACTGCAACTGCCCATCTGATCAATAGCTTTCACACTCCTCAGGGAGCCAAACTAGCAAAGTGAGTTCATTCACTAGATTTAATTGGCCTGTATTCGACTACTTATTTCAGTTTGGATCTCTCAGTATCTATCTTCTGCTCTGCTTCAATCCAGGAAACAAGTAAGAACCTTGGGGAGGTTCTTCTCTTTCAGCTTCCTTTGGGGTTTCTTCCAATGGTTTTTCACTGGAGGGGATAACTGTGGATTCACAAGTTTCCCTACCTTCGGTCTTGAAGCCTTCAAAAACAGGTTGGTGACTGAAGATAGTCTTGGACTACTGTCTCGTTTTAAGTATTTGAGTGGTGTTCGTAGTGTTTCGAGTAAGGTTAAACATGTATGCATGCTTGATGATATTACCATATTTGCTCATGAAGCTTGCAGTTCACAGGCCTCATCCGCCATGGATTCAAGCCATTCTGCTTAACTAACTTCTTTTTCTTTTGATTTTGAAAACCAGGTTTTACTTTGATTTCTCAGCAACATATGTTGGCGTTGGCATGATATGTCCTTATCTCATAAACATATCTTTGCTTGTTGGAGCTATCCTTTCATGGGGTGTAATGTGGCCCCTCATAGAACAAAGGAAGGGCCACTGGTACTCGGCAGAATACTCATCCTCCAGCCTCCATGGAATACAAGGATACAGGGTACAGTTCTGACTTTGTAAAACTACCAAAAATTCTGCAGCATCTTTTTAAAGCTGTTAACATATGTATGCATATATTTTCCTTGCAGGTGTTCATAGCAATAGCCATGATCCTTGGTGATGGACTCTACAACTTCTTCAAAGTCCTTGGCCGTACTTTACATGGACTATATCAACAATATCGTGAAAAAAGCGCAGGTGTGGTGCTCCCAGTGACTGGAAATTCCGCCACTCCTGTTCCTGCTGCGCTATCTTATGATGATCAAATCCGAACACAACTTTTTCTGAAAGATCAAATCCCTAATTGGGTTGCTATAGCCGGCTATGGCATCATTGCATTAATCTCGACTGTGACCCTTCCATTCATCTTTCCCCCACTGAGATGGTATTACATTGTGGTCATATACATATTTGCACCAACTCTTGCCTTCTGCAATGCATATGGGTGTGGGCTCACCGACTGGTCACTTGCATCTACTTACGGAAAGCTGGCTATTTTTGTTATTGGTGCTTGGGCTGGAGCTGCTCATGGTGGTGTTCTTGCAGGGCTAGCTGCCTGTGGTGTGATGATGAATATTGTCTCCACTGCATCTGACCTGACCCAGGATTTCAAGACCGGTTACATGACACTGGCATCTCCCAGGTCCATGTTTGTTAGCCAGATCATTGGGACAGCCATGGGTTGTGTCATTTCACCTTGTGTGTTTTGGCTATTCCTCAAGGCCTTTAGCGACTTGGGTACACCGGATTCACAATATCAAGCACCATATGCTCTTGTCTATCGTAACATGGCTATTTTGGGGGTTGAGGGATTTTCATCTCTGCCCAAGAACTGTCTTACACTATGCTATGTATTCTTTGCTGCTGCGATTGGTATTAATGGTTTTCGGGACGTTGTGGGACCAAAATGGGCTAGGTTCATTCCTCTACCCATGGCGATGGCTATTCCATTCTATCTTGGAGGTTACTTTGCGATTGACATGTGTGTAGGGAGCTTAATATTGTTTGTTATGGAGAAGACTGATAAGGCTAGAGCTGATGCATTTGGACCTGCTATAGCATCTGGGTTAATCTGTGGAGATGGGATTTGGACCTTGCCTAGTTCAATTTTAGCTTTGGCAGGTGTAAATCCACCAATCTGCATGAAATTTCTTTCAAGAAGTGCGAATGTCCGAGTTGATGGCTTTTTAGGGTCTTAGTTGGTGCTAGTTTCCAAATCTTCAGTTTCCAGGTTTCATCAAGCAATTATATTCTCTGCTTTTCCTCTTGTAATAGGTATCTACTTGCTTCTATTAACAAGTGTTGCATATCAGAATTTCATGGAGGCATAACCTTTTCTGTATATTTTAGTTGTTGGCTAGTAATTGTGTCTCTGATATTGTATTTACACGAAACTTTGATGTGGCGATGTGTAATTCGTGCAGTTCGTTCTCAAATTTCTCTGATAATTCTTGCACTTTATTCTTCTAAAAAACAAAAACAAAAAAGATACATGCACTTAGGCTGAAGAGTTGTTTTCTGCAACTTTGGGAAAAGTTGAAGACTAGATTGTCAAGATATACTATCAAGTGTTAACCCTATAAAGTTTTTCTTACTATACAATGATACAACTGTGCATCTAAACCTAAAGCAGTTCCTGAACATGAATGAGCTTCTTAAGCCTCAATCAACTCTCTGATAGGCTTTCTGTTTACATTCTCTGAGGGGATATCTGTAAACTCCGAGAGTATCGCTATAAACTCCTCCCCGGTGATCGTTTCCTTCTCCATCAGCACCTCAACTAACTTATCAATAGCCTCCCTGTTGTTCCTTATGTGGTTCTTTGAAATCTCATATGCATCTTCAACTATCTGCCTCACCGAGTTATCAATGTCTTCTGCAAGTTTCTCGGACATTTGGTTCCGTGCCAACATCCTCAATACCAAGTCACTGCTCTGTGCTGTTTGATCTATCAGTGCCCATGGTCCGATGTCTGACATTCCGTAGGTTATCACCATCTGAGGATCAAAACAAGAACAAAGCATTTATCATTGTTATTATACATCTTAGTTATTCCGCGTTCTGTTTAATTTACCTGTCTTGCTAGTTGAGTTATTTGTTGCAGGTCTCCTGCTGCACCAGAAGTGATTTCTGGTTCTCCAAAGATCACTTCCTCGGCTGCTCGACCTCCAAGACCTCCTACTATTCTGGCAAATAGCTGCTTCTTAGAGACTAGTGTTGGATCTTCGTTCGGTAAGAACCATGTTAATCCACGAGCTTGTCCTCGGGGAATCACACTAACCTTCTGAACAGGATCATGACCCGGAGTCAATGCCCTGACATTAGAAACCCAGCTAATCAGCTCCAATTTTATTGGAAAATCCGGTCTAACCTTCTGTACAGGTGAAGGTATGAATCACAACTTTCTAGTTATCAAATACCGATGACTTACGCGCAGATTGCATGTCCAACTTCATGATAAGCTACCAAGGTCTTGCTCTTTCCATCTGTCATCTGAGTTCCTTCCATTCCTGCTATGATCCGGTCTATTGAGTCATCAATCTCCTTCACCGTGATTCTATCTTTGCCTCGTCTCCCAGCAAGAATCGCAGCTTCATTCATGAGATTTGCTAAATCTGCTCCACTAAATCCTGGAGTTCTCATGGCAATAACACTTAGATCAACATCTTTGTCCAGCAACTTATTCTTACTATGAACCTTTAGCACGTCTTCCCTTCCTCTTACGTCTGGTAGGGCGACTGAAACCTGCTTCATACGTCAAATTGTTACGAATATGCCTATGACTGCATTAGCCAAATTGTCCTATAAGACTCTTATAAAGACCTCTTAATCTGTGTAGGATGATCGAAGTGACACTAACCTGTCTATCAAACCTTCCTGGCCTAAGCAACGCTGCATCAAGAATTTCAGGACGATTAGTAGCCGCAATGACAATAACTCCAGTGTTTCCTGTGAAGCCATCCATTTCTGTTAGCAATTGATTAAGTGTTTGCTCCCTCTCATCATTTCCTCCACCAATGCCAGTTCCCCTCTGCCTTCCAACGGCATCTATCTCATCGATGAAAACCAAACAAGGCGAATTTGCTTTAGCTTTGTTGAACAAGTCCCTCACTCTTGAAGCTCCAACTCCTACAAACATTTCAATGAACTCTGATCCTGACAGCGAAAAGAACGGGACTTCAGCTTCTCCAGCTATGGCCTTAGCCAGCAACGTCTTCCCTGTTCCAGGTGGTCCAACTAGAAGCACTCCCTTTGGTATTCTTGCTCCTACTGCTGCAAACTTCTCTGGGGTCTTCAGAAACTCAACAATCTCTTGAAAATCTTGCTTCGCTTCATCGACTCCAGCTACGTCGTCGAATGTTATTCCTGTGTTTGGCTCCATCTGGAACTTAGCTTTACTCCTGCATGATAGTTAGTGTCAAGAAATTGAAGTTCCTGTTGGATTTGGAAATAGAACCTCTTAATTATGAACTTGAAAATATATACCTTCCTAGGCCAAAAGGTAGGTTAGGTCCTCCAGGATTGCCAGATGAATTTCTCAAGAACAGAGAGCCTAACAGAAGCAACGGGAACGCTAAGTTGCCCAACAAATCAAGAGCAATCCCTGTAACATCCGGTTCTATCGGGTGTGCTGCGAAATCGACATCCTTCTCTTCGAACTTCCTCAATAGTTCTTGAGGCAATCCAGGTAGCTGTATCTTGACTCTCTGCATCTTACTTAGTACAGGATTGTACACCTCAGCAATTGCTACTGTCCCATTCTGAAACAGGTCCACTTTTTTCACAGCACCTTGATCCAAGTACTCCAGAAATCTTGAATAAGACATTCGACTAGACGTAGCTTCCATCGGACTCTCGGGTTCAGCTTTCGCAGGCTGTGGTGCAGCCGCGCCTAATAGTGTAAGCGCGGTCGAATTCAATAGCTTTCTTCTAGTAAGTTTGGGTTCTTGAGGTGAACTGTGACATGGGGTGGTTTTTGGCCGGTGATCAAAGTTGTGGGAGTTGCAGACTGGAAGGTTTGGTGATGATAAAGATACCGCAGGTGACATTTTTCTCAACGTTGCAAGAAATGTGTAACTGTGTTAGTAGTTTGCAGGCTGTTTTGTTTACTTGGGTGTTGATGAAAGTTAAGTTTTTTCTGGAGGGATTGTGATGAATAGGGTTGGTTTAAATAGGTGATGAATGACATGTTTCTAGTGGCATTTTAGTTTGGATTTATGGAGTGGATATTTGATGATGTTTTGGTGACTTGGTGTTCATGAAGAGTCTAGATTGGTGATGAATGTTGTCATAAGATCGAACAGTTTTAGTGATCTAATTGGATGATGGGGGAAATTGTGATTTTTGTTTAGAACCATACACTTGGGGAAGCATTGGGCCAACATTTGAAACTTCATGTTAGGTGTGACAAGTGTTCAAGTTGGAAAAAATGCAACTATTATTGCCTAACCATCATGGGTCCGTAGAATATATGTTGATTGATTAGTGGTAATCGGCAATAAATAAATACTCCCTCCATTTCTGAAAAAGTTACATTTCTTATTATGGTATGTCGCGTTTGTGTAATTCTTCTTAAACGATATTAATAAATAAATTATTAAAATTATATAATGAAAATTTAGTAATTAAATTTTTATTATATGATTTTATTAAATTATTCTTATTATCGTTATGAGTAATTATTAATCAGCTGAAAACGATTAATACGTCAAATGTAACAATTTTTCTGAAATAGAGGGAGTATGTGTTATAAAGTTGACCATATAAAAAAGTATATAGAATTGATTGGGACGGGACGAAAATGAAATACGTAAATACCTGATTGTAACGAAGGGAATAGAAAAAAAAACTATCACCTTGTCGATTGTACCTCACTTCACAAGATGTGGTTCCTGAGTGTGACTCCATTTTTAGAAATACTTTAGAAATACACGTTATATTCTCCCGATTAATACTCCCTCCGTTCCAAAGAAAACTTTCCATTTTGACTTTGAACGATCAACTGTCTTCAACTTTAACCACAAATTACTCTTAAAATATAATAATAAATCTTTTTAATAAAATCATCTAATAAAAATTCAATAATTACATTTTCATTATATTATTTTATTGAATTATTTACTATTATAGTTCAAGAGTAATTTGTGGTCAAAGTCGAAAACAGTTGACTGCAGAATAGTAAAATGAAAATTTTTATTTAGAACGGAGGGAGTATGATTTATAATAAAAAGTATGTATATAATACAACAAAAATCCATTTGAACTTACCCGCAAGAAGCCAAATAAATATTATTGCTTGCAGATAAGTTCATGTAAAGAAGTTGTGTAGAACACAGAACACATTTCCTTGAAAATCGTGAAGTCACTTCATTTTTATTGACCCGAATATAAACAACATAATCTTGAACCATGATCTTAATTAATGCCTTGAGAACTTGATCAATCCTTGTTAGTAGTTAATTTGTTTTTTTCCACTTACAACATTTTATAGTGAATTTAGATACTTAACATGTTTTACTGTAATATATAATGCTCATTGTATAATTATGGTACCACCTAATTCATGGGAGTTTAAAAGAATCAAAACTTTGGAATAAAAACAATTTGTTATAGCACTAATATGTTAAAAATTAAGTTAAAAAATTTGAAGCATTTGGCATGAAACTATAAATCAAACATTTTAAATTTTTAACTCAATTTTTACTCCACTCAACAATTATACTTCTCTTTCCACCATATTCTTTATCTCTCCTTACTTTTTCAATCATACTATCAATCATAAACCAATCAAACAACATTAAAACCAATCAAATAACCTTAAAAAAATTAAATCTATCACTTCTTTCTTATACACATCAATTATATCTTACACCTCTTATATAACAACCCTATAAACATATACAATTTTAACTCTATCTCAAACATCATTTTATATAATTCACTTTTAACTCAGTTATTATTTATTAACTAAATTTTTTACTTTAACTCGTATTTTAACTCTATACCAAACAGTTTGAATGTTTTTAGCCGACATGTGGAGGAAATTCTGGCGGAGAGTGCAAATGCAGATGCATAACAAAATTAATTTGGAGTTTTGACACATCCCAAAAAGTACTTTTTGGAAGATTGAAAGACATAAGACAAATCCACTTTTCTTGACAACCCTATTTAAACCCAAAGAGACAATCAGTCAGGGTATGTGTTAATGCATTTACTGCATTCCATTAAACATCTCAACTTCCCTTTCTCACAGTACATATCATATAATCCTACTACAAAAAGATCACACTTTTAGTTCCATATTAGTGCTTCTGTTGTGTGTGTATTTGTGTAAACAAGGTAGTAAAAGGAAGTGAGTTCAGAAAGCAATAGGCATCCTCAGGAACACAAGACAAGAACCATGGATAACAACACTTCAGGTGTCATAGAATGTGCAAAAGAAGAACTGGAAATCTTGGAGTTGCAGCATCCAAACAGGTTTGACTATCTGAAAATGGACCTCAAAGATTTCATTTCAGATTTTCAGTCCAGCAACAACTCTTCCATCTCCACTTGCCCCTCTGTTCACACTCAAGGTGAAATCCTTGTACAAAATGCCTTTATCAACATGCAAAGTTGCCATCTTTCTTTCATTAATGGGTGGTTTTTTTGTGCTATTGGTGAAAAACAGAGTCCTCAAACAGAAAGAAGAGGAAGAAAGGCAGCAGTTCTACCGAGGATGAATCGAGATGCCAGCTAGGTGCTAGTGGTTTTCTGAAGAAGAGGAGCAAGACAGAAGCAATCCTTCAGAGGGCTAGGCAATGTCTACTCAAGATTCAACAGTTCAAAACAAGTTTTTAGTTTTGAAGTACTAGAATACTCATAATAGGTCATGTGAGGCAAAGATTGGGGTTATTTTGGTAGCACAACTCTAGCTAAACAAACTGAAATGTTCAGGAAAAAGATTGTAGCAGATGTTCCATTGGCAAACATGAAACAACAATGGACCTCTTTTGGCCAGAAAGCTATACTACTTAACTAAACCCGAATATTATCCACCCTGTACTTCAACCTAAAGCAAGATAAACAAAGACACCATTCCATTGGCTACCCTATTTTCCAATCAACAATGTAGTAGTGTTATAGCAGATGGTCTTATATATGCATCTGAGATTCGAATTCCAATCTGCAGAGCGGCATGTTGAGAGGGACTTGAAGGCCATATTCATGATCAATAACAAAAGTAGCTATATAAATTTCAAAACCTGGCTAAAACAAGTTCCTTGACAAACTTAGACTGTTACCTTGAATTAACGGCATGGAAAATGTAGACTTGTGCAGAAAACAAATTGAGCACAACAGTTCAATTTCATAGATGAAAGCAACTATTTTCTTACATCTCCATGCTTCCAGGCTATGGCCTGTGTATGTGTGTCCTGTGACATTAAAATAAAGTGCAGAATAGAGAAAATTGTATAACAGGAACAGCTGGACTGCCTGAGGGGAGAAGTAATATTGTACATGGTACCTTTTGTGACCTCTCCACATCATTGTTAGAGGAGCTAACCAGGAAACTGGAACAAGCAAAGCTCCATCTAAGAATGCCTACTCGAATTTTTTTGACACCCTACAGAACGAAGAGTTACATCCAACTTTATCTCCTCGGATCATCGCTCATTTCTTCTGCTTCACTCTCTTCAACAGAATCCACATCCCCTACCTTACTATTGTATCTATTCATGCCACGACGCCCCATAGCAATAAGATAAAGAAGCTTTCTTCGAGCTTCATAAACTGGGTTTGGATTGATCAGGCACCCCCTCTCATAAGCTTCCCTCAAAAACACCGTATGTCTTTTCCCTTTGGTTGACAAATAGAATATTCCAGGATGGTCCAGGAACAAATCCCGCACATTAAGTTCGATACCGAACCACTGTCTAAAATGACTAACCTTCTCCACCTCCACCATCTTCTCAACGGTCAAGCTCAAGAACTCGTGCATTATCCCCACCGCCCTTTTCTCCATTCTTCGTATGCCATGCTTGATCCTCCTCGTTTCCTCCTTACCCATCTCCTCATAAGGCCCGACATATGGTAACCTCTGCCACTCCTTAACTTTGGCCTTGAAAGTCTTCGTCAACCGCATCTGTGGTGGAAACCCTTGCTTAAATCTGTACCTCATCTCAGTCCTATCTACATTACAATCCTCCTTACAGCACTCCACAACCCTCCAGTTCTCAACAGCAGGAACCAAACAATCTTTAAACCCTTCACAAGACTTGAGTTTCAAAGAATGAGTATTTGGCTCATTTCCATCTCCAAGTTCAAAAATATCACCATTTCTCGATATAACCGAGTCCTCAAAGTCATCAGGGAGTCCCAACTCTCTCCACACTTTGAAAACAGCACGAAGCGGCAGCATTTTTGAATGCGACATTGACAGAAGCTTGATCAATCGAATTTTAACAAGAGGCAGGGAGTCGTTAATGGCCTCAGTTTCTTGGCGAACGATTTGGTTGGCTGTCAGGGTGAGCATGCAAAATGGTTGGCGATTGGTCGGGTGGTTGAAAATGTGGAACATGTGAGGGTACTTACGTAGGAACGCGGTAGGGCCGAAGTTGAGGTGCAGTTTTTGAGAAAGTCGGTGGAGAAACTCGATGGATACTGATGGAGGGTTGGTGTTGGAAGCAAGGATGAGGTCCTGAATCGAGACGGCTTTGAGGAGATTCTTGTATGTCTCCATGAGCTTTTCGAACCTGGAGTCACGGGCTCTCGAAGCTACATACGCAGCTGAGCTGGTTTTCGTCCGGTGGAAGCCGGTAGTAGCAGCGTTCATGGTAGCCAAACTTAGTTTCTTGAAGATTTGTGTCGCCATCATACTTTTTCTGTAACAATCCACAATGTATTTTCAAGAACAAGCTGTTCAGAATCTAACTGAGACAAGAAAAGACTGTAGCTTTAGAATTAGAATCTTGTTTCCAGCAGACCCTTTTACAGGTATGCATTCATACTCATTACTGCCAGAGATAAGAACATGGTGGTTCTAAACTTCCAGTTGAGGAATTTTAACAAACAGATGGTGGGCATTCAACAACAGTGATTGCAGGGGCGGATCTAGGAATTTTTTTAAACATGGGCTAAATAATTTTTTTAGAACTCATGTGTCGATAAAAAAAAATTAATAGCAAAACTTAAGATACATTGTTGATGAAATACATGACCAAATCCCAACCATTGACATCTAGTCTCAACAAAAAGTTACAAGCAACAACTACTACATGAGTTGCGTTCTACAATTCTTCATTGTATAGAATTCATCAATGATCAAATCTTCGCTAATGCTTTTAGCTAACTCTCTCTCAATGTACACACTCATCGAATCTCCCAAGTAACCTTCCCCCATCTTACTCGGAAGAGCAGTTTTAACAAGTTTCATAGCTGAAAAAGACCTCTCCGAAGAGCAGTTTTAACAAGATTCACCACTTTCGAAGAAAGATTTAATTGATCCACTACCAGTTACTGGAACTTTCTTCTTTCCTCTATCTTTTTTCTTCATCCTTAAAATTTGAAATGTTCTAGTTACATACAGCAAGATCAAGATAGCATAGCAATCACATTACAAGACATAGTAATAAAACAATAAAACCCAGACAGTGAAACAAATACTACAATTTGCACACCATATAGAAGCAGTAGTCAGTAGACACTAGAAATAGAATTGTACCCAAATCAGTAGACACTAGAATCACAGCTCCAAGCCAACCATAAAAACCAAATAACGCCCTGGCCCTGCAATTGACAAATTCACAATCAACAAAAAATTATACACAATGAAATACCAAATTCAATAAGAGGGAAAAGTATGAACTCATGAAAGGAAGGAATAGGATGATTACAATGTGAAATGAAGGAGCAGTAGAAGTAGAAGAGGGCAAATCGACAATGGATTGGAGAAGCACCAGCAGTCAGCAGCACAGCCGAGCAGAATAGATCGAACTGAAACTTGGGAGACCGGAGGCGCGGCACCGCCGGAAGACGAGCGGCCGCCTCACCGGGAGGCTGTTTCACAGCGAGAGACCGGAATCTGTGAACCTCATTGAACTGAATTTGGTTGAAGAGGACGAAAGGATAAAAATAACAATTTGTGCCCCTCAAGTTTTCATAAACATAATTTCGTCCGAAAAGAGAATCCGTCGTAGTGAGTTGGTGTAATTAAATGAGTCGAATTGAGGTAAGTATCGGTGTGTGTGTATATATATATACACATATAACTCGATTCGAACCAAATATCTAATTGTGTATAGGTTCCACGTAGCTTATTAAAGAAATGAGTGTAAAATCAAATTGAATGACGGGTAAGGAGTTCGAGCTTGGTATCATTGGAAATGAGCACAGATGATAATGGTTTTAAAGATGTTTATTTTACCATTCGTGTGTAGCTTGGTATCATTGGAAATGAGCTTGGTATCATTGGAAATAAATTTACACAAATTACCTGATAGAGAATCGATTTGAATTCCATCAAATGAGAGAGCTGCAGGGCCATTGTCGATTTGGGGAAGGGAATCGTCAATCGATTTCAAAAGGTATCGACAATTGAACTGTTGTGTTTCTCTGCCGATTAGGTTTAGATGGAGGAGTTTGTTAGGCAGAGAATGAAAATAGTGAAAATGAATTTCTGGACAAAGAAAAATGTTCATGCTGCCAAGTAGATAGAATTCAGCCAATAAGAATGCTCATCAATTCCACATAATTGATGACTTGTCACCCCTTAAGAATACTTAAATGGTTTTTCTTTTAATATATAGATAAATTAACTCTGTATCATGATGAGATATTATTGAATCGAGTTTGACTTGACTTGTTAGATAAATAAATAAATACGAAATAGAAATAGATTCGGCTCCAGGCCTTACCCAAGAATGACCTGCCTCGACCTCCCCAGGCCACATTGAATAAGTCAATTACACGACACACACGTTTTGTGATCTCATAATCATAGACTTCAGACCATAGGTCCCGTTTTTCTACCTAAGAAAAAGTCTATATATTGAGAAAAAAGCCAGTAGCCTTCACTCTCACGTCATTAAAACAGAGCCTAACTGCTCTAATTACCATCAGAAGCTTCTAATATGAAAAGGAAAACAACAAATTTCGACTGAAGAAATGGTAAATTAACGACCATTACTGCCGTCTGTCAAAACAACAAAAACATCACATATCCGTTACAAATAACATGTTAAATATGTAATGTTAATCGTCATTTTTCTTTATCTAGCAAGTAGAACATTGTTCTTAACTCAAACATTTTCTTGAATTAGGCAATTTTTCTGGCATGAGAATAGTAAGATTTTAGGAAATTATGTCTTAGTTGAACTATAATGGTTACTTTTGCACAACTAAAGTTGAATACGGAAAGCTAAGGGAAGATATTTTTCCATTATAGTACTAATAGTAAGTGCTTTCAACCCATCTATAACAATAAATCACTACAAGGAATTGGTAGTTCGACGAGCAACACTTAATGCCTAATGCCAGAGTGCCAGAGAAAATTGTAAAATTATCGGGTTTGAGAATTTGTATAAGGTGGTCAAGTGGTAAGAAATATTTAAAAAAATAACATATTTAAATCTATATGACGTAAATAATATCAAAAAGCCAAAAACAAATTATCCATTTGAGATTAACTACAAATATATTTCAATTGTTTTTTTTTTGTTCAAATACATTACAATTGTTAAAAAAAAATAATAATTGAATACGTAGTAACTAAGGAGTTTGATGTAGTCGTTACTTGTTCCATCTTTAACAACTTCAGCTAACAATTTCAGCTATTATTGTCTCATATTTATCGAAGAATATATGTTAGTTAGAGATCAAGATCCTAGTTCTGGCATATCACCCCAAAATTAGATGGGCTCTACACAAGTAAGATTTGGATATGTTCGATATTTTTTAAATATTATCACATATTTTCATGATAATTATCTCTAAATAAAACGATATAGTTACAATCTTATTGATACACCACAAATCGTTGAATTTTTCGTGTTAAACATACAAGGTTAAAAACCCTCAACATTTCTTCTTCTCAAATGACGACTCAATCACAAACTAGTCCATAAAATTACGAGAATGAACGGTTCAAAAATTGGATATACTTCTACCACATCTTTCAAACCATAAAAATCACATCTAACTAAACTACAAATACGTGTTTTGTCTGTCGTCAAACTTTTGTTTGCTTACACAAGACTTGTATATTAATTTGAGCTCCCCTTAAACTATAAAATTACATAAGAAAAGTGAAAGAATAATCCTTATACACACACTTATGATGTCTGCAAGTATATTATAATTGAATCAACAGAAAAGTAACATAACACGCCTCTATATTTGACCCTAAACAAAGCATAAAATTAACCAGTACTCCCGGTGTAGAACAAATGTCATCTTTAAATTATAAATTCCTAAGTCGATTTAGACCACAACTTAGTAAGAGTTCTATCGAAAAAGAACTTAATAAAAATATAGTATTAACAAAGTTCAGGAAGTGTATTTTCATAAAATATGTTTTTTTTATATAATTTGAGAGTGATATTTAATCAATCAATTTTGAGCTAGAAAATTATTTAAAAGTCAAGCGGGACATTTATTTCGAAAGTAGGGAGTAGTAGAGAGAACTTGTATCATAAGGTAAAGCATGTGACGGTGACTATTCACCCTACCTCCCCAAAGTCAAGAAAAGGAAACTTCCATACTCCCATACCGGAACCATTATATATGACTACCGCAGCAGATACTTTTGAAAACTATCTCCATTCTTTTACTTATATAAACCAAACAAGATCCCTTCTCACAAAAGAAAACAAAAAGGGACTCATTCAAGCCCCTTTGCTCTCACATTGCTTTCTTGGTTTCCCACCAGTATCCGCTACGTTATCCGATTTCTCACAATGGCTGATCATCTAAGAGTCCATCCAGTTCAGGACCCTGAAGCTCCAACCGCGAAACCCACCGCTCCTCTTGTGAGCCGAAACTCGTCTCGCTCAGATCAGGGCGACCCTGACCGACACCATCCGCCACCCATAGCCCGAACGATCCCTTACGCACCAATAAAACCGCCGAAGAAGAGGAGCTGCTGCAAGAGGTGCATATGTTGGACCTTATGCCTCATCCTAGTCCCACTCTTGCTCCTGGGAATCTTAGCAGCTATCATATACTTCGGTTTCCAACCAAGAATACCGGACTACTCCGTCGACTCCATGCGAATCACGCAGTTCAATTTCGGAACTGACAACAGCTTGACAGCGACGTTTACTGTCAACATAACCGCGAGGAATCCCAACACGAGGATAGGAATATATTATCTGGGCGGAAGCCATCTGCGTGTGTTGTATAGAGGAACGGAACTTGCGGATGGTCCGTTGCCGGTTTTCTACCAGGGGCATAGGAATACTACTGCACTGAGCCTTGTGATCCCGGGACAAACGCAGGACGCTTCTGGCTTGCTGCAGTTAATTAATGAGGACGAGCTGGGAGGTGCCATACCGTTGGATATTCGGGCTAGGGTCCCGGTGAGAATAAGGCTTGGGAGGCTGAGGCTGATGAGATGGAAATTCTTGGTGAGGTGCAGTTTGAGGGCTAATAGTTTGGCTCAGGATAATGTCATCAGGGTTAGTGATAGCAGGTGTAGCTTCAGGTTTAGGCTTTAATTCTTTTGACTATATTTCTTGATTTCTATTATGTGATTTTTATGGGCTATTTCGGTAAAATAAGTTGAGAGCTATGTGTATTGCAATGCACTCCAGATGATACTTTATACTGGCCATGAGCCATATTTTTTACTTTTATTTATATGACGATATATTTTCCTTCAATTTCACAATTGGTTCTCTAGTATTACATGCTTCAACATTCGTTTCTTTGTTCTTGATTTTCTTTCTTTAAAATGGAGAGAATAAATGATAAAATTGACGGTACGACAGCACAAAGTCTTTGGAGATACCTACATAAATAAAGAACCTAAAGAACGGATTAATACTCTCAAGTGTAATGTTTTTAATAATTAATGGTGTGTCATATTTTATGCGTATGTACAAGTTCTTAATAAAACACCAAATGTATCTAGCTATAACAATAATATTTGTCTCGGTTTAAGGCTCTGTTCTTTTCAACTGAAATTTATTGAACTGAACTGAATTGTAGTATAAAATATAACTAAGCAGAACTGAACTGAAAGGAACTGAATGAGTTTTAAGTTGAAAAGAACAGAGTCTAAGTCCCTCTATTCCCTCCATAAAGGGGTCCCATGAGACTTGCATTAAATGAATGAAAATCACTATCTTAATCTACAAAATACTTAATAAAATAAACAAAGTTCAAGAACTCTTGAGCACAAAACCTGGTTCAGAGACAAGTATATTGGTTTGCAGATGTCAAAGATCACCTCTTTTCTGTTGTAACACTCAAATTCTGGTAAGTAATCAACCAACAAGCCAACTCAGTCAAATTCTTAGTAGCATACAATACAAGATAGGTACAAAAAGTTTCTAAAGATGTCACCGTTCTCTTGATAACTACTAACCAGCTTACGTTGTTCTATCACCCAATCTAGATAGTTCATAGACATTACACATGTTCCGAGGACGTTCCAATCAATGTATGACTGGCTTCAAGGGATGAGCCCTGAGTTTGGACAGATCCAGCTGTTCGTCACGCTCTTCATCTATCTCTCCAACAATGCTTCTACAGAAGTGAAAGGGAGCGATCGATTATTCAATGACATACAGTTATCATACATGTTGTCGCCTAAAACATTAAAGGATGACTTAGTTGATGACATATTGTAACTAAATTAAGACTATCATACATGTTATCGCCTCGTATGATGTATAGACCCAACACAAGTTGTTGTACGCCTTCCTGCAATGAAAAGAAATTCTATCAGCAAAGAAGTGATTGCAAGAGCCAAAAGGTGTAGGCACTACTGACCAAACAAAGGGGCTTGGCAGTACAGATATACACATAAACTACAGCCTAGTCAGATGCTATCTAGTCTCGCTTGTTGAACATCTAAGCCAGCTTCACAATGGTCCACTCAATGGAGACAAGATATATAATAACACCACATGATCAAAGACTCTGATGACTGAACCTGAAACAAATTGGCCTAGAAAGATGTTCCATTTTTATTACATAGACCTTTCATCTTGATGTTATTTCTAAGAGTCTGAGGCTAGAGCACTGTCATTAAACTAAGTTTCAGAAACCGCCAAAGGGGAAAAGGGGAAACAGGGAGAATGTAATTATGTAAATAACAAGTCACTCTGCTCATCATCGTTCTGACATTTCATGCTTCAACTACAAAATAAAGGAAGTATAAAAAGCTAGTATAACTGGAGTAGCTTATTATTTCAGTAAGCTAAGTCGACAAAAAAGTAATATACATAACACGAAGGAAAGACACAACACAGTGCAAAACGATTTTCACATAATGTATTTGTTAAAGTTTGCGACAGATCAGACCTTAGTGGAGTAAACCCGTTCGTGGGATTCATCAAGTATAATATTGGTGGCCTGATCAAAACCTTTCAGAACTCCCTGCATAATACAAACTCTCAATACATAAATGTAATCCATGATGCAAGTTTATGTACAGTCGCCCAAAAATAAAACTTACCACGATATTCCGCCCGTCATTTGTGATTATCGAAATTGTTTCTGTTAAAAGCAACAAGGGTTATATGTTAGGCACAGAAACTTAAAGGTGTTAAACAGTAAAAGAATGTTTAGAAATTTAAAGTTCAAATTGCAGAATAACCACCATCACATACAAAATATATAGAACAAAACCTATTATCGGAAGCAATCATGTCAGCTTCATGCTTCTAACTAAGTACCCAGAACATAAATCGCTTAGTAGTTTTGCCAGATAAATGAAAGTAAATCTGCTTACTGTAATAGGCAAACTGGAAGTTCACAGAAGCATAAATTACATTGAGCCAATCAGGTCATATAACTCCTAACAGTTAAACTATACTCAACACATACAAAAATATGTCCGAATTCCATCACCCACCACGGATTACAAAGTCCCAATAACTGAGCTCTCTCTACTGTCTCACAACCAGCAAGGGTTTTTTTTTGTTTTGTTTTGGAAACTGTTATAAATGAATAAAAGAAAGATATGCATGAAACTAGATACAGATATATCATATCCACAAAAACCAAGAAGTTGACATTGTGTAGTTTTACATCAACGATTCATCAGGTTTTAACACCACAATTAAGGGCTGCTTTATATGATCTATATATTGGTTAGGTTCCATATTGGTACTTATATTGAACTCCTGCGCAATCACAAATGAACTTTTATAACACAGAAGCAACGAGCCGATAATGTTTCCACTATATATCTTCTTTCAGCCTTCAAACAGTTCCAAAAGTAAAGAGCAGCTCCCCCCAAAAAAAAAAAAAAAAGACGACTAGCAGGCAACTAAGTTGAAGATTGCTATGTTATTCTACGTAAAAAACATAATTTTTATAACTTAAAGAAAACCTTGATTGCATATTGGTGGAAAATATGAAGCCACGAGGAAAGCTTCACAGCTACCATTTCAGTCAGTGAATGCCAGCTCCTCAAAAGTAGATGATTCTGATACTTCCCTATTCCATCCATAATTTTCCTTCCGTTATTTCTCATTTGTCTCATAGTTCGTAACATCTAAAGTGGAACAGATGAAGCGAAGGGAACAAAGACCTCCACAGAGCTAAACTATTTCCTGGCTTCTCAACCAAAACACACTGATGATATTGTACAGCTTTTAATCTTATCCGCATTCTGAGTTTCTGACTATCTTAGTATTCTCAAGTAACAAAATTCCTGCAAGTCTACGCATTCAAAATCCACTAAACCAGTGGAAAAGATTATGGAACTACAAAATTCTTCTAATATCTAGTTATTAGATTCCAAATCCCATTGAACAAGGCATATAATGAACAGAAATCACTTACGATCAACAAGAGACTCAAGTCCTGTTCCAGTTGCCATCGTGTTATCACCAATAGAATGAAGTAGCTGAGCTTTCAAACTTGAGAAAGTAAACTCCAGTTAACTCTGTGTGACCGAAAACAACAAACACTCTAGCTAGCTGAAAACACGCAACCTATCACCAGAATTGGGCAAATGACTAAATAAAAGGTAATCAATGCATTTGATGTACGGCATGGAGGAGATTTGCAAAGGTAAAATGCAATTTGTCAATGGCGAAAAGTAGCTATTACAAATTTACAATCGACACTCTAGCGAGTAGCTATAACAATAAGCTAACTAAATTTCAATGACTTACGAGCTTCATGTCATTTTCAGATACATGATTTGTCATTAGAAGAAGAAGAAGAAGAAGAAGAAGAAGAGTAGAATGTGATAAATCGATACCTGGAAGAGAATAGCACACAGAGAAGAAATCCCCTTGTTAAGAAATTAGGGTTTTGTTCAAGCAAAGGGAAAATAGCTCCACATCCCCCAATAAATCACCTAATAACAATTTCGTCCCGTGATTTCAACAATAAAATATTAATTCATTTTTTATTTTCAAAACTTAGATTTCCAAACATGACCTTATTGTTTTAACCATCACATTTTCTAGTTTCCATTTATTCCCTTTCACATTTTCAAATTATTAAACGTTAAAACTAAAATAAATTAAATAAAAAATCTAAATTTTAAACTAGTTCTAAAAATATAAAATTATTTACAAAAATGAAATAAAATAATATTTCAAATATAATCTTCAAAAAAATAACAAAAATATTAAAAGATACTTACTCAATACTGAAACATGATTGTCGTTTAGCCCTTTTTGATCTCTCAAGAAAAGGTTCCCGCTTCCATTTTACAAAACTTTCTGCCACCATGTTATATAAAATATTCATAACTTCAAAAAAAATACTTTCTTTTTAAGAAAGAGCATACTTTTCTCATTTTCAAACAATGTCATGCTCTGATCCAGACTATACAAATACAAACATCACTCTAAGTTATCTAGACAAAATCACAACAAGCATCACTTGTCTAATCTAATCATTCAAACTTTTGTCTAATCAATACTAACCTAATGGAATAAAATAATAGTAATACTTTTAGCAATAATTTTCAATATAGTACAAATTAACCACTACATTATTTTATTAAAAAATTAATTGGTGCTTATTATATCGACCTAAAAATAAGTGGTAACTTTGTCCCGTGGGGGAAGGAAGTAAGAAATAACAAAAACTTATAAACAATCTGAAAATTATTAACAAATAAAATTTTATATTACAATTTTCTTTATTTTTTCATTTTCTTTTATATTTCTTCCACACGAGAAAGCTCCAAATCAGTATCAATATAAGCTATTTTCATGGAACATAAAAATATGGATTTGTTTGTATCTTTTTCATATTGTTTTGTAATTTTTTGTTATTTCATAATGAACTTTTATATTTAAAATATTTATTAAATTTTTTAAGAGGGTTATTTCCAATTTTTGTTGGTAAGTTTGAAAATAGAAAAATAGTTATAGCGAGTAAATACAAATTGTTTGGATCAATTTTGTAATAAAATGAAATTAATTTATGATAAAAATGTAAATTGTTTAGAAGTTTAAAATAAGGATGTGTTTGGAGGAAACTTGACTTTTGGCCCGTTATGTAATTGATTTGTTAAATCTGTCATATGGTGTTACTGTTAGAATCAGAGGGACCAAAGTGTTATGTTAGCAAATTTATTAGGGGGCCTAGAGAAATTAGCCCTTCAGCAAATGACCAACTAATTTAACACGCAAATGGGAAATTACAAGTAGTATTATGCCGTTCACGGACGGTTCACCCTCCAAATACCGGATCATCCGACCCTCCAAAAAGAGGACGTCGCCCGTTTGGACGAAAGCATGACATTTGATTTGATTTTCCTAAACAATAACAAAATCATATCAACTGATACGTTGGGCGTGTAATGAACGTATATAACTTTATTGCTTTCTAGGAAACTCTCGACTTTTGAACAGAATTTGTCGTTTGAATGCCACTCATACTGTCCTACGAGTAATTTTATTATGATATGATCATCGAGATCTTCATAACTCGAACAATACAAACTTTTGTGAGAGGTCATTTCTCAAAGAGTCCAATTCAACATCATACTATATATTTAAGTACAAACATCATATGTTTAACGTCAAATGTTGTATGTATGATAAACTTGTTATTATTTGCATTACCTGCATTTATGTTTGATTTGATATTTTCGAGTCGGAAAAAATTTGATCATGGAACAAATGAGTACAATTTAATAGTAACATAAGTATCTATCTATATATATTATAACGCCCAATTTTTATTCTGAAGAATTTGTATAGTACTTTTGGCAAGATTCGATGTGAGAGTTTCTTTCAATTATTTGTATTTATTGGATGAAAAAAATCAAAAAACAATATAAAGATGATAACAAATCTTTTCAAATCGCCGTCTACATCTTTTCGCCTTTTCACTTTGGGTTCATTAATTGTTTCTCTATTTTGAGTAGTTACATAGTTGTATTCTCACCCTAATCTTCATTCACACAGGCCGAAATTGAAAAACCAATCAATTTGTTTTCTTGCTTCGTGAATAGGGTTTTTGCTCCTCAGATCAATATTTGCTCGGCCGTTTCCAAGGTAACCATTAACGTTTTCTTATTTGTTCTTCGTCTGTTGAATAAATACCGTGTGTTCTCTTCATCTGAAAACTCATTCAGTTCAGATCCATTCAGTTCAGTTCTGCTTAGTTATATTTTATACTACAATTTAGTTCTGTTCTTTTCAATTCTGTTCAGACGAAGAGAACAAAGCCTAAAACCTTGTACTGCATCCACTTCAATCTAATTATGATACGAACTCATTTGACAAATGGATATGTCATGCCAATTATTTAATTTTTCTAAACATATGAACTTGACCGATAAAATAGCGAAGGAAAAAGAAAATTAAAAACACAAAGTCTCATGAGAGACGGTCTCTAGATAACTTATCTAGAGACGGACTATATTATCAATAAAACTATCCATGTTATTAATCAAAATGTCTATGTTGTTAATGAAATAAGTATTGTTGTAATATGAAAAAATAACATTTTGAGAACATAGGTGTTTTGATTAATAACATTGATGATTTTCTTGATAATTAATATATGTTTAGATAAATTATATAAAGACCGGCTCTCAGTAGAATTACTCAATTAAAAAAGATAGTGTAGATTTGAAAGAACACTCAAATGCCAAAATGAGAATTTAAAACATGGAAATATTTAACATTTGGGTTTTGACAAATTTGAAGGAGTTGGATCCAACTTCCTCACAGACCCTGTATATGAAGAATATTCTAGGACCCTACCTCAGGTGAGTCGACTGTTGGCGAAGGTCGTGCTTACAAAATGATAAATATTTTTTTATACAGATTAACGTTCCCTTTCATAAAAGATCATACTCCATAGCTCTTGCCTGCTCGTTTGAAATTCTGGTTAAACCTAAATTACTAGTCGCTTAGGACGCCGGCTCCTTCCTGATGATCCTGCTGAATCACGGCTCGTATCCTTACTGGAACCTGCAGCATTTGCATTCAGAGGCCAACTCACAGGAAGCGTCAAGTTCCTGCGAAAACCAAGTGGTGTAAAGTAATCACTAATCAGCTAAGGTAGCCTTTTGAGATGAATGTTTGAAAATAAAGCAGTTTGCATACCCCTTGACTCGTTTGCACAGACAACGATTCACATAATCCACAGTGTTGTTCTCAATCAGGACCTTGATGTTCTTTGCCAGTTTAGGTATCTCAGATACAGGCAAGACTTCCCAGATTTTGAGAACTTGAGTGTCGTGCTTTTTTTCATAAACAATGTCAATTGTCCAGATCAATTTTAGAGGCTCTTTGACATCATAAATCTCCAGTAACTGCGAACAAGCGCATTCCAGATTGTCAAGCCTTTTATTGTCTATCTGGTGACGCCAGCCATTCGACAGCTTCACCAGTAGAGCGTAAACATCTTTGAGAACTGACTGCTGGAATCGTGCAATAGACTGTTTGAACTGAGCTGAGAAAATGACCTGATCATTTGCATTTTTTTTGTTATTACACAGTTTAACTTGAAGTAAATCAAGAATTCTATGAACTACAGCCTTCTTCCAAGCATCTGAACTCATTTCCGAACAGATAATAAGAAAAAGTGTGAATTTACCTTCCACTTTGAGGTTCTGAACAAGATAGAGTCAGTACAAAATAATGAATCCAGTTGGTTGAGATCTACTAAAGAATTGCCAATTGCCAAAGCCAAGTCCTTATCCTCACTAGCTTTGAAGAATTTGTGCCTACGCTTAGCATCCACGACCAACTTTTTCCAGACACTACCACTGTTTAACAGAGTTGCACCATTTCCTAATATCCACAAACAGTACCTAGTATCACGCAAATTTACTCATTGAACTGCTGGATTGAACTAAGCCAAAAGAAAGCAAACGTAATACATGCAAAACAGAATTAAAGTACCTTGCCCGAGTTAAAGCTACATTGGTTCTCTGGAGATTGGACAGGAAACCGATGGATCCACTCCCATTGCACCTAACAGTTGAGATAATTATCACATCCTCTTCACCACCTTGAAATCCGTCAACTGAGCGAACATTGACAGAAAACATGGCATTTACATCTGCGCTATAAGTGCTTCCAAGTCTCTCCTGAATTGCACGAACTTGCGCTTTGTATGGTGATATGCAACCAACACTAACCTTTTGCTTCGAGCGAGTATGTTCTGTGCAAAAACAGGACCATGATCAAGAAAGACGAACTATATTGTAATTATATTATGAGAACTTGTCAGGTTTGGAGGAAAAGTACCATCATAGAGTTTTGATACAATTTCAGCAACCACAGAAACCTCCACCATGTTTTTCTGGCTATGGTTATCATCGAAGTCCTCTTTTCCGTGGTTTATATCTATGAAAGAATAGGACCCAAACATTAACCCTTTTAGGAAACGCCTCTCATAAGTTCTTGCCATGACATTTTGCCCGTTCTTAATCTTTTTTCCATAGAACTCTTTGTTTGGAAAGAAGCTTATTGAAGGATGCATCCTGTATTGAACACTGAGAAGTTGTTTGCCTTGGTTTAAAATCACAAGCCTCTGAAACAAACTCCTCCCAAAATCAGCTTTTTCACATATCTGTCAAAATGAAAATTAAAAATAAGCTATATTGATCATGATGTATCATAAAGATTGATACTAATATTTATGGATTTCGAACCTTGCTTTGAACCATTGCTGGAAGTTGTTTCTCATCACCAACAAGTATAGCATGCCGGAGACCAAAGAGCTGTAAGGGGATTGACGATTCACACTCCTTTAGCTGTGCAGCTTCATCGATTATCACCAACTCGAATGGGGTCATTCCTTCTTTTTGTAACTTGGAAGAACTTGAAGCTGTGCAAAAAATCAATCTTGCATTTTTCAAACAAAAGCTCTTAATCAGGTGATGTTCGAAGAACTTTGGGACTGAGAATTTCAAACGTAGATGTTTGAGTTCCGCCAAGCATTGTAATCTTATCTGACAGAACTCAGTAAGTTGTTTTGAGGCTGTAGTACTCCTGTTTCCTTTAAGAGCTTGCACTAAACCTTCGGGGGCACCAATGCTATTCAGCAGTGAACCAAGCTTTTGGAGCGTTTCATGAACTTGAATCATGTTCTTTATTACCTCGACTGAAAGGTATGATGTAGGCATATGTGTGCACATCCCTATTATGCAAAGCATAAGCTCATTTCCTAGCTTTCTGAATGTCCTTATGAAATATTCCTCAAATGTCCATGTGAGGTTCGCAATTCCATGAGATACTGCGGGTTTTTCATCTTTACGTTTGTCCTTCCTCGAATCAGCTTTGGGCCTCGAATCTCTCTTCTTTCTTTCCTTTTTATCAACTAGTATTTTCTTATTCCAGTGTTTCCTTTCTGGAGCGCCTAAGCCTCTCGATTTCTCCTCCATGGAGAGCTCCTCAGCATAACACATGTCCGATGTTTCCTCATTTGCATCTCTCTGTCTTCTCAAATACAAAGCATATTGATTCTCAGGATCGTCAAGTAGGCTAATCATTGATTCCAAACTACCTTTCCACCCAGTCAGAGGAGCAAAACAGTGAGCTAGTACATAAATGCGATGATCAAGATATACATTAGAAAGGTCTTCATGGTCATCGATCTTCATTCGCTCTCCATTTCCAAACAAGACTATATCCCCTAGTCCATACGTCTCATACATTAACGTACCCTGCAACAAGCTCATCAACCTCTTAGTCACGCCTAATACGGCAACATTAGTAGGAGCACATGTCAAAGTTCTACACTTCATCCTGAATAACGCAAATAACAAAGTGGCGATTGTTTTAGTTTTCCCAGTCCCAGGAGGTCCCCATATTAGCTTCACCTTATTTTCGTGATGACACTCTACCGTCTCAATGGTATTCAAAACTGCAGCTTTCTGGGAATCATCAAGTCCAAGAGGGCTGATAGCTTCCCTTGAGTTTCTCAGAGCAAAACTCTCGTCTTTATTTGAGCTGCAAAGAGTACAATTTTCCTCTACCTGCAGTTAATGTCAAGGGTGCCAAAAAAAAAAAAAAGATTCAACAAGTTAGCTATTTACAAATACATTCATAGATTGCAGAAACATATTGTCATCGAGTCCACTTCACGTACAGATGGATTAGATATCAGCACGGTGTTCATTAGCTTTAAATTTCCTCCCTTCAAGTCCGGATGCAAGGCATTCCATATGCGCATGTTTGTAGTCAAATTGGTAAGACAGACTGCGAATAGTTTTGGAGTAGCTCTACCCCTCATCTCAAACATGAGAGGTTTCGAACATACCACAGGAACAAGACCATCCTCCTCCATGCCTTGAACTAAAGCAATGAGATAAGGTCTTCTAGGCCTATCAAGATCATCAATACATCTCGGCCTCACCTCTGTTAACGCAACTAAATCCCCAATCTCAGCTTCGTATTCTCCTTGTCCCCACGCTAATTTCTATAGATATTCCTCACCTTGCGTAACACATACAGCATACCGTATTTCACAAGAAGGGGCATGAGACAATGTTGTCAATTTAGAAAACAAATCAGCATGTGTCTCTTCGACAAGTGGTTCAATGAATGATTTCAAGTATTGGTCCACAGACGAAAATTCTACCGGGATTCTCTTAACCTATAAATAAACCAACAATACTACACATGAATCAGTACTCTACACATGAAGAGTAGTACACTTGCAATTTCGATCATAAAAGTAAATTTCTAACAACAGAAAAAGATTTGGAACAAGGAAAAGTTCATAAAGAAGTGGAAACAACAAACCTTGTCCTTGTAGAAATCTTTGTTCATTATATCAGTTAAGGACCAAGAAAAGACCAAATCAACGAGCCCCAATGGTTTTTGTTTTTTCTTGGCTTCTTTCTTGATAGCTAAATTCTGCAAGCCCACCAAAACTCTGTCCTCATCGATCCTCTGCGTAACAGGACCGGGTATCACCACCTGTCCGGGCTTATTCTTATCCTGTTCCCTGAACAATCATAAAGCACACACAGGCATTGGAAACTTGTTCATGTAGTACACAAACATTTCAAAAGTTTCCATCAGTACATAAAATCTCAAGAAAATGAACAAAAAAGGACTATAATGATGTTATGATGCTGAAATGAACTTACGCATCGTTGGAGACGAGTTTACGTAGAAAGGAAAACAGAGAAAACATGGCTACTTGAGAGAGAAGAAGCTAGGTTGGTTTTAGCTTAGACTTGTTAGTTAAGTAACACAAATGATCACCAAGAACAGTCCTTGTATATGATTTATCTCAGTGCAATGTAGTATGAAGAAAAACTTGAAGATGATGTGCACAGAGACATGAAGAAGAAGGGAAGATCCTGGATGGGATTAGTTAGCACAAGATTCAAAGTCTAGAGAAGATCAAAAGGCAAGAGGAGTAAAGGTCGTTGAGTGACTGTGCATGAACAAAAGTAAGAAAAAGCATTGTCTTGTGGGGTTTAAGAGGAAAGACCATTAGAATTTATTCCAATGAAGTCTTAGTCTAGTACAAGTCATTAATAAATGAAGTCTGAATTTTATATTCCCTCCGCAGCCTGCCATCATTGAGTTTTTAGTATGGGTAATACACATAACACTATATCATACTGATCCCGCATACCAACCCACGGCATTTATATGAATACTCGAATGTAAGCATTCTTAAATGTACTATTCATATGGATGTATTTTCGAAAATAAAAAGTATATATTGTCAGTTATAAGTAGTAAAATTAACTACTTTAGTCTTTAATCTCTCTTATATTTTGGATCATTGTAATCAACTCTCCTTCAATGAACGACTTTCTCGTTGCACATTGCAAGGACCAACCATCAGCACTACGTATGTGTTTTGGGGAGGTCCAAGCTCTAATTCCTATTGTAACCACGACCACCAAATGATCGAGGCTCGACCATTTTAGCCAGCACAATTGCGCGTGGTATGGGACAAAACATGTCTAGTTGATATGTCATGTTCCGCTTTGAGTCCAAGCATTCACATTTTTGCATTTCAAGAAACTGGCACGGATTTCTTACAGAGTGGTTGGCATTCTAATGTTCCGGCGAGATCTTGATGGATATTTGAAATATTGGTCGAAATTATCGAAACAGGTAAAGCTTTTAGCTTCTCGTACCGGATTGGACATATTGCCAAAAAAAGTTCTCTGAGATTAGGAAAGTGAATGAAGAATTGTTGGACGGTGCATCCATGCACATGTGCGACCAATTTTTTGATCCAAATTAAAATGTGTTCATGGTTGGAAGTTAAATGTGCTCATATGGAGTCTAACATTTCACATTTTCAAGTCTTCCATGGTTGGCTCCATACTTGCCTATAAATAGGCTTTGCACTTACATCTCAAAATCATCCCATCTCAAGACATTTTATTGTACACACTCTTGATGAGACAATATTCTAACGTCTCATTTTGTCCTTTTTAGCGGTCTTTGTGAGTCTTTGTCTTTAGTTTTATAGTCTTTTTAGTTCGTCTTTATGCTTTGGTGTTTTGTTTACATTTTTTGCAGGAATCGATGTCTTTTGAGCTAAATGAGAACAAGCTGCTTAGCATGGCTCGCCACGGCGAGATTTTACGAGCTTGGACTTGGGAATTGTAGGAGGTTTCGCCATGAGGAAATCATCATGGCGAGATTTTGCGAATGGCTCCCCGGTTTTGAAGGAAGACGCCTTGCCAGCGAGGATTCAATCACTTGGGCGAATTTGAATTTATGGATATATAATCGACAAAAGAAGCTCACCACGGCGAAGCAATTGGCCGCCGCGGCGAGATGCGCAGACTCAGAATTTGTTTTCCTTATTAGTTTAGAATTTATTTTTTCTTTTCATATACTTCTTTTAACCTAGTTTTTTAGGAGAGCTCCTAGACTAAGACATTAATATTGAGACATCCTTGGAGCTTGATTATTCATTGATTCTACTCATCAGGATTATTGGTATTGATTTCTCTATTGCTTTCTTCTTTACAATTCATTCTTCATCTTTATCGATTGAATTGTATGTTATTGCATGCGAGTTTATCATCTATGTTTCGTATGATTATTACCATGAATCTCTGTATGCAATTATCTATTATGAGTAGCTAAACACCTTTGAAAACAATAGTATGTGAAGGTTATGCATATTCGTTCTAGGGTTTATCAAATCACTCATATAGGTTAGTCTCGTATAAAATCTTCGTAAAAACCTTCAATTCGATAAGTCCGTATTAAATTCTCTAAAATTGTTCATGTTTAAGGATCGCGAATTGACGACTCACGATTTCTCCAGTATAATATATTCTACGAACAATTGGTTGAATCGAATTGATTGATTTACTGTACAACAACCGTGTGACAAATATGAGTGTTATCCCTAGTTCGAATTAGCATAATTGGATCTTGCTACTGTATTCATCTTTCTCTGATTGTTAATCGTAATCTTAGCTTTAGTCAATCTAGTTAGAAGTATACAAATCCATCAATCAAACTGTTACTGGCAAGTATCTGTTTACTCTCACTGCTACGTAGCTTGATTAAATCCCTAGAGATCGATCACGAGTTAGGCTTTAGTCTGCAACTACAGCTTAATCTCTAATTGCTTTTTTAGAGTATAATTTGAGCTTATCAACTCTCACAAACACTTCTCCCATATTCCTCATTTTTCATTTCACTTGTATTCTCTACTTTCATTTGGGTACGAGTATAAACCCGTAGAGATTTGTTTTACAAGTAGTTGAGGAATTTCTTGTACTCCCAATACCATTATAGTGGAAATTTTGGCTCTCTCGCCGGTGGTTTTTTTACCTCTATTTACGGAGGATTTTTCCACCTTAAAATTCTCGGTGTTCATTTTTACTGTCTTTATTAATTTATCTATATCGTTGGTGGACTTTATAAGATTCCGCACTCTGGTACCACAACAAACTGGCATTAGAGCCAGAGTGGTCTTATTCATCATGTATACCAAATTTGATATAGAGAAGTTTGACGGTAAAATTAGCTTCGCTATTTGGCATGTCCAGATGCAAGCCGTTCTCATCCAAAATGGCCTGAAGAAAGTTTTGGAAGGCAAACTAAAAAGGTCGGAGAGTATGACGGGGGAGCAATGGGTAGAGATGGACGAAAAGGTGTTGTCCATTATTCAATTGTGTTTGTCCTGTGAGGTGTTGCGCGAGGTCATCAACGAAAAATCGGCTGCGAGCATATGGGGTAAATTGGAGTCCCTTTACACGACCAAGAGTCTAGCAAACAAGTTCCGCCTGAAGGAACGTCTTTTTTCACTCCGCATGTCTAAAGGTACTCCTATCCAAACTCATTTAGATGAATTCAATTCCATAGTAATTGATTTGGAGAACCAAGACATTAAAATTGATGATGAGGATAAAGTCGTGCTACTTATTGTCTCACCACCACCCTCATACAGACATTTTAAGGAAATCATGTTATATGGTAATTACGTTACCTTATATTTTGATGATGTCAAATCCCATCTTTTATCCAAAGAAAAGTTTGATACCGAAATTCATTTTGAAAATTCGACCGAGGGATTATTTGTTAGAGGGAGGAGTCAAGAACGAGGTAATAAGTAAGAACAAGTCCAAGTCCAAATCTAGAGGTAAAAACTCTAAGTTTTGTCATTATTGCAAGAAGAAAAACCACGAGATCTCTGATTGCTATAAGTTGAAAAGTAGGCATGAAAGAGAGGATAAGGGTAAAGGTATTAACCAACCTGAAAACCATGCTGAAGCTAGTATTGTCGAAACACACTCTGATGGGGAGTTACTAGTAGCCACTGACATCGTGCATAGATCTAAAAATGATTGGATTCTTGATTCTGGTTGTACATTTCATATGTCTCCTAACAGAGACAGGTTTACCACCTATGAACCAGTTAATGGTGGTGTTGTCTTGATGGGCAACGATGCTCCATGCAAAGTTGTCGGTAAAGGTACAATCAAAATTAAGACACATGATGGAGTTGTCAGAACTCTAACTGGTGTCAGACATGTCCCCAAGTTGAAAATAAATCTCATTTCTTTAGGCACCCTTGAGTCATTTGGGTGTAGGTACTCAGCTGAAGGTGGAGTTTTAAAGGTGTCGATCGAAAGGTGCTCTTGTGTTACTAAAGGCAAATTGATCTGGTAGTTGGTATGTTTTGCAGGGTTCTACTGTTACAAGTTCTTTAGCTATTGCCTCTTCCAACAATGACAATACAAAGTTGTGGCACATGAGATTGGGCCACATGAGCGAGAAGGGAATGTACGTCCTCAACAAGAAAGGTCATCTTGGAAACCATTATACCGGCAAAGTTGATTTATGTGAACATTGCATTTTTGGTAAGCATAAAAAGGTTAGCTTTTCCAAAGCCATTCATCGAACTAAAGGTACTTTGGATTACGTTCATTCAGACCTTTGGGGTCCCTCTCGAATTCCTTCCAAGGGAGGACATTTTTATATGCTGACCATTATTGATGATTTATCAAGACAGCTCTAGGTTTATTTTCTCAAAAACAAAAGTGAAGCATTTTCCAAATTTAAAGAATGGAAAGTTTTAATTGAAAACCAGGCAAGTAAAAAGGTCAAAAGATTCAGAACTGACAATGGTCTTGAGTTTTGTTCAAATGAATTCAATGATTTCTGCAAGAAGGAAGGTATTGCTAGGAACCACACAATTCCAGGTACTCCACAACAAAATGGAGTTGCAGAAAGAATGAACAGAACTATTCTGGAGAGAGTTCGTTGCATGCTCTCTCATTTTGGCTTAGGAAAACGTTTTTGGGCTGAAGCGGCAATGACAGCATGTTATTTGATAAACCGCTCCCCCAACAGATCACTTGACAACAACAATCCAGAAGAAGTTTGGTCAGGTAAACATGTTGATTATTCTAATCTTAGAATATTTGATTGTCCTGCTTATTCTCATGTAAACAAGGGAAAATTGGAGCCTCGTGCGAAGAAATGCTTTTTCTTAGGTTACGGTGTAGGTGTTAAAGGTTATCTTTTAAATAACCCTGAGATTGGTAAAACATTTTACGGTCGAAATGTAACCTTTAATGAAAATGCTATGCTATCTTCTGGAAAAGATATTGTTGTTTCCTCTATTAGTACAGATGATGAAGAGAGTGCTAGAGAGAAGGTGGAGTTTGAGTTTGAAGCTCACGAGGAAGATATCCCTGATTCCTCTACTTAACCTCCCGATGATCAAACCACTATGAACAATGATGCCATCGAATATGTGAGTCCACAACAACAACATCGACCACGACAACGAGGTTTGCCAGAACCTTGGACAATGGCTCAGCAGTTTCCAGAACACAGACCAAGGAGGTAGACTCAAAGACTCATAGAAAATTCATCTAATGTTGCCTATGCGTTGCTTGCTGCACAAGAGATTGATGAGGATGGTGAGCCTAAAAATTATTTTGAGGCTATTTCTTGTGCAGATTCAGCTAAATGGATTGCTGCGATGCAAGAGGAGGTCGAGAGTCTGCATAAGAATGAAACTTGGGATCTGGTAAAGCTGCCTGAAGGAAAATGAGCTATAAATTGCAAATGGATCTATAAGAGAAAGGAAGGCATCCCTGGCGTTGAGAATGCAAGATACAAAGCAAGATTTTTTGTCAAAGGTTTCCATCAGCGGGAAAGTATTGACTTCAATGAGGTATTTTCTCCTGTCGTTCGTCATACCTCTATTCGTGTCTTGCTTCCTCTAGTTGTTTTGCATGATTTGGAGTTGGAGCAGTTAGATGTGAAAACTGCTTTTCTACACGGAAATCTTGAGGAAGAGATTTACATCCACCAGCCTGAGGGATTCGCAATTCCTAGCAAAGAAGACTTTTTTGCCATTTGAATAAATCTCTTTATGGATTGAAGCAGTCTCCGAGACAGTGGTATAAGAGGTTTGACTCGTTCATGCTTGGACATGGCTACTCTAGAAGTAGTTATGATAACTGTGTTTATATTCAGAAATTGTCTGATGGGTCTTTCATTTACTTGTTGCTTTATGTCAATGACATGTTAATTGCTGCATGTGATAAATCTTTTGTCAACAAGTTAAAATCACAACTAAGCAGTGAATTTGATATGAAAGACTTAGGTCCAGCTAAGAAAATTCTTGGGATGGATACTAGCAGGGATCGTCAAGCAAGAAAGCTTTTTCTATCTCATGAAAAGTATGTTTTGAAAATGCTTGACAGGTTCAATATGCAATATTGTAAACCTGTTAGTGTTCCACTTGCTGTGCATTTCAAGTTATCATCTGAACAGTGTCCACAAACAGACGAATGCAAAAAGTGCATGTCGCACGTTCCATACTCTAATGACGTTGGAAGTCTCATGTATGCCATGGTGTACACAGGGCCGGATCTAGCCTATGATGTTAGCGTTGTTAGCATATTCATGCACAATCCAGGTAAGGAGCATTGGGAAGCCGTGAAATGGATCTTTCGTTATCTGAAGGGATCTTCTGATATTGGGTTGGTATTTGATATCCAAAGAGCTGATCCCGGAGGTGTAGTTGGTTATGTTGATGCCGACTACGGTGGTGACTTAGACCGGAAAAGGTCACTTTCAGCCTATCTCTTTACACTTTGTGGTTCTACCATTAGTTGGTATTCTTCACTTCAAGCCATTGCGGCATTGTCAACCACTGAAGCAGAATATATTGCTACTACCAAAGGTATGAAAGAGGCTATCTGGCTCCGAGGCTTGGTAAGCGAACTTGGTCTACAACAAGACATTCTTGTTGTGTTTTGCGATAGTCAAAGTGTTGTTCACTTGACCAGGAATAGCAAGTATCATTCAAAGACCAAGCATATTGATATAAAGTACCACTTTATTCGAGATATTGTTACTACAGGTGATCTTACTGTTGAGAAGATTCATACGATCGAAAATCCTGCGGATATGTTGACCAAGCCCCTTCAACCAGCAAAGTTCGATCATTGCCTGAACTTAGCTGGCATCATTCACACTTAAGCAGGGCTCCCATGGCGAAGAGAGCATTTCCCAAAATTGGACAAGGTGGACATTTGTTGGACGGTGCATCCATGCACATGTGTGACCAATTTTTTGTTCCAAATTAAAATGTGTTCAAGGTGTTAAGTGTGTTCATGGTTGGAAGTTAAATGTGCTCATATGGAGTCTAACCTTTCACACTTTCAAGTCTTCCATGGTTGGCTCCATACTTGCCTATAAATAGGCTTTGAACTTACATCTCAAATATCATCCCATCTCAAGACATTTTACACTACACACTCTCACAAACACCTCTCCCATATTCCTCATTTTTCATTTCACTTGTATTCTCTAGTTTCATTTGGGTACGAGTATAAACCCGTAGAGATGTTGGAGAATTGGTTGATTGAGCAACCACTTGTACATACTAAAGCCATAAAATGTGCAACTTTACTTAAAAGTTGAAATGTCAAGAGGACATCTTTGAGAAAATTTTATATGTGGTCCACCATTTGTTTTGACATGTTTTATAGCTCATTACGTAGTGGGTTGTGCAAGCTACGTGATGATGTAATACATGAGCGAAAATCAATTCTTGATGTGAATAAAAGTTGGCTCGGTTTAGTAGAGTACAAATTGGAATTGTGTATAATATGTGAATATTCTAGAAGAAGTCTTTTGCACTTCTTCCGTAATATTTATTCAAATTATTGCAATTATGTCTTTAATTTTCAGAATTAAAGATTGGTTAATTTGTAAGTTATGGTCTTCCACCACCAATGAGGCATAATGGTGGCTTTAGTGGTATGTTTAATGTGGCCTTTTGAGATAGCTATCCTTGGCTATAAAAAGGTGATTTCTCCATCCTTTGGAAGACACAACAAGAACACAATCTTCTCCTCTTCCTCTCATCCATTGGCATCATCATCTTCATTTCATTCTATAGAGATTTGCATAGTAGGCATACACTTGAGTATCAAGAGAGTTCTAACACTTTGAAAGGTTCGAAGGAACTAATTTTGTTGCTTCCAAAATTAGTCATGATTGGGCGTTGTACATTGGGAGCACATTGCTCAAGTAGGCCTGAAGCATAGAAAGGTGGGCAAATTGTGCTTAAGGGGAAGCGGTCACACCGCTGTCTCGTCCAGGATTCAATCCGAATATTTAGTGCTTGTTCAACACCTTATTTCCATTAACCGAAGAATGTAAGTGTTGTTAATATTACTTTTTACTCTTGTTGAAATTTATAGATATGATTTGTATAATATACTAATCATACTGTTATTCTTTTGTTGGCATGTCATGCGGAGTAAAATCAATCGGGAACCAAAAAGAGATTTGTTTTACAAGTAGTTGAGGAATTTCTTGTATTCCCAATACCATTATAGTGGAAATTTTGGCTCTCTCGCCGGTGGTTTTTTCCCTCTATTTACGGATGGTTTTTTCACCTTAAAATTCTCGGTGTTCATTTTTACTGTCTTTATTAATTTCTCTATATCGTCGGTGGAATTTATAAGTTTCCGCACTCTGGTACCACAATAAAGAATGCTAAACTGTAAACCTCTTTAGATAAGGCACAAAAACAAGACAAGCCCATGTGCATCTCCTCTAAGCATGTGCGTCTGATTCGTAAACAGCAGGTATATACGATTCTCTTTATGTTGGTGTGCAATTAATGAATCAGATTTCTTGGTATCAGTAGTTCTTGTACATAGATTGGTTTGAGTACAGATTATTTTGTCATTGATTAATTGTCTTTATATTTAACATAATAATGTATGTCATGGAGAAGAAACCTGCATTAGTGAAGGACGATTAGTACTGATCATGTAAGTATGTGTACAATGTTTAATTGCATTTTATGTCATTTCTTATGTGTTTGTCTAAAATCAATCTTATTAGTAAAATATTACAGTCATTGATGTAGGGTAAAATCGGTTAAGTCAATAGTTCAGGTCAAAGTGTCAATTAGAGTCCGCCTGATTAAGCCTTAGTAAGATTGCCAGGTTAGGGAGTTGTATAGTTTTCGTCCTTCTGAATTTATGGCATGAGATAGGTCCGTCTGTATGTGAAGTCCGTTGGAAGATTACTTGATATGATTATCTGAAATAAGAAGAGAAGGGGTTAGACCCTTTTGGACCGGTCTGCCTGAGACAATCGGGACTTAGATTCAACTAGTTAGGAGGCGGATCAAGCTTGGGCTCGGACCTCGAAACTTAGAGAGTAGATTATTGCGAAGTAGTTGCTTACCATTATGAAGAGTAAATGCCCTCCTATTTACAGTGGTGAGCTCTTGGGACAAGCCTCTGACACATCGTAGTTTGGTCGGTCTGGCGAGATGACATGGTTTCAGAGATGGGGGGCGCGTTTACGACACGCTAGAGTAGCAAATAAGTTTTGAGGTGGTCCGCCCGTCTTTGAACCCCGGACTTAGTGACTAGACGGACACACAGATAAGGATAGTGAGGGTCGGACCTCTTCACTTTCTGTGTAGATCTTTTGGTTATTGTCTTGGTGAAGCATTCTCCTAGAGACGGACTTCAAGATAGTGACCACGGACTGTATTTTAGGGACGGACCAGAACTTTGACTTATTCTGGGAGGCGTTGTAAGTCGTCCTAATCCGGTCAGATCGGAGGGCGGACTTAAAGGTACATATCAGTCATAGTAATAAACATTGGACATTGTAAAAATATCACTGTTATTCACACACACACACCCCAAAATGACGTAAGACATTTATATTAAAAAAATATCGGTGTCATACATACACACATCAAAATGCATAAAAAGTTTTAAAACATCATTCAATTTCTAAGGTACCACAATAAACGTCAATTCTAATAATTTGTGTTATTGGAGAAAAATCCTTTCATTATAAGTATAAAAATAATCAACTTTCTGTAACATTTGCGTACACATCATTATTAATTAATTTTTAGACTGTTTGACAAACAACTTAAGGTTTATTCAAAGTTGAATTATATAATAAATTGTAATTGACAAAAAACTATGTTAATTCAATATTCCACTCAAATATGGCTGAATTATTATTTACCTATTACAAGTGTATTAAACTTATGTATGTTAATATCGCACGTAAAACCGTCCATTTGAAACTAAACTAGTATTAACCCGTGGCGATGCCACGGTATAATTTACTTTTAAATTCAAATTCAAAGTAGTATAATAATTCATAAAAGTTTCATTAAATTTGTAATTCAATTTAAATCTCATCCGTTGATCTTATTTATTTATTGAATTTGGTACGTACATGTGTCATTGTTTAATTAGAAGGTGCAGGGTTCGAATCTTATTGGCGTAAGTTTCTTCCTTTTATTTATTATTTTTTTAATATTTTCTCTTTTTTCAATCACAGATTCATTGGTTTATATAAAAGCCCTTAACACACATAGTGTGTTACGTAAATGCTAGTAATAAATAGAAAGATAACATAATAAATTAATTGAGATAAACAAAACAGTCAAACTAATAGTAGTTAAATATATGTGAAGCACATGATTATTGGATCTTCAACATTTGAGTAGAGTTTCATGATTGTAAAGCAAAAAGGTAGCATATATAAGTTATGATTCAAACTTGTGGAAAAAAGCAACACCCTTAAGTTATCATTATGATGATGTGTGTATACCTTAAAGGTTGCAAAAATAAACAACGGTGGTCATGGGACTTAGCAAATTTGTGTAATTGGTCGAAAAGCAATTAAATATGTACGGTGTCCTAGAGTGAAGATTTTCTCTCGAATTTCATTTTCAAGTTTGAATTATTTTATTCGTAGAGTTTGAATGATTTCATTCTTAGAGTTGATTAATTTAGCTTTCAACACTTGCAGTATTTTCCAATATAGTGTAGTTTCTTTTTCGAGCAGAGTTTTCAAGTTGTAATTATCTCATCATTACGATTGGTTTTGCACTTCGAATATAGCTCCCAGGTATGGTTCCATCTTAGACCACCCACTATGGGCGGTCGTGCGGCGCAAGTCGCGGAGTGGTACTTGCGCGGACCGCCCGTTGTGGGCGGTCGGGGGAGCAGTCGCTCCCCCCAAATTAGCGACTTGAGGAGTTGTGATTTTGGGGCTGGGCCCACTTTTTTATTTTCATTTTCATTTTTTTTAGTTTTGAATTTAAAAAAATATAAAAATTATACCGACGATCATATTTTTTCGAGATCTATAAATAGAGACCAGTGAAGACATACTTTCTCACACTTCTCAATTCACCATTTTTATGAGCAATTTATGTCGCTCGGTTTTGTTGCTTGATTTAAATAAAAAAACACCATTTTAAACTCCAAATCTTCATTCCAATGCAATATTCCGACTAATATAACTATTACAAATAATTAAAAAAATTAATTTTTTTTTAAAAAAAAATCCCGGCGACCAACCCCACGGCCGCTACCACAGTGGCAGTTTTTTGTCGCGGGAGAGGTCGCCCGGCGACTCGACCAATTTTTTGGTCACCATAGTGGATGGTCTTAGAGTTTAGTTTACACATCTAATTGAGTTCCCAAGTTTGAATTATCTCATCTTTAGTGTTGGTTTACCTTTCGAATTGAGTTATCATATTAAAATTATCTCATTCTTAATGTTGGTTTACCTTTCAAATTGAGTTCTCATGTTTCAGTTATCTCATTCTTAAAGTTGGTTTGCCATTTAAATTTCCCAAGATGGATATATGACACGTTCTTATAATTGGTCACCCTTACAATACTCATGGATATAGTCTCAAGGTTGGAATTACATAATTCTTATATTACTTTGCCAAGTAGAGTAGTTTGCACTTCTAATTGAGTTCATGAGTCGTATTTATTCAACTTTTAGAGTTGTTTACCCTTTGAATTGAATTATCAAGTTAGAAGTACCACATTCTTAAATTATTTATCCAAATAGTGCGGTTTACCCTTCAAGTTGTAATTATCACATTATTGGAATTGGTTTGAATTGATTTCTAAATTGAAATTATCACATTTTTAGAATTTAGTTTACCTTTCGAATTGAGTTCTCAAATCGGAATGATCTAATTATTATAGTTGATCACCCTCTGAATTGAGTCTCTAAAATGGAAGTATCTATCTGTTAAAGTATTTTTCGTATACATTGTGGTGTACTCTTTGAATATATTTTTATAAATTGTAATTATCTCAATCTGAAAGCTTGTATACCTTCCGGATTGACTTCTCAAATAGAATTATCACATTCTTAGAGTGATTTGCCATAGTTTGTTAACATTTTTAGTATAGCTTTCAAGTTGAATTATATCGATCATAGATATATCTCATTGTTTAGACTATGTTTACAAATGTCATGATGTATCCGCCCAATAGAGTTCTCAATTTGAAATTCTATTATTTTTAGGGTTGTTTTGCCCCTCAAATGGATTTTTGAAGTTAGAATTATTTCATTCTTAAAGTAGAGTTCAACCTTCAAATTTGATTCCTTGCTTAAATTATCCTTCTTTGGATTTACTAAGTATTTTATCATATAATATGGTTTACGCATTAAACAGAGTTCCCATGCAAGTGTTAATTATCTTATTCTAAGAGTTAGCTTACCCGTTGAATTGAGTTCCTAAATTGGATTTATAGCATGGTTAGAATTTGTTTACCGTTCAAAGTTCTTAAGTCGGAATTACGTCTTCCAATATTTTCTCATATTGAGTTCTTGAATTTGTTTACCCTTCAAATAGAGTTTGAAGTCGTAACTATCTCATTCGTATAGTTGGTTTTTTTCCATTTACAATTGAGTTCTCAAGTTAGGATTATCCCGTTCTGAGAATATGTTCTCATATATTTCGGTATACATTTCGAATGGAGTTCTCAAGTTGAAATTATCCAATTCGCTTAGTTGTTATACCATTCAAATTAAGCTACAAAGTTGAATTTATCTCATTCTTAGAGTTGAGTTGCACATTGAATTGAGTTACTAAGTTGAAATTATCTCATTCTCAAATGTAAAACTACAAATTTATGAAGTAAAACAACTCGAATACACGATATTTACTTTTGAAAATCTAAGACTATTTAGGAAAGAATTAATCTATTTTCGATTGAATTTTGTTTAACTTCAGTTTTTTTTAATTCATTGCATTTTAGGGTTCTCCCATAACTTCCCGTACTTCAATAAAATGTTATAAAAAGTTGTTGACACTTGCAAGCTTCTTCCCGAGTTTCTGATACCAAAGTTACCGAACCACCTATGTGATTTTGAATTATATCAACTACTCTATTTGTGCCACATAATTTTTTACATTTATCGTTTTTAGCCAACCTCCAAAACTTCATACATTACTAAAAAAAGAAGCTATCACACACCCTATAAATACTAAACAGTCTCAACTTTAAACACGAAGTACACATTTTGACACTAAAAATACACTCTTATCCATTTTTTTTATATTTATGTTAACTTTTCACATAAAACTACGCGACAACCCTAATGTATAAAGTTCTCCGGGACAGAGGGGGAATTATTGGTTTTAAGCTTTGAAATTTATAACGTTCATTATTTTCAACTGAGAAAATCTGATGTATACATTCTTATTTAATACTTAATTACTCCCTCCATTTCAAAAAAAGTGTTACATTTTACTATTCTGCGGTCAACTGTCTCCGCGTTTGACCACAATTTACTCTTAAACGATATTAATAAAAAAATTATTAATTATATATTGAAAATTTAGTAATTAAATTTTTATTATATGATTTTATTAAATTATTTACTATTATCGTTTATGAGTAATCTATGGTCAAACTCGATGACAGTTGACCGGTCAAAGTCAAAATGTAACACTTTCTCTGAAATGGAGGGAGTATTATTTTATGTATAGACTATATATTATTATGAAGATCAATGTTTTTATACACCACTATATTCAATAAATAATTAAAAAAATTGATAACTATGTAGAATTGAACTTTTAACAATATTCGGGACGGAGGGAGTATTAATTTGTCAAGCATATATTATCTTTCTAACATAATAAAATCTATCGATTTCTCCATTATTAGTTTATAGAGGCTTTATTGTAGTGTGGTTTGTCTTTGGATTAGAGTTTTCAAGTTGTAGTTATCTCATTCTTAAATTGTTTGTACTTCTAACATAGATTCAAATTTACTCATTCAAGAGTTGAGCTTGCCCTCCAGTTGAGTTCCCACGTTGAATCATAACATTCTTATAGTTTGATTTATTCTTAGAATTGCATTCTCATGTTTAAAAATCATTCAATTTCAAAAGTATATTACTATTCGAATTGAATTTCCAAGTTAGCTATTTAAATAGTAGTAATAAATTCAATCTCACAAAGTATTTTGGGGATGAAGGATGGCTGAAATTCACTCTGTTAATTGTTCCTCGTGTTATGCCGGAAATGCTGTCAAGTTTCCCAGTGACGAAAATGCAACATATTAGACGTGAGGCGAACGTTTTACCTCACCAACTATGTCATAATTTTGCTACTTTGCTCATTGAGGATAGAGATTTAGTAATCTTTAGTTTTGCGATGATACTCCGTGTTTTCCTGTTTTACCGATCAATCATGTAACTCATCAGAATGTAAACTAAGATTTACACCACACTTTTCTGCTTTTATATTAAATATTAAAAATAGTAAAAACACCATATTCTTGGTCAGAACATCCCGAACACATTTTCATCTTTTCTTTTCACAATAAAACCGCCCATTGCTCTTTATTTAGATTTCAGTATGTTCAATGATAAATAATTCAACTTTTACCAACTTCAGTTTATGTTATTTTGTTTATGAGTAACTTTTGCGAGAGTCCGTCTGTTGGAGAGACCAAGTCAAACATTACATATTTTGTCATAAACATCGCATGTTTAGCTACAAACATCACATGTTAAGAAATGCATATAATGCAAGTTTATCATGTACATGATGTTTGAAGTTAAAAACATATAATGTTTGTACGTAAATATCCGATGTTGAATTGACTCTCCGGGAGACTGTCTCTCACAAAAGTTTGTATTTATTTATTTTAATTTTATTTTCATAAAAATTACTATAATCAATTCTAATAGTGACATCGACCTAAGAAAATTTAATGAATTCTCCACTTGTAATACTTCTTTTTTTAGAGGAAACAAATGATTTAATTAAGCAAAGGAGTAGTTACACATGTTTGGCAAATGCAAAATGCAGGTCATTCAAGCTTACTGAATCACAATGTACATCATGTGCTAAGTTAATTATGAGCAACTTCGTTTCTGGCACATCTAACATATTTGGCCTAGAAATAGACAAATTGCTTGCGCTGATCTCTAATGAAATTAATAAAAATAACAGAAGTAGCAAGGCAATGATGGGCTGAATTAATTTGATTCATGACACTTACACTGTCAAGTATATATAAGCTGATACAAATAAATCAATGGCGGCTACATGAGCAGCAATCGCTTCAGCCACTTCCGGTTTCCAATGCCGAGGATATTACAGATTAAAACTACTTCACATGTTGATAACGACTTCCTTGTAATCCACAATAGACATTGTATCTTGTACATGGCAGCATCCTCGGCTGCATCGCCAGCCCAAGATGGCAGTATGCACATCCCTTTGACCCTTTACAAGCTATTACAACTCCAATAGCATGCCTCGCAACCGCCCTGGTACCACTATAGCGAGTCTCTCCACCCATTGCTAAATCAAAAGTAATTTTAATCTATTGGGGGGGGAGGTGGCTCTCAATTGATACGTCTCGCCCCTGCCTCATTTTCCAATGTTATTGACGCACCATCAGCATTTAAATTCTATAAGTGATACTACCACAATATACACAATCTTTATGCATCGAGTGTTCTTACACCAATCCTACACACTGTGCAATAAACCACGTGTATAAATAACAACTCGAGGGACATTAAATAGAGCTCAAACATGAAGAAACCTAACATGAGTACACATATTGTCGTTTCAAATAATTATCCACATTTATGTACATACAATTTTATGCAATGAGTAAACATCCGGATAAGCAAATTAATATTCTTTAACAACCATGGCATATAGATGAAGTTTGAAGAAACACGTCAAAAGGTTAGTTACCTGAAAAGTAGAACATGCCACTTGACCCAGCGCCAATAAGTTGATGTGAATGCAACAATCTAGAGAGGTAAAAACAGCTGCCCTACATTAGAGAGGGTTACATTTTTATGTCAAAAATAATTTCAAGGTAGTCGATTGAACTAAATCGCTACCAGGAAGAGGAGGAAGAAGGAGAATAAGAACGATCGATTGTGAAATGATAGGCTTAATCAGAGCTATCAAACTTAAAGCAAGACCTCTGGAGATCAGATTGGGAGGATAATAGTGAGAAATCAGATTAACATGTGCACAAAGACATGCATAAATGAATATATGAAGTAATAAAGAAATTATAGAAAGAGAAATTAGAAAATTCAGTACCTCTACTTGGAGTCTGAGTGGGTTGCACTGATTGAGATGCCAACGTGGATTGAATCTAAGTTGTCCTGGGTTCAGAAGAATAACCATCATTAAGAGCAAACTCATAACCCAAGCTATAACACACAAACAGACCACCATTAGCAAGTAATATAGCAAATACAGGTTATATTCATCATTTTTTTTTTCAATTTTGTCCAAGATCCACCGCGGACATTGTTTTGTTTAACTTCTGACTTAGTAAATGTCCTTCAAACCAACATCCAATACAAACTTCACTTAAATCATTACGTACAGATAGACATATCCATATAGGTCTGTTAACTTGCCTAAGAAATCATCATATATATTAGGGCAAAAATAGTCACCTGCAAAGCTCCAACAACATTATTTCTCGATTTCAACCTCTGAACTCAGCCTTCTAGCCACCAGCAATCTATACAACCTACAAAACCTGTAATCCAGCCCAAAATCACCAAGTTATTTTACGAATCGAGATAAAACTGTGAAAAGAAACAACTTCAAAATGAAAAAAAAAAAAAAACAAATTCCCAATTCCAAATTTAAAATTACCATTTCTTTCCCTTAGAATCACCCATCTAATATCAATATCGACATTGATATTTATCTACACTTTAGAAACAAAATCGAAAAACCACAGTAACTTTCATTATTATCCAACAAACTAAATTCTGCCTTTGCTTCAAACACATAGCCAAGTCACAAGTCGTGCATAATGTATATATGCCCTATCAACCTGGCATATCATATAATAAGATTGCTATTTGCATAGAGATCATTTGCAACTAATAAAGGACCATTTGCATAGAGATCAGGAGTATTCACGGACATTGTAAAGTAGCATCAGAACATATATATGAAATATATAAATTAGGAATCCAATATAGGATATATGCCTATAGACCTGGTATTATAACACTAACGTACTAAATAGATAAAAGGTTCTCCACCAATGTCCTCATCGATCTAATCTTGGGTCGCAATCCAGTGATGGCCAGTAGATGGATTCTCACTCGTAGTCAATATCCACTTGTCCTTTTCATAACTCAAGAAATAATCTGAAAATACTACTCATTTAAATTGTAATATTCGTCTCTTGAGTCACTTAAGACAAATCAAATAGAGCCATTGTTAGATCTCAAGTTCAAGAGATATATAGCAGAAACCACATTGATCATTATTTTAAACATGTAACAATTAACAAAGAGCAAAATAAATTTTCAGCATTAAAAAAATGAAACTTTAGTGTTTGATTATCAGAGTTCAGAAGGAGCATCAGAAATAAATCAGATTCAAATGAACATTTCCTTGAGATAATACCTTCACCGTCAGGCGTCATGGGACACTTGAACAAAATAAACATCGATTAGCATTATAGAGGATTAGCATGAAGCGTGCAAATTAAATCGATTATCAGCCAATAAACTAAATTAACAAAAACTAAGTTGATTAAAAAAAATTCAGACCTAGATCTCGTTCGGAAGTGGAAATGAAACAGGAAAGAACAACTTATCAAATCCATAGCTCGTTGTCTTGAAAAAAACGGAGCCCAGATCCAATCCCAATCAAAACACCTCTGCACAAAATATAACTACCAGATCTTGAAAGCAGCATTCATCATCCATCCAGAAGAGCATTCCGAATGCAAGATCGAGCTCTAGCAGAGGCGAATAGACCGTAAAAGGAAGATTGCAATTAAGAAAGAGGCTGTCATTACGGAAAAGAGGGGAATATCATAAAAACAGATTTCTTTCCTTGGATGCTGGCTGTTGCGGAATTTAGGAAAGTAGTATAAAAATCGATTTCATTTCCTTACCCGTAATTCTTTCGATTTTTTTTGGTCTAAAAAATAGAAAATATTGAAAGAAATTATATGAATGAATCTTGGCTTTAGTTTTATACAAAATGGATGGAATAAAAACTGGTATTTTATATATATATATATATATTGGAAACATCGATACATGGCTTAATAAAACTAGCTAGTTGTAATGTTTAATTTGTGAAAGGCCGATGATGATGGATGCAATGACGGACATAACAAGTCAACTGGAACTAGAAGTCTAGAACCTTTTGGTTTGGAGCCTAGTACATACAGAAAAAGTTTTGCCGGCGGTCCAACCGGTCCTCTAACTTCCGTACGATTCGAAATTTCCACTTGTCTTTCCATCTTCACCGAGAAACTAAATCCGGTCAAAATGACAACTCAAGTCATCATATACTAGCACATTATATGACACAAATTGTGGTAAATTTCTGCAAATCTCAGATTTATTAGTACTGACTGGTACTATTAATTAGACCAAAGATTATTTATATTACTTCACTAACCCCACTACTTGTGGGCTGATTGGATGATATTTTTAAACTTACTTTATCTGAATTGAGCAAATCTCCTAATTGACGAGTTTTATGAAGAGACGGACAAACATTACAGTTATATCTAAAAACATTAAAGGTTTGACTGAGAACATCGATAGTATACATATATATAAAAAATAATATAATATGTTCACTCATAAAATATTACTGATATTGTTTAAAACATTATTCATATAATTAAAAATATCAATTCGTCTCTCAGGTCTCTCACTAATACATGTATCTTCCAAAACTTTGTGATCTAAAATATGGTATTATCGCCACAAATTAGGTAGAATCACCACATTTATTTGTTTTTCTTAATCAAGAAATGAGAATCATGGAGATTTATAGATAATGTTAAATGTCTTCTTTAGTTTGTTTAGATCAAAACAGTTTATACAAGTGTTCTAATTGACGTTATCTAGATAACTTATATAAAGACGGACCTATTATTATTAATAAAATCATCAATGTTATTAATCAAAACGTTTATGGTGTCAATCTTTTCTAATATTGAAAAACACCACCTTTAATTAGGGTTGAAAAAGGTTGGACCGGCGGTCTGGTTTGTATACTTGGAGAAGAAGCAGAACCTCATAGCTACAAGAAACTACTGGAGTACACTCTCAAAAGTCACAGCTATAAAACCAACCAAAAAACCCTTCTTCCTCCCAAGAACAGATCGAGATCTCTCGCAATAATCCTGCAAATAACAAAACAAGTTTACAGAAATGGCTGGAATTGAAGCATTGCCGAATGAATTCGGATACGTGATTTTCGTTGTGGTTTTCTACTGCTTTCTCAATTTCTGGATGGGTTTTAAGGTCGGCCAAGCTAGAAAGAGGTAATTTCCTACTTTTCTCTGAATTCAATGTAGTTTTCTTGACTTATGAGTGTTTAATTGGTGAAATTCCTACTTTTAGATGTAATTATGTTTAATTTTGGGTGAATTTGATTCTGTTGCAGGTATAATGTGTTTTATCCCACTATGTACGCTGTTGAATCCGAGAACAAGGATGCCAAGCTCTTTAACTGTGTTCAGGTAACTTGATTTTTGTTGATTGTGTTGTGATTTGGATTGTGAAATTGTGAAAATGTGAAATGGAAATGTATGTTTTGAGAAGATGATCTTGTGGTAAATGATATTCATTTCTTATTTCTGCTACAATTTCGATACACTTTTGCTTGTATGTTAACAAAAACTGCTCGATTCCCAGGCCTTGTTGTTCTGTTTCCTTTTAGAATTGTAATTTTTCATTCCATTTTCGTTTCGTAATTTGATGGTTCCATGGCAATTTTGTTATATTTGTGTACTCGTGTTGTGAATCTTGTGATTAGTGAATGAATGCTGATAATAGATAGATGCAATTTGTTTGTGCAGAGAGGGCACCAGAATTCGATTGAGTTGATGCCGGTGTTTTTCGTGTTGGTGCTATTGGGTGGAATCAAGCATCCTATCATTGCTGCATCACTAGGAGCTCTCTTCAACGTCACTCGATATTTCTATTTCACAGGATATGCTAGTGGTGATCCCAAGGCACGCCTTTCAATTGGGTGAGCAGCCTTCTTCGTTTGTCGATAATATGTCGATCTTTTAGAACACAGGATTTCTCGTGGATAATCTATGATGCTTTTCTGTCTAGTGTAAATAGTTTTGCAGACTGTTTGTTTCTTTGATGGAGCTGTTTCTCAAAATGAATAGAAACGTAACTTTACCGATATATGGAAAGAAAACAAATATTACCAAAAAAAAAAAAAAAGAAAGAAAACAAATATTGTAAATAGGTTGTTTAGTAAATTTTCGTATAGTTATTCTCTTGACTTTAAAGAATACTAGTATAGTTGATTGGTTGTTGGAAGCTCAATTAGTCAATTGTACTAGTAATTAGAATAGCCACTTCTTCTCTAACGGAATTGTTGTGTCAAGAGTAACTACAAGTAGTAATATACAGCAAAACCGTAAGGAGATTCTTTGGACTTCTAAGCTAAGCCAAGTCTCACTGGTTCAATCTTGAACCAGAGTAGCATTAGTACTTTTTTTAGCACTAGTAATGCTTTAATGCCATTCGTGCAGCTCTTGTATGATGTATGAGGTCAAAAAGACGTATGTACTATTCAGTGGAAGAATATGGGTTGCACTTGAACATGAATTTGCTCCTGGCACTCAAATTTGTGTATCTCATTGAATTTTCTTCTAGATTTAGCTGAGGAGATTCTTGACTTTTCTTTTTTTAATAGGAGATTCTTTGGACTTGATTCCATGTTGTTTGCTTTCATTAGATGGTGCTTGTGTTTTGACATGATTCTGACTTCTGATCTTTCCACTGTGCAGGAAATATGGTTTCTTGGCTATAATAGGGCTCACCATTTGCTCGATCTCAGGCGGAGTTACAATGATCACCGCATAAACAAGAATGATCTGGAGCAGGACATGTTCGTGGTTTTTGGGTCTTTCTGTAGTTTTAATTTTAGTTTCACCATCGTATTTCCACCTGACTTTGTAGCATTACCTGGTTACTTGGCACTGTTAAGCAAAACGTTTTGTTAGGCTGAAATTTGAATATCCTTATCTGGTGAACCTTGACTTGTTAGCATGTTCATCCATTCCAAGTTTTAGGTTACAATGTTCAAATCATTAGCTTATGCCTTTGTTGGCATATGCTCTCCTGTTTGCATGTTTCAATGAGGTGATTGCCTTTGTTTAGGGGAAATTTATTAGCATAGATCGTGTCTATGAATTTGTAGGGGTGTATAAGAGTAAATTGGTAGGGGTGTGTACGAGTAAATTAGTGTGTGTAAGATTTAAAATGATTTGATTGGTTTTACAGATTATTTAATTGGTTTAGGATAGCATTTTATTGGGAGAAAAAGAGTAGGTAAAGATAGTAAATTTAATTGGGTTGGATTAAAGTCGCCACCACTTTAATCTTTACCCAGTTGTGGGCTCAAGTTCCGTCATGTGCGGATCGTGTTTTACTGTATTGTAGTTGTGATGGTTGATGCGATATATTACTCCCTTCGTTCCAAATAAATCTTTACATTTTACTATTCTGCGGTCAACTGTTTTCGACTTTAACCGCGAATTACTCTTAAACTATAATAGTAAATAATTTAATAAAATTATATAATGAAAATTTAATGAAGAGGGGGGTCACCGACAACCTGCAAGGCAACAAGAGCAAACGAGACGTAAGATGCCAAGGTGACACCGGTGTGGTGCCGACCGTATGGACTCCGACGCTCAAGTTAGTAAGCTGATAGAAGATTAATAGAGTAATAGAGACAAAGAGAGAGATGATGGAGGTCGACTTATTCGCTGATTGCTCAAAGAATGTGTGGATGGATACCTGCGATAAAGAATGACCTTCTTTGGAAGTGGTTGGCTATCGTCGGATAGTGATGGAAGGATACCGGTGAGAGGCTAGCTAACCTTGTTGGAGGAAGCTAGCTGACGGACGTCGGATGGTATGATAAGATGGCGGAAGGTGGTAGATGACTGATGGACGTAGGATGATGATGGAGGGTGATAGGCGATGATCAAGATGTAAGGCGATGATCAGTGATGGTTGATAGCTTGATAACTTGATAGCTTGATAGAGATGGAGGCGTCAGAGTGATAGCTAGGGTTTCTCGTAGTGTGAATGATCTTTTCCTCCTTCCACCTGCCTTCCTTTATAGCCTTTCAGTCCGTTAGAGTCCATACCAACCTTCCCTATATTTCGGGTGAGGAGTCTTTTAGTGGGTTGGACTATGTCAAGCCGGTTGCTTACTGACTGACTGAGTCAATCAAGCAATGCGGGTTGGTTAGTTTGTTAGACTGACGTGGTCAGTCATGCAAAGTAAGTTGGCTAGCTTGTCAACCACTTGGGTGGCTGGCAAGGCTAGACGAGCAAGGTAGCTTGCTAACCAGCTGGAAGGTTGGTGAGGTCAAGCGACCCAGGTAGCCTGTGGACTACATGGTTGGATGAATGGCTTAGCTTGGTGGGTGAGCTTATTGATCTTTGGAATTCAATTTGCGTATAAAGCCAAAATGTACTCTTAATGGACCATGGATTGGCCTGTAGTTTTGGTGGGCTAATCAAGTACGAATTTTAGCCAGTACACTTTTAAGGTACAATTTCATTCCAGATTCATAAAAGTAAAAACTAGGCACTCACTTATCACTTATTAGTTCAATGTCTACCTCTTATGATATTTCAAGTAATGTTCATGAGTATAATTATTCGAGAAATGTTCTAAACTATTTATAAAATATTCTTAGTTATTTGAGTAATGTTCTTAACTATTTAAGTAATGTTTCTAATCAAAACTGGTAAATTGACCCGCGAAATAAATTGACCTGACCCAATGACCCGCGAAATGAATCAAACAGACTCAATGACCTGCGAAAATACAAATAAGTGTGGTAAATTGCAAACAAGTCCATCTTTATTGTCTCTATACATTGTATTCCTAAGACTCTGTGTGAGTTTAATATGGAAGATTTCTTGATTAAAAAACTTAGTTGAAAACACTTACAATTTTTTTTTTTTCTAAATCAAGATTTTAATCACATGTAAAACGTATCCCTAAAGTTCCAACAAAGATGAATAACCTATTTATTCCTATCTACTTCAACACCTATTTATTTCTATTTGTGGTGATTGGTGTGCAAGGACTGACTTTTTTGATCTGATAGATCAACCAAATGCTTATTTTATTGATTTTCACATTACACCTGTATGTTTCCAGCAAAATCAGGCACCTATATATCATGAACCAAAATTGATTGCTGTGGCTACGTGTTATATTTTAGATCAATGACAGGCTTTTTTTTTTTTTTTTTTTTTTTTTTTTAATTTGTCACCAAGCCCAGCTAACTTGTCTGGAACAATGTCCACCAACCTTAATGCCCCACTTGGTTACAAGCTCTCGGTAATGAGCTCGGCAGATCAATGACAGTTATTAATATATGGTCTGTTGGTTTTCGGGATGATATATTGATTCCACTAAACAAACACGCTTAATTGTTTAGTCTTATCTTATAAGTTGATTTTTAAAAAGATACATACATCTTATTTGTCGTTCTCAACTCCATTAAACTATTAAACTATGTGAAATACCATTAATTGTTGATTGCAGCAAGCTATAAATTCCATACATGAGCTTTTCAAGTTGAGAATCATAGATGGAACCTAAACCTTCATGCAACAAAACCAAAACCATTGCTTTAAAGAACAAGAAAAACAATTGGATCCAACACAATCTTCACTTCAGTCCACAGTGAGAAAAGATGGGTAAACCAAATGTCCCAAACCTTACCTCAAGAACACATTTCCCAGATTGACCACAATGTCCCTCCATGCGTTCACAAGGTCCCAGAAACCCTAACCCAGACAAAACCCGAAGCATACACCCCGCGTCTTCTCGGTCTGAGCCCACATCACCATCTACGGCCCGAACTCTACAAGATGCAAAGGATCAAACTTGCTGACATAAAAACACTCCTAAACAATGAGCAGCAACAGAAATTTCAGCTGGTCGTCGAGGCCCTGACTCGAATGGAGCCTGTTCTTTGATCATGCTACGATCAGTACTTGGATCATGATCCCTCCACGCTGGCTTGGATTTTCGCGATTGACTCCGTGTACTTGCTATATTTCCTGTTCAACGATTCGATTAATCCTGAATCAAAAACTATGGTTGGAGATGTGTTGATGCTGGAGAACCAAATACCTGTCATCTTGCTCAAAGAGGTTTCGAAAGTTCTTGAGATATTGCCATCCGAAAACATGTTGTTCGTGATATTCAAAAGGTTCTGCGAGAAACACTCACCCCTCAATAGATTATCATTTGATCTATCAGTGACGATACCAATCAGGTCCATCTACTGCATCTTATGTATCATTTGATCGTGTCGAACCAAGGTATCGACCCTAAAATGAACAGGATGAATTTTTCTGATCATTCTATAGTAATCGATAGTATCAAGCAGGGAGCGGATATGGCAGCTAGTTTTGGCATTCCAGGAGCCTCAATGGTGCAGCAGATGTTTATGGAGAAAATTCCATGGGACAGGATTTTAGCCCTGTTTGGAACAGGGGATCCTGATGAACAGAACAATTTAGTTGAGGAAATCGACATCCCTTCGGTTTCGCAGCTTCATAAGATTGCACGGATAGAGTTTGAGCTCACGGAGAGAGGAATCAGGGGCGTGAAATTCGATGAGGCAGAGCGGAAATTCTATCTCCCTCTCATTAAAATGAGTCGGAACACCGAGATCATTTTGAGGAACTTGGTGGCATTTGAAGCAGAGTTCGTAGAGCCTGGATAGGTCCTGGAGATGGCGGAGTACGTGGATTTGATGTGTGGGATTGTTGATACGACAAAAGATGTCTGAGATTTTGAGGTGTACGTAAGGGAATAATGGAAGGTGATCTGTCGGATGAGGAGATTGCTCGCGTGTTTAATGGCATTAGGAGGTCGACGGGGAAAGGAGACAACACGAGTTCTAACACTGAGAAGGCTGTTGATGTGGGGAACGAAAGGTATGATAACACGATGAGGATTAAAGCCCTTAGGTTCGTCAAGAGACATGTTTATCGTTCGTGGAAGTTTCTTACCATTGTTTCGACTTTGATGGTGCTGATGCTGCTAACGGTTCAGGCGTTCTGCAAGGTTTATGGATGCGGTTCGCACTAGTTCCAGTGAAGGATATTATTGATGACTGTTGTTCGTTACTAATATGCCATATATTTGTATTAGTAGATCTTTTTACTTTGCAAATTACTTGCTCATTAATTTAACACCAACTTTCAGCTACTGCCATAAGTAGCATTACATGAGTGGAATGGATTAGTACTTTCAAAAGTTCCAGTATTTTAAAGGTTATACTACCATTTACTACAAATGGAATAATTTCCAAGTTAAAGCAAGTCCAACATTCAATTTGATACCGAAATTGATGATTCTTACATTTATACTCATGTGGTCCATGTCAATAAATAGGAAATGTGTCAAATAAAATAATACTAGTACTAATCTTTAATACAAAGTTTTGGAAGGGACTATATTAGTGAGGGAATTGAGTGGTATATTGATGTTTCTAAATATACTTATAATTTTTTAGACAATATCAATGATATGCCTGCCTTTTTTTGTGTATGTATATCACTGATGTTATTAAAATAACCTCTAAAGTTTCTAAATATAATTGTAATGATATGCCTGCTTTTTTTTGTATATGTATATGACCGATGTTATTAAAAGAACCCCTAAACTTTCTGAATATAATTGTAATGATGTGCCTGCCTTTTTTTTGTGTATTTATATCACCGATGTTATTAAAATAACCCTTAAAGTTTTTGAATGTAATTATATTGTTTCGTAGATTATCTTTATACATTTTATATAAAGGTCCCAAGATACTTTTTTTAATGGTCCAAGATACTTTTTTAATCTTAATCATCATTTCCACATCAATAATCACTATCTTCCCAAATCAAGACCAAGACCACACCAATTGAGAAAACTGGTCAAATGCATGAAGACCAAGTTTGAATCCATGTCTAGTGGTTAGTACCATACCCAATACAGAATCAAACCAACCAACAAGAACTTTGAATCATCCTTAAAACTTGAAATCTTATTACTACCAAGTACAAACATTACATGACCGTTAATCCTGTGTCCCGAATTCAAATGTGGATCAAGATTCCACCTAATATTTTCCTCTAATAAAACCATATTGTAAGATGAGATGACACTATCTGGTCTCTGACATCCACCAAAAAGATAGTAAAAAAAGCAAAATTTAAAAAAGCCCCTTTCTTTAAATACTAACGGCTACATCGATTAGCCTTCCCTCTGTCAAGAATTTGAATTTGGCTGGTCTCTCTTTCTTACCCTTCAAAAAGTTATCATTTTTTTCCCAATTCAATTCATTTCTGTCTTCTTGAACTCTGTTCCTTTATCCTCTCTATCTTCCTTCATTTTCTTGAACAATTTCTCACTTCTTCTTTCTCAGTGAACATAAAAATGGGTTCTTGTTTAAGCAAGAAGAATGCTTGTGCTGCTGCTTCTCCTACCCCTGTTCAACAACTTCCTGAAAAATCCAATCTTGAAACTACCCAGATCGAGAAACAAGAACCAACCCATGTTAAAAAAGAGATCTTTATAATCAAGCATAGGAAAAGCCATGAAATTGAGAGGCAGGATGAAAATGGCATGCCGGAGATCAGGAAAATCGCTGCAGATTTCATTCAGAACGGTAATGGTAACGTTATCGGTAACGTCTCTGCTCCTTCTGAAAATGTTGTTAATGGTAGTGGTGGAGTGGGGGTAAGTGCAGGAATTAGGACTTCTAGCTGTACTAAGGAGGAATTGGATGCAATTTTGATCCAATGTGGGCGGCTCAGCCGTAGCTCGTCCACCGGAAAGGGGGCGGAAAGTGGTGGGAGGAAGTACTCTGGGTCGAAAAGGAGTTACGATTTCGATAATGAGGGTAGTAGTGGTAAGAGTGAGGGGAAAAATGTTGTGGATGCTGCTGGTGAGGAGAGGGAGAATAGGAGGCGAAACCGCCAGTCTCCGGGGAGGAGGAGGACTCCGAGTAGGGAGAGGGACCAGCGGTCGGGTAGTCGAGAACGAGGTGGTGGTAGTAGTGGGAGGAGGGTGAGTAGGTCTCCTATAAGAAGATCTGAGTCACCTGGGCCTAATGGGGCTAATTCGAATTCAAACCCTAACTCGAATGCCGGTTCCAAGCCCGGGAAGATGGTTTCTGTGCCTGCGACAGTTTCTTCGTTGGCTATGGATAAGAGTACTAATGGTGAGGGTGTGAAAAGGATCCAAGTGAAGAGGAATGTGGGTGGGGGTGATGGTGGAGCTAGAACTGGTGCTTCACCTCGGGCTAGGTCACCTGCACGAACAAGGGCGAATGAGGCTCAGAACCCGGTGACTCTTAGTCGAAGCAATTCGAGGAAGGCGGAGCATTCGCCATATAGGAGAAACCCTTTGAGTGAGATTGACACTAATGTTATCTCACAGGTGAGTCTTTTGTTCTTATAGCTTCTTGGTTTAGTATAGTCTTTTGCGAATTTGTGATGATTTCTTTCTCATAAACCTGAAAACAGTCTGAACTGAACTAGCATTTGTTGATAAAATGGCCTGAAGTTGCTCATATTGCTTGCTTGATTATAGCATTTTCATTTCCACTGAGATGAAGAACTTATGAATGTAGTTTGATGTCATTTATGCTCTATCTCAGGTCATTTCTGTTGATATCATGATATGCTTGATTATAATTTATAAATGTTTACTTCTATTGCGATTAGTAACTCATGTTATACTTGGAAACATTTGCTAGAAAGACTCATGGTATGGTTTAATTAGTACTCATATCATGGAGTTCAAGTCTTCAAGAGTTTGTCATCTATCTGTTGTTTCAGATTCAGATGCCTGGTGTTGCCTGTAAAATGGTCCTTAAAGATTATAAATAAGTGTCCTATTTGAACACCATACAGCATTCTACTTTCAGCCTTTTCATTGTTTGTTGCATCTGAGCCCTGAGGTACCACATCAACAATGACATGTAACCACTACAATATCAAATGATGTTTGTGCAGTTTGTACTTCAAGGACTGGGTACAGCATGTGCAATTATATGTGCCTGGCTTCTTCAGCATTTATAGTTTTCAGTTTGTTGTTAGAATGTTCCTGAAATATGGTTTTCTTGAAATCTCCGAATGCGTTGGCTTTAAATGATAGATGCTATATGGGGTCATAGTAGTCTAGATTTTTTTTTCTGTTTTGTGTTCTTGAAATTTACGGTTAAACCAATTTCCTTGGTGTGTATCTCGCAGGCTCCTCATAATCAGAAGCCTAATCCTGAGAGCCGAACAGTTCATGTTGCTGAGAAGAAACAGAATGTGACCAAAACTGACAGCAGCACGATAAATGCAAATAGTAAGAAAAGGGAGCACCAGGCAAATGCAGAAGAGGCTAAGGTGATCAATGTGATATCTTCTGGTCCTGAAAGCATAAAGCCCCATACGATTACAAGAACCAGATCCTCTCGCCTCTCCCGTGACTTAGACATCAACCCTGAGACACTATCAAACCCGAACACAAACTACACCGCTCTTCTTCTCGAAGACATCCAAAATTTCCACCAAAAGAACACTACCACCCCCACTCCTCCTCCTGCGTTTTCTCTCCCACCATGTGTCACAAAAGCTTGCTCCATCCTCGAAGCAGTTGCTGATCTCAACTCCAGTGCCGGTTCAAACCTGTCCACTACTTTCTCAGAGGAACTAAGGAAAAATCTAATGATGAAGAAGAGCAATGACAAGTCAGCTTTACCGGCTTATGTGGAATCTGAGGTTGTCGTAGCTCATGATGATTTGATGGAACCGAGCTTTCACAAGTATGTGACAGTAAGGAGGGGTACAACCGGGGGGGCAGAATTGGAAGAGCAAGAATCATCTGGTAGCAATAGCTTTGTAAGCAGCCAACAACTATTAGGATCATCATCAGCATCTTCTTGCTGGGAGCCTAATTCGGCTGAGTCTACTGATCGTTGGAATTCTTCTTCATCGAAGTCAGTGATAAAAAACGAGGATCGAGTAGGCAATGCGCGCACAAGAAGTAGAATCGGATCAAGAGGTCTTTCAAGTGGACCAACAGCTGCTGCTGCATCAAACTGAATGCAATATCATGTTTTCACTAATTAGCTTCAATCAAGTTGTTATTGTACATGGTTGCAAACTTGCAACCTCTGTTGTTTTTTAGATCAGTGAATTCGTTCATACATTCTGTTTGTTTCTTCTAACCAGCTTTGATTTATTCTTGTGAACTGGGAATTTTCATGCCGTCAGTTGAACAGATTGTATTTTCTTCTTCTCATTGCAGAAATTTGTATTTTTGTAGCTTTTCATTTTCGCAGTTTCATTTCCTAAAAAAAAATGTTTTGCAGTTTCATGATTTACTTGGACTTGGGGTGGGCAATGAAGCAAACGTTCGCAAAAAAGCTCGATCAACACTTGATTTGACAAGACCACCAGGTGTTTGTTGAAATTCCTAAACCAAAGGAAGAACAAAGATGAAGCAGAACCAAATTAGGAGACTGAGCTCATGATTTTAGCTTAGAGTTTTGTTGTTGGTTGCACGACAGATTTTTTCATTAGGAGATAGAAGAATGAACACATCATTCTAACTGTAATCCATAAATATATGTTGATATAAATAGAGCAGTATAATGAATGATAAATAGGAATACTGAAGTATATAGCTATGTTCTTCCCTATTCTATAATTTGTTGTTCAATTAATCAAAACAGAAGGTCTCTATGTTCAACTCATATTTTGGCAGAGACCTCCTCCACGAGGCTTTTGCTATATCCCATACCGAGATCCTTATAATCTCTTTTGCAATCTTTTCAAACCATTGAACATCATTGTGTTGTCATGATGCGTTCTTTGTTTCTCCATTTCTGTATCCAACTCATAAAATCCATATATTTCTTTCCAGCTGCTGACGAGACTTACTAAGTTGAGAGAGCGAAGAGCCTACATAAAAAAAAAAAAAAAAAAAAAAAAAAAAAAAAAAAAGAAAGAAAGAATGATTCAAGTGCATCCATAATCTTTCTGCACATTCCCTAGCATATGTTTGCGAAACTTGTTGATGTATACGGCATATTTGCAAGCTTTGTCCCGCAAATCCTAGAACGAGAAACCAGGTTGTAAACTTATACATGGAGTAATTGTGCAACCAGTGTGCATATTGTTTGATCATATAGGATTATTGTAAGTTAGTCCCCGTCTTTGTCATGAAACAATGGTGTAGACTTTGCTGAAGTTGACGCGCCAAAAATTTGAACTGTCTGGTCCATACTCTGATTCATATTTTTATACATAATTCCATATTTTAGGTACTTACTCTCTTTATTCTCTATTGTGTGTTGATAGGTGCTCTCAGTATGAAGACATTAGATGACTCTTACAAGTCTGAGGTAAACATGGAAATGTCTGATTATTGGTTTGCCTCTCAAATAAATACACAAAATGTGATTATTCGTTTGCCCCTCAACTAAATACACAAAATGTGATTATTTTTTCATCCTTTAATCTGTTAATATACTCCAGCTCCTAAAACCTTTGTTTGCGTGCAGTTTTTAGTTTTCTGTAACGTATAGAAGTTGACAACGACAATGGTCTCTAAGAAACTGTCCATCCTGCAGTCTTTGATCTTCTTCTTCGTTGCTTTTCTATCATCTTAGCAATACAGTACTTCCCCAGTTCATCGGCCTACAGATAGTGCCACCTTCCAACAATTTAAAGGTACGTATGCTTTTTGCCCAAACTTGAATTCACTCCAAATATATGCGCCTGGTTCATCTCACAATTTCCTCTTTTAAATCGATTCCATTCTGAATTTGACAACTGCAGGATGCTCAAATATCGATCAAGGTGTTCTCCTTATTTTATGTTTTGTGTTGCTAGATGAAGCTATTAAATCGCCTCTCAGAAGTCTTGGGTAACATGTGAAAATGTTCTTATTGGTTAGTTTCTTTTATATTTTCCTATCCTATTTATTGATCTGTCTTTGTTATAATTAACACATAATGGCATCAGATTCATGCTTAAAAAAAAAAAAAAAAAAAAAAATAGAGGATTGATTACCAGAAAAGAAGCAAGCCAAAAAATAACCTCAATGGTGGTGTAATTTATATTTTAGTGTGTAGAAAACTTAAGCTGTACTTTTGTTGTGTGCTTTCTCCAGGTAGTGTTTTGAGGTCGTTGATGTTTGATTGTTTCACTTCGGAAATTATTTTTAGTTATCCGTGGATGATGATCATACTTGAAGATTCAGATCACTAACTATAGATATGGCAGGGTTAACTTTCGGCCCTTGTTGCTGATTTTCCAAGAACTGTTGATAATCTAAATGCCATGTTTTAGTTAACAGATGCTGAATGTAAATATATGCTAGTGCCTTAGTAGCCCCTGCATCCACAACAAACCTAAAGCATGCTTCTTTTACGGCAATCAGAAAATGAGTTTCCAACTTGATGTTTTTGGCTTCCAGTAGACTGAGATTATAATTACTATAAACAGGTAATTAAATGGTTGTTTACTCATTCTTACTATTCTTAAATAAGTAGTAATTTGTTTGAATGCATGTCGTCTTGGCCTATGGTTTTGTCATTCACTACGTGTTAAGAGGTTGCCTAATTAGCCCTTTAGGATCAGACGATGAGCCTGTGGAGTGTTTATGTTCCATTCAGTAGTTAGGTGCAATGTTAATGTTCCATAGAGGATTAAGAGGAAGATTAATAGAGATTTCTTCTTACTTTCTGGAAGGTCGGGTAGTGACGAAGGACGTGTGGGAGGTTGGTAGTGGAGAAGGGCGTTCACAAGCAGAGTTGGAACAGAGTTTTCCATGAGGCATGTGTTCGAACAAAAAATAGAAACTGGTCATCTAAATTATGAAAGTAAAACAACCATTTGTTGGGATTCATTTCCCTACAGTCAGACGTAAGTTCCAGAAAGATAATTACGATATGCCAGCACTCACAATCTCCTCTGTTTTGTTCGATTTTGCTTTAACAGTGTATTTGTGGATTAAATTATCTTGTTGGGGTGGGACTCAACTGAAGCGTTTGGATTGTTGCGCTTAACTTTATTGGTTTCTATTTTTAATTTAAGTATGGTTCATTTGTTATTGCATTTTCGATGTTGATTCTCATTTTCATTTTTATGATTTCTATCTACTGCTGAGTTTACATAGAGGTGAAGATCAGGGAACCATGAAGGTATAAATTAGTAGTATTGTATACGATAATGGCAAAATTCCTTCCATAACATCTTGTTTTTATTTATGTCAATTCGTGAAGGCAATCCATATAGGTTTTCCCATTAATCAGTATGCTTTTTTTTCCACCCATCGGGTTGATGTGTTTTGTTTGTTTGATTTTGAATCATCGGTGTTGCTCGTGGGATGATGGTGTTTCGTCTTACATTCTCCTTTGGTATGTTTTCATTCTCGTCCAAGGCTACTTGACTGGAAAAGAGAATTTAAAGTTGAGAGTGTACTCAAGTATAAGGAAGATCACGTTGAAAAGGTAGTGTAAAACTTAGGGTCATTAGTCGGGAAATTAGAAGAAATCCATGTACATTCCTACCTAAACGGACTTGATACTTATTCCATTTCAGAGCCGGTATCGTTTTCATCAATATTACTACAGTTTCTCTGGAATCAATTATGTTGGTAAAGTGTAATTCTAGCTAATATGCACTACTCGTGTTGCAAGACTCTTTCTATTGTCATCAATCATCAAATGTAATAATGAGAAATTTTTAGCATTTTTTTAACTATGTGTAATGGATTAATATTCAGCTCTTTTGGTTATTTTCAATCTTCGGCCAGTTACTTTTACAAAATATATATATCACTTGGCACCGATACATATATAAACACAAAAACCCTCTCCATTTTATGTAATTATCTACAACTTTATTTTCCGAATATAATTAAACTTTCGAACAGAACCCTTAACTGCAAACGAACCGAACACGATCAATAAAAAGAATGAGCAGACCGAACTCAAATACTAATGTTGTAACATGCATCCGAGCATGGGCGTATAAACGAGCCGATTCGAGGTGATATTGAGCCTCATCGAGCTTAAACTTTGTCGACCATATTTTCTAAGAGAAGTTATTTAACTTAACATTGTTGATTATTGAAGTACGTGCTACATAAATTAAAAATATTTATTTCATCTTTTAGCACAATTCATAAATACACGAAAAAAATAATGTACTATATGGTTTTGAATATAATATCAAAATGTATATATATAAGTATGAACATTTACTCCCTCCACCTCAGGCTCAACTTCTCATGATCTTAAACACGGGTTTTAAGAGTGAAATGTATAAACGATTAGAATAATTTACACTGTGGAAGAATGAATGAATAAATGATTAGAAAAAAAATGAATCTATCTATATAATATATAATATAATAATATATTAAACAAAAAAAGGTTTTGAGCCATTTTAGAGTGTCCACATCAACAATTATGTGGCAAATTTCTATGTTGTGATTGGTCCATTCAATTGCTTGGTGTCAAAAAGCTTTATTATGATTGGTCAAAAACTTCAAATCATGCAAATTTGTTTTCAATAAACGTTTTCTTAAACATGGAAAATTTTCTTTTAGTAAGTTACAAAGAGAGGCTTTTAATACAAACGATTTTTTTGTTTTGGTAAGTTACAAAAGATGCAACTGTACTAAACATAGAAATTTTTCCATAACATTATTTTTTTTATCGAAGCAAATTCATATGTCAAATAAAATCATCAAATGTCAGAAGGTAAATCACTTCCTCCATCAGCATCCACACTAAAATTATGCGATATAAAAGAGAATATTGGGCTAAACTATTGTCAAGTCTTGGAACAAACGAACGTATTAACTCACCTATAAAGGATAGTAAGGCTCTGTTCTCTTGATAATCAACTTAATCTGAATCGATCTGGAATCGAATCGACTGAGTTAGCAGACGAAGAGAACAGAGCCTAAGTTTCTTGAAAAACGGTATCTAAATAATTTATTTAGAGACGGACCTATATTGTCAAGAAAATCATCGATGCTATTAATCAAAACAATTATGTTCTCAACATTGGTATTTTTTCATATTACAACAAGACTTATTTCATTAAGAACATAGACGTTTTGATTAATAATATGATTGTTTTTATTGATAACATATGCATCTCTAGATAAGTTATCTAGAGACCGTCTCTCATGAGACTTTGTGATAAAAGGTAAGTTAATAAAATCAGACCTACAAGAATAATTAAATACTGTCTAAATCAGTTTATTCTGAGAGATGGTCCCTAAATAATTTATCTAGAGATGAAACTATTTTGCCAAGAAAATTGTCGATGTTATTAATCAAAAACGTCTATGTTCTCAACATTCGTGTTTCTCATATTATAAAGAAATGGATTTCATTAACAACATAAACATTTTGATTAATAACATGAATGATTTTCCTAAAGACACCTATGTTATTAACATTGGTATTTTTTCATATTACAACAAGACTTATTTCATTAACAACATAGACGTTTTGATTAATAACATGGTTGTTTTTACAGATAACATATGCATCTCTAGATAAGTATCTAGAGACCGACCGTCCTTTGTTTAACCAAAAAATAAACAAACATAGAAACTTTCAAATTTTACTCATATTAAGGAGAATAAAATTTTCATATAATTCCACAAAATTACAATTTAAAACTATGAGTAAGTTTTATGGAAACGGTCTTTAAATAATTTATCCAAAGACGGACGACGTTGTCAAGACAATATACTTTATTCCATAGCATAAATATTTTGATATAATTTGTAAATTTTAATAACTCTCAAACTACAAAGGTAAATGATTTAATAAAATCCTATAATGAAAATTTAAGAAGTACTATGATTTTATAACATGTTTTGTTAAATATTTAACCATTGTCGTTCAAAAGTAATTTGAGGTTAAAATTGACATGGTTGACCGAAAAAGTCAACACATAAAGTTGAAATAGGGACCGAGGAAGTATTATTTAAGAAAATTAAGGTTTTCACAATATTTGTTCATGTATACAGGGGCTAAGATTAGTGAATGCGCAAAATATTGTAGTGCATATCTCACTGACAACATATTATATGGCTAGATTTTATTCATAATTCATAAAATAGGTTATGTAATAGGGAACCTTGATTTTTGTTAATTGTTAAATAATTCACGGGGGCACGAGTCAGGCTTGGACCTAGCCCAGATAACACGAGTCGAGTACCCTACCAAACCTCGATGGATCGGATTCAAATGCAGTCAGGTTGGGATTTCAAAACTCCTTCCCAGTTTACTTGGGCACGAGTTGGGCTTGGGCCTAGACTACGTAATACGGTCGGGCCTTCAAAAGGCTTCCCAGTCCAACCCATTATGAGAAATTTCATGAAGTACGTGCATTTGAGGAGGCTTTCAGGACATATATGAACCGTCACTCGATAGGAGTTTAAGGGTGTTATCAATTGTCGACGGGAGCCTTTATGTGGGTTGGACCGTCTTTGACTCAGCCTTTAGATATATTTTGTCTGTCGTTCCAGGGGTAGTAGATGTCGAATGTTCTTTCAGGATATGTGAGACTATCTCCAACCCTCAAACTCTATCAAACTGCCACATCACCATTCCACTAACAACAAACCCAACCAAACTCTACATCTCCAACCCTCTCAAACTCTATCATAATCACTTTTTTAATTTTCTTTTCTCATTTCTTTTTAAACCATACTATTCTTTTTTCATTTCTTTTAAAACTTCATAATTCATACTTCTTTATTTTTAATTTCGTTAATTAATTAAAATAATAAAAAATTAAAATTAAAAAATTACAATATTCGAATATATTTTATGTAAGTTCATTTTTTAGTGAATTCGAATATATTAAAATTTACAATTAGTATTCTATACATAATTTACCAAATAAAATGTGAAATAGAATGAAAATGAAAAAGGAGAAAAGAAAACAAATAAAATAAAATAAAAGAGAAACAGAGAAAGAAAAGCAAAATGAAACAAAAAATTTTAAAAAAAAAGGAAAAAGGAGGTTTCAACTCCATCAAACCCATATGTAATTTTCAAACGGGTTTGATGGAAAACTCCATCAAACCATGGATGGAGCAAGTAGGAAACGTTTGATGGAGTATCAAACTCTCCATCAAACTGCCGTTGGAGCCAGCCTGACAAATGTGATATGTTTAAGCTTACAATTTAGTGATTGCATGTAAATTTGTAATTTATATTTATTTCATATTCTATTTATTTTTTCTTTCTAATGTCATATTAAAATCATTTCAATCTGGTTCGTCATATATCGAGATTCAAGAGATGTAAGAATTTTCTTAGTGGATATTGTATGTCAGTGACGGGGATGTTGAGGAATAAAAATTACAAAATGATGACGGTATTAATATCAAGATTCTCGATAATATACTTATTTGACAAACAAGTAATCTTATTTCAACCATTATGATAGCACATATATTTAATATTGGAGCATTTAACTGATCCATCACTTGACTCATAATATTTCTCATATCGTTTTTTCTGTTGCATCGACTAATGATGTAGTTGATTAGATTAATAATCAATTTGATATGTCGTCGAAGATGTTCGATGAATATGTCAAGTACTTGAGTAGGGGTATCATTACAAAGATGGATGGTGTTGAAAATTTTCTTGAGGATGTTTTCACAATAGATCTTAACTGCTCAAGGTTCGATCGATGTATGATCATGATGATGTAAATATTGATCAGACTTTCGAGTTGTGAATGAAACAAGACCCATAATTTTTAATTTTTGAAAAACATATCATCGAGGCAAAATTGATATTTGAAATTAATGCAGAGAAAAGGCTTTTCATTATGATGATCGATGATGATGATCCAATCACAAGACCAAGTCCCCATTCGGTTTTGATAGTTGTAAAACCATAAAGTTTTAAGAGTTTAAATGTATTGAGAATGCAACTTATATCATAAAGGTGCACCCTTAATTCTCAAGAATCCACCCAAATGGATCCAAAGTTAGGCGTGCATGCTCTAGAACAATCTTATAACGTAGGTGATCCACTATATAAGAAGTTTATCTTTGCACGCATGAGTGACAACATGGTGCGCGGGAAAGGATTGTACGTTTTGGTTTGTGTGGCCAACATATCATGGGAAGATCAGATCAGGAGTAACTGTGATCAGGAGTAACAGTGTTGGGCCTGATCCAGATGGGGATGTGGGTTATAAATGGTACTCCCTCCGTCCCGTTAAAATAGGCCATAATCTTTTCAGCGTTGTTTTTAAGACGACCAATAGTTTATTGTTTTTTGGTGGAGAGAAAAATGATAAAAAAGGGAAAAGGTATGAAAGATAAGCGAGAAAAATGATAAATAACGAAAGGTATGAGATAGTAGGATTAGTGGGGTTTATTTTACTATTTCAGGGAGTGGCCTAAATTAGTGGGACCTCCCAAAAGGGAATGGGTACATTTTTTAGCGGAGGGAGTATCAGGGTTGAACAAATCCTTAACCTGCAAGGGTAGATGCTTGGCTAAGCATTGCACGGCGGGGACGTTACATAATTTAAGAGGGGTGAATGTAATGTCCCAATACTAAAAATCTTGGACGAGGCACTCATATATTCTCCATGAGTGCAGAAAATGAAATGTGTTGATTTGTGGGGTCAGTATATCACCCCGAAGACCAGTACATGAGTAACCGCTCTAGCCAACAATAGGATCAAGCGTTACAAGACCATTCATAAATCAGTTTGATTTTCTATGACGATAGACAGGAGCCAGTGGCAATATTTCACTTTCATGTCGACATCTACCTTCCTCACCCGTATTCAGCCGATGTTAGTTATATGTTGTAATTTCTTTATCCACTAGCACGAATTGACTTAAACTTACTGGTCATAATGGGTACCCAGACCCTACCTAGACCCCTATAGTTGAACAGGGTCTGAGTCCATATTGGATCCGAAAATGCAGAACCAAACTTGGACTTAATTTTCAGGGTTGGGTCAAATCCAGACCCGGTGTCAGATTTTTTTAATAGATTAATACTTCTTTCTTGGATGCACAAAAATTTTATGGAACATATCATAAAATCCTAAAAAAACACACATATTATTTTAGTATTTCATCGAGACGGGTTCTAATCTATCCCTACCGACATGCACAATCCCGTTTAAAATAATTATGTCCGGGTCGGAGTATCTACCGCAACATGCGACGTACCCATGTAACAAGTCCCCAACACTACATCGATCGACCTGCATAGTTTATGTTAGTTCAAATAATAATTTTTTTGGGGTCTCCTCCGCCACCCAAGAACATGTAAAACTTTTTACTCTTGCCGCCCCAGGTTCACCTTCTCACATTTCAGTTTGGGACGTTTGATTTCAATTTTTCCTACTTTAAATGGAAAATCTCTCTTCTACTTTAATTACTCTCTCTCTCTCTCTCTCTCTCTCTCTCTCAAACTTTATTAACTATTTATCATCCTTTAAAAGGGTAGGATCTGGACCCGGTCATGTCTAACATAAATGGGTATGGGACCCTACCCATTGATGATATAAATGGGTATGGGTAGGATCTGCATAAACTATTGATATAATTTTATGTTTTAAATATGATATAGGAGTACTTAACAGTGTTCACAATCATTATAAATACTTCTTTTAATTTTTTTTCAAACAGTAGTATGACTTCATATGAAATGGTGATACATTTGGATCATAAGTTCTAACACATTAAAAAATTTATATGTTTGTAAATTGAATCTTTCTATCCATTCCCGTCGAGTATCGACGGGCCATTTACTAGTAAAGTATAAACTAAAGTGAATATATCATGATGGAGAGTGAATAAAGTAGGGGATAAAATTTTCATTTAAGGTAATGAAAGATCAGATAGGGACCAAAAACACAAGGAAAGTCAAGATTGTGACGGAGGGAGTGCGTATTTACTTATATGCTCGTGAACTGCTCATGAACAGTCGCGCTTTTTATCATAGTAATCGAATATGAGTTCAAACTGAGTCCAACTTGATCACGAGTAAGATCTCGCGTTGACCGATCTTGAGTCGATTTTCGATCGAACACACATCGGCTCTATTTAGCACTAGCTTTTCAGCTCCAGGAGCTTCTTTAACCATTGACTAATAAAAAGCTCGGTACGTGAATGCACATCTTCTTAAATTAGTTAAAAGCTAGCTGGTTGAGAAGTTAACCAAGTTAGCTTCTTCATTCTTATCTTTTCATTTCACAAATGTCATTGGCCTAAAAATAAATAAAATAGAAAAAAAATCACGTTGTTATATTTGTATCTTTTTAATTCATCCGCCTCTCTTTGAAATGCACACATGTATATACTATACATCCATTATCGATTTTTTTTTTATTATTAAGTTAGAATGCTCACGAATATTTCTTTCAACTTCTGATAATTTTTAATGATGTTACTAAAGTGACGGTGAAAACTATATTGAGTATATATTTGAATAAAATGTGATGTACTGTTATTTTAAAAAAATAGACTAATAATACGATAAGAAAATTTAAAATACAATAAAAATAAGATTAATGGCTTTATATGTTATTTTACAAAATATCAACTAGCTTATCAGCTAATTTGCTAAACAATTATATCTAATCAGCTAGCTTTTCAACCAGTTTTGCTAACAGAGTCATCGAATATACCTTCAAACCAACAAACATTTATTTTAGGTCAGTTCGTGTCCACCCCTACTTCGAAAATCTATGTTTATTGATTCATTTCCATGAACCTAAACTTAACATCCGTAATTCCGCATACCTTGCCAAATTACAAGTGTATCTAACTTAGAATACAGCAGCAAATCATACATGTAATGTAATCAATATGGTAACTGAATCAGGTTCCCTAATTCTTAGTCTAAATACAAGAATTTTGCTCAAGAATAAAGTCAAAAAATTTACTAGAAACGAAGTTCTACTATCGTATTAGGTGAAGAACAATAAAGTCAAATTTCGAAATTGAACTAGAACGCTACAGCTACTCTATTGGTCATAGTCGTTTCATCTTCATGTTCCAGTAGTATCAGTGTACCACGGTTTCTTTGATGGTAGTGTTTCCCACTGGTCCACATTTTCTAAAATTTGACAATTGACAACTTATATAATTTTTTTTTAAATTTATTATTTTTCCAACATTTTAATTTTAAATATAGTTAGAGTCTAGCAATGTTTTTAAATTAATTTATCTGCAAATTTGGAAGAAACATCAAACCCCGTCACAAAATTTCAGTTTCAAATTGAATCTTCAAAATCAAAATCAGTCAACCTAAAATTTTATTTTGAGGATGAAAGCCCAAATTGCTACAAAAGGTTGAATCCTTTTATGTTAAATATGAAGAATATTTTTGAATGTCATCAACATCAAGCAGACATCATGAGTCAATTTATTTTACTCATTCAATTTCAATCTGGTGCATATATGTTTAACATTTTAACTGAAGATGTAAGATTTGAGTCAAGTTAGATACGATTTTCTCCCATTTATTTATCATTTTTTTGCAATTATGTAAATAAATACGTGTTAAACTGAAATTTTGTGACGGGATCTGATGTTTTTCCAAAATTTTCAGATAAATTAATTTAAAAACATGATTAGACTCTAACTATGGTTAAGATTAAATTGTTGGAAAAATAAGAAAATGAAAAGAAAAATAGATGAATTGACACTTGTCAAATTTTGGAGAAGGTGGACTAGTGGGTTGGGAATCCGGGTAAAATTTTTTTTTGGTATGAGACAGTGCCAACTAGAACGACTATGTCCAATTTAGGTACATTACAACAACATGTCCAATTGAGATACTCCGGGCAATTTTCCGGCATTGACTCGATTTTGACCAGCGAATTATTATTATTTTTTTTTTTTGCAAAATATCAGGACACGTGCCAAGCTCATATTAATTTTGAATTTTAAATTTAAAAAAAATCGTAAAAGCATTTTTAATAATTCAAAAAATATATATAAAAATAAGAAAAGATTATAAAATCATTTATAAAATATCAAAAAAAAAATTATATTTAAAAAAATATCAAAAATTAATATGACTAGACTTTAATAATACAGATTATAAAGATTATAAAGTTTGTTCCGCTTCTCAACCCTTCTTTTCAAATTCCCAAAACGTTTCTTCCTTTTTCTGCATTTTACTCTGCTTTCCTGTTTTTAATAATACAGAGAGAGAAGAAGAAGAAGAAGAAGAAGACAGGGTTTTCAAAGGTAATGTTAGTTTTTACCCTTTTTTCTGTATTTTTTTGCAAGATTTGAACTGAAAAGTAGCTGCTTATTGAGTTTTTCTCTGTGTCTTTCATATTATGGTTCATGTTTCAACACCTCCATTGTAGATAACTTCGTCATAGCTGCTTACAAGTAAAAGACTCAATTTTTATACTAAATGCATGAAAAAGACTCAAATTTTTTTTTTTTTGGAACGAAAATTAAACTTTTTATTCCAACTAGTAAGTACACGCCGATCCTACCATCCAGTCAAAAGTATCCACTGGTATCAAAATGACTAGAAAAAACAAATACTAGAAAATCTAGGTTCCTATCAATATCATCAGCTTAACGCAATGGCCTCGCAATTTAGGATCTACCCAAGCTCTTTGAATCAAGATATCAATAATTTTATCTTCAAGATGTTGGTTTGCGGGTCTCTGCTGGAAACATACAGTGTTTCTCTCAATCTAGATGGTGTATATAGTTTCAGCAAAGGCGCTCTTCAGAAGCTTCGATTTCCAACTTTTACCTCCAAATCTGCGGCACATCAAATCTAGTTCACCACTCCATCCCTGAGGGGATCTGTTGATTTTTAACCAACGCAACACACATTGCCAGACACGTGCACTGTATACACACTCAAAGAATAGGTGTTGTTGGTTTTCGGCATAAGTGCAGAATGGGCATGCCGGATCAAGGGCTGCGTTCCATCTTCTTATCTTGTCCTTGGTAGCAAGCCGATCATTTAGTGCCATCCATGCGCAGAAAAGTGCGCGGGGTCTAGCTTTATTACCAAACCAGAACTTCTTCCACTTGACCTCTTTGTTTTTCACCACGGAGTTCCTTGTATAAAGTCTTGGTGGGGAATTGACTTGAAGTCAATGCGAGGCCCCAGGTTCGAGTGTCATGGACCAAGGATCGTGTTTTCATCATAGCCTTTATAATCCAAGAGCAGCTAGGCCCCAGACTCAATTTTTATACTAAATAACAGTACTATGGTTAAAATATGATCATATCTGTGTAATGTTTTGGTATTCTCTGTGAACAGGGATAGGGGGAAAGCATGGCTCATGTGGTGAAGAAGAAAGAAGAAAAGCCAGGACTCATTGATTTTGTCTTCTCTTGGTCCTTAAATAATGTGATGAACAAACACCTTTTTAGAGACAAGGTATTTATGGTTATTATTGCTGGTTTTTTACTTCCATTTTCTTCGTTTGTGTTGCGTGTATGCAGCCGTTTCTTTTGTTACATTTACTGCAAGTTTGTGAAAAAATGACTTCATTAGGCATGTGACCAGGTGCATATCTGTGAAACATATTGTGTCCCAGTTTATGGATTATGCTATGTGTGTTGTATCCTGACAGGTCAAGCGAGTCCCGGAAACATTCTCATCACGAGAGCACTACTTTCAGTCATTCATCTACCCACTTCTTGAAGAAACCCGTGCAGACTTGCAGTCAGAGATTGCTAATGTGTTTCATGCACCTGTATGTGAAGTATATAAAGTAAAAGGGGTTGTAAAGGATTCCAACGACTTGAGATACAAGTTGTGGTTGAAGCCAGGCGCATATAAGCCCGAGTTTGGGGATTTGATTGCACTAACGGAGGTGAAACCAAGACGCATTGGTGATCTGGATAGACCTAATCGACCGTATCATATTGCTTTAGTTCAAGCCACAAATGATCAAAAGATCCCAGTCCTATCGTCAAAAGCTATAAGGTATGATCCACAGGACGAATGGGACAGACTTTTTGTTGTTTACCTTACAAATTTGACTACAAACTTACGGATATGGAAAGCACTGCATCCAGACGTGGATGGGGGAAATATGAAGATCATCAACTCTGTTCTGAAAACTAATCCGCATGTAAGATTTTTTGTTGCCTTTTCTCTTTTTCCTTGAATGTTAGATATGTTTGCCCCATTTGGAATGTGTTGCGACATGATAAAACTTATGTTGTTTTAATGGTTTTTTTCGTTGGCCTGCAGGTAGATGAAAATTGCATCAGTTGCTTCTCCAATAAAGCCGAGTGTAGTAACGTGTCAAAATCAAGGAAAGTTATTGCCCCCCTTACACTTGACAACTCCCAAAATGCCGCGGTTATAAGTAGCATTGCCACAACAGAATGTCGTCATAAAAATAGCGTAAAGCTAATATGGGGTCCCCCTGGGACTGGAAAGACAAAGACAGTTGCTGCATTAGTGTTTGCCTTGTTTCAAATAAAGCGCAGAGCATTAACTTGTGCTCCAACCAATGTTGCCGTGTTAGGAGTGACTAAGCGCTTGATGAGTTTGCTAGGTCGTACACTGATGTATGAGAATTATGGGTTGGGAGATGTATTATTGTTTGGTAATGGGGAAAGAATGAAAATTGATGACCATGAAGACCTTCATGATGTGTTTCTTAAACATCGTGTTTGTGTACTCTGTCATTGTTTTGCCCCCTTAACTGGCTGGAATGGCATCTTAGAATCAATGATATGTCTACTTGAAGATCCTCAAGGCCAGTATCTCCAATACTTGCGAAGAGTGGAAGATGAAAATGGGGAAGACTCTGACAAAGATGCTGATGACACAGACAACTTGGAAGAGGGGAATGAGAAGGAAAATGAGAATCCCAAGAACAAGAACCAAACAGAAACTCTTGAAAGGAAGTTTTGGAAGAATTTAATTATCCGAGATCTGAACGAAGCAAAGAAGAAAAACTCGAAGGACAAGAAGCCATCTGATGGGAAAAGTCAGACTAAGAGTCGAGAGAGCAGAAAAAATGACAGTCCTTTGACGTTCAAGGAATTTCTCGCGAAGACATTCAGAAACATTGGGCAACAACTCATGATTTGCATAACAGGATTGTGCACACATATGCCTACTAAATGTCTTCCGTTGGAAGTAGTGAAGTGCATGATTAAAGTTCATGAAATGCTTAAAGCACTTCTGTCATTGTTGAATGAGTTTGATGTCTCACGTGAAGGTCTAAAGGAAGCTCTACAAGGAAATGGAGATGCCGGAAGTGGAGAACATGGAACAAATTTACGTATGATGAGATTACAGCTCCTGGAAATCCTTAGATTGCTGCGTGGAACATTCTCAGTCCCAAATTTTTATGACGAGTATCATGTTAGTATATTTTGTCAGAAAAACGCGTGCTTACTTTTTTGTACAGCTTCAAGCTCTGCTAAGTTGCTCACGGAAGGAATGACAGCAATTGAACTGGTGATAATTGATGAAGCTGCACAACTGAAAGAATGTGAATCCTCCATCCCCTTGCAGCTTCCTGGTCTCCGTCATGCTGTACTTGTTGGGGATGAGAAGCAACTTCCAGCAATGGTTCAAAGCCAGGTTATATAATCATTTCTATAGTACGCTGATAATAATGCATTCATTCACTAACAAGTTGTCTCATATTGACAGATGTGCGAGAAAGCTGATTTTGGAAGGAGTTTATTCGAAAGGCTCGTGATTTTAGGACATGAAAAGCACCTCCTGGATGTTCAGTATAGAATGCATCCTTCGATAAGCTTATTCCCAAATACAGTGTTTTATAATGGCGAAATTAAGAATGGCCGAAATGTCAATCTAAGGTGTTATTCCCGGAGCTTCTTGAAAGGGGAGATCTTTGGATCTTTTTCTTTCATTGATGTAAACAATGGAAAAGAGGAGTTTGACGAAAGGTGTAGCCTGAGAAACATGGTAGAGGTCTCTGTGGTTGCTGAAATTATCTCGAAACTGTATCAAGGTATTCTTGTTTTTAACATTTCATGTTCGCGTCATATATGTTCAAGATGCTGAAATGGCTATAAACACTAGCAACTTTTCTTTCTTGATGATTTGTTGGTGTGTTGTAGAATCTACTCTTTCAAAGCAGAAGCTCCGTGTTGGTTGCATATCACCATACAAGGCTCAAGTGGCCGCAATTCAGAAAAAGCTTGGGAACACTTACTACACTGATGCAAACGAAAAGTTTTCAGTAAACGTGCGCTCTGTTGACGGTTTTCAAGGTGGGGAAGAAGATGTGATAATAATTTCCACTGTTCGATGTAACGGTAAAGGATCTATTGGTTTCCTGTCCAATTGCCAAAGGGTCAATGTATCTCTTACTCGAGCAAGGTATTGTCCATATAGCCTATACTGCGTAGATGAATCAAATCAATTTTATTCTCCGCGATGTGAATTTTTCAAATATCAACTCACTGAATAATTTGTACAGGCACTGTCTTTGGGTATTAGGGAATGCTGCGACATTGACCAACAGTGGTTCTGTATGGCAAAAGTTGGTCCTGGATGCCAAAAATCGGAATTGTTTCCACAATGCTAATGAAGACGAGGGCTTAGCTCGAGCAATTAACACTGCTTTAGTTGAGTTGGGTGATCTGACTTCATTATTTAGTACAGACTCCGTCTTGTTCACAACTTCTAAGTGGAAGGTATGCTGCATTTTGTGGCACTTGGCTAATTTTATCATAAAGCACATACTGTCATCAATCAGTGCATTGCAAAGACGAATACCATTATATTGCTGTAAAGTGTAACTTCTGTATAGCCCTCTCCATTCCTTTCAACTTGTGGCATGTGCTATTGTATGCTGTCCCTTCATTTTGCTGGGTGGTACATTTGAAACACAAAGACTGTACAAGAATTCATGGTCACCCAAGCTCTCTAGCAATGCATCTAGTTAAATCAGCATGTGCATTGTACTAAAACAACTAATGTCAGCGTATCCTGATTGTTTTATATCTTTTACAATTCTGGTTACAGGTTCATTTCTCTGCTCAATTCCACGAATCTATGACCAAGCTTCATGACTCGGGAATCCTTGAAAACGTTATAAGAGTATTGGTTAATCTGGCAAATGGCTGGCGAGAGCAGGTCAAAGATAAATGCCTCGTGAACTTGGATGGTGCCTCTTCACAGTTAATGGAGTGTTACCATGTGAAAGAGCCTCTAAAGTTGATTTGGACAATTGAAATTTCCAGGGAAAACTTGACAGATACTCAAGTTATCAAAATTTGGGACATTTTGCCAAAATTTGAGATACCAGAACTAGCTGAGGCACTTGATGTTCTGCTTGGGAGCTACACTTGGAATCTTATAAGTCGTTGCTTGTGCAAACGTATTGAAGGGTCAGAGCTCCTTTTTCTTTGGACATTCCTTAGATTCCCTGTCTGTCTTTACATGTCGTGAAAGCATGCTAAACTGTCATTTAATGCAGGAACTTGACACTTCCAATGACATGGCCAGTGGCTGAAAATGCAAGAAGTTTTAACAACTCCGGTAGGGATTCAACTCAAGAGTTGGCACTCAAGCTAACTGCAACCAGTTTGAGTGATGCACCACGGTCATCAGCAAGAAGGTAAAAGCAACATATAGATTTTCCTCACCGTTTTACATGGATCAGAGCCATGAGACATCACAAAACATCCATTAGGATTTCTCTATCTTTTCTTTTGTAGTTGATATCCATCATCTTTTCCCTGCTTTCTTTTCCAACACTTTGTTATACAACAAGTCTTATGTATCTTTCAACAAGTGGAACATGCTAACAAGCTTATCAATGAACAGGACCTATCGAGGTGGGCGTGGGAGAGGCTGGTAGAGACGACATGTTGCACTGCTGATCAGATATAAATCGGTTCTTTTGTCGAAAGTGTAGTAGTTGCTTCAGCAGCAATCAGTGTTAATTTTGAGGAAGCAGCTAATGTTTTGTATTGCCAGCCATAAGTTAGATGCCTGCAATTTCTTAGATTTGAGAATTGGTAAATGTATGTTATTACTGAATACTGAGGCTGATTCATGTTTTTGGCTGCTTTTGGTGCACCTACCTACTAACGATTAATAGAGAAACTACTGTCAAAGTTGACAACAGATGATTAGTAATGTGTTTGGCAGTGAAGGGCTACTCTTGAGGGGATCCTAAGGACTTGAGGACTTTAACAAAGTGTTTGGAGACTTCAACTTTTTTAATAAAAAAGCAAGAACAACTTAGAACTCAAAATCCAATGTAATCAATCGACCCTCCAGAACATGCTAATGGGGCAACAATAGTCGTTACATAGTAAAAGTTCATAGTTTTTTATTGTTCCGATTCATGTGTTATGAGCCTGTCACAACTTGTTGGCCGTTGCGATTTAACTTAACTTATGTAGTTTGCAGTTTATTACTGGAGTTGTGGGGTTCACCCAGTATGCACCCGAATGATAGCAGTTGATGTGAGTTTCCAATGTCATTAAAATAAATAAAATAAAAACGTTTTAATTGAAAAAAATAATAAACATTTGGAATCTGTTCCATAATTTTTTTCTAAGCAGGTTTGGCCCAATGCACCTTACACTCATAAACCTGAGAAATTTCATATTGATCTCACATAATTTGTGATCGGTAGGTGCAACACCGACATTATCATAAAAAATAAAAAAAGGTTTCCCTTTTTCATTTCCACAACTTTCACACCATTTAGTTTGGTCGGTTGATTCTAGAGTGACCCACCCTCACTTTCCCGGTGTATAAATTTACAAAAGTTCCAACCAAATTGATCAGTCTTCCTTCCTGATCCTTCTCCAGTGAAAAAGGTTTGTGCTTTACTCAATTCATTGTGTAGCTTAGTAATCACTCTTCGAAATATGTAATCTTTGAAGAATCCAAATTGTTTTCATCTGTAATCATCACTTTTTGTTTACTGATAGTCCTGGATTAGCATCGTTATTTGGTTCAAGAAACTATGAATTCTTTCATTCTTTGTCTTTGCTCTCTCTAGCTGTACACGATTACTGCACTGTTGGGTTGAATTAGATGGTGGTTAAACAGCAAAGTTTCATCATGTTCATAATGGGTAGGATAGGACATTTTATTTACCTAAACCTGCAAGATTTCGTCAGACTTCCTAAATAGGATTGCTAGACATACTTATGTGAACAAGTGATTTGGAATATTTTTAACATATGTTCTAAATTAGACTCGTTAGGTTTCAGAAATCAGAAACAGATCTTCGTCTTCCGCTCTCTCGCTGTGAAACAGCCTCCCGGTGAGGCGGCCGCTCGTCTTCCGGCGGTGCCGCGCCTCCGCTCTCCCAAGTTTCAGTTCGATCTATTCTGCTCGGCTGTACTGCTGACTGCTGGTGCTTCTCCAATCCATTGTCGATTTGCCCTCTTCTACTTCTACTGCTCCTTCATTTCACATTGTAATCATCCTATTCCTTCCTTTCATGAGTTCATACTTTTCCCTCTTATTGAATTTGGTATTTCATTGTGTATAATTTTTTGTTGATTGTGAATTTGTCAATTGCAGGGCCAGGGCGTTATTTGGTTTTTATGGTTGGCTTGGAGCTGTGATTCTAGTGTCTACTGATTTGGGTACAATTCTATTTCTAGTGTCTACTGACTACTGCTTCTATATAGTGTGCAAATTGTAGTATTTGTTTCACTGTCTGGGTTTTATTGTTTTATTGCTATGTCTTGTAATGTGATTGCTATGCTATCTTGATCTTGCTGTATGTAACTAGAACATTTCAAATTTTAAGGATGAAGAAAAAAGATAGAGGAAAGAAGAAAGTTCCAGTAACTGGTAGTGGATCAATTAAATCTTTCTTCAAAAGTGGTGAATCTTGTTAAAACTGCTCTTCGGAAAGGTCTTTTTCAGCTATGAGACTTGTTAAAACTGCTCTTCGGAGTAAGATGGGGGAAGGTTACTTGGGAGATTCGATGAGTGTGTACATTGAGAGAGAGTTAGCTAAAAGCATTAGCGAAGATTTGATCATTGATGAATTCTATACGATGAAGAATCATAGAACGCAACTCATGTAGTAGTTGTTGCTTGTAACTTTTTGTTGAGACTAGATGTCAATGGTTGGGATTTGGTCATGTATTTCATCGACAATGTATCTTAAGTTTTGCTATTAATTTTTTTTTATCGACACATGAGTTCTAAAAAAATTATTTAGCCCATGTTTAAAAAAATTCCTAGATCCGCCCCTGTCCGGGTGGATTAGTTAGGGGGTTGAGCTACTGTAATTGGAATTGCTGTAAGCTGTGTGGCCTTTGGTTTTAAGAGTCTCTATGTAGCATGTGTGGAAATCGTAAATCTCCCTTACTCCCCACTTGGGCGGAAAACGGATCACTTGGTGGTAGGTTGGAGTAACTGTCTCTCATCTCATGTCATTGATCCATTATCCACCAAAGGTTGCTTTGTAGCTAAAAGGGCTGACAAAGATCAGGAAATTGGTGGGTAGGTTGACTGTAGCATAGAATGGTATTGTAACACTTTTCACAGTAAACTTAATTCTCGGTTGAACACATATAGTCTAGTGGGTTGATGAAGGATAGTTGATTCTTCTATACTCATTCTGTCAATGCCATTGGCCATTTTTTCTGGCTGAAAACTGGAATTTCTTATTTCTAACTAAGCTATGATTGGATTATTTATTTTTCAGTGTATATCAACAGCACTTTGTTTATTGGTTTTCAGGTACTCTATAGAGTCAGTACCGTCTTGAGGAAGAGCAGAGAGGAGTATTCAAGGTGTCATTAGCAATGGATAGAGACATATTTAAGGAACGGGTAGCAGCACTATTACGAGTTATACAAACCACAAAAATTGTCAAACAAGACAACTTACCTTGCAAAATTGAAGAGGTACTCAATTCTGCATTTGACAGAAGTATTTTATAAGGAAATCCGACTTTGCTTGTACTGTCTCAGGGTCTGTACTTGGGATCACTAGGAGCTGCAAATAATAGAAATGCTTTGAAAAGCTTGAACATCACACATGTACTAACAGTGGCAACTTTAGTGTCCCTTGATTACCATAGCGATTTCATACACAAAACCATTGAAGGTGGGTCTATTTACTTGAGTATACCCTCTCTTTTGCATATAGGTTTTAAAGGTTTTGCTATAACTTATAGCATATTTTCTGAATTGACACAGTGCGTGATACTGTAAATGAGACTATATCTAAGTACTTTGATGAGTGCTTCGCATTTATCGAGGAAGCCCGAACAGCTGGAGGTGGCGTCTTGGTTCACTGCTTTGCTGGAAGATCCAGAAGGTGCTTTCAATTTCTAGTCACCCAACTAAAGATAACCTTAATTGATTGGTGAAATAGTACTAGGTCGGGGATCATTCTTGATGATATGTTCTTGAGAATTACAATGTTGATACCTTTTGTGATCTGTATAAGCTGTGATAAACACAAAATCCTGCATGTAGACTCTAGTTAAGAGTTAGGACTCCTTTCGGAGCATTTAGTTGTCACGTATGATTCTTGTTTGACTTGTTGGATGCTATTATTTTCTTGCTTAATGCTTCTCCACGTATTTGTAGATGGTTCATGGACAATTAACAGGAAAGGGTTGATTTTAGAATGTCAAACAGAGTTACAGACCATAAGCTTGTTATAAAACTCTCTTTTTCTCTCTATTGTTGTGTGGAAAAAGTAAATCTTCGAAAGCTGGGAACCTCAAGGCATTCAGTTTATATAATGTATTTTTACTTCTTCCCCGGATCTTGTTCCATGTTTCATTCGGTACTGTACTGTGCAGTGTAACTGTTGTTGTTGCTTATCTGATGTTCAAAAACGGTATGAGCTTATCCGAAGCTCTGGAGCACGTGAGGAGTAAAAGACCAGTTGCATCCCCTAACCCAGGCTTCATATTGCAGCTCCAGGACTATGAGAAATCTCTCCAAGGTTGTTCCTCACCATCTTGACATTTCTCTTTCTTAACTATATTGTTTTCGCGAAAATTCTTTCTATACGAAAGATTCTCCCCCTCTAGTAGACTTACATTTGAGATGTGAGTGACTAAAACTTGGTGTAATGTTATCCTGATTTTCTTAGATTCTCCTGTTCAAGGGTGATTATGGAGCAAGCTTGGTCAGGACAAGTTCATCGATCTGACCGATAGATTTTAAGTACATTATTCTAAATATTTCCATTGTTATGGAATTAAATATTTCCATTGTTATGGAATTCCCATCTCTGTAATGCATGTGATGAAAATGAGACTTAAAAAACTGTATGTAAGTTTTTAAGTTTATGGAATTCTCAGCTTTCATCTTTTTATCTAATTTTGACGATTTCACTCTCATGTTCACGTTTTAGGCGATCTAGGTAGGCATACTAGGAGTTCTCTGAGGGATATATTGGTACAATCTAAAGCATATAATTTTGCAGTGCACTTTCACTTCCTCATTACTCGTGCTGAAAAAAATTTATTGTGTGAATCACTCACCTTAAAATTTATCGCGCACAAGAAGAAGAAGAAGAATCAAGCCATTGTACCAAATCCGAAAAAATTGGTATCAATTATCAAACCATGGTGTAAGGGATGTTTTAAAATTGGATCCAACTAGTTTTATGTTAGTGGAATTTCGACGGGAATTTAGGCACTTTAAAATTGGATCCAACGAGTTTTATGTTAGTCAACGGGAATTTAGACACTATATATAACTATAACTGAAATATACATTGTGGCAACTAAAATATTTGAATTATAAGGTAAAGTTTTTTGGTGTACTCGACCATGAGATAAATACAGGACGGCTACTTTTGAGTTTTGAGAACTTAGAACACTAGATTTACTTGGGATACTTTGTTCTTAGGTACTTTTTGGCTTGTAATTGACACTTGGATTTAAAATTTTCACATTTGAATGTTAGCTTGCGATTCTATATTGTTTTTTTTTTTCAATTGTTCCTTGATTTCTATGCTTTATTACTTGTAATTCATCCCTAATACTATGTCTTATCCATCAGTGACAATTCTTGTATGACTATGATGGTCATGAGTAGCTAATTTCGTAGTGACTGCGGTTGTGATGTATGGTTATATGTGTATAGAGATTATAGATTTTTAAATTAAATTGATTCTGACGCGTTAAGCCAGTGTAAAATACTCGTATACGACAATTGAAAGAACTTGTCTGTGCAAAATCATCTAATCGTTTTGTTGAATCGTTCGTCTGACAATTGAACCATCAAGTTAGTTCAATATTCTTCAAAAACAAATCTGTTAAACCCTTTGATAATGTGGAAGCTAGGACATTAATAATGTGTGACAATGCATAATTCACCATTGTTAAAACATGTATGAGTATTTTTCAATCATTGCTACCCTATTCTTTTTTTTCCATTAAATTTCTAAGAAAAAGCTTAGATTTGTGTTCTTGATTTTCTTATTAGAATATAAGTATACGATTTATCTAATAATATTATTTGTAAACACTTACGCTTGATACTCTGTAACACAATAGTAGGCTAGTTAATTCCTCGTAGATAACGATCATGACATTAAAAACTTGTGTACTTAACACTGCTTTTTATTTCTTAAAGTATTCGATTTTGTGCAAAACAATAAGCTACCTTAATTACAAGGTGACTGGAAAAACAAGACGGGCGTTTACCAAACAACCTTGTATTAGGCTCTGTTCTTTTCAACTGAAATTTACTGAACTGAACTGAACTGAATGAGTTTTCAGTTGAAGAAAACACATACTTAGTCAAATCAACCATATTTTGATCAGTACTAATTATCACCAATTGAAAACATAAACACCATGACCGATCGAAAACGATGTGACTTAGTGTTCTCAAGTGAGTGACCACCATTCCAACTGATGCCATATGTAATATTTCATTATTTCAGAAAAAAGTTACATTTAGCTTTGGTCAATCGTTTGAGTTTGTGCATAATTCTTCATAACGATAATAGTAAATAATTTAATAAAATCATATAATAAAAATTTAATTACTAAATTTTCATTATATAATTTTAATAATTTATTTATTAATATCGTTAAGAATAAATTGTAATTGACGAAACCGATTATAGTAAAATGTAACACTTTTTCTGAAATGGAGGGATTACTAATTATCGGTTTCAATTAGCAGATATACAAATAGTGTCGCTTGTAAGGTAAAAATAGGTGAAAGAGTAAAGGAGTAGTGAAATGAGTGTTAAAAAAATAAAACATTTTAACCACTCAAACATGAAGAAAGTAAATTGGAATTTTAAAACAAGTTACAAATCCTTTTAATGGGTCCCCAAACAAAGGATTATAGTATTATACATTTAGCCATGCACATAATTTGATGATGATTAGAAGAAGTAATTACAATTAACAGTTGTAATTGCATCTGCACCAATGCAAAGTATTGAGAGAATCAGTCATACATGAGGAATTAATTAGTTCTCCACGGTCTGAAAAAATGGTTGAGCAAACTGGTTCACATGATCCTGATATTTTCAGACTGCAAGTCCCCACCTGAACGTCCGATCTGCAAACCTTTGGTGAACCTTCTGCAAACATACATAAGTCGATCTCAAAATAAATCATTCAAATCGGTTCGCATCAAGAAATTAAATATATCGTAACGTAACGTTATTATTTTAGATCAATGCATTACCGGATAGTTGAAGCAAGGCAAGAAAAACTAGGAGAAAAATGTGATTCCATAGCTTGACGATCACCATGGTTATAAGTTTCTTGATCGATCGGTCTCCACTTTCTTCTTTATTACAATGACTAGTCACTGTTACGGGCATATATAGTGGTGACAAGAATTAACCACTTTTTCTAAAGTAAAAGGTAAATATCATGCAAATATGTTCTGTTTTTATCAAATTAAAGTATTCCGTTTTAGGTGATATATTTTTCAGTACACTGTACACAGACTCTTTCATAAAATAAATATTCAGTCAAGATTCAAGGGAAATTAATGTTAAATTAAACAATCTTAAGCCAAAAAGTTGGGAGGACATCTTAATGTTTCAAGTATTAAGTAGGGGTGGGATTAATTCTAACTCACACATATGGAAAAAAAGTGGGACGGGTTCGGGATTGAACATCGGGTACCCGATAATTAGGATTTGAATTTATTCATCCCAATTCCGACCCTATCTTTTGCGGGTACTCGTGATCGGTACTCAAAATAGATCGGATCGGGATCGGATTACCCTATCGGGTATTTATTTTCATATAAATAAAAATAAACTATTTATAAACGTTGTAATATATACGGCAAATTATGAACCATGTGTTTTGCTACTGTTAGCTACCTAAAGACTCTCCTAATGAACTCGCTAAATGAACATTAGCTTGCTGTTAAAACTAGATAAAATTATCCCGTTAAACACTAGATAAAATTATCCTCATATGATCATCTTCTCAGTGGACCTAATTGCATAACTAGTTTTTATAAGAATGTAAGTTTCTTCGGGTACGTTATCGGATTTCGAGTATTAAATTTTCATTCCCAATCCCATCCCGAACATATAATATAAGTTTCGAGAATTTATATTGCGGGTATCCAAACCCTAAATACCCAACTCTATCGGAATTTTTTGTATAGAGTCGGGACGGGACGGGACGGGATCGGATTACCCAAACCTCCTCCCACCCCTAGTATTAAGGGAAAATTCCAATGAAACATCAATTTTAGCCACGAATCATATTAAAATTATAAAAAGATCTAGTAAACCAAATCAAACAAAAAGAAATGCCAATTCGTTGTAGACAACAATTTCACTGTATATCTACGGTGAACATATACAAGATGAGTTGTATGAATATAGTTAGTAAAATACATTAAAACTAATTGATTTTTTTTCTTCATAAAGTTACGTTTTTGTACAAGCATGCATTGATCCCTTAAATAAATGAGTACTCTAGATGATCTATGTAGAGATGGAATTAGGTTATTAATAAAATCGTAATAATAGCTTCAATGTTATATATTAATCGGAACTTATATGTTCTGAACATTAATGTTTTAATTTTTCATATTAGAAAGAATGCATTTCATTAATAACATACACGTTTTGATTATTAACATGAAAGATTTTATTAATAATATAGATTCGTCACTAAATAAATCTTTTAGAGACCGTCTCTCATTATATGAATAAATTCGGAAAATATTGATATTTCACTTGACCATGGAAACCAGGCCGAGATGCACTGTATGCCTAATTGCCTGGTCCATGACCCACGTGATATTGGGCCGGATTTTGTCTCTGTGTTAACAAATGTGACAAAAGCTCAATTGGGTCAAGGTGGGCTGAGAGTCTTTTTCACTAACAGGATATAATACCTGTTTTTGTACCAAATCATCGGTAAGTGTGTGTTTAAAAAAAAAAAAAGAAGAAATGCAATATCACAGTATGTATTGATATTATACGTATTATACGTATAAGTAAATGATGTTGTTGTGATATAACACGATTTCACGTGCACCTAAAATGTAACACATTTTTTCTTTGTATAAATAAAGTCGACCATAGATTTGATTCAGACGTTCCAAAGTCATGTTGGTGAGAGCACATGAAAATTTAACATGAGATCACAATAGAAATTTCGAGAGCAGATTTATCTCTGTTCCAACTCCACGAGATTATGATAAGCCCATCCACCTTGAACTGATAAGTAACGGTAACCAACATACTCCTTAAGCCATACTATGGGAATAAAAAGTATGCAATGAGCCATCAATCTCCGGGAGTATAGGTAGCAAACCTACACTCAAATACTCACGAATTTAGTGGCCCCGCATTAAGTTCTCCTTCAGCTCGCCAAACTTGAAATGAGCAAATCCCCTGCCAAATTTTTGGCCAAGCTCGGCCTTTGACATTGAACTTGAATTATAAAAGATTAAAAAAAAAACAAATAAAATTAGATTAGAAACTCACCAACCAAAACTATAGTGGGTTGCTTGATTAACACCACTACCTATCATGCATGCCGATATTTAATATTGGGGAAAATTACATATATTATCCCTTAAATATGCCCCCATTTCAAATTCACCTCTGGATTGACTTAAATTAAAGATTAACCCAATTTTTACAAAGGCGAAATTTGAGAATTACATCTAGCCCCAAAAGTCAACGGAAGTGCTGATGTGTACTGCCACTTTGCTGAGGTAGACGGAAAAGTTTCAGTTAATAACGAAAATACCATCCCCTTTTTTATTTTTGCTTTTCTTTAATTTCTTCTTCTTTTATTTTTTCTTTTCTTTATTTCTCCTTTATTCATTTTATTGCAAATCAAGTCTCTTATCTTAATCTAATTCTCAAAGGCTCACCCACAACTTTTCTGAAAAACTTCAATCAAGTCCTTAAACTTTTATTTTCAAAACGAACACTGACCAAACTCCGTCATCGTCAACATAAACAAAGTTCTTGATTTGCCATCTTCCACCACCCCAAATCGAGCTCCAAATCGGAGCTCCGGTTATGGAGTCAGAAGCTCAATTCTGACTCAATCTTGGGCTGCAATTACAATTCCACCGGAGTCGTTCTGAGGTTTACAGCCCACAGTATTTTGTAGCTCGCCCACCGGAGCTCCATTGGAGTTGTATAGCAGCTCACCGGAGCTGGAATTAGTGAAAGAAGAAGGTGGGAGGAGAGGGGGAGAAGGAGAAAGAAGAAGGAAATGGGTTTGTGTATTTTTTTTCTTAATTTCCCTTTCTTTAATTTGAAATTTAAACTTAATTTCTTTTTGATTTTCTTTTATTATGGCAAGTATTAATTTCCACCTGGAGAGAGAGAAAGCTGATGTTGGCATCTTGGTCAGCGAACATGGGGTTCAGGGGGAATTTGTAATTCTCGACAATTCGGGGATGATTATGTAATTAGGTCAAATTTAAGGGGAACTGTAAGTAATTCGGCCTTAAAATTGATTTGTGGGGTTATTACATATACCTTGTTAGATAAGTGCGTTCAGACGATTAGTTCAACAATAACAAACAAATGACAATTAGAGTATTTCTATTACATGTAAGTCCAAAAGTCAAACAAATTTAAAGTGTTGCCAAACATAACCCTTCAGAAGTTTTTACTGAAAATTACAAATTTGACCCTAACTTATAACAAATTATATATTTTCCCCAAAATCAAATTAATTTACAACCCCCGGGCCAAATTAAATAAAAGATTTAAAAAAAAGAAAAAAAGAAATATTAAAACTCCGGTGACCGGAGCAGATCGGAGCTGTGTGAACAGCTCCGATCTGGAGCTGTTGTCTTGACTCGAAATGCCTTGTCATATTTTTTCTTTTTTTTAATTTTAATAAACTTCGATTCGTTCAATTTGGCCCTAAATTTGTTTCTGATTTTGCAATTAAGTCCATAAATTATTTAGAAAGTTTAATTCATGTTATTAAACAATAAATTGGATACTCAACAAAAAATATTGGAAGATAAAGGACTTAAGTTGAATTAGAAAGACATTAGGGATATCATTTCAAATTGACAAAATAAGTAGTATTTGGCGTCGTCAACTTCACGAAAAATGAATATGTAATTGTTGAACTAACTGGTGCCCAAGTGTAATTAGAATATCTGAGAGGGGTACTGGATGAAATTCACCCTTGATTTATTTTTTGGATTATTCATTAAGAAAGAAGACAAGTCATTTGTGGGGCTCATTCAACAACATTGGATAACATATTAAACATTTTCCAGGTTTCGTACTATTATATTAATAAAATAACAACTTTGAATCACAATTTCAATTCATTGCCCAGGAAAATTCGACCCCGGTGGTCTCACCCCCTCACTGAAGCAGTGGGTCCCACACCATGGACAGGAGGGGAGGACCCAAAATTTATAAATTTTTCTTTCTTTCAAATTTTATGGGGCGAGTGCCCCCTCTAGACCCCTGGGTCCGCTCTGTCGATAAACATGCATGATGAATCAATCGACACTATTAAATAAGTATAAGTAACATTTTAAATAATACTCCATCAATTTATGAATGTTTATTTTATGCCAGCTTTTTACGTGTACATATAACACAAATGTTATTAGAAACGACTAATGCTTTTGATCTATGACTATAATTATAGGATTTGTCGGTCCATTTTAATTTTTATCTCATGAGATTTACTTTAACACCCTCATCTCATATCGGTTAAAAGTGAAATGGATGGTATATGAGTATACCACCACACTCAACCAGTACGAGACATTTAAGTTGATTTAAAAAGTAAATCAGTGAGGACTCCGGCTCAAAACGGACAATATCATACTAGCTAGTGTGACGTATGTGCCCTAAGTCATGCATAACATCACCGCAAAGGATCGGGTTTGAATCGATTAGTAGGTGGATAGTTACATTTACTTTAATTTGTTATATCATTTTATTTCATTTCATTTCAATTTTGGAGGTTCATTCCACTCTTTCTTTTTCTTTAAAAATATGAAAAGATTCATACTATGACAATTTGATGTCCGGCTGAGAGAGTGATGATTAATAGTATTCCGTAGAACCTATATAATCTTCACACCTCATTGAATTATCATGTATGAAAATGATCAACATAGCGAAGGATAACATATTTTATCGTGACACGTCAAAATCAACTCTCCCTTTTTAGATATCTGTGGTTATGAAAGAGAAACGGTATTGCTCTCCTTAATAATATGTTACTCCCGATAATTTGTCGTCGGCAAGGTAATGTTAGTTAGACTCAAATCTTTATTGATAACGTGTATATTTGACAAAATGAACTGATAAGATAAATGATATTTAATGAAACGACTAGTAACTAAAGTAAGGGCACATACAATATCTTTTAAAATAAGTCACCTTCTTCACTCTAACAAAACATATAGTACTACTTAGGCTATGTTCTTTTCACCTGAAAACTCATTATTTTAAGTTCAGTTTTACTCAGTTGTATTTTTATGCTACAATTCAGTTCAGTTCAGTTCAATTCAGTTTAGACGAAGAGAACATAACCTTATTATAGGCAAATTAAAATCATATTGTTTTGATAACAAAAGTATATAAACGCTAGTAGTTACGTTTCTATCACACTAGTATGTAAATATAAAGTTGGAAGTATGTAAGTATACGGATAATTTGTGATTAAACTGTTTAGTTTATTTTAAAAGTAGTATACAATACAAGAAAAGGGACAAATTGAACAAATGAGATGATTGAGTTCAATTTCTAGATAATTTATGCAACGATCCAAATTATATTGTGCTTATGATTGAGGACAATGAGACCACGATACCATCCTAAGATAAGGCTTCCTTTGGTTGGAGGGAAAATAGTGGAAAAGAAAAAAATAGAAGAAAATATCATTTTCCACCTTTTGGTACTAGTTAGTAAATTCTGGAAAATTTTGAAAGATCTCTATAAAATACGTTTATTCTTAAATTAAGAACTTGTTTTTCCCAAAAACATTTTACTGGAAGATCTCAATTTTTCCTATTCTTTTTTCTTTTCTTCTATTTTCCCTCTAACCGTATGAATAACTTCACAACCCTAAGTGTGAAAAAGTTCACGCAAAGTATCAAACAATTTTGTAGGATAATGTAGTTTACTTTTATTTTCTTTATGGAGAAAAACCAAACCAAAACCATGGTTAAATCAATTGAACCCACTCGTCCTTATCCACTTCTCTGGCCTGACCATATTTCCACATAATTAATGCAATACGCATTGCCGTATTGTACTCACACCTCACCAAGTTGTACATTTTATCCAACGCATTAATTATATCTCTATCCACACTTTCTCTCTCCTCAAAACAGTCAATCTGTTTCTCTCTCTAGAAAAGGTATATCCATTGGCACAAACTTCTCATTCTCAATTTATCAATTTCTCCTCTCTCTCCCCCTCAGATCAAACCATAGCCAAAACGCCTGAGGTGACGTCAGATTCGGATCACTGGTGAGTTTTTCCGTCCTTAATTTTCTGTGAAATTGATACGATGTGGATGAGAAATGTGTACGGGATTAGTAGATTAATTCGTTGCTGTTGATTTCCATTTTTCTTTTTCCTGTAAATAATTATCTGTAATGGGGAATTGAAACTTTTCGTGATGATTCCTATGTTTCCTGCTAGTATAATAGGATTTCTGAGGAAAGTTGGAGAATTGCAAGATTCAATTTTTTTTGGTTTTGTTAAGGTAAGAATTGAAAATTTGAAACCCTATTTCGGTTTTGTCTTTACTTGTTTATTTGATGCATTTCTGGTGGGCTTTTTAATTTTTACTGATATTTTGTGTTTAATTTATGTAGTAGTACTTGTTTATGCTCTGACTATATCGTAATATAGAAGTGTTAAACACTTGTTACTTCAGCTGATGTCTTTCTAAGATTTGATTTTCGTTATGGTGATCATAAACTATGTTTGTTTGTTAAGCCTTATGAAGATCATTTTTTCTGAAATGGTTGTCATGATTTTCTCCTTGTGAAATTAGAGCATACTTGTGGCTGTTAGAGAATTTACGCAGGAAAAAAGGAGATTGTTGGGAGATGATTCACCACATTTGCTTAAACAGTCGTGGCAGTTCTTTATGCAATTATCATGTGTTAAGTGCTTTATGTGGATGATGGGATTTTGTTATATTTTTTTTGGTAGTCCTTTAGTCCAGCAATCACTTCAGAGTATGTGTTTCGTGACTAGCAGATTGTATTCCTACTTTATTCGCTTTTCAATTGATTTTATAAATTAGGTGTATAGCAGTAGGAGATTTAAGAAGGAAAAAACTCCATTGGTTTGTGTTCAAACACCTAAGATTGGAGGGGGTATCAATATCTGGCAAGGGAAACAAATACATAATTACATATCATTTTACTTTGTAATTTCTTTATCCGTTTCGTGTGTGTGAACTATGTAGTAGTACCGGATTTGAAATTGATTCTTTGCAAATCATGAATATTCATTTTGTTCATTTTCGTCAAATTTCCTTCATGAATCTAACTGCTTTATTTTTATTCTTTCTTAATGGACTTCCTTTTCATCCTTCAGATCATTTTTCTTAATGTATTCATTTGTTTGTTTGCAGTTGTATTTTTTACACTTCCTTACTTAATTGATTTGTTTAATCACTCTTATCTGCAGTCATACCTTTATGGGCAAGGTTTGAAGTGTTTTTCCCATCCAATTGGTGCGTGAATAAATTTGTGTAGGGATCCCTTCACTTGTAGCTGGAAAGTGCAAATTTTGGAATCGGTGCTTGAAGAACTCCGTGTTCATATTTAATTCATCTTCTGTGATTGATGTCGAGTGGAAATTTCCTTGGCTTGGGTGCTCGAGAATTTTCAGATGTTTCTCATTCTCCCAGAGGTCTTCCAAGGGTGATGACTCTTCCTGGAGTTATATCTGATAACATGGGTAGTGATGTGGACTCTGATTCCACCTCAACAGTTTTCCGAGAGCGCAAAATCCTGGTGGCAAATATGTTACCTTTGAATGCTCAGAAAGATCATGGAACTGGCAAGTGGCGCTTTAGTTTGGATGAGGATTCACTCTATTTGCAGTTGAAGGATGGATTTGCACCTGAGGCCGAGGTCTTATATGTGGGTTCTCTCAAAGTTGAAATAGAAGCCACTGAGCAGGATGAAGTTGCACAGAAGCTTCTTGATGATTTCAACTGTGTTCCTACTTTTCTTCCGCGTGAGATCCAGCAAAAGTTCTATTATGGTTTCTGTAAGCAACAACTTTGGCCTCTCTTTCATTACATGCTGCCTTTGTGTCGTGATCATGGAGAACGGTTCGACAGGCAGATGTGGCAGGCCTATGTGTCTGCAAATAAGATTTTTGCTGACAAAGTAATGGAAGTAGCCAATCCAGAGGACGATTTCATTTGGATTCATGATTACCACCTTATGGTGCTACCTACCTTTTTGAGAAAGCGCTATAACCGAGTCAAGCTTGGGTTTTTCCTTCACAGCCCATTTCCTTCATCGGAGATATATAGAACTCTCGCTGTTAGAGATGAAATCCTGAAAGGATTACTAAATTGTGACCTTGTAGGGTTTCATACATTTGACTATGCCCGCCATTTCCTTTCATGTTGTGGTAGAATGCTGGGCCTGGACTATGAGTCTAAGAGAGGGCATATCGGACTTGAGTATTTTGGTCGCACAGTGTATATTAAGATTCTCCCAGTTGGTATTCATATGGGTAGACTGGAGTCAGTGTTGAATCAGCAATCGGCCTGCGTAAAAGTCAAAGAGATAAGAGAACAGTTCAAGGACAAAATGGTAATTCTTGGCGTCGATGACATGGACATATTCAAAGGCATCAGTCTGAAGATGTTAGCCTTTGAACAGCTCTTAGAGCAGCATAGGGAACTTCGAGGGAAGGTTGTGTTGGTTCAAATTGTGAATCCTGCTAGAAGCTCTGGGAAGGATGTTCAGGAAGCGAAAAGAGAAACATACTCGGCCGTTGAAAGAATTAATAAGGTTTACGGTTCCCCTGGTTATGCTCCCATAATATTGATTGATCGACATGCTCCTCGATACGAGAAGTGTGCTTATTATGCTGTGGCTGAATGTTGTGTAGTTAGCGCAGTGAGGGATGGGATGAATTTGGTCCCATACAAGTATATAGTGTGCAGACAGGGTTCTCCTCTTATGGACGAAGCTATGGATATGAAAGCCGATTCTCCGAGAACCGGCATGCTTGTTGTTTCAGAGTTCATTGGTTGCTCCCCTTCATTAAGTGGGGCTATAAGAGTGAACCCGTGGGATATTGACTCTGTTGCTGAGGCTATGAATTTGGCCATCACCATGCCTGATACAGAAAAGCAACTACGTCAGGAGAAACACTACCGTTACGTTAGTTCTCATGATGTAGCATACTGGGCTCGCAGTTTCATGCAGGACTTGGAGAGAGCCTGTAAGGACCACTTCGATAAGCGTTGTTGGGGCATCGGGCTAGGCTTGGGCTTTAGAGTTCTGTCACTTTCTCCAAGTTTCCGGAAGTTGTCTGTTGATCACATTGTCTCGGCGTATCGGAGAACAAGCAAAAGGGCTATTTTTCTGGATTATGATGGTACTATCGTACCTCAATCCTCTATGGTTCGATCCCCCACTCCTGAAGTGGTGAGCGTGCTTGATGATCTGTGTAAAGATCCTAATAATACAGTATTTATTGTTAGTGGAAGAGGGAAGAAATCGCTAAATGATTGGCTTGCTCCTTGTATACAATTGGGACTGGCCGCTGAGCATGGGTATTTCATAAGGTATTTGAATGCATATTTACATATCGGGCTCTCTTTAGTTTACACAGCTGTTTAATGGACCACTATAATTCTCAAATATATGCATCCCTTCCCTGTTCAGCTCCACCCCCACCCAACAAAAAAGAAAAAGAATATTACATCTACCCTCATGCTGCATTGCATTTGCGGGTGTGATTTCTCAGATAATGTTGGTCTTGTAGTAAATAGTCCATGCTATCAGACGGCAAGTGTGTACCGAGTTTGAATGTCCAGCTCTGTGTATTCCTAATTTCAAATTTCTCACGTTTGAAATGTTTTAAGCATAATTTGATCATTACTATGTTGCATTCATCTCAGGTGGAACAAGACCTCTGACTGGGAACCGTTGGCTGTTGATCTCGATTGGAAAGATATTGTGGAACCTATTATGAAACAATACACTGAAGCAACTGATGGGTCTTGTATGGAATTTAAAGACAGTGCATTGGTGTGGCATCATCAAGATGCCGATCCCGACTTTGGCTCATGCCAGGCCAAGGAACTCTTAGATCATCTTGAAAATGTGCTTGCAAATGAACCTGCTGTTGTTCGGAGGGGGCAACACATTGTAGAAGTAAAACCGCAAGTATGCTCCCTCTCTCTATCTCTGACACGTGCACATCAAAAAAAGAATTACCCCCTTGCCACCCCTAGAGTAGTGCCGATTAAGACCTGACCATTTATGAAACATTAGATATATACATACCTCTTTACCAGGGTTGCAATGCTTTTCGGGGCAAAGTCAAAGGTATTGGTAAATAGGAAGGTGACATGCATAACTCAACCAAAAAAAAGAAAAGGGAAAATCGGTGGGGGATACATTTTTAGTCTTGTATAACAAATTACCTCTACTGGGGCTTCTCTGTAAATTTGTTTGCTAATGCATCTTAATGTTTCCGCGTGTAGGGAGTGACAAAGGGATTGGTCGCAGAGAAAGTTCTTTCAATGATGGTCAGTAATGGCAAAGCACCAGACTTTGTGATGTGTATCGGAGATGATAGATCAGATGAAGATATGTTTGAGAGCATACTGAGCACGGTCAATAGCTCATCCCTTACTGCAGCTCCAGAGATTTTTGCTTGCACTGTTGGGCAAAAACCGAGCAAGGCTAAATACTATCTTGACGATACTGCTGATGTTGTCAGACTTCTTCGTGGTCTTGCGTATGCCTCAGACCCTAAGTCTCGGCCTAGTGAGCAATTTCAAAATGCATTTGATAGCATCCTTTGAGGAATCCACAGACACACCTGAAGCTTTACTAACCGGCACCACATCCTGTATGGTTTTCATTGCCCAAAGTCTCCTCTTTATAAGAATTCTGCAACATAACTCGTTTCTTTCCAAAGTTTCTGAAATTTGAAAGAAAGGCGTGTTGATGCACAGTTCCTGAGAACACGGGCAGTTTGCACAACAAAAATAACACAGGAAGATTCGGTGAAGTTCCACAAAAGAGTGTTTATTGCTGTTATTCCCTGTGGTAGGTTTGTTTAAATTACTCTGCTAATGGGGATAGCCCATCTTAACTTCAAATTGGATGTGAATGCTGGAAAGTTTTACTTCTGTGGTGAGTTGTGCAAATATTTAGTGTAGAAGCAACTCTTGGTTTTGAAGTGTGTGCCCCTAAGTTGTTTTATGAGGTGGAGTACTGTACTTTGTTTGTACAGTTAACATTTGATCTTTCAATTCTAATTCCTGTTATAGATTCATCAACTATTGTCCCTTTGTCCTATGCCTTGCCTTTTAATTTGTGCAGAATATAATGTCTCCTGTTGGACCTGATGCTTATAGATAAAACATGTCTTATCACTTCTGTCTCCCACTTCAAAGAGATTTACTTGAGGGCTAGGAACAGCCACTGAAACGGTATATGTATTGTTGAAGCAGCGTGCATTCGAGTGTCTGGTTGATAGATGTAGACGATTTCTTGTTTTGGTTGTGATTCAAGATGCTACATTGGGATCAAATCGATTTCATTCATCACCGGGTTCGATTTGGTGGTGTTGTCTCTAAGTGTCGCATTCACGATACTTGAATGTAAAACCTAGCTCAAGTTTCTTGATCATTAAATGGTAAGTTGATTTCCACTACATCTACGATCTATCTATATGCAGTTGCGATTTGTCTAGTGTGATTAATAAGCATTGTTGAATTTCTTGGGATACTGGTATGGGCGTATGGCAAGGGTCCCAATGTGGCAACTTGTATTGTTTGGGGTTGATACAAATATAAAGGAGTAGAACATGATGGCTGTTTTGAGTTGTCAACATCTGGTTCATTACTTTGAGGATAGTAAAGTAAATTGGACTTTATTATTCTGAGTTGCATTCATACCAACCATTCATACCAATCTGAACACAGATCTTCGTTCGTCACGTGGCATTGAATTCAATCAGATCCATCCGTTTTAGTTCAAGGGCATTTTTCAATAATTTTAAGTACGATTGATTATAATTTATTTTTTTAATATTTAAAAATTCCCAAAAAATATAAATTGATTATTATACCCGTATATATTTTAAATATATATTATTTTCAATGTTGTAAAATACAGGTTGAATAGAATAAATATAACTAATTCAAAAATAAAAAGTTGAAGATATACTGATTGAAAATGCAACTAATTCCACAAAATTTCACGTAGATTGAATTTATTTAATGCATGCTCTATTTTTAAATTTTCATTAATTCATTCTATCTTATTTAATAAATTTATATTTTATTTTAATGAATAAAATGATTTCTTGAAATAATACTACTCAAGATTGGTGTCTATGGATTAAATGCTTGTCATTTAATTCAAATATATGTTCAAAATATTTTTCGGATTTTTGTAGATAAAGTTATATGAGATTTAATAAAAATTATGTGTGTAGACAACATACCAAAAAATAACAATAAAATATATATTGGTTAAAATACAACTAATTCCACAAAATTCCACGTAGGATTGAATTAATCTGGTGGTGTTTAGCCCCTTGTGCTTTACATTTATGGACTCTTATTTATAACAAAATACATAATTAATTGAAAATCAATATTGAAACATAATTGTAATTTTGAACATAATTATCGAAGCATTACTGCTTCTCCAGCCTCCAGGTCAAGAACACAGGTCAATATTGTGAAGAACCCTACCTCCAAAAATAAACAAAAAGGAACAAATTGTTGCTTCAAAATCAAATTTAAAGGTGCTTCTGTTGGAGACATTGAAACACACGCAAACTTGCGCGTGGAAGAAATAGTCATGGATTCTGCTGCTCTCGACAAGTTTATTGAGAAATTGATCGATCTGAAACGATGAAGCCCTAGATGTTTAATTTACTATGTTTAAATTTAATTAAATTTTGAATAGGGGTATAATTGTATATTAATATTTTACTATTAAAATATATTTAAGATAATATAGTTTGTAAGATCGTACTTGCCGATCATCTAACGAAGACCTATGTTTAGGTCGGTACGAAGTAGACCTGAAAATATAAAAGCCCAAGTAAATTGGATTTAAAAAAGAAAGAGAAAGGGAAGATAGCATGTACTTACCTAGCTGAAAAAAGAGTAGGTTCATGCAAATACATGGGTCTATATGTTTTCCGCCATGGGCATGTCAATCCCGCCCAGGTACCGAAACACACCGGGATAGGAAGATCTCGTCGGGATTGACACATTGCCTCACAACCAATAAGTAGTAAACATACCCATAAATAATTTTACCATGAAAAATTACGCGTCAACTTTGATGTAAAAGGTATTGGGGATGGGGGGAGTTTTTTTTAATGGTAAAATGTTTGGATACAACTTTGGTAAAGGAAATTTTGCAGGGGATGCAAAGAAAAATTTGCAGGGGATACATTTAACTTACTTTTTCTTCTTCACAGACATTAACACATGAGAACAGAATTGGAAAAAGGCCATTGGGCCCCTGAAATTATTTCTGTAAAATGGCCCTTATCGTGACCCAAAAAGTAATCTTAAAGCAATTGGCTTGAGGTGGGTCCAAATTCGTAATGGTCCAGTGACTTCAAGGGTTCTATCATCATTATAATTTGAGAATTATTAGAAGGTTATTATAAATTCAAATAAAATGCAACATGAACTTACAGTACGAAAAGTATTGATCAGTTTGATAAGTTAGTGATGATCATATTATTACTTCTTGAATGCGAGCACCAGATAAGATACCGGACTATAGACTGTTGTAGGGTAGAGGTAACCAACTCAAGCTCGGGTATATGTAAATTTGAGGTGATGGATTTATTTTGAATTCAAAATGAGCAGCTTCATTTTCTAAAACTTGCATTTTATATTGGGAATGATCGCAACTGAGTAAACCGTATCTAATGTAATGCATTCCTATTAAACTTCTTTTTTAGTCGATTTTAAACCACACTTATGGATTACATGATGCAAGAATGTAGATTACATTCCTAATTTCCTATATATATATATATATATACACATTAGGCAAATATAAGTGTCCTTCTAACATAAATGGCGACTGCTAGAAGACATTTTTGTCCAAATTGATTGCATATCCAAATTGTGAAAGTAATTTTACCCATATAGGGGCCAAGAACAAGAAAGTGGACCAGAAAAGCCAGTTCTAAATGCGTACAGCTAATATAAAGTCACATGATATTCAAAGGGCAGAATGTAAATAGTCATGGTATGTTTTTTAAGTATCGGGTTTAAGCTTTGTCAACATTCTTATAACATGTTGTAATGGCTCATTATGTTCATTGTTCTATATGTTGTATGGCACAAATTAAAGCAGATAGTATTTAGTACAAGTGTGATATTATATAGCACATTAAATAATCAGTCATTAGTAGTCTGTTGGACACATGATTTTAACAGACTGGACATTTACCATGAATAATTGAATATTAACTCGATTATATGTGAGTGAAATAGTAATTCAACAGAATTTTTTAGTTTCAAGTGAAATTAAATTTATTGTACAACTCTATTTTAATGGAGATTAATTCGTATGCCAAACCGTACATTGTCATGGCATAAACAAAATCCAGGTGGAAAATCAAAGACATGGAGTGACAATATGATTGATTATTGATTAAATTCTTCGGTATTACGTCGAACACTGACGACACCATTCATTTTGCTATAATTAACCCATGCGATGCCATGACATCAAGTAACAGACACTAATGGATTTTTCTCATTTCTCACTTTCAATCTTGCTGCATGTACAGTGTATTATTGCCGGTCTTCCCAAAATTGAGTCACCCTTAAAAGCTTAATTTAGAACACTATAGAATGACTTGTTCGGTATATAAAAGAAAAAAACTTGTGTCGAACTATAAATGAGAATGAGTTTACAATGAAAGGAGTATAAAATAACTTTTGTTATTGGCTTATTGCGTTTGTCATAGAGTGCAAAGGAAAGATAAAGGGTGATTGGTATGGCGGATTGTACAAATCTTACGTTAAAGGGGTGAACATACTTATAAAGTTTGTTCAAGGAAGAAATAACACAATTTGATTTAATGCCAACGGCATTCGTAGTTATTGTGAAAGAAGAAGTTGAAATCGATGCTAATGCATGTACCATCAATTCGAAATTGTAAAAAACCAGTCACATGATTTGTAAAAGACGACTAAAACAAGCATTTAGAATTCGATATCAAAGATTTTTAGAATTAGATTTCGACACAAGTCGAAAAGTTAATTAATGAAATGACGGTTGTACCCCTAGGTGTTCGAAAAGGAAAAAGACAAAAATACCCCAGGCAGGCACCGGTATATGGATGCAGGTGCAAATGCAACAGCAGCACACACTGGCCCTCACATTCACTCCAGTCCACCATCGCACCCACTGTCTTTCACTTCCTGCATTTCTCACACAACCCAAAACCCCTATTATTTTATTATTCATTGTTTGTCACTCCTCCGCATTATAACTTTGTCATTTTTCCGTATCACAACACTTCATACATTACTAAAATATGAAACTAACGTACACCTAACAACTTATAAAAAAATACTATTACTTTACAAATAAATTACACATTTCCCATTAAAATCATGCCAACTTATCAAATTTTATCATTTCCTTAATTTTCCAACTAAAATACGCTTGAACCTAGTATATGTTTAACACAAAGCTAGTTGGTAACCGTAAATTAGTTGATTTTTATAAAATTGTTTAGTAAATTAATTAGCTGATAAACTAGCTGACGTGTGATGTAAAAATAAATCGGCTAACTTATTTGTTTAATATTTCTGAAAAGTTTATCTAATAAATTAGTTCATCAGCTACCAGCTAAGCGTACACGTAACAGACTTATTTAAAAAATAAACTGATCAAACTGATAATTAGTGCTAAAAAAATAAATAATGTATGAAGTTATCTGGTAGGGGATCCGGTATTTATATTTGATTTGATTATTAAATTGAATACTATCATCTATCTCCCTCCTTTTGTCTCTTTCATTCATTCATTATTTGTTTCCCTTTCTCTCTCTCTTCCACCATTTTCACACAGTCTCCAATTCCGAAAAAGAAAAATCCCATCACTCCTTTTTCCCTTGTTCCTCCTCACTTTCCATCAAAAACCACAAAACCTTTCACCTCATCTTCCTTTAGGGTTTTACTTTCACTCAAGTAATGCACCAAATCCACTCCTCCTGAGAAAAAAATGGCTTTCAAAAACTTCCTTTTCCTCCTCTTCTCTCTGCTCCTCCTCACCGGCGGTGTCTCCTCCGTCTCAGTCTCCTCCTCACCCGCCAGTAAGCTGCATTCAACTCACATTGAGCTCCATTCGTGTTTTTTTACGTTTCTAGAAGGTTCGATTGATGTGTTTCTGTGTTTTCTGAGCAGGAGTTGTCAATGGCTTTCTGTCAAATGCCTTCTCGATGCTCGTGAAATGGGCGTTATCGCTCACGGCCAGTACCAAAACAGGTTTCTGCAATTTTTTTGAATTTTTCTGGTTGGATTTGTGGATTTGTGTGCTGATTTGTGTGTTTGCAGCTATAACCGGAAGGCCGATGATGAAATTCGAGAGTGGATATGAAGTGGAGACGGTGTTTGATGGGAGCAAGCTTGGCATTGAGCCTTACTCTGTTGAAGTTTTATCCGATGGAGACCTTTTGATTCTCGATTCTGCGAATAGTAACCTTTACAAAATCTCATCGTCTTTGTCCTTGTGTGAGTTCAGAGTTCACTCATCATTGTGTCATTTACTCATTTATGTGTTTTTTTTGTTAAATTGTTAGTTTAATTTCATTAAGAGTGTGTTTAGTTCCTGGATTTTCGCCCTGATTTGCCAGATGTTGAAAACGAATTGGAATTTACTGGTATTGATGAGGGTGTTTTTGGCTGCTTGTTGCTGATAATGATTTATGATAGTTAGCTTTTCTGGGTTGCTGTGACATCACTTGGTTATGTTAACATCGAATTAATTGGATTTTAACTCTCTGGAAGTATTCAATTCAGCCTTCTTGCTTTTTTAAGTTTGGAGTATTATCACACTTTTGTACTACTCTGTTTGTACGAGTGACATTAGCGATCAAACTCGAGTCGAGTGAGTGAGTGTGCGACTGTGTATTTCTGGTTTTTGTACAGTCCTTTTGTGTCTATTGGCTTGAGAACCGACTCCCCTTTCCTGGAAACTGCAGACAGCAGGCCGAAGCTGGTTTCAGGGTCTGCAGATGGATACTCGGGACATGTAGATGGAAAACTGAGAGAAGCGAGGATGAACCATCCAAAGGGGATTACGGTTGATGATAGAGGAAACATTTACATTGCTGACACAGAAAACATGGCGATACGGAAGATAAGTGATACAGGTAAACTTCTTGATTTCTATTTGAGAGCATTAAGGAATGCTAGAGGATTCATTGATTCATATACTCAAATATTAAAATTGAAACTAGTAATGATAATAGTTTGAGCCTTCTAAGAGAACAATAGAACATCTTTGTGTTCCTTGTTCCTTACCTAAATTTTATTCATTAGGGGTCACAACTATTGCTGGAGGCAGCAAGCGTGGTCGTGGAGGAGGACATGTGGATGGACCAAGTGAAGATGCAAGATTTTCAAATGATTTTGATGTGGTTTATCTTGGGAGCAGTTGTTCACTCCTCGTCATTGATCGTGGGAATAAGGCTATTAGGGAGATACAACTCAACTTTGATGATTGTGCTTATCAGTATGGCAGTGGTTTCCCCCTTGGTAAGATTTGCAACACATCTAGCATCATCTTCTTCAAGCCGCTCAGTTTCACTAAACCTATTATGTGATGAGTGTAGGATTTGCTGTGCTGATAGCAGCTGGATGTTTTGGGTATCTGTTGGCAATGCTTCAACGCAGGGGTGGCGCAGTTGTATATTCTCAAGATGTGAGTTATTTTGTTTTGCACATTACTTTTACCTACACTCTAATTGTACTCATTCTCATGGAGTATTGATTGTTCAATCATGATTGGTAGCAATTGAATGTGCTTCAATCATCTAGTTTTACCAGAACATGCAATGCAACTTAGTGTTACCGTGTCTGTACATAAAGCAAAAGTAATGATGGGGAAATCAGAAAAGTAAAATAAACATCGAGTTTCTCAAGATACATGCATTTCCCTGGGGAGTGGGGCTAAAAATTGGGACTCCAGAATAGATAAGGCCTATCAGGTCCTGATAAGAGAGTTACAACTGGTCTATGCATGTTCAGTTATGACATGATTATTTGAATGTGCCTTGTCGCTGTTCTGTTAAAACGAACGGATCGTTTTTGCTGTTTCAAGGTTATCAAAATGCAACTCTGTGTTCATGTGGTCTCCTTTTTGCTATATGGAAGAATTTTCCATCTGTAGATTAACAGCATAATATTATATGTAATGTTATGTTGCTCGTTTATCAGGATGAGAGTGTTTCACCAACTCCATATGAGAAGCCACTGAAGTCATCCATGCGACCACCACTGATTCCAAATGAAGGCGAACAAGAAAAACTAGAAGAAGGCTTTCTTGGATCACTTGCTCGGCTTGTTGCTCAAACTGGAGAATCAGCAGCTGAGATATTGGGCGGAGTATTTCCCATCTTCAAGAAGAAGCCATTAAAGCATCAATACCAGTATCAACAACAACCGACATATCCCAGCGGTTGGCCTGCACAAGAAAGCTATGTCATACGAGACGAAGATGCACCACCAAATGTTGAAACCAGAACACCTACTCCTCGTAAAACTTATGCTTTCATGTCACAAGATTCAGAAAAAATGCAACAGTTGAAACAGAGCCGTGCTTTCTACAACGGATGGGATGTCGACACAGAACAAAAGACAAAGAAACAGCAACATCACCATCAGTATCAATCATCAGCACCACAAACCTACTATGAACAGAGTCCTGAGAATACTGCTGAGATAGTGTTCGGAGCAGTTCAAGAAGAAAAGAAGCGCCAGAATGTGGTAATAAAGCCTCTGGACCATGGATTTAATCCTTATATTCGGCATGCAGCTCGCTCTAGAGCGAGCAACAATGCTCATGGACATTGATTGGTAATGAATGCATATATCTAGGTGGAAGTTATATTACTGTTGTTTCATCAAATTCGATTGGTTGTTGAGGGGGTTTATATGAAAAAATTGGAGGTATAGCTAGGTGGAAATATAGTGGTTACTACAAGACTACATATTTGGTTGAAACTGTTTATGAGAGGAGTTGGTGCTAATTGTTTGGCAATTGGCAGCCATATCTGTTGAGAAAAATCAACACCTTTATAAATAACCAAGTTTTCTTCAGTCTTCTACTTCTCTACTTTTCCTAGCATTTCTGGTTATCAGTCATTCATACATTAGGCATTGTTTGGAGTTTGCTCTCGGAATCACCTAAAATGCATCATACTACATGCACTTTCTAAACCGATGTGAGGCTCGTTGATCATAAAATGATACGGGGACAGTGAAATGTCATGAAGAATCTCAAGCATGTGTAGAAAAGGCCAACCAAGTTCCTGTAACTCGCTAGGCGTCCACTAAGAAACATTTGTCGTTATAAAGGACAGTTAGATTTGCAGATCCAATGTTGGTTAAAAGAAATAGATTTATTAGGTTAGGTTAAATGAAGATTTGGTCTAACGTACAATTAGATTAGGAGTAAAAACAGAGATTGGATTTGTTTAATCATGTGAGTGCAAGAATGTCTGAAGGTTTTGTACATGTGAGAATATGATAAGCTGTTGAGTTGAGAGGATTGATTACTTTATTTCAGATCTTGGAGGGGATAATTGCCCCCTTAAAATGAGTATCCGATGATGATAGGCACGTGACCAACTTGAGAGCATATTACTATTTGGAACCTTACAAAGGACACTAACTTTTGTTTAAAAAGAAAATTGAGTAAAGAAAATTAGTAAAATAAAGGATTAATTGCATAATTTCTCCGGAGTTTTGGAAAGTTTGCATTGTACATTTTGGTAGCTGGTGTTGTTTAACGAGTCGAACGGAGTATCTCATTACTCGAGCTCGGCTCCAGCGGTTATCGAGTTCGAACTCGGATCGACTTGCTAACAGAACAAGCTATTTTTCGAGCTTGATACAATGAGTAGGCTCGAACTCAACTCATTGATTCGAGCTTTAATCGACCTCGTTAACGAAAGATGCATATAAATATAAAGAAATATATGCAACCGAGCCTAATCGAGTATTATCAACGAGGGATTGAGCTTGGCTTGAACACCTTATTAAACCAGCCGAGACCTCGATAAGGCTTAAATTGTGTAACGATTCTAACCTAACCCTTCGGACCTTTTTGGCTCTTGCGATTTATTTTATCCTCACACACGACCTTATAACAAACAGTACAAACTTTATGAAATACTACGTCTTAAAGGGACGGAATAAGCATTACTACATGTTTCTTTCAGAGAATTATGATTCGTGATGTTCAGAAAGGTTTCAGCATATGAATTTGGCCATTGTAACAATTTCTTCATGAAACCGTAAAATCAACTGTTCAATACTTCATAACCATAAGCAAAGGAAAGTTAGATTGGGAAGTGCGATTTTACATATATTAGGAAACTATAGCAAACAGGCATTAGGCATAAACTATAGCAATCAAAAGTAATCAGTAGGAAGAATACAGGCATTAGGCATTCACATGATTTCTTCTCCTTTTAACCAAACCTGAGCTGCATTCAGAAGACTCCGCAGAACAAACACTAGCCGATTGCTCATCATAGCTGATGAGATTCGTTTGCACCACACTATCTACATTCATGATTCACAAACACCACTTCCTGTTTCCTCTTCTTGCTTCACTACATCTGCAGCAGTTTCTACAAACGCAGGTTCTTCATCAAAAGTAATTAAATCATTCAAATCACCATATACCTCCGGTGAGAGGGTGACATTACTAGCATGCACAATATCATAGTCCATCAAAGGTGGTACCGATTGTTTGGGATTAGCATGAGATTTTACAGTCCTAAGCGCAAACATGAGTGATAACTGAGAAAGGATCAAGGTTATGAGCTGCCAGAAAATTGGTAACGCTTGTGACTCAACAATTACGCTTCTGATGCCGGAGCAGAACATCATTATTTCTGTCTCCAGCCTCGTTAGGCAGTGCTTCCATTTCAGGCCTTCCTGTCTATAAACTGATGTCAGGAAATGAAAGTTTAGTTGTGCTATAATCGCTCGAAGAGTATGAGAAATACACTTACGTTTGGAATGAGATATGGGCGAATAACTAGACCAACGATTAGACCGAACAAGCAAGAAAATGCAAGGCCCAGAATCCAAGCAGAAGTCGTTCCCAGAACTGCATAAGATATGGAAGTGCGTGTTACTCTTCGTCAAGAACAAATATGTCACATCTTAAAATGGAGTAAACTAGGTGAGTTTGCAGAAACCTAATCTCACAAATTATGAATTGAATGAAATGGACTTAAAAGTTGAAAGTTGAATTTGATGGATGGATGGATGCATGCAAATAGTGCGAAGAGTTGAGAAACTGAACTCATAAAGAACACACTGTATAAAGAACATAAGTTCCAATCAACTTAAACCCACATTCTGGAGTTTAGCTTTCCGAACACTCTAATCACTATTATTTGCTTCACAGAAAGTCTACAAAGTCAGTAGCAATCACCAACTATGATGCCAAGAATATGCCAACCGAGCAAGGTATGGAATGCATGAACCTAGAAAAAGGTTGGATTTAACCAAAACGATGGAACCAGAACTTTCTCTGCTATAATTAAATTTAAGAAATAAGTAACAATAAAACTCTCCTTGAGATGAACAATTTCTTACCAGATCCAGAGTGGACCTTGCAGTTTTCTGCTTTTAGATTTATTTGGCGGATTAATCTGTTACCATGGTCAGAGATCATCAGTGCACATCTTCCTGGGACAAAGGTCAGCTCAAAATCATCTGAAAACGATGCATTACGAGCAGGCCCATCAGTGCGCCCAGCTTTTTGTGAACTACCACCAGCAATTGTGGTCACGCCTATCATTTCATTAATCACGAAAAGTAGTTGTGTATTACTTGCCAGGAAGACATAAACGAATATGCACAACACCACATGGTAACTTGCCAGGAAGACATTAACTGAAAAAAAAGGCTAAACTACTTGAACAAAGAAACAGAACTTGGCTGCATCACACATCATACACAACCAAGCACATGAGTAGACATTATGAGTTTGGCTCAATTTTTTTTGCATTTGATTAATACTAATCTCAGATAAATAGTATAAGTAGCATAACATGTGTTTTGAGACAAGCTTTTCTTTCCTCGTCCTAATGATTTTTCAAAGTTTCCTCCTAACAATTTGTTAAAAAATTAAGAACCAAGTTCTAAGCTCTACCTTCCATTTGCAAACTTTACCGAACCAGAAATTCATTTCTCTTATATATTGAAACCCATGTATATTTATGTTTGTAAGTAACAGAATCCCATAATGTGCACTTGAGCCCTCCACATATCTCACCTGACTTCGTAATCATCCTGACAGCATGGTTACGGTTGTCTGCAACATAGACATTCCCTTTGTAGTCAACTGCAAAGCTCTTCGGCTTATTAAACCTTGCAGAATCCAAGTTTCCATCGATGTAGGTAATCTCCCCATTTCCAACCAGCTTCTCTATGACATTCTCTGCATTAAAAAAACATTTCAATAGCTGAATTCTCAGACAAGCTACACATACATATACATAAGACTACAATCATGAGTTCCACTCTACTGCAACACAAATATACTCCGAAAACCTTTCATTCCTTCACTACGAAAATAGCTTCTACAAACACACATAAAAATCATATCACAGGTGAGTGTATCATGGTGTAGTAGTAATAGACACAGACATACCTACATGTGGGCAGACCCGGGGGGTGGGGTCATAGTGTGAGTTCGCCCTCTAAAATTTGAAAAATTAATTTTTTATAGCTAATAATTTTTTAGTAATTTAATAGTTTCCCACCTCCAAAGCAATATCATATACTCCTTCAGTCCCGAATTCAATTCCCCGCATTTTGGACATACCAATTTCAACTTCCAGTTAAATGAAAAAATCTCCTCAACTTTATTCAATATATCTCCTACTTTATCCCCTGTCGACACATGATCGAAAACCCTAAACTAAATGCATTTAAGTAAACACTGGAAATCAATTTAGTTACAATTGAAGTGATTACGCACCATTTGCAGCAGATGAAAGTGAGAGAGTGTAGAAAGTACTGGCAGCAGAGTCAAGGAGGATGAAGTGAGCATCATCTGAGGGAGAGTGAGAGTGGATAGAGTGAGGGTTGACCCGAATGTTTGACTTGTCGCCATCAAATACTGTGGTAACTGTGTAGCCGTCTTCATAGATGAGTTTGTCGTTACCTGCAAATTATAATTGCAATTGATTGTCATGTTAGCTACTGTAAAAAACCAGTATGCGAAATTCAGAATTTTGAGGATTCCTGAAATTGACCTTCAGTGAGCGTTGCTTGGGAATGGAGGAGAAGGATCAAGGAGAGGATGAATACGGAAAGAGCCATTTGGTGATCGCGTTGGAGTTTACTGTGCTCTACTGAGTGAACATTTGGGACTGGTTTGTCAGTAAATGTAGGATGGAGTTCCCAGGGTATACTTAAATTATCCGAACGAAATTATCAGATAGACTATCAGCTAACCGTTCTTGTAATGAAATTATTTTAAAAATAAACTAATCGGAATTATAGTTTAGTGATGGATATGATTAGAGTTTGATTACATGTGGACTTATACGAAATCAAACTTATTATTATTTGCAGACGTTCACTTCACGAGTACCGTTCTATTCAACATATTATTGAACTGTTGATTGGTCTATCAACGGGTGTTTGGATTTAAATGTTCATACTCGATGTATACTAACTCTGTTATGGTCTCCCGATTGGTACCTTAACTCATATGCTTAACTCGGGCTCTTAATTAGCCTGCGATCGTGGCATCAAATTGAATGCTTGTGCTCTAATATCTATACATCCGACTTTTGCTTGGTTTATTAACGAGTACTCTGGCTTACATTCCTCCCGAGTTCTTGCTCATTTTGTCATCGACTGCTTCAGTTTGGATGCGCTTAGCCCCATGCATCCTCACCCCGTCCCGAAGATTCCTCGCCACACAGTTTAAGAAGGAAGTGTCCTTCGTGAGCTCTCACCTGATATGTAGTGCACTATATTTTTCGGCTTCGTGAGCACCTTATTAGCTCTCATATTTGATCATTAGGTCCCTTACATTATGAGGTGTAATGTTGATAATTATCAGATACTTGTGTTATTGACTCGCGATCCATATATTAGTGAACAATTTTGTAAATGGATAAGAACAACATAGATTCAAATGTTTAATTGAATGAGTCACAATTAGCACGGCGTGTTTATGATGCAACAATGCACATTTGTTTATTTTGATCGTTAATAGAAATGGTATCACGTAAAAATTTATAAAGGTACGGAAAAGGAAAATAAAAATGAAAATGATCCGTCCAGTTAGAAAGAAGGCCTCGAACTAGTGTTCAAACCGCATCGCAGGCAATCCTTTCTGCCCAAGTGCAACAAATTTTCAATTCTTCCAATTCCATTGCCAAAACCTGCACATTTCATCTTCCTGAGCAAAATTCCCACCATTGGTAAGTTGAGATTTCTCAGTTGGATTAGATACACACCTAAATTCTCCAAATCTCAGATCAAAATCTTCAGTTTCCTTTAGATCTCTCTGATCTCACTTTCCTGCTGACAGGACTTGGATCTGGTAGAGCTACCAAGGAGCTTTAAAACAGACGCAGCCATGAATCCTTTCTCCTCCGCCACTCGCCTGAGGTTTGTACTTTACGGTCTCACTGCCTTCCATTTCTGCTGTTATGGATCACATTGCTATGTAGTCGGATTTGTGTTGTTACTTGTTACCGGACGCATTTTGAGATTTAGGAAATTGGCCGTGTGATCGCTTGGGAAGACTAGTTGAACTATCTAGCTTGTAATTTTTACAGTAAATGAGTAGCTAGGGAAGGAGTGGCAATGTTAGGAACAAGTGCTAATGAGCTTAAAAGGATCTGGAAATTTGGAAGTCAGTGTGATTGGTATTGATGTGTATATTTACTTTTTGAGATGACAAGCACTTAAGTAGTAAGAAATCGAGGAAAATAGTTTCTGCGAGAAATTTGTAGAATGCACGCAGTTATGAACTCAGCTGATAATGTGGCCTTCTGAAAGAGAAACCTATCTAGTTTTCGATTTGAGCAAAAATGAAGTCAAGGACTAGTGTCTCAGTGTGGTCAATGATTCAAAGAGAAGGTGTACATGAATGAATTATCATTTATAGGAATTCCCCTTTCCTGGTGTTGTGGAAACGGCATAAATGTAATGCTGGTAATTGAGGTTGGGGTTCTTAGTTTGTGCAGTAGAGGAGGTTGTGGTGGGGATTGATGATGTTGGAATTGTACATTGTTTGGAATGTTTTAGCAGAAACTTGGACAGGGAGTAGGAGGTGGTGCTGTGGTGAGACGTAATCATATTTTGTTGAATGGTACGCATTGTACATGATTATGAAGCTGTAGAGATGGAATATTTTTGTTAGAGTGGTAAGGATAAGTTATTGCCCATCCAAAGAATAGAAAGGGGCTCACTTAGAAACTTCACTGAAGGTGCCAACTAATTGCTAGGTGCAGAATATTGTTCGCTTAGAAACTTCATTGAAGGTGCCAACTAATTGCTAGGTGCAGAATGGTGTTCATGATTGGGCATTTTGATAATTGGCCTACCAACTAAGATCTTAGGCTGGTCCTTGAAAGTAATGGTTCAAATAGTATTCTATCAGGCATATACTTTGTAGCAACCTTCAGCTTGAATAAAGCTTAGAATTGCTCTCTTCTTGTTCACGTTATGTGTTTCGATGTAGCAACTGATAGTGCATTAGACAAAATTCACTACTATTTTCTGTTAGTGAGAGTCAGAGGCTCCCCCCCCCCCCCCCCTGCTGTTCTCTTGAAACATTGTTATTTTGTGTTACTTATCTAGGATATGATGATGTGCTTCATAATGTTGCTATGAAGAATTAGATATAGTTCCGATACCTGATACAAGGATAATTTAATAAGAGTGCCCAGTGATGTATGATCTGGTTATGGAGTTAGCTAAATTTTTTGTGCTAATTGCTAGGTTTCTTGATTTACATCGTATGATATCAACAAACTTGATGCATTAATCTGAGAAAGTAATATAACCTTTACGATTGTTTCCATGTAAACTCCTAGAGGTTATTTGGAATCTATGATAGGTGATGGGCTGGCAGAACTCATGCCTCAGCAGGGTTTTCTATTTTTCTTTTTGCTGCAGTAAATTTGATATCTCTGTGTCTTTGGGTAGCAGTGCTTATCTGGTAAATTATGAAAGGGTTCTCAAATGAAAGGCAGACTCACCACATTATGCTTCGAGTCCAGGCAAATAACCCCAAGAGCTTCAAGGCCATTTTTTAAAATTTCGATACAATAACATGTTAAGCATTTTAAGGAAATCCATCCTCTTTTGTTTATGGGCACCGTTGAGCAGCATGCAGTCAGAGTTCTTTAAAACTGAGTTTTGCCATTGCTCTTACTTTAAGATATACCATCCGCTCCCTTATTTCATATCCCTGTGTTCTCCTAATTATGCAGTTTTAAATTTTCCTTCACCCGTAAAAAATCATGAGTATTGGATACTTATCTCTCCTGTTCACTGATCATTCTCTCTACATTTGAGTTATTATAATTGAGAACTATTTTCTGCCAGGGATATGATCCGATCTATACGTGCTTGCAAGACTGCAGCAGAAGAGCGTGCTGTTGTGAGAAAAGAATGCGCGTCTATACGAGCATCTATTAGTGAAAATGATCAGGATTATATGCACCGGAATTTGGCGAAGCTCATGTTCATTCACATGCTTGGTTATCCTACACATTTTGGTCAAATGGAATGCCTAAAGTTGATCGCTTCTCCAGGTTTTCCAGAGAAGAGAATAGGATATCTTGGCTTGATGTTGCTCCTTGACGAAAGACAAGAAGTTTTGATGCTTGTGACCAACTCAATAAAACAGTAATATCTCCGAAGATATCTCTCTTTGCATCATGTTCTATGTGAAACACATAACTTGCTGTATAACTTAAGACCTAAAGAAAAAAGAACTGAATTTTTGTATAGGAACGAGAGGGTGGATACTTCCTGAGTTAAATAGCGATGCTGGTGACAGACAGCTTGAAAAACTTATGAGTTAGAAAATTCAAAGCTTTTTTAATTCTTGGTGAAGACCTTGGCCTTTCAGGAAATAGTTATAACTAGATTGCTTGTTCATAAAAACATGTAAAAAGAAAATAGTGTCATAATTTTTTTTCATGTTATGAAAAAAGGACCTGGTTGGCTAGACGCAATGCAGCAGCTGTTTCCTGGTTTGGAAAATGGTTTTATAGATTCAGAATTCATGCAAGGAAAATTGCAATTCACAAATTGATTGAACGTCTTAATTTTTTGCACAGAGATTTAAATCACACCAACCAGTATATTGTTGGACTTGCTCTTTGTGCCTTGGGGAATATCTGTTCTGCTGAAATGGCTCGTGATCTGGCGCCAGAGGTGGAAAGATTACTTCAATTTCGGGATCCTAATATCAGGAAGAAAGTAAGATTTGAATCCCCTTAATTCCAGTGGAAAATTTGTCTTTCATGATAATCCAGTTGAGCTTCAAATTTATCTGTTCTTTTTGGCTCGTGTTTTGTTTTACGATGTTGTTTGTATTTAGTCATCGCAATATCATTCGAAATCTTGTTGGGTATTAATAATCTGAAAGTTTGGCACCCAAAAATGTCAAAAACAAGTTGAAGTTTAGTGATGGTTTGGCACACGATAGAATCTCATATCATCTTTGTTATTTTTGCAATTGGGCTCATCAGGATGAACTGAACTTTTTATGGACTGTTTTGGTTTCTGAGATGACAGTCTTCTTCTGTTTTTGCTCCTGATGATGTGGAGTCTCGAGTAATGAATACTTAATATTGAGAACATATCACAAACTCTTCTGGAGTTTGGTGGGAAGTTATTAGTGCTGATGAAATCTGATGCAAAATCCTTTTTGTTCTTTGTGCCGTGTGCTTTAAGTTGATGGTGCTTTGCAATTTCAATTGGTAGCATACTTCTGGGGATCAGTCTGGACCTACCTTGACGTTTCTTAGTTAATCCTACCGAGGAAAAATTGAATGCACAACTTCAAGTCATTGCAATCACTATTAGCTGTAAATTATTTATAATTCTGATATGGAAGTACTCAGACATACCATTGCCCATAATAACCCGGGTTTTCCCTTTCTGAAATAGGCAGCATTATGCACAATAAGAATAATAAAGAAAGTTCCAGACCTAGCAGAGAATTTCATAAATCCTGCAGCTGCGTTACTGAAAGAAAAGCACCATGGAGTTCTATTAACTGGAGTCCAGCTTTGTACAGATATGTGTAAAATCAGTACGGATGCCCTCGAGCATATCAGAAAGGTAATTTACGATCTCAATCCTGCATATTTTATGATGATTGTCCTTAGAAGCCAAAAAAATGAGGAACTCTGCCAGTTTGGGAACAATTTGATCATTTCTGTTTACCCCTTTCTGTTATTTTAGAAATGCATAGACGGGCTAGTCAAAGTTCTCAAGGATCTCGCAAACAGTCCATATGCACCTGAGTATGATGTTTCGGGGATAACAGACCCATTTCTTCAAATTAGATTGCTCAGGCTTTTGTGTGTGTTGGGCCAAGGAGATGCTGATGCTAGTGATACTATGAACGATCTTCTTGCGCAGGTACGCCAGCATTATATGCCTTGTATCTTTCCTCTATGCCCGAACAAATTTTTGAATTTTGATTAATCTATTGAAATTGATGGCTTTAGTAAGTTTCTTTATAATACGACCACACTTCTAGCCTGCATTTTGATTGGAAATTGGTCTTGACAAATGAACTAGAATCCATGAATATTTTGCATGGAAGTTCGCGTCATGAAGTTCTAATTTCATAAGTATTTTCCAGTGGGAGTGCTCTTAATGAACTTGAATGGTTGCTGATTGTTTTTTCTGTGCTGCTATGTTGGTGTGTCATACGTATCTCTATATCTTTGCTGATTGTTCGGGTTCTTTAACTAGTAGCAAACATTTCACAGTATTAAATGGCTGACCCAAATCCATCACTGCCGTCACTAATCATCTTTATTAGAGGAATTTTTTTTCTATGTATCGATTGTGTGGTTAATAGATCTTGAGTTGTTGGTCTTAAACAATTCTCTGTGGTGGCCTGAGGCCATGGGTTTGAATCATGGAAACAGACGCTTCGCAGAAATGCAAGAGTAAGGCTGTGTACAACCACGCCCACACCCTACCTCCTCATGGCTCTGGGGAGAGGGGTTAGTTTTCTGGGTAGTGTTTTGATTTGCAAAAGCACCCATAACCTGGTTAAATATATATGCATCAAAGTTTCTCGTTGATTGCGCCAACCTCCATGTCCCTAACCCCCTCCCCTCCATGCGGACGTTATGGTTGACAGTTTGCATCCAAACTTTTAATCCACTCATTTGCAAATTTCAAGTGGTCATGTAGATTGCTTAACAAAGCTCCGCTTGTTTTTTTTTCTTGAAACTTAGGTGGCAACCAAAACTGAGTCGAACAAAAATGCTGGGAATGCCATCCTCTATGAATGTGTTGCTACAATCATGAGCGTTGAAGATAATGGTGGATTAAGGGTGCTTGCTGTTAATATTTTGGGAAGATTTTTGTCCAGCAAAGACAACAATATTAGGTAACTTTTATGTTTTCATTTGATGACATTGTTAATCTTGTCAAACTCATGGTTTGTTCTTGTGGTTCGTCATGTTGACTCTTGAACCTAGAACTTTCTTCCTTTTCCAGATAGGTCTACATGGGAATTGAGTCCTATAAAATTCTATCTTTCCTCTACATATCCTGGACACAGTATTAAGTTGCTCAACATTTTATGAAAGTAAAAACATCAAATTGTTGCCAGATCTGTGTGCTATGTCTCAACAATGTTTTCCTGTTAGGCTGACGGGAAATCAAAACCATGCTATGTATGTTCTTATCCTAACCAAGAATGTTTGCTCTAAAGCTAAAAAGAAGAGTAGGTTATACCCTACAAATAACTCCTAGGATCAAGAAAGCTTCCTTATATAAGAGGATAATGCTAGGCATGAGCATGACGTCAGTTCACACGTCTTCCTGACTTATTGAAAAATATCTCACCTTCAAATTACAGAAAAAGAGCATGCTTAACTCTTTCAGATGAGATGGTCATTTAATAGAAAGTGCTCAATGATTGGACATTTCATAATCTTCATTTAGCGAAGCGAGTTTGTTTGTTCGATTTATCTACCTATGTCGTTTTATTTAATAACGTTTAAATCCGTCTTCTCAGATATGTCGCATTGAACATGTTGATGAAAGCTATTGCCTTAGATAGTCAAGCAGTTCAGCGGCACCGAGCAACAATATTGGAATGTGTAAAGGTAACACATGCTGCCTTGGTAAATAGATTCTTTTTGCTGTTCCAAGTGTGTCTATTCCACTGGTTTAATCTTTTGCAAGCATGAAACCAAACACAAGTAACATTTGCGTCTATCGATTGAGCCCTCATTTGCTCTTCTGTTGTCCCCATAAAATTCCGAGATTAGAAAATAGCATTGTTTTCTTGGTTATGCATTGGGCTAACTTTTGCATGCTTTTGTCATTCCAGGATTCAGATGCTTCAATCCGTAAAAGAGCTCTTGAGCTCATTTATCTACTGGTCAATGAAAACAATGTGAAGTCTTTGACGAAGGATCTTGTTGACTACCTGGAAGTAAGTGACATCGAATTCAAGGGAGACCTTACAGCCAAAATTTGTTCCATTGTGGAGAAGTAAGTAAAGAGTTATAAATTATCTTCAATCTTTCATTTTTCAAAGAGTCACTTTGGTGCCATTTATTACTCTCTGTGGTTTTTTTTTTTAATGCTTTCCATAATTTTATGAGAACTTTAATTCACTACTCACATAAATATAACACTCACTACTTTTTTCCAAAGTTTTATCTTTTAATAAAAGAAATCTAATTTAAATTGATGATGATGATAATATTAGGCAATTAGGCACTGGACTGGAGTATTGACTTCACAGCTTGGATTTTTTAGACATATCCCAAAAAATTAGCAAATGAAAGCATTTAAAAAGCGGATGGAGTACTTTTAATAGTTTTAAGAAAATTGTGGTCTGTCTCACTCTCACTTTTGTATTATTAGAAATTATCATGATTTTTGTAAAAGCCTGACATTCAAAATTCACTGTTTGCACGGTTTGCCAGCTGGTGATTTCCCTGAGATGTGGTTGCATGTTATCCCATCTTTTTTATGTTTTTTCTTCCATGTCTATTTCAGTAGTTTAACAATGGTGTATAGGATTTCAGCAGTAGATAGATCATAGATGCACTGCAATATCATAAACTAAGTCATGTCTTGTCTCGTCTGCTGAGTTATGCTCCAGGTTTTCTCCCGAAAAAATATGGTACATCGATCAGATGCTCAGGGTTCTTTCACAGGTATGAAATTTGTATTGCCAGACTATGTATTAAATGATTTCTATCTAAGGCTACAGTTTGATGAATGACAATAAAAATACTTAGATCAAAATGTTAAGCTTAAGTTTAAAATCATGCCCCCTCTTTGGCTACTGTAGTGAGTGAGTGCATGAGTATGAACTTCCTAATCAAATGGTGCTGCAGAACCTTGAAATGAAAATCTACTTGTCAATATCACTTTCCTCTGATAATGACTGGAAATAGTTACAATATGCATCTAGAGAGATATATATGTAGTTCATATGCACACCCATCCAGCCATCCTCCTGTTTACCCATAGACTGAAATTGCCATTGTATGGGCGTGCAGGTGTGTATTTACTCATCCGCTTGGTTTTGATTTTACAGAGGATCATATTTTTGTGGCAGGACTACTGAAATTTTAGAAGTACTCTTGGTTTATTGGCTGCTGAGACTAGTATATCACCAACATGTTTTTCTATACTATTACTCGGGTCCTGATGAAGTTATGCTACTTATAATAAGATTTTGTTTTCTTGATTGTGTGTATCTCTTAGTTTGCTCAACTCCAAATTCATTAAAATGATATGTTGCAGGCAGGAAATCATGTGAAGGATGAAGTTTGGCATGCCCTTATTGTCGTGATTACTAATGCCTCTAACCTCCATGGGTATACAGTTAGATCACTATACAGGGCTGTCCAAACTGCAGTTGAACAGGTATAGTTTAGTCGCAGAGGTGTCAATGTTTGTTAAATGTCATTTCTTGGATGTGCTTGTGTCTTAATTATGCTATTGCTCCACTAGGAAACTCTTGTTCGAGTTGCAGTTTGGTGCATTGGAGAATATGGTGAGATGTTGGTCGGTAACGTTGGAGTGCTTGATGTCGAGGATCCAATAACTGTGAGTTGATGATTTTGAAGCTTTCATAATATTGATCTTCACAATTTAATTATAATATTGAGATTACTATATTAGCAACATAGACATGACAGATTGTGCGATGATTAGGCTAGAAAGTTACGGGACCCATCTGTAAAAAGTCGCCCATCTGAAAAAAGCTAACCTAATTCTTCGTGCATGCTTCCTTGAGTTCCTTTTCACTTTACTGTGTACTGTGCAGACAGATGCTTATTGTAAATGCTCCAAGTTGAAACCTCGTGATTCTCTCGATCTTCAGATTCAATTCTTCATGTACTTTGAATTAGCACACTATCATGCATGTCCTTCCAAGTTTACTGCTCTCATACACGTTAGCAATACCTAATTTTTGGTTGAGCTAGAAATAGTGAAAGACATGAAACACTAGGTGATAATTAGCTTCTAGACTCGTTTTGGTGAGCTGTAAATTGCATCTGAGTTGTAACTACCTAAAGCTTAAAACCTCCTTTCAAGTTATTGTGTTCTTTTGCACTGCTAACTCCCATGTCTCGTAGTAAAAAGTAAAACAATGTAAAAGACATTCAGCAAGATGCCTAAACTTGGGAATGGGAGTTGGTATATTTTTCTGTATTGACGGTTTCTTTACCCCAGAAGTGTTCTAACCATTAATTTTGTGAGGTTTGCCTCAAAGTTAACCATTTTCATGGAAAATTAATAAATTAGTATTGTTCTCATTATTAATTCCCCCCTCTTTGAGCAGGTAACAGAGGCTGATACAGTGGATGTTGTAGAAACTGCAATTACACGCCATTCTATGGATCTTACAACTCGAGCTATGTGTTTGATTGCTTTGTTCAAGCTATCAAGCCGTTTCCCCTCTTGCTCAAAGTATGTTATTTGCCTTCAACATCTGATGCAGCATTCTCCACGTTTCTCTAGTTCGTTGGCTTTTGTGTGATGGGGCCAACTGTTTAGAAACCTTCCTGTATCTATATCGTTAATGCCTTATCTTCCCCAATGATACTCATGTGCATGTTAGACCTTGTAAAAATATGAAGCCAGTAAATTGTTTCCCAGTTTTACAGAAAGAAAAAAGAAACTCTAAATGTTTGTCTGGGCACAAACCTATCCTTGTATGATTTTTAATGCAATAGACAGTTTTAATCACTCAAATCTATTACAGGAGGATAAATAATATTGTTCTTAATCAGAAAGGAAGCCTTGCCCTGGAGCTGCAACAGAGAGCCATTGAATTTAATTCCATAATTGAAAAGCATGAAAATATCAGGTATTGACTTGGGGTATCGTCCTTGGTTGTTAAATACGTCTGTTCCTGTACAAGGTTGTAACATAATGCTTTGTCTCAGGTCCACTTTGGTAGAAAGGATGCCGGTACTTGATGAGTCAACTTATATTGGAAGGAGAGCTGGTTCTGTTCCTGCTGCTGTGTCCACTTCACAAGGAGCATTGCCAAAACTACCAAATGGTGTTTCCAAATCGCCTGCAGCACCACTTGTCGATTTACTTGATTTTAGCTCGGATGAGCCTATAGTACCCAGCGCACCTGGTGGAGATTTTCTGCAAGATCTTCTTGGGGTTAACCTTTCCCCAGCTTCTTTACAAGGTTGATTTTTATTATTGAGTAAAGTTCTTAGTTTAAATACCACTTGCAAATCCTCCATACTTAATTAAATCCCACATCTCTTCTATTCCGATATTGAATCAAGTAATCATTAGTCACCGTGACCTTTGCTTCTCGTACCATGTGAGAGCCAAACTATGTGTTCTGGAATGTTGCCGGATATTTTAAGTTATGCTCCACCATTCTCTATTAGAGTACACATGTTCATATTCCAGGCATTACTATCTGATAATTAACAATTTTTCATGGAAAGCTCACGTTTTCATAAAGTTTGTGTTTCTAATATTCAGGAACTAACCAGACTCAGGGGACTGATGCCTTGATGGATCTTTTGTCTATTGGATCTCCTCCTGCTCAAACACCCTCATCAACACTCGATATGTTATCACCTGCTCAAGATAACAAACACACAATAGATATGTTATCTACTTTGACTTCTCCTTCAGCTCATGCCACTCCTCCAGCCGTGATTTCTCCAATGATGGATTTATTGGATGGTTTTGGACCAAGCCCGTCGGTTCCTGGTATGACCAGTAGTCTTTGTATCTGGTCGGAAGATTGTGCTCCTAGTTTAATAAACGATTTACTTTCAATTACAGAGACCAATGGACCAACCTATCCATCAGTGGTTGCATTTGAGAGCAGCACCTTGAAAATGACTTTCAACTTTTCGAAGGAGCCTGGAAGCCCACAGACGACACTAATCGAGGCTCAGTTTGAGAACAAGTCACCTAATACCTATTCAAATTTTGTATTCCAGGCTGCTGTCCCGAAGGTAATTTTGAGGGTGCAATTGTCTTTACTTTACACTACTCGCTACGGTGTCCGATCTTTATGTGCTGTGATTTTAAATATTGACTTGTGCTTTTGTGTTGGCTTGCATGAACCAGACCTTCATTGCTTAATCTTGGTGTATGTGTGTTTATTGCAAACTCTTTTTAACGTGTATTTAATGAAAATGGGATGAAATAAACGTCGAGGATAGTTTCATCTTATTGTTATATTATCATGCAGCCTGCAAAAATGCTGTTGAATATTTATTATGTATTGATTTGGCATAGTGAATCTTATTAGTACTAACTGTACTATCTTAGTTATTGGGATGAGTCTTTTATTTGTTATTGAGATTTGAGAAGTATTGCTGCCTCGATTTGGCTATAGATGTAATGCACCTAATGGATTTTCCGTTTTGTGGATCAGAGAAGCAGCACTCTGACATATTTGCATATATTTATTATTATAATTTGTGGTTTTGTTTTACAGTTTCTTCAGTTGCACTTGGATCCAGCTAGCAGTAATACTCTTCCTGCTAATGGTGATGGATCAATCACACAAAAGTTGCGAGTTTCGAACAGCCAGCATGGCAAGGTATGGACATTCATTTTCTGCTCATTCTCCTTGTTCAGTACTTCAGTTCTAGCACCTTTCCTGTCGTTGAGCTCGGACACAATAGTTCTCCTAGTGGCACATCTTTTTTCCTTACTATCTTATATTCATACATGCAATAAAACCTAAACCTACACACGTATCACCAACACTTGTGAAAACCCTTTCTTAAAACAAATTAGAGACCCAATAACGCCATTGAACATCCTGAATGCATATAGGATTATTGTTTATAGTTATCCACTCATTTTCTGTTATGCTCGTAATGTTGCCTTTTAGAAATCCCTGGTCATGCGGATAAGAATAAATTACAAGGCGGAGGAGAAAGATGTTTTGGAAGAAGGGCAAATCAGCAACTTCCCCCGTGGTTTGTGAAGTGCAGAAGTGTATCAGCAGCTCATCGATTCTTAAAAAGAGAAGTACTTTTCGTCGTCTTATGTTGTTTGAAGTTTTGGAAATATACCAGTATAGTTTCTCAGGTATAATTATATGGCTATTCTTCATGATGCTGCCTTGTTTACTTTTCATCATGTCTTCCCTTGAAAGGGTTATTTGTGTACATGTACGAGGAAAAGAATCAAGAAATCGAAATATGCCTACGGGTCAATATAGGAGGAGTTCTAGTTTGATTTTCCCGCGATGCAGAGTTTGAATTTAGTTCTGTGATTCTATATTCTGTCATAGAGAACTTCTGGTCTTGATTCAGAATACCAACTATTTTGTATGATTTGTCAAAACCTTGTGTTTTGTTTTCAGAAATTTGAGGCTGTATTCCAAGTTGGGTTCTGTATAACCATGCTACTACTTTCTGCGGATTGTGATTTTCTATCTTACCAAATTTTACCCAATTAGCACGGTTTACCAATGAGACATCATGTCATTACTGAACTGAATTGGTTAGTAATTGACCTATGTAATCACATTCCATACCAAAATGAATGATTCTGTATATACGTTGAGAATCCATAACACCTATTCTTGGGCTATGTAATGGGTAAATTCCACGGGTTTAGAGTATCATGCAAACTATGTAAGTCATTTAACCGAAAGACGTGGTGGTAGACTGAAACACTACTTCATGTGTAAATAATGTGGAAAAAATAACTTATGTGCAAATACTTTTGAGCAAAACAAAAGAGGTAAATTATAGAGAATGGTAAATTATAGAGAATGGTAATTATGATAGTTCCAATTAGTAAAGGACTAAAACACGCTTAAAACAATCATCAATAACAAAACCAAATTTATTTATTACTCCTAAATCCAGCCCATCCAATTAGCCAGCCATCATCGTCTTCCCAAAACAACATTCTTTCTTTTCTGCTCCAGCTAAAATTTGATTTGTAAATCGAGAGAAAATGGGTAGAAAGAATTCATGGATGGAAAGCTCAGTACCGATGGTGGGTATGCTGTTGGCTGTAACAGCTTTAGCCCTGAACATGATTGTGAGCAAGGTAGCCATGTCCAATGGCACCAGCTTCTTTGTCATCTCTGTTTACTCCAATGCTCTCGCTTCTCTCATTCTTATTCCTTCTGGCTTTCTCTTTCACAGGTAGGTACCTATTATTCACTCTTTCCTTCATTTTTTACCTCAATTTCATGATTTATGTTGTGGGTTTTCCTTCATTTGATTCATTCAATTGAAGCTCTGTTCTGTTCTGTTTTGCTCTGTTCTTGACAGGTCAAATCGTCCTCCACTCACTTTTAGTATTCTCTGCAGAATCTTCTTGCTTGCTTCATTTGGGTGAGTAACTTCAATTACTCAATCTTAGCTTCAGTAAAAGTAATACGGGTAAAGATCAGGCGGAGATATATGATTAATTCAATTTTATTATTTTTTATATGTAACATTTTCGACTCTTTTAGTTCGCCCTCCTCTAACCTCGTAAATACTTCCATATATATAATTACTTCGTAATACTTCATTTTTAAACTTGAGGGTGAAAAGTAATTGGTTAAATGATCGAGTCAAATTCATTTATTAGAAGAAAGCTGATTGGATTAATAATGAAAAGGAAACAAATGTTGATTCTTGACTAGTTGAAAGAGCAGAATAAGTAGTAGGTGAGTGAAGGTATTTTGCACGTTCGTTTAGTAGGTGAACAGCGTTTTCGTCCACTAGCTCATGCCATCGTTTATCTTGTACTCCTCCCTCCGGCCCGAAGAACTTAGTACAGTTAGGTTGACGTGTAATTTTAATTAAAAATTTAGGAAATAAACGATAAAATATAAAAATGTAAGAAAATATGTATTTAAGTGATAAAATGTGTAATATTAATTTTTTCTATTATTTGTTAAATGCATGGTAGTTTATCATTGATTAGAAAAGTTGTACAGTTAGAAATGACTAATGTACAAAGTCACACCGCAAATGGATAATACGTTAGTATAGAGGCTGCTTTCGAAAATTTCTGTCATTAATCTAAATAATATTAAGAAATGGGCAACCAGTTTAATTTTGGTCTCTTAGTGATAGGATAACGACGTCTTAAATATTCTTGTCTATTTCTTCGTAATAGCTTGTGTTAATTGTTTTTGTGCTAAGGTCCACATATAAAGTCATAGACTCATAGGGCCAAAAATATAAACGTATGGAATCAACAAGACGGATTGACGAAATGTGAAACGTATAGAATCCAATGGGACAGGACGGTAGTACTTCCCTATTTGAATTGTTATAGTTCATGTCGAACGGATACTCGCAAGTATTATTAGGGGCACGACTTCAAGGATCCCTTTCATATCTTCTGCATTTGGTGTTGATGTTGATCATTGTCATTTCTGTTCGCAGTTGTTTGGCAGACAATTTCAGTTATGCTGGGATTAACAACAGCTCTCCGACACTCGGAACCGAGTTGCTCAACACCATTCCTGGCTTCACTTACATACTCGCCATCATTTTCAGGTGAACGATCACTTTTTTCTCAATCGTCTAAGCCTCTCAGGGGTTGTTTCGTACCTTAATCACTTCCCTTTGCATTGCATTATACATATTCTCCGTATTTGTTTCTCCACGTACATTATAGTATGAATGTACATCTACTGCAAATTTTGTACTAGAATTCTTGGTAGTTTAACATGATAGATACACAAGGGAAAACCCGGTGTTGATCGAAAGGATTTTTTTGGCAGGATGGAGAGGCTCAATTTGCGAAAATCAAGTGACATATCGAAATCCTTGGGAACAATAGTTACGATTGCTGGGGCATCTATTGTGACCCTCTACAAGGGACCGGCACTCATAAACAGGGCAACTTTAACTTTGGACCATCCTTCACTTCTTCTAGGATCACAACAGAACTGGGTCCTTGGGGGCATATTTCTTGCAATTGCTGCCTTTTCGACTGCTGCTTGGTCTATAGTTCAGGTGTGGTTCTTTGATGACCTAGTGATAAAACAACACATGATTTATGAATGAGTTTATCTTACTTTGTTAGTTTACTTAAAAATTAGAGTCTTACTTGGTCACAATCAGAAGTCTAGCTAAACCCGAGAGTTTTTAGCACATTCACTCAAAAGTAAGTGAAAGTTTATCATTGAGTAAGTCAGAACATGACTTTGCCTGATCTATTAGCTTATCCGTCTAAAAATTGCAGACGTGGATTCTCAAGATATACCCTGCTGAAATGATCATAGTGGGGATTTACTGCTTCTTCGTGACTATACAATCCACGGTTGCTGCTCTGATCGCAGAGAAGGATATGAACGCTTGGAAACTTGGAGCAGATATGGGGTTAGTTGCAGTACTATACGCGGTATGCAAATTGTTTCCAAGCTTGCTTAATCAAGAGTATGAACATCATATTTATGTAAACCTTCCATATACACGCAGGGAATTGTCAACATAACATTTCGACTCTACATGATGTCCTGGTGCCTTTCGAGGACTGGCCCTCTTTTCGTTTCACTATTTAACCCCTTGACAATTGTTATATCTGTTGTCATCGGTGCGATCTTCTTTCATGAAGTTGTCTACTTTGGAAGGTATCACATTAACTTTAAGCTTTCATGAATCTGCACAACTACTCTCTCCCTCTCTTGATGATCGGATTTTGTTGCAGTGTGGCTGGTGCATTGGTGCTAGTTTCCGGATTTTACGCTGTGATATGGGGAAGGGCTAAAGACAGCAAGATGAAGAGGGATGCTGAAGCCGATACTGTAGGATTTACAGGCCATGAGGTTCCATTATTGCAAGAAAACAGAATTCAAGAAGCCTGAGTTCAATCGATTACCACTACCAGTATGGGCATCGAGCAAGGGGTGATTCTTCCTAATATACCTGGTCTATAGAAGTATTTTCCACGAGGAACACACGTATGCGTATATACAACTTGTTAGGGGAAAAATATACCCTCAAGTTTTTGTTATACTCTATAGTTGAAATACCATTAAAAGCTTCATCAGTTCCGAACCAAGCTATAGTACTCATATTCTTTGGGCTCAATAGCCCATTTGTCATGTAGAAAAAAGAAAGATAGATCATTCCCTTTGTGAAGTTCCTATCATTTTACTGTCTTGCATTCACTGATACTTTTTAAGTTTGATGATGGTGTCGTGTGCACCGGTCAATTACCTGGTAATTTAAAACAGGACATAAAGATCTACTAAAATGGCAGTAACATTTTGACTAGAATATTTACCCCAATCCCCAATCTCAGTCATTTATATGCTTCTCCCCCTAATGTTTTGGGTTTTATCACTACCCATCTGGATCTCCTTATCATTTGAGTCAACAACCGTCAATATCACTTGAATATAGAAGCCAAATGCAAGTTAATGGTCTCTACGAGAACTAACCATTATGTGTTAGGTCTTTTTTTGTTATATCGACTGCGAAAGGGTCTTTGACAACAATTTGACTTAAAAACTTTGAGGGGCTTGAGCTGAAGACAAATTTGGCCTAAATTCCACGTCGGATAACTTGTCCTAAATAACTTAATAAGTACTCCCTCCGTTACATAACATTGGACATAAAATTAAGGTGTAAAGTAAAAATAAATGAGATAAAGTATGTTTTTAACAACAATTTACCCTTGAAACTTTGTGGTGCTTGGGTTGAAGATTATTTTGGCCTAAATTCGTCGGACAACTTGTCCTAAATCACGAGTTAACCGATCTCGAGTTCAAGCCGAACTTTGATCGAGTTTTTTCACGATGTTCGTGAACAGCTTGATTCGTTTACATCTCTATTTATCTGGGACTAAGGCAGTGAGATCAAGAAACCGAAGTATAGGGTGCTTGGTGAAATTTTCCCGGAGTTGAAACATTTCAAGAAAACACAACTACTGAGGTCTGAGCTGCATTGACTCATCATCATCATCACCATTCATCAGTGAACACTGAGAAAAGCAGCAGAATGATGAGGAGATTTATAGAGAATCCAACGACGCCGTATTTTGGCATGATACTGGGCACAACTGCTCAGGTTGGGTTGATTATAATCAGCAAGAAAGCTATGGCTACTGGCATGACTAACTTAACCTTTGTTGCTTACTCAAATGCTCTTGCTGCACTCATTCTCCTCCCTTTATCTCTTCTTGTTCACAGGTTGGTACTTATCACTCAATTTTATGCTATTCAATCAGAACCCTTGAGAAAGATTTGTTTTTTTTCCCCTTTTTGTGTCACAATTTTGCAGGTCACCAAGCAGGCCTCCACTTAATTTCTTGCTTCTTTGTGGGTTCTTTTCCCTGGGCATTCTTGGGTATGTTGCTTAATTGTAAATTGTCAATGTAATTGCTTTAAAGGTAGTTTCTTGTGAAGTAAAAGGTGTTGATTTGGACGAATTTCTGGATGTTTCTTTTGGAATTGATGTATGTGGTTTAGTTTCATGTGATTTTGTGTTAATGTTGGATGGATTGCATTTCCTTTACAGCATATGATCAAGTAGACAACTTAATTTAGAGTGAGATGCTTCTCTATTGAGGATGCAAACTGGATAATCTTGCTAGGTAGAGTGTAGTGTTGCTTCAGTGTTGGCACTTGGCAGTTAGAATAGGTAATTTTAGTATATTGGATATTTGATAACTCACCATGCAGGTGTTTAGCTCAGCTGACTGGATATACTGGAATCAATTACACTTCTGCTGAATTTGCTTCGGCGATGCTTAATCTTATTCCGGGATTCACCTTTATACTTGCCATTATTTTCAGGTGTTTTCTACTCTTCATGTATCTATCATTATGTCTCTATGGTCTCGGTATTTCTTGATGTTTATAAAGCTCTTAACATGGCAACAATGATACTCCGAACTAAGACAAAGTAGTTGCTTTAAGGGCCATGTCAAGCTTTTGTTTTTGGCTGGCGCCTGGCAGATTAAAGGAAATAAGCATATGTGATATAATGTTGAAACAAACCTTACTTGCTTTTTGGTTTGATCATTGTTAGGATGGAATTGTTAGCTTGTCGAAGTCCGAGTTTTCTTGCAAAAGCAACTGGAACTGTAGTATCAATTGCTGGTGCTTTCATTGTAACTCTTTACAAAGGTCCTGAAGTCCTTTCCCTTTCGTCAATAAAGCTGCATTATCAGAATACTCTTATGGCTGAGTCAAACTTGGTTATCGGAGGATTATTTCTCGCTCTAGACTGTGCTGCCAGTTCAGGCTTCATAATTGTGCAGGTAGCAGTTCTCAAAGATGATAAATTGAAACAAAGCAGTTGACAAAGAGTAAAAAGAAAATGAAGATTTTATTTTGGTAAAAAGTAAACATTATCTCTAAGTTATGAATTTCTCATTATGTCTTTGATTATTTGTACATCTCCTGCAGGCATCAATTCTTAAGAAGTATCCAGCTGAGCTGATTATAGTCTTCTTTTACTGCTTTTTTGCTGCCATCTTGTCGGCCGCTGTCTCTCTAATTGTCGATAGAGACCTAAGTGCTTGGGCATTGCAACCTAATATCAGATGGATTGCTCTCTTGTACTCAGTAGGTGCATTATTATCACTTACATAATGTAAAGGACATTCAATCTAGAACTTTCAGCACAAAACATAACGTACCACAACTGAGGGGAATGCATTAGGCTGGCGGCATGCTCTTCCTTGTCATTAACCATTTATACTGCAACTATGAATTGGCTCATACTACCTTCATTTTTTTTACAATTTTTCCACTTTACTATTCTCCGTCAACCATAATCATTTTTTACCACGAATTACGCTTAAAATATAATGATTTTAATACTTAATAATTATTTATGAAATATTATAGTTTAAATTTTCGTTATATAATTTTGTAAATTTTTTATCATTATATTGAGTAAGTCAAAATCAAAATTGATTACAGTTGACCGGAAAAAATCAAAGTGGAAAGCTTGTACAAAGATGCCTGACGTAGAAGGGGGAGAAACAATTGGAAAACTCACAGTAATCTTTGTTGGTGGCTTCATTTCTTTTTTTTTTTCAAAACAAATTATTTATATTTACCTATGCTCAATGGACTGCCAGTCTGTACGGAACCTGGACTATGGGAGTGTTTGTTCGAAGTTGTCTAGCTTTCGCTTCTTATGTTATGCATAGTCAAGCAGAAGCCTATAGTCTTTCTTGCAGACACTGTAAAGTGACTTATAGATATCCCATATCACCAGCACAATTTATTTCTGTTGTTTTGCTTCGCATTAACTTGGATAACAACTTGTTTTTCACTTTTTCTTCCTTTAGGGAATTTTTGGTTCTGCATTTCAAGTGGGTGTAACCTCGTGGTGTTTGCACAGAAAGGGTCCTCTTTTTGTTTCAATGTTTCATCCACTGGGAATTGTAATTGCAACTGTGTTTGATATTATCTTCTTGGGTGACATTCTCTATCTTGGAAGGTACGCTCCTAAGCTTCAGGCTATTTCTTCTGTTTTTACGATGAAAAACGACATGTATACTCTCGGTGATATGTTCTGGTATCTGATTCGATTGCTTTGTGTTATCATCATATGGTAGAGCCCGATGTATATGAATCACCATTTAACTGTGCAGTTTGGTGGGTTCGATTATTATTGTGATCGGATTCTACTCTGTTATGTGGGGAAAGGCAAAAGAAGTCAAGGTTTCCCAAAGCAGGGAGGTGGGATTTGCGGATTCAGCTAATGAAAGAGCTCCACTTCTGGCTAACAAGGATGAAGAATTGGAAGCGTAGTACAGGACAGGTATTCGTCTCTTTCACGTGTACTGACAAGGAAAAAGGTCCTAGTCTCCTTTTAGAGCTGTCCAAATTAAAAAATGTGTCATTTTGTTGCCGAAGCCACACAGTTGAAATGCACCAGCAACTTAATATATGTTAGTATCTTAAAGGCTACATTCAACTGGATTCATGCGCAAACAGATAGATCATATTGTCATCTTAACGGGCTAAGACTCTTACAACCATCATGGTAGTCCATGACTTGTCTTGGCAGTAGTTGGTGTGAGAAATGGGCTAAATTATTGTCTTTCCTAACAGTTGGAATGAACCAACTCTTTGATATCACAAGTCACCGTACAATAGAATAAAAGAGGAATTCTTTGAATCCTTCACTATAATATTATAGTGAAGGAGAACTGAAATTGACATTGATCGTTGACTGATTAAAATGACAATGTCATTTTTTTTTCTTCGGATAATGCTGTATTTTGACTTACCATTCTAAACTACATTCTTGTTTGGCCTTGTGCCAAGAAGGCAAATTGAAGTGAGGGGCAGTGATGATACCGACCTCAAATTTGTTTGGGAGATTGACTTGCTAGTATGGCCTTAATATATTTCTGAAGTTTATCTGTAAAGGTCAACAGTTGATATCCAGTACAGCTCGTTATAAAATCACACGACGCCTCTGTGAAGGAGGAGGCACTGTTGACAGTATCTTGCTTATCCTTTCACATATACAAAGTATACATGGCTCCTTGTCTTACGTACATGTACATGCGACCAAATGTAAACACATGCATGTAGACATCAAAAGCTACATTTTGTAAGTGATATTCGTGAAATTCATGACTGGTTGCTGAGCTGATCATTCATGCTTGCAGGATTGGAAGAAGTCAAATGCACATACAAGGACATGGGAGGCATAAACTCTTTGAAAGTTCTCAGGTCTGTAATGTTGGGAATCATATCTTATATGGCTAATGCCACTCCACCTAATAGCTGATCTTGTGGGTGAAACTGAAATATTGGTTACTACCATGGAGTATTAGAAATTCATGTATTCATCTAATGGAACATATCAAAACTTCTGTTCTAGTTGGAAATATTCAATTGTATATACGGTATTGTACGTGATGGATGTTTGATGATTTTATTGGACAAATGTGGGCCTTATTGGCGATTTTCTACATTATTATCATTAGTTTTATACTTTCATGAACCATGTGGTTGAAAATGTTCAACATAGGCGCAGGTCACATGCAGGCTGTACCTTTTGGTAAATCTGCATCTTGATCCGAGTTCATCTGAAACTTAAGCAGTTGATGGATGCTCTGAACTCTGAAGTAATTCCCATTCTTGAAATTGCTGTCACTTTTGAAACATTGGCAGAACCATTTTTAGCTCAGCTACATTCAGTACGTAAGTAGTAAAAATTGGAGTCACAAGATGATCGAGTGGCAACAAAGTTAGGGATGTAAGTCGGTAAATATTTGATATAATATCATTTTCTTGAAGGAAACTATGATGAAAATTGGATCGTGAATTAATATATCTGCTCCGACCAGACAACCCTACAGAACAGTGCTCCAATAAAAAAAAAAAGAATTTGTTAGACACTAAACCCTCCCCAATGACACTTGTTAATCTTATCACATTATTATTAAAAATGAATCTTATCATACTTGACCCTCCTCAATGAATTTATCTCATCACATTATTATTAATAATAATTTAATATGATGGTAAAAATCGAATCGCCACTTCTCAAAATTTGAATAACCTGGCAAATTGACAAGGACCCAAATTATTGCAGATCCAACAAATCAACTTATCAATTTAAGACATGGGCCCTTCTACAAATATCGTCCTAGGCTGCTACCAATGTGCCATGCCCCACGATATACGTTCATCAAGTACTCTTAACCACATTGTTGTGTCTTACATTCTACCGATTCACTGTCGAGCCTCTATAAATGGGGATACTTATGTCCCGTTGCAGGTTTGAGGAAAGTCACGTTCTAATATCATTTGTAACATCATGATCGTTTATTGATCAAGATTAGATAATGTGGAATGACGCGGTTACCAATGAGTATACTACATAAGACATGGTACACTATGGTTCATTTTTGGATTGGAGGCTCATGGAGTTGGTTTTGAAATCACTAAAATGTCTCACACAATTGAAAACACACATCTTTCAATATGCGCTAAATTCCTACCGCTCTTAATTGTTGTGAGATGCGAAGTATTAACAAATATTTTTAAAAAACAAAAAATGAGGAAATTTTCAAATATGGAGGCTTATATTTGTTTTTTTTATTAACGAGTCCATAAATATATGTGAACCTTAGTAATGTATGACACATCATCCATTTTGTGATCTGAAATCCAACCCTTTAATTTGACAAAGTTAATCATGTATTGCTCTTCGAATCATATGATATTCTCACATACTTGCACATGTCATCCATTCGTCACTTGTGCTTACACTGAAAAATGCTTCAGTTATTGTGGATGTGTTCCTGTAATAAATGTACACGTTATTACATGTCATAACCAATCCATTTATAATCTTTTAAACTTTGGGGCATTATAGAATAACATTCGAAGTTATAATTAAAAATATTTTTAGAGTGTGAGGCTTTCGAAAAGAGAATAATTAAGTTTAAAAAAATACTACTTCAGTAAGACTCTTTTTTTTGTCTGAACAGAACTGAAATGAACTGAATTGTAGTATAAAAAACAATTAAGTAGAACTGAACTGAATGAATTTAAACTGAACTGAAATTCATTCGTTTTCAGATGAAGTAATTAGGAGAAACATACGTGATAACTGTAGATAACGCATGAATAGGTAATTAGTCGTTGGCTTGTTGCTGAGTTGGACAGTCATAAGAAGGAAGATATCCTAATTAAAAAGGAATTACTGATTCTGCTAATGATGCAATGCAACAAATTAAGAGTTAAAACAGTAGCTATAATCAATCATTTCAAATTTTAATCCTTCCTTAAATCTTCTATATTTGTTCATAAACAACCCTTCACAATTATCTTATCGTGTCCAAACTACGAATTAAGGACTATAAAATACTACCAAATCATGGTTACCTAAATTTTGATTAATACTCTTTGTCTCTTAGTATTTGTTTACCAAATTGTGCATATAGATTATATTGGAGTAGACAATATGCCCCCGTCCCATAAAACTTTATACATTTGTCGTTTTAGTCTACATACATTCCTAGAAAAGATAATTATACATCTATCTAGTTGTGGCTTCTGATTTCATAGGTGATATAGGGATATATAGGCTCGTTTACATGGTTCGATAATAAAAACTTATCATTTTACTTTATGTACAAGCACATGATTTTCTTTTATCAACTGTTTTTATGACATAGTGACTCTAAGAAAGTGAGTATCAACTATTTCTATGTGACTATTCAGTATTAATTTTAAATTAAATTGGAAGTATTACATCATCAATGTCTAAGTTCATAATATTTAAAATCGGTGACAAAACATTTATTTTATATCTCGGTGGAAGAAGATATGATTCAGAACCACCTTTTTAATTTTTGCTTTGTCTTATATACTCAAAAAAATATTTTTCATCTAGAAATACACACTTTAATTCATAAACATTGAATAAAATTCAATACTACGTATCAGTAAAATCCAAGAGCGGAAGTTAAATGTCTATTTGTAATTTTTGTAGTATCACACGTAACTCTTGGGTCCCGAAATTGTTTACTAATAAACCAATGACAAAAATCTTCCAAGTAGGCCCTTAATTGATATCATCCACGAAAACCCAGATCGCAACCATAATCATGGCTATTAACCCACAGCATAACCTTAATTATACTCCAGAAAGGACAAATGAAAAGAAAACAACGTACATAATCACAAGTTTTTCCTCCCTAGGTCATAGTACTCAATTTCCATGGTTCCGGTCATGAATTTTAAGATTGAATTATATTATAAGATTAAATAAAACAGAAAGATGTTTTTCAATTTAAGATATATCAAGTTGAAATCGTGACAATAAAAAATGGAAAGTGAGGAGTTGTGAATGATACGAAGCGAAAAGTATAACTTTTACAATAAATTATCTATGTAACTCTTCGAGGGTGAGTATTAACATCACATGCTTATCTTAAAAAATTGCATCTTTAGTATACATATATTAACTAAATTTGTATTAACAAAATTATTACATACTTTCACTTCAATTGTATGTCATAATTACCTTTGAATTTTATATAATCGGGTAAATCAAGATTTAGCTGCCAAAATACAATGTATTGCAAAACCTCCTGTTACTATTAAACAGGACCAAATTAATTATTTGTATATACATCAGCCACCCTAACTTATATGCATGGGTCACCACACGAGTAGCCTATTCTCCACCAAGTAGCTTCACAATTCCATCAAGGGTTAACCTCCATTTCTTTTTCTAACTCTCTTTCTATTTTAAAACAATAAGTTTCCATTAATAAATGTGATAAATTGCTTGGTTTTTGAGTATAAGAGAGGAAGAATATATCTTCAAGAGTAGATAGACTACATTTTTAGACTCATAGAGAAGAAACTAATATGGGTGGTGGTGCAAAGGAGGTTGCGGAGGAGGTGGTGCCTTGTGCCACCATGGTGGTGGTGGAAGGTTGCATTATCGCGTTAACGATCATGGCTAGCACCGCCATGGCTCGGGGGATGAGCCCTTATGTGTTTGTTGTGTATACCAATGCGCTTGGATCACTCATCCTTCTTCCATACTCTTTCTTTTATCATAGGGATAGGTATGTAATGTTTTATCCGAACACAAAACCATCCATCACTATGTAAGTTGGATAAAATTACCTTGCAGTAAATGTAATAGACTTTATAGTATACTTTAAAATCATTTACTCACTTGAACACGGGTGAAGGAGGGGAAGATAGAGGTTGTATATCGAATCTGATAGCGCAAATTAAAATATATTTGTCGTTAAGTATTTGTATGAACTTGTGAGAACGAAGTAGAAGTTCATCTTCATCATGGTATATATTTTAAGCTTGAATTGTCTCTCTTTAATTTTGTTATAGGTCGTCATCGGAGCCATTGTTGACCTTTCCATTTCTTCTCCGAGTATTCATTCTTGGTTTTATAGGGTAAGTAATTTTTATCTCTATTTATTAGATATATGAATATTGATAATTATTTGATGATTAATGATCATACAAATACTACTTCTAGCTACTAGTTCATATATATCATAAAATAATTAAGTCATGTTTTTGTAGGGTGACAATAGCTCAGAACCTTGCATTTGTGGGACTGAGTTATAGTTCTCCAATTGTTGCAATTAGCATGGCCAACCAAGTTCCTGCCATGTCCTTTATTCTTGGAATTTTTCTCAGGTTTAGTTCTTTTATTCAATTCTTATATGAATATTTACATATTTCGTATTGTTGTATATATTTATATTGTAGCCTCGAATAATTCACATAACATAAGATCTTTAATATAGTTAGAATCAAGATCTCATGTTATGCATGAAGCGTGCCGAAAAATGAAAAATTCCTGTAAAAAATATATGCGTTATGATTATATGTCGATGCATGAAACTCTAGTTTTGCTGATTTACTGGTGAATTAGGGGTAAACTGCATAAAACCCACTCGAGTTATTCAAAAGCAGCATCAAACCACCCCCCAATTAAAATTGCGTCAAACCCCCTGAGTTATTGAAAAGTTAGCGCGAAACCCCCTGGCACGGCAAGTGCATTAATTACACACGCCCGAAAAGTGAATTTGAGGGGATTTCCTACAACTTAATGATAATTGAGGGGGTTATGTGCAATTTTATGATAATTAATGGACATTATTACAAATTTTGTACCATTTTTATAAAAATATCATGAAAATAATTAACGTTAATTATTATATGTTGAACTATTCTTTTGTAATTTGTCATATTATTTTTCTCTAATTATAATTGACAATAAATTATCTTTTTGATATCTATTATCTTAAGCAACGTAATTTAATTAAGGCCGTAAATATTAAATTATTTTAATTGATTTAGTATATACTCCATGGTTAGTTTTGTTAAACAAGGATTTTTGTATAATTTGTTAAATAAAATTACTTCAATTAAAGTTTAATTGTTAATCCCTCACTTTTTTTTTTAAATATTGAGCTGTCATTTTTCTTTTATATCGAACTTTTACCATTATATCCCTCACTTCAATTGAATGTATTATATTGCTAAAGTTGTTATTTTCGTTAGACTCTTTTCTTTTATTGTTGCTTAGATTTTTTTTAAAACTTTATTTATCTTTCTTAGTTTAGTAAATAAGTACTATTTTTATAGATATCTTATAAACAGTATGGCTAAGTTGCACAAAACCCCCTCAATTAACATAAAATTGCAAGAAACTCCTAAAAAGCAACCTCCAGTTACACTAACGGAGAGTGTACATGGTAGGGGGTTTTGCGCTAACATTTCAATAACTTAGGGGGTTTGGCACAATTTTAATAATTGAGAGGGTTTGATGCTACTTTTTAATAAATCGAAGGGGTTTTATGCAGTTTACCTGGTGAATTAGATGTTTAACAAATACTTTATGAGTAATATACTTTTGGTCAAAATTAATGAATTCGTGTACATAAAAAAGAAAATAATTGTGTAATTAATATTGGGAAAAGTATTGGTTGGTAAGCACGTTGGAATCACACCACAAGCTTATTCCCCTGTGCTGGATTGGATCCTAGATCCATTTGAATCTCCACCAAGTGTGCAGGCCATCAATTGGCCCACACAAATGGTATCCAGATGGAATCAATCTGACCCTATCACATCATCAGAAAAAATACCACCAGCTGGCTTTTTATTATGTCAAAGAATTAGCTAGCCTTGACTATTGTTGTTGCTTTGTGGTCCTTGCAAATCTGAGTAAGAATGTAAGACTAGTGGTTTCTTTCGCAATCAACTAACAATTTATTAACTCGGTATCCATCAGTTTTTATGTTTGTCATATAACTAAAAACTACTCATCACAAATCCACTGATCGCAAGTTACTATTCATCTGTTAAATGTATATATGTCAAACAAGTGTAGTTCTTTCTATCATTATCATCATGACTATAAATTTTGTTTAATAATTCAGGACAGTAAAAATAGATTGGAAAAGTTCAAGTAGCCATGCAAGATTAGTAGGCACCTTGATATCCTTCGCCGGAGCAGTTTCGGTCACTCTTATCAAAGGCCCTACAGTCAGAGGCCACTCTTCTCCCTCACTCTCACTGCAGGCTGCACCGCCGCGCCTACTAGTGTTCACTTCACCACATGAAAATTATTGGATTCTTGGCTGCATTTTGTTTGCAGCTTCTACATTTACTCTTACCATTTGGAACATTGTCCAAGTATGTAATACTCATTCAACTATTTTCCGAGCTCCTTCATTTAATCCATACATATTATTGTTACAAGGATTTAAATTAATTAACAATATTGTGTCACTTTTCTTTAATTCAGGTGGGAACTTTCAAAATATGTTCACAAGTGATGAAAATAATCGCTTTTTATAGCTTGTTTGGTACACTCCAATCAGCTGCACTAGCTCTCTACATGGAACAAGAAGCTAGTGCTTGGAGATTGGAGCTCAACTTTGAGCTCCTCATCATCGTTCTAACGGTAAGATTGTTTATAAATGTTTGAAAGTCTAAAGTTAAATCAGCCTGTGGATTGTCCGAGCATATGTTTAACCGTGTACGTAATTTGTGATCATCAGGCAATCTTTAGTAGTTTGATACGAAGCAACGTTCAGATATGGTGCACGCAGTTGAAAGGACCTCGTTTCGTGCCAATATTCAAGCCATGTGGAATTGCATATGCAAGTACCTTTGGCTGTGTGCTCTTTGCTGATACTTTTCACTATGGAAGGTACGTAAACCTGATCTTGGTGAAGTTCTTTTAATGAAGACGATTTTCGTGTATGACCTTGTACATTTGTTGTTAACTTAATTAAATTGAGTTGGTGTAGTATGATGGGAGCATTTATCTGTGGAGCGGGCTACTATACGTCGTTATGGGGACAATTTAAAGATGAGGAGAATATGCAAAGAAAGGATAGTAATAATGTGAAGAGTTCTTTATCTGATGAAAAGGTTCCTCTTCTGCAAGAAGGAGACTCTCAAGTATGAGTCCAAATAATTAGATTTCATGGTTTGCAGAAAATTGAAGAAACTGTGTGCGCTTGATGATATGATAGTTTGGGTTCTTAAGTGAATCAAGTGTTCACAAGAAGAGTCCCTTTGTACATATAATTTGGAAGGGTTGTCTTTTTTTCATAGCCTGCCTTCCATCTGCTACAAAATTGAGCAGTCAATGTAGTTTCTTCTTCTATGTAAAAAATCTTGTGATCTTTGAATATAATGGTGTCAAGTTATGCCCTATCTTAAATCAAACCACAAAAGGTCATCATATTTTAGAGTGAAGATATACAGTTTATTTGTATATCTATTGTAGCGCCCTGATTTTTAAAAGACAAATTAAGGAAAATAAAAATCGCGCTAGTTCCTGAGCTTGAAAATTCGATGAACTTGAATCAAAGAATTTTAAAATGTTACAAGATGCCTTGCGCGTCAAATAAAGTTTTTGCCAAGGGTTTTTCTTTGAAAATAACTTGGATTAGGGTTAGAATGAACTTGTTAAAGAGAATGGACTTGGGCTTTAGATAAGTGACGGGCTGGATAAGGCTACAAGTTACAAAACTGAGCCAACAACGCTTTACGAACTGCGCTTTGACAGTCGATTCGCTTTAAAAAGTCTAAATTCGAAATACAAATTTTTTAGCTGTTATATCTATAGTGAAGAAATACTGTATATTTAAGGTGAATAAATATGTAAAAGTAGGCAGATGTTTTTTGCATAAAATTTCCAAACCAGATATATACTGGCCTTGCTCTCCTCTTTTATTTGTCGGATCGAGGAAGGAGAAAAGAGATTGACCAAATGTTTGGGCTTGAAAAGGATAGTAATGGGATGGGCTTTAACTTTAAAAGAATTGGGCCAAGAATGAACATAAGCTTGCTTTGCAGTAATGGAGGTTAAAATTCCTCAATTCGTAGTTTAGCTGCACAAATTTAAGTAAAAAATGTTGTAGATACAGTTTCAAAGAGTTACAAATTACACGAGAAAAAATTGAAAAATTTCTTCTTTTCAAGTCGTCTATAATTCGTAGTTTCGTACAGCCACCAATCCAACATTAAAACGGTAAACTAAAAAATTGTCAAGTTCAAGTGATCTTGAGAAGATAGGTGTCCAAAATTTGCATCCTCTGGTTGAAGAAGTCCCTGTAGAGTTCTGGCTCAAGGGCTTCTTCACTTGCCTTGTCGAATTTGTTAACAAATTTGACTATGGAGTGTAAAATTCCATGTAGAGTCAAAATCATAGATTAAGCGTTTATGACAAGTTTTTATTTTTGCGTATTTAATACCTTACTGATAACATGATTTGGGACCCTATGCGGGTGAACATTCCTCATGGATTAAAGTCCGGACTTGTGAACATCAACGTTACTCGAATCAATCTCTTAATTGCCAAGAGACAAAACATCTCTTCATTATTATCTTTATTAAACCAGAGATCAAGTACAACAATTTCAAGCATTTTGGAGAAAATAAGCATCAATATCTCGAAGATCCTTGTTGGCAAATTCCTTGTAGAGTTCTCCTCCATCAATCTCGTCACTTGCCTTGTTGAATTCAGCTACGAATTTCACTACTGAAGATCCATCCTCTTTAGAACTCACTGAAACCGTAGACTTGAAGTTTTTCAGGTAGTTCAAAAGCTCTCCGTCAAGTATGGTATAAGACATTGTCTTGTTCTCTTCATCCATCGATTCAATCCTCTCCGTCACGGTTAACTTCGTAGAAGTCCCTGCCTCAATAGAATTAATTAAACACGTAAACTTTACAATATTTTATTAGATACTAGGGCGTAATCATTATGATACTCTCTAATACACCATATGAGAGGGTGTCGTGCGCACTGCTTAACCCCTATATAAAAATCAGTCGTGAAGAGGTTTTAGTTTATGATATAAGTTAAGTGTGAACATTACGTACCGGGCGTGAGCCTAACTAGACGAACGGAACCTGCGGATAGCCCGTCGCCCTCTAGGACCTCAAAGCTCTCGTAGACATGAGGCAGGGCTTTGGGAGTGAGAGTTATGCAGTCATGAGTTAAGATAGCCCACATTTTTTCTGCACTAGATTTCACTTCAACTTCAAACTCAAGCTTTGTTGCCATTGTTGGATTATTTGTGCTAGATTGGATTATTGGAGGATGGGGATGTATATGTGGAGAATTGATTTTCTACCAGTATATATAGTTGTTATATTATGATAGATATATGTAATGCCCAATAATGCTTTAGGTGTTGTACAACATAACGTTTACATCATTTTATACGTACATGTGTTGTGAAATATATTAAAGGATTGTGAGATGCTATAAAGTACTGTGTTATTTGATTTTTTTGGGATGGATTTTGATAATAAATTAATATGTGGATAAATTCATAAATTAAAGAGGGGCATCCACCACAAATCCGAATGATATATCTCCTCCAATCATTGTGATTATTATATATTTTTGCATTATTTTACTTTTACAAGCACCATTCGATTAATATCTGGCTCTTCCATTCCATTGTTTATCCCATGATAATCACGTGGAAGACTGGAATCTAGTGCACTAAAGTTAACGCTACATCCCTCTCATGTTCTTTTTTTTCATTCTTCATGGAAATCGATTAAAATTATAAAACTCAGATTAAAATAAATAATTTTAAGTGTTTTTAATTAGATTTTAGTGATTTTAATCGCTTGCCAAATAAACACTAACATTTTTTTTACCATAATTGAGATAGTATAAATAGAAATTGGGATGCTCGCTTAAACAAATACAACCAAAGAAACATTTAATTTAATCCGTTAGTGTTTCTCTTTAAGTTGGAGAATTTTGTTCAAATGTCTATTCCCATGTATTTGGTATATATATCACCATTGGTATATTTCTTTTACTTCTAGAATTAGGAATTTAGGATCATATCATTGTGAAATGGTATGTCTCCTATTTGACCATACATCTGGTAATTAAGAGATCACAAAATAGATTTTTCAGAAATAGGTCATTTTTCATATTTATCTATGTATCCTATAATTTGTTCGACTCAACAAAAATATTTTAAATATGAAAAAGAAAAACCATCAACAATTATATTTCAACCCAACGGAAATAAATACATTCAGACTCAGACCCTTACCATTTACCAAAATCAGATAAAACTTCTTCCCTTTTCATTTAGTTTGAGCGTTCAAGCCTTGAGAAAATAAGCATCCAAATCATGGAGAACCTTGTGAACAAACTCCTTGTAGAGATCCGCACCATCAATTTCCTCACTTACCTTGTTGAATTCGGCATTGAATTTCACGAGAGAAGATCCATCTTCTTTCGAATTTACAGAAAATACGGACTTGAAGTTGTCGAGGTAGTTCAAGATTTCCCCATGTGATATGGTGTGTTAACTACATAATTGAGTAGTATATTGATTGAATCATGAAATGAAAAAGTAAGTCAACTGTACAGGGTGTTCTTTATATAGAACATTAATAGCTTTTCCACTTTATTTTACTGATTGACTTTTTATTTGATTATTAATCAATTCAAAATGCAAAATGTTCAAATTTTTTATATAATGAAACTTTAGGGGCTAAATTTTCATCGTATAAAAAAATTGAACATTTTGCATTTGCGGTTTAAGATTAATTCGTAGTCAAAGTTGAAAAAGTTTGACCACAAAAAGTCAAAGTGGGAAACTTGTCCCGGGACGGAGTAAGTAACTAATTATAACTAACTTGTACAAGTAATGTAATATAAGGTACAATAGTAATTCCTCATATCTATAAGTACAATCTCTTCAGCATATTGTACAAGCTTGTCTTCCATGAGGTCAGGAGTTCGAATCTCCTTAATGTATATTCTCACAGCCCCCCTCAAGATGGGAGTGAATATTCATTATTCCCAGCTTGCGCAGAAAATGAGTAAATAATGGCAAAGGTAGAGGTTTGGTCATCATATGCCTGCTATCTGATCCATGTTATTGATGTGAATCAATTGAATAACACCTTGAATAATCTTATCACGGATTAAGTGACAATCGATTTCTATGTGTTTAGTGCGCTTATGTTGGACTGGATTATGCGCGAGATGATAGGCAGATAAGCTATCAGTGTATAGTAAAGCTGGTGCTGTGTGTGGGATATGAAGATCACTGAGTAAATACTTGAGCCACTGAACTTCACAAGTAGCCACAACAATGGCTCTATACTCTGCTTCTGCACTGGATCTGCTCATAGTGCATTGCTTCTTTGATTGCCATGAGATTAAGGAATCTCCCAGAAATATAGCATAACCAGATGTGCTTCTCCTAGTGTCTGAACAAGATGCCCAGTCACTATCTGAGAAGCCCTTCAATTTGAGATTGTTGGTTGAAGAATAAAACACTCCTTGACTAGGTGACTGCTTCAAGTATCTCAACACATGATGAGCTGCCTCTAGATGCTTGGTAGTGGGAAAACTCATATATTGACTAAGAACCTGCAATGTAAAAGCTAAATCAGGTCTAGTAATGGTTAAATATATCATTTTACCTACCAGCCTTCTGTATGCTTGAGGATCGGTCAATAAATCACAATCATCCTTCATTAACTTTGCCTTAGCATCCATTGGAGTTAGAGCTGGTTTTGATGCTGTATAACATGTATCTTTGAGCAAATCAAGAACATATTTGCGTTGACAAACATTAATACCTTGATCTGTACGAGCTATTTCTAATCCTAAAATGTACTTAAGCTCTCCAAGATCTTTAATAGTAAACTCTGAATCTAAAGAAGCTTTAACAGATGAAATCTCAGATAAATTATTTCCTGCTAGAATTATATCATCAACATATACAAGTAAAACAGTAAAACTGGAATTATGAGATTTTGTAAATAAAGAAGTATCAGCAGTAGATTGAATATAACCTAAAGAAATTAAAGAACTTTGAAGTTTAAAGAACCATTGTCTACTGGCTTGTTTAAGGCCATATAGACTCTTTACCAACTTGCAAACCTGTGATGATTGAACTTTGTTATATCCAAGTGGAGGTGTCATGTACATTTCTTCATCCAGATCCCCATGAAGAAAGTTGTATTTACATCTAATTGATGTAAAAACCAACCTCAACAATGGCAAGTAAACATCTCACAGTTGTGAGTTTTACCACTGGTGAGAATGTGTCAAAGTACTCTACACCATTCTCTTGAGTGTAACCCTTAGCCACCAGACGTGCTTAATTTATACCTCTCTATAGATCCATCTGCCTTGAATTTGTCCTTAAAAATCCACTTACACCCTATACAATGTTTACCAGGTGGAAGCTCAACCAATTCCCATGTTTTTGTTCTTTCCAGGGCATCAAGCTCACTTTGCATAACTGCAATCCATTCTGGATGCTGAGCTGCTTGTTTATATGACTTGGGCTCAGGAACAACAGTTATAGATGCTGCAAAACACTTATAATCTGAAGATAATCTGTCAGTAGATACAAATAAAGATATAGGATACTTGACTTGAGAAGATGTAACAGAATTAACACCAGGATTATGATGTAAAGATGGAGGAAGTATATATTCATATACATCTAAATGAGTAGATACATTCTTTTGTCTTGAAGACCTCCTGAGACCACCTGATATAACAGGAATAGAAGAATCTACAGAATTGTCTGCAGATGCAATTTCTGTATTATCAATAGTCAGAGAATTTATTTCTTTAGAAATAGCAGTATCTAGATCATTTAAATGATCAAGATTTGTATTATCCTGTGAATGAGAATAATGTATTGATATATTAGTAGGAGCAATGATTTCATCATAAATACTATCAGTAGAAATTACATTCTCAGAACAGGAATCATGAAAAACAGGTGTAAATAGAGGAGTAAAATTGTCAGTAGAAGAAGAATTTGAAAATAATAAGATCCTTCAACAAATTGAACATTCTTGGAAATAAATACCTGATTAGTGACAGTATTCAACAACTTATAACCTTTATACCCCAGGGGATAACCAAGCATTACACACTTGATAGCTCTAGGATCAAACTTGGACCTGTGAGCTGTTAAAGTGGAAGCATAACACAAAGTACCAAATATTCTCATATATGAATAATCAGGCTTAGTGTTAAACAATACCTCATATGGAATCTTCCCTTGTAATACAAAAGTAGGAAGTCAATTGATTACATGACAAGTAAAACACAAGGAGCTAGCACGAATCTCAGCTGAACAAGAATTGAAAATCCATCCCAAAACAAGACTATTAACACGTCCCAAGCAAGAAACAATTGAGGAGATTCTTCCATCAATGAATTTAACTTTATTCTTTAACTTTCAATGCCATAATAATGGCCTTACTCCAAGAAGCATAATTTGGTCCAGTTAATGGATCCAGAACAATAGCAATACCTGGTTGATCAGATGACTGCATATAGTATGGAGAACTCGAATCCTCCAAAAAATTGCGATTCCTTACACCACCGGTAGAAGTTGCAGCAGTATCACCATTGACAGCCGGATTGACAGGAGCAGTTTGAGATTCTGCCATTGTTGATCAGAAACGAAGAAACAATCGGAGTTGATTGATCACGAGCTAACAAACGAAGATGATTGATTACGAAACAAAGAATCAATCGGAGATGATTGATTACGAGATTGACAGAGAATCACTCAATCGGAGTTGATCGAGAAAACGGTTGCGGAAAGCGAGGATTTCACTGGCATAACGATGCCATGTTAACAACAGAATTGAGTAGTATATTGATTGAAAATCATGTAATGGAAAAGTAAGTCAACTGTACAGGGGATTGTTTTTTTATATAGAACATCTAATAACTAACTAATTCTAACTAACTTGTACAAGTAATGTAACATAAGGTACAACAGTAATCCCTCATATCTATAAGTACAATCTCTTCAGCATATTGTACAAGCTTGTCTTCCATGAGGTTAGGAGTTCGAATCTCCTTGATGTATATTCTCACATGGTGTAACACATTGTCTTGTTCTCTTCATCCACGGATTCAACCTTCTTCGTGACACTTAACATCCCTGAAAATCCTGCCTCAACAAATAAACATTAAGTTAAAGCGTGGCATATAAATTTTCATCTCATCCAAAAAACATAAGCAAGATGTGAATATTGTGTACCAGACGTAAACTTGATTAAAAGGGTGGAACCAGCAGACATTCCATCGCCCTCAAGGGCCTCGAAACTCTGGTAGATATGAGGCAAGGCTTTTGGCATCAGTGTCTGCACTGGATTTTGCCTCAACTTCAAATTCAAGCTTTGTTGCCATTGCACAAGTCTTTCTTGTAATAGTTATATCTTCTTTTTGGCTGTTATTACTTGTTAGTATGTGTGATTTCAATCTTGGAAAATGTGGATGTATATGTAGATAACAGATTTCCTAGTATCATTGTTTTGGCCTGTAACAATCGACTAGTATCAGCCATACATTTTTAAAAAATATCCAAATTTATTGACATATATATCTTGATTGGAATTTTTTCAAACCTAGGAGTATCACACATCCTTGTAACTTGTAAGCCCGTTGGCCGCTGTTACAGTATATGTTAAGTTCAAATAATGAGGAATAATGCAACAATAACAGAAAATAATAATCGAACAAACAATGAACCAAAGCACTAAAGCGAAAGATTTAACGTGGACAATGATCTACGTCTGCGGAGATCAACCAACAACCTTTATTGATACTTAGGTTGCAACCATACGACATAACAAGAACAATTCCACATAAAAGATAAGACCAACCTAATATGTTATTTTCCGAAGTATGATCCCTAACTTCCTATCAATCTTCTACTGTTGATATTCTAGTCTGATCTGATCTATGTAACAAACAAGCGCACCTGACTATATATAGAGAACTCAACTACCAAATCCTATTAGAACAAGAAAACTAATTACTAATACTTCTAGCACAAGAAAACAATTTAGGTAACCTTCTTGTATAAGGAAACCACCTAGAACTACTTTTAGAATCAGGAAACTGAATTAGTTAAATGCCTAACTAATTATCCAGTTTTCCATATCCCGAATTTGATCACCACCGTTGAAATTTTCATATTTAATCCAGGCCGTTCAACAATCAATATCATTGTCGAATTAACGCTTTCACAGTATAGGGTGCTACCAGTGATAGGCTGGTAGTGCCCCGGGATCTATGAAACCAAGAAAGTATTTGCATAATCTTAGTGGAATTATTTGAACTTAAACTAAATAGAAAATTCAGCAATAAGATCAATGCTCGAGCATTTTATTATTCCACTGCATATGAAATTACATCACTTATTCATTAACCTCATCCAGGAACATGATTACCATTGTCCTAGAGATTAAGGTTGTTATTTATCAAAAGTGCCAGAGATCTAGACCAAACCAAAACACATAGTACTAAATGTGATGTCTATACTTAAACTTGACCAGCATGTCCTTGATGTTCAAGCTAATTTGAGGAGATAAGCATCCATATCCTGGAAGAGCTTGACAGCAAAGTCCTTCATAGCATCAGGGTTAGGCACTTCATCACTAGCCTTGTCGAATTCGCAGGACCATTTCACTGAGCTTCCATCAGCCTTTGGAGTCACAGCAAGATTAACCTTGAAGTTCTTGTAGTATTTCAACACATCACCTTCTATCACAATGTAACTCATTGTCTTCTTCTCTTCATCCAATGATTCAAACTTCTCCTTCGACGTCGTGACTGGCGATTTCCCTGCAATGTTGTGGATATTTGTCATGTAATCCATTGTTAAAGGATAGGTTAAAATAGATGACTAATGTAATCTAGATTAGAGTCTGGACCTGTAGCACTATGTGCAGTTTAACTTAGCTTACATGGTTTGCAGTCTCTCAGACGTAATACGAGGATTTACCCAGTGCACACTGAAAGATAGCGGATACAGATATCCAACGTATTTAAAAAAATGCAAAAAGTGCAGCATAGTTCTTACCTGGAGGGAACTTAACCAAGCGAACCGAGCCAACGGACAAGCCGTCGCCTTCCAAAATCTCGATGCTTTCGTAGTCATCAGGGAAAGCCTTGGGGAACAGAGTAGCTGAGTCTCCGAGGCTTTTCCATATCTTCTCTGCATCAGATTTGAGCTCAACTTCAACTTCAAGCTTGGATGCCATTTTTCAAGAACTTGTATATATCTTTTCTTCTTTGTTTGCTAGTGAACTTGATGCTCATATGGCTATAACTAGGCTGGTTTATATAGGTATATGAATGTACACATGGTAAAGGAAAATTGAAAAAAGCAAATTAATTTCTTTTGCCATGTATCATGTAGGTGCCAACCATTGAACATAAAAAAAGAGCATTGAATGAAAATAATTTCCAACCAGTAACAAGTAACAGGTAACCACTATTTTTGCTTTATGAGATAGTCTTGATCTTTTCCTTTGGATAAAAATGCCAGATGGGAAGTTCCAACATAGATTGTGTGATTAAAGCTGCTATATATTTCATGTATTAGACTATTAGAAATATAAATCACTTGTTGAATACTCTGTATTGCTAATAGTCCTCTGGTTTACATGTGAATTAATGGAGAATTGTACAATTAGAAGCATTGATGATTCAAGAATTGAGTAGGTATCTGCATTGAAGGTTCTTCTGCCATAGCGGTCCATAGAATTACATCACATCTACGCGTTAGAACACTAGAACTTGTTGAGATGTGTAAAATCTACTGCATTCATGGTGGATTTCAACATCTTTAAGGACAGTGGAGTGAGCCATTCAAGTGAAAATCAAATACGGGTTGGAGATTGTCTTTGTTAAGATACGAAACCTAATAAGGCTCTGTTATCTTCATCTGAACATAACTGAATTGAACTAAACTTATTTGTAGTATATAAACCAACTAAGCAAATCTAATCTGAACTGAAATTAATGAATTTTCAGATAAAGAGAACTACCATGACAACATTTCATATCAACTGCGTATAAGTTGTTGATTTATATTGATACTACAATATATAAATGAGTTAGCTTGGCAACAAGCAACAATCTCAGTAATTGATGTGCAACATTTGGAAAAATTAGACACTAGACCCCCTAATGGTCACACCCTCTCACTGTAGAAGTGGGCATCCACGTGTGGAACCCGCTGCTACAGTGAGTAATTAGATCATTAGGGGAGCGAATAGTGTCTAACAAACCCAACATTTGATATCAATGTTGCAGGAATTTGTTGAAAGGACGAAAGGTGAATTGAATAGAATTACCCTTTCAATGTAATAATAATAAATGGAAAGTACACATTGGTGGTTGGAGACTGTTACAAATTGAAATAATTCATCACATTAAGAAAAGAAATAATAAAAAACAACTCGAATATAAAGTGACTGTTTGGAAAGCGATTAAAATGGATCAGATTTTGGGTTTAAATGTGAATAGTAACTGAATTATAATTGGGTTTTGAAAAATTGTGTTTGGGATGAAATTAAAATTTTATAGGGTTGTTATATATGGTGTGTAAGAGTGAAGTGATGTGTGTAAGAGTTTTTAAGATTGGGGGAGATATCTTTTTACTACTTTATTAGCGTCTCTAATTACACAATAAACCTCAATAGATTAACAATTACGTTTTGGTCCAAAATCATTTTTGTGCTCTCCAAAAGATTAGACCAAACAGACCTTAAGTAAAAAAATTAAAAATTAGACCTTATATCATTTTAAATTATTATTTAAAAAAAATCAAATTGGACGCTTTCTCGCAGACTCCGCCAATAATGTTTGTTTCATTAGTTTAAGCACAGTTTCACTAGTTTCAGCACCAAATGTATTTGTTTCAAAAGTTAGTTTCAACATTCGTTTCACTAACATTATAATCGACATGTGTGTAAGTTTCAACATTAAGTATTAGTTTCAATGTTAATTTAATTGGTTTCATGTGAAAGCAAGCTGGATAGTTTCATTGGTAAAAAATAAAAATGAAACTTTATATCATTTTAAATTATTATTAAAAAAAATTAAATTGTAGGCTTTCTGGTGGAGCTTCTATTAGTGGCGGATGCGGAGCAGAAGCTCCGCCATTAATGGCAGAACCTATGCTCCACCAATTTTATTATTTTTTTATTGTTTTTAAAGAAACTTTAAGGCTTGTTTGGTTTCTTTTGGAAAATGAGTTTGGTCAACCAAAAAATGGACCTAAATGTAATTGTTTGTCATTAGTTGTTTCTAATCCGTAATTTTCAATCTATGGGGGTTAATTTTGAGAACGCCCTTCATAGGAGGGTATGAAAAAGTAATAATTTGATTAGTTTAAGGTTGTTATGATAAATGAAGAAGTAAAGTGAGAGAAAAATAGTACTATGTAGAAAGATAAAATTTAATTGAATTGTGAATAGTGGTGATTAAAAATGGACACTGTTCAACGAGATTTAAACCGTATGGCAAACAGGATGAGAAGGATAATTCAATTAAAACCGAATTTTAACCGCTTGACAAACAACCTCGCAGTGATGGTGAAATCAATTTATTTTGTATTTTTTTACTTCACTTTTAACCTCCCCATCCATCGAATGTACAAGTGGTATGATCCCTCATTTAAACTTCATTGGGTAAAAAATATTCGAACATGTAGAGATGGTGAAATCAATTTATTCTCTAACCCTCCCCAACTTCCAAACGACGAATTCAACTTTCATTAGGGAGGCCAGAACCTTATAGTGAAAAGTATTGGAACTGGATCTTTTTAATAGTTCTATCAAATAAATATATATCGTTTAAAAAAAGCTACAACTTGTATAAATGTATGGTAGTTCTTTTGATAGTAAAAACTTACTCTATTTTATATTAACTACCAGTAAGATAATTCTTTTGTTAGGTCGGCAACCTAAAAATCTTACTCTATTTCACAGTAACAGACTTCCAAATTAAGTTTATTTCACTGTTCATTTCTTTCAGGGTGGTTTAACCTGAAAATGATATCATATTAATCGGGTACCTGTTGGGCTTCGGGTGTTAATCATTTGTTCCTGGACCTGTATCTCGAAAATGAAATATTTTCGAGATACAGGTACTCGAACTCCGAATACCCATCTGATCGGAACAGCCTCCGGTAACCCGAATCCTAAGCCCATCTCAGATAGCACAATATGGGACTCAGAATGTTACTAGTTGGAAATCATGTTCTTTTTTTTCTTTCTTCATGGCAGTCGATTAAAATTATAAAACTCAGGTTAAAATAAATAATTTTAAGTGTTTTTAATCAAGTTTTGGTGATTTTGATCGCTTGCCAAATAAACACTAACATTTTTTTTACCATGATTGAGATAGTATAAATAGAAATTGGGATGCTCGCTTAAACAAATACAACCCGAGAAACATTTAATTTAATCCGCTTATGTTGGTGTTTCTCTTGAAGTTGGAGAATTTTGTTCAAATGTCAATTCTCATGTATTTGGTATTTATATCACCATTGGTATATTTCTTTTACTTCTAGAATTAGGAATTTAGGATCATATCATTGTGAAATGGTATGTCTCCTATTTGACCATACATCTGGTAATTAAGAGATCACGAGATAGATTTTTCAGAAATAGGTCATTTTTCATATTTATCTATGTATCCTATAATTTGTTCGACTCAACAAAAATATTTTAAATATGAAAAAGAAAAACCATCAACAATTATATTTCAACCCAACGGAAATAAATACATTCAGACTCAGACCCTTACCATTTACCAAAATCAGATAAAACTTCTTCCCTTTTCATTTAGTTTGAGCGTTCAAGCCTTGAGAAAATAAGCATCCAAATCATGGAGAACCTTGTGAACAAACTCCTTGTAGAGATCCGCACCATCAATTTCCTCACTTACATTGTCGAATTCGGCATTGAATTTCACGAAAGAAGATCCATCTTCTTTCGAATTTACAGAAAATATGGACTTGAAGTTGTTGAGGTAGTTCAAGATTTCCCCATGTGATATGGTGTAACACATTGTCTTGTTCTCTTCATCAACGGATTCAACCTTCTCTGTGACACTTAACATCCCCGAAAATCCTGCCTCAACAAATAAACATTAAGTTAAAGCGTGACATATAAATTTTCATATCATCCAGAAAACATAAGCAAGATGTGAATATTATATACCAGGAGTAAACTTGATTAAACGGGTGGAACCAGCAGACGTTCCATCGCCCTCAAGGGCCTCGAAACTCTGGTAGATATGAGGCAGGGCTTTTGGCATCAGTGTCATGCATTCATAAGTTAAGCTAGCCCATATTTTGTCTGCACTGGATTTTGCCTCAACTTCAAATTCAAGCTTTGTTGCCATTGCACAAGTCTTTCTTGTAATAGTTATTTCTTCTTTTTGGATGTTATTACTTGTTAGTATGTGTGATTTCAATCTTGGAAAATGTGGATGTATATGTAGATAACAAATTTCCTAGTATCATTGTTTTGGCCTGTAACAATCGACTAGTATCAGCCATACATTTAAAAAAAAAATATCCAAATTAATTGACATATCTTGATTTTTGCACCTACAAGAAAATGGAATTTTTTTAGACACCAGGGATATCACCTATCACTGTAGCTTGTGGTCCCGCTGCTATAGCACGCGGTGCTATCAGTGGTATTGGCCCGGGTCTAAGATACCAAGAAACTGATTTGCATAATCTTGAGTGGCATTATTTGCACTTAAACTAAATAGAAAATTCATCAATAAGATCAATGCTAGAGCATTTTATTATTCCACTGCATATGAAATTACATCACTTATTCATTAACCTCATCCAAGAACATGATTAGCATTGTCCTAGAGAGTAAGGTTGTTATTTATCAAAAGTGCCAGAGATCTAGACCAAACCAAAACACAGAGTACTAAATGTGATGTCTATACTTAAACTTGACCAGCATGTCGATGTTCAAGCTAATTTGAGGAGATAAGCATCCATATCCTGGAAGAGCTTGACAGCAAAGTCCTTCATAGCATCAGGGTTAGGCACTTCATCACTAGCCTTGTCGAATTCGCAGGACCATTTCACTGAGCTTCCATCAGCCTTTGGAGTCACAGCAAGATTAACCTTGAAGTTCTTGTAGTATTTCAACACATCACCTTCTATCACAATGTAACTCATTGTCTTCTTCTCTTCATCCAATGATTCAAACTTCTCCTTCGACGTCGTGACTGGCGATTTCCCTGCAATGTTGTGGATATTTGTCATGTAATCCATTGTTAAAGGATAGGTTAAAATAGATGACTAATGTAATCTAGATCAGAGTCTGGACCTGTCGCACTATGTGCAGTTTAACTTAGCTTACATGGTTTGCAGTCTCTCTGACGTAATACAAGAATTTACGTAGTGCACACTGAAAGATAGCGGATACAATTTCCAACGTATTTAAAAAATGCAAAAAGTGCAGCATAGTTCTTACCTGAAGGGAACTTAACCAAGCGAACCGAGCCAACGGACAAGCCGTCACCTTCCAAAATCTCGATGCTTTCGTAGTCATCAGGGAAAGCCTTGGGGAACAGAGTAGCTGAGTCTCCGAGGCTTTTCCATATCTTCTCTGCATCAGATTTGAGCTCAACTTCAACTTCAAGCTTGGATGCCATTTTTCAAGAATTTGTATGTATCTTTTCTTCTTTGTTTGCTAGTGAACTTGATGCTCATATGCCTATAACTAGGCTGGTTTATATAGGCATATGAATGTACACATAGTAAAGGAAAATTGGAAAAGGTAAATTAGTTTCTTTTGCCATGTATCATGTAGGTGCCAACCATTGAACATAAAAAAAGAGCATTGAATGAAAATAATTTCCAACTAGTAACAAGTAACCACTATTTTTGCTTTATGAGGCCTCATCTTGTTCCTGTGGATGAAATACCAGATGTGAAATTCCAACTTAGATTCTGTGATTAAAGCTACATATTTCATGTATTAGACTGTTAGAAATATAAACCTATGTTTTACATGTGAATTAATGGAGAATTGTACAATTAGAAGCATTGATGATTAAGAATTTAGTAGGTTATCTGCATTGAAGGTTCTTCTGCCATAGCGGTCCATAATGATAGAATTACCTATGTGTAAAGTCTACAGTGGCAGATTGCATACTCTTTAGGGACAATGGAGTGACCATTCGAGTGAAAATTAAATACGAGTTGAAGATTATCTTTGTTAAGATACGAAACCTGATAAGGCTATGTTATCTTCGTCTGAATAAAATTGGACTAAACTTATTGTAATATAAAAAACAACTAAGCAAATCTAATTTGAACTGAATTAATGAGTTTTCAGATGAAGAGAACTACCACGACAACATCTCATATCAACTGCGAACTAGAACTTGTTAGATTTATATATATTAATATTCCAATATATAAATATGAGTTGAGTTGAGCTTGGCAACAATCAACAATCTCAGTAATTGATGTGCAACATTTGATATAATGTTGCAGGAATTTGTTGAAAGGACGAAAGGTGCATTGAATAGAATTACCCTTTCAATGTAATAATAAATGAAAAGTACACATTGGTGGTTGGAGACTGTTACAAATTGAAATAATTCATCACATTAATAAAAAGAAATAATGAAAAACAACTCGAATATGCAGTTGTTGTTTGGGAACCGATTAAAATGGACCGGCTTTTTATTGAGTTTTAAATGTGAATAGTAACTGAATTATAATTGGGTGTCGAAAAATTGTGTTTGGAGTGTAATTAAAGTTTTATGTGTTTAATAGGGTTGTTATATAGTATGTGTAGACTAAGAGTGAAGTGATGTGTGTAATAGTTTTTAAAATTATTTGTGGTTTAAATAGTTGGTAAAGTGAGAGAAAAATAGTGTGTAGAAAGATAAAAATTAATTTAATTGAAAATAGTTGGTGATTAAAAACGGTCAATGTTCAACGCGATTAAATTCGTATAGCAAACAGGATGAGAAGGATGACTCGATTAAAATCGAATTTTAACCGTTTGACAAACAACCTCTATGATGGTGAAATCAATTTATTTTGTATTCTTTTCCTTCACTTTTAACCTCCCCATCCATTGAATGTACAAGTGGTACGATCCCTCATTTCAACTTCATTGGATAAAAAATATTCGAACATGTAGACATGGTGAAATCAATTTATTCTCTAATCCTCCCCAACCTCCCTCCCTAACCAACAATGGCAACTTCATTGGGGAGTCCAAAACCTTATCGTGTGGAAAGTAATGGAACTGGATCTTTGTAATAGTTCTATCAAATAATTATATTTCGGTTAAAATGCTACTCCCTCCGTCCGGAGAACTTCATACATTAGGGTTAGCGCGCAGTTTTATGCGAAAAGTTAAAGTAATGATAGAATATAAAAAATGTGGGAAAAAGTGTACTTTTAGTGGCAAAATGTGTAATTTGAATGTAAAGTTGAGATTGTTTATTATTTGTTGAGTGTGGGGTAGCTTCCTTTTTTGCTAATGTATGAAGTTCTGTGGGACGACTAAAAATGGCAAATGTATGAAATTCTGCGGGACGGAAGGAGTACTACAACTTATATAAATGTATGTATAGTTCTTTTGGTAGTAAAAACTTACTCTATTTTATATTAACTACCAGTAAAATAATTCTTTTGTTAGGTCGGCAACCTAAAAATCTTACTCTATTTCACAGTAGCAGACTTCCAAATTAAGTCTATTTCACTGTTCATTTCTTTCAGGGTGGTTTAACCTGAAAATGATATCATATTAATCAGGTAACCGTTGGGCTTCGGGTGTTAATCCTTTGTTCCCGGACCTGTATCTCGAAAATGAAATATTTTCGAGATACAAGTACTCGAACTCCGAATACCCATCTGATCGGAACAGCATCCGGTAACCCGAATCCTAAGCCCATCTCAGATAGCACAATATGGGACTCAGAATGTTGGTAATGCAAAGCATGGTCCAGTTAGATTACATGATATATAGTTTAGGTGATGAGACCTTTTTGTGTAGCTAGCTAACCTCATTTATTTGCAAGATAAGCAATCCAAGAATTCGTTAGTCCAGTCTAGTCAAATCCTACAAGCTGCTGGTAAATAAATTGACAAATATTTCTCTCCCAAGATTCCTTTTTCCCTTTTGTTATTGAAAGAACTCCATAGCTGTTTTTTTTTCCATCAAAATCAGTGCGGCTTATCCGGTCGAACACTGTTCATACCCTTTTTAAGGGGACGGATCTCCTAACGACTGGTTTTACATCCACAATGCTCGAACTTGAGAGTCGAGTCCTGTTGATAACTTCATTAAAGATGTTCGAAATAAGATGAAGACAAGTTTAAGGAATATAAGGATGACCTATTTCTACTACACACTGAAAACAACCTCTCAACAAGATTCTGTTTTTTTCTAAACAGAGATTGACAAAATGCAAGTTTTACACCAAGAACTTGCAGCTTGTATTTCCTTATCAGACACTAACCCCACGAAGCCAATACTTCTCATTTTAAGGCAAGTAATAACAACTTTCATTCCCTTTATTCTTTTTCTTCAAGTGAAAAACCTTCTTGGTTGTTGGAATATCAAACTTGTTATTCTAAGTACGTTGAGTATATTTCACAAAGCTAACTCCTTGCTTTGTACATACTCATATCATGATTCTCTTACTACTACTTAACAATATTCAGCCACTTCATACTCTAAAGAGTATGGTTCTGCACAGAACCCTGTATTTCCAGACTAGTACTCTCTTGTAGATCAACACGAAAACCAATAAAATAATGCCTTTCGGGTTAGTCTCTGCATGGAACAAGCGTAGGCGAAGCAAGTCTGAGGATCACATCAATCCCTGTACCTTTCTTTCTTTATCTAAGTCTGATTCTCATCACAATATTATATTCACTGCTGACAATAGAGATTGATTATGATATGCTTTTCAGGGATTTACAAATCTGTAGAGTGTTGGCAGATCGAAAGCAGCAGAAACCCGCCGGCAAAAAGAAGAAATGCATCAGCAGTTTACACAGTTAAGGAAATGGAAGAGGCTACATGTTCTTTCAGTGAAGGAAACTTTCTTGGCAAAGGAGGTTTCGGTAAAGTGTATAAAGGCACTCTCAGATCAGGAGAGGTACGTACGTTCTTGCCCTTTTTCTCATCAACAATGCATACCAGTTAATAGTTTCACCCAACAAGTCAATCTATCTCTACAGATTGTGGCAATCAAGAAAATGGCGCTACCACCACTGAGGGAAGCAGAAGGGGAACGAGAGTTTCGGGTTGAGGTTGATATCTTGAGCAGATTGAATCATCCTAATCTAGTGAACTTAATAGGATACTGTGCAGATGGGAAGCAAAGGTTTCTGGTTTATGAATATATGCATAAAGGAAACCTTCAAGATCATCTAAGCGGTAGGTCTATTCAAGCAAAAAATAAAAAACAAATTTAAAAAAATCATTCACAATCACTGTGAACTTCTAAGTAACTACTGTTATACACTATAGGCTTGAGCTCAAGACTCTTTCCCTAATGTTTTTCCCAAATTCTTATTTCAACTCTAAACATAACTCTCAGGAATTATAGGACTTAAAGAAGTAAAGATGGATTGGCCAACGAGGCTCAAAGTGGCTATAGGAGCAGCAAGAGGACTCACATACCTTCACTCGAGTTCAGCTGTTGGGATACCTATCCTTCATAGGGACTTTAAGTCTACCAATATCCTTCTCGATGATAACTTGGAAGCAAAGGTAAGAAATTTCTACTCCTTGAAATTCTTGTAAGCTAGATAAAAGCGATATATGTGTTTATGAGGCGCATCGTTATTTATGATGAGAGGATGGAAGCAGATATCAGATTTTGGCCTAGCCAAATTGATGCCTGAGGGACAGGACACTTGTATGACAGCCAGAGTGTTGGGCACTTTCGGCTACTTTGATCCGGAGTACACCTTGGTATGGTTCTTTCTTCTCCTAGATGAGATACAATGTTATATGGAAACTTACTGACTCATAGTAATGTTCTGAAAGTTTCTTAGTAATCATAACTCAGGTTCTATATGCCAACTTGGAATAACAAAGCTAGACAAGCCTTTTTTCCGAGAATTAGACTAGACAAGCTAATGAGTTAAGTATAAGAATCAACTACTGCAAGTACAACTTTATAAACAGAAATAGCAAAAACATAAAAATTTAATCAGAGATTCCCGTTTGATGCTATAAAAAGAAAATATCTTGATCACATTCCATTCTAGTTCATTACTCCAGACAAAAGTTGAAACACATGTAGAGTCACCTACAGGCTACAGCTCTTTAATGGATAGCAGTAAAAGAGAATGAAATTATCAGAGTCTTCTATTTTCACTAGTATGTCTTAACTTACTGAATGTAACTAGTTTCAATGATTAACCTAAATTTCAGTGCAAGCAACTCAAGTAAAAGATACTGCATGATTACTAAATAGGAACTAGGCGGCATCTGATCTTTAGCTATCTTTGATTATAAATGGGGGGAGAGACTGAACAATGGATATATTTACCTTGGCAACAGACAGGAAAACTCACACTACAAAGCGACGTCTATGCATTTGGAGTCGTTCTGCTCGAGCTTTTGACTGGAAGGAGAGCGGTGGACCTCAACCAAGGACCACATGATCAGAACTTGGTACTCCAGGTACAACAGCATGTCATTTTCCTAAACCAATCTATAATGATCCGTTTCAATCCTAAATATCAGTCACCGAAATTCCACAGGTTAGGCATATATTGAACGACAAGAAAAAATTGAAAAGGATCGTTGATCCAGATATGGCGCGGAGTAGCTATACCATGGAATCAATAGCATTATTTGCAAACCTGGCATCACGTTGCGTCCAAACAGACAGTAGGGAGAGGCCCCAAATGATAGAGTGTGTAAAGGAACTTCAGCTGATTCTCTACACCAACTCTAAAGGACTAGGGATGGCAATGCATACATTGAGACTGATCTGAAACCAGGCCTCAATCAGCTTGTTCAAGGAAGTTTGAATTGCTTTTTTTTTCATTAGCAAAATTTGAAATAGTATCCGCATTCCAGAATGTTCGAGATATTGATGAATCTAGGTACAGAGTACAGACTACAGAATGACATCATTTTTTATTTGAAAATATTCAAGCGGCAACGAATTTAGACAGAATGATAAAATGATGGATAGATATTGACAGTGTAAAATACCATGTAATAAAGTGGAATGGATTCCTCTATTCATCAATATGTTCCCAATGGGTAATGGGATCTCAAGGTCAATACATCAAGAATTGAGCAAAAGTTAAAAATCTTCTTTTGTCTGTGCACAATGTACAATATCACTTACAGTGGGCTGCAAAACCTCGAAATTGAATGTTACCTAGTAAAAAACTGTAGGTGAACTGATTGCTCTCTACTTTAAAACCTCATCCCGCTACATCAGTGTATCAACTAAGCTCCTCGCTAGGAATATCCTCTATGTCAGAAGGATCCTCGGATGGAGGAAGTTCTTTACGCATCAAGTGCTTACGTCGCTGCAACGTCAACAAGGTCAAGATGCTATCTGTCTTAACAATGCTATAACCTGCTTTTGTGTACATGTTTAATGGGCCTTCATCAATAATTCTACAATGCAGGTAGACCTCTCTGGAGGAACTCATTTTCGTGATCAATTCCTCGCCTGCTTTTAGTAGATGCCAACCAATGCCTCTCCTGGAAATAGAAACAATAAAGAATCAAATACCTGATAACTCATGTAACATATCAATATATACTTTCAGCAACACTTCACGTTATATGGGATACAGGCCACAATTGTGTACATAATTGTCATGTTTCAGGCTTCCAGCTAGGATATGGAGCTTGTTCACGACATAATCATCAATCCTTTCATGAAACCTCTTAGTAGTTACGCCTAGTTCATAAAGGGTACACTTGAAGTGGTAAGCTCAAGGAAATTCACATGATATGATACGTTAAGAAAACATCAACAAGATCGTATAGTTTCACCTCATTGTCAGAATTTATCACGAGCAAAAAACAATTTACGAGCATTACTACTAAATCCCATAGTTACCTACTTACCTCCAAACTGAACACCTCATCCTAACCCAAAAAGACAAACCGAACAACTCAGCTGAGTCACTGACAACTGCATAGTATTCACACAGACTAAAAGTTACCTTTTTACTACAACTTGACACATCAAGAATCAAACATCTAAAATGAACTAAGGGTAGTTATTATACTAGAATTTTTTGTACGATGATCTATGCCGATCGGAAGAACTTCTTTCCTCCACAAGTGCTTCATTTGCCTAACAAGATAATATAAAGTTCAACCAACTATGTAGTAGTAACAATTACCAAGGGAACAAGAAGGACTGGTGATCAATGCGACTGAATGCTGACAGCTTCCTTTCCAAACAACTTACCTCACTTAACCAAAAATACAAACAAAAACTCATCTCCACCCAGCCACAAAGTACACACAACAACAGCCTAAAAGCTTCATTCTGTTACAACTAATTGACGTTAACCATTCCGAATGGATCACTATCAACAGCACTAATCATTACAACATGTCCACACCTTACAAAAAACACCACCCAAGGCAAAGCAGGATAACTCAGATCATTTCGACATTTCCACATGCCTAAATTCACCTTGCTACTACTAATTAACATATCAAAGATCGAAACGCAACACATTGCATCAGCATCACACACATTGACAAGATAATCAACAATCAACACCTAACACTTATAAGTGAATAACCAAAGAACATGCTACATCAAGAACACTTTTTTATACCTTCTAAGGGCACTCCTGACAGCCATGTTACAAATATACGGCGCATTCTTGGGCGCAGGAGGAGTCGGAGGGTTTGCATTAGCCCCGATTTTATCGAAAGTCACTTCGACAGTACCAGCCAATTCATAATCAGTTTGGTCAGTCTCCCTATAAACCCCAACAAGAGTAGCATTGTGTGGCAGCCTTTCTCTCCTCTCAATCAAGTAATTCTTCACCAAGAACTCCAGCAACTTCAAATACCCTCCACTCCCACCAATCATCGATTCTGCAAAAGATTCAGAGAGCAAACCCACAGTCATGTCCATTTCCTCTTCCCTCATGAGGCGAACCCATAAGAACCCAGATTCGAGCTCTTGGTGGTAGTTGTAATCGGCGAGCAAGTCGAGATTTTGGAGGTCTTTGTTGGTCAAGAAAGTGGCAGTACGGCCGTTCTGAGTGGATGAGGATGAGAGGGTGAAGAAGAACGTACGGCGTTTGGGGAGGCGGAGGAAAGAGGGGTGGTTTGTGGCGGAGAAGTGGTGGAAATGGGGTGTGGAGGAGGTGGAGAAAGGGCATGTTCTTGTTGTAATTGCCATGGCCAAGAATTGGGAGATGACTGATAAAAATGTCGCCTTTTCAAGATATTGTTACTCACTACTCATCAAGTGGTCAGTGACAGTTAACTTTCCCTGAAGCCCTCTTTCTACTTGGCCTACTTGGTTGGTTGGTTGGTTTCTAACCATCAATTGCTACTGGAGAGAAAACTAAGATTACTCCCGGGAGGACTCGAGTCGAGTATCACATAAGTCTGACTCGAAGCTTGATATGTAATTAATCGAGTCTAGGTTCAGATTGCCTTAGTTAAATAAACAAGCCTATAATTGAAGTCGAGAAGGTTGAGCTCGAACTCGATTAGTATTTATTTTTGGGTAACGAGATCGAGCTCGATTAAGACTCAAACCAAATGATCGAGTTCGAACTTAATTATTGGGACTCAAGCTCGGAAAATAAATTTGTTTTGTTAACGCGTCGAGGCGAACTCAAGCTCGATTACATCTCAAGTTAAGCTAGATGAATGAGATACTCTCACAGGCTCATTAATCATCACTATTCATATCAGCTCTAGACTAGATTTTGCAAGGAAATTAATGCCATTACTCATGAGTAAGGTTAGTCTGCTGAATGTAAAATGAATCAAAACACAGTAGAAGAAAAATGGACAGAGACTTTAAATGAATTGAATAACTTTGAAATAACATGCAAGTTATGGAGGCCAAAATCAAATGATAAAATTTTGAAATAGATCTTTAGCAGTAATATCCATATGCTCAATTCTTGTATTTACCCTCCCATCTCTGGATCACATCCAACAAAATCTCGTTCCAAGTATCAATCGGACCAGGCAGACACCAATGAACACAGTCATTCTGTACACGCTCCGTAATCCCATTGGCAAATGGGAAAGGATTCATATAAGGTCCGGGATGCCCATCCGGCCTCAACATTGCCAGTTTACTGATATCCAATGCCTCAAACCTCACACTCCCACCAAATTCGGCATTCGCCTTTAACTTTGCTCTTTTCACTTCTTCCACCCCAATTCTCCTCATTTCAGCATCCATCCCGTCAAGAACTTTCTCACTCTCCTTATAAGGTTGAGTCTTGGAACATGCCCCAAGCTTATCCCATTCCCCTTCGAAATGTGCAGGTGAAAATGTTGCGAAAAATACATCAATCGGCTTAGATACTAAACTGCCACTGTACTGTTTTCTCTCCATAATAGCCTTAAATGTTGTGTTCAAGGCCTTCCCAAAAACATCATAAAACCCGACCTCAGTACAGTTTGGTCTGTAATGACAACCCAGTGTTTCTTCCCCATAGTGGTAAATTGCAGGATGCAAGTACCAATGGCCTATGGACAGAACAAGAATGTCAATACGGCCTAAATCTGAAGCCCATTTCTCATTGACAGTGTCCAAGAACAAAGTGTTGAAATTCTTCTCATTGTTCTTCTCAATCCCTTTCACAAGAAAAGGTGACCAGTAAATTGAAACGTTGACATTATGTGAAGGGATATGCCATTTTCGGAACTTGTTTTCCTCTCCATCGGTGTAGAAAAGGTTCGGTTTTGATGCAGTGGCTATTAAGCAAAGGAGTGACTCAAGCTGGTTTCTTGCTAGAGAATCACCCACAAATGCTATGTGCTTGTTCATGGTGAGGTTTAGAAAAGCTTTGGGATCAAACCTGGAAAGTTTGCAAGTTTTCGGCTTCCATTCCCAGTGGAGATAACCTTGATCTGGTCTTCCATACACCATGCAATTTTGGCCTGGTTTGATTGTCTCACAAGTTGAACCATTGTACATAGGAGATTGCTTGTTTGGCACCCATTCTCCATTGGTGTAGTCACATGATGGTGTAATTGTTTGATGTTGTACACTCTTTGTTCTTGAATCCTCTGATGCATTGAATGATAATGGTAAAGTTGTTATATGATAGATAATATGTACTTATAGAAGCTAGCTAGCTTCTAAAGTAGGGCGCGAAATGCTAATTCATAAATTTAGGCGGGCAGAATGCTACAATAAATGAAGATCTCAAAAGGGGAGAGAACTAGGGCGCGAAATGCTAATTCATAAATTTAGGCGGTTGAAATGATATCAAAAAATCAAAATTGAAAAGTGTAAGCGCGAATATATGAATTTTAAAATTTTGGTAGATGTGTGCCTCCGCCTCCCCCTGATTAAAATAAAAAATCAGCTCCTGAACCTATGTCATGAAACCGATTTCATCATAGATAGCATGTCAGAAAGGTCGTAGCAGGGGCGGAGTCGGAATATTACTCAAGAGTGTGAATTTCTTAAAAAATGGAAATTACCAAATTTTATGAGAGCATCATTCTAAAATCTAACCTACATCACCACCAACCACATGAGTGTTATAAGGATTGATTTTTCGGAATCGAAAAGGATTTCGTGACAAACCATGAAACTTTAACATCACTCATATATATATATATATTACATAATCATGTGAGATATCGTCTCTTGTAACAGCCACCTCATATATACGTCAAGTAATGAAGGATTTAAGGCACGAGCTATGAATATATTTGTTCTTGATAAAAGAAAAAAAGTAAAGAGGGAGAAATGAAAACATACCTTGAGGAAAAGGAGAGGCATTGAAAATGCGGCTTGTAGAGTGGATTTGGTGTGTAGAAGAGAAAGAAAGTTGGTTAAAATACAAGCAGTAAAAGGCTACCGGAAGAAGAATAAGAGATGCATAAAATAACTTGTGATTTACAACTAAGTGAGCCACTTGTTTCTGTGATGATGATGATCCCATTTCTTCACATTATGATCTCTCTATTTCTCTAATTATTTGATTGATTTTAAAGATTTGGAGGTGATTGATAGTGAGAAAAATATATTGGAAAAAATGGTATATGTTTAGTAAATTAGTATAATTGTAGGGGAGATTTATAAGTTATAACTAGGAGATCGAGTCAAAATAATATCAAGAATCCAGCTTATTTGGTTAGGCATCTAATTTTGGTGATGAGTAGGCAAAAAAAGAGGAAGGAAAATGAAGTGAATCAAGTGATGAATCGATGAAATGGGCAAGATTAATTGATTTGCCATTTGTTTCTTTCTTTTTGTTTTGGAATTATTAGTATAATTTTGAGAAGAAATTCATTGCATTGCATTCAAGAAATCATCAGTACACAGCAAAATCAGATCACAGTTATAAATCTGATCCACCATCAGCATCACAAACTACTAGTCTAGCAAGGTCGTGAGCCAAAGAGTTTGCAGAACGGTAAATATGTTTAAACATAACTGAAGAAAAGAAACTAATGTTATTCTTAATGGCTTCCACGAATTGACCAGCAGCAGCTAAGCAAGTAAAATGCGAGTTGATGGCATTGATAACTGTCTTGCAATCACTTTCAATGATGATATCTGACCATCCAAGACTCAATGCCAAGTCGATCTCCTGGAAAATGGCTAAGGTTTCGGCAATCTCCGGGCAAGTAACAAAATCGAATCTCCTTTGCCTCCAAGCGATGATACAGCCAGTAGAATTCCGAGCTACAACACCAGCTCCTGCCACATTCAAGCTAGTCAGCAGGGAGGCGTCGACATTGACTTTGATCGTAGAACCTGTGGGTGGTATCCAATCTTGTGCAGCTTCCGGTGGTCTGGGCGCAGAGAAATGGAACTGTGCAGCTTTGTAGCGTTGTAGATAAGAATTTGCATAGTCTATCAGCTCCTTTGGTTCACCTGTTGTCTGGTTATGTGATGCCAGATGCACCAACAGACGCATACAAAGAAAGCAAACTGATCGGTGTTGAGTACCTGTTTCACAGAACAAATCCAAGTCCACATATCAGCAGTTGGGTCATTTAGCGCATGAGATGGTAGGCCAGAAATTGCCCATACTAATCGTGCGAATTGGCAGGCTTTAAAAATATGCACAGCAGATTCAGGACATTGAGAACACAAAGGCCACATAGGATCAATGTTGATTTTTCCGAATTAGCAAATTTTGATAAGCTGGTAACCCATTACGCAAGAGGCGCCAGAAAAACACACGAATCTTATTAGGCACTTTGAGTTTCCAAACGAAAGTCCAATCCTTGGAAGCAGGAGAAAGGCTAGTCGAAACCCTCTCTCGAGCCACCCTTTCCTGCTTCATTGTTCTCATCACATAATAAGCCGATCTCACAGTATAATATACCATTGCTACTAAAAAACCATCTCCTAACATCTTCACCTGCACCACGACACAGAGGAATCTGCAGAATTTCTCCTGTTCCCAGAAAACACACTGCAGCAAATTAATGTCCCAGTCCTCCCCACCAGATTTTATAAAATTCGACACAGAAATATCCCCTAGCTGATAAAGGTCAGGTGTCACAGGTTGAAAGCAGGAAGCACGAGGAATCCAATTCGTATTCCACACACTCACACTCTCCCCCGTACCTGTGCTCCAAATCAGACCTCGTCGAACCATTTCAATTGTCCCAAAAATGCTCTTCCAGGTGAATGAGGCATTATTAAGATTATAAGGGGCATCCAAAACATCACAATGGAGAAAGTATTTGGCCTTAAAAACACGACTAAGAAGAGAGTCCGAGTTATGAATAATTCTCCAAATTTGCTTTCCCTGAATTGAAAGAACTTAAATCTCTAAATCTCATCCCTCCATCTTTCTTACTATCACAAAGTGTATCCCACTTAACCCAATGTATATTGTCCTTAGACCCATCCCCAACCACAACTTAGAAATCATCGATTCCAACTCATGAAGGAGATACTCCGGTAGTTTGAAGCACCCCATAACATATGTCGGAATCGATTGAAGAACTGACTTAATCATCACCTCCTTCCCTGCCTTCGACAAGTGCTCTCCCCAAACCCTTGGGTTTTAGCCCGAATTATGAGTATTACAAGATGCATTTATTTTACTAATAAGTCACTAGACTTGTTCATTTTCAGAAAATTGTCATTTCCTCCATAATGATACTTTTTCGAATGTAATTTAGAAATAATTTATTATCAAACTCGATATTAAAGTTCTTATAGAAGAGAATATTAATTACGAGTCGAATAAAGGTATATATTGACATATAATGTGGTTTTGAGTCAATATCACTTTCTTTTTTACATAGACACTAATTATAATTGTACTTTTCGAATTGTACATTATATCTCCCTAACTATGGATTTGGAGTGACCACTCTCCATGAGAACTTCCCCAAGGTGCGATGAGTAAAAAAATGTCAGGAGTGTATGTATTAGTTTGTCGCACTGTTCTCTTTCCTATAAAGCAATCACTCGTAATTAAACAACCACATCCTTGAGCAGTTGGGGTGTTACACATTGCAATACTATAATTAGTAGAATTGATTTTTTTAAAAAAGAAAAGGAAGACGGTATATTCCACAAATATATCACTTGTATAAGAGTATGTAATACGGAGCATTAATTAAAAAGACGAACAAAGTACTAAATACCCATACTCTCAATTGAAGAACTGTCGACTCCGCTACATTTTTTTCCTTGAGAATATGTTAGAGCGAAAATTTTAGTTTCAACTATGATCAATGGTTTCGGAACCGGTCACCCTGGCTCGTTCACGCATTCACCGTTCATTGTAGACCGGCCCACATTCCATGTACAAGTACAACTCTCCAACACCGCAAGGTGTACTCACGACTTTAACCAAAACGTGTTACAAGAACTATTTCCTTTTTTCCTTTTACCTCTCTTTTCATTGAGCAGTGGTTATTTATTACAGAAATTACTACTGCATCAAAAGGTGAGAAATCGACATCAAGCGGCCATGGAAGGTGAAGATTTTGCAGTAGGCTGTATCCTATCAATCAAGACCACTCTCGGCGATGAATTTCAAGCTCAAGTGATAACCTTTGATCGTGCTTCCAATCTCCTCCTTCTTCATATCCTTTTGCTGAACTACATTCAGTTTCTATGAATTCTAACTCTTTATTGATCATGCGCGAGCATAAAGATCCAATTTTTATGGTCTAATTTTGTTGGGTTTCTTGTTTTATTGAATTTTCCTTAACTATATTCTTGGGAAAGTACAAGAGGGAGAGAAACCTGGTGCAGGACCAAAGAGGAATATTAGGATGCTGAAGGCTAATTACATTAAAGAATTCACCTTTTTGGGTCAGGGTGAAGATCCTCTTGATGCTAACAAGTGTTTTGTTGATCTCAACTCTGTTCAAGCTAGAGAAGAGTCTGCTATTAGGTAAAATTTGTCCCTTTTCTTTCTTTTTTGTATTTTAATGTTTTGATATGATTGTTGTTAGCTGATATCAGTTCATAGTTTGTGGTTTGTATTAGTGTTTGATGATTTGTTGAAATTTCAGACAAGCAGAGGCAGATGCCGAGAGGATTGGAGTTGGTGTTACTGCTGAGGCACAAAACATCTTTGATGCTTTGTCGAAAACGTAATGCAATTCATTCTTGTTTCTCTTGAACATTAGTGTACTTTGTATGTCCTTATCACAGAGTTGCTCTCTGCGGATTTTCATAATCATTGATGTTCTTGCATTCTGGCAATTGTGTGAAAGCAATTTTTCCATGTGATTAGAAAAGGGATTTGTAAAAATTATATCTTGTGGTTTGCTGTAAAGAAAGTGAAAGGGGTTTTTAGTATGCCTGCTCTTGTTTATGTATTAGATTGGGCGATTAGAATTTTTCATGTTAAGGAGAAGTAGAATGGGCGTAATCATGTGTATTGGTCTTGTAACATTGTGTTTAGTTGTCTAATGCTACTAGCTTTCTTGTCTCTGAGCATGTCTTGAAATTTAGAGATGTTTCAATCTTTATCTCTCTTGTTAAAGATTCTTGAGGTGTCATTGGTCAAGTAATCATCTTCCGTGGTCATGCTTTTGTTATGGTATCGTATAATCTAGAGTCCTAGATATATCTGTGAGGGTACTGACATTTGTTCCTTGTGTACGTAATTTATTCTGTGACTCATTGTCTCACTTCAATCCATTAGAACAAAGACTTAGTTGGTCTTGTTTGAATTCCAATCAAGATACTTTATGTCTGCAAATGGCCAAGTGGCACTGTTTAGTTCCAAGAATTAGTAAACGGATAATTTTAGTTTGTTGATGTAAGATAACGAGTTATTCACTGTAAAGCATGTAAACATCTGCATTTTGGATTGAGAGTATGCCAAATGTCAGTTGTTTGTACATTGTTTGTTTACAAGAAACAACAATGGATAATATTGTTTTGATGATATAAAAATAATGAGTTATTGACAGTATGCCAATTAGTAGTAAAGTAATTGCATCTTCTCATAATAATGTGATCGCTCAAGTTTGATATATAAAGATTTAGTCATACTTAAGAAATTTAGGCTTGTACTGCAACTTCTGGCATCGGGCCTGTTTAAGATTCTCAGACTCTTGTACATTAAAAGACTATGCACACTACTTGACAAGCATTAGTTGCACATATCCCGTGATGTATTTTCTGTACTGATATAGTTTAGTAATATTGTATCAGGCTTCCTGTTCGGTGGGACAAGGCCACCATAGTCGTCATGAATGAAGTTCGTGTTAGCAGCCCATATCTCCCAGAATCTGTCAGTGGAGGAACTCCTGCTGCCAATGAACGCGTGCGGAAAGTGGTAAGATGGTTTTAAAAATAATTAGATTTGAGTTCTTCTGAGTACCTTTATGACATACTGACATATATTCGGCTCACTGGATAATGCAATATCTTCTTTTCATTTTCTAATGAAGCTTGAATTTGAGAAGAGGAGGTTGCAATCTAAGAGCGTTGGTTAAAGACCACATTGTTGCAGTCATCTGTCTACGGTAGAGCCTATCCCGTTGGCTGATACAGGGAAGAGTCTGAGGCACTGGCCTCAGAGTTGTGGTGCCGGACTCTTACAGGATGAATAACTTTTATCTTTACAGAAGATGTTCAAGAATTTTGACTTTGGTAAATTAAATTTCTGGTTCTCTTCGGGATTTTCTAGTTGTGAAATCTGTTGGAGCATTGAACATGCATTGCACTTAATTGAGCACGAATATGATGAAATTATGTGTTGACAGCTCTTTTGATCTTTGTTCTTGATGAAATTCTAGTAAAATGTTGGAAATAGCATTCTCATGGTATGGTTTTCAATTTTCATCCAGTTGAACTTATTTTCAACTTATCCGGTACTTCTTTGCATTTTGCAATTTCTCCCTTACCACTTTCTTCAGAAAATTAAAGGCTTACTGGGTAATACTACTAGAGAAGTGTTGGTCAGATGAAACGGTTCGTATCGGACGCAGAAGTAGTCTTGTTTTGCATATAGTGTCTTGTGAGTCATGATCTAGGATGTGTTTATCACTTGATCTTCAAGTTCTTGTATATCATTTTCTGAGATGTTGCACAAAACCCTCATTCATATCTTGGGCATGAATTTTCTTCAAGACCATTCTGATTAGAGACAATAAGATGATGAGAAGAATTTATGTTGTAAGGTCTCACTGTTGGAGATGTACAAATTAGGGGAATGCGACTGAGTGGATGGCCGTGTGTTCTTTCATATAAAATTTGGTGCGTTTGCTTCGTTATTGTACCTTCGTGATGTTTTGTACCAAGTGATTTGTGTTTCGCTGCACTCTGCAACACATAAAAGCGTTATGAGTCACTGCATCGTGATGTACCATAGACGGACCTTGTTTGAATGTATAATTTCCTGATTCAAGCAAAATTCTTCTGGTTTCCTTTTCAGCCTTTTCCATATAAAACAGGTTCTGCTTTTATTATTATTTGAGAATCACAAATTTTTGCCAGGGCAGGATGTCTGCTGCAAACAAGTTGAATCGAATAACCGTGCACTACAAAAGATTTGTGAAAAATTGGAATCATTGCATGATTATAGGGTTAAGATGCATCACGCAGATTGTTACACGATGATTTAATATGTTGTAGTACAGTAATCGGGATTACATGTTCTACTACACAGCAACCAAAGCAAGGCATTGCACTACATCAAGGTGTAGTATAGATTAAATCGAGTTAGAAACTTAGAGACCGTTTGGTTAACAACTAAAATTCAGAAAATCGGGTTTAATACTTGGCAATTTCTTGGAAGTAAAATATTCCATTTAACATGTTTGGACGTGAAAGTTGGTACAGCTACCTTGGATACCTCACGCGGATGAGCTAACACTAGTTGTATTGTAGTGATAATTGAGACTTAGTCTGGTCTTCGATAATTGAAAAATTCCCCTCTTCTTAATTAAAGTTTGTATTCTTTATCAAGATAATTATATGGTTCGATTGAGACCTGACCCTTTGGACCGGTACGGTTATGTATGACTTGGATCATGCAATGTCCATGATCCGCATTATGTCGGAGTTCATACAGATTTGCATTTAAAATCACCCAAAAGTCCTCAAACTAGGTGAGAATTGGTCTATTCATATACACTTCATCCATTTTATTGTTAACTTACATGGGATGAGATGTTGAGTATTACCGTATAACCACCCGAAATAAATAATTAATTAGCTGATCAAATCATCTCATTAACAGATTCAAGTTAACTCGTCTTCCTATAATCCCAACAATTAAAGATTCATCTCCATTATCGATCGATCTCATCTCATATCTGGTAAATCAATCGAATCACTAGCTCTAGTTATCATTGTCAGTTTATCACTATGAATGATCACCACTGGTTAGTTCTGAATATATATGCTTCTTGTTTAATTCTTCTCATATATTCTGCAGGATAGGAAATATAATAACCAAGAAGTATAGGAACTGTACTGCAGGTGAAGCAGTAATAACTAGAAATGGCGTGTTATGCAGCTGTCATGTCTCTTCTCAACGTTATGGAGCACATCCAGAGTTACCATTCACGCTACCCGACTTTCAATGACTACGAGCAGAGACAACTTGTATCTCTGCGTGAAAAGGTTAGTTTCATGCAAAAATCCTCGAGACTAGTAGTAATAATTACTCGCGTTGGGGTAGTAGTCATGATGATGAAATACGAGCTTTGGAGAGTAAGATTGCTGATGCAGCCTATACTGCTGAAGATACCATTGAGTCTTACATAGTTGAGCATGTTTATGCTCGATCCAAAGGTGAGACCAAAGGTATCGACCCCAGTAAGTTCACTCAAGATGTCGAAAAAGTCATAGTTGACTTTGATTCTTTAAAGGAACAAGTACTTGAAATTACAGATAAGAGTAGAGTACTTGTGAATCCACTCCCACAAGAACCAGAGTGGTCTGCAGATTCATCAAGACTTGTCAAAACTGACAAGGATGATCACTTTGTGGAATTTGATGACATCTTGACTCAGATCATGGACAAACTCACCGGACATGCATCTGATCGCCAAGTGATTGCAATCACTGGTATGGGTGGTATTGGAAAGTCTACGCTTGCTAAAAAGGTTTACGATGATCATCGTAGTAGCAAACGTTTTAATGTTTGTGGTTGTGTCACAGTGTCTCAAGATTTCGATGTAAAAGACTTGTTATTGAGGTTGCTCCAGGAAGCTGGAGCCAGACAAAGTGGATCTGAGGAATCTGAACATCATCAGTTGGGAGATAAATTACATAAGCATCTCTATAGATGAATTGATGATATTTGGAGTGTTGATGCCTGGTATAAAATAAAATTATACCTTCCAGAAAATTACAACAAAAGTCGGATTATAGTGACCACCAGGCTATCGAATTTGGCAAGTGATATTGGCTCTCGTCACATCTATGAGGTGAATCTCTTAGATGATGAAAGAAGCTGGAATCTACTCTGTGGGAGGGTATTCAACCAAGAAAGTTGTCCAGTCGAACTGGAGGAAGTCGGAAAAATGATTGCAAGGAATTGCAAAGGTCTGCCTCTTTCAATAATTGTGATCAGTGGACTCCTAAAAAGATCACTCGAGCAGAAATATTGGAGGCATGTTAATGAGGATGTAAGTGGACATGTTAATTCAGAAGGCAACGAGCATTGTTTGAAAATATTGCATTTGAGTTACAGGCACTTGCATGTTCATTTGAAACCATGTTTTCTTTATCTCGGAGTTTTCCAAGAGGATCGTCCGATTCAATTCTCACTTCTGAAGAAATTATGGATAGCTGAAGGGTTTCTAAAACCAAAAGAAGGCAAAGGTTTGGAAGAGGTGGCTAATGATTACTTGAAAGATATTATTGAGAGAAACCCCGTACTTATCCATCTTGTTGCATATACGGGTAAGGTGAAATATGTCCGACTTCATCATGATTTGGTCAGAGATTTTTGCCTGAAAGAAGCTCATACGCATAGGTTTCTGTATGTATATAAGGAGCCTGCTAAGCTCGAAGTTTGACATGAGAGCTTTAAGAACCACCGTCGGCTGGCTAACCATATTACTCTTAACTTTGATGCCTCCCAGTCCATATCCCTCTTGCGTTCATTTGTGGGAGATTTTCATCGTGATCAACTACTTGATCTCAAACTGCTCAAGGTATGTAAGGTCCGAGAAACAGGACATGACTTCGGCAAGTTTATTGAAGGCAAAGTTAACTTACGAATCCTGATTTTCGATTGTTCCGATGAATGTTTGCCTGGATTCAATCCAGTCACTGTGGAATGTACAAACAATTATATATTTCTATACCCATCCCGAAAACCCCTGATGCACCCTTGGAAATACGGGATATGGCACACCTTAGGCATCTAATGATTTTCCCAGTTTATCTGTGTGGTTTTAGTGCTGGAAAAATGGTTGGTCAATTACAAGATAGTATTGTGCTAGGGGACCTGCTCGAAGTATTATATTATTGGGAAAGTGCAAGAGGGAGAGAAACCTGGAGCAGGACCAAAGAGGAATATTAGCTAGGCTGCTGAAGGCTAATTACATTAAAGAATTCACCTTTCTGGGTCACGGTGAAAATCCTCTTGATGCTAACAAGTAACAACAAGTGTTTTGTTGATCTCAACTCTGTTCAAGCTAGAGAAGAGTCTGCTATTAGGTAAAGTTTCTCCCTTTTCTTTCTTTTTTGTATTTTAATCTTTTAATGTTCGTGTCAGACCCAAAAGTAGTTGTGTTTTACGGTTTTGTCTACCATATCGCATGTTGTAGTGCCTCATGATGCTTTAAATGTTGTACTCTGATCGTACCATGTGCAATATATATATATATATATATATATATATATATATATATATATATATATATATATTGCACTGTACAACACACCCAAGCATCATGAGTCACTACATCATGCGGCACGGTAGACAAAATCGTGTTTTGCATATAGTGTCGTGTGAGTCATGATCTAGGGTGTGTTTGATCACTAGATCTTCAAGTTTTTGTACATCATTTTCTGAGATGTTGCACAATACCCTCATCCATATCTTGGGCATGAATTTATTCAAGACCATTCTGATTAGAGACGAATAAGATGGTGTGAAGAATTTATGTACTAAGGTCTCACTGTTGAAGATGTGCAAATTAGGGAATGCGACTGAGTGGATGGTTGTATTGTTCTTTCATATGAAATTTGGTGCACTTGTCGCATTATTGTACCTTCGTGATGTTTTGAGTTGTTGTACCAAGTGATTTTTGTGTTACACTGCACTGTGTAATAGACAAAGTGTTACGATCAAGTCACTATATCGTGATGTAGCATAGATGGGCCTGGTTTAAATAAATAATTTCCTGATTCAAGCAAAATTCTTTGTGGTTTCTCTTTTCATCCTTTTCCATATAAAAACAGGCTATGCTTTTATTATTATTTGGATTCACCAGGTTTGTTCATTTCTTGTCATCAAGGAGAATAACAAATTTTTGCCAGGGCAGGATGTTTGCAGCAAACAAGTTGAACAACAATACACTACAAAAAGATAATGAAAAATTGCAGCCATTGTATGATTATGAGGAATTTTTATATGATACATCACACTGTTGTGCTCACGGAATTTGATGTGTTGTGGTGTAGTTATCCTGGGTGCATTATATGTTGTACTGCACAACGTAAAAAGTAAGTCACTACACTACATTATGGTGTAGCATCGACTAAACTCAGAAAAAGAAAAGGAATTGGACAAGACAAGAGAAGTGCTTGTAGACTCATGGCTTATCCTCTCAACTAGTTAAAAACTTAGAATCCCATGTAACAAGAAGTGACTAATATGACTCAGAACAAATCAAATTCATCCGGATTATCATCATACTTTAGTGTCGTTATATGCTCATCAATCACACAAATTGGCACCAAATCCCCCCTATCTTTCACAAGACAATAAAACCACGTAGACCGACGTGGCGAGCCGGGGTTGGTTGGCTCCATTTCCCATGTTCCTGCCTAACCAATAATTCTCATCCAAGATTGATTCCAACTTCTTTTTACGTTTGCATGTTGTCCAAAGCTAGCTCACATTGAAAGATGTAGATCATAGATCAAGCATATACAGTGCAAAAGGCAAAAGCGTATAGTATTTTCCATTTAACTTAGTTTCTTTGGGCCAAATTAAGTACGCAAAGGTGTTGATTTGTCCCGTAACTTTGCCTTTTATGTTTTCTTGTTTTGTAAGTGGATTTTGCTTTCAACACATGCAAGTTTTAATTTTGCATTTAGTTTTTGGCATAATGCAAAGATACCTGATAAGAATGTTGGTGCGTGTGACATTGAATAGATATGAAAGGATATAGTGCTGGTTCATTTCGTATAATTCGGATTAACTACCGGGTGACTGTTAACTGTTAAAGTTTTTCCTGATGAAATGTATATAATTTGTATCATATGGATGTGAAATAAGAATAGACTCTTTATAGATGTTTTGGGGAGGTCGGGCTCCCAATTCAAAGTGTGGCCTTGCTATCTGGGAAAATCGTAATTGGACCATTGGCTCAGTCATATATCCACTCTCGTCTCAATTGTAAGTGGGCTTGACCATTAGGTTTCGAGCTTTCATTTGACTAAAAGTGGATTTGCAATATTCTCCTGTCCACATGTATAAAAATCACATAAACGATTTATACTTCCTGAAGTTCATTTCGTGATGGGGCTTACTGTGAGCCACGAAGTTTACATGCAACATACTTATAGGTCCGGTCTCGAAGAATTTTTTTGCATTTATTGCTCTCGTAATGTTGGTGACGTGGAACACGAATAGTTGGCCATATATAGGTTTAGTCAAAATCAAAATTCAATAAGTCCAAGATCATTAATTTAGAGTTAACCAACATGGACTCACATTTAATGCCAAATCAATGATGGGCAGTAGAATGTTAGTATTAGTCTTTGATGCTTCCCGGCTTCACCTTCGGTCTGTTTCAAATTAGCGTCCATTTGTACGTAATCATTTAAAGGTCAAAATTATGATCAATTTTGCTACTTAAGTTTCTATCAATCTACAAAATATCATATGATACAAATTCTGGAACTGAAAATACTTTTAAATTAATCTAGAATTTGTGGGTATTCTAGTTTACAATTTTTATTATAATACAATCTAGACATCGTATCTGCTTAATTAGCAACCCGATAACTTTAAAATTATACCTTTATAGATAGTTTTATTATCAATCACCCATTATTAGTTAAATAATTGATGATAAGCTTTGTGAATTTGAGAGCGTAGAATCTTTTCTCGAGCTGATCACCGGAAGTTGACCAGTGCCAAGTGATCATTATAAAGTTGAAAATTCGTTCACAGAATTTTGTGATCACAGAATATATATGTATATATTTATAAATATGATCATATCTTTAAATTAAATTAGTAGCCAGTGGCAACAAGATAATGATAACATGGTCACATGGAGAACATCGTGCCGAGAAAGTAGAATTAATTTACGCTAATTTTAAATGGATTTGCTTTTTGATCGATCGGGCTAGCTGCTAATCTTTCTTCTGGATCATTTTTATCAAATGGAGTATTTAGTGATGTAATTGGTTATATAATTTGAGAGTATACACTATAAAGTGTTTCACTTATACTCCATCCTCTTCATTTCAAACTCATTAATTTCAGTTATGTTCAATTCTTCTACTTATAGTTGTCTTTTATACTACAATAAGTTCAGTTATTTTCGTTCAGACGAAGAGAACATAGCCTTACTCGACAGGGAACTCGTCATGGGGCTATATGGGAACTTCAAGACGTGGCAATGGCATGCCCCACTTGCAACGCTCTACTCGCAAGAGGAGACTTGTATGAAGACCAGTATGAATTCTGAAGACCTTAGACTTTGGGAGTACATTTCGAGGGTCTTTCCTCATCCTTGAGTAGCCCGCTTCGAAGGGGTTGCTCGCCAATTGAAAAGCATCATATGAATACCTTTTAGGAGATCAAACTGTCTCTAGCCTCGAGGCTCCGAGGCTACTCGAGGGTAGGGCTTTCGGTGACCGTACACATCATCTATGGGGACCCACCTATAATATTCCTAACACTACATATCTTGCACTTTTATGCTTTTTATAAATACATTTCTTCTAACTTATTTATGAAGTACACATTTAATGTACTCTTAGTTTACTATTCATCCATATTACTTGAGTTGCTTCAAGAAATCTCTTATAGACCGTTTGTCTCCCCGTAAAACTCGGTTTTAATCGAGTTATCATTTTCATCCTGTTTGTCAAGCGGTTTTAATTGTGTTGAACAGTATCCGTTTTTAATCACCAACTATTCATAATTCAATTAAATTTTATCTTTCTACCTACTATTTTTCTCTCACTTTACCTTTTCATTTATTATAACAATCTTAAACCAATCAAATAACATTAAAACCAATAAAATAATCTTAAAAACTTTTACACACATCACTTCACTCTTACATATCCTATATAACAACCCTAAAAACCTATAAAATTTTAATTTCATCCCAAACAAAATTTTTTAAAACCCAATTATAATTCGGTTACTATTCACGGTTAAAATCCAATTAAAACCATGTCCATTTTAATCGCTTCCCAAACAGTTAGAATTATTGTTAAATTACCATTCGATTTGTCCACTTCAAGCAGGTAAATGTTCTAGATGAGTTACGAACCTGAACGTTATGAATTCAAATTCCAATTTGTCCATTTTTGTGTGTCATGAATTGAAGTTGTCCAAAATGTTTTGATATGAATCCAAGGCTCCATTTGTTTTGCTCAAAAAAAAGGCTCCATCCTGTAAGATTCTGTGGGAAAAGGATGTTGGCCCTATCGTACAAAAGGACAAGGAGAAAAAGATGTAACTTTCCGAAAACATTAGCCTACATATATACATTACTCCAATATATATCCTACTAACTCCGTTCCGTAAAGTTTTATATATTTTGCATTTTCAATCGTCCAATACCAAATAAATAATTTAAAAAATTCAACTTTACATACAACTTAAACATTTTGCCATTAAAATTACCCGTTTACCTACCTTTTTAATATTTTATTATTACTTTAACTTTTCACGTAAAGTAAGCGTCAAACCTAATGTATGAATTTCTTCGATAGGATTGAGTACTTAGTAATTTAACTGTGGCGTCTATTTCCTCGTAATATTTTATATTCACAGAAAACGCTTTGAGTATTAATTAGTGTTGGTCTTTTCACATGTGAAAAGGAGAATTAAAATGTTGTAATTCAATTCTCAGAAACAAACAAACAAATTCAAAGTGAGAATTGAACATATATAGTACGTACGTAGTCCAGAAAGTAGAAAAGTGAGGCTCACACACATATACTATACATATATTGGGTGCCAATAATTATAACAAGTTCACATTTGTTTGCTATGAAATATAGACTGACAATAAATAATTGTTTGTCTTATAACGATTGAAGTCATGGTTGGACACGAAATAGTCCATTTCATCATTAATGTTCTTGGGACACCTCCACATGGGCTATATATAATTACGAATCATATTTAATCACATATTTCGGCTCATATTGGTTAACAATGTTGGAGTTGGAACATAGGAAGAATTTACGTAAATTTTGACGTTTCTGCATCAGTGTTATAATTTGATGAAAGTCTAGATGTTTTTCAACGAATTTCTTAATCATGGGGGTTAAATTCGTATTTTACTGTTCGGGACCTTTTTGTTGTTTCCCTAAGTTAGTTATAAGTTTGCTATATAGGCACTTGTTTGTCGTTTTTGTCAGATTTTTTTTGTCGATCTCTAACAATTATGTGAAATCAATGAATATCGATATATCAAAATATTCAGCTAAATTAACGAGACTTTGATTTATAGTTCTTGTATAATTCACGCACGCTGCATCAACACCTCCCTCGCCTTTAACTTCACTTGGAATTAAAACTGGTGAATCTTTATATTTACAAATGTGAGTTGGTTAGCTTGATATCTACTGGAGAAATGTTGGTGTTATGACAAGACTGAAGAGAGTTGGACGACTAGTGTTACTGGAACACTGAGTGTGTTGTGTTTAGTGTTGCGAAAACACTGGGGAAACACAGGAAGCACAAATGAGTGATGACAAGATATGTTGACGTGTTATAATCTGATTGGCTCTGGTAATTTGAGAGGGAGAATTAGTTAGTTGCGTAACTAACTTGCAGAATTCATTCATTGATCAAATTGGAGGCGGTTTTCATCAGTTTGAAGTATATAAGCATATTGTAAATGTTTGTCGCTCATAATAATCATAATTTTTCATTGCATTTCACTTTCATAGTAGAAATTCTCTGATTTCTGAGAAGTAGCAGTTAGACAAAGAACAGAGTAGCTTGAAACTCGTTTGATTCGTTTTGTAATCTATTTATTTCTTGTGATAGTGGAAATCTGGTACTCTCCGTGGATGTAGGTGAAAACCGAACCACGTAAATCGTTGTGTTGTTTGTTCGATTGTTGGTTATCGTGTGTGATTGCTTGGTTTCGTGTTTATCGTCGATCGGAATTCAATTGGTTGATTTGCAGAGGTTAATCGTTACAATTGGTGCTGTCTGTGGGAAGCTTTGCAAGTTTAAATCAATAGCGTCTCCCAGATTCGACATAGAGAGGTTAACGGAGAGAAGTGACTTTGCACTGTGGAAGGTGAAGATGAAAGCGTTGCTAATTCAACAGGGTATTATTGATGCTATTCTCGAGGATTTTCCATCGTCGATTACAGATGCTGAGAAGAAAACAATTATGCAGAAAGCTCATAGTGCATTGATTTTATCTCTCGGAGATAATGCACTTAGAGAAATTGGTGATCTCAACACTGCAAAGAAGGTATGGGAAAAGTTTGAAGCACTGTATAATGTCAAATCTATTGCCAACAAAATCTATGCGAAGCAACAGTTATTTCAGTTTAGAATGGTGGAGGATAAATCCATCTCAAGCCAGCTTGATGAGTTTAAGAAGATTGTCACTGATATGGACAATCTTGAATCTGAGGCAACAAATCGGATGAAGAGTGAAGATAAGGCCATTCTTTTGTTAAGCTCTCTTCCTCGATCTCTTACACCTTTTAAAGATGCTCTGGTGTATGGTAGAAGTACACCTCTATCAATGGATATTGTTGAATCAACCTTTAGATTAAGGGAGCTAGATCAAGAGAGTGTAACTCAATCACATATCAAAGGTGAAGGTCTCACTGTGAGACATCAGAAGAAGTTTCCACCTAAGAAGAAGCAATACCCAAATCAGAAGAAAGCTCAGTACAAGAAGGACATGGGGTATAAAAGAGATGGCACTGAAACAAGGAAGTGTTTCTATTGCAAGAAGCAGGGCCACTTGAAGAAAGACTATCCAAGCTTGAGAACACTAAAGGGGAAGGGTATGGCATAGATATTGCAGGCACCTCAGAAGCCTATCACACTGCAGAAGCTCTTGTTGTCACTGAGGTACTCTCAGTCTCTCACTCTAATCAACTGAATGGGTCTTAGACTCAAGCTGTTCTTTCCATATGACACCTATTAGAGAATGGTTTTCAACTTTTGAGCATAAGAATTGTGGTTTAGTGGTGCTTGGTGATGATAGACCATGTAGTATAAATGGTATGGGTGATAAGTGAGTTGCTTAATGTGAGGTATGTACCACATTTAAGAAGAAACTTGATATCATTAGGTTTGATGGATACTAAAGGGTACAAGAACTCATCCTCACAAGGTGTGCTTAAGGTAATGAGGGGTGATAAGGTGGTAATGCAAGCCTTGAAGAGAAGAGAGCTATAGTACCTACAGGGTAAGATCAGAATCGGTGAAGTATACAGCAGGTGTGATAACAACACTGTGCGCTTCGACAACATCATACTTGTGTACGAAGGCTAGGTCATGTTGGAGAGAAAGGGCTCATGGAACTATCAAAAAAGGACCTATTATGTGGTGATAAGATACATAAGTTGGGGTTTTGTGAGTTATGTGTGTTAGGCAAAGATAAGAAGAATATCTATGGAGTTGGTAAACGCACTACGTACTCAGAATACACTTGAGTATATTCATGCAGATTTGTGGGGACCTGCCAGGACTGCTACCAGGAATGGTGGTAGATATTTCCTATATATCATTGATGGTTTGTCCAGAAAAGTATGGGTGTTCATATTGAGGTCAAATGATGAGACTTTTAGCAGATTCAAGGAGTGGATCACAGAAATGGAGAATCAAACTGATAAGAAACTTAAGGTGATCAGAACTGATAATGGCTTGGAGTTCTTATCAAGTGAGTTTAATGATTTCTGTAAGATGAAGGGTATCATTAGACACAAGTTTGTTCCTGGGAATCCTCAACAGAATGGTGTAGTAGAGAAGAGATTGATTGCTTTGAGCCTGATACTTATCAGAGAGCTATAAGCTGCTCAGAAAAGGATAATTGGTGCATAGCTATACAACAAGAACTTCTATCTCTTGAAAAGAATCATACATGGGATGTTGTAGCAATACCAAAAGGAAAGAAGTTGGTTAGCTGCAAATGGATTTTCAAGAAGAAATTTGGAGCTGAAGGTGTCGAAAAGGTGAGATACAAAGCCAAGTTGGTAGCTAGAGGCTTCACACGGGCATCGACTACAATGAAATCTTCTCACCAGTTGTTAAGCATAGCTCAATAAGAATATTGGTTGCTATGGTAGCTCAGTACAAGTTGAAGTTACATCATATGGTGTTACTACTGCCTTTCTACATGGAAAATTGGATGAGGAGATATACATGAGAATACCAGAAGGAGTGGAAATAGCTGACAGAGAAAACAAAGCTGTCAGCTGTTGAGATCGCTCTATGGTCTCAAGCAAAGCCCAAGGCAATGGTACAAGAGGTTTGATAAGTTTATGCTCAATCATGATTTCAGAAGGTGTGACTATGACACCTGTGTATATTTCAATGGTGATAACATTGAGAATATGACATATCTGCTCATTTATGTGGATTATATGCTTATAGCCAGCAAGCATATGGAAGGTATAATACATGTGAAGAATCTCTTAAAGTCAGAATTTAAGATGAAAGATCTTGGAATAGCTAAGAGAATACTGGGAATTCATATCATTCATGGAGGTGATGGTAAGATTATTTTAAATCAGAGTGCATACTTGGAGAAGGTATTGAAGAGATTTAATATGCATCAATCCAAGCATGCTGCAACACCTTTAGGAATTCAGTTCAAGCTATCTAGTAGATCTTGTCCTACAACTGATGAAGAGAAGAAAAGCATGGAGAATATTCCTTATGCTAGTGTTGTGGGGTCTATCATGTACTCAATGGTTAATTTGTTGCAGACCAGATTTGGCTCATGCAATGAGCTCAGTTAGTAGGTACATGAGCTCAGTTAGTAGGTACATGGATAATCCAAGCAAGGATCATTGGGAAGCTGTAAAATGGCTACTCAAGTATATTGGTGGATCTATAAGACTGGGTTTGGTGTTTGAACAACACCAGTCAGAGATGAATTCACTTGTGGGGTATGTAGACTCAGATTATGCTGCAAACTTGGATACAAGGAAATTCTTAACAGGATATGTATTCACACTTTATGGTACAACTATGAGTTGAAAGTCTACTAATCAGCCTGTGGTTGCTTTATCAACAACAAAAGCAGAATTTATGGCTATGACTGAAGTTGTAAAGGAGGCTATATGGCTGAAGGGAATACTTAGTCAATTTGGTGTGATGCAGACATCAGTTACTATCAATTGTGATAGCCAGAGTGCTATTCATTTGTCAAAGCATCAAGCATATCATGACAGGTCTAAACATATTGATATCAGATTTCATTTTGTGAAAGATGAAGTTGAGAAGGGGACTATCAGTATTGAGAAGATCAGCACAGATGTTAATCCTGCAGATGGATTTACTAAGTCAATTTCTGTAATGAAGTTCAGATCTTGTCTTAGTTCTATCAAGTTGATGGGGGGAAGGGTTGTATCCTAACTCTACGGATACTGAGAGTGTCAGATTTAAAGCTAATGTGGAGAATTGTGAGTTGGTTAGCTTGATATCTACTGAAGAAAGGTTGGTGTTATGACAACACTGGATAATGAAGAGAGTTGGAAGACTGGTGTTACTAGAACACTGAGTGCGTTGTGTTTGGTGTTGCGAAGACACTGGGGAAACACAGGAATCACAAATGAGTGATGACAAGATATGCTGACGTGTTATAATTTGATTGGCTCTGGTAATTTGAGAGGGAGAATTAGTTAGTTGCGTAACTAACTTGCATAATTCATTCCATGATCAAATTGGAGGCGGTTTTCATCAGTTTGAAGTATATAAGCATATTGTAACTGTTAGTAGCTCATAATAATCATAATTCTTCATTGTATTTCACTTTCATAGTATCAATTCTCTGATTTCTGAGAAGTAGCAGTTAGACGAAGAACAGAGTAGCTTGAGAAGCTTGAAACTCGTTTGATTCATTTTGTAATCTGTTTATTTCTTGTGATAGTGGAAATCTGGTACTCTCCGTGGATGTAGGTGAAAACCGAACCACGTAAATCGTTGTGTTGTTTGTTCGATTGTTGGTTATCGTGCGATTGCTTGGTTTCGTGTTTATCGTCGATCGGAATTCAATTGGTTGATTTGCAAAGGTTAATCGTTACAACAAACTTCTAAGATGTCTCACAAGAATTATTTAAGGATCTTAGCCACTATACTAATTTAGTTCGTCCAAAACTAAATGAAATTGACAAGACATGCTCGCTCGCGTAGTTTTAATTGTCAGCAAATGCAACTATGCAAGTTCAAGTCAAGATATAGTAATAAATACACCGCGTTTGTACCATAAATTAGTCTTATATATTATTTATATCGTCTCACTAAAACATTTACAATTTATCACTTTAAACGTTTCTCCAAAAGCTTTCTATTTCAAAGAAATCTAAAATCACTATCACACTAAGACTTAATAGAAGCACCCATAGCCATAAGTGGTTGTTTGTTATTGAAGCACATTTTGCTACAAACTCATACAACCACGGCCAATATAAGTTACAGTACTAGAGTCGGTGTTTTAACTTTCAATGTGTTACCTCTAAATAATGACTGCGATCCGTGCAAATAGGGGATATGAACCACTACATCAACGGACCAACTAAATGGATTTCACTCTAATTCCTAAATGCGACCCTCGTTATTCAGTTGTTTTTAGCACGCGTGAGAAGTTGGGTTACACTAGGTGTAATCTAGTTTTTTACCCTAAATTAAACTAGGGATATCTTGTTGGTGTTAGGTTGCTACTTGCTAGCATACAAGAGAGAAGTTAATTAGGTTAATTATGCTACGTGAAATGTGGTGTATTGATACTAACTAAGTACGAGTATTATTTTAGATAATCCTTACACCTAAAAGTTGACTTATGTTTTATTAATCTGTCTTCAACGAGAACTCATAGTTTTGTATAGTAGTGCTTATTAACGTAACCAAAATGACGTACGTACGTTTAATATAAATATTGATTTGGCCGGTTGCAAACATACGTGAAAGTGACTCCACGTTTAAATATTTGATTAGTTAGAAGTACTACTACTATAGAGTATAGAGTACAGTATGTATGCACTATATGCACATATATCGATCGACCAGCATATGGAACAATATATTATCCAATTTTTATTATAGTAATTATTTTTATGAAACTAGTTCGGACCGTGTATTATACTCCCTCCATTCTTTTAAAAGTTTTCCACTTTCATATGACACAAAGATTAAGAAAATGAGCATAAAGTAAAACAAGTACAAGTGTGGCTCCTAAATTGGTAGTACATGGGTGGCATATTGTGTAAATAAGTGGAGGTGGAAGGGTATCAATTATTAAGTTGTTTTCATAAAGGAAATTTGGAAAGCATTTAAATAACGCTACCTAAATAGCAAAGTGGAAAACTTCTAAAATAATGGAGGGAGTATTTATTTTATTGTTGTAAAAAGAGTAATTAAGTTTAAGAGCCAATATCAACCCAAACATGGAATTACATCATTTGGAGGGTGCCAAAGCACTCCCTCTCCATCATTGTATTTGTTGATCACTTCTGTTGTGAATTTTGAGGATTGGTTGTAGGGGCGGAGCCGGGATTTTAAATTTGGATGGCAAAATTATATATTTTGAGGTTGGGTGAACAAAACCTAAAATTATTTTAAATATTAATTAACTATATAAATTTCTTTTTCAAAATTTAGGGTGGGACGAGTCCCCACCCATCCTCGCTCCGCCCCTGATTAGTGTTTTGGATTGGAAATTTCCATTTTGAACATGTTTGTGCATGCTTATTTTATAGCTAGTGAGTATCAATAGAATTTTGGCCATTTCAAAGAGAGAGAAAACATGTGATAAAAACGGGATAATTTTTTTTTGTGAGAACGGGATCAACATTACATATTTAGCAGTAACAAATATCGCATGTTTAGCTACAAACATATCATGTTTAAACGTATAATGTTTATACTTGAATATGTAAAGTTAACATAGTCTCCTGCAAAGGGTTTGTAGAATAAAATTTGTCTAGCCAGCCTTACATTAGGTATGCATTAACTGAAGGGTTTAAGATGATAATCAAGCACAATTAGTAATAACTACATATACCAAACAAGCCTTGACCATTCCCACCCTTTGATGGCTCACCACATGGCACTTTCACCAAAAAAATTGAGCTTAAAATATTGCCGGCCCTATTAATACTAACTCAAAATAAACGCACGCGATGTTTATTCGTAATTGTACCCAAAATTTTATGATTAATATAGATCAGTCACAAATTAGCAATTGGAGGAATGGGTAAACCGTTATACTAGCACGACAATATTTGTAATGAGTAACATAATGAAACATATTATATCTTGGAATTACTATATTAACCTTGAACCTCCTCCGGCCTAAAAGCTATATATGTATGATGTAAAGACACTGAAATCCACCCTTCAGAAAGGATTTGATAATGCTTGGCTGAGGAGAATGCGTATAACGTTTGGCTGAGTAATTGTGTGATTATAACCTAACATATGCGTGCGGGATTAAACGAAGACGGACTAGGGGCATAGTGGAGCTTTCGCACCCCTAAAATTTAAAGAAATAAAGAACTATAGGTAATATTTTCGATAATTTAGCCTTCGGCCTCCTAATCTGGCCTCCTAATCTTGAAAACAAACCTATATATATAATCATCTCGTAGCTTAGAATACTAACTTTGCACCTGGAATTAGGGCAATGTGATTAACACTTTGATTAATGATAGCATTATTAATCACTTGTGTATGGTTTATATATCTTCTAACACAATTTTTATGTTGGAGAATAAAATATATGAAATATGTGATCATATATATATATATATAACATGTGACCACTGCACCCATGCTTTAAGAGTTTAAAACGTTTGATAATATTAATTATACAAATAAGGTGAATCATTATTTATGATGAATCCATTCATAAGAACTTTCGAGTTGAACATAATTACTTTGGATCAATCTATTGATAGATAGTTTACTGAAAAAAAATTCAGCTTGCTCACTTTTTTAAGTACAAAGTGCGCTGGAAATGATATTTACTGAAGGATAGTTCATAACCGTAACAACCTATAGAATAAGGTCTCTATCGTTTAATATTATTCCGTAACAATGTATAAAAATCCGCCGGTGGGTAGTGCCTACAAAAGGGACCATTTTGGTTAGCCCTGTATGAATCCCTCATTTCTCCCTGTCAAGTGTCATCTATCATCTATCTATCTATCTATCTATCTATCTCACCTCCATCTCTTCTTGTTCACAAACATATATTCTCAAGTTCCCAACACAAAAACTATACAGTGAAACTAATCAATCAATCAAATAATAGCTAGATACAGTGTCAAATTAATACAGAGATCAATGGGAAATTGTCAAGCAGTTGATGCAGCAGCACTGGTGATACAACATCCCAATGGAAAACAAGACAGGCTCTACTGGTCTATATCTGCAAGTGAAGTCATGAAGATGAATCCAGGCCACTATGTTTCTCTTATAATCCCGTTACCGGCCATGTCGAACCACGACAGGCCGAATGATAACCGGACCGTGCAGTTTACCCGTGTCAAGCTTCTCCGGCCCACTGACACTCTAGTCTTGGGCCGGGCATATCGCCTTGTTACAACTCAAGGTCTGTTCGTGTTTGTATTTGTGCTCGTATTTTGACTTGTTAATTCAAATGTTAAAGGTTATTAACTTTGGTTTTCGGTTAAAAATGTTGTCGCAGAGGTTATGAAAGTGCTAAGAGCAAAGAAACATGCAAAAATGAAGAGGGACAATTCAGAATCCTCTGAAAATTTGCAGACTTCGGATGATACTAATTCCTCAGGAACCTTAAATCATCAGGTACTGACATTTATTTTAGATTAAGTTGTTTAATAAGTGCATCAAGAATTCAACATTCGTGAGAACGAAGATAACATTCATCGAAAAAGGTTTAAGAAACAATCAGTCCGTTAAACTCTCCCACATAATTTGAGAATATCACTGGCTGCTCCATAAGATACTCTCTCCCATTATCATATCTTTTACGGCGTAGTTGAGCCCCTTTCGACACAATCTTCAAGCTTTTATTACCATGTTATAACTCAGAACACATACTAATACTAAGGAATATTATAATACTATGTCATAAAATCCTCGGAGAAAATCAACTCATGCTCGATCCCTGCAACTCTTGTTAACATATCAATTTCCTTACTACTCGAACATCTTAGAACTCCATACTTGAGCACAAATGCTAATAGTAAGAAATAATTTGTTTTGTTCCAGGCCGGAGGGAGTGATAGACACCGGAATAGGTCCGGATCAACGAATTCGGGCTCCGGAAGGCTGAAATCGTGGAGGCCCGCTTTGCAAAGCATTTCGGAACAAGCATCTGGAAACTGAATGGTGGCGGTCAATGATAGATGGCCTAGAAAATCTTGAATTCCAAAAAGAAAATGTCTGAGGAATAATATTATACATATCCCTTTCTTGTACAGTTAGACGAGCATAATAGAATTAAATTAATAGAGACTCTTTTTATGGAACTAATAATTCTATAGTTAACAATTTACACAACAATATTTCATCACCCAACAAATTAATTTTCCAACACGTTATGGTTTGACTCCTAATATCAAACATATGATGCATCTCACACTGTCGGTACATTAATTTGGAGATCAACACTTAACAAAATTTAAATCTCCCTAGATGTCTAGAGATACGGTCTATTTTATGGTGGAACCCGACTTTTTTTAGATCCATCACGACTTAATCAAAGTAGCTATAGTCCATCTAGTCCGATCCGGTGAAACATCTTTATTTTGGTATTAATTTTGTTAATTAGGTATTATTTTGTTAGGAGATTCCTTTTATATAGAGAAAGAATTTAGATGACAAAGCTGAGACACACGTAGATATCTTATGATTATTTTTATTTATTTTTGCATATATTTCATTTTCTTTAGAACTCGATACCATCTAAAATACACTATAGAATTATTAGGGATTAATCCTAATCAGTTGATGATTGAATTAATAAACATATTTGCATCGAAAAAAGTGTGTTCCGGTTAAGATACTTCTTAATTGTGCAAATCAAACTCTAGTTCTAGTTGAATCGTGCCAAGAAATCTCTTGAAGTTCGCTCTAATTTAGTGAATTGCTTGTTAGTTCGCATCTCGAAGACTCGAACTAACCTCAAAATTCCGGATCCCATCATTTTGTAATGTTGATTCAGTTCGAGAGATATTCATTCGCAAAAGTTTGTATTGTCTAAATTAAAGTTTGCATCATAACCCATGCTTTTGACTTTTGTGGATTTTAAAAATATAAGGAATTCCAGGCAATTAAAATAAGTAACATAGATGGATTTGATGATATGCTAGTATTTTTCCGAGTGACGAGCAGCCAAGCAGATAGGTCTATTTCCAGCCCAGAAAAGGTCAAATGTAACAGGTTGTTCCAAATGGTTATTATATCTGGGCAGAATTTATATTCAGTGTCGTGGTCTACTTTTTCCGTTTAAGACGGAGAGTTTAGGACAAAGTAGAATCTACTCATATTACCAAATCTATGCATTTGCACACATTATAAAAGAGCTAATGGATGTACAATAAGAGGCCCGGAATTTACAACGGAGAATAATATAAATGAGCAGACTACACATCTCATCTTAAAGGTCAAACTCATGGAGTACTATTGTAACATAATTTCACATATGTTAATTCTCCGATACAGATCATTAGACGCATTCATGGCCGATTCCATCCTATTTACGCAAGGATTGAAGTTGAAAATTAATATGGGGTATAGTTTTTCTCTATGGAGATCCAAACTCAAATCTTACGTGATCAAAATACTGATACCATAATAGAATTTTATCTCATCTAAAAGTTTTTGCTCAAAGCTAAAATTGCATTCCATCAGTATGTCACGATATAGTATACTCTCTACCACATATTTTTTGTGTAAATGGAAATATAAATAAGGAGAAAAAGAAAAGTTGAAAATGATGTTAGCAAGAGTATTGTGCTCTAATATAGTTGGCCACTCTATCTTATGTATGTTCGGTTTGACCTCATCAGTTATCTTATCAGATAATTCCGTTTTATTTGATCAAAATAATTTGCTTTGACTCATTATATATGTTTGGTGAATTTCATTGAAATGATTGACGTAAAAAAACACTCTATCTAGCTTTTAAAAAATAAAATTAATTCGCTTTGCTAAAGATACACTCAGCATAAAATGCCTCAATTCTACATCATATATTACCAATTTGAAAGTTCAGATGTTTTTACACCGTTGTACCAACATTTTGCTTCACATCCCTAGTCCTGGGCACTTTGCATGGTATTTTTTTGGTATTTTGATTTCTTCACTAATATAATCTAGTTTCACCTTTTAGCTTTTGTTTGGTATCAGCCTGTCAGGTTACGGGATAAAGAATGCTAGAGTTGCAGCAAGCCAAGAAGACTTTAGAAGTATGGACTCTTTTGTAGAAGAGATATTCTTGAAATCTTGAAGACAATGATATGAATAATAAACAAGATCGTATTTGACTTGATCTTCTGAATATTAGCGAATATATGTAAGATCAAGGCCAATTTCACGGTTGACGAGTTTAGGTCGAGTAGTATATAGTCATTCGTATTTTCTCAAAAGCGATTTTGTCCGTCTTTTATGTTCTATTGTTGTAACGAGATTTTGTATCTCGTTAATCAAGGTCTTTCTAAATCAATAAGATTAGAATAGGTGATACTATTCAAGTAATTTCAAGTAATTAGCTCTTTGCAATTCAAGCTTTCATCTTGTAAAAGTTTGAATCTAATTTTTGTAAATTCCCTTTAATTAGTAGATATTTTGCATAAGACTTGGTGAGTATACTTGTATACCTGCTAGAAAAACCATATCTATGTTTCAGTATTTATTTTGTTGTTTTTCTAATTGTTTTAAGCGTTCTTTGTTTATTGTTGCATGAACTCTTATATCAAGATCGATATTAATACTCCCTCCGTCCCGGAGAACTTCATATATTAGGGTTAGCGCACAGTTTTATGCGAAAAGTTAAAGTAATGATATAATATAGAAAAGGTGGGGGAAAGTGTATTTTAGTGGCAAAAGTTTTAATTTGAGTTTAAAGTTGAGATTGTTTATTATTTGTTGGGTGTGGGGTAGCTTTTTTTTTTTGATAATGTATAAAGTTCTGTGGAACGGCTAAAAATGAAAAATGTATGAAGTTCTGCGGGACGGATGGAGTGTATTCTTCAAATTTGATGTATGATAAGTGGACCATGGAGTATTATTAGCCTGTCCGTGGAGAGCAGAGCCAAGTGATGAACTCCGTGATGGACATCAATGCTCCCAAGCCCATTTATTCCAACTCCTTTCATTCTCGTGAATTCATAATTACCAAAATTCAATTTTAGCCCCCCACAAAAGTCACCAACCACAATAAATACCAAATAATGAGGCAGTATATAAATACACTTTCATTGTCTTTCTACTACAACTAATCTATACAAATTTGAAATCCCCCTCCCCCCAAAAAAAGAGAATGGCAACATTCCCCTCATTACGCACTACACTCCTACTTCTAGTACTAGTGAACGCTCGATTGGGCTTGGCATTCACCGTTGTCATGTCCGATTCAAACGCCCTAGTCGACGGTCCTCAGTCGGGGGCGTCCATGTCAAATGATGGATCCAGGACGGACCCTGGAGAGCAAGAAGCCGTTTATGATATCATGAGAGCCACAGGAAATGATTGGGCCGCTGATATTGAAGACGTGTGTCGGGGAAGATGGCATGGGATCGAGTGCATGCCCGATAAAGACAATGTCTTCCACATCGTGTCGCTCTCGTTCGGGGCGTTATCGGACGACACGGCATTCCCTACTTGTGATGCCCAAAAATCCTTCATTTCTCCTTCAATTGCCAAGCTACCTCACCTTAGGAACCTTTTCTTCTACCGTTGTTTGAATAGTAACCCACAGCCCATTCCATCTTTCCTGGGCCAATTGGGCTCAAGTTTACAAACCTTGGTTCTTAGGGAAAATGGCCATATTGGGCCAATCCCTTACCAAATTGGCAACCTGACCCGGTTAGCCATTTTGGACCTCCATAGAAACAATCTTAATGGGTCGATTCCAGCGTCGTTCAGCCGTGTTACCGGTCTAAGGTCGTTGGACTTGAGTGGTAATAGATTGTCCGGCCCATTTCCAAACATTTCATTCCCAGCATTAAGTGTCCTAGACGTTAACCAAAACCATCTCACTGGTCCAATACCAGTCCATTTATTAAATTCCGATTCCCTCCTAAAACTAGATTTAAGTCGAAATCGCCTATCGGGTTCCCTCCCAAAGCTCACACATCTCAAAGAACTCATTCTCCTAGACTTGAGTTACAACACCTTCTCGAGTTTATCCGCGGAGTCGCTCGAAAATCTAAAATCGCTTCAAGCGCTGATTCTCAACGGTAATCCATTAGCGCCCACAACAATCCCGGAAAGTACATTCAAGGGATTGGATAATCTTATGATTCTTGGCTTATCCAATATGAACTTAGAAGGCCCAATACCGGAATCACTGGGCCAATTAGTAAATCTACGTGTTCTCCAGCTCGACCGCAACCAATTAAACGGCACGATACCGCAGAGTTTAGCCAAATTGAACGGTCTAAGCGAGCTGAGGCTAGAGAACAACAAATTAACAGGGCCAGTGCCATTCAAACGAGAAACAATTTGGAGAATGAGAAGAAAACTACGACTCAATGACAATTTAGGCCTTTGTTACGACATCAAGAGTGGGCTTGGAGATGATTTGGACACTCTGTCTGATGCAGCAATTGGGCCATGCGAGGCTCCAGACATTGGGCCTACTGGATCAGTCCAACACATTTCCGCAGTCAATGCAATAAATTCAAGCACAAAATCAGCAGCTAAAGCTACTCCAATTTTCAGCAAAATGATTGAGCTGAGTGCGATTTTCTTGTTTATACTATTTTTACAATGATAAGTGTAAGAATTCATTTGTTTAGGGTGAATTTGTAACATGTAATTGGTGAAATGTAAATTCTCTCTCTCTCTTATCATATTTGCTCATTGAGATTCCGAATCCCACAAGAAAAAGAGTTCGAAGTTGAACAACATATGCATGGTTCAAACAAATGCATTCGCAATCGTGACAGAGAAGGGTCGGGAGGCAAGTTTTCAAACACTATTCGATTAGCGATTTCACACATTATATTTTACACTTATTTCGCTATTGTTTAACAAATAACATTATCTATATGTTCGCGAATACACATGTACTAACGCATACACAAAACTTTTTTGAATCCTGTACAAGTTTGGTTCAGGTGATGTTATTTTTTAGCACTCGTACTCTCGTAGCTAGTTATTGAACATTAATTGGTGGCATAATTTTTTTGGTACTAAGTACCAAGAAATAATTGAATTGTCTTGGCGTTTTTAGAGTTGAAATGCTGGCATAATTTGTCAGTTGTCATCTTACCTGCCAACTGTCAATCATTGGTGACAATATAAATTATCATCGGCTTTTAAACTTTTTAAATATCGTTATAATTTCATAAATTTTTATATTGATAAATTCTTCTTTTCTTTTTTTTTTTCTTAATTGTTTTTCCGATTATAACCGAAAATCTCAGTTTATTAGAACTGCCGATTTTCCTAGTTTATGAAATGGTATTGCCAATTAATTAACCCAATACCATTTTATGGAACTGCTGGAAAAATCCCGGCAGTTTCTAATGAATCGCCGGATTTTCCGCAGCTTATAACCCGAAAAAAAAATTAAAGAAGAAAAAAAAGATAAAGAAGGAATTTGCTTGTATAAACGAGATATTTTCCAAATTTACTTATATTTTTGAAGAAGAATTGTTTAAACGAAATTTTTTCCAATTTTTTTATCGATTTATGTTTAGTGTTGTTAATTTGTGTGCAATTGCATGTTAATGTTTTTGTATTTGTATAAATGAAAAAAATTCGGAATTTTTTTTTTTCTCCGATTTATGTTTGGTGTTGTTATATGTGTTAGATTGTGTGTGTTAATGTTTTTTCGTTTTCATAAAAGTGCGTTTTCGAATTTTTGTTGAACATATAAGTTTTTTGGAGTTAGTATTTTAGTCAATTTACAAATATTTTCATGCTTAACGAAATGTTATGCTTAACATAGGTGGCTTTTTGGCATTCAGACTATTCATCTGTTAAAATGTTTTCGAGTATTTATTTTGTATATTCTACAGTAAAAATTTTAACTCAATTTTTTCTCCACTAAACATTCATCATTTTATTTCTACCCTACTTTCACTTCATGTATAAACCAATCAAATAATTTAAAAATTATCAAACACATCACTCTCAACTTACACACATCATTTTATTCTTACACACCCTATATAACAACCCTATAAATTTTTAACTCTATCTCAAATATCATTTTTTATAACTCAGTTACTATTCATCAACTAAAATTTCAGCTTAACTCAATTTTTTAACTCTATACCAAACAGCCAATCAATCTTTTAAAAGAATCATTTACAAAATACAGACGGGAGGAGAAAATCAGACTTTATTTACAATCATTTAAATTCATAACGTGGTGAAGTGGTAAGAAAACTATTAGGTATTGGAATCTAGTTGATAAGAAGTATTCTGTTAAATGATTTATCATTAATCGATCAATATGTAAACATGACCGAATTCTAAAAGTTATATGGTTGCAATTTGCAGACACCGTTAAATGTTCTGACAAGTACATCTTAACAATGACAATCTTGTGATTGCATCAGATTAGTATCCTATGTTCAATGAATCAATTTTGGCTTAATTACACGCCCTAATACTGCCAACCACATGTAGCCATCTACTAATGATATGTATCAATATTTATTGGGCCTATACTGACGTTGTAGTGGGTAAAGCAGAAGTAACCTGCCTCGGCAGGGAGCCCTGGGATGGCTCCGTCCGGGCTGTGGCTCGACTCGGGGTATGAGGTCGACTCTTCTTTGAGTACACTATAAATCCGTATATATATTGATTATTAGGGTAATGATAATAATAGATAATGTATAATTTCTTACATTATTACATTGATACGAATACATAGTAGCTAATTTTTTTTAAATATACCACAAACTCAAGCTGGATCTAATGTCCCACTTTTATTATCGACCACGTGCTCACCAGTGTAAAGTTGAAACTAAACAATATTCAAGAATAGTTGCTCACTTAGTTGTTTAATGCATATTTCGTTTTAGTCGAGGGGCGTTAATGTGTTATAAGAAAGTGGTACAAAATATCCATTGCACCCTTGTAGATTTTGTTTGATAGCTTCATTCATGCACTACATACATCAAGATGTTTGTCCTCTGTGCAAAGAAAAAAGAAGGCTCATATGTGACTTGATCCAGTCTTACAAAAACACGATCTTCACCAGAGAGGTTGCTCATTTTATCATTATATTTTAGTTATATGTCAAGTTTCTAGACTTAGAAAATAACCACGATATGCATATACCCCAAATAACTATATACTAACATTCTATAGGGTTTGAAATTTGAAGTTTTGAACATGTAACCAATTGTTTGTTGATATGGCTAATTACAAAACATCCGCAATATACTAATATCAATGCTATGATCGAAATAATTAGATTAATTATAGATTCTAAGTACCTAGGCATGTTACAAACTCTCATATAGAAGGCGTATGCTATATATGGATCAAACCGTCAAACACATTGTATTAGACGAAGATATAATACACTCGTGTCAATATGGGGCCCACAAGCTACGGTGTTTGGTGCTAATCAGTCCAACTCTGCGATTCATTCGGTAGTCAACTCGGTTGAGTCCACAAAGTACTCCAATGTCAATGTGGATAAATCACAGCTGTTGATGAGACGATTTTAGGCCTAAAGTGTTGTAGTTTAGGTGTTGTCTTTGGTGTTAGAGAATCTGAAAGAATTAAGTGAGAGAGCTTTGGGTTTCACTTTCTTTCTTCTTTGGAACTTGATGGAAGAAATCAAATCAAACAACAACTGGACAAAGATTCAACTCACTGACAGACCCACACGCTCTTACTCCAATATTCCAAACTTCTTCAGACCAATCTCCTTTCATCTTTCTTTTTCCATTTCCCAATTTTTCAAAATTACAAAAATACAACTACTTTTTTTAAAAATTGCTTCTTTCTGTCTTTTTCCTCTGTCATTCCCTCTCATCTGGACCTGACCTTTACTCAATCAACGACCATCAAATTCAAACCTGACCTGAAATTTAGACCTTCTGACCAAAAATTCTTGGTTTTGGGGGCGTTTGTTCATGAGGTTTTGCTTGAGAAAGGAAAAAAGGAAGGTTTTTTATTTGTGGGTTTTGGTTTCTGACTAGGATTTATGGATTTTAGCTCCATGTTATGCTGTTTTAAGGGTGCAGCAGATCGGTATGTGCTTCTTTTCATTTGGTCAATTTCTTTCAATTTTTATTGGTTGGTTTCTTGATATTGCTTATATGATTGAATGCACTGTGTTAGACCTTAGATGTTTTATCCTTGAATAGCCAATTCAGAAAGTAGAGATTTTTATTTAGGTTAGAGTTAATTGTTTTGCCTAAATGGTGATTCATTTCAAAGTGAGGTTATGGATTGAGCAGGAAAAGCAAAGGGAAAAAGGAGTCTACATGGAGGATTTTTTCTCTCAAGGAGTTGCAGTTGGCTACCAATAATTTTAACTACGATAACAAGCTCGGAGAAGGTGGATTTGGCAGTGTTTATTGGGGTCAGCTCTGGGATGGTTCTCAGGTCAGATTTTTGCACCATTTCTAGAACTCAGTGTGGTGCTGTATCTGATTGATTCATAATGTTTTATTAGAAGATTTTAGTCATATGATCGTATTATGGATAACGAAACTGTACAAACTTGTTTATCCATCAGGAGAACGAAACTGTACAAACTTGTTTCTCCTGATAGATTGCATTTGCATAGATGAGTTAGAACTTAGAAGAGTGAAGAACTGAATTTGAACTCTTCTTTTCACATTGAACGTTTGTCCTTAGGTCATATGCCTCAAGATTCCGACAGTGGAGCTGTGGTAGTGAAAAGAAAAATCATTGATTCATTGTCTATAAGAAGAAAATGTGCTCCTTCACTGAGAAATAAAAAAGCTTGATCCTTTCTCCCTTGGCAATCTGAGCACTCTCTAGGAACAGAAATACTCCAATAGTCTAGGTATTCTAACTGACTTTCAGCGATACTCTTAAGTTTATGTGGTGTATAGTCTCTTCTAATACTTTAGCATCCTGTTCATGATTCTGAGAAGCAGCACTCATATTTTCACTCCATTAAGTTGGTGACTGAATGTTCCTAAGATTCTTCGGTATAGTTTACTCAAAAAAATTCATTCCATACTATACCAAATTGATTGCACCACTTACGACGTGCCATATAATTCGTCTTCTCTAAAGCCTGAAGTTGATTCCTCAATACTTCTTCTCAACATTTCCGGTATATTCCATTACTCTCAGTTTTAGCAACTCAACAACTCTGACGATTTATATACATGCAGCATGCTCTTATGTTAAGTAAACCTAGTGCTGGCTTGCTGCCTAGAAAATTGAAAACTTGTGGAGATGAATTATCAGAAAATTCCTATCACTTTGAGGCTTTTACTAACTTCAATCTCACAGCCTCTAGTCTTTATATGGTCGTTGGTGTTTGTATCTCAATTTTCTTTGCATGTGTCCCTTCGACTAGTTACTTGCAAGTCTTTAACCAAATATTGGCGTTTATTTTTCATGATCACGTTTTACTTTCATCAAGAATACTTCTTGAACAAGGTCATGCATTTATCTGATATACATGTATCCTTCTTCTTTTTTTTTAATTCTGCAGATAGCTGTGAAAAGGTTGAAGTCATGGAGTAACAAAGCCGAGATGGAATTCTCTGTCGAAGTTGAAATACTTGCTCGAGTACGACACAAGAACTTGCTGACTTTACGAGGCTATTGTGCCGAAGGGCAGGAGCGTCTTATTGTCTATGACTACATGAATAATCTGAGCTTACTTTCTCACTTACATGGCCAACATTCCGCAGAATGTCATCTTGACTGGTCAAGGCGGATGAACATTGCTATCGGGGCTGCTGAGGGCATTGCGTAAGAACTCACTGAAACTGTCCGTTCTCTGTTATTTCTCTCACTAATACACAACTTTGATCTGTTCCAGGTATCTACACCTGCATGCAACCCCACACATCATCCACAGAGACATCAAAGCTAGCAACGTATTGCTCGACTCCGATTTCAAAGCTCAAGTTGCAGACTTTGGATTTGCAAAATTCATACCTGATGGTGCAACACACGTAACCACCAGGGTCAAGGGTACACTTGGCTACCTTGCCCCAGAATACGCAATGCTAGGAAAGGCATCTGAGAGCTGTGATGTTTACAGTTTTGGGATCCTTTTGCTTGAGCTTGCTAGTGGAAAGAAGCCACTAGAGAAGCTCAGTTCAACACTTAGGCGCACGATCATTGACTGGGCATTGCCATTGGCCTGTGAAAGAAAATTTGATGAAATAGCAGACCAAAAGCTGAATGGGAAGTATGTGGAAGAAGAGCTGAAAAGAGTTGTCCTGGTGGGATTAATCTGTGCACATAATCAACCGGAGAAGAGACCTACGATCCTTGAAGTGCTTGAACTGTTGAAAGGGGATAAAGAGAAGTTTGCGGTTTTGGAGAATCATGAGATGTTTGCGAGTAAGGTTGTTGTAGATTCGGGTGCAGAGGATAGTTCGGAGTTCATTTCAGACGATAAAGAGCCGAACCAAGAAATTGAGAGTGTTAAATCGTAGTTTTGGCATCTTCAAACTTTTCCCATCTTCTTGGGTGCTTATTTGTGATTGAGTCTGCTGTGCTGAAATTGATGTGTAACAGGAATTGGTGTCTGTTAGGTTTGAAGTGTTGATAATCTTTGTTGTGCATTTTTTAGAGGGATTTTCTTGATTTGGGCATATATCAAGGTTGATTGAGCAAATCATACGGAGTATAATCGAATGAGCATACATTCATCACTCAGAAATATACCTCAGATCCAACAAATACATTCTCCATACAAATTATTTATTTTGCCAATAGTTTTTTACCACATTTTTATATTTTACTCCACATGTCCCACGCATTTGTCATTTTTATTTTAAAGTAACTTTTACGAAATCGTCTCGGAGAGATGAATATCGGCATCACAAATTTAAGTATAAACGGCGCATAATTAACAATAAACATTAACTTGTTTTAGGAATGCAAGTAAATACAGGTATAATGAACATGTTTTTATAGTTTAAATATGTGAAGCCCATCTCTCCGAAAAGCTTATATTTTAGTTGTACCATAGAGTTTCATAGGTCATTACTAGTAGCTAAACAATCTTAACTTGCATATTTTACCAATAAAACTCTAAAATTACAATTTTTACTACACTTTGATTTTTTACTATAATTATTTTTAATGTATCACACGTCATACCGTAATAACATAAGGAGTATCATTTTATCCATGATACTTTCTAGAATGAATTACCAAAATAACCTTCCAGCAAAAAATATATCCCAAACTAGTATTCTATAAATTATAAATCCATCTATAACCTCTTCTCTGGCACATGGGCTTCCAAGTAGATTCTATTTCAATTATTGAAAATCAATCATCATATTACAACATTTCATGAAATTAAGCATCGTATTTGAATTCAATTATTGAAAATCAAGCATCATATTGCAAAACAAGCATCACATTTCTAGAGAACAAGCACCCGTACTAAAAATCAAGCATCATAATTACTGATAAACAAACATCACATAACAAACATATTGACATGTGATATAAATCAAGCATCATATTCATCTATTTTAATTACAAAAATAAATTTTTTAATTAGATTTGTAATTAAAGAATTGATTATATCAAGAATGGTAATGATTCCTTTTGAAGTTACTAAAATTAACAAAATAACTAATTTGTACAAATGTTTTGACTAATCTTTAAGAAATTTTTTTTTTTTTTTTTTTTTTTATGTATTACTAATATGTTGGAAGTTTTTGGAACTAGTATTATTTTGTAATTATTCCATTTAGAAACATAAGAAGTGTACCAAGAACGATAAAATATCTTTAGTATGAACCGTGGTGCAAAGCATAACATGTCAACGGTAGCAGTCAGTAGTTCTCCAAAATTAACGAATGTACACAAACAGTACCAAAAGCCCCACTTGAGGCAGGCTATATGTAGAAGTTGGTAACAGCCCCTTCTTGGTATCGCATTCGAATTAACATAAAACATACAGACAAATATTTACACCAGTACAAAACCCTTAGAAAGTAGAAACGAACACAGTTATCAGTTTTAGGCAAACGTGTCTTCTCTATCACCCTCGGCAAATTCACCCTCCTCGAGTTTGCTGAACTCGAGAAAATGTGTTGGTCGATGCTCCTCATGAAAGAACTCCCGAGGCGCTCCCAGTTTCAATCCATAGCTCATGCTTACAGTATGCTTTACTCCCATAAAATTGTAGTTCCATGGGCCATTATCAGGTATCTGCAAAACACAAATTGCAAACCACAAATGAGAAGACAGTATACAGAAAACAAAGTGTCGGGGCGAAGAAGAAAGAGGAGTGGTAAATTTAAAGATGTACAAGAATCTTCAGAGAGTGGAAGATGTGCATTACCATGTAGAAGCCAAGGAAACGGTCACTGAGAAGCATCTGTACTTTTTCATAGTAAGTGGGCAGGTAGCCATGCGGATTGGCTGTTACATCGGTATTGCTTTTTCCCCATTCGTATCCTGACGGGGTCAACTTGTATGCTGTCAAAGAGCAGGAACCCGGAGTGAAACTGCATGTCAGAATAATGCACTTCTCGCCATCCCACTGTGGGTTGTTCGACAATATCTTCGCATGGGAAGCTAGATCCTAAAAGTTCACAGTTCAGCAAATGTCAGAATGAACCTTGAGAAACAACAGAGACAAATGAAAAACATAAAAAGCAATTGCATCTAGACCCTCCAAGCCAAAACTTAAATAGGTAGTTGGAGGGGAATGATGCCAACCCAAGGGAGGAAGTTAGAGGAGCTTTTGTACTTCGCCATCACAAAGTAAATAATCTCCAGGATAAAAGATAAAAATAAAAAAGAAAAAGAGAGCAAGTTCAAAACCAACCTGAGGTGAAAGCTGGGGAAGCTCATTTGGTTGTGTGTGCAACCATCCAAGAGGCTCTAGGTCGTTCAGGAAATTATGATTAGGAATCCCGGATGGAAGATGAACATGCTGATGCGTTCCCCATTGTGGTGGCATGGCAATACACCGGATCTCCTTCACTTGGGGATTATCAGGAGGGCTTATGCCATATAGGTAACCAGCAACCTGAGTACGAAGATCAGCTATGCATATAAACTTCTTCAAGATATTCTTTGGCATGATGTATGTATAGCCAGTTTCCTGCAATTAGACAAAGTTAAGCCCCAATCAACATTAATTTATAATAGCCATGAGAGAATGTTTATTAAACCTGTCGTAACAGTCAAACATCGGTGAAAGTTACCTTAATGTCTTCCGAGTTGACATATATGTGATTAACCCTGAGGTGGAGGTTTGTGGCCGATATTGCTCGAACACGCCAGTCAGTCCTGCCGTCAAATGCAGTTTGCCCATAAGGACTTGTAGTGCTCACAATCAATTCTTCGCCATGCACATTCGTAGTTCGCGTGGTTACGGCTGTAATCTGACTAGCTTCCTTGGCCTGGAGAAAAGAATAAGAATCCATACTTAGAGCATGGGGCCAACCCAAGCAAAACGAAAACAAAGAGAACACATTGGTTGAAACCAAGCTCAGACCTGTTTCTCAATGTCAGCAATTTGTTGGCGCTGCTGTGAAGGAGGCGTGATCTCAGCCCCAAGAATTATGTCACGGATCTCAGATTGGGTAAGTGCAGATGTATTAACATTGTTCTTTTTGGCATAATCCGACAGTATTAGGTCTCTCAGAGCAACTTCAACCTGCGCAAGTCAGACTCACAAGTGAATTAAAAGAAAGCTAATCACAAAGTATGTAAAAATTGTGAAAGAGTAGACAACCCCCCCCTTTCTCTTTTCAAGTATATTTAGACACCCCTTCAATTATATTGAAAGGAACAAAATCAGCAAGTAGAGCTGATGTTGGCTCAAAGGTTTTGTTTTCCATGTCTACAGGTGCAGCCTATGATTTTGTATCAATCAGCAGAGTGGGGGCAATTCTGTACTTATTCAAGAAAACAGAAGGCTTTTTAATGAGTACCTTCATCCACTGTTCGTCAGATAGAGAAGGCCAGATGTGGTGAGGTTCGGTAACAATGGTCTTGTCGGGCTTCAGCAACATCTTTGCTTTCTCATTATTAACATGTAGAGCTCGCAAAATCAATATCAACCTGGAGAAAGCGGTGTAGGACGAGATACTCTTCAACCAATCATCATAAATATTGAACAGAACCATTTGTGGCTCGGTTGCCTTCAATATCAGATCACCAAATTTCTCAATCTTCAGGCAAGCCTGGAATGGCAACTGCAACTCACTACCTTTTATCACAATATTTGGAAAATCAAGCAAGTGGACCTCAAGAGGATCCAACATTCCTTTTCGGGTCACAATGATTTGCTTCGGTTGCTCTTCCACAGGCAATGACCGTACCAATGCAGCCACTTCCTCTGCAGTTTTCCACTTGGCCAACTGACCAAGACGCTTTTGCCCAGCCCACACACTTGTGTGAATGACCTGCAAGACACATGCATCAATAAGTTTCTAAGACGTTTCAGTAAAAAGTAACATACTTATACACCAGTGAAGTATGCGGGAACGAATAATTCGCTTGAAACCTCAACATTTACTGTACATACTACATACTAGTCTCAGGCTCCCAGCAGGGTACTGGAAAGCAATTTCTAATGGTAAAAGGGGATATGTAACATCAAAGTGAACTGCAGGTGTCATGATCAAGTTTCTGGGTAGTAGTTAGAGGCTCAAACTTCAATGGCCAATGCTGTTTACTATTCTTCCAAATAAACAATAAAAGATTTAAATTAGCAGGGACGAGATACACACCTTCAGGAACAGCTGGCCGGTTCGAGGATTGAATATGAAGATTGCACCATTAATAGGTTTTGTCGTGAGATTTCCTTCAAATGTCTTGTGTATAGTGACCCGATATACATTCGTGTCATCAACAAACCAAATAATCTGATTGCTGAATATCTCTCCATAGTTCTGAGATGATAAATAAGGCTCGGTAGGCTCTGAAGAATACAGTTGCAGCCCTTTCCTTATTCGTTCTCTTAGAACATACAATGCTGGATTTGACTGCAATACAAAGATTAATAGTATAAATCTGTGTTGATTCCTTGCTAAAACATAATATCACACACGTCTAATTTTTATAGCAAGAGGCACTCCCTACATTTTTAAATTATTGACATTTTAGCCTTCTCATTGTTTTGCAAAATAAATGAGCTTTCAGATCTTCACCACATCTTAATTCCATTATCACCCTTAATTTACTCATCTGAAAGTGAACCATTCTTATTACAATTCATCAATACGGGTAACTATTCTTAAATGCACAAGGCTGAAACATCTTTTATCTAAAAGAGGGAGTACATCAATTACTGTATATACCTTCATGATCTTGTTCATGGCCTGTTGAAGTAATGGTTTCGACCCTGGGAACCAATTTCCAAATGCAGAGTGCAAATTGTATGCTAGATCAATACCAATCATGACCCCTGCACATGAAACATTAAATAAGTGTTTGGTTTGAGGATCCTGTGCAATACTTATTATGCAATATAACCAGAAATGAAAACAAGAGTTCAGATACACTATAATAATTAACAGAAGAACATAAACCTGTAGGCGATGGATAGATAGACATGTTATCTGTTGTGTAATCCATAAACTTTGCCCTGGTATATCGCTCAATGTCATGAGAATCATAATCACCCCATCGCAGCTGCACATCTATCCAGTACTTATTACTAGCCTTCTGGTCAAAGACATCCTTTGTCTCCGCCACAAGACTGGGCTTTGACATAGACCATCTATGGGCAGCAAAAAGAAGAATATCAGCACATGAGCTGTTCATTTTGTAACTCTTTCGGGGGTGGATTGTTTCTTTCTGAACAGTCTCAATTTCAAGAGCATCCAACTCCTGATCCAAAACCTGGCAAAGATCCATAACCACACTTTCGTGTATTTTCTGCCACAAGTGGGCACGAAAGATCTGAATTAGAGATATCTTCAAGGTGGGTATCTTTCCATGCATAAAGATTCCAGTTAGATCAAGCTGCACTTGGAAACCAACATAAACGTTTGCCCTGTTGATTGTTGGTGACCACCAAAGAGTAAATCTTCGATTAGGAATCTGATTGAGCCCAGATCTTTGAGCATTGGTCAGTTTCTTGTACTTCATGGACTCCTCAAAACCAGAAGCCTTCTCCCAGAAAAGACCCTCCCAGGTAGGGAAACTGCAAAACAAACAGAAGTTCAAAATTCCACCACAAGTGCTTGAATGTTGTCTGCAATATCACTAATTTAATTTCTGTCTGGGAAGAAAACGGAAACAATCAAACAATTGCAATTCACAATTATAAGCATTTTTCAGGACACTTACTATGTTCCCTTGAACAGAGTATGCTCCAATATTCCTTCAACTCCTCCCAAAGCTTGGATAACATCAGTTCTGTAATTATTCAAGTTCCATAACTTTCCATCATGCCTCTGGTGTGTCCACCAGAACGGATTCTGTTTCAGAACTTGATATTGCTTGAAATCTGTTCTCACTCGCCAGCCTTTGTCATATGCAAGTGTGTGACGGTCCTTCTGAAACAGAGTGTTGATACGAGGTATACCTCTATCCCATGAATCCTAAACACCAAATGCAAATAGATAAAATGAGCACTTTCATCATGTGATAGTAAGTACCAACATTCACTATGAAAGTCTAAATGAAATGCCGAACATAGTATAATGGAGGGGATGAAATAACAACGGTAAACTTACTTCCAAATCCTCCAGGGTTAATCGCCTGTTCTGTGCTTGAGCTTCCTGCCTCTTCAATGCATATTCAGCCCAAACACGCTGGGAATCAATGAATTCGCTCTCCCATGGCTGTGCATAAGCCAAAGAAAAAGATAGATTATTACATCAAAAGCACAAGTGAACATCATGTTGCAGACTGGAATAATGGGAAGGTGAGGGGGCATAGAAAATCAAAGGTTCACATACCTGTATGTAGCGATACAGGTTTGGAATCAACTGATCCTCTTCATGACTCATTCCACTCCTGAAATGAGTCACACCTACATCTGTTTGTTTGCTATGCCGAAGGTCGCTTTGAGGAATTAAAATGTGGCCCATCGAGAGCATTCCAAGTCCTCCAATCTCCTTGGGCGTGTAGAATATGACGGGAGGGAACCTGACAATTTAACAAGAATTTCTTGAACATATAACAAAGAAATAAAATATATGGAACATATAGTACAACGGAAAGTGCATTACCTGCTAGGCATCTTAGAATTCAACCCAATCTTAATACGAGTCTGTATCTTGTTTTCACATTTGACAAGTAGATCCAACAGTTCTTGAGTGTGCACAGTTGCTTCACGGAAATATGTCATGAGCCCTGCACCAGAAAAACAAACAATTATAGCAACAAAATGCATACCAGCGAGCATGTTTGACAACAGAAGAATAAAAGGGTGAAACTAGAAGCCAAATGCCCGTAAGAATATTATGCCTTCAGCTGGTACCTATAAGAGCTGTGTTCCATTTGTTCACAATCTTCGTGAACGTCGTTGAACCTGAAGACATGAGAATTTGTCTTACACGATTCTCAAACACCTTCATATGTTCATCATCTACCCGCAAAAATGCAACTGATGTGCGCTCTTTGGTCTGCTCATTCTGAAGATTCCAAACTCCATCTCTCATATTGCTGAAAGCCTCTTGAGTCATCCTTATCTTTGGTAGAATTCGAACTTCAAATCCACACCTATACACCAATAATTTATTAGTCTTTACAGCACACAGAATTGTAGTTGAGAAGGGGAAAAAAATAAATGAAATAATGCAGAAGTACAGACATGCTGAAGAGCAGATTTGGATTGTCTTTGCTGTAGACCGAAACAAAGCTATTCTCCCACTCCAGGGTTGTAATGCTTCGCGGAAGACGGTTCTTCATGTCCCAAAAAACACTTCTGCCGAGGTTAACTGAAAAGACACCATGAAATTAGACTTGCAAGCATCACTCGCAGAACCTGTCAACTAATTAACTGTCTAATAGATGATGGAAAAGTGAAGAGATATTTACCGTCATGTTTCATTAGACGCATTCTAGCATCTCGAGGCCAGCATTTTTTGTTGTTATAACCAACCATATTTTCATTGTTAGGATCTGGATGTTCAGTAAGATACCGCTGAATAAGATCCCGCGCTTCTTCATGAGTGAATCGAAATAATATGTGCACCTTGTCGATATATCTAGAATACAAACGAATTGGATGCCTAGTCTCGATTCTTGTATCATGGAAAGTAATGAACTCGTTCGGCATCTGTGGAGGACCAGCAATTTCACTTGCCCGAGTCAGACCAAGAAGAAGAAGATCCAGGACAAGTCCATAATATTGCACGACAAAAGAAGCAAACTGAAGACCCCGGATAAGCCCATAAGAATTTGTATGGCTCATGTCCTTGTATGACAGAACAACATTATTCTTTGCAGTGACATAATCAGCAATGTTATGATCAAGAACCAACCGAAGAAGCCTGCAGAAGGAGCAGAATACAGATCAGTATAGCTTCAAATCATTTTGTCCCTGCAATTGAACAATATATGTGGCCTGTGGGGTTATAATAATACCTGTTGAGCATTGTCAGATCAATCTTTTCAAAGAACTTTTCGAACTTTGTCTGAAGCATCACCACACACTGCCCGTCACCGGTGTCCCATACGTTTTGCAAATTGTTAATCCCTTGACACCATTTGTAGACAAGAAGCGGCGGTGGCTCAGAATCAGCAGGCTTTATCCAATTTGGAAACAGGTGGCGTTTATCACCCTCATACCACAAATATTGATCCAAGTATGCATCAGTTATCTTTTCAAGCGGTTCGATTTCATAAACAGGAATCAGATAGCTGTATAGATCCATGAACTCAATACCCACCTGCAAATAGTTCATTATTAGCAACCTTGGATGTGAACCACACTAAAAATTATCCAACATGCAGGCACTAGAAATTTGCAAAAAAAAAAAAAGTTACTAAAGAGGTTATGAAAATGCTACACTGAAGGGAAATCATCTCGAGCAACTTACTTCTTTAAAGGAACGCTGTGTGAGTAGATGTCTTTTAATACGTGACAAAGCCTCATGTGGATTATCATAAGCCTGTTCAATCAATCCCAGTTCTTCTCTTTGTAACTGGTTCAACCTGACAGCCACGCTATACGATTCCTTCAATCTCTCCAGTGCCAGAATGAGAAGCTTTGTATCATGCTTGTATGACAATGGAGGAAAGGGAATTGGCGAGAATTTTCTGGACTCCAACCAGTGCACAGTGGTTGAGTATATTGCAACTGCTTCTTCAGGTGTCACATACGGACCATCTTTCAGATAGTTGTGTTGGCGTTCCTGCAAAGAGTGGAAAGGACCATTTCAGCACGTGCTGCAAAGAGAAGCAGAAGAGATGGAAGCTGTTCCAAGATGGGCTGAAGAAGCATACCTGTTCTGCCTTCAACCAAAGACGGGTTAATCTTCCCAGATTCTTCCTGCAGACGGTCTTGTCAACTGTTGCTCCTCTCCTGATACGTTCCCGATTGTAGTGAGCGACATTTGTCCACCAATCAGCTTTTGACTTTACATAACGAAGTATCATGTTCTCGATTGGGACAGGCAACCCTGGCACCTTATAAGCAAAACAGTTTTTCGCGATAAGGACAAAAGGTTTTCAGACATTCATATAAATTCAGAGAACAGGTCTACAACATTTTCACCAACTATATCTGAAACTTTTAGACATAAGTACCTTCCAAGGAATATTTGCCTTCCAGCAACGCCATGCTTCACTTAAATGCTGCAAGATGGTCCTTGCTTTATTTTGCTTAATGCCCTCTGCAGAGATAAAATAGCTATGTTGAGTATAGGTTGGAGGGGATCTGCAGAATATTGATTAGACAGGACTGTAAGGAAAGAAAAGGCAGAAGACAGTATGCTTGCCTGGCATAGCATCAAGCACATCGTGCATAACCGCAGCACGAAGCTCCAAGTCGAAGTGGCTTTCTACCCGCTGCTTTGTCACAGTTTTAGCCACTCCCTTGGAATGCCGCCCTTCAAATTGTCTTGCAAGCAAATTCCCCAACCACCTTTCCAGTAGAGGCACTATGCCACGTAGGAAAAACAACCAAACCCTCCACATTGGTGCCCAAAAACCACATCCAGGACCTTTCCCAACAGGCCCAGTATTAAATCTATAATATATCAGATGCTTCAAGTCCTTGCACATTCGAATCTGTCGCATGAGCCTGTACTTATACCGGTACATACCCGTCAATTGACCAACATGTGAAAAAATATACTGCAAGCCATCTGCCAACTGAAATGCGTCCACATTTCCCAACCGGAACTGGATGTTTGCATCAATAACAAGCTTTGTCAAACGCAATATCTCACGGCAAAGATGGAAGGCATTACCGAACCGAGATTTTTTACGTTCTTTAGTCGTAAGGGTCTTCACGGGCTTTAAGTTGAAGTTATAGTCAAGGTGAAGGTAATTCAAATTCTTCCTATGGATCAGCAGATTCAGCATATTGTATCCCTGTTTACAAACTTGAAGCCCGGCCTCAGCCCAATCAAGTTCAGTAGTCTGAAAGAACTTGGTAGCTTTAAGGGACCTAAATAGGTGCTTCTTCTTTTGAGCCTTGGGGGGTCGGTGATGCAGCTCATTCAACACAAAACATTTCAACAACTTCTGGTAGCTGACACGGACTTTGACAGGGTACGAGGGAGGACTGTAGAAAGTATTAAAAAGATTAGTTATGAATAACATCAGACAACTGAAAAGCTGTTAACAAGATTTTGAACAAAAAAAATTAACTCACCAATGCTCCTTGAACCACTCAGACACGAGAGGAATATCTTCAGCACGTCTCATCCGACCAGAACGCATATTAAAGGGGCGTGGTGCAAACAATAGCGAGATACCAGCGGCAGTTGTGTCAGTGTAGATTGGCGTGCTGGTAAGTAAAGGTTCAACTTCCTCAGGCAACACAAAATCATCATCTTCATCTTCTTCAAGATTCTTTTTCTCTCTCTTATCTTTGTTTGTACTTGTGATGGGGTGAATTAGGGGATCATAGTAAAATGCTGGCAAATCAGGATCCTCGGTCTTTATGTACATTATCATTGGAGTGTGATAAATACTAAGCCTAACTTTCCTGGGCCTATTGTTATAAAGATGAGGAAAAGCAATCCGGTACTCAGTCCTCAGAGGTGATCGGATTATAAGCTTGTTAATGTCATTAAACTCATTCCAGTCTTCATCCCCTTTCTCCATGTCACGGTACAACGGTTCAAACTTTGGACCACCTGAAGAAAAGAACAGAGGAAGAGTAAAAAACGTCTTCCAGCAAAGATTAACTGAATCCAGAACATTCCAAACAAGTAAAATTGACCATAAGATAAAAACCAAACACACCAGGTATGCACATATTGAGAGCTTTCGCCGTGAAGAAGGACTCCATGTCAAAAAGGTAAAAATAGTTGCGATCAATCAAATCAGAAAGCAACTGCCCAGCAAGTCGGTGAAGTGTAGCCATTATTGGAAGTGAGAGATGCCACTTCCGGTAGCTGGGCCCATTGATAAGCTTCGTATCTACCAGAGGCTTGTGGTCATAAAACCAACGGTGTACGGCTCCATCTTCTTCTTCATCCAACTCCAACTGGATTGGCTCCAAGGGGTCAACATCTAAGAGATTGTCAGCATAATCTAAGGGAGGCTCTTCGTCATCAAAAGGAGGGAAACGCATTCTCTTGAAATGCCTCCTGTCCCTTTTTTCTCTCCTCATCATTATCCACATGGTGCCCCACTGCAAAATAGTAAAATAGCATTCATATATAATACTGAATAAAAGCAGAGAGCTAGTGAGGTAAAAGAACTCAGAAAGAATAAGCACAATGGAGTTCATGATCACATGTCCTTAAAATCTTAGCCACATGGAACAAGAGCGGGAGCGAAAGTGGGGCGAGAGCTGGAGCGAAAATTCGTCAAAACCCAAAATAATTGGGAGCGGGAGCGTCCATGGAGCGTTAATATAGTATACATTTTTCGAGAAATATACATGTACATATTTAACAAAATTTATTACAAGTGTATGAGATATATAGTAGATATAAGGATAGATTTAAAGAAAAGTTAGTACATTACAAAAGATGGGTAACACTTAGCACTACATTGCAAATCTGTTCAGGTGACATTAATGTAGGATTCTTAAAACTTCACTATGTAGCATTCTTTCTATAGTTCTCGACCACCCATGCAATTTTAAATAAGAAATATTAAGTATATTATGTTCAAATCATTTTAACAATCTTTTATAAAAAATGATACCCCTAAAATTGACATTTTATTTTTAAAATTCTTCGACGATGAACTAAGAAAACTTAATTCGAGAACTAAGAAAACTTAAGTCGAGAATTAGTGAAGCTCCCAAGCTCGGAACGTGGATTCGCGCTCGGAACGTGAAAAAAGCTCCGGAGATGAAGAATTATGTTTCTAAGCTTAAAATAGGCGGACATACCTGTGCCAGATAAATTGGTTCTACAACCCATGGTATTTCATTCACAAAAGTAATAGCACCGGTGATATGGTATAGGACCTTGACTTCACGGACCTATGAAATAAAACGAACAAGATTAGAGGATACATATCAAAGACAATGAATATTAACGAGAAGCCAAGAATGCATAGAATTCATCAAAGCTAAATACCTGCTCCCAAGGCATGGGCATATTCTCGAGAAGTTTATAGACCGCATGTGGAACAAACTTAAGAGCTCCCAAGTACACACGCTTATCGTGGCGAAACTTCTTTGATGACATATCACCATGGTCCCTGCAGAGAATAGTAAATCGCGATCCTATATTAGATCAAGTGACACATCAATACATCAAACGAAAAAAAAAAAAATGCAACTGTTTATGTATACGATGAAAAGCAAAGCAATCTGTTCTCCAACAACATTCCACCATGCCATACGACAAGTCATGAAAAGAATCTTTATAAAGATGGTTGATATTCTCCACGGAAGCGTTATTTGATTTGACAAGACACGTTATGCAGATATTCCTAACTCCCAAGGCAGACAAGATCTATCAGTCAGAATATTGCATCTACCATAACATTCTGTGAGAAACGTAAATTCAGTACATAGGAAGTAGTATTTCTTAAAATCTTATCAGTACAGCGAGATTGAGATTCAATAATGATGACCTTCTAAGAGCTGAACTCGAGTCATGAACTCCCCTATTAGCTAAATTGATTATTAATATTTATCCCGACTATACGACCAACTGTTGACCAGCATCCTATTTTGAGCAAACTAAAATTGATGCCTGGAACTTTTCTCTAACATTAAATAGGTTATGACATATCAGTAATACCATGATTATTATTCAGAGAAGACCATATAAACTATTATCTCCAGTAACCGAAACAATAACACGATAGCTTCTTAAATGACTAATGAAAATCAAATTGCAACAAAAAACATTATGTAACAACACACGAGAAGATAAACAGGAACTACCACAACAATCTCTTGCAGTTGTGATTATAATTGACGTCAAGCATATCTTATGATATCACTGCTAACAACTTAACTTGAAAGTGGATCACAAACTTTCTAGCTATCCAGATATAGCAAACATTCTAACTACTATACAACCAGCCGCTGACCCAAATCCTACGATGAGCAAACTATAACCGGAGTACTAGATCACTTGGCTCCAAACAGTTCGTAAATGCTTAAATAGGCTATGATATATCACTAACACCAACTAGTGAGAAAACCATACCACAGTTATGTTAGCTTTTCAAATGAATCGTAAGAATCAGATACCAACGCCGACATATTAAGCTACAAGCAATAACACAATCTCCAATAGCAGCTAAAACTGATGTGAACCATACCTAATGATTTTCCTCACATGCTCAGGTGGCATATCCTCCTTCTGCGCCTCCACGAATCCGAACTTCCGCTTATCCCCATACCTCTTCGAGTTGAGCTGCATCCACTTTCTCGCCCTTTCGTCGAGCTGAGATTCAGTCGGAACTACAGTGTACGAAGGTGGCTGCACGGAAGGCGGAGGCGGAGCTCCAGGAGGCGGTCCGCCAGTTCCAGGATGCGGCATCATTGGTGGCATAGCTCCGGCACCGCCGCCAGTACCGGGCGGTGCCGGATTATTGAAGCTGTTCCAATCCTGCCCGTTATACATGATTGACGGAATTCAGAACCGGAAGAGCACTTCCGGACAGAAATTGAGCTCTGTGGATTGATGTTTGTGAAGGTATAGTGTGGAACTGGGGGGATTTGATTAGGGTTTATGAATGGGGTTTTCAGTGACAGAGCTACTCGAGTCGATCGTCGAGATGGAGAAGAGAGTGAAGGAGACGATTTGGTCGTGGGTGTGGGCCTGGATGATATTTATTGGGTCGGGCATGGCGGTCTGTTTGGAAAGCCGACTCTAGCCATTTGGGCCTGGTGGGCTTTAGGATTTCAGAACCGGAATGGAGTATGTCATTCGTATCGTTTAACTAATTGAGTCACCGACTCACCGTTAACACTGACATATATAATACTTTATTATTTGTGGTGGTACACTTATTCTATTTTGGAAATTTTTCAAAATGTTTTTTTAATATGAAATAGATCTTATGTATAACCGTAACATAATAAAGTGGTACATTTGTTTCGTTGCAGCGTGAGAAAGAGTTGAGTTGTCTCACGGGTTACATATGGACCATTTGATAAAAACACATCTACTCAAGTACTCTCAATTGATAAGTGTTAGTGAGATGTATTCTTAGCAATACGATTTTATACTCGTATATGGCAGCTAGTTATCGTTCTGTTGTTCGCATAAAAAATCCATTTGTCTTCATTTAATACGTATTATCCACTTTCATTTAAATAAAACTAGTGATACACTTTTACACACGTGGAATCGATCAAAATAGTTTGTATGATAATTTCTACCACCATTCAAACGTGAATTTCCTCACACTGAATGGGTTTTTTAAAGGAAGGTAGCGTATCTCTTATAGTATCGAGTCTCTTATACCGATGCAAGAATCACATATTCAGGAGCGGTTGATAAATGATAAATCACACTGTGATCAATACATCTTCAGACTCTTTTCAACCAAGGCGATTAACCACGAGTCTATTATAAAATACAACGTGAAGTGTATTTTAAATGGGTTGCAAAAAAAGGTTCAAGCACCATCAATCTCACAAGGAAGTTGTTTTCATCTCCCATTTGTGAATTAGAGTTCTCAATCAAATTCAGAGTTGATGGAGTGGTAATAAAGTTGGATATAGTGTATAATATGAGTTGGAGGTGAAGTGTGTTTGAGTCTCGTACCAATGCACATTACTTTTTATGCACGTGGATTCGATCAAAATAACGTTCACGAGTATAACCATTCACCGTGAATTTTCTCACACTAGATGGGTAATGGGTTTATTTAATAACGTATCTCTTACATCATTAAATCTCTTATACCAATGAAAGAGTCACATGTTCAAGAGTGATTGATAAACGACAAATCATATTATGATCAGTATATCTTCAAACTTTTTTCAATCAAGTCAACCAACCGCGAGTCTATTATAAAACACAACATTAAGTACTATTTAAAGGGATTGCAAATAAAAACGTCTTCAAACACCATCAATCTCACAAGGGAGTTGTTATCATCTGCAGACAGTTCTTAGCATCTCCCACTTACGAATTCTAGCTCTCAGTCCAATTTAGAGTGATGGAGTGGTAATAAAGTTGGATACATGTAATACGAGTTCGAGATGAAGTGTGTCCGAGTCCTATACCAACGTATATTACTTTTTTTACTTTTTTTCGTTCGAACGTAGTCGTTGTTTATCGAGCGTCCGGTCAATTGTTACTAAATATTATACCCCCTTCCACAAAAAATAACGGTCGAATTGTTACATGCCCACCCATCCCGAGAAAACCGTCTAGAAACATTCCCCTCTGCGTAACTGCTGCTTCCAGTTCCAGCTCAATATAATCCTTCCTCTTCTTCCTCACTGACATATCGGAATCAGAAATCAAAATCAAGAAAACTATGGTGAAGAAAAGGGAACGAGAAAATGGGTCAATCAGGAACTTACTCCCATTTTCTCTTCGCAAGAAGAATCCCAAGTATCACAGGCTCCCAGCTCATCTCCTCAAACTCTCCGTTGTTAAGCTGGATGGCACCTCTTTCAGTAAATTCTTGAACCCTTTTCAGTTCAATTTTCCTTCCAAGAAACTCCCTTTTTCGCTTCTCGAGTGTTATCCTGTTGGAAATGTGACTAAATTCGGCTAAGTTCGGGTGAATTCTTCGATTTCCAGGTTTTCAGGTGCCAAGAAATGCTTCAGTTGCTAGGCTTAGATTGGCCATAGAAGAAGAATTCAGTCTTTCGCACAGTTACACTGGAAAACTGCAGTGGTATGTATGAACAGTATGATTCGTATGACAAATTCTTCGTATGCTATTATGATTCACAGTTTAATACGGGGAATTGAAAATATCCCCATTTTACCCTTGACATTGGATGTTATATTAATCGTTCTGCTTCAGATTCTTCTATGCGAAATCGGGCCGGGAAGCACGATTTTCCGTTTCTTTCTTGAATTCTATTTTTGATGTTTTACTTTATTTATTTCTGGTATCTGTTATCGTGCAGGCCGGTTGTATGGAGTCACTTTTGTTTGCGTTATGGAGGCGAGAGGCTAATCAGTGACAAAGCTAGTATCGAAAGTTTCGGGATTAAAGATGGTGATCAGGTAAAGTTTCAGGATATAGATATATATGTGCAGGATTTTACTGTATGCATTGATGTTCTAAGCATAAGACGGAAACGACAATTTAGCTCTTAAATGAATGCAGTGAAATTATAGAGGTTTAGACAGCAAAATGGTTGTAAGAATGGGTATTCTGAGTGTTGCTTAAGCTGCTTGCTTTTGGACTGTATGCATTGGTGTTCTAAGCGTACGACAAAAACAAAAATGCAGTTTCTAAACGAATGCAGTGAAAGTATAGAGGCCTAGACAGCAAAATGTTTGTGAGAATGGGTGTTCTGAGTGTTGCTTAAGCTGCTTACTTTTGGACTGTATGTGTTGATGCTTCTAAGCATACGGCAGAAACAAAAATGCAGTGAAAGTATAGAAGTCTAGACAGCAAAATGTTTGTAAGAATGGGTGTTCTGAGTGTGTTGATGCTTACTTCTGGAGTTGTATGCGTTGATGTTCTAAGCATACGACAAAAACAAAAATGCAGTGGAAGTATAGACAGCAAGATGTTTGTAAGAATGGATGTTCTGAGTGCTTACTTTTTTAGACTGTTATGCATTGATGTTTTAAGCTGCTTCTAAGATTTGTGTGTTCATGTTGTATGCAGCTTCACTTTATGCAGCATATGAGGATCGATGAGGCAGCAGCGTGGCAGAGTGCTGAAAACAGCAATGCCGGATCCAACCAGCGCCCAATGTACAATGGCTACCAAGAGTTGGCCTCTCCTGTTCAAAAAGCTACACTAACTTGCTCTCTGAGGAAGCTGATCTCACCTTCTAGATTTCGACGTTCTGTGAGTATATGAACAACACAGCAAAGTAGCACCAATACGCAAGGAAGCGTAATTTTGTAAAATCTTTAGTTAGGTCCGGCAAACTTTGAGGTGTAGTCTTTAGGGTGAGTACTTGGTGAATGAAAACTGCACATAATAGTTCTGCTTCAGCAAGTAAAGCAGTAGTCACGCATTCATGACCTGATTCTGCCTGTATGAAAATGATGTGAATGCTTCCATGATGCATTTTTTTTACTTTTATCTCAGCAATGAATTCATCACTATCGTTACTACTAGTTATGACACATTTCAGTAGACGCATGAGCTTACTCCATTTTGGGTTTGTTTCGATCTGATCAAATTCATCTCAGTAGAGGATCATATATAGAAAGAATCAAGACAAAAATGGGAAGTAACGAATATATAGAATCAAGACAACAATGGGAAAGAAGTAAACATATTTGTCATTGTTAGATTAAAAGGGAGAGTATTTAATTTCTTGGAACCTTTGCCTTGCAATTTAATTTGCAATAATAACACAACATTCAGAATCCAGTAAAGCTACGTCATCAATACGAAAATACATAATGAATGTTGAGTCTCTTAAATAGTCTCCATTACTTTCCCGATGCTTCGGATGGGGTGCAGGTTGTCATTTGATCAACAGCATGAACTATGTCCTGAAGTTCTTCCCATATTGCCTTGTAGACCATCCTCTGCCTATTCACAGCAGATTGGCCCTCAAAAGATGAAGAGATGACATTGATGCTGAGAACATGTGCAGATTCCAGTATTAGGAGTTAGGACGAGTCTAAAGCAGAATGATAATGGAATAATTTCATTTCGGGTGTGTGTGTGTGTGCGTGGCCTGCGTTGCAGAAGTAACCAGGGAAACTCACCTAACATGCCGACCATCACCAGAGGTATCCTTCACGACCACTGACTCTGCATTCAATTGTTCCTTAATCTGAAGAAATGCAATTAAATCATTAGGGAGCAAACACCTAACCACCCTCAAACCGAACTTGGTTTACAAAATGGTAGTAACTTTTTGTTTGTGCACGGCAACACATAGAGGATGTTAAAGCGGAGTTTTGGTGTTTGTACAAAAAACTTCAGGATTCTGCTACAGAAATAGAAATATGTTAAAGCTGAAAAGTAAATAATTGGTTTGTACTTTGTACTAGATTATATACCAGCAAACACTACTTCTGTTAAACTGTCTATAATTCAATAGTGTTTACAAAACGTATAATCAAATCAGTTGCTCTCACATGCTCTCTCAATTCTAAGAAGCTCTAGCTATCACAAATACCCCCAAAGTTAGTTATAGTACTCCCCGAGAAATATACTCCATTGTAGCTACAATCTACATTGTACATTTCTGAAATTGGTGACACATACCCTGGTTGTTCAGCAAGCCATGACCCTCCTTAATCTTCTCCAACCGGAAATATTTTTCTTGGAATCTCTATGGTAGGGTGCGGGTAAATACAAGTTCAAAGTCACTTTAGCTCGATTTTTTTATTGTTAACCATAACCACATGAATACTACGACTTACTAGAAGCATCAAACCAACCTTTACAACATGAGCCGAGACATCCGAACACCATGTGTCCTGGTTCCATGAGGTTGTAGTTAAACTTAACAGCTGATAGTACTCACCAGAAAGTATAACTTACCCAGTATGACTGTTCTGAATTGAAATCCTAAATTGTGTGGAAATAGTAAGGTTCAGTTATCTCATAGTATGTCCATGCATCCTAGAGTGGAGCTACACAACTAATCACAGAGTACTAGAGAGAGACTACCTCACGATACCAAATAAATGCCTGACTAATTTGATACTCATGGTAATTTCCAGTTTTAAATTGTATCGTGATTGATAATAGTACATGTTCACTACACCAAAACGTAACAGTAAAAAATGGTGGAAAGCAAATAAGCAGAAAGGATCAAGTGGCAGACCTTCTTCTCCATTGATTCCATCAAAGTGGATCCAATGGGGCCAGATTCAGTCGAGGCTCGTATGCAGAAAGCCCGACTGTAGTTCAAGACTGGGCCATTAAAGCTGGAAATTGGACCCTTCCTCACATATAACAAAGCATCATTTGAAAGATAATTGTTCTTCTTTGCCAATGCAAGTGTCACTCCCCGAAGAGATGACAAGGCTCTTTTGCTGCTCAACATACATAAAGCTGCCACATTTGGCCGAACTAACACTGCCTTTGCCATCATCTTGAAGTTGCAAGCTACTGCCAGTAACGTGCACAGACAATCAACAACTAAAAATCACTTATGCAAGCTAGCTAGCAGCATCACAATCGAATTCAAACACACAAAATGACTATTATGCACATACTTTTTCCACACATCACTTCACAATTACATCCAAACAAGAAGCCATGTAAACTAATCTGCATTTTTTATTTTCAATCTTTCAACATTTAATTTTTCTCAAGTACTATCAGATTGCCTAACAAATAAAAGGGCTAAAACACTACAATGGCAAGGCTATTACCCTATCACCGATGGAAGGTGAAAACAGCTACAGATTGATATGGATTTATCTATCATCGAGAATTATAAACAAGAGGTGATCGTTCTCAAATCACGGAGATTAAGAAGCCTCTAATCCAATTCGATAATTTCATTTCCAGATGAAAACAGTATAAAAATTACAAAACTAGGAAGAAAATTTGGGGAAAAAATTGTACCCGAAAGCAATTCCGGTCGTTGGAGAAGTTGCAGACCACACGCAGTACACGCGGAGTGATGAGTAGTAATGCCTAAGCTCCACAGGTGGTTGGAAAAGGGCCAGGTCTGGTTTCTGTAATGGGCTTGATAATATTGACGAAAGGGAGTGAGTTCCTTGTAGCCCAATTCTATTTTGGGCTCGGCTGTGCTGCTGACTGCTCGTGCTTCTCCAATCCATTGTCGATTTGCCCTCTTCTACTTCTACTGCTCCTTCATTTCACATTGTAATCATCCTATTCCTTCCTTTCATGAGTTCATACTTTTCCCTCTTATTGAATTTGGTATTTCATTGTGTATAATTTTTTGTTGATTGTGAATTTGTCAATTGCAGGGCCAGGGCGTTATTTGGTTTTTATGGTTGGCTTGGAGCTGTGATTCTAGTGTCTACTGATTTGGGTACAATTCTATTTCTAGTGTCTACTGACTACTGCTTCTTTATGGTGTGCAAATTGTAGTATTTGTTTCACTGTTTGGGTTTTATTGTTTTATTATTATGTCTTGTAATTTTATTGTAAGGAGACAACCAACTGGTGTTGTTAGTTTTTATTTTATTTTATTGCTAGGGAGCATGTTTGATTTATTGGTTTATGGAGATAACATTGATCACCTATGGTTGTTTTAATTGTTGTGTCAAGGTTCTACTTTATTAATCTTTGTGTTTTTAAGCTTGTTCATGAATGATCTTTCTAGGAATGACTTCTACCGGGATGAAAATTGATGGTTCTTCTTCTGATGAGGAAATGAGTCAGCTTGATCAGTCATTTGATGATACAGATTTCGCATATTACAAGGAGCTCCCTTTGGACAAGGAGACTATTGATGCTTTGACTTTTGATACTCCTGAGAAGGCGCATCTGTTCTATAAAGTATATGGTTGGCGAATGGGATTCAAGAATCGAATTTGCCATAGGGATCGCCACCGGACAACAAACATCGTAAAAAACATGAAGTGGGAATGTTCTCGGGCTGGATTTCGTAAAGAATGCAAGGATGGTTCGAAAAGCATATGAAAGTCGAGGCCGAATACAAGGGTGGGTTGTGGAGCTTTATTTCGGGTTGCTCTACATCACGGGAGTTACAAGGTCACAAATTTTGAACCTGGTCATAACCATGAACTCTTACCTTCATCTCAAGAATTGAAGCCGAAGAGGTACCTAATATATGTACATTGTAGCAAATAAATATACTTTGTCATGCATGTGTGTTGGAATCTAATATATCTTAAGGTGTTGAATAGAGGTGAATAGGTGAGAGAAGTTTGATTTGCAGTACTAGAAAGACTAATATTAGAATTATTGGAGAACCCATTAGTGATAAAGTTGTAACCAATCAGTGAAGCATCTATAAACCCGGAAAAGAACAGACCATATGATTGGTTTACTACTTTATGTATATATATATTTGTGGACACTTTAATTTCATAGCTAGATAGTATATTCACACCCAATTGATTATGAAGATGTCTAATGTGTGTTTAGTTGGCATGTGCAATTGCCAATTTGGTGTGATCATTGTTTCTTTTTAATTTTGCTCGTCAGCTTTTTGGATTTAAATTTGCTCATCAACCTTTTGGATTTTCATTTGTTATTTTGAATTATTGTTTGTTATAACCGTGTTTCATGTTGCTGCACATTTATTTTTGGATGTTTGTTGACATTTCAAAGTGTTACTGGAAGCTGATTCCACTGGGCCATTTCGTCGCATACTTTTTTTTTAAATCACTTCATCCAATATTCTTCTCTTTAGTGTGGAAAAAAATGATTAGTGTAATGTGGGATGTTTTGTAGAGACATCGAAGTAAATACATTTTTCAGTTTGTCAATCATGTCCATGAGTAATTTATCTAGTACGAATATGGTTTTATGAGTACAATTTTTCTTCAATATTATGTATATTTCATTTTTGTTGCAATAGTTTCATGCACTTGATAAGTAATTTAGTGACAGGTTTATATCCAAGGGCGACAAGTATATAATCAGTACTATGAGTGGTTCGGGGATGCAGACACGAGATATATATTAGATTTCTTGAGATATGTTTGAAGGACCTTCAAATTTAACTTTTACAAGTAAGGATGCACACAACTTTTTGGCCAAGGAGAGAAGGAACGTTGTCCTCGACGGAGATTGTAACACTGCAATGGGCTTACTTGATGGCATGAAAGTAGCTGATAGAGATTTCTTTTACGACAGGACTCTTGACCCCGATGTCAATTCCTTGACCAAACTGTTCTGGACTGACGGTCTTTCACGTGCCCAATATAGACTTTTCGGCGATGCAATAGTATTTGACAGCACCTACAAGACTAACAAATACGACTTTCCTCTTGTAATCATATCCGGTGTGGATAATAATTACAAAACATGTGTGCTTGCCGCTGCCTTGATCCACACAGAGACCCGTGAATCGTACATATGGGTGTTGAGTAAGTTTCTAGAAGTGATGGATAACCGGGCACCTTTATCTGTTGTGACGGACCAGGATGGTGCGATGCGTTGTCATTAAACATGTGTTTCCCGAAGCAGTACATAGGCTTTGTAGCTGGCACTTGGTAAGAAATTGTAAGGAAAGGGTTCGGCCGGCTGCATTTTCCAATGACTTTGCCAGAATCTTAAAGGAAAATCTATATGTGGATGAGTTTGAGCGGAAATGGCATCGCATCGTTCGAGAGCATAAAGTTGAAAACAATCCTTGGGTCATGGAGACATACTCCAAAAAGGAGATGTGGTCTGAGGCATACTTGAGGAGTCATTTCATAGGGAATATGAGGAGCAGTCAAAGGGCCGAGTCCATGAACTCTCGTTTCAAATGTCACGGCAAGAAAGGTTTCAACTTCACAGAGTTGTTGAAACGGTTTTTCGAGGATCTACATAATCTACGCCCGAAGCTTATGATAGTCAGTGTAATTCGGAGATAGCAGTACCTCCAGCTAAAGGTGTTGCATTACGTATGTTTGTAGATAATGCCGCTTTGGTGTATAGCAAGAACATACGCCATTTTGTGGAAATGGAAATTAGGGGAGAACAGGATCTTGTTCCCATTATTTCTAGTATCCAGAAATTTGGCGAATCAAATTTTAGCTTCATTACACTTGGTGATTTGGAAGAGAAGAGTTGCTCTGTGAAAGTGAATGTGGAACAAAATAAGTATGATTGTGAATGCAAGATGCTCGAGTCAAATGGGTTGCCGTGTCGACACTTATTCTCCGCCTTCAAGATGTTGCGCAAAACAAGTATTCCTTCATGTTGCATTCGAGAGAGATGGACTACTGCGATTGGGCGACAACTCTGTATATTTTATCCAAATATGTTTTCAGCTAGTGACCCGCAGCGCCAGAAATTTGGTCAAGTATTCAGGGATAGTCTTGTTAGGAGTCTAGATGCCTCCCATGCTGAACCCAGAATTGCAAAAGGTTTAAAGCCACAAACAACAGCAACATCAAATGATAGAGTGGACGCTACTTTTGATTCAGCGTTTCACGACACAGATGATGTGTCTGGGGAAAGCAACGTGGTATCCCAGATCTTGTAACGAAATCACAAAACCAGCATGTGGGTGACCCCAAAAGGGCTAAACGGAAAGGAGCACAAAAGGATAGAAGGCAGAAGTGTGGACTTTGCAAGTATGTGGCTGTAGTTTTTTTTTTTTTTTTTTTCTATTCTCATTGTGTAATAATGATTATTCATGCTCATGTGATTTCTCTTGCATATTATCAGGATAGCTGGGCATAAAAGGGGGTCATGTCCGCAAAATCCAATCAACCAAGGCAATGGGGGCTTGAATTCCAACCAACCTACCGAGGGAGATGAAAATGAAGATTTCTTTCAAGATGACTGGAAGAGTGAAGTCTTATATGCAAGTGATTCGGAAGAGTTTTAGGTTTTACCTTAGTGTTAAAATATTTTTCTTTTATATTTGTAGTTTGTGATCCATTTAGGTTCAAGATTAGTTTTAGTATGTCATGCTTAGTTTTTGAATGGACATGCTAGTTTTTTACTTAGTTTTTCAGAAGTATGACCCCAACTTTGTGGCTACAAGTATTGACGAGGCTTATCTCGACAAAACACATATGTAATGAGTGGGGCTGAAGTATGTTGGAGCATTGATTAAAGAATTCTTTATTATTCCTTTTACTTTGGTTCTGATACTTATCTTAATTTGCTGGCTTATTCTTTACTTAAAATGTCTTGAAGGAAGTGTTTGGAATCAATACATGTTAGTGCAATGTTATGCGAAAGAGTAGTTTCATCTGCGCACTGTTCGCTTGCATGTCTGCAGGTTTGTGCAATGTTATGCGAAAGAGTAGTTTCATATGCGCACTGTTCTCTTGCATGTCTGCAGGTTTGTGCAATGTTATGCGAAAGAGTAGTTTCATTTGCGCACTATTGTCTTGCATGTCTGCAGGTTTGTGCAATGTTATGTATAGTTGACGCTTATGTGAATTTGAACAAAAATAATTGAGACTCTGATCATTTTAGATATAGCATAACTAGAAATCATCCATGACATTAATTTCTCAAGGGGCTTCGGAATTTGATGTCCAAGGTTGCTGGCCTCTCAAGCAAATTCTGCACACTCTAACACTTGTCATTCGCATATCTATGGACCGCAATTTTACTAAAACCACGCAAATCTGGCGAAAACACAAAACGAACTCAACTTGGCAACAAAATCTGATTTCACTCATAAGGAACTAGGATTAATGGCCGATACCGTTGGAAATGTATACGAGTCTAGATTACTAATAATTTTGAATTTTGGCATTCGCATATCTATGGAGAGATTTAACGCAATTTTACTAAATACGCGCAAATCTGGCGAAAACACAAAACGAACTCAACTTGGCAACAAAATCTGATTTCACTCATAAGGAACTAGGATTAATGACAGATACCGTTGGAAATATATACGAGTGTAGATTACTAATAATTTTGAATTTTGGCATTCGCATATCTATGGAGAGATTTAACGCAATTTTACTAAAACCGCGCAAATCTGGCGAAAACACAAAACAAACTCAACTTGGCAACAAAATCTGATTTCACTCATAAGGAACTAGGATTAATAGACGATACCGTTGTAAATATATACGAGTCTAGATTACTAATAATTTTGAATTTTGGCATTCGCATATCTATGGAGAGATTTAACGCAATTTTACTAAAACCGCACAAATGTGGCGAAAACACAAAATGAACTCAACTTGGCAACAAAATATGATTTCACTCATAAGGAACTAGGATTAATGAACGATACCGTTGGAAATATATACGAGTCTAGATTACTAATAATTTTGAATTTTGGCATTCGCATATCTATGGAGAGATTTAACGCAATTTTACTAAAACCGCGCAAATGTGGCGAAAACACAAAACGAACTCAACTTGGCAACAAAATCTGATTTCACTCATAAGGAACTAGGATTAATGACCGATACCGTTGGAAATATATACGAGTCTAGATTACTAATAATTTTGAATTTTGGCATTCGCATATCTATGGAGAGATTTAACGCAATTTTACTAAAACCGCACAAATCTGGCGAGAACACAAAACGAACTCAACTTGGCAACAAAATCTGATTTCACTCATAAGGAACTAGGATTAATGACCGATACCGTTGGAAATATATACGAGTCTAGATTACTAATAATTTTGAATTTTGGCATTCGCATATCTATGGAGAGATTTAACGCAATTTTACTAAAACCGCGCAAATCTGGCGAAAACACAAAACAAACTCAACTTGGCAACAAAATCTGATTTCACTCATAAGGAACTAGGATTAATAGCCCATACCGTTGGAAATATATACGAGTATAGATTACTAATAATTTTGAATTTTGGCATTCGCATATCTATGGAGAGATTTAACGCAATTTTACTAAAACCGCGCAAATGTGGCGAAAACACAAAACGAATTCAACTTGGCAACAAAATCTGATTTCACTCATAAGGAACTAGGATTAATGACCGATACCGTTGGAAATATATACGAGTCTAGATTACTAATAATTTTGAATTTTGGCATTCGCATATCTATGGAGAGATTTAACGCAATTTTACTAAAACCGCGCAAATCTGGCGAAAACACAAAACGAACTCAACTTGGCAACAAAATATGATTTCACTCATAAGGAACTAGGATTAATGAACGATACCGTTAGAAATACATACGAGTCTAGATTACTAATAATTTTGAATTTTGGCATTCGCATATCTATGGAGAGATTTAACGCAATTTTACTAAAACCGCGCAAATCTGGCGAAAACACAAAACGAACTCAACTTGGCAACAAAATCTGATTTCACTCATAAGGAACTAGGATTAATGGTCGATACCGTTGGAAATATATACGAGTCTAGATTACTAATAATTTTGAATTTTGGCATTCGCATATCTGTGGAGAGATTTAACGCAATTTTACTAAAACCGCACAAATCTGGCGAAAACACAAAACAAACTCAACTTGGCAACAAAATCTGATTTCACTCATAAGGAACTAGGATTAATAGCCGATACCGTTGGAAATATATACGAGTCTAGATTACTAATAATTTTGAATTTTGGCATTCGCATATCTATGGAGAGATTTAACGCAATTTTACTAAAACCGCGCAAATGTGGCGAAAACACAAAACGAACTCAACTTGGCAACAAAATCTGATTTCACTCATAAGGAACTAGGATTAATGACCGATACCGTTGGAAATATATACGAGTCTAGATTACTAATAATTTTGAATTTTGGCATTCGCATATCTATGGAGAGATTTAACGCAATTTTACTAAAACCGCACAAATCTGGCGAAAACACAAAACGAACTCAACTTGGCAACAAAATCTGATTTCACTCATAAGGAACTAGGATTAATGACCGATACCGTTGGAAATATATACGAGTCTAGATTACTAATAATTTTGAATTTTGGCATTCGCATATCTATGGAGAGATTCAACGCAATTTTAGTAAAACCGCACAATTCTGTCAAAAACACAAAACGAACTATATGATGTTTATTGATTGATTCTGTTGTTCTTGAGTTATATTCTTCAAAATATGAAATGACAGTAACATGAGAAGATTAAAATCGGAAAATAAAGAACCCGAGCGAAACATGTGAAAAAATTTGCAGTGAAAATGGATGGGATTCAATAGATCGACAAGAAACATGTCCCTTGTATGCCGGCATGAAGCTCCCCTAGGAAGATTTCTCATATGCGCTATGAACAAGATGTTTGGAGACCAATCTCACATCTTCAATTACATTTTCAAGTTAGCAAATACAGACACTCTGTGATTACATTCTATCTAAGTACATGACGACTAAGAACTCTCACTCTAACCAGACCCGTATAGGAGGTAAATACATTAGACTTGAAGAAATCAGTGCTCATGTTGTTGTTCATCCTGTTGAAGCTGTTCGTCTTGCTGAAGCTGAACATGCGGACAAGGCCTATCCGTATTATAACTTAAAAAGAATTAAACTGTACATAGTAGGAGGAAGAACACGACTACCAGAATTTAACAGAATTTTTACCAATAAGCAAGACAAAAGTGCTTTCTTGACATGAGACAAACAATACAGTGTAAGAAAAAAAAAAGCTTCCTGTGTTCTGTTCTTCCAAGATAAAGAATCAGACTATTTACAATGCAAAGTACACAAGAACAATCTAACAATCGAATAACGAACAATGCAAAGTACAAACTAAACTACTTGAAGAACATTCAAAAACCAACAATGAAGAATATACCTAACTACAATCTAATAAATGTGAAAGAATCCAAATTAAATCTAACAAATATGGGAATCACTTTAAGCTCATCAGCTTGGGAATCCTATTAATTCGACTCTTGAATATTGCTGCAGCAAGTCGCCTCCTTAAATCCCTCGACTCGTTCTACAATATTATGCGCAGGTCAGTTTTATATTTCAAGACTACTTGTACTAATTAACATACGACTATAATCATTACCTGTGTTAAAACACGTCCTATCGTGTTGCCAACATAGAGCATCATGAGACAAACATAAACTCCGGAGTCCCAACTACGATGTAACCAATACAAATAAGTATTATTATACTAATTGTTAACATAATGACGACTTATAATACACAAGCAAAGTATAAAATGTCAGGATTACCTGTTAGGCTGCTCCATTACAGAGGAGTCGTAAACAATTTCGAAATCAGTCCAGTTCTTTTGTTCATGAGGTTGCCACATCTTTGTTAAATCTTCAAGTTCTGTCACCTAAAAAATGATTTTTTTTTATTTAAATATCAAATTACGTACATCTTTTTTTAATAGTTTTGGAGAATATTTACCACTGTCAGGACCATGAATCTCCTCCTCCCTGAATTCTTAAGGTCCGTGTCAGCAAATATGAGAAGTTTTCGATCTAAATCAATGGTACAGAGGAACCAATGCTCTTGATCACGTACTGGTACTGTGATGGATTTGTAGTATGGATAAATTCCTCGAAAACATGGGAGACTATTGAAACCAAAAACATGTTCGTTTATGATATCAAGTTTAACATCGGACAAAATAAGCTCCTACAAAAGAATAAAGAAAAAAAAAACTTTAGGCGTGAATTAGAAAAATGACAGTAACATATAACCACGTACACGTACACTCAGTATTTGTGGCATGACATAGTGATCATACGAAGCAAAACGGTTCCATTTTACTTTCTCATCCCAAATGATTGATGCAACCATGTCAATAACCTCTCCGGCAATATTTTGCTCAGGCTCCAGCGTTAACATAGCACGGCAGTTCAACCGCACATTCAGAACATCGAAACCAGTACAAAGGACGAGATTTTCGCTGCATCCAAATTAAAAAATAGTAAGTAAATTAATAATTTACAACAATGTATACCCTAGTTTTAGATTAATCACCTTAATCCGCGTTCCCTATTGAAAATCTGATTGACGAGAATATCATCGGGAGGCAGATCATGGTAAATTCTGTTCTCGAATCTCCAATCAGCAAGCGTCCCATTAGATGCTGGGTGCACTATGCCCTTCGACTCTTCTGTTGATTCACCAATTGATTTGTTTCGCGTCCCACTGGTATCGCCAGCCTCAGACTCATATTTTCGCTTCAGACTGGGTGCCATGGTGAAATAAGCTGTTAGTAGCTGGTAAGATGAAGAAGCGGTTTGTAGATTGTGAGTTTAGATTCTTTAACTCACAGCTATTTATAGACTGAGTTGAATTGAGGTGGAAGAAGGAATGATGGCTCGATCGTACGGCAAAAGTAGTGGAAATCGATTTTAGAAGATGACATTGACACGATCTCGCGGCAGTTGAGCGAAACGTGAAATCGTGAGTAGTAGCTGAAGATAAAAAGGAAAAGAAATTGGAACAGCATTACTACTCAATACCCAAGGATTCTTCTCCCTTTATTCTTATTCGCTTGCATTCTTATTTTTTATAGTATTTGCTATTTTGGGATTTTGGAAAAAAATATCATTAACATGTTTGAAAAGTTGGGAGAATAAGGTTCAAACACAGCAAAATAAGGTTGTTTTTAATTATAGAGTTAGTGTAAATTGTTGGACTAGGCAAAATTCGCTTTGGACTCTGTTTAACAAAACTAGCTTAAAAGCTAGTTGGTAGCTGGTTAGGTAGCTGAAAAGCTAGCTGGTTAGGTAACTGGTCAGCTAGCTGGCTAGCTAGTTTTAAATGTAGTTGTTTAGCAAATTAGCTGAAAAGCTAGCTGGTATTTTGTAAAATGACACAAAAGGGCATTACCCTTATTTTTCTTGTCTTTAACCTTTCTTATCGTATTATTAGTCTATAGTTTTTTAAATAATAATATATCATATTTTGTTAAATAATTATAATATATATTTAATGTACTTTACATCGCCACTTTAATAACATCATCAAAATTATCAGAAGTTGAAAGAAATAATCGTTGAGCATTTTAAATTAGTAATGAAAAAAATCAGTATTTGATGTGTACTACATGTATGCATTTTAAAGAGGTGCGGATACCTTAATCCTTATGTTAGTTGCAAAAAAGTATACAAAATGTATTTTCTTTATTCTAATTTAGGTTAATATAGGTTAGGAATATTTTCGGAATGAAAAAGATAAGAAGCTCATTCTTTAAAGAAAAAAACTACATTGACTAGCTTCTTTTTTCAGCTAGCTGGTTAAAGAAGTTGTGCGTTCACGTAACGAGTTTTTTATTAGTCAATGACAATTTAAACTGATAATATTCATAATATAATTTTATTTTAAGTATTAAATCATTATATTTTAAGATTAATTCATGGTCAAAATTTATTATGGTTGACCGCGGAATAATATAATCGGGAAAGCTTGTAAAATAACGGAGAGAGTATTGTATTGGTAAAAATATGTTCTTGGCCCAATCGCTTGGACACATCCAAATAAGGCCCAATTATTTGATAAATGTCGAAGCTCATTTGTTGCACTTATATTTGAATTACTCCATTTCACCAAATCAACTTGGACCTAACCGACCAGACCATACCTACGAGATAGGTTGTCTCAATTTAATTATTGAGCCGAACCGGCCCAATGCTCCTTCAGAACATCTCGACAAATAAGGGATTCTGGGTGAGAATCAGTTATAAGAGGCGTCAACTATCTCAATAAAAAGAGGAGAAGGGGAACTCCATATCTCATCTGAAATCAATCAACTACGACACTGGAAAAACCCTAACTGCTAAGAATTGTCCCAGCCGTCTAATCAATCATCTACTTCTCCATCCATACTTGAGCTCTGAACATCAACTTAACCTTAATCCCCATCCCATAGTAGAAACCCTCATCTCTAGCAGTGCGGCATCTCAACCTCCATCCGATCCGCTGCTAACGAATATGAAAACATTTTATCCTTATGCAATTCGTTAGTTAACGGGACAGATCAATCCAATTTGTAAATATGTTAGACATACTAGACGATGTGGTGGGTACATAGTTTAAGTATTTTAAGAGACAGTTTACATATAACTACCTAGCAACTGACTTGTGTTTACAAGAAATCCATCGATGTTATTTATCGAAATGTCTATTTTGTCAACATTGATGTTAACAACTGTATTGGTAAATTTTCGTATTTTGGTCTAGTCCAGAACTTAGTCCTAATACTGCACGATAAGGCCTCATTTAGGGCCCATTTAGAGGCGAGAGGCCCAATCCACAGGAATATTCGAAAGTGTTTCAGTCACTCAACTACTTATACTAATTAAGGTCCAGTTCACATACATTTGACCAAAAGTCAATGTGACTGTGAGACATGAAGGAAGAGGACTAGCCACGAGGCGCTCTGCCTATTGAGATAGACGATCATCCACGGTAAACTTGATATATTTTGGTTAATTATTTTATTTGAGAAGAATAGTCCGCCATTCTTTCTAACAGTGTATGATGAATAAGTGATGAGTCGAAATTAGGAGGGTAAATTTGGAAAGACTTTTTTTGTAAGAACGAACCGCTTTCACATAGTTGGCTGTTATATATTAAAAGATGTTACTAAACAATCAATTCATCTTTAACATTGTCCATGTTACATATACCCTAAGGACTAAGTACTCCTACTTAACTACCGAGTATAAAGATGTCATGTGAAATCATCAAGATCTAAAACCTAGACTAACACATCTTTGATCTGGTCTCTCTAATAGTTCATGGTCTCTGTACTCTCTTGCAAAAGTAGCTGTAAATGTTGTGATTAGTCATTTTGTAACTTCAAATTCGGAATAACGGCGATTCGAGAGCTTATAACCTTGATTTGAAATCAAATCGTCAACTTGGAAGTATTAGTGGTAAACATATATGCTTCCACCATACAATATGATACATCAATGATTAGGACCGCAAACAAATCTAGTTTCGTCTACCATATAGAGCTCGGCTCAAGCTCGACTATATGTAGGTACAATATTGATTTTGTAAACTTGATTTCTTTTACTTCCTCCGTCCCGGAACAAGTTTCCCACTTTGACTTTTTGCGGTCAAACTTTTCCAACTTTGACTACGAATTAATCTGAAACCGCAAATGTAAAATGTTCGATTTTTTTATATAATGAAATTTAGCATTATATAAAAAAATCAAACATTTTACATTTGCGGTTTAAGATTAATTCGTAGTCAAAGTTGGAAAAGTTTGACTGCAAAAAGTCAAAGTGGGAAACTTGTTCCGGGACGGAGGAAGTAATATTTATTCACGGATCGTGGATATCCATAGATTTATACACATCCGCTCGGATTGGATCAGATAATGGAAAGGCTTTTTCCTTCCTCTGTTTCTAATAGGGCTGCAAACAGATCCGATAGGATCCGATCTGTTTTAGTGGATATCCACACTTACGGATGAGGCAAAACTCAGAATTTCTTTTTCAAATCTCCAACAGCAAACAGGCGATTTTCCCCAAAAACCACCGAAACCCATATTGGCAGCCGGGAAAGTAGCTGAAGCGTTGAGAATAGTTCGACGATCCAATAACCGTTGATAATATCCCATCGTCTGCGAGTATGGGTTTATTGAATCTCCAACAGCTACCGGGTTCACCAAATAGATGGAGATGGAGATTCGCTTTGATTAAAGGTAACCTCCAAACGGTTTTAACTATAATCACGGAGAACGTGAATCAGAAATTTTGAAACTGATAGTTTTTCTAACTTAAATTAATCGTAAAATTTCTGCATATTATTTCCTGGGCATTTCCTAACAAGAGCAGGAATTATGTATTTCAGATTGATTCAGGTTTGTTAATTGATTCTTATGTTGAAGCTAAACTTTAGTTTTGCATATCCTTTTTAGTTCACTATTATTATAGTACCTGTGATGACTAGTGCACATCACGGGGTCAGATTACATTTTTAGTCACTTCTCATCAGCCAGTATACAATATATATTTTTGATGATTCTAATATTGTCAACACTTTGCGTTCTGTATGTGTAGTGGAACTGTAGGAACTACATTCTTGGCTTTCCTATGACTAGCCAAGCACATTTTGTAAGATTGTTAGTAGTGAGTGAAGGTAGCACTAGCAGTACTCTACCTGTCTGAGTTTGTTTGAGATTTCTAAACTCATTTTGTGACTTGTTTTTCACCTGATTATGAATGAAAATTGTGTTGCTGCAAAAAAAAAAAAAATGAAACTGATAATATTACAATTTTCTTACTGCCATTTGATCAGGAAAGAAGAGAACTATTTTCCTGTCAAAATGTATACACCACAAGTGAATCAAGGGAAGAAGAGGAATCAGGAGGACACCAAACAGCCAAACACCAGATATGGCAAAGTGTGTAAAGCGAGTCCATACAATGCTAAAACACCGAACTCTACAATGTTCACCATCCCCCGCCCTCATGATGATGGAAAGTACACCTTTGTTCCAGGTGGTAAGAAGCTGGAACATAGAACATCACTACCAAGATTGAAGAATGTGAACGATAAATTAAATGATGATCAGAAATTGGTTGTGAAGGAGATGGGATTTGGTTCTATCATGGAGCTCAAAATCAATGAGATAGATCTCAAACTCCCGGATAAATTAATAAGTCGAGCATTTCTCATGAACTTAGCCAATACAAAGCTAACTCTCCGTTGTACTGCGCTCTCCAAGTGCATTTTGATCCAAATACTTGCAGCCTGAATGTTCTAGGGAAAAATATCATCATTACAGCAAACATGGTAAACAATGCACTAGGCATACCATGTGGTTCCAAAACATTACCTAGTGTTGCTGATAAAACTGTACAAATCACAATGTACAGCATTCTCTTACAGGGGAGTGATAATCGAACTCTAAAGTTGAGCGAATTAGAGGTTAAAATTTCTGATTTAAAGTCCAGCGGGATGGACTTTAAAATTCTATACATGATGTTCCTTTTCTCAACCGTACTTTTCCCAATGTACGGAAATTTAGATCTTAACCTTCTAGGGTATCTGGTTGATTTGGATGATTTGAAAGGGTATAATTGGTGTAAAGTCGTGTTGGACAAACTTGTGGAGGGTGTAACCAGTTTGAAGCAAACCGAAACTTGGAAAGTAACGGGTTGTATACTTTTACTGCAGGTACTATTTATTCCATCTTATAATTTGCGTTCCTTTTTGTTGATTCAAACTAACTTGAATATTTTATCTTAAATGCATATATAGGTTATATTCATAACAGAGTTAGCCCGAATAACTCCCGACCATTTGAAATGGATCAGACCAGGCGTAACATTTATTGATCAGTGGGATCAACATGAAGTGTCTTCCATTCTGAACATTTTTGCGATTAGAGGGGGATACAAAGAAATAAGAAATTATGGTGAGTAATTCCACTGATCTTGGTTTTCTTCACTTCATTAATGACAATTGGTATTACACATTTAAGTAGACTTTTTTTTGTCTTTGTGTGTAATTTTATTATGGCGACACAACACTTCTGTTTTGATTTGGATTCAGGATTCTGCCAATGAAAGAGCTACTTCAAGCTTGGATGAAGCAAGACCTAGTGATAGAACACCTGAAACGGGAGAGAAGGAAAAACAAGAAAATTTGTTAAAGTCAACCGTTGGACAACTTCAATTGCTAAATGGGCAACTTGGAGAGCACGATTAGTCAATTATTGCTTGTCAAAGCCTCACTTTCACCTCCGTCCAAGGCACTTTTAAAATTCATCGCCGGGCAGTGTCTACAATTAGGTGGGCGGTTGACCAATTTGAGTAGCATTGCCAATGAAGTTGTCCCTGTCAAATGTTCAACAACACCGGTCATTCAAAGAAGTCAGGAGCATAATAAGTTTTCTGAAGGTTCCCCCCCGGCTACCAGGTGTGGAACACCAAGTGTACAAAGAAGACATGAACATGAATATCCTTCGGCAGATGGAAATCCAACATCACCGTATGTGAATGAGGCGCAGTCAGGATATGACTATGGTAAGAAAGGAGTTGCATCAACATCTAAAGTCAGTCCAACCTCAATCAAGCCGATGGCAAGAAATCAGGAACAGGTACCGTTGAAGCCACATACATTGGATTTTGGGTCCGATGATGTTAGCAAGGATAGTTTTAAAGAACAAAAATCACCTGACATTTTCACCTCGATGCTCGAAGCTTTACCAATGCCACTTTCAGAGAAGCGTATTGACATTCTATTTGATCCAAGTCCAAGTTCAAGGTGCACGAGTTTATGTTGTTAAATTTTTTTTTCCTGTTAACTGTTACTGGAAATTGTGCACTTAATACCTCTTTTGGATAGTTAATTAATGATATATGTTTATATCATAATTTAATAATGTATGCTTCTTTGTTAATTTGCAGTGAAGTATTGGTTGACTATGTGTACTATGACATAACACGTGGTTGGTTGAGAACACTGCTCCCACAAACATGCATTGGTGATTCCATAAGTTTCTGTAAGTTAATATCTTCTGGGGCATAAATACTTGGTCACTTTTTTATTTTTTTTAAACTTTGGTTAAGCTTTAAACCAGACTCACTGTACATAGCTTACTGATGTGAATAGTTCTTGGAGTTGTGTGATTTGTTGGTCTCTGAATGTGATCTCCTCTTGTGCTTTTATCCTTGCATCTTCTAGCTCCATGGTTAGCGTCATTGTTTGTGCTTGTCTTAGCTCATCCATGTTCTTGTCTTGGTAGAAAGTCCAATTGAGAAAGTGATTCTTTTGATCATCCATGGAAACTTTTAAAAGTCAAATAATGTTGTAAACTCATGCAGATTGTAAATGCGTTGGCATATTTGTTGTGGTGTGAGAGAAAATCATGCCCCAATGCGAGCTGCCACTGGGTACTTCCTTGCCGTTTCAGTGTAAGTTTGCAATTGGAGAGTTTCTGTACTTGCATATTTTAACTATTATTCTTAATTGGAGATTTGAACTTGCATATGTGAACTTAAATTAACTTCAATTGCAGACTATGGCCACAGCAGGGATTGAAAAGGCTTCCGGCAAGCAACTAAAAACAATTTACTCGGATCAAAAGATAAATAGGAACATATTTCGAGATGGTGTATTTAGATGTTCCCCATCAACATGCTCCACAATATCGATTCCCTTTGTTCACGCAAATCATTTCTTCTTATGCAAGATCGACAGTGACAAAAAGATAGTAGAAATATGCGATACACTCAGGGATTGGTATAACGATGGTGCTAGACGAACCTTGATTGAGACTTCGGTAACTTCTGTCTCTTTTACAGCCGTATAGACATATATTGCGTAAGATTATGACTAGTTAAATTAATTCTATGGTCTGCATATGTATGAGAAAATTTTATGTAGGTGATAAAGCTGGAGAGAATATGCAAGTTATGGCAGTTGGAGTCATTTAAAAATTGTGATTGGAATACAACTTTTACTTATCAGTATGCCAATTATCTGAAAAGCCAACCTAATGGGTAAGAGTTTTGGTTATATGCAAGATTAAATTCATCAATTTCATGTGTATGAATAAGTTCATAATCATATGTATTGTTTTTGTTTAAACATAGGTACGATTGTGGCATTTATGTATGCCTCTTAGGCTCTGTTCTTTTCAACTGAAAACTCGTTCAGTTCAGTTCCATTCAGTTCAGCTTTCTTCAGTTCAGCTCTCTTCAGTTCATTAAATTATATTATTATTATTATTATTATTATTATTATTTTATCATTTATTTACACAACCCATCTTTTGTACGAGGAAAATAAGAAAATTTATCCAATTGAGATATTTTCAACCTTTTTCTTTCTTTCTTTTTAACACGACTTTTAGTAGATCAATGAAATAAAAAGTATAGTTACGATTCGAATTACCCTTCTTTTCTACCGTAAAAGTTGAGTTAAGATAAGAAACTACAGGAACCTGAGAGTACCATTCAAACTGGTTCACATACTTTGTACGTACATCTCTAACAAAAAATTGACATGTTCTTTTATTGGAAGATATTAGAACAATAGAAGTAAACTCAGAAGCATACGTTGAGTTTTTTCTCAAACTTAATAAATAAAAAACAAGTTATACCAAACTAAAGTCAAACCAAACTCTACAAATTACGCACAAAAAAGTATAAAACAAAGTTATGTTAGTCAAATATACTTAATTTATTTTTATAATATAATTTTATTATATTATTTTGTCGTGTAATTTATGATAATCTGATCAACGCCCGTAAAAAGTCTTCTTTAATTTATTAATGGACCGGATGTAGTATTCATTATTATTAAAAATGGGACAAATGTAATTTCTCCATTGCTTCGATTGCTTGGCCAAATTGCTTTGATTCCATTCGATTCGATTCAAGAATTTCAAATTGAAAAGAACAGAGCCTTAATGATGTTCCGAGAAGGTGTTAACCGACCAATGACAGAGGTAAGATGTACATGTTTTTATCTCATATGTACCTTCATTTATACTCAAACTTTCCATCAATGGATATGCAGCCCGAGTCAATTTCCACACGCAGGATGCTGGCATTTAAGTTGTATACTTGCCAATAAAATGAGACTTACATGCATTTATGTAGAGATAATAAGATTCAAGTGTGGGCTCGTATGCAAATGTCCGCACATAGTGATTTTCTGTGTGTGCAACGAGGCGTGGAGCCACAAGCAATTACCAAAGATGAAACATGCAATGCGGTTGCGAAAATTTTTAATATACCATTTCGATCGGAGAAAGAGGTGATCATTTTGACAAAACCGGCAACAGGAGATCAAATGAAAAGAGGTTATATCAATGATCCTATATATGATGATCAAGCTTTGAGGACGTATGTTTCGAGTTGCACCGATGATGGATACACTCGTGTATATCTTGATGCTTTTTGGGAGCCTCGAGACATGGATACTATTGGGCCAGCAGCCATTAAGGCATTTCGTGACCTTCAGGAAGGCTTGAAGAAATTAAAGGAGGAGGACGAAGATGACAGAGTAGTGTGTATAAGCTAAATGTGATATGTAGTCTAATCAGAGGATAAACTGTAATTGCAACTATGACCTTTGACTATTCTATATTGGCAGTTTTTTTTTGTGTTAATGATGTTGTTGATTTCTAGTGTTATGGATTGGGTTATGGCTTTTATTGCATAAATTTAAATGCACCTGAACACACCTAAAAAGAATAGACAGCAAGCTTCAGGAAAATGTTAAGAAAAATCCATGGAAAATGGAAAAGTGGCCTGCTTATAGGTCCTTTTTTATTTCTAAAATGACTTTAAAAATATGTTCATGGTAACACATAAGTGTCGATGTTTTTACACCTAAACAACAAGAAAAACTAAAAATTTGCGTGGTTTTAGTAAAATTGCGGTAAATCTCTCCACAGATATGCGAATGACAAAATTCAAAATTCTTAGTAATCTAGACTCGTATATATTTCCAACGATATCGGCCATTAATCCTAGTTCCTTACGAGTGAAATCAGATTTTATTGCGAAGTTGAGTTAGTTTTGTGTTTTTGTCAGATTTGCGTGGTTTTAGTAAAATTGCGGTAAATCTCTCCACAGATATGCGAATGACAAAATTCAAAATTCTTAGTAATCTAGACTCGTATATATTTCCAACGATATCGGCCATTAATCCTAGTTCCTTACGAGTGAAATCAGATTTTATTGCGAAGTTGAGTTAGTTTTGTGTTTTTGTCAGATTTGCGTGGTTTTAGTAAAATTGCGGTAAATCTCTCCATAGATATGCGAATGACAAAATTCAAAATTCTTAGTAATCTAGACTCATAAACAAGAGCATACCAAGCTTATATTGAAACGCTATATACAGATAGAAGATTGTTACCTGCAGATGTTACAGCTGGTGAAGTAGCAGCCAAAGGACTACTTGGCCTCGACCTTTCATTAAAGAATGGTATAATCTCCTCCAGAACAGCCTCAACCGCCGCATCAGGATCTTTATGCTCTATCGCAACAGCTCTAAGAACTCTAGAATCAATCTACCAAAAACAAATACAAGCACACAAACCAATCAAACCACCATCTCTCACTTTAACATAATGTAATTCAATCATTATGCAAATATTCTCCAAAACCCATAACAATGGATATATTCAAATCCACAAACCACACAGACATCATCACCAGTAAAAAATACCTCCCAAAAACCGAAGGATATCACCTTTACACTATCAAAGCTACTCAAAAGTATATGATTGCAGAAACAGCTAAATTATAATTCAAGGATTAAGCAAATATCTCTAAAATCAATAACAATTGATGAATTCAAATCGATAAACCACACACACTGACGCAGCCATCATAACAATACGGAATACCTTCGAAAAACAGAAAGCTGTCACCTTTACTGTATCAAAGCTACTCAAAAGTATGTAATTGCTGAAAAAGCTAAATTATAATTCAAGAATTAAGCAAATATCTCTAAAATAAATAACAATTGATGAATTCAAATCCACAAACCACACACAATGACACAGCCATCATAACAATACGAAAAAATCCGAAAAACCGAAAGCTATCACCTTTACTGTATAAAAGCTACTCAAAAGCATATAATTGCTGAAAGAGCTAAATTACCTGCGGGAAAAGCTCCTGCAGCGACTTGTATATCTTATTGAACCCCATAGTAAAAGCCAACCACGATCGATCAGCTCAATTCTGCATACATATTCAACAACAATTAAATAATTTTATTCAGCAACAATTAAATAATTTCATTCAGAATCGTAATCCAATTCAATGAATTACATGAATTCGAAAACCTTAACCTTTGATTACAGCCTCTATAACAAATGAATTGAGAAAAAATAAAAAACTGATCGATGAAAAATTGATCCCAATTCTCTTTGCTGGTGAAGTCTCCTATGGTCGAGGGCAAGTACTCCGGTACAAATGGCCGAGCAACCCTCTCCTTTACAGTCGAGTGCCTCCAGGCTCTTCTTCACTAAGCTTTGCAGCTTGCTTCTTCTTCTGGTCTGAGCAAGCACGAGTCTGGAAGGCGAATTGTATTGAATTGAAAGGAACGAGAGCAATAGTCAGCAAGCAGCAGTGACCATGAAAGAAAGGAACGGCCGAATTGGGGATTTAATTTAGGGTTCATGATTATTTGTTTCTTCTTGATTATAGTTAATTTGAATATTTGTGTGTTATCATTGTAAAGGTTTATAATTATAAATTATAATTATAAATTATAATTATAAATTATAAATGTATTTGTAAATATATATTTAATTATTGTAATTAGGAATTAGAGAAGAAATTAAAAAAAACGGTTAAAGTCGATGTAGAATGTTGAGAATGACGTAACAAGCAGTCGATACAAAACAACTGGTTGAAGCATAAGAATATTACGTCAGATGTCGACACCCTGACTGACCTGTAGAAACTTTGCCCCGATCTCATTTGCTCGATTTTAATTTTAAGCTATTCCAACTCCATATTCTCTCTCATACTTTATTTGAAATATTTTAGTACTACCTCCATTAATAACTTAGTACTTACTAAGGCTCTGTTTAGCAAAATTAGTTGGAAAGCCTAAATTGGTAGTTGGCAGATTGTAAAATTTGGTAGTTTAAATTTGGTTTTAAATGTATGTGTTTAGTAAATTAGCTGAAAAACTAGTTGTATTTTGTAAAATGACATAAAAGGACATTACTTTTATTTTTCTTTTCTTTAACCTTTCTCATCGTATTATTAATCTAGTTTTTTAAATAATAGTAGTACATGACTTCGAGTACAACTCATCATAGAACTACTATACAAGATTTATATCAATATCAAATTATTCTTTATATACGTGACAAAAATGATATAAAAACAAGGTTACAAAAATTCTAACTATTATATTATATAGCCATAATATATAGTCATAATTCAAGTATTCTTATTTAGTTCTCTTCCTATAACAATTCTAAGAAAAGTATAAAATAGAGTAGTATATAGCATAAGTAAGAAAATTTTTCAGTATAGTATATGGGAGGACTTCGTCAATTATAATTTAGATAATACATGAGTTATAAATATATTTTAATTCTAATTTAGGTTAGGGATATTTTCGAATGAAAAAGATAAGAAGCTCCTCCTTTTAAAAAAAAGTTACTTTAGGTAGCTTCTTTAACCAGCCAGCTAGCTGGTTAAAGATGTAACGAGCTTTTTATTAGTCAATTGTCAAAAAAAGCTCATGGAGCTGAAAAGCTAGTGGTAAACAGAGTCTAAGGAGACTTTTCTTCCGAACTTTGGTCGTATAATACTCGCAAATTACACGATGAAAAAATATAAGAAAATTATATTATAAAAATAAGTTAAGTAAATTAACTTTGTTTTATACTTGATTCAAAGCAAAGTAGCACGAACTGTGTACAGAAAGAAGCTTAATCCTTAGTGAGGCCTGGCAAACTTTGAGGGTGTAGCCTTTACTCTTTAAGGTGAGTCCTAGTTGAATGAAAAACTGCACATAATAGTTCTGCTTCAGCAAGTAAAGCAGTACTCACACATTCATGACCTGATTCTGCCCCTGTATGAAAATGATGTGAATGCTTCCATGGTGCAATTTTTTTACTTTCATCACTATGGTCTATCGATATTACTATTTACAACGCAATTCAGTAGACGCATGAGCTTATGGGTTCGCTTCAATCTGATCACATTTATCTCAGTAGAGGCTCATACAGAAAAGAATCAAGACAAAAATGAGAAAAAAAGTAAACACATTTGCACTATTAGATTAAAAGGGAGAGTATTCAATTTCTTGGAACTTCTGCCTTGCAATTTAATTTGCAATAATAACACAGCATTCAGAATCCAGTAAAGCTACGTCATCAATACGACAATACATAATGAATGTCGGGCCTCTTAAATACTCTCCATTACTTTCCCGATGCTTCAGATGGGGTGCAGGTAGTCATTTGATCAACAGCAGATTGGCACTCAAAAGATGAAGAGATGGCATTGATGCTGAGAACATGTGCAGATTCCGGTATTAGAAGTTAGGACGAGTCTAAAGCAGAATGATAATGGCATAATTTTAGTTCAGGTGTGTGTGTGTGTGTGTGTGTGTTGCAGAAGTAACCAATGAAACTCACCTAACATGACGACCATCACCAGAGGTATCCTTCACGACCACTGACTCTGCATTTAACTGTTCCTTAATCTGAAGAAATAAAATTAACATCATTAGGGAGCAAACAACTAACCACCCTCAAACCAAACTTGGTTTACAAAATGGTATCTTTTTGTTTGTGCATGGCAACACAAAGATGGTGTTAAAGCGGGGTTTGGTGTTTGTACAAAAAAACTAAAGGATTCTACTATTAAAAAAAAAAATTATTATTAAAGCTGAAAAGAAAATAACTGGTTTGTACTAGCTTCTAGCCCGTTTTCCTATGATTATATACCAGCAAACACTACATTTGTTGAACTGTCTATAATTCAACAATACTTGCAAAACGTTCCACGTATGATCAAATTAGTTGCTTTTACCTCTCTCAAGTCTAAGAAACAGTAGCTATCACAGATACCCCCAAAGTTACTAATAGTGCTCCTTGAGAAATATACTCCTTGGTAGCTACAGTGTACATTTCTGAAATTGGTGACACATAAAATCACATACCCTGATTGTTCAGCAAGCCACGGCCCTCCTTAATCTTCTCCAATAGGAAGTATTTTTCTAGGAATCTCTATGGTAGGGTGCAGGTAAATACCAGTTAAAAGTCACTTGAGCTCGATTTTTTTATTGTTAACCATAACCATATGAATACTACGACCTATTAGAAGCATTAAACCAACCTTTACAGCATAAGCTGAGACATCCAAACACCATGTGTCCAGGTTTCCATGAGGTTGTGGTTAAACTTAGCAGCTGATGGTACTAACCAGGAAGTATTTCTGTTCAGAATTGAACTCCCAACTTGGGAAGAAATATAAGGTTCTGTTATCTTATAGCACGGCCATGTATCCTAGAGTGGAGTTACACATAACTAATCACAGGGTACATTTCACTGGAGAGTGAGACTACCTCCCGATACCAAATAAAAAGCCTAACTAATTTGATATGCATAGTAAAATATCCAGTTTTAAATTGTGTCGTCATTAAAAGTATATGTTCAATACACCAACATTGTAATAGTATATGTTCACTACACCGAAATTGTAATAGTAATAATGGTGGAAAGCAAAGAAGCAGAACAGATTAAGCAACAGACCTTCTTCTCCATTGATTGCATCAAAGTGGATCTAATTGGCAACGCTAGGTGTGTGAACTGCATTTGGTTCTTTCGATGCAATTGGTATTGAGAGTGCGCTTGCTTGGGAAAAAGGCTGGTATAATATGCCTCTTTGGCCGATCGGTCTCGAGCACCTGACTTCTTCCTAGAAAGCTGGCTTCGGATCTTCAGTTCTTCCTTCTGCTTCTTCTCTTTTCTGACTGCTTTGGCTTTATTTCCTTTTTGACTTGGCCTTCTTGGAACAAAGCAAGAAATGCTTGTTCTTTTGGGATAATGTAGAAGAATGGATCTAGCGACTCGTAAGCCAAAGGCCTTTCCTTTTGATTTCGGTGGATGTATTTGCTGTAGCGAAGATTTGAGTAGAATCTCTTGGCTGAGAAATTTCCCATAAGAGTTATAACTGAACCAAGTAGAATCATAGGTACGATTTACCCCAATCCTAACTGAGATTGGATTTCCTCTGCAGAAAGTCCGACGGTAGTTCCAGACTGGGCCATTAAAGCTGGAAATTGGACTCTTCCTCACATGTAACAGAGCATCATTTGAAAGATAATTGTTCTTATTTGCCAATGCAACTGTCACTCCCTGAAGAGATGACAAGGCCCTTTTGCTGCTCAACATCCATAAAGCTGCCACATTTGGCCGAACTAACACCGCCTTTGCCATCATCTTGAAGTTGCAAGCTACTGTTAGTAACGTGCACAGACAATCAAGAAATAAAAATCACTTATGCAAGCTAGCTAGTAGCATCACAATCGAATTCAACCACACAAAACGACTATTATGCACATACTTTTTCCAAACTTCACTCTAGCACCGCCTCTGCCATCATTTTAAAGTTGCGAGGTACTGCTAGTAACGTGCACAGACAATCAACAACTCAAAATCACCTACGCAAGCTAGCTAGCAGCATCGTAATCGAATCCAACCACACAAAAATGACTATTATCCGCATACTTTTTTCCACATTTCACTTCACAGTCACATCCAAACAAAAATCCATCTTAACATCACGATTATTGTACACCGTGACACCAGCAACCTTTCGTGCATTTTCTATTTTCAACATTTCAACATCTAAAGCTGCAATTTTTCTCAGCTCCTATCAGATCGCCTAACAAATAGAAGGGCTAAAACACTAAAATGGCTAGGCTGTTACCCTATATCACCAATGGAAGGTGAAAACAGCTACAAATTAATATGGATTTATCTATCATCGAAATCATGCCAAAAAGCAAATCTTTCTCACATCACGGAACGAAGAAGCTTCTAATCCAATTCGATAAATTCAATTCCAGTATAAAAATCACATGAACTAGCAAGAAAATTTGGGGAAAAAATTATTCCTGAAAGCAAAACAGGGTTTTCCGGTCGTTGGAGAAGTACACGCAGTACACACGCGGAGTGATGAGTAATACCTAAGCTCCACAAATGGTTGAAATTTGGAAAGGCCAGGCCTGGTTTCTGCAATGGGCTTGATGATGTTGACGACCCAAGCGAATGAGTTCCTTGTAGCCCAATTCTTTTTTGGGCCAGAATTGTTGGAAAGTTCCATAACGAATTATTCACAAGATCCTATGAGCGAGTAATGTAATCCTATTTCACTGCTCTTATATCCGATTTCTAGAGCATTGGACGACTTATACAAATGTTTGGAATGAATTAACTTATTTATGCATTAATCACCATTTCATGACTTGTTGGTTTAACATAATTAATCTCGCTAGTTCAATTCATTTAACAACGAGATACACGTTTACACGTAATTGTTATTTCCGACCCGTTGGGTCCAATATGACTATACATCGAACCAATTAGAACCTCATTCGTTTTCACTAAAATTTCAATAGTTTCGTCTCAAACCAATTATTACATTCAATTTTTGTCAAGAAAAACTGAGATATAGTACAATTGAGGTAGGAAGTTATGATTAACTTTAGATAGTTAATTAACATATAAGTGATACAGTGTAGTAAAGTTGTAAATATGTATGTGTTATCAGAGTAATGATATTCCTAAATACGCTTTGAAGTAAAATGTAACAACTTTAGTGGAACGTCTATAATGGCAAAATATAACAACCATATTGGAGTGGGAAGAGTATATGTTGGAAACATGAAGTAGACAGTGTAGTAAACTTAATGACTTGCGCGGTATGTCTACTTGGAGACCACTTCTTAATTATTGATTAATCAAGGAAACAACATATATGTTCGTAATCTACCATGTAAGAGTTTCAAATCGATATATTGTACGTGCAAAAGGCACGTTGGATTATTGAAGAATAAATGCTCAAAGTTGGAAGGTAAACATGGTGCATCTCACATTGTTTGCATGCATGTTTCATTTACAGTTCACAATCAATTAGATCATAACGTTGCGATATGATTGCAAAAAACGTCTCACTCGGGGGTGTAAATCCGACCATATTTATACTAGAACTAGTGGAACTTGTATATGCGCGTGTGGGTGGGTGTGCGACTTGCGTTCATGAATACGTGACCGAACAAAGACAAATTACTAGCACCGCGCGAGCTATACTCATAACTGTTATCAAAGTTCAAATAGATGGCGAGACGAGTCTTCACCAATATTAATCTCGTTAGAAATGATTAAGTGAAGTAAAATGTTAATGATATGCATCCTTGTCAGCCTTATCATATCAGCAAGCACTTTAGAGAGAAAAAAGGAGGAAAGAAAGATTATATACCTTAGCCTAGGATTTAGCATCTCGATCCTATGGTTTATACCGATCAGTAGTACTAAACCAATCATTATTGGCCCACCAACGTTAAAAGGTCAATGAAATAAAGATGGACCTCTAAAGTTGTTTGTATAATTAATTATTCCTCACTCCGTCGGAAATCAAGTCGATCCAATAAATTTGGATGTGGATCGTTTAAAAACTGCAATCATAAATAATTAGAATCACATATAAAGTATATAGTCGAGTGAATTAAAGTACGGTAGAGAGTAAATAAAGTATAAGAGATGAAGTAATTGATAAAATATTTGATATATTTTTCATTTATGGGTGTAAGAATGTGAAACCGAAATAACTAAAAAAGAAAAATGAAAATTTAGGGATTGGAAAGGAGGGATTATATGATTTATATCTCATCATCATCCCATAGGCCTTACTCATAGTTGGGAAGGGAAAGATCCCTAAATATTTAACTAAATCTTTTTCAGGCTTATTCAATGGTGCATGCTAATGTCAAGTCGTGAAAGTGTGTTACGAACTTCAATGTAGTGACATGTATATACATATATTCATTGTTTAGTTGTGAATGAAACTAGAGATTAATTGGATGATATGTAAAAGTCATCAAATGAAATTAGTTTATCCTTATTGGTAAGCATAAGATCAAGTTGATCTATTCTAAAATTTTGATGGGATAAAAAATATATATGTTGTCTTATAGTAATATGTAGTTTTATATGAAGCACTTTTGGAATCTAACTCAACTTTAATCATCTGGCCAATATCATTTGATTACAAAGTACCACCATTGATAAATCTATGGATGATTGGGCATATAATTCAAAAGGTGGTTTTCGAGTTAAATGGAAAACATAGTAATCGGACATGATACATGTTATAGAGGTGCACAAGGGTTGAGCCTATGAACTAAAAAAATAAGATGATTGAGCGTTGAACTGTTATAGTGACACAGTAGATAATTCAAATGGCTTAACTCAAGAGACACTTAGCCATCTGAAAGTAAGGGCAGAATTGGACCTGAAATAAAAGGTCTTCCCTTGTGAACATTTGGCTTGAGAGTTGAGTTGCATGTGTAAGCATGGACCTAAGGCTGGTGGCAATCTTGACTTGGTCTTGTCTGAATTGGCTTGTTTCGTATTCAACCTAAATTATAACGGGTTAAAATTGATAACCCTAAATGAGATATTATGTCAAGATAAAACAATCCTCTAATTACAAGCAACCATACACAAATTTAAGTGTGATTGGAGATGATAGTAAGAAATAAGTTGGGAGTAGTAGTGTATAATACTCCCTCCGTCCCAAATTGGATTATCCATTTTGACTTTTCATGGTCAATGTTTTCAAACTTTGAGCTTGATTTACTCACATATTATATTTTTAATGGATTTTTGAAAAGTATAATAAAAATTTAACATGTGATCTTTAATAATATGAATTTTTAATTTTTTTTTATCAACATTATCTATGAGTTATTTGCATACGAAGTTTGAAAACGTTGATCATGAAAAGTCAAAATGGGTAATTCAAATTGGGACGGAGCGAGTAAATGATTGAATGTAAAGATGAGGGGCCTCTGGTGAAGCCTATTAATCAGGTGATCCTTCATCATGCTTAATAGTAGTGCACCAGGCGTGCGCTTCAACAGTGTTGTACCTTCCCTTTATGGGCCCTTAATTTGACACACATTAAACAATAGTGTTTCGTCTTTTGCCGTCAACAACCTTTGAATCTCTCATTTTCCTCATAATATGAAATTGATTCTTAAATTTCATTTCGATTCTGCAGCTCTTTGAATGGATACGAAGCTGAGTTTTAAAATAAAAACATTGCGATATAGTGTTATTAATGGGTAGGATCATGGTCCGAATATGATATGAGTGACCCTAGACGTTGCAGTAAGGATCAGGTGCTCGGTTTTCAGGAAAGGTTCTCTTCCATACTCACATAACTGACTATCAAACAGTACGGGCCAAGGATGCTCAATGAATATTCTTGTTTTTCTATGGTTCAAGGGTAAAATAGGTTTTTCAGGATATGTCAGTGCTCAGATTTGAGAGTGATGTGGTATAAAAATGGATAAGTCAATAGTCTAAGTCAAAGCCGTGATTTGTCCGCTATAGAGCTTATGAATGAGGTAGTAATTTGTCAAAGTCCTATCAATGATATAAGTTGAACTGTCCTTCGTCAGCTTGGGTCCGTCGTAGATTAGTCCGTCAGCAGCAATGGTTTGTTACTGGTGAACTTGAGTGTTTATCTGAAATATGAGAAGAAAGGGTTAGACCCTTTTGGGCCAGTTTGCCTAAAACAAACCGGACTAAGATTCAACTCGTTTAGAAGGCTGGTCAAGCTGGGGCTCGGACCTCTAAACTTAGAGAATAGAATATTGAGAAGTAGTTGCTTACTATTATGATGAGTAAATGCGCTCCTACTTATAGTGAATAAGCTATGGGGACAGAGGGACAGACCTCTAAAACGCCGGAGCTTGGTCGGCCTAGCGAGGTGATAACACGTGGTCTCGAAGTTGAGCGGCGCATTTGGGTCACGCCCAAACGGATGACATGTCCCGAGGTGGCCCATTAGAGTCTTAGGATCGGACCTGCTTGGAGGTCGGACTTTAGACATTATGAAGGCAGGATGGGGTAATTATCCCTTTCTTGTAACTGGGTCCAAGAATAGGGTGATGGGGTCGGACCGCTCCGACCAATACCCTTTGTCGGTATTCAATCTGGTGCTTTTTGTGATGCTGTTGCCAGGTGTTGGACCATAGTCCTTGGAGACGGGACTCTCATAAGGAGACGAATTTAAGGCGTCTCAAGTCGCTTTGATCTGGTCGGTTCGGGAGACGGACTTAAAGGTATATATCAGAGAGCATGCTCAGTTAAGAGAAATAATCCGACATCGGAGCGTCCTGAATTCATATGAGTAGGATCAAACTTATTAGTACCCATCAAACTGATATGAATCAAGTGTTACGTTACATTAAGCATCCTAGAGTTTTGTTCGGATATGGAACTGTGGTCCGTGGCCATAAGACCCTATCCAATATTGAGAACACCAGCAACAATACAATTTTGTCTCCAATAAGGCTATGTTATCTTCGTATGAAAACTCATAAATTTCAGTTCAGTTCAGATTTACTTAATAGATATACCTTTTTATTTTTTTGGAATTATAAAAGGTTGCTTACTTTCCTTTTTTTTTTTCTCTAGACAATTTGTTAAATATTTCATTCTATGATATATATTCACATCCTCTCAAGTCTCATGAGTCATGATCTAATCTAGAAGCCGCAAATTCGTTGATAAAGACGCAATTTAAATGGAAATGCAGCCGAGATAGAGTATTTAACTAAGGATTAAGATCTTGCATTATACCAATCTTAACACTTGATTTAATTGCGGCTAACATCTTCAAGAGATTCATCTACATCCATTACGACAATAATTTAGTTCAGAAATAAGAGTTTGCTATTCAAGTGGATAAGAATGCTAGCTGACATTGATGACAACCTCATTAATCATCGACTCATTGAAACGATTTATGTTCCTTTCTCTTGTTTCTAAAATAAAACCATTTACTATTGCAACTTTGTCGATTTTTTTTGTAATAATCATGATAGATCATAGTATTTTTTACATCCTAAGTATATGACGTCACCCACCTTATCTAATATGATATGATTTTAGTATTATCTCGAAACTAAGTATTTTACAATACTGCATAAAAGATTTGGTCTTACTAATTCTTTGTTGAAGTTAAGAAATATGATAGAGATGATGACCATACAATCTGGTGGACTGTGTGCAAGACCACTCCCATTTGGTCATGGGCACGGTTGTGCGGGACGGCGAGATGCAAATCTCGCCTTGTGATGGCACAATCTCGTCGTTCCTTTTTTTTTTTTTTAATTTTGATGTTGGCCAGCACAACCCACTCCTTTTACTTTTTTTTTTTTTTTTAATTCTTTCTTATTTTCTTTTTATTTATAATTAATAAATTATTAAATATAAAAATATAAAAATATAAAAGTTATACCAACTTTCATGTTTTTTTGCCCTCTACAAATAGAGACCACTTTTGACTATATTTCGATCATTCTAAATTTAACGACTTCTATACACTTAATTAAAACAAATATATTTATAAATGCAATTTCATTAATTTCAACTTCTAAACACTCATATAATATGTTAAACATGTTTAAAAAATAAAAATAAAAAAAAACGGTATTCACGGTCATCGCGACGACCTATTAGACATGATTTATTCAGATGTGATCATAATTTCAATCGTCGATCACGACCGCAACTATTCACGGTCATTGTCAATACTTATTGGAGATGGTCTAAGATTAAGATTCTGTTGAGGTACACCATTCTGCATTTATATAGGGGACCATCCTATAATCTGTAAATCTGCCATTTGATTCTCTGCTTGTCAGCTTATGTTGTATCATTCCTCACATGCCAAACTTGTAAATTACTCTCAAATCACTCCCTTAAAATAAAATCATTTAAATATAGGAAAATCTACTTCGCAACTTATATTAAATTTCAACTCAATTTGATTTTTTAATTGAAATTTTAAACACTCTTATGTTAACTAGGATTATGCACCACATGTATTATTGTTGCATATGATAATTTGAAATGATTAAGACAACTGGAAACATGTTACTAGTATTTAAAATGCCAGGTCATGCTTGAATTATAGTTATAACAAAAAGATGATAACATCGAGCTTATGAAAATTGAGAAGGTGTGAAATATGAGTTATGGTTTGATTGGTATATTATAGGCGATCCAATTTAATTGAAATTGATAATTAATTCGTTATCGCATTCAATCAATTGCACATCTCTAATATTTATGTAATCGAAGTTATACTGTTTTAGAAATCTACCAAACACCAAAAGTTTGCCAACAAATGAAGGTGCATCTACTCATTGAATCGAGCTCCCCACATGCCAAATACCGATCAATACACTCCTTATTTAAATTGCGTTTTTAAATTTGTAGTTCGTTTTAAATTTTATTTGAGTGAGACTTACGTCAATGTGATCACGTCTCATTTGTTTTTATGTCTCATTCAACATATTACATACTTTAATAACTTCTTAAATAGATTTGAGGTTCACTTGTTAAAGTAAAATTTCCAAGTTGCTATTCAAACTTCAAAGTTACCCTACCGTAGTTTATAATGATTGCTCGAACTCAATCAAACTTTTCATTTATTTTTATTCACTTTTAATACAATAAATATACATAATGATATAACTTTATTAATTATGATTTATGATTAATTTGGTAATCGAGAAAAATCAACAAAATTATACAAATTTCTTAGTGAAAACCATTCCAACCCACAGAAACTAGGCACTCCCCCTTAGTGATGATTTAGGACTCCGTGGATGGGAACCTTTAATTATTTTTTCAATGTTTAAAAGAAAATCTTCCTCCTAATTTATTCATCACCGTCTCATATTTTATTAATTATCTCATGATCTATTCGATCTTTTTTTCTAATTATTCCTATTTCTCCTAATTTTATTCACCATTTTTTTAAATCTTGTTTCCGGGACCGAAACAAGTTTAATCCGTAACGGTGGGAGTATTAAAAAAATGATTTAAAATAGATTTATTGTTATAAATATAGCACCAGCTAGCAACTAGATCTTCCTCAGTGGAGCTTTTGTCCTACCAAATTAAGCAACACTTTTATAACAGCCAAGCCAAGGAACTCACTCTCACTCTTTCTCACTGGACTAAACCAAAAATTCCCAGATTAATCAAGAAAACAAAAACCCCATAAACAAAAAATCATATTGCAAAACAAGGATAGAGCTAAAGATGTTTGCAGCAGAGAATGGTTTAAGGGGTGACCCAAGATTGAAGGCCATTTCTGATGCCATTAGAGTCATCCCTGATTTTCCTATACCAGGTTCATTTTTAACTCTTTCAAGCAAAATCTTTTGGTTTTGCCCTCTTATATGGTTGTATCTCCTATTATTTACATGAAAGCTCACATTTTTTTGAGGTGGGTGCATGTATTGCTGTGGAAAAGAATTTAAAAAAAAAATCTTGCTGAAATTTCTCTTCATTGATTAAGAATAATCCTTTTGTTTTGTGTCAGGGATTATGTTTCAAGACATAACAACACTGATCTCTAACCACAAGGTTTTCAAGGATACTGTAGATATTTTTGTTGATAGATACAGGAACATGGGCATTTCTGTTGTTGCTGGTAATGTCTTCTTTCTTTATCAAGTTTTGGAAATCAACTAACAACATGTTAATTTACTATTCACCAAGTTTTTATGCTTGACATACAACTAAACACTATATTAATTCACTGTTTCAGTCACATAGAATCGAGTTACTATTGACGTGTTAAAGTTCTGTTGAAGTCTTATGCCAAACGGCCTGAAATTTGATTAAATTCATCAATTGTTTGGTTTACCAACATAAATAAATTTGGCCAAAGTAGTTTAATTGGTGGCTTGCTCTGTTCAATTAGCTTGAGATTACAGTCATGTTGTTCTTGAATGTCTAGCGGGCTTATATTTTAGATTAGCTCAAACAATATTATTGATGGCTGGCTACCAAAATAAGTGCAAGATAAGCATTCTATGGTTAATATGGCCAGAAAGTTGGGATTTAATGAGTTTAGCATTTTTTTGCTGGGAGTGCTGATGGGTGATGACTATGCTTGTCAATAGGAGTTGAAGCTAGAGGGTTTATATTTGCTCCTGCAATTGCATTGGCAATTGGTGCCAAATTCATTCCTTTGCGTAAACCGGGGAAACTTCCGGGTAACTTTCGATCCCTGAACTCATACCTCAAGATTTGGAGCCTAATTTTCTTTTTCATATTGCAGTCTAGGAATTCTATATAAAGTTGGTTTTACAAAAATATGGGGGTGTATTTGAAGTTCTAGACAGTGTATTTATAAAAAGTTGGTGCTTTTGGTTATAGTATAACTTGCACAGTTGCACCCAGTGTTGAAGTTTGCCATAGGGCCCTAAATCTCTAAGACGGGCCCGGTTGATCTTGGCAACTCTGTGGTAATATGAATGGCCTAATGGCCCTATGCAACACTAAAGGCCAAATTATTCATAAAATTACATTTTGTGGGGTTGAGGTACTACTGGCTGGGTGTTGTTTGCTGCATTATCCATCGCCCTGAGCACTTGTGTCCAATCCGTTTATGTTTACGGATTCATTAATGCAATATGATATATATATATATATATATATATATATATATATATATATATATATATATATATATATATATATATATGAACTTGCAGAAAAATTAGAAGCCGGGAGGGGGTTTTATCATGAGTGTAGAGTATAAAACGCATGGGTTGGAATACATATGAAGTTGCAAAAATATGAAGGGGAAAGTGTCAATCTCACTGCTTTTCTTGTAAGTTTTTTTTATGTTGAATCAAGTTTGTAACATTTTGTAATGCAAAAAACGTTGTATGTTTTCATCTCGAATATTCGTGCATCAGTGCCCTGACTATGTTACAGAACATGCCGAATCAGACTAAAGAGTATTGTGATTAGTTTGTGTGTATTAAGTTAGGGCATGATGATTGTGTTTTGTCTAGGTGAGGTTATTTCTGAAACTTATGAGCTCGAGTATGGTAAAGATTGCTTGGAGATGCACGTCGATGCTGTTGAAAAAGGTGACCGTGCTTTGCTGATTGATGACTTGGTGGCAACAGGAGGTACACTTTCTGCTGGCATAAGGCTCTTAGGTGAGATCCTGAGACTGCTGGTGTATTTGTTATCGTATTTGACCACAAAATTCTAACATTCATACTTTTCAATGTATAGAACGTGTTGGGGCTCAGGTTGTTGAATGTGCATGTGTTATCGGATTGCCAGAGCTCAAGGTAATTACGATTTATTCAGTGAGCAAACCATTCAGGAACTGTTACTTAACCGTTAACCATGTTAGACAATTCAATGAACTTATGAGAATACAGTAACACTTTGACAGTAGATTTTGATTGACCTCCTTTTGAACCATCTCACTTATGTTTGTTCTTTTCTAGGGAAGACGTAGATTGAACGGGAAGCCGCTGTATATCCTGGTGGAACCTCGTCAATGAAAGCCATTATCTGGTAAATACCCTTAATATTAACTTTTACACTGATATATTACTTAGATTCAGTCCGAAATGAACATGGAAATTTCAAATTTTGTGTGATGTTAACCGTACCGTGAGAATTAATTCATGTTACCCTTACCTTGTACTATGAAAGGTCTTGCTATGGACATGGACGTGTCCTTTTACACTTGCATAAGATGAAATAGATGTTTCAGTATCCATTTGTCATTTTCAAAAAAGAAAGATCTTGCTAGATCTTTATGTCATGGTAGTCTTTGGATGTCAAACTCAACCTTAATATTCCTGACAAGTTGACATGATCTTGAACTTAGATGTTGAATCTTATCTGTACATACAGTTCTGTAGTTATCCACTAACGGTAGAAAACAACCCACGAACTGTTAGTAGAGTTTCTTGCTAAAACATTTGAGATAATTTCCTGCAAGACTGGAGTTTTATATCCATTGTGGTACTAAAGATCTGCTTGAATCGAACACAGGAACTATGTCTATCTCTAAATCCCATGTCTGCAAGCAAATACGTTCACACCATTTTCCCTTCCCAACTTAAAATGCTCAGCTTGATGCATTAAGAGACAAAGACACTTGATCCAAGTAGAAAATCACTTGGACTGGTGTTACGCTTGTGATACATGAGTTGTATGAAACAAAGAATCTAAATGTATCACACATGGTCTTTATGCAACTTGGTCTTAAATTCGTTTGCATTTCTGTCCTTTTCGATCAGGCTGGAGTTGAATTGTTCTACAGACATATGTTGGTATACTACTATGTGCTCCTAGTGTAGTAACTGAAAAGGGGTGCCAGTGACGAGACACAAAATGCTGCTTATCTGTTGGATAATTACACTGCATCTCGCATGTGAATCGCCTACATTGCTGTTATCAGCCACCGGTGAATGAATCCCCTCCAATAAAAAGTTCCCTTCTATAGGTTTTATGGCGTCACATCCAATTTTTTTATTTTTTTTTCTTTTGAATTACTTTCTTGCTACCTTGTATCAGTCAGATGGGAAATGTATGCATTCTTGTATCATGACTCATGAACGGCTGATCTTATCGAAGTCTGGTGTAATATGTTCGCGTGCGAGATGGCTTACATTCTCAATTTGCAGTAGAACTGTTCAATCTATGATTAGATGCACTTTTCTCTTTTACATACTATGAATGAGAAGAGCAGTCCAGAATCTAAGATTCTCAAAATTCAGTTTATCTTAGGATCAGTCGCACATTGATTGAGATTATCCTACGTAAATTGGAAATATGTGATAGTTAACATGTCCTCACGTGTGAGATACCGGTTTAACATGTGACCACAGAGAGGGAGGAAGGGACCAGAGCATTCCAAGATCCAACATTAACTTGAACAGTCCATGACTCTAATAACATGTACTTCCTCCGTCCCGTCCGATGTTTTTCATTTTGACTTTTCTCGGTTAACTATTTTCAAATTTGACTACGAATCAATCTTCAATGAAAAATGTAAAATGTTCAATTAAATTATATTATGAAACTTTAGGGAGTGAAGTTTCATAATATAATTTTATTAAAAAATTTACATTTGTGGTTTAAGTTAAATTCGTAGTCAAAGTTGGAGACGGTTGACTGCAAAAAGTCAAAATGGGAAACATCGGACGGGACGGAGGAAGTAAAAATGAGCTCAATATGAAGCTCTACACGGTCTAAGTGATTCCGAGGAAAAATAAAAGAATTTGGAGGAAAATCAAAACACAAAGTCTCATGAGAGACGGTCTCTAGATAATTTATCTAGAGACAACTTATGTTTTTAGGAAAATGATCCATGTCATTAATCAAAATGTCTATATTGTTAACGATATCTATTTATTTTGTAATATGAAAAATATCAATGTTGCTAACATAAACGTTTTGATTAATAGTATCGATGATTTTCTTGACAACATAGGTCCGGCTCTAGATAAATTATCTAGAGACCGTCTCTCAAGAGACTTGCTCAAATCAAAATAGGAACGAGAGCTTTTGCTCGAAACGTAAAAAATGGTAAAACGGGAACTTCGTGATACCCACGAAGTGATAAGGTTTCAGTCCAATCCAACAATGATTTCAAGCCCAAAGAATGAACTGGACCAACACTCCAAAGCCCAAATGTCGAAAAAATTCAGTCCAGTCCAGCCCGAAGAAACAAACAACAAACACCTAACCCACACGGTAGAAAAGAACGTTGCGTGTAAATTGAAATCCCCAAATCCCTATAAATACCTCAAAATCACAAATTATCATCAACACTAATAATAATAATAATAATAATAGTAATACAAATACAAACCAAACAAGAAAAGGAAAGTACTTTCATTTATCCCAAATCCGAAGCTTCGTATATCATCATCTCAAATGCACCTTCAAAACCCTAGCCCCAATTCTTGATTTGCCTAATTTCTTATCCCAATTCGACTGTGTAAAGGTTTCCAAAAGAAAATAGGATTTGTTGTTGCTGATTTTGATTTATATTAGCGGATTTATTTCTGGATTTAATAATGTCTGCTGCCATTGTTTGCGGTAAGAGATCTTTCTTCGAGGATATTGAATTGCCAGGTTCGCCGCCGAGCTCAGCCGTGCCGCCGCCGTACAAGAAGTTTCGGTGCTCGTCGTCTACTTCTCCGGGCCGGTTCAATTACTCGCCGCCGTTTCAGCAGAGTGCTATTGATCAGCTTGTTGCTTTGTTTCCGGATATGGAAGCTCAGGTTGATTGCTTGCTTCTCCGTTTTTTTTCTTAGGTTGTTTTGTGGAATTAGGGGTTTAGGGTTTGATGGATCTGAATTTGCTATTACTGTTTCTGTTATTATGATGTGATTTTATTTGTTTTTGCTTTTTGTTTGGGTTGATTGTTGAAATAGATCAATGCTGTAGAAAAAAATTAGGTTGAATTGTAATGGTGATTTGTTTTACTCATAAGATCGATTATGTGCTAGTACGAAACTCTGATATCTGGGATATGATGGATGATGAAATTATCCTGTCAATGTTTAACTTTTCAGGTGATTAGGTTAACGGAGACATTTTTATTTCGTGAAATGCTCTGAATTTGAATTATTTTGCTTTACATTGGCCATTTCTCGTAATTTTACTAAAAAGATCAAGTCTCTTGTAAATATGTGTGCATCCTTGAAGTAAATTCACTGACTAGTTTTCCTCTTCCTCCTGTTATCAGCTTCTTCAGAAGGTGCTGGTGGAGTCTAACAATGACTTGGAGGCTGCGATTAAGTGCCTACAAGGGCTTCGAATTAGTTATCCTACGTGTAATGCAGGCTCTGCGGTTGAAGAAACTGCCAGTGTGGAGCAAGGTAAGATATTATCTGTATTTGGAGATCTTCTGTATATGCTGGACATCATGTACCTACGTTGTCATTATAAGATTCATTTCACATACACAGTTCTATAACATATCCATTTGTATGCATATTTTTTTAGTCCATTGTTTTCCACTTTCATGGTTTAATCACATCATAAGCAATGATATTTAGACATATATTGCTTATGTGGATTAGTTGACATTTGAACTTCCTGTATGTTTACCAATTACCCCACTTAGCCATCTTATGTAGTTTATCAAATGATTTGATAGTTCACGACAGGAACTTTCTGCGATAAGTGTCACGGTTGATATTATGTGCAAGTTAGGTCTTTGCCATATATAGAGCACAAGCATAGATGAGTCAAACAGCACCGTTAACATGTTATCATCTATATAGATGCTAATCCACACCTTCTATATCGTTTGGTGCTAATTTAACCATATGGGGGGATAAGATTAAAAGAGACTGAAAGAACGAATCGAAATAGTTGGTGATACATTGTCCATATTTGTTGTGTGATCTTGGTTGCCCATGTCCTCCACTTAAGCCTGGTAGTGTTTGGTACCAATAAGAGATGCATCATAGTGTCTTCTTTGTCTTACACGTTAAGAATGGGTGGCTGGTGTACTTCATTGTTGCCCTGCTAGCATATAAATGTAATGTATTCTGAATTTCTATGTGAACATGTTTGGCAGGTGCAATGCCAGCTGGTGTGGATGTTTCTCCAGCGAAGGATCCTCAAGTTCAAAATAACCTGCCGTCTCATGGTTCAGAATGGGTCAATCTGTTTGTGAAAGAGATGAACAATGCAACCAGTATAGATGATGCTAAATCTCGGGCAGCAAGCATATTGGAGAACTTAGAGAAATCCATCAGCAGTCGTGTTGGAGCTGAGGCAGCCCAAATCTATAGCAAGGTCCGGACAATTTCTATTTCCCATTAACAATTTTTGTTAATATAAAACATTGTTGATGAGGAAGATGTCATGCTGCTCTAATCCTCACTAAAATAGATTGGGCTATTGGGACTTACAACATTAAATATATCAGAGTATGACATACCGTTCTGGAGTGTTCTCGGGGAAAACAATATTAACTGAATGTACCATAATTATTTAGTGTGTTGGGGAAACTGCATATGTACAATTGTACATGATTATTTATCTTTGTTCATGTTTATCTTATAATGTTGATATGATTACAGGAGAATGTTATGCTGAGGGAACAAATTGAAGCACTCCTCAAAGACAATGCTATCCTCAAACGTGCTGTTGCTATCCAGCACGAACGACAAAAGGAGTTTGAAGAGAAGAACACCGAGGTGCAGCAGTTGAGGCAGTTGGTTTCTCAGTACCAGGAGCAGATGCGAAACCTCGAGTTGAGCAACTACGCTTTGAATATGCATCTGCGTCAGGCTCAGCAGAACAGCACTCTGCCAGGACGGTTCCATCCTGATGTTTTCTAATTAAACAATGGAAGGCTGAGAATAATTGCGCCGCCACAGTTCATTTACTTCAATATAGATTGTATGTGAAAGTGTTTGAGTCCTAAAACTTGAAATCATATTGTGTCCGTTTGGAGTCATGTAAGTTGGCCATTTTCAGATGACGAGGCCTGTTATCACTTAATTCAGTATTTGTGGGAAGTTTGAGATTGTTTGCCTGCAATTGGTTTTCAAGTCTCAAGATATAAAATGTTCTATTGTCAAATACTAGGGATTTAGCATAGACTCGCAGGAGACAATTTCCATTTCACTTAATGTCACTGGATGCCGTCTCCTACGAGTCTATGCGACAAAAGTTAATCATTTCGTCCTGCGTTCTCTAAGTGTCTCGTAAAGTACAAAATGTTAAACGCAACACTGTTTCCGTTAAACGCAACACCAAATACTTATAACTTTACTAAAATACTCCCAACTCTTTTTTTTTTACTATAAAACTAATAAAACATAACGAAAAATCGAAATAACTCATTTATACAAATACAAAAACAACATGCATGATTGAACACAAAAAAACAATGAATTTTTTTTTTCGAAAATGAAAAAAATAATTAAATGTTTCTAAAACCGTTTAGAAAAATGTTTCGTTTATACAAAAACATTAACGTGCACGAAAATTTATCTTGAAAAATGAAAAAAAAATTAAATGTTTCTAAATATATACGAGTTATTTTTAAAAAAAATTGAATTTGGTCGGGTTTCACCCGATCATATTCGTGAAATCCGGCCAATTTTTTTTCTTTTAATTTGCAAATTGAGAACTTTATTTTTTTATTTATTTTTTTTTTTTTTGCATATTGTAAACTTTACTTTTTATTTAGCAAATTGAAAACTTTACTTTTTTCATTTATTTATTTATTTATTTTGAATTTTTTGAAAATTTAGATTTTATGATATTGGAAGATTTATAGTTTGACATGCATAGATTTTTGTCTACTCTTTAGAGAATAGATGTACGTTGCTTCCAAACATCAGATAATTTGGATTTCATTCTAAGAATTCAATTCCAACCTCCATTTGATGTGAATTTGAATCTCATTCCAAGATGAATTTTGACTCATTCTTGCCTCTCTAAGATGTTGCCAGGGCGCCCATAGTGGTGGAAGCGGAGATTCACAAGCAACGAGCACCCTAATATAGTGATTGTTATTGACGAATCCAATTGTCCGCTCTTGCTCTGTCGATGGAGGGTACGGAGATGCTTAATTATATAGAAATGTCATCATCCTATCAACCTTGTCTCTCCGGATATTTAGAAATTTTTAACTGAATCGTAGCCTTACACGTGTCATCATCCTATCAACATTATCTCTTCGGATATTTTAAAATCTTTGACTGAATCGAAGACTTACATGTATCATCATTCTATCAGCCTTATCTCTCCGGATATTTAGAGATCTTTGACTGAATCGTAAACTTACATGTGTCATCATCCCATCAACCTTATCCATCAGAATATTTAGAAATATTTGACTGAATCGTAGTCTAACACGTGTCATTTTAGTAAAGTTACCAAATAGTTAGTATTGCGTTTAACATCCCCCAAATATATTGCCTCAAATGAAAACATGTTTCTAAACGTAATTCATTGAACAAAATAAAGAAACCAAATGACCGATTTCATGTTTCCATCATAGATTCCGAATTCTTGCTAAAAAATGAGACGACTAAACGCTTGGCGTATGATCGACTTGATGTCATGGTCTTTGCAGATTTGAGGAAGCTGCTTAATCTGTGGAATCTGATTTTGGAAGGGCTGGAGGCTGATAGTTCCACTCGAACTTAGAGAAATTGTTGCAACAAAACACACGGTGGCTATCTGATGCACACAGCTGCAGGAAGTTAACAATACCAAAACGAGGGAGAAGGGACTCAGCAGGCTTAGGCCACTTATTGCATCCTGGGGTATTTCATTAAACATTCAATGACAAGCCAAGATTCACAAACTATACACAAGTATTCTGGGTTTAGATGATACTGTAATGTCTTTTATGCAAATATGCAGAACAAGTTGTACAGGAAGAACAGCTAGCATGAAGTCTTATATGAAGACGGAAAATAATCAAGACTTCTGTAACATACAAACTATAAAAAGATACAGCAAGTGGAATCATGAGGAGAGAACTTCAGGAAAAATAGCATAGAGAATATCGGAAGGTAACATATCTCTCTGTAATACCGAAAGGCAAAACATGAAAATATCAACTTGAAATTTGTGAAATACATGAAGAATAAAATTACGTCTACAAAATTATCAAGCATCGACTACAGTACTTTTGCAAAATAAACCCACAAAACACGGCAGTAAGAAACTTAAATGATTCCAATCTTGTTTGCAACATCCAGAGCATCATAATCAGGTGTCAACCTGACATAAGCCTTCTTTGTGCCATCAGGCCTGAAATGAAGTAGATATAATTAAGAATATGTAGTGTAACATGTCATGAGACATAAATGTGTCATGATTGCTACAAATTTCTTTATCCTAAACGAGCAACAAGGGCTAGTATTATACCTGATCAGTGTGTTGACCTTCTTTGTCTGGATGTCATACATCTTCTTGACGGCATCCTTGATCTTCTTCTTGTTGGCACGAATGTCAACAATGAACACCAAGGTATTGTTGTCCTCGATTTTCTTCATGGCAGATTCAGTGGTCAAAGGATACTTAAGAATCTGGTAATGATCGAGCTTGTTGCGTGGTGTGGCAGAGATACGTGGGTACTTGGGGTTCCTGTCCAGCTTCAAAGTCCTTGGTCTGTGAAAGGTGACCTTGGTGCGGATTTTCTTGACCTTCTTGAAGGTTGCACCGCCAGCTTTCACAGCCTTGGCAGTCTTCACTGCCTGTGCCTTGGGGTCGGCCTTTTTCGTAGAATCACCTACATATGAATAAAAATCCAAGCCTTAGTAACAAATAAAGGAGTAACATAAATAGAGAGCTACACAAATTGAAACACAGAGCAGATCGCATATTTCATATTCAACAAGATATTGAATCAACCAAGTACGAATCAGAATGCAAACTTCATAAACAAAGCATGAAACTCATAGCATAGTAAATCAAACATTTCATCTTCTACTACAACTAGACAATGATAAGTTATCTATACATTTCACTGCAAGGACACGAACCGATAATTGTAATTTACATCAAATTTAACCAGTTTTTTTATCAGATAACCAGACATTTAAAATTACTATGGAAAACAAAATTTACGCAAAACAATTTGGAAAATTGCTGGTAACTACAAAAAGGCCGAACAATGCAATTCCGGAAGCAGTTTCCGCCATTAGGAGGTAATTTGAACATATGAACTAAGCATGAATCAGAATGCAAGCCTCATCAACATATAAAGCAGTGCTGAAACCATGAAACACAGAGCAAAGCAAAGTAAATCAAACACTCATACTACAACTAGACAACGATAAGTTATCTGTACATTTTGTTGCAAGGACACAGACCAATCATGAATCATATTAATCAAATTGAACCAGTTTTTAACAGAACAAAAAACATTCAAATTACAACGAAAATAAAAAAAAAATACGCAGTACAATGTGGCAAAATGCTGGTAACTGAATAAGGTAAAATAATGCAATTTCAAAAGCAGTTTCATCTTTATGAGGTAATTTTACCCTATCAAATGTCCAAAAACATACGCAATTAACAGCAGTATCATCATCTACACATAGATTAACACATCATCTCCACCTTTTCCTTTTTCAATTTTCAGAACCGATTTTCTACGAAGAAATACAGAGAAACAGAGTTTTGACACTTGAAGGAGCTCACAGTTAAGCAACGGAAATCGATCCAGAAACTTGGATTAAACATTTTTACTACAGATTCCGTGAAATCAATACTGGAGATCTAGCTGAAGCAGAAATGGATTGGCAGAGTGAAACGTGTGCATACCTTTGGGGGCCATTTTTCCGAGCTGAAGCTAAACCTAGATGTGATAAGCTCTGCAAAATCAAATGGTATTTAGGTCAGCGATGATTGAGGAAGAAGACGATAAAGAGATCAGAGGCGTAAGAGCGAACCTCAGACGCTAGCTAGGGTTTTGGGAGTGAGAGTTTTACGAGGTCTTTTACATTTATTCATATGGGCTTTCTTATGGGCTGGGCTAAGGATAATTCGCGCCACAGACCAGCTAAAAGAATAACCAACCAACACAAAACTAAATGAAAGGATTAGAAAAGGATGTACTTTAATGACAAAATGTGTAATTTGTGTATAAAGTTGAGATTGTTTATTATTTGTTTGGTGTGGATGGTTTTTTTTTAGTAATGTATGGAGTTATGTATGATGGTTAAAATTTGTAAATGTATGAAATTTTGCAGGGTGGAGGGGGTATTAGCTAATGTGTAGAATCTTGGAAATTGGAAGGCATAAATTCTTTGAGTTGAGATTCAACCCAAACATGACTCGGCTCGTATAAGGCTCGGGCTAATGTTTATCCGGATTCTTTGACATTGAAATATCTAAAATGTACTTACAACTTGCAAAAGTTTCAAGTCTCCTTGTGATTCATTACCAGGTGCTTGAGTGTTTCCTTTATTTGCATACGAGAAAATGGTCGATTTAGATTTTGAACCCTTTCCCACGTTGAAACAAAAAGGCATTTCCATGTCCAAGTACTCTTTGCAAGTTTGTCAGCGAGTTGGCATGAATCAACTAATGTGATTAGTAAAAATGAATGTAAGATGCGCTGGAAAAAAATGAGTGCCCCGTAAGTGGCGATATCATATTTGACTAAAAAAATGTCAAAATGTCATAAGATTAATATGTAGTCTAACTTGACTGTAAAAATTCAAATGTAACAAGTGTTCAGGAACGAACGGGGTGACCGGTGAGTATACTTTTTACCCAACATTTTTATGGAACGCAAAGCATTATATTCCCTCGAACTGGTTACTAGGGCAATCATGCATATTTCATGGACCCCGTACCTAATTACCTTGCTTGATTGTAAAAATATAGTCTGAAAATGAAGAGGATATTTATAGTCGGATCGGGCTATACTACAATTACATATTTTCGAAAATCAACTACTAGTGGATTTTTTGAATGGGGTATTCGATCTCCTTCCAAAAAAGTCAACCTTGCCCTTAAAAACCTGTTAGGCCGTTACCCTACAATAATCAAGCATCGATATTTAAGTTTTAAATATCATCCTCCATTTTGCAAACAAACAAGATATTTGATCAAATTACCTCGTTTCAGTTTGGTTTGAATAATATATCAATTACACTCTTGCAACCAAACACTCTTAGAATAAAATCGAATGGAAATTTAGGTCTCTTTCATGAATGCAAATGCATGGACTAGTGTACTCAAAATGCTAAATAGATGTAATGTGAGAAAGAAGTTGTAACGTGTCACTTTGGCTCGAATTCAATCCATGATCGAGCCTAGGCTCATACTAGCATACTAGCCTCGTTTAAGAAACCAACTCGAACTCAAGTGGCTTGTAACGAACTCCAACTCTTTAACATATAGTAAAATTTATTTTTATCAAAAAGAACAAAGAAACTCAGTAATGTAACCAAAGTATGATCAAATCAAAACTGCCATAAAATGGCAATACATAGTATTAAAGTTCACATACAAAATCTATAAATTAATTATAGTATCCTAAAGCAAATATAGCAAAAATAAACTTGCCTCTCATCAGATCCCCATCTAGATCTCTAACACAGAAGTAGATCAATGCCAGCATGACACCATCTTAATGTACCTTCTTCTTCAGAGCAAGAAACATGTCGCCAAGTTGTGACTCACAAGCACTGTGACAATCAGGCTCCAGAGCTTTTAGAAAGCTTGAGGTCAGCTCAGATTTCCCCAAAATCCGAAACAAATTGCCATAGAACTTCCGCACCTGAGCCCGTCTAGACTGCTTTTCGGGCATATTAGTCACGAAATGCTCGAGTAAGTGGCTAAGCTTGGACATGTTGCTTTGCAACAACTTCATTGATTCTTCCGGGATGCTTTCTTCTTTCTTGGAAGAAAGAATTTCTTCTTTCTTGGAAGAAAGAAGAGGTTTCAGAATCTCCATTACCAAATCCAAAGCTTCAACTTGCCGAAACTGTGAGTTAGCATTACTACATTTATCTAAAAGAAAACCAAACAGATGGTGACCAACCCATGGCTTTCTTCTGAATATTTCTTTCAGAAAGTCCGGTTTCAACTGAGACTTCTTGCTATCAAAGTAAGAGACTAAAGTGCTCTTAAAAATTTCATAAACCCTTTCACGTTCGGTTTCTGAAATATTCTGTGCATCGATTATTCTAAGGATCCAGAATGTTGAATTTTTAGCAAGTGAAGTAATCATTTTGTAACGTTGCCAAGAAGCAGATTGCTTCTTTTTCGAGGGATCAGAGATGGACTTCTTTCTCTTAAAAGGTTTAGCTGCTACCTTTAGGTACTTCTCCAACAAAGATTCAAGTGTTCCCAACTGAACTTCTTCACCTTTTGGGCAGTCTCTAGCTTTAAATATCTTCTTTTGTATAATCCCGGAAATTCGATGACCAAGCTGCTCGCTGCCTTCTGTTGTCTGTGGATTGGTAAGCGCTTGTGCAAGGCTTGAGAAAACTTTCAGTACCTGTGCTTTATCTGCAGAAATAAATAGCTTTAGGAGCACTTCTAGCTATAGATAGTAAAAGTTACATCTTAGATTCTATGGGGCATGGTAACAAGCAAAAACACAGAGAAGGTTCAAATATAGTGTTTGGACATGTTTAGACTAAGAGAAGCTAAAAAAGACCAGATTGTAACATCTTCATTGTAATATATGAAAGGTTCTTTGATAAGATCCAAAGTCCCTGACTTAATTAAAAATTAGTTCAAAGCTAAAAACCAGGCTGTAAAAACAACTAAAGATGCATCAAGTTTCAAGTCAAATTTTATAAAAGTTAATAATGGACAACTAATAAGATTGAAAAGTCCAATCACAGGTGAAAGCTAAAACATCCACTTTCAGTGAGATTTATAACCGCAATTGTAATTTCTGGTGCAACTCACCTGGATTTTCATGAACATATATTTCCAGTAAAGATAGAACGCGGAGCTTAAAGAGCACAAGCTGAGAATGAGCAGTTTCAACTCCAGATTTGTTGCTACGTTCCCTAACCATAGTTGCAAGTTTCTGATCTATCCGGAACATGGCATCATCATCCAATCCACCATCAGAATCATCATCAGAACCCTCAGGAGCCCCAACTGGCTCGACAGCACCCACTAGCTCAGAATCATCTGTCTGCCCATCAGCGTCAGCAGTTTCACCTGTTTCTGACTCATCAGATTCATTGTCTTCCTCAACGCCAAGAATATCGTCATCTGTGTCGTCTTCCTCACTATCAGAATTTTGGTGCCTAGCCGGCTTTAAATCCTTTTTAATGACCCGCAACATCCTTAGTAGCCCATCATCCGTGACATCTTTGCAAAAACATTTGAAAACCTACAAGAATACATAATGATTATTCCATGGAGGATTGCAAATATTGAGTTGACAGACATGGTCTACATTTTTACAAGACATCAGCATTTAACATAGGGGATGGTGTTGGTATCGCTCAACTACTCAATTGGCTTTTACTAAAATTATTGGCATTTGGCATCTCTCATCCATAATAATATGGTGGCTCATACAGTGCTAAGTAGGAAACCATATGATAGTGAAACAAAAGCACAGGTTAACCTGCTTAATCTATACAAATATAACAACAACCCCGGTGTAATACGCTGAACATTTTTTTATTTGAGCTGTTTACCTGCTCAATGGCAGCCCGCACAGGAGCAGATGAATTTGGTAAGATAGAAAGCATTGTATCAACAAGTACATCCATTAATAGAGGTGCCTCATCGTCATCAGATTCGTCTTCTCCAGAGAATTCAATATCATTGGAAGAAGAGTCAAAAGCTTTCTTACAGCAGATGACAACTTCAGAGGCAGCTTCAAAGAATTCTCCAGGTCGAAGTAGGATTTGTAGAAGCAACTGAATGAGTAAATGCCTCAGTGCGTGCAACTTTCTTGATTCTGGAATAGTTCCAGAGTTCCGTTCCTGCACCACCCAAAATTGTAAGAAAAATAGCTTATTGTCTATTCAAGTACCATGTGATGTGAGTAAATAAAGTCGGTGAAATATGAGGCCTAGGTTATCTATCTTAACTCAGAATAAAAATAAAGTAGAATCACTCCTCAACTGAAATGCAAACACACAAGGCCCAAAAACAAGATGGCCAAAACATATACAGAGGAAATAATATCACACAAAAATGTTAAGTCGAATATCATAGAAAATAGAATAGCTAATGACATAAATAACAAATTAAACCAGCATACACACTAACAATCTTTTTCTTAATAGCCTAATTATCAATTGGTAAAATAAACTGAAAGAATAGAGTACCTCTCTTGATAGTTGGCTTTCCATGGCCTGCAACTTTTTAAATGCTTGTTCGTCATCAGTGCTCAACGTCCTTGATAGAGAGACTGAAGGAATATTGCAAAGTATGCTGATAAACCTCATAAAATAGCATCCAAGATCGTTAGCCTCTATACCAGTACCACTTGATACGGCATGAGCCCCCTCTCCTTTCTGAATATCTGAGAGTAATAACTGAAGCTGCTCTATACACATCTGACACAGAGCACTAGAAATGGTCACCTTTGGCCACCTAACCTTCTCCTGTAGTTCAAAAGATGTCACTTCAGTGCCCAGTGAAGATGAAAACAATCCCTGGACCGCCAAAAACTTCAGAACTTCTTTTTGCACACGGGATCTAGCATCTTGATCGAGCTTCAAATGCTTAGAAACACTTGGAAGGGTTTCCACAATCCAACTTTTCGGGAACTCAGAAGTTCCTGTGCCAAAAGCATCATTATCATTGATCGATCCAATCTCTGAATTTTCGTCAGTAGTTTGACTCTGATCTGAAGGTTCATCTGAAGAGTGACCTTCATCCAGAAACATGGTGATCAAATTCTGAATGAACAGAAGACAGCCAGACTCAGTTTTGAACTCTGTCACCAAATCTTTCACGGTTCTTGATCTAGTTATGCTATCAAATTTACCATTACTATGTCTCTGCAAAGCCATTATAACCTCAACTCTTCTAACATCATCATGCAAGACCCATTCTGAGAGTATTTTAAGAAAATGCTGCGCAACTTTATAAAGCCACGAATCCTTCGTCGAAAGTATATCAATCAGACATTGGACAACTTTGTAAGACATTACAATTTGGACACAAGCAGCAGGCAGCTTTGGTAGTAGGAGTGACACCACATCAAATGCTAATTTCTTTCGATCATGAGATGATGGTAACAGAGACCCTTCAATAATTACTTGACAGAAGCTCCGGAGATCTCTCTCAATATCTTCTTCAGCTAGACCACTCTTCCGACTCTTTTTGTGCTTCTTGCAGGAATTTAAAGCTGGGGCAGAATCTGCACCTTGTGCTGAATCAGGCAAGAGAATATTTACCAGAATAGGCCAGACGCTGTGCACCCGTGGTTGACAAAAGGTAGATTCCTGCATATGCCAAGCAAGACTACTTATTTGAAATGATTTAGAGAAACAATCAGCTCAGAATTATGTATGTGAAAATCACCTTTAAGCAATTGCTTATGTTGGATAGATGCTCAGCAGCAAAGAGTGCACTTTTGCTATATGGAGAAGGCAGAAGACTTCCAAATTTATTATCAACACTAACTTTTTCTCGTAATTTAAGAGCTAAAAGTAACGCGTCCGGGTTCCCAACTTCGGTTGCTCCTTCAAGGAACTCCTGGAGTCCCGGTGCTTCAAGAATATTATTCGACAGTGCTTCAGTGGGTAACTGCATAGTAACACCAATGCGTCAAATATAACAATAATAAACTTTTGATCAACAGATCATCCAGAAACACAACGTAAGAAGTAGGAATGACAAGGCGCAAGGTCGAGCAGAAGGAGCTCAATAGAGATCACACTATAAAGTTATACATACAATAAAAAAGTGGAGCACAAAATTCATAGCCCTGGATATTGCAAAATTACAAGAAAGAATCCTCACGTATCGTATATGGGGACGCATACAGAGATGAATAATGGGACAAGTGTCAAACAAATCTAAAATTGACTAGATGAGATGGCTACAGCCTAACAGAACACAATAGTTGATGCAGGTTTCATGCAGAACATAAGTGTGGCTAGTGACAGCACACACTTCAATTCTCCTAAATAGTGACCACAAAGGCCAAACTACAAGACTATTTTTTCGTATTTAGGCAGTTCAACTGTGCCAACAAAAGGAAAGAGTCCCCTTCTAAGCGGGGTGGGTATTAGAGATATAGTTTACCAAGTAAACCACTTGTAGCTTTTCTTTGTACTAGAATTAGAAGAAGAAAAATGTGGAAGCATGACAATCAAGTCGAGGATCATAAACTTATTTAGACATCTCAAAAGAATAATCACACAAGTTCATAATGAGTGACAAGTTATCAAGACCATTCAACTGGACAACATATATATGATTCAGAAAAAAGAAGTTAAATCTATTACTAGCTGATACTCTCTCAAAGGGTACATCTGCTCATGATATGAGAATTACCTTCTCAGCAATTTCTAGTATAATTGACACAGCAGGCTCTTGTATATACCGTTTCTTAGCTCCCAGATTGATAACACAATTTGTGATTTCTTTGATTAATGGAGTGTCAGTATTCAAGCTCCATTCTTCAGTGACTTTTCCTGATCTTGCAAGAGCTCCATATGCAAACAAACGTCCAAGTAGGCTCTCTCTGGCTTCCTATCAAAAACCAGATGAAATATTATATAAAGAAGGTCAAATTTCAGCCGAAAATATTAAGAAGTTTACATACCTGACCCTTGGAAGAAGAGACCTCCAACAAATTAATAATTAGCTTCAACAGCGACTCCAGTTTGATGCTAGGAATTGTGCCAACTAAAATTGTCAGGCCTAATGCAAATCCCTGTCTTGCACACTACACAAAAATGAAGAGAGAAAAGGATCAAAACACATGCACTAGAATTGCAAAAATTTCAGACAGTTGAAACCCACTTCAGACTCAAGAAGACTTTGTAGAAACTAAATGCATCAGTATCAGCTAAAAATATCCAACTTGTTTACTTGAACAAAGGGTTGCTGTATGCGCTACTTAAGATGTGAGCCGAAATTAAGTACCATCTGATTTGTGATAACTTCTTCTAATGATTGATAATATTAGGTAGCCTTTTTTGGGTGCGCTTAATTAAGCCAACTGCACATTTTGCAACCTGTAGAGCTGGCTGGAGTACAATCTCTAGCCCAAACATGACTAATTGACACAGAAAGCATTGATTCAATGCTTACATCTTTGACACTTGACTGGATTAAAATACTGAATATGTGCATATACAACATACTAAACCGTGAAGTATATTCAAACAAACACCTTGAGATGATAATGCCACATATCTCAATACTGAATGTTTTAGCCGATAACCTAACTGAACGTATGAACGAGTAGATAATAAAATTTCAATCACATTTTCCCTCCAGTTTCTATGTACATAAGTTAAGTAAGAAATTAAATTGGACACTTTGACACTGTGAAAAGCATACCTCTCTAGAGGATTGTACCCCTCTGATGAGCCTCCGAACGGCATACCTCACCGACGGAGCACAGTTATCCAATCCATCATCCTTCTCAGCTTCCAATCTGGCTTCAACCTCCACATCCGCCTTACTCTCCAGCTTGTCATAGGCATCCTGTATCTCCTTGAGCTCCGTAACCAACGACCTAGCAGCTGCTTCCCTGGTACTAGCATCAACAGCAGCTAACTTGTCAAACACCCCAAGGTGAAACTCAGGCAGAATGGACCCACTGCCACTTCCACTAGTCAATTCCATCATCGATGTTGGTGTATCGTGCTTTTCGTTAGGTTTTTCGCTATCAATCGATTTAGGTCGTTTGTGTTTTTCCTTATCCATTGATTTCCTGTGTTTCCGCCTCTCCATTGGATTCAAATTGGCAGCAGCATTGGCTAATTCATCGCCATGTTCAGTGATATCCTCCACCTTGTTTTTCTTCGACTTCTTTTCAGGAGCTGAAACAGGTGGATTGGAGTCATTGTTATCCACCATGACCTTGTTTTTCTTCGATTTCTTTTCAGGAACTGAAGCAGGTCCATCAGAAGGAGTAGCAGGCTGATTTTCAAGAGCTCTTTTGTTCTTCATTCTCTTTTTCCAAGCCGGTGGAGCTTCTTCTACGATTATTGGAGTGGCCATTGTAATCCACCAGGTGAGGTTGAGGAGGTGTGGGAGGAGGTTTGGTAAACCCTAAACCTTTGCATCTTATTCAATGTACGGAAGTAGGGGTTTAGTGAACCGGAACCGGACGAATCGGTTCGACCCACGAACCAGATAAAGTACTGATAAAAATAAAAATCCACATCACATTAATATAATACTATTTAATGGCCCGTCGGGACATAGAGAAATTATTTAAAATAAGAAACGAATAAATTTGTATAATAACATGTCGAAATTGAAAACGTATAAAAACTGCAAGGTGGCAAAATGCATAATCTAATCGCTTCAACATTGTATCGGAAGTCACCCCCTACCTGTAGAAAAGTGAATAATGTAAATTAGTGAAAGTGGACACAACCACATGTAAAATGCACATAAAAGATAAAATCAACTCATAACTTGTCGAACACTTCTTTATAAATTAGGTTTGTTGTCGTGTCATATGTATTACCTCTACGTTCAATCCCTTCCCGTTGGTAACTCTAGAAAGAGCAACATTTAACTGACAATGGTTGAGGGGAGGCCGACGTGTGAGAGAGAATGTCTCTTACTCTAACAAAGAAGACGAATATGGAAAATTGTCTCCAATCAATTGATAGGGAACTTCATCTCGCTGGGTGGCTTATCATCATCCTTGGAATGAAAACCTTTTGGCACGCGTTGATTCAAGATATCATCTTTGTCTCAATGATATGCTTTCCAAGATTAGTAACTATGAGTCTTATTCCACTGCACAACTCTAAAGTCTGATCAATATTACTCATAAACATCATCATACACCCAACCTTTAGTATGATCCTATGGTTAATTAACCAATCTAGAGCAATTAATGTTGTTGAAAAATTCTACAGTGAAAACATGTTCGAGGCCATTCACAAAATTATCTTCCCTAGCAATGATATATGCGCTCAAATATTCAACGCTAACTCTAGAGATTTTCGACATGAAAAAATGATTTATATTATCAAATATTTCATTTGTAGGTGCAAGAACATCCCGATGATGAAATATACATGGCCAAGTGATGGATCGCCTAAGTGATATAACAACGAATGATATGTACTATCTACAATTATTGGAATTGGATTACTTACTTCTCAAATAAGTAAACCTTCAGAGATCTTGATATCAACTCACAGTCATTTGGTTCACCGACAATGCCCTCACCGGCTTGTGTTATCCACTCAACAAATTATTTCATCTCTTAAATTCTGAGAGATGGCGAACCAGACCGTATAGGATTAAATTGAATGTAAAAATGATAAGTTTTATACGTTATAAGTATATGTGGTATATAGATAAGACATGTCATTTATCTGCAATCTCATGTTCTTTGTCAACCAAAGCACCTCACAACATTGCATGTCCTATAGGAGCATACAGAGGCATTCACAATATTATAACTATTCCTCATGGAACAACAGACAAAATATGCCGAGAGTTCCCGCTGAGGACAATCACCGCTCCCACCAAATGGCTCACCTCAACGGCCCATCAAATCCTTCAAGCTCCTAACGATCGCTTCAAACAATGTCGGTTTGTCATGGGAGCCTTATCCAAAATAATAAGTGGAGCCTCCTTGAGCAGTCATATGACCTTTGAATCATGAGTTATTACATGTTGAGTCCTTGTGATTTTGCAACGGTATTCTGAACCTCGAATATGCTGGACTGTCGTCCTACCTTTATAAAGGAGTGATGCAATCCCACTGGACGCAACTGGAAGTAAAATATCATCTCTAACCCTCAATTACCAGAGCACATCGTTCTCCATATAAAGGTTTTTGTGGTTCCTCCGTGGATTTATAAGAAGAATGCTTCGCTATTTTGACCATTGACAATAGACATAATTTCATACTCCCTCCTGTTTTTATAAAACTTGCCATTTTGACTTTGACCGGTTCATATAATGAAAAATTAGTAATTTAATAAAATCATATAATGAAAATCTAGTAATTATATTTTTATTATATGATTTTATTTAATTATTTACTATTATAATTTAAGAGTAATTTGTAGTCAAAGTCGGAGACAATTGACCGCATAATAGTAAAATGACAAGTTTTATAAAGAACGGAGGTAGTATATGGTACGCTATCCATCATTCAATTGTGGGTATAAAATATAAACCATCGTGCCATGCTCCATTGTGACTCTAGCATAGAACATCTAATACAAAACAATTTGTAGCATTTTATGTAACAAACTCATCCAGCACGGGCACATCGTCAAATGAACTGAGATTGTTGCAGTTTTTCTTCGGTAACTTCTCGACTTGCATAATAGCAATGTTTTTTTTATTTGTTCATCAGTGAGTTTCAAACATGAATGGAGAGTTCTCTATCGTTACTTGACAATTACATACAAAATTTTAACTGAGTGCCATTGGATGTGGAAATGGATAACATAGTGTTTAAATTTATTGTACCATGATTATTAAGTAACCTTTGTTGATTGTACTACAAAATGTCATCTGATATTAAGTCCCATGTTTTGTTTCATACTTCCACAAGCCTAGACATGCTGCGTAATAACAACATGGTTATGAAAAGGTGACGTAAAAAACTCGCAAATTCATTTTCAAAACACTAATATGTCCCATTATTGAATAAGAGGGCCATAGCTTCACATGCATCCTTGTGATATTCGTGCACAACACATTCAACACCATTATACCAGAAGTCCAGAACCTTACATATGGGCCATATTTTATGTTAATTTTTCAACAATGATAGCGAGGAATTTTAGCATAAGTCAACTTCCGGGCTCGAGGATCTATTTGTTCAGCTCGAAGAACTGCGGTTATTTGACATTGACTTTGTTGACGACATCTGGCATGCATTCACCATCTTTGAAATGAACAAACTGCTCATTCTCCAAATGAAACAACAATCGCTTAACAACATAAATTGTATAATGCAGCGGGACTCTAATATCCTCCACATTACTCTGCATGAAGACACATAACGACAATCCATATGCCTCATGACCTTATCACCGTTTTCTCGATCAATGAAACTAACTCAATTTTATCGCTTCCTTTGAATATATAGGTGAAGGGATGCGGTATTGACCGATGTATATTATAGTATTTTCATGTTGATGTGAAAGATAAACATTTAGTTACATGCAGTCGCATGTTCTTTGTAAGTCTAGGGACCTCACACAAATTCTAAATTTTGAAAGAGCATACTGCTGCATTAACAATGTCAGATCTAGACCCTCCCGGAACCACTGGCAATATATGTCTAAAGTCTCCGCCAAATACAATAATCAAACCCCGAATGATGTGGTTAGTCGATGCATAAAATCCCCCCCAAACTCCTTTCAAGCGCTTCAAAACAATGCATATTGGTCACTGTAGCCCTGTGCCATGTAATAACCTTCGTTTCTTTAAGTAGACATGTTGCATCAGAATCAGGTTTAATCCTACTGCATACCGAGTTTAGATGGATATTGAGTGGTATATCAAATGTTTATTGAGCATATCGGACCCTCGGAAGCATCAATGATATGATAACGATGGAATTCATTGGGAGAACTGTATCTCTTCTAGCTCTCAAAACGTAGCTCAAAGTCTTCCAAATATATTATCTCCTCTATAATCAACATTGAATTGTAATAATGATGTCATGCTAAGTATGAGTTGATGATGTTCATTCTCCCTATCTTGTATCCGAAAGTTAAGAACTCCATTAGAATAAGATTTGACATCTGGATATCAATACCATCTGTCTTATTCATGGACGAAAAGTGGTGGATATCGAGAAATAGGGTAGCATCGAAGAAACTAAGTTATGTGCTTCAAGTCTCCATTCTTCATCTCAGCCATAATATGACTTTTTGCATGTAAATTATCGACATCACTCTCTACTATAACAATTACTACTGATGCAGTAGGAAAATTGTAAATTTGTCCACCCCCTGGCATCTTGCAATAAGTTGAAGACCTACATCACGGGCATTATTAAGAGAGATCGCTCTGGCCATCTTGTATACTTTTGCATATGGATTGTACTCTTTCACCATAGTTTTGATCAATGTCGCAGTAGCAGTTTTCACACCAGCTTCATTGGTTTGACTCTACCATAATAATAAAATAATTTATTTACCATCGAGTATCTATAATTCCAATGGATACTAAATGATGCATAACGAATAAATTGTTTGAAACGAAACATGTGAAAGATACATAAAATTGAGTGTAGAGGTTTAAGAAACACACTCGATAGCATTGATCATGTTGTCAATTCCGTGTTCAGTGTCATAAATGTAACATTGGACAAATTTTCGAAGTTTGTCCTCCTTTAGGCAAGAGTGAGCCAATTTTGTGATAATTTTAGCCACCTATCTTAAAGCAATAAGGACCTTTTTTCGTTTATTGACTTCTACGTCTATTTTCCATCCACTGAAGTAAATGCGAAAATGTTATTATATGCACGGATGATATAACAGTTATATGAACTGAGTACCTACGGGATAAACAACTAATATGTAGAATATATTTTCAAAATAGTATAGTTTTAATTAAAACTTTCCATTGTCATTAAAATTTATTCCACCTCGTGGAGTATGATCTTGAGACCGTAAACGCTTATTCGATTTAGATGATTTGTTATCCATCAGGAGTTTTCAGATGTAACCAATTTCAAGCAAGAACAGTGCATGTTTATCAAATAAATAAAACTTACAATCATGCGCTGCATTTAACAACTAAAAGTAACAGTTGAGAATACAGGAAAAATTTTAACATCTAAGTGTTGTTTGAAATCAAATATGTAATTAAATAATAGTTCGAAAGATTGATCATGGAAAAATTAAAAATAAAATTAGAGCATAACGACTACCAATGGACAAAATTCTACATCAAATGCCTCGATTTTTTCTATAATGTAAAAAGAATACGCAAATCTATAATATGTAGACTTAAGAGATTTAATCAGCAAAGAAATCCCCTTAATTACTACATGTTACCACTCAGAATTTCGAAGTAAACTCAGTTTCTAATTTGTCAGTTTGGTAAAAGAGTCATCTAATTGTCAAGTTATTTATTATTCCTAGGTATCACTCGAGAAAACCCAGATCGAGGTTCTGCCGGGACTCCTGTTGATGTGGGTCTAAGCAAGGTACTGGTTATTCACTGCTTTAGGAATTCATAGTCAAGTTTTTCTCTTGTATGGGTCAACTTAAATGATCTAATTGTCCATTCTTCTCCCACTTCGTCCAACCTGGAAAACCATTTAATCCTCATGTACTGATCACGAGGGATAGACAATAGACTTCATAGACAATTCTTCTCCTAACTGTCATAAATCTTCATCAATACCCTTCCAATTTTGAATTTATGTTATTTACTATAATACAATTAGGTTCTATTTATTGCGGATTTTAATCATTTTGAAGCACACCTGATATTCATGGCCCGTCTACAATAATACTAATTTCTTGAATTCTGTGGCATTAACAAGGATTTTTGAATGAGCTCTCATGGTAGCTTCTTTATGCTGGCCTGTTTGGCTTCTGCATTGTGTTTGATAAAAAGTCTTTGTGGTGCAGAATGTTATGATTGATCAAGTTCTTGAACCAGGAAAAAGGGTAACCGTAGAGATGGGAACAGACCGTAATCTGGATGCAGGTTTTTAAGCCCTCTGTGATAATGACAACTGACTGCACCAATAAATAGAATTTTACAATACGAAAATTTACACAAAAAAAAAAAAAAAAAATTGCTGAAAAAATCCTGCTTCAGCATATCCCTGAGCCTATCATGTTCTTCCACCAAAAAAAAAAAAAAAATTTTGCTTCCTTTTCGAATTTGTCCACTACAGAATTTTCTTCTTGGTGCATAAAAAGATGTTGTAGCGTGATCTAGGTCACATAATTTGCATAGAACAAACCACACTTTGCGTTCCGAGCGTGCTCTGGTGAATTCAGAGCGCAGAGCGCCCTCTAAGGTGACTTAAATTTTCGTAGTTCGTGCATTAGAGAAAACTAATCCGCAATGATTTATTTTGGATAAATTATATTTCTGTTGAGATATTTAGGAGCTTTCCACCATCGATCTCTCTGCATTTTCAGTATCTATCATCGATCTCTCCATTTTAAGTATCTCACCTAGCTGTGAGATCTGCCATCGATGATCGATCAGACTAAAACAAAAGGAAAGAACCAATGGACCTTATCGTGAACTAGAAATTATCAGTTCTCGATGAGGAATCCTTTGAAGAATTGAGAAGACAGGAATGTTAAACGCATGACAGTTTTTACTAAACGCAGGACAATTTTTTTACATATTGCAAATAATACCACTATTATTGTAGTTTACAAAATAGTCCAATAATTTTAAAAAATAACTACTTCACCTAAAAAAACATCTAAACAAGTTTATTCGAATTAATTTTATTATCCGAACAAATAAATCGATTTTTTAAAAAAAAACACGAAGAAATCGAAGAACACAAAGACCCAATCATATCGGAGCTTTGGTGATCGGATTGGGACGAATCACCGGAGCTCCATATCGGAGCAGCTCCGATGGGGCAGCTCCGGTGGGCTGTATGCACAGCTCCAGATCGGAGCTGTGCATAGCTCCGACCAGTCAGGTCGAAGCTTTTCCGGTAAAAAAAAAAATAAAATCCTCAAGGCTTTTCCGATCTCGAGTTGTTCCGATAAAAAAAAAAATTCTAAATTTTTCACTAAACACTGTTCCGGTCATCGTTGAGGCTGCCAGAATGGCGCCTGGCATCCTCAAGGCTGACCAGGCGGCTCATGTGGTCAGCCTCAGCCTCAAGGCTGACCACATGAGCGTTCTAGTAAACCGTACGACTACCAAATGTTTTTTGCCATTTTTTCGACATTTTTTGTAACATTTTAGTGAAATCTTAGCTAATTTAATCATACGAACGTAATAAAAATAAACAACTATAAATATCAAATTAAAACAATTCATACCTCTTCAAATTCGTCATTGTTGCCATAGTCCAGCCAATACTTGGACGACATGATTTTTTGTTCTCGTATTGTATTGTAGTGTATTTACGATTATATAGATTTGAAGAAGTGATGTATTGTGGGGTTTAACGGAATATAGGATAAATATGGGATTAACTTTTATATTTATATTACTTGAAGGACTTTTTTCAATATGTTAAAAACTGTCATGCGTTTAGTATTCCCCTCGAGAAAATGATTGGATTAATAACATGGTGGTTATAAGGCCATCTCCAGCAGGGTTGCAAACGTGAGTTGCAACCCTGCTGCAACTCGTGTTGGGACTCTAGTAGAGTCCCAACACGAGTTGCATCATGTTTTCAGGTTAGGATAAAAAAATATGAGCTCGGAAAGGGTGGACAATTAGTTAGAGCCGCGGGTGCTATAGCGCCCAGCGCCCCATATTTTGCATAATACACAAATTTTGACACCAATAAATAACATTGTCCTCATTGATCCCTAGCAACAACACCCCTATGTAGACTCCACGTACTCAACCGTAGCATCGAAATTAGCTAATATGATACCAAGATCAGGCGGCAACCAAGCTGCTATTATAGTTGACCATGCATCACCTAAAGATATTTTACTGATTCTACTTATTTCATCCTTAAAATACTGCATTAATAATTTAATAAAGTTAATTTTCAATCATAACAAACTCAATATATATAAATTAAAATTTATATTCAAAATGTTCCCTATATATTGAGTATATAAGATAGAAGGTAATATTTGAATAAATAATGAGTAAAAAGTAGAAAACATGTGAGAATTAACGTAAATGTTGATAAGATGATGGTTTTTATTTAATCCAATACGTTAATTCCTTTATTGCTAATTTTTAAAGTGTCCATTTGTAGTCGGACACCTAATAAATATTGGTTTCTTTGACAGATGGATGAAGTATTAAATAATTAATAAATGCTCTATTTTGAAATCTTATTATTTCAATTTATATCATTTTATAGACCCACATAATGTTTAATTTAATATATAACTAATTTAATTAATTGATTAAATATTCAAGTTTGGTTTCTATGGATTTGTCTTGTTGCGGTGAATTATATATATATATTTGTTTAAAATATTTTTCGAAGTTTTGTACATAAATATATATCAAATTAAATAAAAAGTATATATGAATTCAGCATACTAAAATTAAATTATGTGATTCATATGATGCACTACATCTTAACTACTTTAAATGTTCCACAACCAAAATACCAAATTTAAAATTCTACAATGAATAAAAATACACTTGGGAAAAAAAACTGACCAACATGAATGCTCGAAATTGCCACGTCAGCATGACACATGGCTATGCTCACAAGGCTTGAAAATGTGTTCAATTTAAATATATCTAGATAGATACCCGCATGATCCTTCTCTATATAATACTACTTCATATTTCCTTAAATATTGCAGTTTAGTCGTATATTGAATATAGTTTTAAACTCTTTCCAAATGTAAGTGTGTTTTTTTTTTTTTTTTTTGAACCGAAATTACTTTCATTATCCAAAAAAACAAATACAAAGCATAAGGCGATCAAGAGTGATCCAGCCTACCCATCAACGACAAAGGAGCAAAAATGCCTATACTACCATAAGGTTCCCAACATGGGTCCTCAGTCCGGCACTTTCCATGCTCTATAAACTATGACATCAATAATTTTCCTAGCGATACGACGACCATCCGGAGTACCAGGGTGTGTATCAAAGAAACTCATATTCCTGAACATCCAAATTTCATAAACAGCTTCAGTAAAGGCCAACTTGAGGAGCTTGGCACGCCAACCTTTTCCCCGAGTGCATCGCAAAATCCAAGTAAGCTCCGTGGTCCATGCCTGTGGAGTATGCGAGATGTGCAGCCAGGCCAGGACCGTCTTCCAAATCCCTGAGGTGATCGGGCAGTCGAAGAGCAGATAGTGCTGAGTTTCATCACCGTCTGTAAACAACAAAGACATCATGTATGAATCCAAATCGGTGTAGTCTAGCTCTTGTATTTAAGCGTTCCAGGCATGCAAGCCAAACAATAACATGTGCACGTGGTCGATCCGGGTTTCTGTATAAGACCGTCCTCCACGGCACCTTGTTCCCCGAATTGTGCAAACCCCGATAGATTAAGCCGGTGCGGAACTTGGGCAGCCCCAGCATAATGTCCCAAGTCGAATTCTGATGGGTGAGGTGTCTACAGTTTAGTATACCTCAAAAAATCCATGAGCAAGAGTTAGGGATCTCCGCATCCATAATGTTCACCATAGGTATATAATAGATATGGACCCATTTAACCCAAAGGTTGTCCTGTTTCCCACAAAGGTTCCACAGTAATTTCAGCATGCAGGACTTATTCCAACCTAGCAGAGCTATAATCTGTAGCCCACCTTCCGCCCTTGATTTGCAAACATGCTCCCATGCCACCGGGGCTTTGCGAGTAACAGAATCACTATTCGACCAGAGAAAGGACCGGCAAATAGCTTCGACTTGTTTCAGAACATGCTTAGGTAGTGGAAAGCATTGTAGCCAATAGTTCGAAACCGCAAATAAAACACTCTTGATTAACTGCACCCGCCCATCATAAGTAAGGAGTTTGGCACTCCAATATCGTATTCTAGCCACTATCTTATCAATCAAAGGTTGACATTGTCCAATAGTAAGTTTCTTGCTCGTCAGCGGAACTCCTAAGTATCGGAAAGGGAGGTTACCAGTAAGGAATCCCGTCACCATATGAATGCGGTTCTGCTCATCGGGTTCCACCGCTCCAAAGAAGGTTCGGCACTTCATGGGATTTACCGTGAGGCCTGTTGCATGGGAAAACTTATGGAATTTATCCATGACATGTTGAACATAAACATGATCTCCACGTGAGAATAACAAAAGATCATCCGCGAAACTCAGATTTATAATGTGTAGCCTCTCACATCGAGTATGAAAGTTGAAATCCGGGATATGTTTCAATTCCTGTAACGTACGATGCAGATACTCCATCACAAGTACAAAGAGTAAAGGGGAGATAGGATCACCCTGGCGAAGACCCCTCTTAGCCTTTAGGCATTGGGAAGCAGTACCATTAATCATATAACGGTATGATACGGTGGTAACACAGATCATAATCCAATTGACAAATTGAGAAGGGAACCCCAATTCATTCAAGATAGTTTCCAAAGCACTCCACTCAACCGTATCATAAGCTTTCTGGAGATCCATTTGTAGCATACATTTAGGTGCTCCGTTCTTCCTGTTATAACCCCGTAGGAGTTCATATGCCAGCAATATATGATTATGGATTTGTTGACCTGGAATAAATGCCGCTTGACTTTCATGCACCAGTCCCAATAACACACCGCTCAAACGATTGGTGAGGATTTTCGACACGATCTTATACAGAGTAGTGCAACATGAGATAGGTCGATAATCCGTGATCAATTTGGCATCCGCAACCTTTGGTATAAGTGTAACAAGGCTACAATTCACCGCTTTGTACATTCTACCATGCTCAAAAAACTCTTTTACTGCCCTGATAACATCCTGTCCCAGAATACTCCAAGTAGCTTTAAAGAACTTAGCGTTATATCCGTCAAGTCCCGGGGCCTTAAGATCGCCAATACCCTCAAGCGCAACTCGGATTTCACCATCAGTCACAGGTCGAATCAATGTTGCAGCTTGTATGCGTGTGACTTGCGGCCCTCGTCTCAGAATGCCAATATCGACAGCCTCAAGGCGGTCAGCAGCAGTGCCCACGAGGTTGCGGTAGAAAGTGAGTACTTCATGTTCCAAATCAGCATACGTAGAAGCAATAGTCCCATCATGACGGTGAAGGCATGCCATACCAGAATTTCGGTTCTTGGCTCGAACAGTTGCATGGAAGTATGCGTTATTTTCATCACCAAGCCGAATCCAATCAACTTTTGAACGTTGCTGCATAATACTTTCCTCAATATCATTCCAGTGTAGTAGATTAGCAGTACAGTGCCGCACCTTCTCAATATGTTGCGTATCCATCCGATTACTAACAAGATTCTCCTGTGCAGCCCGTAGCTCTTCTCTTGCAGTTTCGACTTGTTGATGGATCCCATGGAACCTCCGTTGCATTTGGCGAATAACAGGTTGTAAGTGTCGAAGTTTGGACCAGACCACAAACATGCCATTGCCCCTAATCTGCTCACTCCATTGCTGCCGTACTCTGGCCATAAAATCGGGGCAGTCTATCACTTTATTGATGAATTTAAAGTTCCCCTTTGGCGCATGTGGAGTATCAAACAGTTTCACACGTAGTAACGCATGATCAGAAACACTAGGATCCAGTATCTCCACCTGAGTATGATTGAAAGCCTGGAGCCATGCCATATTGCCCAACACCCTATCGATTCTTGAATAAATAGGGTCCATAGTATGTTTGTTATGCCAAGTATAATGATCCCCAATACTATCAACTTCGAATACCTCCACCCTATCCATCATATTAACCAGATCAACGTATTCATGAGGGTGTACTAAAGAACCACCAATGCGATCTTGTGAAGAGAGAACATTGTTGAAATCCCCCATAAGCATCCACTTGTCAGTTGATTGCGGTTGTAACTCCACCATTTTCATCCACAGTCTTTTCCTATCCTCAAGCTGATTAAGTGCGTAAATCGCCGTAAGCCAAGTAATAAATCTTCCATCAATGCCAAAAAGTTTACAGTGTATGAATTGTGCTCCTTCTTCCACAGGTATAATATCTACTTTCGTAGGATCCCACATAATCCAGATCCGTCCATTTACATGAGAGTTATAATTATCCACACACCTCCAATGTCCATGCAAACGATCCCGGATTTTCTTGCTCTTTTCTTGTTTAACTCTAGTCTCTATCATGATAGCTATATATGGTTTTAGCGCACGGAGACGGGAGCCAATCTCCTTTACCTTAGCTATCTTATTACACCCCCTTACATTCCAGGATATAATCATGGGTCCCCGTCATGAATCACCACAGCACCATTCTCATACTGTAGTGATTCGAACCCATTTTGGCATATAATGGCTTCCGCACTTGAGTTCCCATCCAAATGTGAGTTCAGAGGTCCCTTACCCTTATCAATATTCCTTCTTATCGATCCTACATTATGCCAACCCTCCGCATCAGTGCTAGTCGATGCACCTGTATGTCTGCTTATTGCACTGGGAGCGCCAGATCATTGGGCAAGGTCCAGATTCGACACAGTGCCACTACTGAGCCTGGTTCCTGTTGTCCACAGTGACTTTCCATTGGTTTGTCACTTTCTTCCTAGGACCAATCCTGTTCTGTGGAGGTGAGCAGATATGTCCTACTTTCTGACATCGGTCGCAATACATAGGTTTCCACTCATATTCCACCGGTTGCACTCGGATATTCCCTTTTTCATCCTTAATGTTAATGGTCTCTCGTAACTTTTTGGTGATGTCAACCTCAACTAAAATCCTTGCATAAGAGATACGGAGTTTTTGTGCGGTGCACTCATCGGTACACTTTGGTGTTCCCAAAGCACTACCAATTTTTCCCAAACTTGACGCACCCCATAGATGTAGTGGGAGATGTGGTAATTTCACCCAAATAGGTATAGTTCGCAACATGTCATTCTTAAGGCAGAATTCACTACTCCATTCCCGGATGAACATAGTCATATTATAAATCGTATAGGGTCCTCTACTCATAACGAGATCCCTATCCTCAATCGTGCGAAACTTGAGTATGAAGTACCCTTCATCATCATAGAAAATTTCCGGTAGAGCCACAAAATTCCAGAATTTTATCATGTATTGTTTGACGCTAGTCATGGATAAATCACCCCCTAACACATACATAATAAGGCTTGTTTCCCAAAACTGCTTCTCCGAGGCAACATCTTCTTCATCAATGGTAATTTCAACCTCTCCATTCACAATTGCCGGAGCAGAATATTCAATAGTTAGTCCCCTTGATGGCAATCTATTACCACTAAATATTCAGATATTCCCTCTATAAAATAGGTCCCTTACTCATAAAATAAATCCCATTACCACATCAGTCCATAGACGGGGTGAGGTCGGCGTTTCAGCCGACTGTGGTTCACCAATGTGTCCCCTATCAACCCCAATACCCTGTGTCTTTGTCTTGCATTCGTGATTCACGGTTTGGCGACCTTGCCCAGATTCGTGGATATCGAGATCTGCTCTTGTTTACCGAATAGTCGATATAAGCACCCCATCCCCGTATCTGTGGCGGCGCCTTCCGTCATCAATTGTTGTTCGAATTCTACATATCTCCTCTCCCTGAGATAGGGATGAAGTAGCCACCACCTCCATGGCAGCCGCAGAGATGGGAGGCGCTGTTATCATAGCTGTCGGAACCCCAGGCGCCGCAGTCAAACCTGGCGAATCCCCAACTTCCTCTCCCTGTTCTGTCAACTCTTCACGGAAAGATGTCTGTCGGTTGCTATTTGATTCACCACGAGACGCAGCCACCGATTTACGGGGCCGACCGCGCCCGCGCTTCATCGGAATCGTTAAGTGTGTTTTTTATTGTAACCAGAATAAGACACTTATTTGAGCATTTAAAAGTGATTTTCTCACATCTTTTACACTACTTTTCGGAAAGCTCAAATGGATAAAAATATAGGGAACCAATCAGATTCTTCCAAATTGATCACCATATGAGGAAAAACTGGATCAATATAAATGTTCGAAACTAACACATTAGAACACATGACTGTACTCACATGATTTGAAATAGTGTTCAATGTGTGTGTGTGCGCGCGCGCACACACGTATACATGAGGGAAGGCATATGCCAACGTGAGATAGAGGTTGCTCTAACTTTTATTATTGTCCTGGCCAAGAGAACCAATATTCAGAACTATTCTCTTATCTCGAATACACATTATGCATAAAGTCGTCTTTAAAGTAATAAAAGAGATGAGTATAAAAATAAGTTTAAAAATAAATAAAAATTGACATAATTGATAATAAGGAACAAATCAAATGAAAATGCATAAAAGTCCGATGAAGTTCTGTGAATCAAATCATGTCTCAATTTAATTTCTTGATTAGTCGGCTAAGTAAGCACTTCCGCGTTCAGTACTATTGTATATCCCATGACAATTACTCATTATTTTTAATCCAGTCACACAATAACACACACACAACGTTTTACTAATAGAATTGTACTCCCCCGCCCTACAATATTTCATACATTTTCATTTTCGAGTATCCCATAGAAATTCATAAATAATAAAACATGGAAACTCTCACACATATAACAAATAATAAATAAATGTTTTTACACATAAATTGCATATTTTATCACAAAATGTACATATTTTATAAGCATTTTTATATTTTATAATTTATTTTAAATTTTCACGTAACATCACACATCAACTCTAATATGTATGAAGTTCATACTATAATTATTCATAGCAAGAAAAGGTGTACATATTGTGTCTTAATTTGATAAATTGTACATCAAACACAATGACACAAATGGTGAGTCTCTATAAAAATATACTAATGGCTAATGGTATACGGCCAAGTCTAATTATTTTGGGAAATATTTTATTCCACTTTACTTGGCTTGTCTCTAAGTATATTTTGAAGGTAATTATTGCAAAGTAATTGGACTTCATAACTACCTTATTTGGACCTGTGTATTGAACTCAGGGATTAACTTTTCACAAAGAAACACAATAAATCATAATTTTCACGCAGCAAAAAATTCTCACGGTGCCATGTAGGAGGATTTAATCCAATAAGAATGAAGCATAATTCCACCTCATTAATTGACTTGACACCATCCAGAATGCTTAAAATGGTTTTCAAATAATATATAGATAGACATCATTGCTTCCCCCCCCCCCCCACTTTTTCCTCTCTCAGTACAAAAAAACTAGAAAGCCTACTAAAAGAGGTAAAACTATGTGTCCCTGTCCAAAACGGGAAGAATATGCAGAGAAGATTCCGCCCAAAGGTGTGCAAATTTGCATCAATATTAAGTTTATACCAACTCGTGGGAGCCCAACACTTAGATAATAGGTGTATTGTTTTTCCTCATGTTCAATAGATTACGGTTATTACAATAATTTAACGTTTCAAACTATACATTTGGCAGTCAAAATGAAGTTTGTCTCTTGCATAAAGAAATGCTTATTTTGCACAAGAAGTGGTCAAATTATATTTCATGGTAACTATTGTGGATTCAAGACAACACATAGTTTTACTAAGGCATATGACCTTCCTCTTCCTTGACAATGCAAGCCTCTCACTCTTGAATGAAACAACCCTTGCAATTAGATCATCACTCACACCATTGATATCACTAAGGCATAATGCTGCAACTATTTTTGCACGGAGAATACGTCTCTTTGACACCTAAAAACATATCAAAACAAAAAATAAAAAAAACATTATATAAATAAAAGAACAACAGTACACAGGAAAAATAAGACATTGTTGTCATAAGAATGAAACTCAAAAAAGAAAAACATTACTTAAATAACCAAAAACCATTACTCAAAAAACAAAAGAACATTACTATCATAAGAATGAATAATTAGGAAACACATAAATTATCTTCATATATAAAATAAACATTACTGATTTAAGAGAGCAACATTATATGGATAACAAAAAACAATACTGAAAAGATACCTGACTCAACTCGGAACACTTGAACTTCACACCATTGAACAACTCCATAAGCTTCATCACAAAGATACCACAATCATTTTGCTTATCTGTGTTGAACCACTCACATTGGTTGTGATTCAAACCAAACTCAAGCACATCCTTCCCCTTATCATGGTGATTCCCTTCCACAAGGAACTTTGAAAACACCTCACGCTACAAAAAACAAAAAAGAACTACAGATTAAAGACACATTCTATTTAAAAAAAAAAAATGAGTGAAAAAAATAAGATAAAATACCAGACGCATGAAGAGGCTGTTAATATTAATTGGATCCTCGTTGTCCAGATTGTTCAAGCAATGAGCCATTCTCCTTTCCATATCAACCACATATAGAGTGAAGTGTCTCTTGAAGTACAATGGAACAAAGAACTATGAAAAAAAATTAAAACAAAAACATAAAAAAAAAGTCAGTTAACTGTTTAAAAAAATGTTCCTACTTATAATAATAATGTTACAGCATGTACAACTAATGTTCATACCAGTTTAACTGTCTTCAAAGCTAATCCATTGAACATTTACATTAGATACCAGCCATGTGTTAAACGAAGATTGCATAGAGTCTAACATTGCTTCCATTCCCTCTCTCTCAAAATACTTTCCAGCATTCTTATTTTTAAACATACCACAAAGTAAAGACCATGGTCGCTACAAGCAACAAAAAAAACAATCATGAAAAGTCTAAAACATATATAAGCAAGCGAATGAACTTTCTTATAATAGTAATGTTCACAAGCACATTTACAATGTATAAGTCGAACAACATACTGGAACCAGCACATCCAAAACAGAAACGCTCCATCACCCTATTTGGTCTTCTTAACTCTGCAGAGTTGAGCATGAGTGCCCAACACTCAACAATGTATGAGTCAATATACTCGCCAAGGAATATCATGTAGAATTCTTCCTTCAACATGAACTCATTTGATATCCAAACGAAACTTTATTGAATGCTACACAAAAAAATAAATAAAAATAGAACATTGATGTCATGAGAATTAACAAATAGGAACTCAAAAGGAACAACATTCTTTAATTGAACAAAAACATTAATCAAAATAAAAAGAACATTATTGGCATAAGAATAACTCAAAAATAAAAAACATTGTTTAAATAACCAAAAACATTACTATAAAAAAAAAAAGAACATTACTAACATAAGATGAAAATTAGGAACCACTGAAACTTACATTTCTTCAACTTCACATTTATACATGACATAATCAGCAACTTGAACACTCAAGTCTTTCATGCCCTTACTCCATCTTTTAATACTCTTCATCGTCTCAAACAACAGAATACATTCACAGTTATCATCACCACAATCAACTAAGAAAGTGAAAGGATCAAATGGAGCAATATCAGAAGATGGCCCAGGAACATTGGTGGTAATCTCAGGAACACTGGTGGGATTAACAGGAAGATTGGTGGAATTAATAGGAACATTATCAGTTTCCTCATTCACATTACCAGTAACATTACCAGCATCCTAAAAAACATTATTGTGATTATCAGTAACATTACCAGAATAAACAGGAGGGACATTGGTGGTAATCTCAGAAACAACACTCTCAGTTCCCTGAGGAGGAACAACCACATATGGATCAACAACAGGTGGGACATGCTCAGCCTCCTGTGGAGCAACATGCTCAGTCTGCTGTTGGGGAGGAACATATTTAGTCTGAGGTCGAACGGGTGCTCACTCTGCTTCAATCTCTTGATCATAAACATCATCGTTGGCATCTAAATTTGTAACAGTTCTGTCACGAAGAACAACATCTACAGCCTGCTTACTTTGTCGAACGGTTGATGTAGATAATTGACAGGCCTATTTTCTTGGGACAAATTAAAATCACCAAGGGCGAAGGAAGGCATATCCGCCACCAAACTCATCGTGAGATCATTGCAATACTTGTCCACAATAGCATGCACTTTAAGATCAGACCAATACTCATCTTGTGAATCATCAAATGCAGAACCTCTGTCCTGAGAAGCTTTAATCCTTTCAGTGTGAATAGACCTTATCCTTTCAATATGGGCACGAGTCACAACATCAATGTCTCTTTTTAGAATCCTCAATGACTCATCAGTTGGCTACATAAAACATTACACAAATAGTCATAAAAATTTAAAAAATAACCAAAATCATTACTGAAATAACCAAGAATAAATAGTCAAAGACATTACCCAAGTAAACAAAAAATCATTACTAAAATAACCAAGAACATTACATAAATAAACACAAACATTATGTAAATAAACAGTAATCATTAAACACAGGAAAAAACAATATAAAACATAAACATTACAGACATAAGAAAAACATAGATGAAATAATAAAAAAACCATTGAAAACATAAATAAAGACAATTATGATAAAACTTACATCTGCAGCAAGCTGTTTAATCTTAACATTCTTGGGTAACCTATCAGAAATAGGATAATGCACAAAACCATCATTCTCCAGGGGTAAAACGTAACGAGACGCCTGCCATGCCTGGCCTTTGAAATTGGATAAGAACTATCCAAGAAAGATTCACCATATCCAACCTTCTTCTCAACAATCACACGAGCCTTAATATCCTCATCAGACCAATGTTGACACAAAGGCAAGGTCGATATTACAGAACGACCACATAACATAGAACGATGAAGATAGCAAGTGAAAGGTACAACAACACAAGCACTGACACTAGAGAAATTCGTTGTCTTGAATCTCTTAACAACATCAGCAAACCTGTTAACGACAAAAGAGCACTAATCGAATTTCCGAATGCTTGACACATCCTCAACAGCACCAACAAGCTTCAAATCAACATTCCATGTAGGATCCAGCGCAAGAAAGTAGGATGAGACATAAACCACAAACAACCTCTTAAACTCTTCACCTCCATTAACAAGAGTAGCCATCCGACTCTCCAAGTGCAACAACTTAATCTCCCCTTTAGTCGTCAGTTCAGGAAAAGAATCCTTCCAACGCTTCCTTAACACCTGAACGCTAGCATCACACCCTTTGTACTAGAAACATAAGGAACCTCCACACCTGGATTACGAGGGAGCATGAAAACATCATACACATCATCTCCAGTCAAACAGTACTTCTTACCCTTCCCAAAATTTTGCAACATTTAAGCAAATTCAAACTTCTCAATCAACCATGGCACAATCCCAAGCGGAATATTGGTCATTTTAAAAAGGAACAGTCCACCAAAACCTATGTCGGCAACATCTTTCTTCTGCGCAACAGATAGGTTGTCCAACAAGTCAACCACCTTACCGGGTCTACAGTTTACTCTGACCTCTTTCACAACATTACGAACAGTAGCAAGTTGTTGTTTTGGTTTCTTCCTACTTTTCTTCTCCTCATCAGCAACATCCCTTTTACCCTTACCCTTATCAAGCTTAGAGACCTTCTTGCCACCTATAATAAACAAGGACACAAAAGAAAAAAAAACCATTAGAAAAAAACAAAACAAAAGCATATATTATAGAAACATTAGACAAATAACTATAAACATTACATTAATAATTAAGCAAACACATTATACAAAACCCTAAGAACATTATACAGATAATATAGCCAGTACTAATGCATTAGCCAGACAAAAAAGCATATAAGATAGAACATTGTAGTAATAAGCATAAACATAAGACAAAAAGTCAAAAACATTAAGACAAACAAAAAGGTCACTAAAAAACAAAAAACATTAAGTTAATAAGCATAAACATTACATAAAAACAGCAAGAGCATTACAAATAGAAACAAAACACAAATCCAAAAAAAAAAAAAAAAAAATCATACCTAGTATAACCAGGAATAAAAGCATTAAAAAAAAGAACATTACAGTAATAAGCACAAACATTACAAACAAAATAAAAAACACATTACATACATAACACAAAAATCACTAACAAAACATCATACATTTCAAAAAAAAAAAAAAAAAACACTAAAAAAAAGCCCGCCAAAAGGTAAAACAACAAATCAAAGCACAAAATAGTACATATCTCACACAAGACACTACGGAAAGCTCAAAGTTATAACCAAACGAAAACATAAATCACCGGAAAAAATTCAAACATACAAGGAAATCTGATAAAAAACGAACAAACATGGCTAAAAATGGATTAAAAAAGTAAAGAAAAAACTTACCAGGGACGTTCAGGAGCAAAGGAATCTCAGTGTTAACACGTATCTCACTTGAATCAGCCATTGTTAACCTAAGAAACACACAAACAGTAAAACAAAAAAAAAAAAAAAACACAAAAAATGAAACCCCAACCAAACAAAAGTACAACAAACATCAACAGTCTCGACATAACACTAACTTACAGTGTGAATCGATGATGAGGAACGAACAAACAAGCAAAAAAAATCACAATCGGGAACAAAGAAGCCAAAATTCAAGTTGCTATGGCAGTTTCGATCTGCAGGCGTGAAGGAGAAGAAAGGAGAAGAGAACGAGAATGATTGTGACGGTTCATATTCCAAATTTAAAATAAAATATAAGAGAAACCGCTCAAAACTGCTCAAACTGCAAAATAACCCATTAACCCGCGAGTTATGTATTGCTCCGACCCTGTGACCCGCGAGAAATGGTTAAATTATGGTATATTGCAATTCAGTCCGTCTTTATAGTCTTTATAAACACTTGGTATTTCCTAAGACTTTATTTTGAGGGGGTCTCATGAGAGACCAACCCTAAAGAATGACTAAAACAAATAGAAAAAATGTCTCTTTAGATTTTTGAATAACTTGCATCTATTCTTAGATCTCAGGTACATTCACAAAATTCAAACACTCGGAATTTGATCATATGATCCTCTTGTATTGAAAAAATATTGTAAATGAAATATTGGAACATAAAGACAGGACATCATTACAGGTGGACATAGAAAAGTGCAGTAAGAGAAAGGGGGAGAGATAGAGAGAGGAAGGAGATGGAAATTCATCTCAAACGTGTAATATACACCGCTGAAGACGACAATGAACTTTTCTACCGTTTTCTCGTAAATTGACTCCTACTTTCAGGTAACTATTACCCCCTCCATTTCAGAAAAATTGTTATATTTTACTATTTTGCAGTCAACTGTCTTCGCGTTTAACCATAATTTACTCTTAAACGATATTAATAAATAAATTATTAAAATTATATAATGAAAATTTAGTAATTAAAATTTTATTATATGATTTTATCAAATTATTTACTATTATCGTTTATGATTAATTTGTGGTCAAACTCGAAAACAGTTGATCGATTAAAGTAAAAATGTAACAATTTTTCTGAAATTGAGAGAGCATTTGGATATTCATAATTTCCAAGTCACTCCACTTAGGATAATTGTACAAATAACGTGAATTTTGGGCTTACCATGCCCCAAATCGAATACGGCTTGCGGGTTCCAAATCTTAAATGAGGCCCTTTAACAAGGAGTACACCTGGGCGAAAATTCCCTAAACCAAAAAGCCCAAGCCAGAATGAACTGTGCCAACACCATACGACGTCGTTCCGAACTCTCAGAAATCACATCCACCTGAAAATCACCTTCTCCGGTCATTTTTCTCAGAATCTCTCCACTCCGAAACCCTAGAACCAATTGAACCTCCATCAATCAGTACCAATCGATCGTAATTCTCACATACCAAAATGGTGCTCGCGGAATTAGGAGGGACCATATCGCGTGCTCTTCAGCAGATGAGCAATGCGACTATAATCGACGAGAAAGTGCTGAGCGAATGCCTCAACGAAATCAATCGAGCGCTTCTCAAAGCCGATGTTCAGTTCAAGCTCGTTATGGATATGCAGAACAATATTAAGAAGATCGTCAATCTCGATGATCTCGCAGCTGGACACAATAAGCGCAGAATCATTCAGCAGGTAGTAGCTTTTTGATCATAGATTGGAATTTTTTCTGAAAGTTGATCGTATATTCTGATTGATGTTTGATCATAAATTAGAAACCTTCATTGGAAGTTGATTGTATATTCTGATTGATGTTTGTTTTCAGGCGATATTCAGCGAGCTGTGCAAGATGTTGGATCCGGGCAAGCCGCCGTTTACTCCTAAGAAGGGAAAAGCTAGTATTGTGATGTTTGTTGGTTTGCAAGGTATGCTGCTATCTCCGTAGATGGATAGTCATGGACCTGCACTACTCAGATTGTCTATAGTTATTTTATGGACTGGGAGCTACGTTTTTACTAAATTGATTAGAGTATGATATGACTGACAGGTTCTGGAAAAACGACGACTTGTACTAAGTATGCTTACTACCACCAGAAGAAGGGCTGGAAGCCAGCTCTGGTCTGTGCGGATACATTCAGAGCTGGTGCTTTCGACCAACTGAAGCAGAACGCGACCAAGGCTAAAATTCCCTTTTATGGAAGGTACATATTACATGCACGGTTTTATTGATGTATTCAAGCACACATGTTGTCATGAGAATGATGTGATGGGAATTCTCTTGCCATTTCTACTGGAAAACCAAGAACCTGTATTTCTGTGCTGTTAAATTGCCTGGTATAGGTTGATTCAGCTATTCGTTTGCTGTCTGTCAAGATCTCAAGTGCCTGCATAATGCAGTGTTATCACTGATGATTCTGTTCATAGGTGGCTTGATATAAGGTCCTGCAGAAATTCTGAAATACACATGCTTAGGAGTATAGAATGACTAACAAGTTATATTCATCTGTCAGTTTGTTTTTGACTTTAACATTTCATTTGCTTTGTAAATAAGTAATTGGATGATGCAGAAAAATTCCGACTCTTACGAGGTACATTAGTTATGCATCTTTGACATGGACCGTCATTACTGCACTTGCTCTTTGTTGAGTCTACCCCTATTTCCAGTTCTATACCAATGAATGTTGCTGACATGAGAATTAGATTCGTGCAAATGTAACATACTCCCCTCTCCCATGTAATGGTTAAATACATGTACTATCATTAAAAGCTACGCATTTATTTCAGCTATACAGAGTCAGATCCTGTTAGAATTGCCGTGGAAGGGGTTGAAACATTTAAGAAAGAGAATTGCGATCTCATTATTGTTGATACAAGTGGACGTCACAAACAGGAAGCTGCACTTTTCGAGGAGATGCGTCAAGTGGCTGAAGCAACGGTACGTTTTGCCATGCTCTTATTTCACTTATTGAGATCTAGCACTTCCGGATATATAAAACTGAATTTTTTTTTTTAAACATTCCAGAAACCAGATCTTGTTATTTTTGTTATGGATAGCAGTATTGGTCAAGCTGCCTTCGATCAAGCTCAGGCATTCAAGCAAAGTGTTGCTGTTGGAGCAGTCATTATAACTAAGATGGATGGGCATGCAAAGGGTGGGGGTGCTCTTAGTGCGTAAGTACATAAATACAACTCTGTTGAATATATATGATTGATTTTTCTGCAGGGCAATATAGTAGTATATGATAAGTCCCATTTCCCCTCATACTTTAAGCTCATAAACTATTTATGTGTCTGTATGTTAGTATAATTTAAGAAATACTATGAATAATTTTGGTTAATGTGGCACTTCTCTATCCACTATAAGTTGCAGATGTAAACCATTATTGAATTGCCTTGTTTCCTTTTAAGTTGCCGATGTAAAACATAGTTGAAATATGTTCCAGTCTGTTGCCTTTTACTTTCTAGATGCTTTTCGACTTTCTTACATATAACATATTAATATAAAACTACCCAACTGTCCTATATGGCATAGCCTTCAATTATTGTTACGAGGTATTCATTGAGATATAATTATTTGTATTCCTTCAGTGTTGCTGCTACAAAAAGTCCAGTTATATTCATCGGGACGGGTGAACATATGGATGAGTTTGAAGTATTTGATGTCAAACCATTCGTTAGCCGTCTTTTAGGTTTGGATCCCTATATCCCCAAATGAAGTTTGTGCATGTATTATTTGGTTAATTAACTGTTCTATCTTGCCGTACTTGTTAGGTATGGGTGACTGGTCTGGGTTCATGGATAAGATCCATGAAGTTGTTCCGATGGACCAACAGCCTGAGCTTCTTCAGAAGCTTTCGGAAGGAAATTTCACTTTGAGAATCATGTACGAGCAATTTCAGAATATACTCAAAATGGGTCCTATTGGTCAGGTTTGTCTGTTACCCAACAATATATGTAGTGCTCTTTTCACTTGTTGAATGTTTTTCTTACATCCGTATCATTATTGTTATCTAGCATTCACATCATACTTCATTTTACTACCCATTCATGATTTTTGCTGTACTTACGAGGATTAAGTAAGACAACCTATAAAGCACTGTGCTCATGTATTCTTATCCTGTATCAAGTCAAAGTCCTTTTGTATGCTGTCTTTGCTGCACAATGATGTTATCATGTGTAAGAAAGTTAAATGCTGGTTTTTTTATAGGTTATTGCCTAATGATATTTATTTTAAATGGTTCTTGGGTTGCTATAGTCTAGAGAAACACACATGCATGATACCCCTAAGAGGAGAAAGTGAGAACTAGTTTAGCTTCTTAATAAAGGGTACAACACGTCATTCTGATTGTAGCACACCAGTGCTGTGGTTACATCAGTGATGTTGATGATGATGATGCGTCTGTTCTGTTGTAGGTATTCTCTATGCTGCCAGGATTTAGCCAAGAGTTGATGCCCCAAGGGCGGGAAAAGGAAAGCCAGGCAAAAATTAAAAGATACATGACAATGATGGATTCAATGACTAATGAAGGCAAGTCTTCCCATCAGTTTCCCACTGAATCCTTATTTAAAAGCATCACTTTGTATTTATACGAGTCCAGTTTTTCTGATTCAAATGAGTAAATTGCAGAGCTGGACAGTACCAACCCCAAGCTCATGAACGAATCTCGAATTATGCGGATAGCTAGAGGGTCAGGTCGTCAGGTGAGAGATGTTATGGAAATGTTAGAAGAGTACAAGCGGTTGGCCAAGATTTGGAGCAAGATGAAGGGACTCAAGATCCCGAAAAAGGGGGAAATGAGTGCCTTATCAAGAAACATGAATGCACAACACATGAGCAAAGTACTACCTCCTCAGATGTTGAAGCAGATTGGAGGCATGGGTGGCTTGCAAAGCCTTATGAAGCAAATGGGTGGTGGTGCTATGGGTTCTGCAAAAGATATGATGGGTATGTTCGGGGGTGGAGACAAATAGAAGAGTCTTTGTATATAGATTATAATAATCTCACTTGTTGATATTGTGACATGCCATTTTGATGCTCTGGGAAATTGTTTTCTGATTTGACAAAGTAGATTGATTATGGGAACTCTTGCACGTAGCAGGTTCTATGCGACTACTGAGAGGGAGAAATTGTTAACTTGAGGCAACTTCTTTTCATCTGGTTAAACACTAGTTCGTTTCAGCTTATACAGTGTTTTAAATTAGAAACTGTCCTTATGTTGCACCATCGATCCTGTTTGCGGTATCATTGAAGGTTTTCAGACTACACCAAATCTGATTTCTCAGGTTAAATTAGCATTTCAATGCGTTGCATTGTTACCGATATCTATCCTAGCTTCTGTTGTGCGCTTATTTGATTTAGTGACACTCTATAATCAAGAACAGGTTCTATCACTTGGAATTTCAGGACGTCAAAGTAATATTGTAAATTTTGTGAAAACTTCTGGTTTACGTGTGATTGGAGTCGTAACTTTTATTTATTTCTCAACCGGTATCCACAACCGGTATCCACTACGAGAGACTTATCAAGTTGAGCACAGACCCTTCATGGGTTGCTCTCTCAGTGTTTTCTTTTACATCCACATAGCGTGACTTAAGACCTTGTTGTACTATTTAAACAACAGTTTGTATTGAAGTCATGACTTTAAATGCCCATTACACTTGCTATTCACAAAGTGGTTAGAGTTTGCCTTGACAATCAGCTGACCAAATGCTGAGTGGGTTTCAACACATGCAGAAATGGCATACTCCTACATAAGTAAACATGGAAGCAAAACAAGCTACAGCTACTCTAATTGCATCGCCAAACAGAGTGCACAGGCACCATATATATACAGTAAACAGCCATAGTGTGGAGTAGTATGGTTTACATCGAAGAAGAATCTTCTTGGCTCGTCTCACATCCATCAACAGAAGTATCTGCCATGCTCAATGCACATTGCACGACAGAAATGGTCTTTTTGCTAAGCATGGCATTCTCAATGAAAACATCCATTAGCAACTTCCTCAAGTCATCATTCACTGTCAACATGTCATCATTCTCAAAATTTTCCGGGAAAGGTGGCATTTTTGCTTCTTGTGCATGGAGCTGAGCCTTTTTTTTTACAAGAAATTAGTATTAAACCACAGTTGCTCATCGAAAGTGTTAACTATAAAATTTCAGATATATTAAGTCCTTGTTATGTGTCTCCTACAATTGAGATTCAAGATAACCAGCCGTTCTTGATCAAGTACAGTTTCTACTCTGCTCAAGTTCAGAGAAATAGGTAACAAAAGCTTATTTGAAAGCTATGGAGACACTTTTGGGCATGGAAGAAAAACAGAACTGCTTACCATATAAACCTTAGAAAACTCCCAACTACGGTATTGCAGATAATTGTTTGAAAATATTACCTCTGTAAGAAGATGAGCAATACGATTTTCGTTGGTCGTCAATGTATCAAGAACATCGGAGGGAGAACCATCATCCATTTTCAGTCTATGTTCTTCAATGACAAAATTAACCTTGCACTCCCCAAGTTTTTTGCCAAGAGTTTTATACTCGTGCAGCAATTTAGCATTGGCAGCATTTATATGCTCCTCCTTTTGCTTTTTCTGCTGCAATATCCTCTGTACACAGAAACAATTGGAATATAACAATATTAGTTTAGTGCTCATGGTAGTTTCAGTGAAAAACATCAGCACCTTCACATCCTGCAATGTAATCTGCATATATATACAAACTCCAATTTGTGATGTCACTTTCTTGGACAAGATATTTGAATTTTATCGACAATACGGCTTGTTGGTGTGCATGAACTCAGAAATGGTACTTTTGTTTTCGGTCAACACAAGGAGTAAAGGACTACCTCATATTCTGTTTTCTCTTTCCCCAGCCTGTCAAACTCCTGTCTCAATTCAGATTGAGAATTTCGAAGCGACTTGACCTCTTTTGCGAGAAGCTTAAGAGCCGATTTTGATTTCACCTGTGACTCCTCATGACATCTCTGCAAGTTCTTAAGCTCTTCTCTGGCAGAATCCAACTCCTGCCTCAGAATGTCACTCTCTTCGGTAATTGGCTCTTTCGTTGCTCCAGCTTGAACTACTTCATCCTGATTTTTTCTCCTTGTCAATTTAGCGTCACAAAAAATTGGATAACTAGATTATATGTGCAAGTGGGAACAAATTATACCTGCCTGGCTTTCAATTTGAATTCCATCTCCATGCATGTTCGTCTGAGCTCCTCCATATCCCACTGCATTTGAGTATTTCTTTCCCTTTCGATTAAAATTTCCTGCTCCAAATTTTCTTTTCCATTCTTTCTGCTGGATCTAAGTTCAGTTTCTAAATCTTTCACCTGCAACAGACAGAGACACAATCATTGGCAGAATGTAAAGGGTAACAGTAGACAGTTCAGGGCCCATGTTACATTTCAAAATAGGAAACAATGTAAAAAACCTTTACACAGCCGACTTGAAAGAAACAATATCCCAGACTAGTCCACCTACAATGTATATAGGGCCCCTGAAGATTGGGGGCTCTGTTCCTATGGGATTTTGCCTCTTCAACATTAGGAAACTGCAACTAAAAGGAGATTAGAGTACATGTGCAAAAGATTTTAGGTAACAAGAATCATATTTGATGTAAGGAGTAATGGAGTATATACCATCATATGTGTTTTAATCATTCCCTTCTTTTCAGCCATTAGACATTTACAAAATATAATTTCAGAAAAGCTTCTGATGGAAATCAAGAGTTTATTGTTTCCTATTCATGTCAAGTTAGAAGATTTTAGGATATTAGAATGTGGCAGTTTTCTATTTAATGTAGAAGTTTAGTTTATTATGTTTCCTAGATTAACTAAAGAAACTAGCCTATTTGTAATATGTTTCGATGGTACGTTCCCTTTCAGCATTTTCAGAAGTTTACATTGAATTCTGTTACAAGTTAATTTGTTTCCAGATTACGTAATAAAGATTACTCCTACCTAGCTGCAGTTTTTCCTTGTTTCAGCCTTTCAGTTTTCTCGCTCTGTTTGCTGTAGCTCTATGAGATGGAAAATTCAAAAGTATTTCCGAAAAGAGAGATGTTACTAAGTAAAACAATTTGGCTTATCTGTAGAATTTGCAACAAGTAATCAGAGAAGAAGTATCAATATATCGACAAAAAATGATGAGGAACGAGGGACGAATGTACCTTTGTAGCAAGATACAGTTTCTCTGCATGCTCTTGATCTAATCTTGCAATGAGATTTTCCAAGTCAGTTTTTGATGTGTCCAATTGTTTTTGCATGTTATTGAAAAGTCTTTTCACCCTCTGCTGCTCAGCTGTTGGAATAATTACAAGTGCATCATCTAAAAATTGCAAATCTGAGCTTAAAATTGTGTCAATGATTTCTGAAGCTTCTGTGCTTTGAGGGTACAGGGATGATGCACTTTTCTCAAGACCGGCCTCCAACAGATATGAAGATTCAGTAGGTGTGGCAGAACTTGTGAAATTATGAGGCTCCTGTATTGAGAAACCTGTAACAGAATTAACCACGTGTGAGGTTTTAAATCCAGAGTTTTAGCATCATGATGTTGACACATTTTTAAAAGCACCTATGCATAAGCATAACGTGTCCGTGTCAACTATATATTGACTAATTGGTTTAACCTTTTGGGCATTTAGCACTCTAGCCTCAAACGTCTAAACATTAGAAAGGAAAATAAACCTGGTGCCGTTCTTCACCAATCGAGGTCAAATAATGCACAATACCCCCGATCCATATTTGGCAGAATTTATGTGAACTTCTAGGTCTAAATCACTTTTAATCTAGAAGATCTATTGAAATCTCACATGATATTAAGCCTGAAATGAGTCCAGAAGTATCATGCACGAGCACATCACGGAAAACATTAAGGTAAACAGAGATATTACTAATTTCACACATGTTCCACACGTGAAGGACTGGGCATAGTGAAATTTCGGCAAAAAATGGATCCAGAAGGTACTGCGTGGACTGCACAACTATACAGGGGTCTCTGGACCTTTTTACAGTTTAATGGTTGGGATTTTAAAGCATGTGTCCCACATCTATTCATTTAGTTGAGTGAATTCAGAAGTGTATACCGATATTTGCTTTCTATAAGGATTCATTATTTACCCGTTGAGGGTGTTAAGCCATCATAAGACCTTGCATTTTCCTTGTGAAATTCAGAGTTTGCTGGCATGACACTCCGAACTTGACCAATTTCAGCCATCACATAATTAGATCCATTGTTGTTGATTGATGCTGCTGAAGTCCTGGCAACTAAAGAAACATCTGGTTGGCTCGATTGTAGATCAGAGGAACTACCACTGTTGCAGCTCAAATTTGTATGAGGCCCATGTTGACTTGACTCGTTGAATGCTGAAAGGTTATCCAACATAAGGAAAGGAGAATACTAGGTACAGTAAATCTTATTTCAAATTTGTGAGTCTAAAGATTATGATATCCGAAAAACACGAGGGTTAGAGATAATTTTGTTGCTTAGAGAGGGTTTCTTATTACACAGACCTTGCAGTAGAGATACATGCGTATTACCTAGAAAGTGCATGTCATGGTTGATGCATTTATTCCCACTTTCTCAAGTAACGTGAATGAACATCAACAGTGTCTAATAGACATAGTGCACTAAGAACATTATGAGGAATTCCAAAGAAGTAACTTGGTGAGCACATACACGACCTTGCTGCAGCTTCTAATTCGAGGAAGCAGGCTACAGGAGCACTTCGTGAGAAATCCATATCCGAAAGCACCTTTGCCATCCAATCCTCCAAAGTACACCTACGCTGTGGACGTAATTTCACAGGCACGATTTACTTAGATTCTATCTAACAACATAACTTTAAATGTTGTCAACTGTAGTAGACTAAATATATTGATGACAATAAAACCAAATTTAATTCTAATCTTCCAAGGAAAACTGAGAATTATATGACGACTACCACTTATAATTTTCTGCTAGAATGACAAGCATAGTTGAGTTTCGAGTTTGGCTGTTTGCTCTATTTTCTGCCAACAGGTTCTTGGCCGAAAGAGATGATGCAAACTAGTTTTAAAACAAAAGAGTACTGATAATCTTTCTTTCTTAAAAGAGGCAGGAATTGAAGAAGCCAGAACTTGATCACATGGGAGTTGTAGCAGTCTAACAGGGACATTATTAATCTTTTAGTCAGGTATCTGTCCACAAACACTAATATTCTTGGTTATTTAAGGAAGAGTAGTTGATCTAGCACTGTTTTAATGTCTTTCATGTTTTCAGATTATATATGACAGCGCCTTCAAATTGGATGATAATGACAACTTCCTGACATATTCTTTTCTCTTTTAAATTTTTTGGCAAATCATCTAAGCATAATCGTTTTCACTAGTCGTTGCCTTTTACACCCGAATCGAATAATGCAAACATACATTTCAAAGCATGAAGCACATATGTACATCACTTGATTACCTTACACCCCAAGTGCTCCAACATTTAGATTAGTATTAGACTAAGATACCCGTCTCCCTATTAGTTTATACCTCTAAGCGCCATAAAGGCATGATTTGATTGAATCCTGCATACCTACTTGTCACTCTTTTTCCCCAACGTGTTTTTTCTTTCATATTTTCAAAACGTTAATCCAAAAACTACAGCTGGTCGTTAATGATTATCACAACAAAGGTTCCCGGAAAAGGTTTCAAATATAGGTTAATTCATAAAAAGCATTAAAACAAAGCAGTGAAAATAAATTAGATTTACATACTTCTTCCAAATGTGCCCTGCTTTTTGTTCTTGAAAACCGTTTTGGAGGAGCAGGTGGTAACTCTTTCTTCTTGAAGGACCGTTTGAGCTGCAAGTAGAAAATAACTTTATTGTTAAAGCCCTTACAACTCTCATATATAGTAGTGAAAAAGGTATCAAAGGGAGCCATTTAACAATTTAGGAAGGAGAAAGTCAATGATGAAGCCTATTATCCTGATGCGGAAAATGCCACAGAAAATTACAAGTCATTGTTCATAAATCCTAAAGAAAAAAGATGCAAACTCACATCAGTTGAGAGCTTCAGAAAGTCACTGAACCTTCTTTGCACTGATCGGGTGGTGGTAACACCTTCTGGTGATTGCAAGCCAACTTTAACACTGTAAAACTGTAGATCAAGTATGCATGTTAGAGCGGTACACTAAAAAATAATATCATAAATCCGCTCGTGGGACCCGTACTGTTAAATATATAGTCTATTTCAGTTAAAAAGGAACTTAAGTTACATTAGAGATAATAGAAATGAAGAAATGTTGTTTACTAGTACATACTACTGCAGAATTGTTTTTACGAGTAATGCATTTTGAGAGGGAAAAGAAAAAACTTTTACCACAACAGGCTTTGAATCCCGTGATTCAGCAAAGAAACTCCAAGAAGGAATTGTGACACAATAACTCCATCCCGTGCGAAAATCTTGCGGCCAGACTGTACTAGGTCCATTCTGCATTGAAAATGGAAGATTCTCAAACCCCACAATAATGAGTTACTATGCCCAGCATCCTAGACAAGATATAATGATACTCCAAATTATCAAAATAAAAGATATAATGAGCATAAAATTTACTGCATATACAGAAATAGGATTGTACAATTCCGTGGAACAGTTATCTTTCTGGAAAGGGACACAGATAGACTTAATTTGTACAATGCAACTTTCATCTTCCAATAAACTACCTACTAATCAACTCTCTCACAATCCCAGTCCGAGTGTCCAGCAATCCAATGATCGATCTTTTACAAGCATTTAGTTGAGGCCATTTACCTACTTTTCTATCCGCCTTTGCTTAATCCACAATACTGTTATTTGAATGATCCCTTCGACGCAACATATGCGATATAGAATCACCTTCACTTTTTTCCACAGATGATGTACAGTACTACTAAGTTTCTCCCTATCTTCATCTAGTCCTACAATATATAGATACAAATGATAGTGCACGAACTGCATTTAAACCCGATCATCAGTTCCGTAGAAAGCATTCCCACTTTAAGGTTTTCTTCACATATACCACACAATTTAACATTCACATAAGCCTAAACGTCCATCTTGCTCACATCAAGTCTCAATCTTTTTACCAATTCTCTCCACCTTTCCTAATTCTAGCTAACACCCACCGCATAATATTATTGTTTCTAATGAATCAAAAGGCACAATTTCACAGCTAAACGCCAGAAATTTAAAAAAGAAAAAAGAAAACAGAAAATTGGGCAGGACAAAGTAAAGAGATGAGGTTGAGGTTGAAGAAACACACCCAATTACGAGGAGGCGGGCTCCAATCCATTCCAAGAGGAAGCGGGGAGGTGCCATCGTGGCGTTGCTTTGGTGGAGATTGAGCTCTCTTGACATTTCTCAAAATTGAATTTGAGAGTTTGAGCAGGTTGGCTTCTTCATCGTCCATCATGCGCCGATTGGAAGTCATGAAAGCTGGATCATCGATGAATCCCAGGTCCAAGAGGGAGTGATCGAGTCCGTAAAAATCCATTCTTGCAAGGTGTTCGATGAAATGATTCCGAGAAGATGAGGCAAATATTCAGAATACATTAAGGTGTTTAAAGTGGATGGAGTAACCAAGTATATTCAGATAATAAAATCGAGTCACTATTCATTTCTTAAATGTGCGTTAAAGGTCGGTAATATGTTAAGTTCGTATCAGACACAATCCATGAACAATTTTGCCACATGAAAAACTACACTTTATTACTACAATTAAACCGGGCAAATATCCCAGCAAAAAATGCAAGTATTCCGTTACTTGTTCAACAATAAGCTTGATTGCTTATTTTTCTTCATAAACTCATTTTTATTACTAAACTCATTTTTAAATAAGAGGTATTATGAGAGACCACCCCTAAAAAATACTTAAAAGACATAATTTCATTAATTAAACAACTACTCCAAACAAAAAACTAATTACAAAATCACCCCAACTCAACCAAAATTAAGAAACGGAGTCATTCTAAATGGGTCATCCGAATCACTATATATACTTCAACCCAAACCCAAATACACCATATAACCTCACAAATCCCTAAAAAACAAAGAAAACCAAAATCTTCTCTCTACAATCGCCTGAAAACCGAGAAGACACTGGAAGACGCCGGAAACCGCCGAAAATCTCCCAAAATTAGTTAAATCTCACCGGAATCTATGAAATAGAGCTCAACAGTGAAGAAATCAAGCTCAACAATGAAGACAATCAAAAAATAGGAAAAATAAAAAATCTGAGGGATGAAGAACTGGCCGGTTTTAAAACCGGCCACTTCATGAAATGGCCGGTTTTAAAACCGGCCAGTTCTTCATCCGCAAGTTTTTTTTTATTTTTTTTTTAAGTGTCTAAACGTCGGAATTTGGACATGGTTCCTTCTTGAAAGTTGTATATCTTGGTCGTATCTACGCGTGGACACCAAGATCAGGACAATCGGAGTTCATATGAGAAATTTATGGCCAAAATACCAAGGTTACTCCATCGTAGTTCGAATTTCGCGCGCTTTAACTTAAACGATTCTAAAATATCCGTTCGAACTCCGAATCCACTTCCGTTTCGACCGATCAACTCCGTTTTCAACCAGCTTTCAGGTCTTGGATTTTATAAACGAAATATTTTCCGAAATTTTTTTAAATTTTTTTTCGATTTATGTTTAAAGTTGTTATTTTGTGTTCGATCGTGCATGTTAATATTTTTGTGAGTTTTTTAAATTTTTTCATATTTCATAAGTTTATTTTTTTAGCTAGGGGCATTTTCGTCAACTTATAAAATATTTTTGTTGCGTTTAACATTGCTGCATAAACCCGATCCAGTCACAAATGCGAAATTCTATAAAATGTTAGTCCGGAGATGTTGGAACGAATCGGTTCGTCGATCGGCTTAGTTGATGTTTGGTTTGGATTGGATTTTCGGTGAGGTTAGTTCTTAAGTCGCTCTCAAATTCGAGAACTATGAAAATCTGGTTAAAAACATATAAAAAAGATTTTAACTTAGGATTGTTTTAATCGTTAACTAGATATTGAGTTTGGTTTTGTTATAGCTTAGCATGTAGTAATTGTTTTGGGTAAATGGCACAAATGGTCCCAAAGTTTGGATGGGGTGTCACGTTTAGTCACAAAGTTTCATTTTTGTTGGGACTTTTTACTTAATTTGCTGACGTGGCACTTACTTGACTTAATAGATACACGTCATCACATCCATATGACCGTTCACGCCAAAGATTTGAAAAAAAAAATTAATGAAGGGAAAATAATTTGTTATTAAAAAAATAGAGCAACATCTAAATTAAACTAGCAAAACATCACAAAATATTTGGAAGCAAAAATGTGTAAAAACACTCAAACAATGTAACTCGGTATGTTAAGTTCGAGTTTTTTATATGTTTTTGCTTCGAGATGTTTTGTGATTTATTTGCTAGCTTAATTTATATGTTGCTCGAATCTTTCTACTAAGTTTTTTTCCCTTTAAAAAGGTTTTTTTTTATTTTTTTTTGCAGGAGCTGACATGGATATGATGATGTGTGTGTATTTTGTCAATTAAGCGTCATGTGAGCAAATTAAGTCAAAGATTCCTGTAAAATGAAACTTTGGAACTAAACGTGACACCATATCCAAACATGGGACTGAGTATGCCAGAACCCCCAAACTTTGGGACCATTTGTGCCATTTACCCTAATTGTTTTTTTACTTCATTGTGTAGTTGTACTTCTAGAAAGGGTAGCGTGTTATCTAAGCATTTATATTTCATCTTGTCAATGTCATTAGTAGAAAATATTTAGTTAAAAGAAATTATTAATTTTCGTACTGATACAAATTCAACTTTGTTCCATCGTCTTCGACTCGCGATCCTCAACGACATAGTTGTGCGACATCTTCCGTGGTACCGTTGCATTACCGACACGTGTACACAATGAATTTTCTGCCAAATTTTGATCTCCTTCACTTCTCCCACACTTCCGTAGGATTATTAAATCTAAATATAGTTAAATGGAGAGAGAAAAACTCAAAGGGATTCTAATATATAACTTCTTAATAAAGTAATAAACTGATATGGGAACATGATAGTGGAGTCTCCAACTCGTTGTCGGATTCGAAATGACACCCATATGAATGTATAGTTTCACAAGTTATTTTACCTCCATCCGAGATATGTTGTTTATGCTCTCGATGCACCCATTATTCACATGTCTAGTGAGTCCCATGTGTGGTGCACACATTGCTTCTGCGCAATGAATGACCCGACGGTAAGTACAACATCAAACATAGTAATTGCAAGTATTGTTTAGTAGTATGACCCACGTATGCAACTTGTGGAGTTACTCTAGAGTTGCTTACAATTGTGACTGGACTTGCAAATTATGTTCTTTACGCCTTTATCAAAGATTAATATATACTATGCTGACTCTAGAAATACAAAAAGCTTTTATAAAACATTTTGACAATTTCTAAAGTGCCTTTAAAATTTCAAAAATACAATAAAAATTTTGTAGCATAAATTAATTACAATGTACCGTGTATACCATGTAAACTTTGTATATTGTGAAAACATTATGCAAACTTTATACCATCGAATCCAATATTTTCGAAAAAACTCTTCTAAAATTCATAAAGTAAATTGTAATATTTCAAAAATGTAATGTAAAGTCCATAGGGAAAGTTCAATGATTTATACTTCAAATGTGGTAATTAAAATTTATAATTTGTAATATTGCGGAAACAAAATGTAAAGTTTATAACGTAAATCACAATATAGCGTAAAGGTAATATAAAATTCATAACGTAGATTGTAATATTGAGAAAATAATGTAAAGTTCATAACATAGAGGGAGACCCCAATAATTTTATTTAATGTCACAACTATAAATGAGCATCATTTCCTCAAGTGATCCATCAATTTAAAACAAGAAACATTTGAGAAATGATTTGGAATTTATATAGCAAATAATAACAAGAAAAAATTCCTTCACCTTGTGTTTTGTCCAACCAATTACCATGCACCATTGGAGGAGGAAAAGAAACAAAATCCGCATTTAGATTTAGATCCCATTAGTGGTTTCCATATCATTGCCATTTCTCTGTTTCCTCTGAAAGTTTCAATCTTTCACAACAACCTTTCATGGTTTTCAAGAATTTTCTCTGAATTATGTAAGTTCTTTTTTCTTGGTTTTTTTTTTTTTTGAACACCTGTAATGATTTATGAAATTTTATCTGAGCATATTGTTTGCTTGTTACTAATTGAGAGAATTGGGATTATATTGTCCGTTTGTTTCACCTAGAAATTTATGGAATTGTGATGGAAATGGTCATGTGGTTGTAAAGATTTAAATTTTAATCTTTAGGTTTGAATTGAATTGGGATATTGTAATGCAAAACATATATCAACGTGTGTTGGATTATTTTTCAATTGATACTAATGGTTATATGTGCTTTCGTTGATTGACGTTTATTCTCATGGATTGAGAAGAGTTGTCTGGTTTGCGTTTCTTCTATGCTACAACATGTTGTTGCAAACATGGTTCTTTAAGTGATTTTGTTCACACTTGCACCATGTGCTTTATGTGTAATATATTAAAGCACCATGGTCTACAACAACGAGCATAAGAAAAAGTGTTGCTTTGTACAAGTTGAAATCGTAGATAGCTCTCATTTGCATGATTGGAACAGGCTAAGTGTGCTCTCCTTGTAAAATACTACTAAATGACATACATGGCTTTTTTTCTCCATAAAAAAATGTTTCAAATACTAATCGTACATGTTTTCCTTTGTTGATTGATCGAATTTTACATCTTCTCGTTGTGATGAGGAATATGGATGGAGCAATGAATGAGTGTACTAGTGTTGACATATTCTTGAGGAACTATAAGCTCGGGAAGACTCTCGGGATTGGTTCATTTGGTAAGGTGAAAATTGCAGAACATACTTTAACAAAGCACAAAGTTGCCGTGAAAATTCTGAACCGCAAGAAAATAAAAAACATGGACATGGATGAAAAAGGTTTGTAAATGTTAAGCTTATAAAAGTCTTGAATTAACCATTTATTGATCCTTCAGTCGCATTTGCGTAACTAAAAGAAATCATGTTGTCTTCTTGCAGTAAGGAGGGAAATCAAAATACTGAGACTGTTTATGCATCCCCATGTAATTCGTCCATATGAAGTTGTAGAGACGCCATCAGACATATATGTTGTGATGGAATATGTGAAGTATGGTGAGTTGTTTGACTATATAGTGGAGAAAGGCAAGTTAAATGAGGATGAAGCTCGCAAATTCTTCCAGCAGGTATGACTCAGTTGCTGTAAGAACTATGAAGCTTAATTATTAGACTTTATGAACTCTGAACGTATACTAATGGTTGTAGATAATTGCTGGAGTCGAGTATTGCCATAGGAACATGGTGGTTCACAGAGACCTAAAGCCTGAGAACTTGCTTTTAGATTCAAGACGTAACGTGAAGATCGCTGATTTTGGTTTGAGTAATGTCATGCGGGATAGTCATTTCCTCAAGACAAGCTGTGGAAGCCCCAATTATGCTGCTCCGGAGGTAGTCTACGAACTAGTGGCCTTGGTTACTTAACCACTGGTACACCCTCTATTACAATGTTTGGTGGCCATGTGCACGATTTATGAACGTTTTGATATGTGCGAGTTCTACTGTAGGTTATTTCTGGTAGATTATATGTGGGGCCTGAGGTGGATGTTTGGAGCTGTGGTGTAATCCTATATGCACTTCTTTGTGGGACCCTTCCGTTTGATGACGAAAACATTCCCAACCTTTTCAAAAAGATCAAGGTATTTCATTTCACGAGCTTAATTACTCTAGCCGATCAGTGTCACTATTGTTGATGTTATTCTTCAGCTCTTATAGTTTTAAGATAAATCAGAGTAAAAATTATTCTACCTTGTTTGATTGCATTGAGTTTTGGACACACTAGAGAGTTTACTTTGAGAGAGTCGAAGTTTTCTAGTGAATTAGCTCGAATAGGAAATCGCTTGGCCAACCAATTATCATCTACCGGCTAACTTATCAGCTAATTCTGTAATAAATCATACTAGCTTGGTCTGGCTCTGTGGACAATGCTCATTATGGAACTAGGTTTAATTTTGGTTTGTTACCTGTAGGGGGGTTTATATACACTTCCAGGCCATTTGTCTCCGAGTGCGAGAGATTTGATTCCAAGGTTGCTAGTAGTGGATCCTATGAAACGAATGACTATTCCTGAGATCCGTGTACACCCATGGTTCGTAGCCCATTTGCCACGCTACCTAGCTGTGTCACCACCAGATGCAATGCAGCTTGCTAAAAAGGTAGTCACAATTTTATTAAATGTATTACAAGTGAAATTTGTGGTCAGGATCGACCTCAAAAAGTCAATCGTATCTTTAATAGTTGTACTGACTCAATACTTAGTTATACAATGCTACTGTGTGATATGAATGCATGGCATTTACTGGGTGCAGGTTGACGAAGATATTCTTCAAGAAGTCACTAAAAGGGGATTCGACAGGAATACCCTTCTTGATTTTCTTCGAAACCGGGTTTAGAACGAGGTGAATTTCAAACACTTGTATGATGTTATTGAAGAAATTGACCTTTTTCTGAACCGTTGTTGTAATGCAGGGTACCGTTGCATACTATCTTCTACTGGACAATAGGTTCCGTCTCTCTAGTGGCTACCTTGGTTCCGAATTTTAGGAATTCATGGTACTGTGACATTGTTTTATTCTTATGAAAATGCATTTCTTTCACTCTGACTTGCTATATGTTTCAGTATCTGAACAATTTTTGTTTTTGTTGGCTATCTTTGCAGGGTTCTAGTTCCAACCGCATAGTAAATCCCATTGAATCTGTAACATCTCCAGTGGCTGCGCGTCTTTCTGGAACCATTGATTTTCAACAACTTGGGGGAAGGCAATTTGCGCTGCTCGATAGAAAATGGGCTCTCGGGCTCCAGGTTGATTCTTATGCTATGCATCCATTTGAAATACTTCTTCCGTTATTTTACTAACTTCCTCGTTGACTTTTCACTGTACTTATCTTTTTGAAAATTTTATTTTTCGGTATAGTCTCGAGCGCATCCACGTGAGATAATGACAGAAGTTCTTAAAGCTCTCCAAGATTTGAATGTTTTCTGGAAACAGATCGGACAGTACAACATGAAATGCAGATGGGTTCGTGGTGATGAGTCGATTATCAGTGAGAATGATAGCAACAATAGGCCACAAATTGTGGTCAAGTTTGAAATGCAGGTAACAATGTAATTCTACTCACATCTCTTGTTCTGAGATCGTAATGTACTGTTAATGACCGGTCTAGTTTTATTTTACGCAGTTGTACAAAACCCGCGAAGACAAATATTTGCTTGACATGCAAAGGATTCAAGGAGCTCAGTTCCTATTTCTTGATCTTTGTGTTGCGTTTCTTGATCAGCTTCGTGTTCTTTGAACTCAAATGGTTAAAAACACAATCGAATATGCATGTGTATAATCGTTACCAGGAAAGTTTACTGGTTAAAGATATGGGCAGTGCCAGTTGGTTACTCGCTTAGAGTTTGGATTTCTACAGGGACGTGTCCATTCCAGTCCGTGGAGCTCAAAGGGGTTGCGAAGCTCTTTCAACCTTTGAACTTGTAGCAATAATCAGCAACCAGCTGTAGTTTGCCAAGGCTTGTGCTGATGTGTTTAGAGGAATTTATTGTGATTTAATACTAGTTTATTGAATGTAAAATGCTTTGTATCCTATATATAAAGATGTTTGTATCAGAATAAGTTCAGTGTGTTGTAGATTTGACATAAAATTATAGGTATATATGTAAAAAGAATTATGATATATGAATGTGTTCTTGAGAATGATTGTTTTCAAACACTTCCAATAAGTTAATTTTTGATTTTGGAATATAACTTTGATATTACAAATCGACAAAATCTTATGTTAGATGATGTAGTTAACCACTAGGAATCACCAATATGAATACAAAAATCGGCAAAATCTAAAATGGAGGACTTATTATGTGAGATATAAGTAGTGTATTTATGTATTATATATAATGAATAAAATCTTTTAATAAATCACAACACTTGTATATTTTGGCCTATTTAGTAGTAAATATAATAGTCCTACTGACAAGAGACGCTTAAAAGATTTAATTCTATTCCGAAAGATATTAACTAAAGAGTAAAGAAAGTAAGTGTATCCAGGAAAGAATGAAATACATTTTACCATGTATTCACACCTATTCATTCATATGTGATACGTATTTATGTAAAATAGTACTCCAAGGGCAAAATGTATTCCTGCTTCATATGTTAACGGTCGGACCTTACACACTAGAAAATACTAAAACACCCTCACAATTAAAAGAAAAGTAAAAAAGAAAAAACTTTAAAGAAAGGAAAATGATGGTGGGCCGGGTTGGATGCCTACGTCCCGCCATTTTGTTTCAATGGAGTTGGATGGGTCGATCCATCCAACTCCACCGGAGTTCGTCTTAGGAAGTACCGAAGAACCAACTAGTATTGGCAAACATGTTGCCATATTCCTCTAATTTCACAAAATGTTTCCTCAACATACGGGCAGAACCGTCGTTGTAATAACCAAATATGTGGTAACAACGCTAGACAAACATCTTCACCCAAATGAGTCGGGCAACTCTCGTCATCTTTACATATTCAAAGGCGGACTTATGCTTGGGCCTGGGTGGTCTCAAGTCCACCCTGAAATATGGTTTTTTAATTATATATTAGTATGTATGTCCATTGTGTTCACACTATTTCTTTTGGCCGATTGGTAAGTCATTGCTTGGAAACTATCAGACACAGGTTCAATCCCTCTCTATCACAATTTTGTTGTAATCTTTTCCTTCCTCTTATCTCCTGTTTCTTACATTTTTCCTCAAATTTTGATTTTGTCTCCCAAGTATTTATCATCATCTATATATACTCATGGATGAAAGTATATATGTCCAAGAGACAATCATTTATGAGGATGATATATGCTTTGGTCACATTTAATTTATTATTGTTTATAATATTGTTATTTAGCATTGCATTTATTGAGTTATTATTTGATTGTTTAAATAGTTCAATAAGATGTTCCCATGGACTGCACGTTATCACCAAGTGTGTGAGAATTTGGATGACATAACGTAAGTCTTAAAATAGCCCCAATCGAGAGTCATTGAGATTTAGGATATCAATGACGCATGTTATAGATTGGCATGTGATCTGCATCATATTCTTGGAGAATGTAGTATCTCTCATGACTACGAATGACTTGGTCATTCATGATGGATGCATGGACACCTTGGAGGGTGTTGGCAGACCCGCCGAGAAAATATTTGGTTAATTCTATTTATATGTCTATGGAAGTATCGGTGTGTAAGGTGATGTATTAGTCCTTAGACTTGAGGTCAATACTGACTACATGTGCTAAGTGATGTACCTTGACCATGACCAATGATTGCACTCTTAATGGGGTAGATACGGCATGTGTTAGGTGCATCACGTAGTACATGGGAGTAGTAGTTGAGCCAAGATAGGATTCATTCCTCGCAATAGACATTGGAGAGAATACTTTACATCTCATAGTTAGGTTGATCGTTAGTCATTGGCCAATGCATTACGAAATATTCAAAATGGTGTTTGAATATGTTTGAGGATCATCTAACAAGATTGAGAAATAAATGAATAAGTTATTGGAACAGACATACTACCAAGTTCTAGACTTATTCAAGTATTCGTGAATGAAAGGACCTTACCATCATTAGAGCCTTACATTACAAGTGGTTTGTATATCCTCACAAATGTCCTTATATATTAATGTTGTCCGGTAAATTGTCTAGGAGTTTCACCGTGAACCTAATTGGATTAGTGATTAATATATAAGGCCCTATGGGTCACACTATATGGAAATTACTCTACTAAACGAAGGATGTAAATAAATAAATATTATTTATTGTAAATAATATGAGAATAATTTTAATTGGTTCAAATTAGACTTGAGCAATTAAAATGAAGTGTTATACTTGGACTAATTTAGAATTGAAGTCCAATACAAAAGTTGGACTTAGAAGTTGCAAATTGGGCCAAAAGGGAATTAAAGAAGAAAAGAGAGAAAGAAAGGCGGCTGGGCCGAAAGCCCAACAGAAAAAAAAAAAAGGACTGTTGCACCATCTGCTCCTTTCGCTTCCTTTTTCTTCTTTATTCCCTCCTTTTGGCCGAAAGAGAATTGTTAGTGGTGTATGATGATACACATTGATTCTCGGGCTATATATAAGACCATACAGAGATCAAGAAATATACACAGAACAATACTGAAAACTTGCTGAGCATTTGCAGATAAAAAACAGAATAAGATAAAATTAGATTTTATCTTTGGAAACAAAATACATTTCATACATCCGTACAGAGAATCTCATAGCATTCTTACCGTAGAGTAATTCTTGTGGATACCAAGGTTCGAGGTAATACCGGCAATCTGGATTTGCACGTAAATTGGGACTTGTTTGGAGAGGAACTGGAGGATCTCGAAGAAGCATACACGAACGAACGGATCGACGACTTGTTGGAATTTGCTGACGCTGAATTGCAAGCTTCCAGTCACGAATCGGAGTTGCTATCAGAGTAAGCTTCTATTCGTTTAGATGTTAAGCACGTTAAATTACTGTTATCATGTTGGTCCAAAATTTTGAAATTCCGCTGCGTATACTTAGAGTATATTCTGACCATATTTACCAACAATGGATTCACCTGAAAATATAATCATGGATTTTTCATATAAGCCCACCTGAAAATATAATCATGGATTCACCCTTGCACATATTCATTTGAGAGATGAGCGAAGATGTGATCCCTTGCCACAATAATTCCTTTTTGACACATCAACGGCGCTAATGGTATAGTAAGTGTGAGGTGCAAGAGTGGCAATTAGCTTAGCATTCACCTTGTTATCGACAACTTAGAAGAATTCTGCCTGCTGATGTTCATTGTTGTAAGTATTAGTAACAAATGCTGTTAGATCCAGGTGAGCCCCTAAAATTTGAAAAGGAAAAAAAATATTATACGTATTATTTTTTGAAAAAAAGGATTTTACCCCGTAACCCCCCAAAAAAAGATACCGAACATACAATTTTTGCAGCCCATTTATGTGAACCCACCCACCCTTTTAAGTAAGTAGCGCACCTACCTATTAAAGTAATGTTGAGCCCATGATTGTGTTTGTATTAACCGAGTCCAATTCCTGAAAGCCCATACATACATCCATTAAAGTTGCAGTCACACACACACCTGAGTTGAGCAGAGCTGAGAGTGTGATTGGTAGGACATAAGTTGTGCAAAAAGATGGGTTGACCGGTCATTCTGCGTTGCTTGGTAGTGTTTTTGTGTTTGCGTTTTGTATTTGCAAAGCCCGCAAATTTTGCGGGCTGGGGTTTTGAAACACTACAAATGCGTTTTGAAACCCCTCGAAATTCTGTGGGTTTCAAAACCCATCTATAGATGCGTTTTGAAACACAAATAGAGTCCACGCGAAATGGCGATTATACCCCAAAGGAGCTAACATGAAAAACCCAATTTAGCCTTCAAACCCTATGATAATCCAAATTTCCCATTCTCATTTCCCCTCCATTCTTCATTTTTTCTTCATTGTTCCAGGAGGCGGCTGTAATTCTTCCTCCTCCAACGTTTGTTTCTTTCGATTCTTCATTCAATTCTTCCATTTCGCAAATTATAATCTGTTATTGAAGAACTCTGTGCAGCCGATTCTTCCATTTCTCCTCCAACGTTTGTTTCTTTCGATTCTTCATTCAAGACTTCCATTTCCCTCGAATAAATCTGTTTTTGTGTTTCTTCATAGGTATCTTGTGGCAGCAGAATTCTGAAAAGAATCCAAAAAGAAAAAAGAAAAAGAAAACTATTACAAAAACCCAAATCCCTAATTCTAAACCTAATCAGCCTCTCCAGTCCACCACCTCTTTTCTCTGATCTGTTTGGGTAATCTAATTGATTCTTCAAGGACCTCAAATCAAGGATACTTTCTGCTAATCTCACTGAGAAACGATTTGATCGGTAAGCATCCTGTCACTCTCCCGTTTCTATTTTAGATTTTTTGTTTAATCTCGAGCTGAATCTTGCAATTTAGATTTTCAATTTTCAAACACAAGTTGGAATTTGTTTATGTAGAAAGGCCGAAAAGGAACCCTAGGTTCTGAACAAGTAGTGAATTTGAATGCTCATACGTGTTTGTGTTGGTTAGGCTGTTTGAATTTGGCCCGTATACTGTCACTATTTTAGTCTTGTTTCTGTGATTTGCGTAATTTATGAATCTGTAGCTATGTTACTGTTATTGTTGATGAAATGCTCATTGGCCAACTGTGTTAAAGACGACAACTTTACGTCTTGTTTCTGTGATTTGCTTAATTTATGACTGTGTAGCTATGGCACTGTTATTGTTGATGAACTTCTCGTTAGCCGACTGTGTTAAAGACGACAACTTTACGAAGAATCTTTTGTCTGATTGTTGCGTATATCTGATTGATAGACTGAAGAAATGATCATTGACAAAAGCTTGGGGAGCTTAAAGAATGTACTGATCGATGTAGCCAAGCAAGGAGTAACTGAGGCTAGGGCTAGGATTTTTGGTCATGTGCTCAATCCAACAGGGAAACCATCCGCGCATAAGCTACTGCGAAAGAAACTCATTGGCCATAAACTTATTTCCTGGTATCCTGAAGATACAATGAGGGACAATCCAAAGTTTGTAGCCCGTATGGAAGAAAAGTATGATACTACATTCCGTAAATTCATCATAGTTCGATGCTTTTCAGTTATTAATTATGTTGTGTGTGTGCGCGCTTGTGTACAAGTTTGGATTGTAATCTCATATTAGCTTCACGCGTAGTGTTTGGCTGTTTGTTTTAGATTACTGTGTTAGGGCACAAAGTGGTTAAGAGTCCAATTTATTAGTGGTGTCCTGCTACTTGGAATCAAATATATCATTCTGAGTCAATTTGTTAGTGCTGTATAATTTTATATAAGAGGATGACAGAAATGACATTTTGTATGTCTCGCATTCACAAAATATAAGTCCCACCGAAAGACAAACTGGATAGATTGCTACACTACTCCTGTGCTCTAGTTTTATTCTTTTGACTAAACACATTTATATGTAATTGGCTCGAGAGGTTCGTATGAAATTATTTATCAGTACTCCTATTCGTGATATTAGGTACTTGTTATATATATATATATATATTTCACCCCACCCCAGCGTGTGCACATATTGTAATTCCACCTATGTAAACCAACCAACTCTATACTGATTCATTGATGTTGGTCTTTTATCAATCAACTGAGTTCTACTGTCTTGTATTATTCAGCCATGCTCTTCAACACGAAATAGAAGCATATATTGTGTGCTAGCACATTTCCTGCTTGTTAGTATAGCACCATCATATTTAGTCTGCGTGCAAATTGTCTATTCCATCATGTTAACTTGATCTATTTGTGGCAGGCGTTTGGAAAGACTTGAAATGCTGAAGCGTCGTGGAAAGGGACCACCGAAGAAAGGACAAGGAAAGCGTGCTAAAAAGAGTGGCAAATAATCGTAACAGCCCCTCACCACCTTCGTAGCAGATATTTACTAATACTCTATGGAGGGCTAGTCGACCATGCTTTCAGGATGATCTTATTATCCATCGGGGTATTTGGTTTTGTTACTTAAATTTTAAGCATATTCCCGCCCATTGTGATAATTTCAGCCTAGTTAGACATTATTCTTCAAAATATATTTATGTGACACAAGTCGTGCATGTAGCACAGGCAGGGAATTCAGTTAGTAGGGGTGACATGATTGAACACAGATCTAAACTTGGGGAATATTGTGGATGAAATCGTTCTGCTTCTGCATTCCCTTTGCATTATGTCTGTGCTGAGTCAGCTGGGATATGATTTCAATGAACATAGGATCGAATATTCAGTTCAGTTGTCGGTTGGGGTTCCCTCTTCTGGCTCCAAACTATGTAATCTCTGCAATAATAAGAAGCATTAGTATGTCATGTTCTTGACTGCCATAGGAACACATGATAACTAATGTAGACTTTTAGCATTTCTTGTATTTGTCTATCAGAAAATGTAATAATAATGGAGGATTGTATGTCATCCAACAGTAGCTAGAGTTGGGAAATGGTTGTCTAACAAGCTCTATCAGTTTGATTCCAACAATATATTACTATGGCTTTGTTTAGCAAAACTAGCTGGGCGAATAGGTAGCTATAGTTGATAAGTTTGGTGACTTTTTTTAGGTGTTTCATTAGCTGATGTGCTAGTTGTTCAAGTGGCATGATTCTTTTTTAAAATTTAGTTTTATCCGTTGAAGTTGAGTTTTTTACACAAAAATGCAACACGAATTAAAAAAACTAAATTCAAGTTCACCGCTCGTTTAGTTCAGAAACTTTGAACTAGCTGTGTGGGGCTAGTACAATCTTACCAGTTTAAAGTTTTCATTCCACTCTTTTAAAGACATTATCATACTATCGTTTTGTGAAATTGTAGCACAGACTTAAATTATAGGCTTCAAGTGATCGATTATAATCAACTATTACATTCTTTCATACAAATGTACCACATTAACACATTTGTCCTGGGACTGGGAATCGAACCCTGAACCTCCTATTTACATCTCATTCCTGAAATTTCTGAATTACTTTTCTGAAATTTCTGAAAATCATAATATAATTTAATTAAACATTTTACATTCGCTGTTTAAGATTATTTCGTACTCAAAATTGAAGACGGTTGATCGAAAAAAAGTTAAAATGAGAAATATGAGATGGGGCAAATTACAACAAATTCAATCACCAAAAATCCATTTCCATATGATAGGTGTAAGTTTAATGGCGAGCCATAAATCTTCTTCTGTTGTCGAGTATACATGTGATGTGAGGTTAGGAATTGAGATAAACAAAATATGAAAGAGTATCAGCCAAGCTTTAATCTCCATGCATCAATATTCAACTCCCTTTCATATTGCTCTTAGTTTTTCTGGACACAAAATCTATTCAATTGGATCCACTGAATCTCAATCCTAAACCATCCAATTATTTTCTGCTACATGTATATTACAATTTACAAACTATGATCCTCCGTCACATAAAACTTCACACATTACGGATGGTCGTAGTTTGAGAAATTAAAATAAAGATGAGATCACGAAAAATTGGTAAAATGTGTACTTTTAATGTCAAAAAGTTATAATTAATGTAAAAAGTAATTGTTTTACTATTTGTTACGTGGGATAGTTTCCATTTTTCATAATGTATGAATTCTATGTTATGCCTAAAAGTTGAATTGTATGTAATTTTACGGAACATATAGAGTATCCAATATTACAAATAATCATCATTATTATCAAATGTAATTCGCTAAGAGATTGATTACGCATATATATTTGACTACAATAGAACGAATTGCAACTAACATTACATTCATCAGCTGCTTGGGTGCAAAATGCAGTGAAGATGCTGGAGAAGCGGCACAACGTTGCAAGGATCATCGGGCGAAAGTGGGATGGGAAGAGCAGACGGACTGATCACAACACAATGGAACGGTTTGTAAATAACTGGAACGTTGCAGGGATTCCCATCTGCTGGAGGTGGAGGGTAAGCCTTATTAGGACGAGATCCCACAAAATAGTACAATGTCTGTCATGGATGGAATTGGTACATGGATCACCAGGACTGTGAGTAACAGTCAGGTTAGCGTTTCTTAAGAAGCAGTAGAACGGCCTTGAATCCATTGGGAGGACACAGTCGACAGAGGGATTGAGTGCACGGCTGCCCGGTAGGGAGGTGAATAAGATTAGGGAGACAACAGTGAAGAAGATGAGCTTGGCCATTTTTGTGATGGTTATGTTGTGACCTGCTGTGAAGAGGAAAGTGAATTTGATGTGGTATTTATAGTTGTCTTGGTGTATATTGTTACACACTTCAAAAATTAAGTCAGTTCCTGCAATAGGCAGAGTATGGATTCCGTGTACTTCTTACAAACTGAAGGTAACCATTCGGTAAAACCAGTAATTCGAACCAATAAATTAGATGAATGTGTCAGATACCAGTGGAGTTTTTTGTATTATTAGGAAAAGCAGGTTCTTATGATTAGTGATTTATACTGGGTACGCCAGGAATTCCACAACAAATCCGTTGTAGTCTAGTTGGTCAGGATACTCGGCTCTCACCCGAGAGACCCGGGTTCAAGTCCCGGCAACGGAATTGTTTTTAATCCTTTTCCTCCTTGCGAGAATGAAGTAGACAAGATGTATATATAGGCCAAGTGTTATTGAATTTCAACAGGATTGTTTTTGCTTATAATCTCACATCTCAAATTCTCAATCCATTGTTTAAAACACAAATCTTAAAAACTTTTTAGTAGATACTCATAACTTCCAGTATCAATCCATTGAAATACGTTTTCTGACATAAATCTTTCGCCTATGATGAATAAACTCATGTCTACAAACATATAGTATACACAAAAGTTGTCGGGAAACATAAGCTATGTAACAGGAAGTAAGATTGAAGTACAACACAAGTAACCGAACAGCAGAAACCTTAATAATCTGGAATAGAAGCAAAGCGATACCCTTGTGCCCCTCTCCAGGAATAGTAAGCAATTCGAGTCTCGTAGAAACCTACAAGCATAATAAGATTTGATTGAAGATCGGGCTGCTGCTGGAGCAATTACACAGAATCAAAACAGCAGACACATTGTGGACAGAGAAAAAAGGAAGCAGCTCAGCATTCATCAGTATCAATATGCACTTGGACTGATAGACAGAACCTTGGATTACAGACTGTTACATGATAGATCTATTCTCAACATAATCGAAACAATATATTCTTTTAGCATGTTTTATTTATCGATATGTTCATTACACAAAAGTGAGAAGGTATGATATTGTTTAATTTACAGTTCATATTCTAGCAGTTTGCAATACATCCGAATACCTTCAAGATGATGCATTTTCATCTCATGCAACACACAGGTTTCCATTTTCAATATCCCGAGCAGAAACAAGTATGGTATTTTTGAATTAGCAGTCTTGCAGTTTCCATGTATCCCAAAAACTTTCTAGAAGAAGGCAGAGAAGTTCGACTTATAACCAACTAAAACTCATTTAGAAAACGACATTAAATCCATACACGCAATTCAGTAGGAAAAAATAGAGGGTTAAGTAAAACATTTGAATTATCATGAAACAGAAGACTGTTAAAAGCAATTAACTGGATCTCTAGATTCAACGCAGGAAATTAGTTCTTAGAAAGAGCCGAAAGACATTAAGATACCTGGTATGAAGGTAAGGAACCCCAGGGCTAAGAGGCCATATGCCTGGGATGATTCACCTCCAATGTGACCGGTGAAGATGAAGAATGACAGAAATAGAAGCATGCACCCAAGGAGGAGTAGAAAAACTGCAAGGAGAATTGATTTCCAAGGAATTTTATCGTAGGATTTAGGTGCATAGTCGAATCTAGGGTCATGGCGATGTTGGCGATTTTCGTAAAACTCCCCATCATCTTCAGCTAGACGACTGTATGGGATATTCCGTCGAGATGTCATTCTAGACAAGTAGCTCCCAGCTCAGATATACCAATGGCTTCAAATATCTCGTCCTTGACTAGGAATCCACAGCTTCAACACAAAACATATGCACTTCAATTAGAAAATTTAGAATCTCCATTCCTGTATCAAAAACAAAACAAAACAAAAGAATTCCCTACAGCCTACTTTCCAAGGAGAGAGATCATGTCCACTCATTGCAGCTAAAAAACTGAATTTAAAACTGGCCAGTTCTTGGTGTCCACGCGTAGATAAGACCAAGATCTACAACTTTCAAGAAGGAACCATGTCCAAATTTCAACGTTTAGACAATCAAAAAAAAGGAAAAAGAAAAAACCTGAGGGATGAAGAACTGGCCGGTTTTAAAACCGGCCAGTTCTTGAAATGGCCGGTTTTAAAACCGGCCAGTTCTTCATCCGCAGGTTTTTTTTTCTTTCTTTTTTTTTAAGTGTGACCTATTTTATATGTTATTGATGTTTATTCGATCTGATTTACATAAAGAATGAATTGATGAGTGGTTTTTTTTTTACAATTGTAGTTGAAATTTCGATTTAGATCTGAAAATCGCGTAACTGATTTTTCAAATGTTCTAGTTAATTTGTGTTATGTGTTGGCTTATTTATATAATGTTCTTGCTTATATGTCGGATGTTCAACTAAACAGAGTATATAAATATATGCTCGAAAATTGGTGTTTCTACTACGATTTGATTGTTTATCCACCGATCTACTCAAATTATGTTTGTATGTAAGTTTCAACAATGTTTTCATTCAAATGTTAATTGATGAATGAATTTTTTCACAATAGAAGTTGAAATTTGAAAACAAAACTGGAAAAAATCGCGTAGGAAACGGTTTAAATGTTATACTTCCTCCGTCCCGTCCGATATTACCCATTTTGCCATTTTGGGTGTCCCAAATAAAGTTTTCCATTTCCATTGATGTCAATTTATCCTTCAACTATAATAATATATTTATTCAACTTTCTTAAAAAATCACACCCTAACATTATTTTATTCAAAATTCAACTTAACATACTCCAACAATCAAACCCAATAACATTATTCTATTCAAAATTAATACACCCTTATTTTCTCTCTCTCCAAAAGTAAACGGGTAACATCGGACGGGACGGATGAAGTAGCTAATATGTACAGTGTTGTGGCTTATGAATGTAATGTTATATGTGATATGGAACATGTAATACATGTAATGTTGCTAATAATATGTGTTATGTGTTCTCTACAATGTTCTGCGTTATTTGTGTAATGTTCTTAACGTATCTCTGTAATGTTTTCGTAAATGTGTAGTGTGCAGTGCTACATCAATGTGTTATGTATTGTCAACAATGTTCTACGTTATTTGTGTAATATTCTATATCTATATTTGTAATGTTTTCGTAGATGTGCAGTGTACGTTGTTACATCAATGTTCTATTTGTTTTCTACAATGTTGAACGTTATATGCGTAATGTCCTTGACGTATCTCTGTAATGTTTTCGAAAACATGCAGAGTACAGTGTAAATGTTCTACGTTATTTGTGTAATGTGCTATATATTCAATGTTCCTCACTCATATATGTAATGTTCTACTTGCAATATCTCAGGTATTATGTCTTATTTTCGTAATGTTATTATTTATATTACTAGTGTTTTAAACTATATGGCTAATGTTCTGTTCAATGTTTCAGGTGATAAATGATTCCTCAATCCCGCCAATGCTGACTGCAAGTACAACAAGTAAAACAACAAAAAGCACTGAAACTGTCCTTGACCCTGACTACGCGAAAACGAAAGGCCGAAAAAAAAACAAAGAGTTGGTAACAAATTCGAGCGGGAAAAGCTAATCACTACTGAATTTGGAGACAAATCTCCAAGTGAGCATCTGCTGTGATGAACATGTTGTATTTGAAATTGAATGTCATTCAATGTTATTTGGATATTGAATATGTCATGAAGTAATTGAATGCGACATAAATGTTATGTCTTAGATAGTTAATGTTCTTGCTTACAGCTTATATATGTAATGTTACACTTATCTTCGTGATGTTACTATTTATAACACCAACTTAACCACAAATGTTCTTACTTATATTGTCAATGTTCTTGCTTATATATTTAATGTTCATTCAATAATATGATGAACTAATATAACTGAATAGTGAATATGTCATAATGTAATTGAATATGAGTAAGTCTCCTGAGAGACAGTCTTATGGAGAGACTAAAAAAGACGGACAAACATTACAGTTATATAAAAAAACATTAGAGGTTTTTCTAAGAACATCCATGATATACATATACATAAAAATGATATAAAATATTTAATCATAAAACATTACTGATATTGTTTAGAACATTATACATATACTTAATTAAGAACATCAATCCGTCTCTCAATCTCTCACTAATACACGTCTCCTCTAAAACTTTGTGCTTGCATATATGCATGATGTTCATTGAAAATGTTCTTACTTATAATTCGAATGTTTTGCCTTATTTGGGTAATGTTTTTAACTATTTAAGTAATGTTTCTAACCAAAACTGGTAAATTGACCCGCAAAATGAATTGAACCAACCCAATGACCCGCGAAATGAATCAAACCAACCCAATGACCCGCGAAAATGCAAATAATTGTGGTAAATTGCAAATAAATCCATCTCTATTGACTCTTATACACATGGTCTTTCCTAAGAATTTGTATTTTTAAATATGAATATAATGTTTAAACAATATACTAATAACGTTTTGTGTGTACATATAACACAATTCTTAATAAAACATTTTAGTGTTTTAGGTGTAATCATAATGTTTAGCGATGTATTTTTGTCTCTCTATCTTGGAATAACGTCCATATATAATAATATTAAAAAAGGGCAATCATATAATAAAGACTGAAATGCCAGGGAGTTTAGTTGAAAACATTGTTGTCTTTCATTAAAAAATGTATCTTATAAACAACATAGTTGATTTTTTGAACTAATGATATACGGTTGATAAGCTAAAATTATACTCTAAAAAGCAATTAGAGATTAAGCTGTAGTTGCAGACCAAAGCCTAACTCGTGATCGATCTCTAGGGAATTAATCAAACTACGTAGCAGTGAGAGTAAACAGATACTTGCCAGTAACAGTTTGATTGATGGTTTTGTATACTTCTAACTAGATTTTGACTAAAGCTGAGATTACGATTAACAATGAGAGAAAGATGAATGCAGTAGCAAGATCCAATTATGCTAATTCGAACTAGGGAAAACACTCATATTTGTCACACGGTTGTTGTACAGTAAATCAATCAATTCGATTCAACCAATTGTTCTTAGAATATATTATACTGGAGAAATCGTGAGTCGTCAATTCGCGATCCTTAAATATGAACAATTTAGAGAATTTAATACGGACTTATCGAATTGAAGGTTTTTACGAAGATTTTATACGAGACTAACCTTTGAGAGTGATTTGATAAACCCTAGAACGATTATGCATAATCTTTACATACTACTGTATTCAAAGGTGTTTAGCTACTCATAATAGATAATTGCATACAGAGATTCATGGTAATAATCATACGAAACATAGATATGAAACTCGCATGCAATAACATACAATCCAATCGATAAAGATAAAGAATGAATTGTAAAGAAGAAAGCAATAGAGAAATCAATACCAATAATCCTTATGAGTAAAATCAATGAATAACCAAGCTCCAAAGATGTCTCAATGTCAATGTCTGAATCTAGGAGCTCCCTTAAAAAACTAGGTTAAAAGAAGTATATGAGAAAAAAAATCCCAATTCCCTACTAATAAGGAAAAACCAAAATTATGTTCTGTGTATCTCGCTGCGGCGAGCCTTCTTAATCGAAAAATATATAGCTCTTGCATAATTTCGCCGCGGCGAGCTTCAATCTTCAAGACAGGAGCTTCATTCGCAAAATCTCGCCGCGGCGGACCAATTCCTTCGCCGCAGCGAGCCTTCTTTAATCGCATAAGATATACATTCGCTAAATCTCGCCGCGGCGAGCCTTCTTGCAATTTTCAGCTCCAAGCTCGTAAAATCTCGCCACGGCGGACTGAATCCCTCACCGCGGTGAGCCATGCTAAGCAGCTTGTTCTCATTTAGCTCAAAAGACATCAATTTCTGCAAAATGTAAACAAAACACCAAAGCGTAAAAACGAACTAAAAAGACTATAAAACTAAAGACAAAGACTTACAAAGACCGTTAAAAAGGACCAAATGAGACGTTGGAATATTGTCTCATCAAAATCCCCAAACCGAACCTTTGCTCGTCCTCGAGCAAACACACAACCTAAACACACTAGACTCTAAACCATGTAAACAAACAAAGAGTCAAATTCCCAAGCGACCGAATCTACCATTGAAAACATTAAATTCACAGGATGCGAAAATTTTGTTCTCAACCTAATCTTGGCAGAAATAGTAAGCAGGTAATCAGACACGATCATTTCTCAAGTAAATAACAATTAAGCCTAGCCCGCTAGTCCCTCTCAGGTGTATAAAGTGTATCACTCACTCTCATGGAAGTATCTATACAGGGTATAGTTCAAAAAGTAAACTGGGAAGATGACTTTCGTCACAAGGATGCCTCAAATATCTTATGCTATTGTACTCGTCTCATTGAGTCGAAAGGGACTTTGGCACATGACTATATTCCTCCAGAAAAATCGAAAAAATGAAACTGCGCCCCTCATCCATTTCAAAACAACATCAAATCTCATAATACTTCACTGAATTCAGTGTATGGCCACCTGGGCTCTTTTAATCTCAATTTTTTGCAGGTGTCTGTTTTATCTAAAGTCCGCACTTTTGTGCGTGTCAGTTTGGTGTACGTGCCATCAACCCTCACGGACATATGGCTTTTTAAGGTCACGCCGGTATATAGGTAGTATTTGAAACACGCCTAACACGACTAAGGGTGATCAATGAAGACCATAGATCCACCCCGAGATTCAAATATAAAAATCTTGGGAGCGATATGATTTTTCAAGACAAATATAACGACTCATAACATTCACTGAACAATCCTCTCCCCAAACCGATTCGACGAGAAGGGAAAATAAAATCCATAAAGTAAAGCATGCCGTCATCATCCCAACGAAACTAAGTACACATAAGTATGAAAAGGCAAGTAATACATAAAACTTGCACATCCAGAAATCACACAATAACAAAAGCGGTACAATATTTTTTCTTCGGCTAGGCTCCTCACAGGCTTTTGGACTACAGGGCTAACCAAACTTGCTATTTACAAGAGAAACGACCTTGTGGGATTAAAAGCCTACTACACTACTTCTAGCTAGACATCAAACAAAACATAAGCAGCCAGAGAATTTACCATTCACAATAGACGTTCGACTTGGTAATTGACTCAGACTTACCACAAGAAAATAAAAATACTAACACCTAAACTGGACTCAACTGGAAAGGAAATATAAAACTAACACAGAAAGGTGGCTAACATACCACTTGAACGGAATACATAAAAAAAAAAGAGTACGAAATAGAGTACAAATATCGGAAATAAAGTACAAAATGAGACAACTTAAGCTAAAGATACAGTCGACCACCTCCTCAAACCTATATAAGTGCTAGTCCATAGCAATGAATAGTGTAAGAAACGACTGTATAGAATGACCAACCATAGTGTTGTCTCAGCAGGGATGATCACACGGATCCAGAAGGGCCACCACCGAAGTGCTGCTCCCAGAAATCCTGTTGTGCCTTCCAGAGTGCCTCCTGCCTCTCCAAGCGCTCAATCTCTCGCTGCTCCCTAGCCTCAGCTCTCCTATCTCGCTCCTCCGTCACCGGTAGTGCTCCTCGATGCGGAATCTGATCCTCAATCGGGGCATTATGGTCCCCACCTCAAATCTGTCTTGTCATCTCGAAATAACCTTGGAAATCGGTAAGCGGTGGAGCAGGCTCCTCGATATCATCATCGGCTCAATTTGGGTGGCGCTAATAATAACTCTGGCGCTGGCAGATTTCAAAGCACCATTGGGTCTCCCGGTGCTTTGAATGCCGGGAACATTGTGGGACCGACAAATGGCAGTGAGGAGGCATGGGAACCCGAGCAAGCTACCCTTAGCTGTCCTCCCTTGAGCCTCTCCAAAAATGATAGTCGGGGCATCGACAAACTGCCCGGTCATGATAGCTCGGATGATGCGGGCAATGGGGGCGGTGAGGGTGTTGAAGTGGGAGATATGGGTGATGTTATACTGGACCAGGTGCTGCCAGAGGCGAACCTCTGGCTTGAGGAAGTGGGGGGCAATGGTGGTGGGGTCCTGTGGGTTTCTGGGTCATTGTCGGATAGGAGTACGAACTCGGCTAGGTCACTGTCGAACTGCCGGTTATGAAGATTTTCGCCCGGTGGTGTACTGTCCTCCCGGCTGGGAGTCTCGGACCCGAGAACGCATACGATGCTCCTAGCAGAAAAACGGATCCGGGTACCATGGATCGTCATCAACTCATCCTCCAAGTCGTGAAGGCTGATGTAGAACTCTCTAACCAACTTTGGATCGTAGGGCAGCTGCTTGCCAAAAAGCTTGTCCTAGCCTAAGTTCCTGACTCGTGCCTAGACACGGGCATAAATTCCATCCTCAAGCTCATCAAGGGCTAGCTCCCTTTCAGGCCAAACTCTCCTGGGTTCCTGGAAATTCGCCTCCATAAAAGCTCTGCTCTTCGCTGACAGGTGAGAAAAGCTCATCCTGTGGACCTTGTTGTGCTGCTGCCCTGATCGACTCACCGCGCTGGCATTTGCTTGATGGTCTGCGAGACATGATTTCTGCGAGAGAGATGTTAGTGTAGAACAATGGGGGTAGAGAACTACCTCCCCAAACCGATTCATGATCAAAAGGCCAGAAACATCAAAAGAGCAAGGAACAGGGGAGAATGCAAAATTCCCCAAACCAACTCAAGATTCTATATCATGGCCAATGCTCGATTCACATCAGTTCACAAGCATAAGAGTAGTGATAAGCAGAGCAAAAGTGGAAGAAGATGGTATAAATTGGCAAAAACGGGGAAGTAGTGCAAAAAAATGAACAACGCAAGTAAGTTCCAAAATCGACGAGTAAGGAATCCATGCATCAATCAAAATCGATCTACTACACTCAAGCAATCATAACTAACGACGATCAACCACATAATTCAAGTAAACTCGAAAAAATGAGGAAGAAGGAAGTTCAAGCCAATTTACCTTTTGAATCCGAAGAAGTGGGTGGATAAAGCACAAAAATGGGGCAAGAATCGAAGAGGGGGGGGGGGGGGGCGGAACCCGTTAGAATGCAACAAGAATGGGGGAATTTGGTGGAGAACTGAGTGAGAAAGAGAGTTTGGAGTGAAGAGAGGAAGAAAAACGGGAAGAGGAAAGGAAGAGGATGGGGCGGGGAAGAAGAAGAGGAAGATAAAAAAGATTTGAAAAAACCTAGCTCGCCGCGGCGAGTTTTTACAAAAACTACGATTTTTTTTATTTTTTATTTTTTTTTGCATACATTTTGGTCTCGCCGCGGCGCGCAAGGGGCTCCGCCGCAACAAGTTTTTACGAAACGAGCAGAAACCAAATCTTTTTGGTCTCGCCGCGGCGAGAAAAAAGCTCCGCCGCGGCGAGTTTTTACGAAAGCAAAATCTGGAAGGATATAAAGGTCTCGCCGCGGCGAGCAAAAATTCCGAAATTTTTTTGCTTGCACCTTTTGCAATTTCACATCGCGGAATTGAAACCCCAAGCCTCGACTCGGAGTTTCACGAGTTTTCTCGTGTTGGTACAAGGGTTCTAAACTCCCAAACATGCAAGAGAATAAAAAATAAAGGTCACGCCCTTCAAAACACGATTGAACTAAAAGAAAACAGATAACCACTTTAAAGCAAAGTACGGAATGAAAAAATTAGTCTGATGAATGTAAAACCAAAAGGGGGCTTTTGTTTATAGTCGTTAGCTCGACTTCTTCCATGCCGGAGCTAATTGAACTTGAGCCTCCCAACCTTCTCTGTCCCCATGCTTACCCTTGAGTGAGAATAGGTGTAAAGTGGACCGGTGTGTGCTGCAATGTAGTTCCTGGTGTCAACCTGTGTAGGAGAATACGATGTGGTGACAGCTTTCAACTCACGTTTCTCGCCGCAAACTTTAATAGTACATGTATGGCCATAAAGATCGACTATCATACGAGTAGCCTTGATGAAAGGGCGCCCAAGAAGCAGCATATCCTTGTCCATCTCTTTGATCTTCACCTGCGGTGACTCAACAACCACGAAGTCAGTCATAAACACATCTCCACCAATGGTTACGGGAACATCCTCAACAACTCCCATGCATTTGCTTCGAGTACCATTAGCCATGGTCACAAAGCATCTTCTCGGTTCTAGACCTTCAGGTTGAGTTCCTCATAAGTCTCGAATGTCATTAAGTTAACTACAGCTCCAGTATCAATAATACATGTAACCTCAGAAGAATTGCCTATCCCGACAACCAAATCGAAACTGTTTGCATCACTAATGCTCTTCTCTTCCTTTTGGATCAACTGAGTTGGTCTTGCATTCGCCTTCTCTCCTGGAATCGCAGGACCAGATGTTATCACCTTTCTTGCTTCCTGTACCTGTGTTGCCTCAACCTGGGAAACCACCTTATCATGGTTACAAGTGCAAGTCGTAATAACAGTCTTCACTACCCCTGGCTTGTCAAAAGCTACCTCCACAGCAAGTACCCTTATTCTCTACAGTCGCAGGGAATTTACCCTTCTCTCTTTGTTGGAAGGCGTCGACCAGATCACCAAGAGTCTTCTCTAACCTCTTTTGCGATTGCTCAATGCTATCAAACCTCTGGCCATTCTTGGTTTGATTCCGCTGTGCTTCTGCCCAAAACCTCTCTGATCTCTCCATGTGAGCTCTAATCTCCTGATCAACGTTTCACGATGCACTAGTAGGCGGGAAAGCTGTTGTCTTTGGACCTGTCAAAGCAGACTGCTATGCCGTAACTTTGTGGTGCATTCTCATAGAAGTTACCTCCATAGGATAAATTGGAACGATCAGGGTTGAAGGGTTGCACCTTAGTAGCACATGCATTCATTCCCGGGTTTGATTGCCAACCACCACACTGCCTATTTTGCACCCAGCAGATAATCTCTGGAGTTGGGTTCTCCCCCATAGTCTCAGGAAGTCTACACATACTAGCACCATGCCCGAAATTACCACACAGATTACACCTCTCATTCACTGGGGCCACTGGTGCAGGGATAGTGCCAAGCATCCTCATCTCCTTAATCTGTTCTGCCAATTCAATAGTACCAGGGCCTGGTGTTTCCTCCACGACTTTTGCTTCAGCTCTCTTTGGTCTACCTCTAGTTCCCTTAAGCTGGGAGAGGGCAGCAAGCTTCTCAGAAGCCTCATTCAATGCAGCCGGAGATGCCGTGACGATAGAGCCATCCACAGTCATATCCACCATATTATGTGCTTCCCAGTCGAGTCCCTCATAGAACTTGCAGCATAAATCCATCTCACTCAACCTATGGTGAGGGCATTGAGAGAGCAAGTTCAGGAATCGCTCCCTGGCCTCATAAAAACTCTCATCGCTCATCTGCACTCGAAGCTGCCTAGTCTTCTCCGCTGGATAGAACTTGTTCATAAAGGCCCTGTATAGATCATCCCAAGTAGCCATAAAACCTTCAGGTTGATTCAATATCCAGCTCCTTGCTTTATCCTGCATACACATGGGAAAAACCTTCTTCCTTATTTCCTCATCATAAACCGTTACTGTGCCTACAGTAAGCGGAATCCTAGCAATCAGCCCCTCGAACTCCTTGAGAAACCGGATAACATCCTCATTAGCCATCCCATAATATTTAGGCATGTCATAGAAGTGATGTTGATCTCCATGTTCCTAGCATTGTTAGAGAGCACAATAGCTGACCCCCCAGCCTTAATTTCACCAGGCTGCATATAGGTCCCATAAGTGATCACAGGGCCCTCAACAGCACCGTTGACTCTGGGAATATTCTCGTTGATGTCACCCATTTGAATGGCACCAGGCTGCATACAGAGATTCATGGTAATAATCATACGAAACATAGATATGAAACTCGCATGCAATAACATACAATCCAATCGATAAAGATAAATAACGAATTGTAAAGAAGAAAGTAATAGAGAAATCAATACCAATAATCCTGATGAGTAAAATCAATGAATAACCAAGCTCCAAAGATGTCTCAATGTCAATGTCTGAATCTAGGAGCTCCCTTAAAAAACTAGGTTAAAAGAAGTATATGAGAAAAAATCCCAATTCCAACTAATAAGGAAAAACCAAAATTATGTTCTGCGTATCTCGCCGCGGCGAGCCTTCTTAATCGAAAAATATATAGCTCTCGCATAATTTCGCCGCGGTGGACATATCCCTTCGCCGCGGCGAGCTTCAATCTTCAAGACAGGAGCTTCATTCGCAAAATCTCGTCGCGGCGGACCAATTCCTTTGCCGCGGTGAGCCTTCTTTAATTGCAGAAGATATACATTCGCTAAATCTCACCGCGACAGACTGATTTCCTCATGGCGAAACCTTACAATTTCCACCTCAAGCTCAGAAAATCTCATTGCGGTGATCGAATCCCTCGCGGCGAGCCATGCTAAGCAGTTTGTTCTCATTTAGCTCAAAAGACATCGATTTCTGCAAAATGTAAACAAAACACCAAAGCATAAAAACGACTATAAAATTAAAGACAAAGACTTACAAAGACCGCTAAAAAGGACCAAATGAGACGTTGAAATATTGTCTCATCAACGGTCTCACAAGACTTTTTGTATACATACAAATCAAAATCAAATTAATTATCTTACCATTTAAAATCGATTACAATCAATTTACTTGACATGATATACTAGATTACTACTACTAGTTAAAGAAAATTCAAAGATCTCGAAGCAGTTACTTTGTCTGCAAGTAGGACTGACCGACTAATCATAAATTGCCCGGACCGATCTGATTCACTCAGGGTTAAAGAACCGGTGTAAGTCCGGTTGATTAGTAAGGCTATTTTATCTTTGTCTGAACTGAATTGAATTTATTTTTGTAGTATAAAAAGTTAAGTATAATTGAACTGAACTGAACTGAAAATTAATGAGTTTTCGGATGAATTAAGACAGAGCCTAAATTGCCTATTTTTCTTTTAATTCCTTTTCTATTACACTTGACTAACTTATTTTTACTCATCCATCAAAGTGGCACACATCATCAGTCTGACAAATTCACAATTCTTCATCCACACAGAACTGAACATAAACCCTAAACCTCACCTTGCGCCGCTCACATCCACCTTCCGGCTCCAAAAAAATTTGTTTACTGTAATTTGTTGTATACCCTAAGCTTCTCTTACTCTGCTGCAACGATTCCCGGTACTTGCATTGGGAGTAAGTTTCTCCTACTGGTTTCTTTAACTTAATTCGATGATAACAATTCAATCTTTGTGATTTCTTGTGCTGTACGCTCGTGATTGCTTTACATTGTTTTTTGTGAATGAATTCTCTTTTGTTATCTTGATGTTTATGTGATTAATTGCAAACGGAAACATGATCATGGTGTTGCGAAAATTTTAATCTTGAGGCTTAAAGTTAGGATTTTGTGGCTTATCTTGTTGATTTGATTTTGTCATTCTTGATTTTTTTTTTTTGTGGGCATTATATGTGGACTGTAACTGTTCTTGTTTTGGTGCGGCTATTCGCTCTGCATTGGAAAAAGATTTGGAGCTGGCTTGTTTGTTACTCTGTTGAATAAGGGCATGCAGATTACTTGTTAGTTGTTGGTAATGAGTTACAGTTTGGAGGGTTTATTAGGGTTTAACTGAAGGGAAACTTGGTAGCTAGTATTTCTCTTTCTGATTTCAAACATTATTGGAGGGCTGATGTTGAATTAGTTGCAGAACTTACCATCTGTTATGCTGTTGGAGGTCGTCGAGAAGGGGCATTATTGATCATAGACGTTGACTAGGAAAAACTTTTGACTGTGTTATCGTCATGGTCAATGGTAAGTAGTGGGCCACTGCTATTTAGCAATGACACATAAGGGCTTGAATTTTAATCATAGTTAAAGCCATTTCCGCAGTTATATAATCCGTAAACGACTAAATCATGCAGCGTAATCATCACTAAGTTAGCGCGAGTGCATTTAAACTCAAAGTATCAACTATCAAGAGCAAAGCACAAGTCCGAAGCCAAACATTAAACTAAGTTCTTCAACATCTTAACTGCCGAAAAAAATTATAATTTCAGCATTAACTATCGACATTTTAATAGTTCTAGAGTGAAGCCGACACGAATCTGTGAGTTAATATCAGGAGGAGCTTGTATGTCGTTTGGTTAGAGTTTATTATATTAGAGAAATTAAAGAAAGCTAAACCAGATCTAAGTTCCCAACTAAGGTTGAGTCGTAGTTGGATAAAGATGACACATATTATCCAATTCATATGTTTAGTAGTTTACAGAAGCTAAACTCCTTTCTGTAGCAATACCTCATTGCAAAACACTGCTGCATTTTGTTTATTTCCTGCATACATTAGCTGCATTTTATCTCTTACAAAGCAATACCAACTAAATGATCACAAGGCACTACATGCTAGAGGCTAGAACAATCCCCAAATATCAGTTGCCATTTTGAACCCTTTGAGATCACAAAAGCACATCTCTTGATTGCTTCACTTTGGGGTGATTCTATAGAAAGAAACCATCACAGTCACTATTGACTACTTGGTTCATTGCCCCTTTCTGGGAATTCTTTTTGAAACATGTGGCAATTGCTATAACAACCATAGTAATCACTGTTGACTGCTTGCTCATTGCTTCTCTGTGGGAATTTGGTTAGTTTTATTTGGAGGTTATTTATACTCCAAGCTGCCTGGATATTTATATATTTATGTTTTCCTGATTTGCAATTGGCTATTGAAATGTGGATTGTATTTTGTTGGCGAAGATTTAATACTGCAAGCTAGTTTAGGCCATGTTAGGTTGTTTAAAAGTTTAAATATAATGTGCTGGACAGAGGAGCCCGTATTAGAAGGTCAATACTTTAATTTGTCTGGCGGATGATAAATGATGCAGTTTATTCTTGGTATCCAAGTCACAGTGTTTTATTTTACTCTCATATGCTGGTTCATGTCACCCATGGTTCTTGTTTGTGTTGACATGATGATTTCTGAACTGGCTTCATCTTCAGTTTTGTCAGCTGTTTTGCATTTTTTCAGTGCTTGAAATTTGAATTTAAGTGTTTATGGTGATTTTCCTCCCTGAGAAAAATGTCACGTTAGGGAGTCTGCCTGGAAGTTCTTCGTTAACACTAATAAATACCATTTGTGTATCATATACTATATGGGAACTTCGGATTTTAAATGCGTGGCTTACTCATTATTTACTATTGGTTACAGGATGACCACAATGGATAGTACTATTACACAACAAGACTCCCCCAGCTCAGATACAAAGCCTAATAAAAGCAGAAGAAAGAAATCCATGGTTTGGGATTATTTCACAACTGTAGTTGTTAATGGTAATATTAAGGCCATCTGTAACCAGTGCAAAAGGACATTTGCATATATTTCAGGGTCAAAGCTAGCAGGAACCAGTCACTTGAAACGACATATTACTTTGGGTATCTGCCCTGTCAAACGGAATACTATGGATGACGATCAGTCCAGTCCTGAGGCACTACCTTCTACAACTAATATTTCTGTCAATGGTACTAACCGGCCAAGAAAGCGTCTCCGTACTTCTACGGCAGTGGCCAGCATCTATTTGGAAGGGGACAATTGCAATCAAGCATTTGCAAAGATGATGATTCAGCATGACTACCCACTCCACATGGCTGAACAACCTGAATTTGTAAACCTTGCTAAAACTCTATCTCCTCAGTTTGGTATGACTAATGTTGGTGCATTGGAAGAGCAGATTATGAACATTTACTGTAAAGAGAAGCAGGACCTTATGGACCTTGTTAGTTCAATTCCAGGGCATCTTAGCCTTACAATGGACTTGTGGACTTCGAATCAAAGCTTGACATATTTGCTCCTGACTGCGCACTTCACTGATCATGATCGGAGATTGCAGAGGCGAATCTTAAATTTTATAGAAGTTCCTTTTCCTGATGATTCAGATAAAGCATTTAGCCATGCTATTGATACTTGCCTAACTGATTGGGGCTCTGAAGGCAAGGTATTTACTCTCACTCTCAACCGCTGTCATGTTAATGACATAGCCAGAGCAAATATTAGAAGTCTACTTTCAGTTAAGAGTCCCCATATTCTTAACGGTCAGCTTTTAATTAACAGTTGCTATGCCCGCACATTGAGTAGTCTTGCGCAAGAAGCATTGAATTTGATGGAAGGAACTGTCAAGAAGGTACGTGACAGCGTGAAGTATGTCAAAACATCAAAAGCTCATGTAGAGATTGGCGCAAAGAATTTGCAGATCGATGATTTAACAAAATGGAACACGACATACCAGATGTTGGTGTCTGCTTATGAACTACAGGAAGTGTTCTTTCATTTACATTCTTCCGACCCAGATTACAAGTCAAATCTATCATTGGAAGAATGGAAACAGGTGGAAGTATTGTGCACATACTTGAAATTGTTTCATGAAGCGGCTAGTATTTTAAGTTTGCCAGTTTATCCAACTTCAAACTTCTTCTTTCATGAAGCATGGAAAATCCAGTTTGAATTGAAGCAGGCAGCTCTGAGTCAAAATCCTTTTGTCAGGGACCTAACGGCACCATTGTTGAATTTATCTACTAAATATTGGGAGGATTGCAATTTGGTTTTAGCAGTAGCTGTTGTATTGGATCCAAGATTTAAGATGAAGCTACTAGAGTTTTGCTGTTCCAGGATCTATGATGATCATGAAACTGGTAACTGGCTGAAGGTTGTTCATGATGGCTTGCGCGATCTGTATCTCGAGTATTGGGTGCAATCAATTGAGCTTAATTTCTTAGGAGGAGGAAGTGACGACGATGACCTCAGTGTGCCAGATGTTGGTCTTCTTCTTCCTGATGTTGACTTATTCATCGGGGATGATAATTTTGGTCAAGAACACTTCAAAGAGTTGGATGACTATCTGCAGGCACCCATTATGCCCCGGAGACAAGATTTCGATGTTTTGGGTTGGTGGAGAGCAGAAGGGGCGAAGTACAAGACTTTGTCGAAAATGGCATTTGATGTTCTGTCTATTCCACTTTCTACTCTCCCTCCGGAATCTGTGTTTGATACAAGGGAGAGAAGGGTGGACAATAATCGAAGTTCCTTAAGAGCAGCTACACTCGAGGCCCTCGTCTGCACGAAAGATTGGCTTCGGTACGATTCTTCTTCTGAAAGTTTACAGCGATTTGGGGCTCAAGCTCCAACTCGAGAAGTAAAAGTAGAACATTGATTTCTAGTTAAACATTGAATTTTGTAGATGTTATATAGGGGAAAAAACGATACTGAGATATTATTTTGTTCGTTGCAAACTTGCAATAGTTAATACCGGTGTTTTGTTTTTGTTTATGTGGTACTATTGTTAATTTCGCATTAGGTCATCACATAACTTTATTCTCGTAATAAGTCTCTTACATGAATACTTAATTACATGAATGCTTAACTGATCTGATAATTTTATTCAGTTAACTGATTTGTATACTACATTTAGCAATTCATGTAATTAATTTATTAAATAAATCGTTATTAACTACATAATCAAATACCATTAGAATTTTCTGTATTAAAGTAGAAGCTATTATCGAGACGGAGTGTAAAAGGAGATAACACTCCCGCCCATTTCTCTACTTTCCCTCCATTTCACACCCCCAAATTCACCATATCTGCACAAACCCTAGAATTCAATCAAACCAAAACCAGAGATAATCAAATCAAATCAACTCGAAGAAGAAGATGAAGTTCAAAGCATTTCTCACCGACAATGGCATCAACCTCCTGGAGAAGCGAATCCTCCCAGCCCTGGACAAAATGGGCAAAATCTGCCACCTCTACCTCACTCCGGACCACGCCATGTTCCTCCACAACCTGCTCAACTCCGATGGCGTCCAATCCATCGCACAATTTACCCAGCAATCGCTCTTCCAGGACTACCGCATCTCCTCCCAAACCGACGACCGAATCGCCTTCTCCATCGACATCTCGCTCCTCCACCGCGCCCTCCGGTCGATCCTCACCATCCAGGACTTCAATTCCTACCGCCTGCAGATCAAGCTCGTCAAAAAGCTGCCCCCTCACTCCACCCAGCCAACTCCGTTTTTGACGTTCGAGGCGAAAGGGTACCGATCGGCCGTGATTCAGGACGTTCCGATTTCGAAGCCGTTGTCGCGTGCCGATCTGCAGGAGTTGCAGCTCTCGCTGCAGAGTGCGCAGGAGATGCCGGCGAGTTTGGTGAAGGCGCCGGAGGTGAATGCGCTGCAGGGGTATGTGGAGAGGATTAGGCATGTGGGGGAGGTTTTGGGCGTGTCGATTAGTAAGAGTGGGGAGTTGCATTTGCAGATTTCCACGGTTATGGTTACGTTAGGGGCGGAGTTTAGGGATTTGGTGGTGTTGGGGGAGAGAGTGGAGGGGGTGGCGGAGGATCGGGAGTTGAGTGCGCGGAGTAGGATTGATAGGGCGGTGGAGAGGGGGGAGGCGATGAAGGTGGAGGTGAGTGTGAAGCATTTTTTTAAGAGCTTGCAGTGTAGTTTGGCGAAGCCTGATTCGGCGTTTTATGGGATTGGGCAGCAGGGTGGGTGTTTGGTTGTGATTTTTCAGTTTTTTGTTCCCGGGACGAGGCAGACGGATAAGTCGATCAGTTTGCATTGTCGGCTTCCTGTTCTTGATCCTGGCTCGAACTGAAGAGAACTGTTAGGAGTAGTCGTTCTAGTAACGTGTATTAACCGTATGCCAACGTGTTCTGCTGTATTGGTGTTTGGTTATATGGTTGGTTGAATCCCTTTTGTCATGGAATCGGTGTCTTGTGATTTGTATGGTATGAAATTAGACACACCACCATTTGTCAATGATGAGATCAGATTATGAATGAATGAACGAATTGCGTGCCATTTTCCATTGAAGCGTGAGAGTCCGGTGATGATTTGTGCCTTTATCAGCTTTTGATGGCTCATAGTGATTTGCTTCTAGAGATTAAACACAGCTTAGTTTGCTTTTGTGAATAATGAGATCAGATTATCAATGAATGAATTGGGTGCCATTTTCCAGCTCTGTGATCTGTTTTATTACCGTTAGATGGTCCGTAGTTAGAGCATGATTTCCGGCTTAAACAGTTCACATCATTGATGTAATACAGTAGGAATATCATATTACAAAATGGAACTGAAACAATGCCATCTGATCCAAACATTGAAGCAACTACAGATACAACACACTTAAGCTGTGGCTTGATTGTAAAGAACGTCATAATCTTCGATCTCTTTCCGGTTTGCTTCGCCTAGAGCCCGATCCTTGACTAAAAAGATCGTGATTGGCTCTTCTGCGTGTACCTGTATAGTCCTAAAACAAGAATAGATGAATATACTTTTTCCCAGGTAATTAGTATAATCTCATACTACATTATTATTTCCACCTAGGCTCATCCGAACAAGTTCAATCCTGCATGCATCTCGTAGATAAGAAAAACTGAATTCATTTGTTTTGTTTCCAAGGTTAAAGCATTATTTGGTAACTAAATCCTTCTGTTGTCTGTCTACCAAATACATCTTCTCTTAGTTAATAGAGTGTCTGTTGCAACGGATATGTAGCAGCTAGCAAGCTGGAAAAACAATCATAATGACCTGGAGAGTGGGAACAAGAAATATATGTACAATCTGAACATGTGGGAACGTGGTGATCAATTGATAATATTAGAAATTCTAGAGTGTAAAATATGGTATTGACCCATAATTATCGACTGACCTCAGAAATTGATAAGAAAATGGGCACGCATTAAGTATATTTATTGCCCTTATCAAGTCTGCCTATACTTAATCATCATACTATATTGAGAAATTTTTTTTTGCACTAAAACCTATTTGCGTTTTTTGAACTTACCCCTCAACCTTTTTCTTTTTTCACTTTGCACTAAAACCTTTCAAACTTTTTGACGTTACACCAAAAATTTGACGGCGTTACTGTAGCCGTTAGTTGACTGTTAAACCTTTCAAAAAAAATTCACTGTTACACCAAAACCTTTCAAAAAAATTCTCTATTACACCAAAAACTTTCAAATAAAAACTTTGTTACACCAAACTTTGAGTTTTTTTTTATTTCATTTCTTATTCTTCCTTCCCAATGGAACCCACAAACCAGAACCCATGAGCCTGCCACCCATACTCGTTCAAAACCCAAAACTTGAGCCATTGATCGATCGATTACTTGCCAAAGTTGGTCTTGTAAGCTTTCTTACTTAATTTCCCATATATGAATAGCTATTCTATGTTGGAAAAAATTCAACAAGTCATAAAATCCATCTGCATAAGCTTCCGACATAAATTAAGCTAACCATATGTAAGCTATATGGAACTAAAGTGGCACATTAATACAGATGCATATTACCCCGCTTCAGTACAAAAATATAGTAATATGTTAACCAAAATATGTTTTACTACAAATTCAGCTCAAACCAAAACCAGGTGCCTGATAGGTGGTAACCTTACAGCTACAAGAATTCTATCAACATTAATGCAACAAAATGATCCGAAAACCGTTACAAGCAGGCATTAGATTTGCAGAAAATGGATGTTGCAACAAACCTGGGTACTTTCAGTGAGGAGGTATAGACCCCACTTTTCAGAGGCATGTACACTAATATCGACTAATATTGCATGGAAATAATCAAAATGGATCGGCAATAGACATGCAAATTTCATAAGAGATTTAGGGGGTAGCCGAAATCATGAACAGCAGCAGGCGATGTATCCAAACAATCTTGAATATTACTATTGCAGACAGTATATATAACAAAATTACTAGTTTGTCGAGCTTAACTCTAAGTGCAGTAAAGCATGTTATATCCGATTAAAGCTTACAAGACCAACTTTGGCAAGTAATCGATCGATCAACGGCTCAAGTTTTGGGTTTTGAACGAGTATGGAGTGGCAGACTCATGGGTTCTGGTTTGTGGGTTCCATTGGGAAGGAAGAGTAAGAAATGAAATAAAAAAACTCAAAGTTTGGTGTAACAAAGTTTTTATTTGAAAGATTTTGGTCTAATAGAGATTTTTTTTGAAAGGTTTTGGTGTAACAGTGACTTTTTTTTGAAAGGTTTAACAGTCAACTAACGGCTACAGTAACGCCGTCAAATTTTTGGTGTAACGTCAAAAAGTTTGAAAGGTTTTAGTGCAAAGTGAAAAAAAAAAAAAAGGTTGAGGTGTAAGTTCAAAAAACGCAAATAGGTTTTAGTGCAAAATTTTTTTTTCTCTACTATATTTTATACTGCAGTTGTATTTTTTTCTTCTTCAATTTTCTAGGTTTTATTGAAAACGAAAAAAAAAGATTCACGGGATTTATAAGAACCTGTGTATAATTATGAATGAGTAAAATACCAAAGCGAACTAGAATCTAAAATATCACGACTTTTAATACATTAACCAAACTAAGTACTTCAATTTTTCCACAAACCATTAATAGAGCCATTTATGCATATAAACATTCATTCTGATTTTCAAACCAAGCTTGTAGTAAGTTTATTCTAGTAAGACTCTGTTCTCTTTATCTGAAAACTCATTAATTTTAGTTCTGTTTAGTTCAAATTTGTTCAGTTTACTTCTGTTTAGTTGGTTTTTATACTACAAATAAATTCAAATCAGTTCAATTCAGTTTTATTCATACGAAGAGAACAAAGTCTAATCATATTAACCAATATCATAAACAAAGTCAGTGATTTATGTCAAATATCTATCTTTCCCGTTAAAGTTTCCAGGTGGAGCCTCTCACTTCTTCTTCCCTCATACTTCCGACATTTAATGTCTCCATTTAAAGCACTAGCTTGTTGGGAGACACCACTTGAATCGATTTGACATCCACTGAGGTCACTAATTGTCTTAGATAAAGGCACATCCGAACTTTAAAGAACTCCTTCATAGTAATCTAATTCTCCAACAAAACATTCATCAACAAAATCTTAAATTTTTTTAGCTTATTCATTCCTTGAATCATCACTTTCTTTATCGCTTTTACTCAAACGAATCATGGAAAATGGACTTTCTTCAGGAAAATGATACTGCAGTAGTATTTGATAACAGTTGGGCTAATATTGATGCTATCAACTGAACCTTGATTGCTTGATTGGGAATCTCACAGGGAAACAGTTAGTCATTTCATCATTTTCTTTGGGGATCTGCTCAGGTATGTGTTGAATCATCACATATTCACATTCTATTAAGGTCAGATATCCATGTTGAACGTTTATCTAGTTTTCCTGTTACTCCGTACTTGTTAGCCTGCTTCAGTTAGTTTTGACCTATTCGTATCTTTAACATCAATCATGGCTATGTATCAGCTGCAGATTTAGAGTCTTTAAATTGCATCAGTTTTCAAGTGTCAGATATGTATCCTAAGCATCTAATTTCAGTTCAGTTATGCTTAGTTGTTTTTTGTACTACAAATAAATTAAGTTTAGATCAGTTATGTTCAGTTCAGTTCGGACAAAATCGCGTGTTAGACAGGGTGTAAATAAGGAGAATGCGCTACTTGGGTGGGTGTTGGCATGGTTCTTCATAATATTTACAATTTTGTGAAGATTAGTGAGTAGTATGGCTTACATTTGGATTTGGGTGGGGTGCCATTATTCCTGATATTTAAGGTGTGCCATACCTTAGACAATCTAATAAGAGCTTAAGCCTCATATGTACTAATAATGAAGAATCAGTTCAGGTTAGGAGGGATTGGTGTGCATTTGGAGATGGCGGCTTATGGAACTCTAGTTTCTCTCCAGAACTTGATTGAGCACATCCAGTTGTACCATGCTCACCACCCAACTTTTTTCTGCGAACATCAAATGCAGCTTAAGTCTCTCCACGAGAGGGTAACTAACTTGCAGGATCTTCTCGAGTGGTGTTCTAGCAATGGTCGCACTGAAGCACAAGATTTGGAAAGCCTCATTGTACATGCAGCTACCAGTGCCGAGGACATTATTGAACTCACTATTGTGGCTGATATTCGTGCTTCATTGGAAGAACAGATACTGATGAATCCTCTATGTTTTATGGACGTTCATCGGGTGGATCCTATCACATTTTCAGAACAGCTTCAGATGGTGATTGACGAAATGGATCAGATGGAGAAAGAAATGGTGAAGATTAAAGAGAAGAGGAATTCTGGAGATCAAGAGCTCTCACATCGATTGCCAAGTGCTTCACTAGAATATGCTTTAGATGTGAGTGATGACATGGTGGGATTTGAGTCTGAATTTAACGGGATCATGGACAAGCTCAGGGGGCATGAATTGAATCTCACAATCATTTCGATCACTGGTATGGGTGGCAGTGGCAAGAGTACACTTGCCAGAAATGTTTATGACCATAAGTCTATTATGAACAAGTTTGATGTTCGTGGCTGGATTATAATTTCTCAGGAATTCAAAGCTCGTGAAAGATTGTCCCGTCTCCTAAAAGAATTTGAAGTTCCTCATGATGAAAATGATGAATATCACTCATTAGGACAGAAACTTTACCAGCATCTGTATGGGAGGAGGTTTTTGATGGTAGTGGATGATATTTGGAGTGTTGAGGATTGGGAAAAGTTACAATTGTTCCTTCCCAATAACTGTAACGGAAGTCGAATAATTCTAACTACCAGGTTATTAAATGTGGCTACAGATGTTGGCTCTTCTCATGTCTGTGAGGTTGGTTTTCTAGATGAGGACACCAGCTGGAGTCTGCTCTGCAGGAAGGCATTTCCGGATCAAACTTGTCCTTCTGGATTGCAAGAAATCGGGAAAAAGATTTCCAAAAATTGCAAAGGGCTCCCTCTTTCACTCACTGTTATTGGGGGGCTCCTTGGAAAATTGGAAAAGACACGTGAGTGTTGGGAGAAAATCGCTGGAGAAATAAACATGATAGTAAGTTTGGAGGATGAGGAGCGTTGCTTGAAAATATTGTCCTTAAGTTATAGCCATTTGCCTATCTATTTGAAACCGTGTTTCCTTTATATGGGAATCTTTTCAGAAGACGAAAGCATTGCCAGTGACTCACTTATTGATTTATGGATTACTGAAGGATTTATAAAACCATGTGGAGCTAGCGATAGCTCGGAAGATGTTGCACGGAATTATTTGAAAGATCTTATACAGAGGAGTCTCGTATATGTTAGCAAGACAGGGAATAATGGAATTACAAGTGGTTATTCGGAATATCTTTTGAATGGAAGTTGCATATTTGCTAGTGTCGGGGAAATGGAAAGTATCAGAATTCATGACCTGTTGAGGAATCTGGCCTTGAAGGAAGCTCAGAAGGAGAAGTTTCTTCACATCACCAAATTCCGTGATCCTAACTTTTTAGTGAGCATAAACAGCGAACGTCGTGTTGGATTTCACAGTGCCACAGACTTTGAATTTCTAAAGGCAACTCTTTTGAGATCAACATCATTTGCTGTCTCTTCGCTAGTTGCTCGCCGTGGTCCCAACAAACTTACCCGCCACGCTTTAATGCTTGCTCATGATAAAGGCGGCTGTCTTTCTGAGTTGGAAAATACTTTGAGTACAGCAACATTTCTCCGCTCTTTGATAAGCAATGCAAACTTATTCTTGAGGTTGTCGCCTGGTTTCAGATTATTGAGGGTCTCAATGAACTGAACATTGTATACTCCCCGGAAGTTTTTTTCCAAGTAATTAACTCCCGGAACCTACAAATTTGTCATTTCCAAGGTTCCAAGCTTTCTTCCATAAAACTTCTCTGGAATCTACAAGTTCTCGTTGTTGATAGACTTGAGAGGTTGGTGATTATTCCGGATATTCCTCATGACCCTGCTACATTTCAGATTTGGGAAATGCCACTACTCAGGAAACTTGTCATGCATAGTTTCATTCTCCCTGATCCTCCGCGAGGTGGAGTGGATGGAAAAGGTCATGATGCGGCTACAAACTTGCAAGTGATTTCAAATATATTGGACCTTAAATGCACTGAAGAGGTCTTAAGGAAGATCTCTAATATCCAGATACTGCACCTCATGTATGCTGATGAGAGGAAAAACGGGATTTCCTATTTCTGCCTCGACAATCTTGAGTTACTGCATAAGCTCCATACGATTGGATTTTGGTTTACAGGTAACATGAATTGGCCCAATCGGACTGATTTGCTCCAAAACCTTGGATTATCACAGTCACTCAAGATTTTATCGTTGGGACAATGTGGCCTTGGGTGGGAAGTGCTAACAAGAAAAGTTGGATCGTTGCCCCATCTTGAAGAGCTCAGTTTGTTCGGTTGTTATACCGGAGAAGAATGGAACACCGAAGAGGGTTTTTTTCTTTGTCTGAAAATTCTCAGACTCAGAACATGTTGCAATCTGGTGACATGGTCAACAGAAAGTAGCCATTTTCCATGCCTTGAGCAACTGTTTCTAGAGAAAATTATAAGGTTGGAGGAGATCCCTTCTGACATTGGAGAGATCCCAACTCTTCAATCAATTCATTTGAAAATGTGTAGCAGTTCTGTTGTTGAGTCAACAAGGATAATATTACAGGAACAATTAAGATTTGGGAATGATAGTATTCGGGTTTTAGTGAGCGAAAATAATGAAAACGAGGAAAAACCAATAGGAGAAGGTAATGAAGGACAAGATGATCTAGAAGAAGAAAAACAAGCACATGAAGAACAGAAGCAGAAGAAGAATAAGACAAGGAGCAGAGGATTTGTCGCATCTGCCATTTCTTTTCTGTTTATCCTTGGATCTAGTTATGTCTGGCACACCATCAAGCTCGGGGGACGATGGAGGGGAGGAGCAGATCATGAGGTCAAACAAAAGAAGGATAACGATAGAAGACTGCGAGAAGGAGATGATTCATGGTGGTTGTTTTATGATTATCCTTAGCTCGAGTACATTTCTCTCAATTCACAGCAAGGTACTGTCTTCATAAGTTCACTTCTTTTTATGAAATCTTGAATTCTTAGAACTCCTGTTTGAATAACATGGAGTCGATAATGGCTGCCCCTGTACCTTGATGATTGCTACTGTGTTGCTCAACATATGGTGCTGTTATTGCAGGTGGTCCATTGTTTTTTATGGTGCAAAGTCTCTTCAGAAATTATTTCCTCCTTCAGATGGATGCTTACTATTACTGAATGGTGTTAATCTGTTCTGGTCTATTGGTCTTTTGATGATTTGCTTTTATTACCTTTTGATGGCTCATAGTTAGAGCATGATTTTCGGCTCAAACAAATCCAAACAATGATGTAATACAGGAGAAATATCACAAAATGGAACTGAAACAATGCCATTTTTCAAACACAGTAGTATTATACAAAGTTAAGACAACCCTCTTGTTTTTGTCTTAAACAGAGACAAAAGCAAAAGCAAAAGCAAAAGCAAAAGAGCTATATTTACAGAAACTGGACTCATAAGAGATCACTATACTCAATGTCTAGCCACAATGTTGTGAACTCTATCCAGAGACTCCTCGAACGCTCTCAGGGCGGCCTTGTAATGGTCAAGGGAGATCACTCCTTCCTCCACAACTTGCAATGCACTTCGGTACAGCTGATTGAACAATTGAAACTTTTCACTAGCTTCTGCAGCGCCACACCCCTGATCTGGCATGTACAAGCGCTTAAAGTCCTTCGACCATCGTGATAAAATGTATTTTGGGGGAATCACTTCTACCGCGTTGAAGTTCAATACACATAATGCATGCCGACACAAATAACCATAGAAATTAAAGCAACTACATATGCAGCGCACTTCAGCTGTGGCTTGATTGTAAAGAACTTCATAATCTTTGATCTCTCTGTGCTTTGCTTCTCCTAGAGCCCGTTCCTTGACTACAAAGATCGTGACTGGCCCTTCTACGTGTATCTGCGTAGTGCTAAAACAAGAATACATCTCCTCCACCTCTAACTGAAATTTCTTAAATATTGATCTAGTGTATACCTGGGAGAGCTGTAGTTCAAATGGACATTTCGTCTTAAGCTCCGGAGTTGAGCTCCGTGACTCCATCTCCTCAATTGCTTCTTCCTTGTGCTTCTTATGCAAGGCCAGCTCATACTTGTCAAGAAATTCTTTAACCGGAGTTTGTTTATGCAAGTATTTGTCGAAAAATGCACTGAGCATCTCACCAGGTCGTGCAGTAGCCATTCCCATGAAAAAGGTATCCTTCAGGTAAGCAGGAGCCCATTGGGCCCGATCCTCATATAACAATCGAAGCCACTTGTTATCAGCGACTCCGAAATGCTGGATCATATATTCCCATGCTGCCTCAAAATCGTAGGGCTTCTGAGCCTCATAAATTCCTTTCAATAGAGATTTATGCATGGAATCATAGTTGCGAAGCCCTCCCAATTTCTCGGGAATTTTTCTTGTGACATGGGACACGCCAAACCGGTGGTTCGACTTGGGGAACACGTCAGCAACAGCACTCTGCAAATGTTTACACCTTTCTGTGATAATGGTTTGAGGAAACCTCACATTCATGCAAGTTACCCATGCTTTCAATATCCAAACATAGGATTCAATCTTTTCTCCTGAAAGCAAGCCACAACCAAGCAACACAGACCGACCATGATTGTTTATGCCAACAAACGCCACGAGGGGTGTCTCGTACTTGTTTGACAAAAATGTATTGTCAAAGAAAATTACATCACCAAAATAACCACTTGCTACCCTTGACTTAGCATCCGCCCAGAACATATTACGTATACGCCCTTCATCGTTGAGATCCATAATGTAGTAGAAATTCGGGTTTGTCAACTGCATACGAGTAAGATAATTATACAAAGCTTGTATATCACCCTTCTTCAAGTTCATTTGATTGGACACATCCAATGAATCTTTTGCTCCCCTATGATTGGAGCTTCCTTCACTTCCTGAATCTATCACAAGGGCACGGTACAACTTGACTCGCTGTACTTCAGAATCCGAGTTGGATGGCACCCTTCTCTTTGTTCCACTTGTACTGTTAATAGACTTGTTGCTTTTAGCACCTAATACATGGTTGTGATCCAGAGTAACTTCGAGTATCCGCCATCTTTTAGAATCAACCAACTTCAATCTCATCATCGCTGGACAGCCAGTTCTCGTTTCCTTCCTCAGTCGATTCACATCTTTGACTCTTTTAAATCCTTGGCTACTGCAACAAAGCACTGCACCATATTTTTCTCTACTATTTCTTTTGAACCAAGAATTTTTCACCCTCACACTAAAGCCTAATTCTGTGGCATAACAGTTGTAATAATTATAACCGTCATCATATGACTCGAATTCCATACCAATGGCAGGAGCAACAAATTCTTTCCTTCCTCCATCACCAGGAATGTCATTTTCAGCATTTACTGCTGAAGCCACATCGTTGGTTTCAGGTGGTGTCTCACAGCCCCGTTCATTTGTAGCCTGATCAACATGAAAAGAAGTTTCTTCCATAAAATTCAGGTCAGATCTCCTTCAGCGGAAATCTATCCAAAATCACCTAGGAAAAGTAGAAACTTAGACGCTTATTTACTAATGACTTCAGATAGAGCAAGAAAAACTGAACAATGTACTTAGAAGATTAATGAAGAATACACTTGCTTTTTCACAGCCAAAACATACAGAAATACCGGAACGTGTTCCTGTTCTCCTACAATTCTAGTCATCGGAAACTACAAACAGAATCAGGGAAGTGCATACAGGCTGCAATAGTTTCATACGACACACGATCTGCAGTCCCGTGATGCAAAACACACACGAGACCATATTATCAAAAAAAAAAAAAAAAAAACAAAATATGGTCACCGAGCATCAAAGATCAAACACACATTATGCCGTAACATGATAGATACATAAGAACACCATCTTCATTAGAACTGACTATGAAGTATAAACTCTTTCCGAATGAATTTCGACAGAGTACTACTCTAGCAGAGTGACAGTACACCTCCCTAAATACTCTTCACTATACATTTTCAGTAAATTCATCACTGGTATGAAAAATTATAATCATCAAGAATCAAGATCATCTTTTTAATACAAAATTGTCCACAGCAGAAACACTAAATCAACATACCTGCTTCAAGAAAAAGAAGCAAAAGAGAGAATACAAGAAGCAAGAGGGCAAAATGATATACCTTTTCAAATAAAGTTATCAGCTCAGATTGAAGCGGAAAGACGGAAATGGAGAACTTACAAGTGAAAGGGCAACCGGCGATTGAGTTCCGGTGATGCTCCGGCGAGAACTTTTGGGCCTTTTTTCGCGGATGCAGGAATCTTTGGGCTACTTCACTTTTTGGGTTGTGACCCCAACATTTCCAAAAGTGACTTCTTAACAGCAAACAAGAAAAACAAGAAATGGGCGTGAGCCCAAGAAAAATCACATTCAAGATTTGGGTCAAAATTACAAACCATTCTTGTGATTTGTTCTCCAATGGGAGTGGAACACTTTATTTTTTTTAAATTTGACTTTAAATAAAGTACTTCTTCAATCCTGATTCAAGTTTAACGCTTTGTTTTGTTGAATTTTCAAATGGTGAACAAATTTTGGGTTGTGGGTTGGGGATATGAATGCTCTACAACCTGGGACGAACGGGTCTTATTTTTTCGATTTATCACTAGTATCCATTACAACATTTTATACCTTTAAGTTCAAAATATTGGATAGGTGAAGTCAACAACCTGAGTGCCAAACAAGTTAAAAGTAACCAAAACACGTATGACAAATTTTGTAGGTTCTAGAACGGGCTCTTCAATTGATCCGAGATGGAGAACTAGTTCGTCTAAGTTCTTATGTTGGTGCGTCTCTGTTGATTTGTGCTTGAATATTTCAAATTTGTCCGATTTGGTCTTTCTTTTTAGTAGGTCTTGCTATCTATGTCCATCAGTTCATGTGATGTTTCATGCCGTTTGCGACACGCCTACCACTCATCGATGGAGATCTGACAATTTTGACATATATAGTTATTCGCGAATTGATCTCGGGTGATACGTAATTCCTACCGTCCAACACATGCCTCTACTATGTCATAACTCATGAATGCACCCGTTCACAATTTTAAGTTATGGAAGAATTTTCAAAACATTATGAACTAATTTTACCTATTTTCACCTACTAGATTAAATCTCATTGGTGTTTTACATTAAGCTTATTTCGAAGTCGGAAAAGTTGGAATATGCTTTGGTTCTTAATAACAAAGTCAATTAGCTAGGCATAATCACTCTGCCAACAACATCAACTACATTATTATATGTAAACTGCAACTTATACTTTCATAATTAACTACGCTAATGACTTGTTTAATAAAAGTAAACCAATTAATAATTAAAACAAACCTTGAGAGTTTCATCACCTTTCATTTCAAGGCCACCACACAAACAGCTTGCCCAATAGTATTCTTGACAAGCTATCGTCACTCCAAAGTCCAGAGATTAATTTTGGTACTTTCAGTTTAGCATCTTGCATCAAAGTTGAATATAGACAATCTAATTCAGATTCCTCGGCCATCAGCTTCTTTCTTAACGTTAAAATCATCAAGTTGATTAACTCTCCATTAGTTTAATTATTTTAACAGTTTACCAAATCATGATTCTTGAATATTCAACAGAGGGAACTTCTGATACTACTGTCATTATAACCAACACAGTCTGTACTTTCTAATGTAATTATATACTATTATGATGTTGGAATCTTTGGCTGTTCTCTTGGAATGGCTCTATTTCTTAGACGGCACCAAAGGCAGAAACAGTAGAAACCTTAGCAAGGGCATAGTGGGGTGTTCGCCATCTCTAAATTTTAAATTTATAATTTGTTCGATAATTTCAGATTTCATTCCTTAATTTAAGAAATAATATTTGATAATTTGAACCGCTAAACTTAAAATTCTAACTCCGCCGTCAAGTAATTGAATTTTGTTGCTTGGTAATTAAAGATGAGCAAAGTTTGATGATTTGGGATGATTGTGGATTTGTAGGTTTAGGATAAATTTACTTTGATTAAATTGAATGAAGCTGATAAATTGAAAAGCATATAAAACTAAAAAGTCAATTCTCATGAGAGATGGTCTTTAAATAATTTATTTAGAGACGGCCTATATGTCAAGATATATTACAATACTCTTACTATCATATCAATATAGTTTTCTCTCAATTTCTATATTGTAACATGATATCAAGAGCCAGAAATCGTTTGATCCCGCTTCGCATGTTTGTTCCTCCTCTTCGAGACCCTTTTTGGATATAAAGCAGACGGAACATGATTTTTTTTTTCCTTCCTTCGGCTGCATATATATTTTCTCCACCAAAGTTGACTTGATTCTCTATCCTGGAAATCTGCTTTCGCCCATCATGGTTGTTTTTTTCTTTTCTTTTCCCCTCAATTTTTTTTTGTTTGATGCGTACTTCCTATCATGGTTGTTTTTTTCATCTCTTGTCTCAATTTTTTTTTCTTTCGAGGGATCTTGATCGAATCTATGATCAATCTTTCTATTGTTGCTCTCTCACATCCTTGTGATTTCTATACCAAGTACCAACTGATAAAAGTTGATCTTGGACTGCTCCGGCCCCTATTTGCCTGCTCTGGACTTACTGCTTCTCTTTATATTCATCTGCTCTAGTCCTTCTCTATCTGCCTGCTCCGGGCCTTTCTCTATGATTAGTTACCAATCACCTCTCTGTCTGTTCTAGGCCTATCTTTATGTGATCAATTGGTGATCCTTCTTTGTCTGTTCTGGGCCTACCTCTCTCTACATGCTCTGGGTATTACTCTATGTGGTCATACGTTGATCTCATCTATCTATGACAACTCTTTGGCTGTCTCTCAACGCCTACTCTGGGTGAATTTCTATATGCCTGCTCTGGGTGTCTCTCTCAATGCCTGCTTTGGGTGTCTCTATCTCTGCTTGATCTGGGTGTAGACTTGCTATGTATATTCTTTTCCCTCCACCGGCTATTCAAGATGAACATTTGCGATATCCATGTTCATCTTGAGGGGGGTGTCAAGATATATTACAAGACTCTTACTATCATATCAATATAGTTTTCTCTCAATTTCTATATTGTACCACTATGTTATAAATAAAATCATGCATGTTATTAATCAAAACGTCTATGTTGTTAACGTCTTGTTGTAATATGAAAAAATATCAATATTGAGAATATATGTGTTTTGATTAATAACATTAATAATTTTTTTAACAATATAATCCGTCTCTAGATAAATTATATAGATACCGTATCTCAGCAGACTTACTCAAATTAAAATTATTATATTGATTTCACAACACATCATTTCTCTGGCAAAATATACTTATTTTATTTCTCTGTCACAGAGCATGCAATGCGAGGGTACAATGTTGCCCGGTCAATTTTCGCTCACGAGTTTAGCTTTTACTATTATGATTTGTCGTGTCCCCATGGTATATATTTTGAGATGGGAAATTTTATCCTCAACATCACCTGAGCTCTTTATTAACTCTCATGATATGTGGGATATGTAGCTAGAAAGGCACGAGTGGTCGCGGAGTTTATGTCCGTAAGTTGAAAATTTGAGACATTTCGATCTTTTTCCTATGTATCGCTCACACCTTAATTAAAAGATGTTGGGCAGGGAGTACTGTGTGTGCGGTGCACTCCATAGCTAGTGGCATTTCGCAACCACTCTACGTCAATCATATAAACTTATGATACGAAAATTAGCATGGGATTCAAATGTGGATGTTCTTCTCAATTACTACTTCACAGTGTAATTCACATCATGGAGCTGAAATTAATATACGAGTACTGGTTGCCAGCAGAAATGTAGCTTGGCGTTGTGTATGCCAATATGGAAACTCCAACGAGATACCAGTTGTCCAAGTTAATGCATATGTTATACTAGTAGTAAATTGTTATGTGTATGTTTTTAGCTGATGGCCACATTAGTGATTGAGAATTGTAGCATGACTTGATTTCTTCCCTACATTGGAGGATCCGAGAGATACATGTTGCGCTCCAATTCAATAAACCAAACTTGAAAGTTTCCTCTTGTTGGAACAAGTTAAATTTCTTGACAACATTTTCCTTGGTGTTAGTTGGGGACACTTTTGTCCTCCAGGGTTTTCTCACTAACTTATAAGCCACAAACACCAATTTAGGACTGATATATCAATCGTAGATAAGTTCATAAGTAACCGTGTTGGCCCACATGATCGAAACCCGACCACAAGAGTTAGGACGAAACGCCAGATAGTATAAGAGGCGAACCAATCCAAAACTTACAAGTGGACGGTTGATCTTGTTAAGACGCACTGGGACGTCACACAATTTAAGTAGGTGAATGTAACGCCCCAAAGGGATTGAGAACATTACTCATAACTACAAGGTGCACATTTCTTTTCAGAAATACATCCATAAAAACTCCAAAGCTATGTATGATTGCCCCACTGCGGAGTTTACCACTGCAGTACATAAGTGGGTCTCCAAAAGCTAAGGGGTCGAGATGTTACATTGAGTCTCTCCAAAAGCTAAGGGGTCGGAGCATTACATTATTTCTTCCCGAATAAATCGTCTTTTTTACACATAACTGACTTCGTTTAGGTTACATAACCAATGGGGGTGGTTTATGTTTTAGTGATCTACCTCGATTAGGCCGTTGTCGAATTCATGATTTATACTGGAAGGAACATTAGTCAAGAAGTATATATATTACGTATAATGTGCATTTAACAGTGATGGGAATTTATAGGTGAATCTGTTTAATAGGTGTGGTTTCCAAGGTCTAGTACGCTCCGACAAGGTGGGCCCAGAGGAGATCCATGTCGTATACGTACTAGCTAGCACGACCGACATTGTGATCATAGTGACGTACTCTTAATTAAGTTGATCGTGACGGAGTACATAATACTCTATATTGAATCGTATACGTTTACTTTTGTATTGTTTTTTCCGTAAAGGCCAACTAATTAAATTACGAGACAAAATTGTCAACAGTAAAAACGTATAAAACCCAATGGGATGACTAAGAAGGAAAATGTGTATAATTCAACGATAAAACACGTGCGTATCTTATTTTTGTCGAAACGACTTAATTGATAATGTGATTGATATATAGTTGAATGAATTTTAATTTAAAACCAACTGCTTTATTGATAGTCGCCAAACAAACTCGTTAGGTGAAATCACGAAGTACAAGATAAAAAAAGCAAAGCATTAATGAAGAAAAACGTGAGTGAGGGGGTGTATTTACCATGCTCATCCCATAAATAAAGGATTCAACAAATTAAAGCAATCACTCAAAGACAAACGGCCAAAAATGGGTCTCACTCACTCCCACCTCTCAATACCTCACCGGCAGCAGATTGGGATCGATGAGTAAAACCAAGATACCAACAATTGATAAAACAAGACGCTCGGCTGTGAGAAAAAAAGTCTGACCGTATTGCCCCGACACGTGTCACAATCTTAACGATCACATCCCCTACCCCATTATTTCTTGTTCGTGTGCTAATTATAATAGCCCTAGATCCTCACCATATAACTTCACACATTTATCATTTTATCATATTTAGACTTTGTTTAACATTAACTTAAATAGTTATTAACTTGATACTCTTATTCTTAAAATAAAATTGTTACGTGAATCGCCAATTGGTGAATCGATAACTAAACTAATGATTTAGCTACTTTTTTCTTTTCTGCAAGTTTTTTTTTTTTTTTTTTTTTTTTTTCACTTTTGACTACGATTAATTTTAAATGTAAAATGTTCAATTTTTATATAATGAAACTTTACGGCTAAATTTTCATTATATAAAAAAATTGAAGATTTTACATTCATTAGATTAATTCAAAATAAATAAAAAAAAGCAATCAAAAAAAAGTCAAAATAAACTGTTCTTTATATAGTAGTTTTTATAAATATAGACTCCATACATTATTAAAATCGAAATGCACCCCACCAATAAATAATTAAAAATGATATTCATTTACATTAAGATTGATTTTTTGACCTATAAGTAAATTTTTTATCATGCGTATTACGCGTAATGTATGAAGTGGTGTGGGTGGTAGTAATTAAGAAAGGACGACACATGCCCTGTGAACCGAAATATAAGAAAGAGAAAATATAGTAGAGAGTGCTTCAATTCATTTCATTTGGTTTGTTGGTCTGTGGATAATAGTCAAGAACCGAGCTGCGGAGTTGTGAGGCTCAGATTTATTGACAGAAATCCTCAGCCAAAGGTAGGGTAAAACCTCTTATCCTATCTTCTTCACACCTATATTTCCATGACCATCTTTTTATATATACCCCAGTTTTCATCTCTTTGTTTCTGCATGAATGCCAATTCATTCCAACTCAAACACAAACACTCACTCCTGTTTAGCATTGGATTTCTTCTTCAGCTCTTAACCATTCATCTTTTTTTACAGTCCTTCTAACCGAGAAGTGGAAAAACAGACGGACTTTTGCGACGAAAAATGGCCCCGAGGTCAGGTAGGGGTAGAGGAAATAAAGCCAAGACTGAAAAGAGGAAGAAGGAAGAGAAAGGTTAGAAGCTTTTCTGGTTACCCAATTTTATTTTTTTTTTAAAACGGCAAAAAATATAATTTTGTAGTTGTTCCGAGTGTGTTCTTGAATTCTGTTTTTATTTATATTCTAATTTTTTTTTTTTAATTTTGCAGTTGTTCCGAGTGTTCTTGATATATCAGTGATAACCCCATATGAAACTCAAGTTGTTCTCAAGGTAGGTCACCTGAAAATTTTGAAATCTGCAATTTATTTCTTGATTTGGAAAATAGTAAAATAACATTCTGGATTTCACTGAACTTTAATTTTACCCCTTTATCGGGATGATTTGATTCGACTCTTTTTGTTTGAATTCTATTTCCCATGGAAAAAATGAAGGGTATCTCAACTGATAAGATTCTAGATGTGAAAAAGTTGCTAGCTGCTAACGCTGAGACATGCCACCTGACTAACTACACCCTTTCTCATGAGGTAAGTTTAATTCTGTACCTTTCCTGAATACGAGTAAATATCATATCGATTCATTAAATACTCCGTACTTGTATATTATTTTTTGACTCACTTTACTTGGATTTGTTGCATACAAACATTAAAGAATTAAAGGGGCGGAGATATAGAGCGGGATTGGCTTCTTGGTGTTAACAGTTTCTTTTTTGATATCTAAAATATTTGCTGATCATGTCAGCTGCATTGGACTTTTTGTGCAGGTAAAAGGACACAAGTTGAGTGATAAATCTGAGGTTGTTAGCCTCAAGCCTTGTTTGATGAGAATAGTTGAAGGTAGGTACCTGCTTAATTTCAACTCTTGTTGGTGTTGCAATGGCCAATGGTGTTTCATTTCCGAAACATTCGCAAAATTTTAATATCTTCGATTTTGAGATGGGATGAAAGAAAAAAGAAAATTATATTTTCGGTTTAAAATCCATCGAATTAAAATTAATAAATTATAGTCCGGTTCAATTGAATGTGATAGGGCCGCGCAAACGTAAATGTACTAGGATTTTAAATGCATTCAAGTCTCGCACATGTTGCAACAAGTCTCAATTTGATATCTTCATCAAAAGTTTTGTGTATTTGTGGGGTTAAGACATTTAAGAATTAAATTCTGCGTGACGGTGAAATTGGAGCTAAGACGGATTTTTCAAGATTTTTGCAAGGTTTCTTGGCAAAAATATTTTAAGGGCTAGCTCTATTTTTTTCCAATTTTTTACTACGTATTAAAAATATACGGAGTGTTTGGTTACGCGTTTGAATTGAGTTTTATCAATTCCAGTTGCGTTTTTGTGTACAAAAATTATACAAAAACTCAATTTGAATTGAGAAAACTCAATTCAAACGTGTAACCAAACACTCCGATACTATTTCCTATAAATAGTAAGGACGATTATATGATTGGTGGGGCCAGTGTGACACAGATGTTGGAAGGAATATGCCGTGGTGTATAATTGGAAACTTATTAAATCATACCTACCGGCTGCCACCTCTATAAACACATTTTCATAAAATTTCATACGTACTGCACATTATTTAGATTGATAGTACTATAATTCATGTGACGAGGCTATAATTTGGGAATTTAATTTAGGGGTGTAAAAATGATATTTTAAAGTTCAGACGGTAAAAATACGTTTTAAGAAAAATTGAATGAAGTTAATATATACTTTTGAAATTTTTGGCAAATTAAACTATACATCATTGGCATCTTTTAACTTATTAAGGCGTCAGCTTTATAAAAATTCCTAATCATGAATAATAAAGGCTCGTGCACCTGAACACTAGAGCTTGAGTGAACATTTTTGGTGTGTTTGATATAGAATTAAAACCTTGAGTTTCGTAGAAATTTAGGTGTTTTTAACTCTGTTTTCTGAATTTTAACTCTTAACCAATCACTCCCTTTGTGTTTAGCACTACTTCTTTATTCGCCTATGTTAGTGAAAAGTTCAAATTTTAGTGTTCGGAAAGGAAATTCTATAAAGTTTGACTTTTTGACAGACTATTATTTTAAAAGAGTAATAAATAAAATAATTGTAATTTAATGATTGAGCTAGAAATATCTTAAATAATAATGACAATTTATTCAGCCCAAGAAACTAAAATAAGAACATTTCAATTTGTGAAATCAAGATGGGCAGATTCTATTCTATTTTGTTAGTGATTCTAATATAATTTTTAGTCACACTTTGAGTCAGAGAGGTAATTTATAATTTTCAAATGTTAAAATTGCGGAAAGAAAAATAACTTTTTTAAGTCGAAAGTTAGTTCATAGCAATACTCTAGATGTTGGTAATTAACTAAACTAGTGGAGAAAATACATCACACACTTCGTTAGCCGAAAGTTTCATGCTTCCTTTCTTTATTCTTTCAATTTGCGATGTTTCACTTTCACCCGAAGCTTCTTATATCACTTTACATATTTTTAATTCTCACATCTAGACTAGACGCTACCCATATAGAAAGTACACATATATTTACACATTTATTAATTCCGTCGAAAATAAATACTGATTTTGTGTTTGTCATATTATCTATCATGTGAGTTTATTAAAAGACATCAAACTAATTTTCCAACTTGTAACGATAACAATTGTATCGATTATTGATATCAATAATAGAGTGTGAGGTCGAGATCAATAATCAGTACCTTTGATTGATGTACAATTTTCTTCACTGAATCAATTGTCCGCATTGAATCACGCCAAGCATGCCGGTTTTATATAATTATTACATTTTCGCATTTCTCAATTGCTAAATATGGGTACACTACGCAGCACTCTACTACAATTATTAATGACCAGTACATGAAAACAATAAAAACGTGGTAATAATTCCTTTGGTCAAACTACTAGAGTTGATATTTTATACCTTTGCACAACACCTTGAAATTGACATGCATTAGCAGTGGACTTAAAATGCGGACTCATTTTTCTAAACATACACATAATACTAATACTAATGTTTTAAACAATAAATCAAACTGTTTAATTACTGGACATTTTATGTGCGTCAGTGCGTGCATAACATTGATGTTGTAAATATATAACTATAATAATTTTGACTATAAATATGTGAGTCCCTCCTGTAATGATGGTACCTCATGATTTCTAACTAATTTATCTGAGCAGATGATAATTTAACTGTTAGCTGATCAATCAGTTGATATTTATGGGGTTTTTAGTAAAACAATTTGCAGATTTACTAAATCATATAGCCTTTTTCTTTTTTGATGAGCTACCTGAACGAACTTATCAGATCAACTAGTTTATAAAGTAACAACTAGACATTCACATAATAAAATTATTAAAAAAATAAACTTATCGAACTGATAACTCTGACCATAGCTAGGCTCTGTTTAGCACAACCTTATCAGCTCGATGAGCTTATTTTCATAATAATTTTGTTACGTGAACGCCTAGCTAGTAGCTGATAAGTTAACTGCTAATAAGCTTGTCCAGTAAGTTTATTAAAAATAAGCTTGTTAATTTGTTTTTACATATCATATTTAACAAATCAGCTAGCTTATCAGCTACACAATCATCTTACCTTAGCAGTTAACTGCTAGTTTTGCTAAACAGAGCCCTAATGGTAAGTAAACTTATCGCGTAATATTTTGCATTATTAACAAAAATGCCACTGTCACTGCAGAGGACTACACAGACGAGTCACGCGCGGTGTCTCACGTGCGTAGGCTACTGGACATTGTTGCTTGCACCACGCGCTTCGCGAAGCCCAAAACTGGCGGAGGAGCTGAGTCTCGCCCTAAGAAGAACAAAAGCAACCACGGCGCCGTCGCATCACCACCGCAGGATGGGGAATTATGCTCGCCGGAGAGTCCTGCTCCGGCGATCTCCGAGGTTTACGATATGGTGGCGATTCATCCGATTCCGAAGCTCTCCGATTTCTATGAGTTTTTCAATTTCTCCAATCTATCTCCTCCAATACTACGTGAGTCTTAATTTGATTTACTGTTAAGCTGTTGATTTAGTTTAGTGTAATTGGATCTGATCGGTTGATTTTTGTTATGGAAAATTCAGAATTGAAGAGAGTGGAGAGTAATAGCGAAGAAACGCAGCGAGAAGGCGATTATTTCGAAATGCAGGTGATTTTAGTAGTTGTAGTAGTAGTATTTTGTTGTGATGATTTTCTGTTCAGCTGGTTTCAGCTTTGTTTGAGTATTAGGTTTCATTGTTCATCCAAACAACTCAGGCTGATTTTCGCAGAATTAGTGGACTGTGTATATGATTTACGCGAGAAGTTACTAGTTTATTATGATACTGCATTATGACATTCCCTACATCAATGTTTGGTTGATGGATTTTAACCGGGTGAAAAACTTCGGAAGGAAATTTGTTTATTTGCTGGTATAAAGGTTTTGTTTGGAACTGATGAAACATATCGTGAATATGCAGATCAAGATATGCAATGGGAAGATTATACAAGTGATGGCATCGGTTAAAGGTTTCTACACTAAGGGGAAACATTTTTTGCAGAGCCATTCCTTGGTGGATCTTCTGCAACAGCAAAGTCAAGCTTTTGCCAATGTAAGTCTTTATTGCATGGTTCCTGCACAAAATCCGAATCTAATAGGGACGTGAAAAAGTGAAAATGTATATAATTCTAAATTTTCATTTATAACCAGAAAGAAGGAAAATAACTAGGTATTACTGCCAACTATGAACCATTAAGCATGCATATATACTCAGGCTTTAACAGTATTTAAAACCGTGAAAGTAGTTATACACATGTATTCGCTTTGTTGATTGTTTTAAAATGTTGGTGCCTTATACAATAATAATTCTGATGCCTTTTATGCAGGCATATTCATCGTTGATGAAAGCTTTTGTTGAGCATAACAAGGTGACATTTTATTAATGCAACTTATGTTTTGTTTCCCCCCAAATTAAGGTAATAGTAAGAGGCTGACTCTGACTCGCTTTAATGCCTTTCAGTTTGGTAACCTTCCATATGGTTTCCGTGCCAATACCTGGCTTGTCCCTACATCTGTTGTTGATTCTTCTCTGCACTTCATGCCTCTGCCAGTAGAGGATGAGAAATGGGGAGGAAATGGTGGTGGCCAGGGAAGATTAGGGGAGTATGACCGTAGACCATGGGCAACAGACTTTGCAATTTTGGCAAACCTTCCATGCAAAACTGAAGAGGAGAGAGTCGTTCGGGATAGAAAAGCTTTCTTGCTTCATAATCTTTTTCTTGATGTCTCCGTCTTTAAAGCTGTATCATCGATTCAGAAAGTGATAGAATCCACTGCTATGACTACATCAGATTATGCTCCGGGTGCAGTAATGCATGAGAGTCGCATTGGAGACCTTTCTATTACTGTCAAGAGAGATTATGCAGATGCAAGTTTCGAAAAGGAACCAAAAGTTATCGGTGGTAATACCTTTAATGAATCGACTGATGAAGTTTCTCAGAGAAATCTAGTTAAAGGAGTAACTGCTGATGAAAGTGTGGTTGTACATGTGAGTACCTCTTACTCCAAACTACTTTGACTAATAGCACAATTAACATCATTAAAGTTGGCGGTAAACCAGTAAGTTACTTATTAGTTATCATAATTTGATTTAATCCGTTACATTTCTTAGATTCTGAACATGACAACTCCATCATTATGTACTTCAACCTGAAAAGCTACTTAATGTGCTCCAGAAGTAATGAATATTAGATCTGCTTATGTCTTGAAACTTTAGCATGGGTCAACTTACTAAGTTGTAACTTAGCAGACAGAACCTTTAGAAATAAAGCTAGGCAATGGGGGTACTCATTTGTACCGCAGTCTTTTTATGCTGAATGTGTGCGCAATGTTCAGTATTTCCCTTCTTTATAATTAATCTCTTTACAACTTATGCACTCATCTTGTGACCTAACACCATCAGTTCAACTATTAAGAATCTAATTTAGCTTTGTTTTTCAACCAAATGAATTTCAATTGATCTACCTCTGCATCTTATAAATGTGGCATGAGAGCAGACGGACTTAAAATGAGGAATCATGTATTGTCATGCATGTTCGTCTTCTGACTGATATCTAGTTACTTTTAAGCAATTAACATTTAACTGCATTACTATATTCCTCTGCTTTAGTTGGTATGGCATCATACTGCATGAGAGTTAAAGTCCATTGCTGTTTGCAGGATACTTCTTCCTTGGGTGTTGTGGTCGTAAGGCTTTGTGGTTACACTGCTACAGTCAGGGTTGCTGGAGACATTAAGAAAGGAAAGCAAGACATTTTGATTGAGGACCAACCAGATGGTGGAGTCAATGCACTTAATGTTAACAGGTATTCTGATTCTCTTTACTTATAGCAACTTCATATTCATTTGTTTGACTGCAATTACTTAAAGGAGTATGGTTCACGAACTATCATTCGCTTCATATCTAGTTGAAATTTTGTGTAGTTGGCAAATTATCAAAAGGACTGCTTTAGTAGTTTCCTGTCTCTCGATTTATATAAACTGTTAGTGTTCTAAAAAGAGTGAAAAAGGAAACTTGACATGCTGTTGTTTTACAGTTTGAGAGTTATGCTCAATGAGCCAGTTGCTGAATCACCTGTAAGTGCTCCCCAATCTGAATTGATGGCGGTTGGAGCTTCAAGATGTCTAGTTCAAAAAGTGATGAAAGATGGCCTGAGAAAGTTAGAAGGTAGTCCTGCTACGACGGAAAAGTGTATCAGATGGGAACTTGGTTCGTGTTGGGTCCAGCATCTACAGAAGCAAGAAACAACAGATAAGGATTCTGAAAGTCAGAAGGATGATACTAAAGTTGAACCAGCTGTCAGAGGACTTGGAAAACAATTTAAAATGCTTAAGAAGAGGGAAAAGACAACACCTGGTGCTACTGAGAGGGATAATGATGGCATCCCAAACATGGAAAGCAGCATTGATGAGATGAAAATCTCTGAATCTAACTCTGAGTTGTTGAAATTTGTTTCTGAAGAGGCCATCTTACGATTGAAAGAAACTGGAGTCGGCCTCCATGACAAGGTACTAAATCTTAGACATTTCCTGTGCATGTAAATAAATAATAACTAAATAAAGTGATAAACTCAATGCACTACATATACTTAAATATTATCTTGTTTAAACACTAACCTGAGAGAGACTTATGGATCAAGTAGGAGGAGAGTGGTAGAGCATGCATTACTAAAAACCGAAGAGAAAATGATAGGGTGAAAGTCTTTATAGTGAGATTTTGCTTGGGAAGAAACCCTTTGTTCCCTGTCCTTTCCTCTATCTTTCTTGCCTGTCATTTATCCCGCATAAGAACTCATAGTCTTCTACATACTGATAATCAGTGTAGAAAATACTCTGTCCAGCCAATTAACAGAAGCCATTGAACCGTGGACAATTAGTAACATTAGACTGTCTATTTAGCTATTGACATATGCAAAAGCACGGGCAAGTTGAAGGTTGTTTGACTTGGATCTTGGTAGTATCATATCACCTCGACCTTCTCTATACCCAAACTCATCAAGCTTGTTGTATATGTTGTTCTGGACTTCTAGGAGTATGGTTGAGTGAAAGTCAATTGTACTTTTGCTTCTTGTACGTACTTCCACATTAAGCATGACATGTTTTTAGCAGCAGCAGTATCATTTGCTAGGAGAACAGAAATTTGGCTGGCAATCTGTAAAACTGAGAATTTTAGGTCCGAGTATAATTGATTATTGATTAGGAATTAGTATCACTTGGCAATTCTTGACATATGATGAAAATACATGAATCATAATCAAATAACTAATTACGATTGGGTTAATATGTTTAACAATGTCCTGCCTGCAATATTTCCCATGTTTTTTCTTTCTTTTGGATTGTATTCTATCATGCATACTAAACTAATTACTTCAACAGACTGGGGATGAGCTTGTCAAGATGGCACACAAGTACTATGATGACGTTGCTTTGCCAAAGCTGGTATAATTTCAGTAATATCTTTAATGGCTAAATCAAGTTTCAGCCAAATCTACTATCTTATTCCATAATTTTATCAGGTCACGGACTTTGCATCATTGGAACTTTCCCCAGTAGATGGGCGCACTCTCACTGACTTCATGCATCTTAGAGGATTGCAGATGCGTTCTTTAGGTCGTGTGGTAAGAAAGTAATTTCTGATTCTTACTCTAAATACGCACATAAACATGCCTGCGTCTGTTTTTGTGCATGCATCTTGGAGTTCTCCTACAAAATGTTTATGAAGTTGGAATTAATTTCTGTGCTTCAATCAGGTTGAACTTGCGGAGAAACTTCCTCACATACAGTCCCTTTGTATTCATGAAATGGTTACTCGAGCCTTCAAGCATGTCATTCGAGCTGTGATTGCCACTGCTGGGGGCATGAATAACATGTCCACTGCAATAGCCACTGCTTTAAATTTCTTACTTGGTTCATCCAATGCCGAAGTTGATGATGTGAACAATCAATTGGTCATGTTACAATGGTTGCGGGCATTTTTGGAAAAGAGATTTGGTTGGATACTGAAAGATGAATTCCCACACTTGAGAAAGTTAACAATTCTCAGGGGTCTTTGTCACAAGGTACTTGCTGAATTACATCTTTGAATTCCTTTGCATCTGTGGAAAATCTTATTGAGTTCCGTTTTTCTAGGTTGGACTTGAATTGCTTCCTAAGGACTATGATTTGGAAAGCACTTCTCCATTCAAAAAATCTGATATTATCAGCATTGTGCCGGTGTGCAAAGTAAGAGCAGTCAAGTGGATGGTCTTTAAATTTTGAGTTCAATTTATTCTTTTACGATTGCTTTTTAGACCCTGGTGACATGTTTCTCACTTCATAATTTACAGAATGTGGGCTGTTCTTCTGCTGATGGTCGTACTTTATTGGAGTCATCCAAGATTGCCCTGGACAAAGGGAAGTTGGAAGATGCTGTTAACTACGGAACGAAGGTACCACAACCCCATCTGTTTGTTTCTTTGTATTTATTTATAGTTTCACATCTCCACTGACTTGCATGTTGTTTGTCTCCAAACTGAAGGCCCTCGCAAAAATGATAGCCGTCTGTGGTCCTTATCACCGTACAACTGCCAGTGCTTACAGTCTTCTAGCAGTTGTTCTGTACCACACTGGAGACTTTAATCAGGTACGAAATACCTTTACGCTTCATTAAGGTTAGCTTATGTTTACTCCAGCAGTTGTTCTGTACCACACTTCATTAGTTTATTGTCGTTCTGTTGGTGCCTTTTCAATTATCTTTGTCTGTTCTGATTGTGCTGTAGTGTGGACAGGAATCGAGGCATGAGTTAAAACTGATGTTTCCTGATTTGATATATTGTGCAGGCTACCATATATCAGCAGAAGGCATTGGATATAAATGAGAGGGAGCTGGGTCTTGACCATCCAGATACAATGAAGAGCTATGGGGATCTCTCTGTATTTTATTATCGTCTTCAACATATCGAACTGGCCCTGAAGTGAGTAGATATGTTCAAAAAATCATAATTGATTCATATTTTTTTGTTTTGCTGTTAAATGATTTTATAAAAGTACCTATAAGATATTAGGTTTCCAAACAGAAGTCCACGTAGAATTTTGTGCTCGACCACATAATTTGTTTTTATCAGGAAATGGAGATTGGAGTAAATTGTCATGTCAAGACTATCTAAAGTTCAGTTTCTAAATGGATGTCGTTTTGAATTTTGTATTCATGATTCATGTTTGGTCTACTTTGTTTGGACTTTAGACCAAATTCACATGTTTTTAAAGATTCCTCTGGATTTCGCAAAAAAAAAAAAAAAGATTCCTCTGGATTCATCTTGATTAATTTTTTGTTGGTTTTAAATATTGATTTCCATTGATCTTTTCTTATTTAAAAAAAATAAAATTCTCAGAGCTTTTCTAGTTTAATTCTGCTTAATGTCAAGTCATTCTCTCTCTGACCTAGATAGTCCAGATTTCCTTTACATAGACGAAGTTACTTATTCTTCTCCTGTCCCCTGTATGACTAAATGTGCTCAGATATCTTACCTTTCCTGCATTTTAACCGAAGTTCCCAAATTTTATTTTTTAAAACCTTGCCAGATATGTCAACCGTGCATTGTATCTTCTTCATTTCACATGTGGACTATCTCACCCAAACACGGCAGCTACCTACATTAATGTGGCTATGATGGAAGAGGGCATGGGAAATGTTCATGTTGCTCTCAGATATCTGCACGAAGCCCTCAACTGCAATAAACGATTATTGGGTGCAGATCACATACAGGTCCGTTTCCATGTTCTCCATTATTTTAAAATCATTGTGATTTGTGAACCCCCACCCATATGATAGATACACACACTGCATTAACATGTTGTGGTCCATGTTCTGCTATTTACAGACTGCTGCTAGTTATCATGCAATAGCAATAGCTCTTTCACTGATGGAGGCATATTCACTCAGTGTGCAACATGAACAAACCACATTACAAATTCTCCAGGCTAAATTGGGAGCAGAGGATTTACGTACTCAGGTTAGAAAATTGACTCGTTTTCACATAATGGATACAAAAATTGCTAACGCGGACTAATTTACATGTTCTTACATGAAGTGAATACAGTCATCTGCCCATCAACTATTCTAGTTTCATGAAATTATGAGAACTTTCTATTTGATCACATAATTCTTTCTGGTTTAATAGCTATAAAAAGGTCAGACTTTACAGATGCCTGTCAAGAGGTACTTTTCTTTCTAGTTTCATTAAACATTAATTAGTTCCGATTTCCTGCAGGATGCTGCTGCATGGCTTGAATATTTTGAATCAAAAGCCTTGGAACAGCAAGAAGCAGCACGTAATGGAATTCCAAAACAAGATGCATCCATTGCCAGCAAAGGTCACCTGAGGTACTAATATGGTATTTCCATATTACTTGGTTTTGGACCTTCTACCAAGCCATGGCGAAGCCAAACACCTTGACCTTCTTGTGCAGTGTTTCAGATCTCCTTGATTATATAAGTCCTGATCAGGAATCAAAGGCAGCGGATGCTCAAAGGAGACGCAGGTCAAAGGTACAAATCCTGATTTCACTTGGAGATAAATACTTAATTCCCCACATATTTGCTACTTACTCTCATCTTGCACATGTCAAAACGAAAGAAATTCAATTTTTCTTTGTAATTATTAAATTACTGTACTTGCATTGCGTTTCTGAAACATAAGTATCAATCAAAGTGAAATAAATGTACGAGATGGTGTTGGTATCCATGTTCTCGCATTTATTTTTTCTTCTCCTGGTTTCTGCTTACCAGGAACATGTTCAGTTTGAGAGATTTACCACTTCTCCTTGTATGATCTCGCAGGTAGTTCCAGTTGGTGATAAATCTGCCCAAGAACAGCTAGAGGGAAAGACTGAAATCTCCAACTCTGAAAGTATAGAAATGACTACTGCAGAGAAGGAACTGAGTCGTGAAGTGGAAAAGCAAGTTGCTAAATCCTCAGAAAAACCAACCAGGGTCACAAAGGCAAGAGACGAGCACAGAGTTCATGAAGAAACCATCCAAGAGGTCAGCTCAGAAGAAGGATGGCAGGAAGCTAATTCAAAAGGACGGTCAGGAACTGGAGCCATGAGAAAATTGAACAGGAAGCGTCCAGAACTTTCCAAATTAAGGATAAATTCTGTGCATGCAAACTACAAGGACAGTAGTAGCAGGAAGGATGCTGTTTCACAGGGACACAATGGAACAGTAAAACAAGCTGACACTCTTAGCTCACATAATGTTGATGATTCAAGTAGAGCGCCTGTGAAGAATTCAATATCAAAAAATTCTCCAGTCTCAGTTTCTAAAGGCTCTCCGCTTCCTGCAAATATGTCAGCACTAGCGTCAAAATCATTGTCCTATAAAGAGGTGGCCGTTGCTGCACCAGGTACAGTTCTCAAGCCCTTATTGGAGAGAGTAGAAGAATTTAGTGAAGAAACAAAAACTGACAACCAGATATGCGTTAGTCCAAAACAGACAGAACAGCAGGATGATAAGGATGGAGTTTGTGTAGATGATTCATTACCAGATCGAGAAGAAGCAAAAGGAGATACTGAAGGTGAGAGTCAAGAAACTGAATCTGAGTTGGGGAATTCTCAGTCTGATACCGAAGATATCTCATCTTTAAATATCCAGGAAAAACCTGCAGAATTAAACGGAAGCAAACTTTCTGCGGAAGCTCCACCATTCAATCCAAGTGCATATCCTTTGCCTGGTGTTTATGATGTTGTAGTGAGTCAAGGCACACTCAGTGAGTCAGTTGGATTTTCATCAGTTGCTGCAAGGGTCCCTTGTGGTCCCAGATCACCAATGTATTATAGAGCAAACCATGGTTTCCGGATCAGACCTGGGTTTTTAAATTACCAAATTCCTGTTCCCGATCGGAACAGTTTGGCTTCTGCGAAGAGCATGAACCCACATGCACCTGAATTTGTCCCTCAAAGAGCTTGGCAAATGAATTCGCCTACTGAAGATTCAAAGTTAGATCCTGATTCTGATTCTTCTGTTGATTCAACTGTGGTTCCTATCAGCTCTGATGGTGAGAAGGTAGACCGACATGTTGCATCTGATATTAAAGGGGAAAAACCAAAGAGGTGTAGTTCTGAGGCAGAAAAGGCCGAGTTGGCAAGGCAAATACTGTTGAGTTTCATAGTAAGATCCGCACGGAACACTTCTGATGCTCCAACTGCTGCTCCTGCTTCAGAAAAGAAGAATGAAATTTCGAGTAATACTGATGCAGTTGCAAATGACAGTGCAATTATAAAGATCTTTTACGGGAATGGTGGGAAAACAGAATCGGTGCCAGAGTCCAAATCCGTCGACAAGCAAAAGGTTGGAAATAAGTCGAAGGACGGGGAGGGGTTCGTTCTTGTCACAAAACGGAGAAGAAACAGGCAGCAATTTACAGAAGGTGTGAATGGCTTGTACAGTCAACAATCAATATGCGCTTCAGTGCGTTGAAGAGAGGTCAGTAATGAATAGGTGATGGGAAAGGGCATTACTTAAACATTGCATGTCAAGTTTTGAAATGTGCAAGATACAGGCTAATAAGGGGGCTTCAACATTGCAAGTCAAGTTTTGAAATGTGCAAGATACAGGCTAATAAGGGGGCTTCAACATTGCATGTGAAGTTTTAAAATGTGCAAGGTGCAGGCTTGTAGGGGGTAAATAATGATTAATCGTCTAATAACAGATGAAACGGCATCCCCCTAGCGTGATCAGTCAAGGGTTGAGGTGATGTAGGTTTCTTTCACCCATAGATGCTGCTTTAAGTGATGTAAAATTCCTTGATTCTTTACCGTTTGCAACTCATTTTTTGTTCTGACTTTTGGAATTTGCCAGTTATACCTCATTTGAGGAGTTCATCACTTTCTCTTTAGTCGTGAACCGATGAATGCTTTCTGTAGATACCGTTATGAGAAAGGCAAATTTTATAGCAAGTGTTCTCAACACTTGGTACATACTCTAATGCTAAAGCTGTGATGAAGTTGTTTCTCTGTTTGCTATATGCTTTAAGCTTGAAGATTTCGAATCTCTGAAAATGAAACAGTGCATGCATCTGAAAGTGAGATCCGACCAAGATTACTATTCTATGAATCTCTAGATTTCATGATACCTCAATCAATAATCCGTGTGAGGCTCTCTACTACTAAAATGAAATGCAGCAGTAACGTGGCTCCGTGATTACACGGGAAGGAGTAATGTCTTCTTGGTTAAAACTCTGAATCATATTGATATTGGGACTGAAATCGTGATCTATGCTTCCGAGTTTCGGTCTCGTTATGATCAAATTACGATTTATGCACTTATTTGAGCCTCTAGTATAAGGTGCAGTTCATCTGACTTGCATTGCATCTAAAGAATAGGAGTTGGGACTTGGGAGTTCCCCATTGATATGAAGAGTGGCCTAAGAAAAGGTGGGTTGGGCTTGATTTGTAAGCAACTTTTGGGCTTAGTTTAATTGGTATTTTCATTTAGGCCTTTTAGAGTTTCTAGTTTAGGTAGTAGTTTATATTCCAGTCTCCCTGGGACTTTAGTTATATACTCGCTCTGGTCCATTAAAAACTTTCTAAGTTGACTTTTTTTTCGAACTTTCATCGTAAATTAAAATTACACGACACAAAAGTATAATAAAATTATTTTATGAAAATAAATCAAGTATATTTTACTAATATAACTTTATTTTATACTTTTTGCGTATAATTTAAGAGTAATTTACGGTCAAAATTTCTAAAAAAAATCAACCTAGAAAGATTTTATTGGAACGGAGGGAGTATTGTTTATCAACCATGTCTTTAAGTTTGTAACTTTATGATATTGGATTTATTTTATTTTATCGTTCTTCGTGAATTTCTACGTGTTGGAATCTTTGTTTATCATTTTAGTGCTTCCGCCTCTACATCACTAATTTATTAAAAAGAAAAAGAAAAAAAGCCATAGAAGAGCAAATAAAGGAAAGGGAAAAGGATCGGAAGAAGATAAAAGAAACTTATAGTAGTCCACCATTTGAGTATAAGTATGGTGCAAAGTGGAAGTATTGAAAGAGCCAAAAACTGTTTGAACATGTGACTCAGTGTTTGATTGACTTGTGTCTGTCATATGAATCTCTGGGTCTTAAGCCTGCAAATAGGCATGTTTGTAATTTTCAACATAACATGCAGTTAGGCTAGCAGCAATGAGCAAACTATTACTACTATTATGCAGTAGGTTTTTTCTTCAAGTTGAAGTATGTCGCCATCATGATCCAATTAGACTTGGAAAAATATAACTGTTGTGATATTGGCCATGAAAATTCACATGTTGTGTCCGTATTTGATATCATCCGATCAGTTACCTAATCGTAAATCTAATTGATCGAAATAAGGTGATTTGAATATATATTAAGTCTATTTGATGAATGTCGATAAGGTTACTAATTTCAAATACTATTGAGAAATAAGGTAACTGATTGATTATTTGTCACTTTATCAATCATTGGTCACATTATATTTAACGATACGACAACTAATCGATCGAACTTAACCCTTTGGACCGACGTAGTTATGTGCTGATTTGGGGTTGCTACGTCGGCCTCATTATGCCAATACATGTCATTTACCCATGCACTTTCTTTTCACTCGTGCGTGTATCTCGTCGAGGATTTCCAGTTGCTCCTCCATCTTAACTTTGAAATTCCTATGGATGAAACTACCGAAAAAAATGTATACCTTATTAATATGAGTAGTATTTACAACAACTTTTAACTCTCTTAGAAATTTTATTGGTGTTATTATCAATTTGTTTTTCACAAACATTATAAATTACACTCTGTCTATGGTCCATGTGAATGTGCGACTAAATATTTTCTAGTATTCAAGTTTCTTTATGTGAATATGTGTTACAGTTTTGAAGCTTCATTCCCTTACGGAACATGTCCCGTGTTTGTTGATCCTTCCTTCTGATAGTCTGATCAAATACGCAATATCTGACAAAACAAACTGTTAGATATATGATACTGTGGATTTGAGTTCAAGTCCATCATCTTATTTTCTAAAACTGTATAGGCTATATTTTTAATTGAGTAACATGATAAATCAACTTATTAACATTCATCGGACATTATTGTTGATTCAAATCATATTGTTTTGGTCAAATATGATAAAATCACATATGATTGATGAGATTGGTCTTAACATATGATTTCACCTCTCTAATCGTGAATTTTTTTTAGGCATACTTAAGCTTAAAGTGAATTGTGGATCGATCATTTGGTTATAATTTATTTATGAGCTTAAATTTGTGAATGGGTATCATTGCTCTTCTCAACTACTAAAATACACGGGAAAATACACCAAAAGCGTGTGAAATCTACCAAAATTGAGACAAATTATATGAAATTAACAAGTGGAAAAATGATGAACCGTGCAATGCAATATAAGTTAAAGTTAAAGTCTAATTAATTAGCGAAGGAATATAATGTCCTTGTCAATCTCAACTCAAATAAAGACCTGAATTTCAACGCGGAAGCAATTTAGAAGGTGACTTTGTCAAATGCCTGCCATAATTATTACACTTGGTATTAATATTTTCCATAGGAATTATTCTATTCTCACTTCTTAAACTAAACTTTGGACCAACAAAGACAGACTTTAGTCACACGTATATATATAAAAAATTCAAGAGTGTTTCAACGTACGCGGAGGCATCTTTCACTCGCTAATCATTAGTAATTTCATATTATTGTTTCAATTTACACGCATCAATTCACTCTTACATAACCGTCACACTATACAACAACCCTGCATATATAACCTGTAAATTCATAATTTTATATAAAACATATTTTTCAAGAATTCAAACTCTACTACAATTCATATGATTGAGCTCTATACCAAACCCGCGAAAAATGTAAAGAGAATTTCTAAAAGAAAATTTACGTATTCTCCATATGAGTGCACGCATTGTGTTTCGTATTTTCACTCCATATTAAGGGTGGAGTTAGGATTTTCAGCTCGGGGGTCAAATTATATCCATAAACTTATTTCCGAGTTTAGGGTGGACGGAACATAAAATTATTAAAAATATTACATATAAAAATTCTCTTTTTCGAATTTAAGAGGGGTGAACGCCCCACTATATATACTTCCTCCTGGCTCGGCTCCTACTCCATATTGAAACTTGAAAGTGATTCAGATTGTAAAGTACTAATTGCTCGAGGTGATTCATTCTTGCTTTCAAATTTTGAAAAATGAAACGACTTTAATTTTGTGCAGAATAATTAATAAAATACTGTATATCTCATCCAAAAAAAGAAAAAATCTTTGTGGGATGGTCCCCTTAATAACCATAGAAAGCCTATAGAGTTCATTTACTTCAGAATGAAGTTTATCCTTCTAGACCAGGAATTTATTTTAATTATTCAAATTATTTAGGAGTACAAATTCTACATTTAAGTGGTACATTAATACCACAATGTTGCATACCTAGCGACAATTATTTGCTAAAATAATTAGGTTGCTGATGTACTTTAAAGAATAATGCGGTACATCGATTTGAAGTACCATAGAAAATATATTTATTTGTTCCAAGTAATTTAATTATTTAAAAGATCGAGCGAAAAGTCCGTAATCCGTAAAAGATTAGACATGGTAAAAATTAACATTTTGGAATAACAAGCTTCTAATTAAATTATTACTACTACTACATTAAAATTACACAATAGAGTGTCTGCTACTACGTACCACATGAAATTCATAATAACGATTGTAGTAATATAATATATAATTAATAGCTAGCCTAATATAATGAAGAAGAAATGAATTGATTACTGGTATTATTATCTTTGATGGTGATGAATATGACGATGATCATGTGTTGGTGAAGAAAGAGGAAACAGGGTCAAGAGCTGAGGCGGGTCGGATCCTCCAGGAGTCGTAACCCGTGGACTCGGGTGAAAATAGAAACCCTTGTCTGCAATGGCTCTCTCTTCTTCTTCCATTGCTGACCTTCCCATAAACTCCAGTGTTGAAACTGGTGAAGCCATCACCATATTGTTCCTACTCTTGTTATTGTTGTTGTTCAGCTGTATCTCGAGCTTTCGGGCCGTGGCTGATCTTCTCTCATGGAGCTTCACCGTGTTGGTGGTGGCTGCTGGTTTTCCGGTCAGTTTTTGGACTACGGCTCGGAATGTAGTGGGGTCAGCCTGGACGAATGTGGTGTTCGGGTCGAAACCGGGTTGCTGGATTTTGAAATTTTTGCAAGAACTTGTGGTGGTGTTGTTGTAAGGTGAAGACATGATGTTTTGTGGTGAGTTGAGTGAGAATTAATGTTTGTTGTTATCAAAATGAAGGTGGTTTTATGGTTTTAGTATGGATATATATAGAAATATAGATGGAGAGAATTTTGAAGGGGAATTCTTGGTGACTTAGTTTGGATTTTATAGTGGACTTGTTCATGATTTGGGGTCAAGTGGATCTTAAAGGAAGGAAGGAACAAAACATGTGTACTAGTATGAATGTGTGATGGATTAGTCACTCTTAGGCTCAACCCAAACAAATTCATGTGACTTTTCACATACAAATCAATCCATCGCTCTCGGATCACATGTCACGTATTACATTTATATCTACTTCAGTATAAATGTCACATTTTCATTTTAAACATATTTTATACAAATACAATTTTGTGTGTGTTTACAAATGTTTAAAAAGTAACATTGTAATCTTCAAGTTGAAAATGTAGTTTTTTAGGAGTGATTGGTATAAAATTAAAATTTTGAGTTAAGTAAAAATTTAGATATTTTTAACCTGGTTTTATGAACTTTAGTTCTGAATTTTAATATTACAACTCATGTTGCAACTAATTAAATTGAGTTTTTCAAACACCAAAATTTTAAGTTCACAACTTTAAACTTATTTTAAATCAATAAATCAAACAATACTGACTTTTACTCGCGATATAATTTAATAAAGTTTTAACCAAAGTAGTAAAAAAATCACCGGTAAAATCATTTACAAATACGCACTTATTCTTGTTGATTTTCACACTTTACGTTAATCTTTATGTGTCATTTGGAGTTTAGTTTCAAACTGCTATTTCCTTTAATTGGTTGAATCAGTATACGATACAAGATTAAGATGAGTCAAACGACTTAAATTATATGATACTCAACTCATCATATTTAACACCACTATGCGCAACATTTTACATTCTTAGTAGGAACAACTAGGTATAGTACATAAGATGTGTTAAATTTGGAAGGAGTGGAAACATTGGAAAATGGGCAAAATGAGAATGAGTGGTGCATTAGATGAAATTTGGAGTGGACTTGACAGAAGACTGATGAGTCATTGCGGGGTCAGCAGGGCATTACCGATCCATCCAGTCCAGTGTGGACTCATTGCCGGACCAGCCGCCTTTCATTTCCCATATTAATTAACATCCGTCCGTTCGTACCACACTCAACTTTTCCTAAATTAGTCGTATAATTAATTAGAGCGATGAAGGTGAAGTTGATAAATATTGAAAGTATTGGAGTAAAGTGAATAAATTAGTCGTATAATTAATTAGAGCGATGAAGGTGAAGTTGATAAATATTGAAAGTATTGGAGTAAAGTGAATAAAGTATGTTATACATTTTACATTCAAAGTATAGAAAATTATGATTGGAACAATAGAAAAAGTAAAGTAAAATGTTAGAATTGGGATATATATATATATATATATATATATATATATATAAAAGTGTACAACTATTAGAATTATGCAATTGAGTATTTAATTTAAGTTATATTGTATGGGTTTGTAATATATGTAAATTAAACTTTAGTTACAAAAAATCAACACGTTTTATTCATTCTAATTCTAAGCCCTAATGCACTCCTAACAAATTAACTCATCATTAAAAAAACTCAATTTGTCTTCTCAAATTAAATTTCAAGTCATAAATCAACCCCAACATAATCAATTCATCATTAAAAAAACTCAATATGTTTTCTCCACTTAAATTCAAAGCCCTAATTCAACCTCCAATAAAATCAATTCATCATAAAAACAACATACGACAACCAATATTTCTTCTCCATCTCCTTTGATTAAATGAAACAGACCAATTCGCACTAACTAAAACCCTAATTCAAAAAAAAAAAAAAAATTATAAAAAACAATGATAGTATTTATCTTCGTACACTTTTTCTATTATTCCTAACTAAATGTCACAATAACATGTGTTATCTCATTCTAGTATGGTGATTAGATAATAACATCATCAAGTACCTAATACAGTTCCTTACAATACTTTGTGTCTTTCTATTAACGCATCTTGTTTGAAAACCCCATCATTTTTTTCCTTTCATTTTATCACAAATCGGGTCATTATAAATTATACAAGAATCGAAAGGTGTGATTTAGAGGGGTGGTTATAACGATCCAAAATTTTAAGAGAGCTTAAAAAGATTAAAAACATACTCTTAATGTGAAAGTCTTTTTGAAAATTATTAATTTTTTTTTGAAGAAGTAAAGTGTATTATAGACTAGCTAGTAGCACAAGGCGTGCCAAACTAGCCACACTGATGTTACAAAGTTTAGTAGAGTACATATTCTCCAAGAAAACATTACACAACATCACAAGGTCAATTTGACCACCTCACAACTAACAAAACCACCTCAGACCAGAATAAGACCACTTATACTAGTCCTGCCTCTTCCCATCCAACAAATACCTCAACCAGAAGCCCCTTCTGATACAACTTCTAACCTCCACGTTCAACACATCAACTGGAAATCTATCCCAATCAACCAGCTTGTATGCCGGATTCACTAAAGATTTTTCACAAAGCCAAGTCCATATCAGTATCTCGAAAGTTGCCATGGTCGACTGTACCTTGCCCTTGAATATAGCCTCGTTTCTTGCCCGCCATACAAACCACACCACACCGTGCCAAACTAACATCCACAGATCCTTCGACTTAGCCGGCACATGATATGCTCAAATTATTACTTAGTAAATAAGTAGAAAGCAGTTGTTGTAAATAGACAATGCTAACCACGAGGTCGTTCGCTAAGGAATCAATTAGGCTGTCGCAACGATTGAAAACAAACAGTTCCTTGCGAAACAATGTTGATTTGTTTGAATTCGAGTACTTCTTAAAACTAGAAAACGAAAATTAACAATGTAATTGTTTGTATGAATGAGGTAGGAGGAACACAGTAGTTACGATCAAGCAATGCTAATTCGCTCTAGGGATACGTTCATACCGTCACACGGTCGGTGTACAGAAAACTATCAATTCAACCTTTACCAAACGAGTTTGAAGATATTTGAACTAGAGTAATCTTGGGTCGTCAATCCACGATCATTAACCAAAAGGTTTTAGAGAATCTTTGAACGAGAGTATTGAATTGAAGGGTTTTTACGAAGATCTTTGAACGAGCCTAACCTATATGAACGATTTCGAACCCTAGAAGCGAATATGCAAAGCTATCATGCAACTACCATGTTCGGAGTGATTTAGCTACTCATAATCGAAGCAAAGATGAAAGAATACAAGATATTGCTCATCGTTAACACAAACAGAATGATAATCGCATGCAAGCTCAAACAATTCGAGAAACAGAGTAAGAACGAATTGAATAAGATAAAACAATAGAGATTTACCACAGTAATTAGGGTTTCGATATCAATCCTTCGATAAATAGTCAAAATCAAGCTCCAAAATTTCTCAATGTCAAAGTATGAATGTATGGAGCTTTTTCTATCCACTAGGTTTAGATCTAGGGCAAAGTGTCTTTTTTCACAATAGAATGAATATGAAAAAGTAATAGTCGATGTTTTACTAACACCAAGAAAGAAAACGAAGTCTAAAGCGAATTAGGAAATAAAACGGCAAAATTCGTCTCTTCTAACAGGTGATGGCGTCCGCCAAAATATACCTGGCGTCCGCCATGGTCGATATCTTGGCGGACGCCAAAGATAACTTGGCGGGCGCTTGGATTCGATCCATGGCGCCCGCCAACCCGGACTTGGCGCCCGCCAGAGCATTCTGGCTCGTTTTGGCGGGCGCCATCTCCAAGTTGGCGTTCGCCACTTCTTCCAACAATTTACGATTTTGCCCTTTTGTCCTTTTTACTCGATTTTGCTCCTTCTAACCTCGATTCTTGGTATTTTGGATTCTCTGCTCCACTTCTAGCAACCGTACGAGGCATTGGGACTTCCATATCTTCCAGATGCATGTAAAATACACCCTTTTTGCCTTCAATCAGCGCGGTTCAACCAAATACCTGCAAAATACACAAAGAACAAAACAAGTAAAAAGACTCTAAGAAAACTACTAAAACTAAAGGATAACAAAAGGACGGTAAAAAAGACCAGATGAGACGACGTAAAACCAACTCATCAAACTCCCCAAACCGAACCTTTGCTCGTCCTCGAGCAAACAAATAAACCTAGACATAAACTAGACTCAAACCACGAAAACAAACAAAGAGTCAAGGTCCCAAGTGACCGAATCTACCATTGTAAAAAGTAAGTCTACGAGATGCAAAAATTTTGTTATCAAACCAACTTTGGCAAAACAGTGTACAGAAAATCAAACACAATCGTTTCCCAGACAAATAGCACTTAAGTGTAGCTCGCTAGTCCCTCACAGGTGAATGCAGTGTATCTCTCACTCTCTTGGAAGTATCCAAATGGGGTATAAGCTCAAAAATAAACTGGGAAGGTGACTTGCGTCACAAAGGTGCCTAAAATATCTTATGCTTTTGTACTCGTCTCATTAGATCGAAAGGGACTTAACAGGCGATTAATTTTTCAGAAAACAAAACCTGAAACTGCTCCCCCTATTCAATTCAAAACAACATCAGATCTCATAACACTTCGCTGAACTCAGTGTATGGCCACATTGGGCTCTTTTAATCTCAATTTTTTGCAGTGTCTGTTTTACCGAAAGCCCACACTTTTGTGCGTGTCAGTTTGGTGTACGTGCCATCAACCCTCATGGACATATAGCTTTTTAAGACCACGCCGGTATATAGGTAGTATTTGAAACACGCCTAACACAACTAACGGTGATCAATGAAGACCATATATTCACCCCGAGATTCAAATATCTATAAGCCTTAGGGAGCAGTAACAAGCTTTTCAGCAATAACGCAAAATAGCACATATAAGTCGCAAGATAACAGTTCTCTCCCCAAACATGTTCCTTGGAACAGGGGTAAGGGCTTAAAAAGAGCATGTCGTTCGTCATCCCTAACAAGACTGGGTACACATAAGTATGAAAATGCGCAAGTAATACATAAAAACTTGCACAACCCAGGAAATCACACAATACATTTGTCAGTACAAAACTTTTTCATAGGCTCTTAGGCTCCTCACAAGCTTTTTTTGACCAAAGAGCAAAACAAACTTGCTTTTTAAAAGAGAAACGACCTTGCAGGATTAAAAATACACTGTCCTACTTCCAGCTAATCATCAAACAAAACGTAAGTAGCAGGTGGATTTATCATCTACAAAGAATGTTCGACTTGGTAAAAGACTCAGACTCACCACGAAAAATTAAATTAACAAGACCTAGACTGACAAAGAAACTGTAACAGAGAAAGGTCACATAACACACAATAGAACAAAATACATAGAAGTAAAGACGGTAGACTCTAAAGATGCAGTTAACGGAAAAAAAAATGCAGACAAGACACTAGAGAGCACATTCCCCCTCCCCAAACCTAAACTCAAGCATGTCCTCAAGCGTAGAGTGAAAAAGAAAAGAGAATGGGAGCTGTAGTGACTTGCCTGCTGGTGTACCTTTATCGTCATGTACACGATTCTTCCGTGGTGTGCACCTTTGGCAATTTCACATCGCGAAATTGAAACCCCAAGCCTCGACTCAGAGTTTCACAAGTTTCCTCGTGTTGGTAAAAGGGTTCTTTACTCCCAAACATGCAAGAGAATAAATAACAAAAGCAGTAAAGGCATCCGCAATGTCTAAGGTCGTAGATAAATAGTCTCAACGGTAAAGTAAACAGTTCAACAGTGTGAAATGCGAGATAAAAGGACAATGTCTAAAGCAAGGAAATAAAAGTGCATTTGTTTAAAGTTGTTAGCTCGACATTCCCGGGTGAAAATCAATGGTACTTGATCTTCCCGGTCTTCTGAGCTCCCTTACTTCCCCGTGGGGGAGAGTAAGTATACAGGGGACCTGTGTGTGCACTGATATAGTTCCTGGTTTCAACCTGCAGGGGTGAGTATGGCGTGGTGGTGGCTCGCAATTCACGTTGCTTGCCATGTACCTCTATGGTGTAGGTACGGGCGTGAAGGTTGACAATCATGCGAGTGGTCTTGATGAACGGCCGTCCGAGTAGCAACATATCCTTCTCCATCTCTTTGCCTTTGATCCGTGTCAACTCCACAACCACAAAATTAGCCATAAAGGTATCCCCATCAAGCTCAACCGGAACATCCTCGACAACCCCCATGCACTTGATCCTTGATCCATTGGCCAATGTGACAAAGCATTTCCTGGGTTCCAAACCCTTCAAATTGAGCTCCTCATAGGTTGCAAAAGTCATCAGGTTAACTGTTGCTCCCGTATCAACAATGCCAGTCACCTCAGAAGAATTTCCTATCCCAACTACCAAGTCGAAGCTGTCGGCATCACTGATGCTCTTATCTGCTTTCTGGATCACTCTAGCAGTGGGTTTAACCTCAAGCACAGCCAGTTTTGCACTCGCCTCCTCTACTGGAGTCGCAACACTGGACTTAACTACCTCATCTACTTCCTGCACCTCAACTATTTCTTGTGGCCTATTTACCTGTGGTGCCTCAACCTGGGTTACCGCCTTGTTCTGTCCACAGGTACAAGTAGTCACAACTGCCTTCACTCTTCCCGGCTTGTCGAAAGATACCTCCACAGCAAGAACCATGTTGGTCTCTACGGTAGCTGGAAGCTTACCCCTTTCTCTCTTCTGAAGATGCCCAACCAAATCGCCTAGAGTCTTCTCAAGCCGCCTCTAGGACTGGTCGATACTGTCAAACCTCTGGTCCTTCCTGCTCTGATTCTTATGTGCCTCTGCCCAGAACCTTTCTGACCTCTCCATGTGATTACGGATCTCCTGATTGGCATTACACTACAAAAAAAAATGAGTTTTAGCGACGGAATTATCCGTCGCTAAAACTGGGCCGATCCGTCGCTAAATCCTTAGCAACGGATCACCCTCCGTCTCCAAAACAGTCGTCACAATTTTTATGGTCGACGTATAGAAATTCCGTCGCTAAATAACGACGAACTGGCGACGGATTAATCCGTTGACCAGTTCGTCCGCATTGGCGACGGATTTTGTATCCGTCTCTAATTAGCGACGGATTGTTTCCGTCGCTAAATTCACTGTTTTAAAAATTTTTTTTTTCTAAATATTTTTGCTTCACCTGTTTTTTCACATAATGTAGTCATAGATAATATACCCGAAACAATTAAATTGCATTAATATATCCGAAACAATATAAATTATCTACAAATAATCCGAAACAAGAATTAGATGGTGAAATAGTGTCAAATTATCCATAACATGTTTGATGTAACTAAGGATAATCGGGAGGAGGCGATGGGTGAGACTGGGAAGAGCTACTGAACATCTGGGTCAAATCGTCCATCCGCTTGGCCATACGAGCCTGTTCCTCAAGCACTTGCTCGTAAGCTGCCTTGGTCGCAGCTATTTCCTGTTGGAGAGGAGTCATCATCTCGTTAACCTGCTGCTGTGTGTAGAGGTTAGATCGCGATCCTGATCCCTGGGACACTGAGAAGCTACCAGAACTCATGGAAGGGCCTAAACTTCCCAATCCATACATTCGGCCCTTGCTGTCCCTTGGGTTGACCTCGAAGATCTGGTCTTGCTCTTCAATTGACAGCTCATAACCGCCGATCATCCTCTCGTCCATCCTCCTCTCGACCTCACTCTGCAATTGTTGGTTGCATACGAAATGAGATGTAATTTTAGGAATCACTTTAAAATACTCAAATACACATGTAATTAACCTTAAGAAAGAAACGTACCGCAATACGCTTGGCCCTCACGTCAGTCCAGATGCCATTCTTCAGCTTAGCCTTCTTGAAGTGGTACAGAGCACTCTTCGGCTGTCCTTTATTGGCCTAAAAAAATATATGTGCAAACAAGTAGTTAGTTGATTGAAATGAAAGCTAAAAACTGTTATGTATCATATTCCAAGTCATAAACAACATATTTACTAACCTCCATCACGTGATCTGTAACAATAGCTCGCGACCCATAGTGATGTCTGGCAGTGCCCGTACCATCATGCGGCTCATACAAACGATTTTGTCTGTTCTTGTATGCTTGATCCTGGACGAAGGGATCATTCCAGTACGTCAACCACAGTGCCCACTCGTCATCCCCCACCCAAGTTGGCTGCCTGCGTGTCTCCTTCTTTTTGTAGACCATTTTCCTGTAGATGTCGGACCCTAAAGTCTCGAAAACGGAGTACAACTGGGACACCAGCGCATTGGGAATGAAATAGTCCTTCTACAACAATTCCATTCAAAGTAAAAATTACACAAGTATAAAGAAAGATAACAATTTAAATATAACACTCAAATGAAACTGAAATGTAGTAGTCCTACATCAAAACAAGCTCGAGCTAACATACCACTCAAATTGTCCTAAAATTGACTAACACAATGGTGACTAACATATCACCCAAGTTCAGTGGCTAACATACCACTCAAACGACACAACAAGTTCATAAATGGTGACTAACACATCAAAACAAGCTTAGTGGCTAACATACCACTCAAATTGTCCTAAAATTGACTAACACAATGGTGACTAACATATCACCCAAGTTCAGTGGCTAACATACCACTCAAACGACACAACAAGTTCATAAATGGTGATTAACACATCAAAACAAGCTTAGTGGCTAACATACCACTCACAGATATAGTGGCTAACATACCACACACATTAACACAATGATTAAAAGAACAAATAAAGCATTCATTGTAACATTTAAGCTTACGCGCAACTCGTCGAAGTAAAAGTGCTTCATCTGGTCCGGGACGTTTGACCACTTCTCGCCTCCCTGTCCCGGCATCTCCCGCCTCCCCCTGAAGATTTTGCCTAGTTTGTCTGAGGCATCCGGAGGCCAAAACCTGTTATAAATGAGACAAACAAGAAACAAATATTCATTAGTAAAATCATATAACATATATTTATCTTAAGTGTATGTTCTACAACTCCATAATACTTACTTGTTCCTGCCATTGGGGAACAACACCGGTTTCCCCTGAAATGTAGCACCGTCCGTCAACGTCAAGTACGAACACCCGTCAGAGGGGTAGTCACCAGGAGCAGAAGCCGTGTAGGCCGGTGGAGTCTCTGGTACCTCAGACTGGCTTCTGCTCCCCCCAATGTCGTATCCAACGAGAGGACTACCATGACTAGCTGGGGGTACTACTAGAACCCGCTGGACTAGCACCCCTAAACCCGGGAGGAAGGTATGTCGACTTCCTTTGGCACGACATCTGCAAATAAGAAATTGCAAGAAAAAATGAGTTAGTAAAGAATACATGAATATACATTTGACAGATATTAACGCACAAATATACATGAATATACATTTGACAGATATTAACGGACAAATATACATGAATATACATTTGACAGATATTAAAGTAATAATAATCAACAACTAATCATATATACACATAACAACTAAGCATACAATACACACATACCCTCGTCCTCATTGGCTATTGTTAAGTCTATAAATTAGTCTTCACCCAGGTCTATGAACTCATCATCAGCTTGTACAGGCTTTCTCGCTGTTTGATCGACGACCTCTTCTTGATACGAGTTGGTAATTGAATCGTCCTTATCAATGTACACTACTCTGGAGCGGGCCTGTATATGCATCGCAGCCAACCAGTCCGCCTTATCGCGTTTGAGGCTTGGATATTCAATAAACACCACCTGTCGTGCTTGAGCCGCCAAGATAAACGGTTCATACTTAGTACGATACCTCTTCCTTTGGTTAATTTCTACCATTTGATAGAGCTCGTGTTTCTGCGTACCACTGGGAGTAGGATCATACCAGTCAACATCAAACAGAAAGGTTCTTTTCAAAGGAAACCCCGGATATTCAAGTCGCACAATTCGTCTCAGGTTCCCGTAGAAATCATACAAATCATCAGTTGCATCTTGATCTTGCCCCCTGACACACACCCCAGAATTGCTTGTGGCCATGGCGGTGTTAGACTCAATTGTTTGAAACCTAAGGCCATTTACTATGTACGATGAGAATGTGGAGACCTTTCTGTTTGGTCCCTCTGCTAGAGATTCTAAGTAAGGACATGTGACTTTGTTGTGAGATTTCGTACGTACTCCTTGAACCAATCTGCAAATTCTGTTTCCAACTTCTGTTGAAGCAGTTCTTCAATTACGTCATCTGCCATTGTTGGATTCTTCTCTCTGAAAAGGCTGTGGACACGATTACATGATTAGATATATATAGTAGTTAGAAGTTAAAATCCATGTGTTAGCGTAAGAAAGCTACTCACCGAGCATAAATCTCCATAAATTTGTCAACTTCAGCACAGTTCGAGAGGACATAATATGGTCGCCTTGACTCCTTATCGTCGACCATTCTCTTTTCTTCTCCAATAGGTCTCCGGAGACCTAAAATTGAAATGGAAACGTCATCATCCTCTTGAACTTCAAATGTATGCGTTTACGGGCGACCTAGATGCCTTCGTCGGGACATGGTCCCCAAAGTAATAGGAGCGAAGATTGACTTCCTCTCGCACGTAGGCATTGGCCATCGATCCCTCAGGCTTGCCTTTGTTGCTGACATACCTCTTCAATTTCCCCAAGTACCTGTAATGCATATATGTTGATGTAACACAATGTAACTTGGGAAAATTCAGACTTTATAAGTAAATGATTGCCTTGATTACACACCTCTCGAATGGATACATCCATCGATACTGAACCGGTCCAGCAAGCCTCGCTTCATGTGGGAGGTGAACCGGCAAGTGCTCCATAGAATCAAATAAGCTCGGAGGAAAGATACGCTCGAGCTTACATAGAATCAATGGTATGTTTCTTTCAAGATTTGCTAACACTACATCGTCAAGCACCCTTGAGCATAAATTCTTGAAAAATAAGCTCAGCTCGGTGATCGCAATCCATACAGTTTAGGTAGCATTTCTCGAAATGCAACAGGGAGAAGCCTCTCCATGAACACATGACAATCGTGGCTCTTCATCCCATACATCTTTGTCCTCTTCACATCCACACACCGCCCCAACTTTGAGGCGTAATTATCGAGGAACTTCAATCCCCTCACCCAATCAAATAGTTTGTTCCTAGATTCGAGGTCAATTGTGTAGCATGCCTTGGGCCACCGCCCTTATCATTACCTTTGTCAACTCGGGCCTTTTACACAATGTATCCAACTCGGCTCTAGATTTAGGGTGTCCTTTGTTTTTCCGGAATGTTGCAAATCGTGTTGAATAAGTTCTCGAACACGTTTTTCTCAATGTGCATGAAATCCAAGTTGTGACGTATAAGAAGACTGCTCCAATAAGGCAAGTCCCAGAAGATGCTTCTCTTCTTCCATCCACAATTTTTGCTAATTTTCTCGTTATGCTTATCCGACCCAACTTCAGTCACTTTCATAAGACCCAACCTATCTATCTCCGCAAGTATTTCGCACTTTAGAAGTTGTCTCGGGCGCCTTTGTTCACTACTTTATTTTTCAAGAATTGAGTCTTGTTCTTCCCGAATGTATGGTCCTTTGGTAGAAATCTCGATGACAGTCAAACCAACATTCCTTTCCGCTCTCCTTGATCTAAATGCATCGTTGTCTTCCATACAATGTGGACATGCATTAAAGCTGCGTTTTCCTTCCGAGATAGCATGGAGTACGCAGGAAAATCACTCACGGTCCACAGAATGTCCGCTCTCAATGTAAAGTTCTTCTTCTTTGACACATCATATGCGGGATACCATTTTCCCACAACTCAATCAGCTCCTTGATTAGGGGCGCAAGAACACATCCAACTCGTGACGGATCATCGGCCCGCACCAACACGATCAGAACATGAATGGTTCCTTCATGCACTCACCGGGGGTTATGCAGTGTCAAGATGATCGCCAACAAGAGTACTTCCGGTCATTTCCAAAGCGGGTTAAAACCATCCGCATAAAGCCCAAGTGTACATTTCTAGGCTCGGCGCAAACTCCGTGGGTCTTATCGAACTGTTTCCATGCGGGTGAGTCGATGGATGCTCCATTCTACCCTCTTCCGGATTACTGGCTCCTTGTGCCACCGCATTTTATCGGCACAAGCACTTGAAGCGTAACCTCTTCAAACGAGGTGCTTAGAGGAAAATACCACATTTTCTTATGTGGTAGATTTTTCTTCCGACGTTTCTTTCTGACCCCTCCTTGTAACTTGTACCGGTCCTTACCACGTAACTTGCACTTCAAGAGATCTTTATCCTTCCCCAATAGATCATACACATATCCTCACAACAATCTATGGTTTCCATGGCAACCCCATCCCCATCTTTTCTCTTGGTAAAAGTTGGTGGGAACTAGATTTTCTTCCGGACAAAGATCTGACATTAATTGTACCCATTCATTGAAGCTCGCTTCAGATTGCTGGCCATTAGCCTTACAACTCATTAGCCGAGCCAACAAAGACAACTCGCTCAGCCTACATCCCTGATAAATCGGCTTCTTTCGATTCCAAAGAAGTCAAAGAACACCTGATCCGCAGGATTCAGAGGCTCCTCCACACCCCCCTCGTTTACTGGCTCCCTGGTGTCCATGAACTCTGGACCCGCAACATCATACACCATTTGCTCCATCCGTTCATGATCATAATTAGCATCAGATGTAGACGTATTTTGAGTACTTCCGATCACATTTTTCTCCTTCCTTTTACGCTTTGAGAGATGCTCATAATCCATGAACGGTGCTCGTGTCTCACCATGATAACACCATACCTCATACTGAGACACGAACCCCTTACGTTTCAAGTGCTCCACTACCGTTTCAGGAGGCAAAAATTGTTTATTCCTACATTTGTTCGCATTGCAAGGGAACTTCATCTTCCCCCCACTCAAACAAGTAGTTTGTGTAAGCGCAAAAGTGATGAAGGATTCAACCCCTTCCACAAAACTAGACTAAATTCTGCCATTCACTATGCGACGGTACATCCATGAACGATCAGGATTCATAATTATATGATTAGCCTGACACGTCTACAATTATTAGATTTATAAGATGCATTTTACGTTAATATAATCACCAAATAATCTCAAAACACTTAATTAAATCTTCATAATCTAATGTGTATATATACGAATTTATCGAATCAAAATTACTACGCACTTAATTACAAACATCCTAACATTATAATAATTAACAATACAAATTCACAATCAATATATCAATTGCACAAAGTTAACTAGCTAGTATACTATATCTCCCATAAACATACAATTGATCTAATTAGTCGAAATTAACAAAATTCCCAAATTTGTCAACAAGTAAGGGTTCCAAAACACTCAACTAAATCTTTCTAATCCTACTGCATATACGAAAATATCAAATTAACAACCCTACATACTTCCAAACATTCTAACATTATACTAAAAATCCAAATTCACAATCAATATATCAATTGAACATCTCAAAGTTAACACACTACGTAATATAAGCTAAACTAACTACTACATACTTACAATAAACGTTCAATTGCTCAAATTAGTCAAAATTAACAAAATTCCCAAATTTGGCAAAGTTAAGGTTTTAGCCAAAATACCTTCGATTTAGCTGGTGAAAAGATGAAATTGGTTGACCACACGAGCTCCTTGTCCCACGAGCTTCGAGAAGACTCCAAAATTGGCCGGAACGGTCGAGATTTGGTCGGAAAATTGGAAATGGCGAAGGAAGAAGGAAGAAGGAAGAAAAATGGGGAAGAAATGGGCTACTGCCCGATGGTATTAACATTTTAGCGACGGATCGCTATCCGTCGCTATTTAGTGACGGATCGCGATCCGTCGCTATTTACAATTTTTTTTTTGTTTTTTAATCTGGTCAACTTATTTAGGGACGGATTTAATATCCGTCCCTAGATAACGACAGATTATTTTATCCATCGCTATTTGGCGACGGAAAAACGCCCGTCGCTATATTAGCGACGGAGTAGAGACGGATTGAGCGAAAATTCGCTCCATTCCGTCGCTAAAAGTAGCGATTCGTCGCTATTTAGCGACGGAATCTATCCGTCGCTAACGTCCGTCGCTAAATGCCGGATTTCTTGTAGTGTTACCCTGCACTCTCATAGGCTCAACTTGAGTCTGATGTGCTGGAACTTGCTGGACCGGAACCTGTTGCTCCTGTGGCGCATTCTCGTAGAAGTTATTGCCATAGCTCAAGTTGGCACGGTTCGGGTTAAAAGTCTGAATCCTGGGCCCTCCTGCGTTACAACCTTGGTTCCCCCTGTAGTTCCTTTGATGTCTAGTCTGTACCCAGTTGACTACCTCCGGAGTCGGGTTCTCATCCATAATCTCAGGAAGCCTACACATGCTGGCACCATGCCCAAAATTATCGCACAAATTGCACCTTTCACTTACCTATGATGCCGGGGCTGAGACATTGCCAAGCATCCTCATCTCCTTGATCTGTTCGGCCAGGTCGCAGGTACTAGGTCCCGGTGCCTCTTCCACCAGTTTCACCTCTGCTCTCCTGGATCTTCCACGTGTTCCCTTAAGCTGAGAGATAGCGGATAGTTTCTCGAAGGCCTCATTCAAAACTGTTGGAGATGCTGTAACTATGGTCCTATTAACTGTCATATCCACCATATTCTACGCCTCCTAATCCAATCCCTCATAAAACTTGCTGCACAAATCCATCTCACTCATCCTATGGTGAGGGCATTGAGAATTCAGAAACCGTTCCCTGGCCTCGTAGAAGCTCTCATCGCTCATCTGCATGAACTTCTCTATCTGGGTCCGAAGCTGCCTAGTCTTCTCTGCAGGGTAGAACTTGTTCATAAATGCCCTGTAAAGCTCATCCCAAGTCCGAAAAGACCCTTCCTGCTGGTTCAGAAGCCAATCTTAGCCTTATCCTGCATGCACATAGGAAAAACCTTCTTCCTAATCTCCTCACCAGTAACAGTGATCTCCCCAATGGTAAGCGGGATCCTAGCAATCAATGCCTCAAACTCTTTCAGGAACCTGATCACGTCTTCATTAGCCATCCCATAGTACTTGGGTAGGTCATGGAAGTGATAAGCCTTGATCTCCATGTTCCTGGCTTCATTAGAGAGCACAACAGATGACCTCCCGGCCTTAATCTCACCAGGCTGCATGTAGGTTCCATAGGTGATCTCAGTTACCTCAACAATTGGTTGGTTAATCTCTGCGTTTCCTGCCATTTCAATTGCTGCTAAGTTCTGTCTCCTGAGCTGACGAATGTGTCTATCGATCTCGTTCACTGGGGTTGCAAAGGTGTTCCTTGTGATCTCCTGCCAAGCATAAACCTGTAGTGGAGTCTACACAATAAAAAACCTCGAAGAATCTTAGTTTCCGTTAGTGTAAAAAACTACAGGCTGAAAAACAAACAAATAAAAATTCGCAATCAACCGCTATAATATGAATTGATTCCCCGGCAGCAGCGCCAAATTTGATATGCTCAAATTACTACTTAGGAAACAAGTAGAAAGCAGTTGCTGTAAATAGACAATGCTAACCACGAGGTCGTTAATCAATTAGTCGTCATAGCGATTGAAAACAAGCATACTTATGAAACAATGTTGATTTGTTTGAATTCGAGTACTTCTTAAAACTAGAAAACGGAAATTAACAATGTAGTTGTTTGTAAGAATGAGGTAGGAGCAACACAGTAGTTATGATCAAGCAATGCTAATTCGCTCTATGGATACGTTCATACCATCACACGGTCGATGTATATAAAACTATTAATTCAACCTTTACCAAACGAGTTTGAAGATATTTGAACTAGAGTAATCGTGGGTCGTCAATCCACGATCCTTAACCAAAACGTTTTAGAGAATCTTTGAAGATTCAACATTTTCCTTAATTGCTTCACCAAAAATGATGGAGTCGTCGGCATATTGGAGGTGGGAAATCTCCACATTTTCGGCTCCCACCTTAATTGACACAAACAGCCACTCGAGCACGCCACCTTCATCATCCTACTCAACCCTTCCGCAACCACAAGGAAAAGGAACGGGGGTAGGGGATCCCCTTGTCGCAAACCACGACCCAATTTAAACGAATTGGTTGGACTACCATTCACAAGTACCGACGATTCCACCGTTAACACACATTCTGCAATCCAACTACACCATTTTCCCCCACACCCCAATGCTTTCAACATATCCAAGAGAAATTTCCAACTGACCGAGTCATACGCCTTCTCAAAATCAATCTTAAACATGAAAAGTCTTTTCTTCTTCTTTCTCGCCTCATCAACCACCTCATTAGCCACCACAACACCATCTAGGATATTTTTGTCACCAATAAAAGCGGATTGGTTGCTAGAAATGACATCATCAAGAACCAAGGCAAATCGACGTGCTAGCACTTTGGCTACAATTTTGTACACTCCACCGATTAGAGAAATCGGTCTAAACTCCTCAATAGCCAACGGATTAGCATACTTTAGGATAAGGGTGATAAATGGAGAATTTAGCCCCCGCACCAACTTAGCATTGGTGTGAAAATATCTAAAAAAAAGGCCAAGATGTCGCCTTTAATCACCTCCCAACATCCTCGAAAAAAGCTGAAATTAAACCCATCCAGACCCGGGCTCTTGTCCAACCCACACTCCCACACAGCCTCTTTAATCTCTTCTTTAGAAAAAATTGCTTCCAGCTCCTTTGCCTTTTGTTGGTAGATTCTGCTGCCAACCAGCGCTTCTGGCAGATTGCTATAGGCACACTGCTGTTCCGCAAAGCGTGAGAAAAAATGCTCACGCACCCCTTCTTTCACCTCCTTCACATTATCTCGCCATTTACCATTTAATCTAATACCTTTGATTCCTCTTAACCTCCCTTTCCTTTCAACATATTTATGGAAAAACTTCGAGTTCGTGTCTCCTTCCTTCACCCATTTACTTCTTGCTTGTTGGAATCGAATGTGATCCTTAACCTCAATCAACTTATTCAACTCCTCCCACTCTCTTTTCCTTACCGCAGCCTCCTCGCTGTCTAAACCATCATTTTCCATTTTGTCATCCCACCGTTTCACTTCATCCATCTTGCCACTAATCTTCTTCTCGATCTGCCAAACTTGTTCCTATGCCATTCCTTAATTTTCTCCTTGACATGTTTAAGTTTTTCTTTCAATACAAAGCCGCTCCAACCCTTTACTTTGTAACTACTCCACTCTTCTTCAACCATCTTCTTGAAACCTTCCTCTTTCAACCAACAACTCAAAAACTTGAACGGTTTCGGACCCCAATCCTTCACCTCTTCTTGTAAGACAATTGCTGCATGATCCGACACCTTTCTTTTAAGCCCGACTTGAACTAAGTTCGCCCACAATGCAGCCCACTTGGTTGAGAGGAGGAATCTATCGATACGGCTACAACATTGTCCATTGTCCCTATACCAAGTGAACTTACGCCTAACCAAAGGAAGATCCACCAACTCCAATCTCTCAATAAATTCATTAAACTCCAGCATATCCTTCTTCTTTGATGATCTCGCTTTACCTTTTCTTTCGGACTCACTTCTCACTACGTTGAAATCCCCACACAAAAACCACTTCTCCTTTTCTTTGCCTCTCATTTTCTCTTCAATTATTTTCCACAATGTCTTCTTTCCTTCCAAATCGCAAGGGGCATAGATGTTAACAATATGTACCCATTCTCCTTCCCAAAGCCCCAACACTCCCAATACACCCTTTTCACCCCACAACTCCTTTCTTTCAAAAACCTTCGAATTCCAAACGCAACAAAGACCACCTGCTGCCCCCTCCGCTCCACTATAAACCCAACTACACTCTTTGCTTCCCCACAAAATAGCCGCCAATCGATCATCCACATAAGTCAACTTTGTCTCTTGCAAACATAAGAATTCAACATTTTCCTTTACTACTAACTCTCTCACAAAACTCTTCTTCGACTTCCCTCGCAACCCTCGAATATTGAAGCTAGCAATTTTCATTTGGGCACTCTGACAACTCCACAACCCCGACTGCCTTCTTCTTCACATCAGATTCATTTCTGTTTTCCCACTCCGCAAATTGCTGAATCACCGCCTCTCTGTTTTCCGTTTCCAAGATACCCATTGAGTTACCAATCTTCCATAACTCTTGAGCCTTTGTCTCTCTACTCTTCTTCATAATCCACAAATTACAAGCTCTAATTTCACTATCCTTCGGAACCGTTCCGCCCTCCAACACCACTTTCCCTATTCCTTTATCAATTGACACACTCTTCATCCTTCTATCCCTTTTCAACTTTCTCACCACGCCTTCAATCTTCGACTCATCAATCCCATCTTCAGTACGACTGTTGGAGACCACATCTCCCCATTTTTCTTTTTCTAATCTCGGGTTATGAAGCCCAAGATTCACAGATTTCTTCACTTTTCTCGTCGGAGCCAATCAAGAGACTCTATTGATAATTGTATATAGATCAAACGGATCTTCAGACATCACCGAAGTCATGGTACTGATCTGGTTTTCTTCTCTGCTGCTTTCTATATTACAACAGCCCCCTTTCATTTCTTCTATATTCTCCTTGTTACCCAGTACCAAATTCTGCACTTTTGGGTCTGAAATTGGGCCCAGATCGTTACTTACAAGCCCAAGACTTCTTTCACCTGTTTGGCCCACACCTAACTCGCCTTCACCAATTTTCTCCTGCTCACTATCTTGGCCCACTCTTTGGTCCTGATTCATTATTTTCAGTTGGGCTTGCCCCACCCCAATTTGATCAATAATTGACTCTCCTCCTTTCAATAAATCATCCTCGTAACTAACACCAACATCATCACCACCGAAACATTCTTCCAATATTTTTGTCAACTCATCCGACTTATCTTCTTCCTTCTCAGCTGCCTTTTTAATGAACTCACTGTCTATACTGTCTTTTCCAATAATCTTGTCCCAATCCCATCCTCCAAACCAATTACTGCATTTAATTCCTTTACCAGTTTATTGCCTTCAATGTCAAACAGGAACTCATCATCTTCTTCTCCGTCGGATTCGACGTCATCGTCCTCTGAATTATCCGAATCCGATGAGTCTCCGGCAATTGAAGCATAATAAAATTGAAGATCTCCTTCACCTCTTTCCACTTCTCTAACATGGATTGTAAAAATCTCATCCCAAATTTGGAAATCAACCGATCGATCCAGTCGTTGAAAGTTTGGTGTTTCAACAACAATCCTTCCTTTCCGCAGATCTTTCTTATCGACAGTAGCATTATCAATCTGAATCGTCTTCCCCAAGCGATTACCTAATCGTTTAAAGAATTGCGGGCACCACACATGCACAGCAACTCCGTACACCTCCACCCAGACGTTCCTCCTAATATTGCTATCTTGTTCTTTCCATGGACGCATAAAGTTGAATGCCAACTTCAACCAATCTCTATTTTCCTTAAGAATGTTATCCCTCTCCTCTTTTGAACTCGAATCCAAAACCCAACAGTCTGTCGATTACTGGCAAATTCTGGTATTATTAAAATCATTGGATTGGAGTAACTCTACTGCATCTGTCACCCTAACTCCATTTTTCAAACCACATACTAGTATATTTTTAGCCCATGCCACTGATTCTTTACTAGGAAGAAACAATGCAGCTTTCACATTGCACCCACTCCTTAATCCAACACTCTTGCGTTCCAGACTCCGGTCCTTATATCTCTCCTCCGCTTCCTTTGTCTCCTTGTTAGTACAGTCCCCAGGCCGCTCCAATGAGTTATCTTTGACTCCATGACACACTTCAAACTTCCTTTGTTCCATTGCAAGGTAACTTACCCCTTCTTTTCTATGATTAGACTGAATTCTCCACACCTTTGGGCGGTTTTTTCTACCCTACAGCATGATGCACTACCTCCTAGTGTTATGTGTTGTACAGTACAACATTTAATACATATGGTACAACCTGTAAAGCACCAGGAGGTAGTGCAGCATGCGGTAGGGAAGAGGAAACCCCTTTGGGCTCCCTGTCAACTGATCATTTCCTTAACTTTTCATGTCAAATCTTGCTTTGTATGCAAGCAGTTTATTATCTCCAATCCAAAGTCCCTTCACTTTCTCCAGAACTTCCTCTAGACTCTCATTTCTATCAAACCGTGCAAACGCAAATCTTTTCCCCTCTTTGTTCAATTTTCCAGGAATGAACACGTCAATCACTTTACCAACCTTGTTCGAAATCTGTTTTACATCTCCTGCTTTCCAGTCCAAAGGAAAATTTGACACATATAGAGAATGTGAACAGTTCATCAACTTCTCCGCCCATTTAATCTGTACTGCATCACTCCTAGCCCTTGACGATCGCCTGTTGTAACCATCTACGTTGCTCATGGGTACCCTACAAAGTTCTAAGTTTGAGGAAGAGAACCGAAAAGGCCTTTGGCTATGGAGGTAAGCACATGGTGGCCGGTGAGCGGCCGGGTTCCTAGATAAGACTCTAGGGTTTCTCTCTCTATAAATGCCAAAAAGTACTTTTAAAAATTATTATTAAAAACTCTAGAGTTAAAATGGATCAATTGATCAAAAGTTTCCAATCTGCAAAACGTAATAATGTTGGTCAGGAAAGTGTGTCGTTCAGATAACAGTCCATGAATAATCGCACGTACATTTGTTTTTCATTGTTAACTACATATTGCGTGGGGGAAATGAACAATGCCTGTGTTAGTTACATGATCGTTTCATTTGGTTTTGTTTTGTTTGTTTCTGAACAAATTATCAATCATTATTCATTAATAACTGATTCATCCATTTGTTGTGTGTATCTTTCCATCTCTTTTGAGACTCTTTCTTTTGGGTTCTCTCACCCATCACCAATTATTTAATTTGTTATGCAATAGCAGAATCCCACCAATTACACAAAATTGGAATTATTGAATTTGAATAGCTACTTTAACAGTACAAAGTTTCATAGAATTTAAATTGAAATCTATCCATAATAACTATTGTACAAATTAGCTTGTCGTGGAACAATTTCAGGATGAATAGTCGATTGATAAGTTTACTGATGCATGCACGAGTGAGTACAAATTATGCGGAAGAGAACATATGTCAGTACAGTGGGGCATTATATCACCTGAAAAGCAATTCAGGACTAACCGTAAAGGTTCAAAGGGTCGCGTCTCGATTAATTAGTGGTCGGGTACTTAAAATATTCATGTTTAAAATCACTACTCCTAAAATCTGAAGAATTTCACTACTCATTTTTCTACAATTTATGGGCAAGGCAGTATTTCACTTACATGTGAATTTATTGTTGCTGTCATTTATGAATACAAATATAAGTATATATTTTCATATGCAAACTTCAAAAATGTCCAGTGAATTGTTACATGTTACATGACATGTTATTATTCATGTCATAAGCACAAGATACTGAAATGCATTAAAATTTTGATCACACCCAACAAATTAACAACCCAAAATGAACATGCAATTATAGCTGTTGTATAAGTCTTGTAAGGACCCGTGTCAACTCGGCTCGTTCGATATATAAAGTGGCAAGTAGAACTCAAGCCTAACTTTATGCTCATTTTGTTGTCAGGTCTAACTTTGTCCTCATTTCGTTATCGAGTAAAGTAGGGCTCGACGCGTTGATACTTGACGGGGTTCGATTATGCTCGGGTTAAATATGTACAGTACTATACTTTTATATTTATAAATTTAGGAGTTATTACATATACCCCTATTAGATAGGGTCATTGCATTTAAGCACCAGTTAGTTCAACAATAACAAACAAATGACAATTAGAGTATTTCTATTACATGTAAGTCCAAAAGTCAAACAAATTTAAAGTGTTGCCAAACATAACCCTTGACAAGTTTTTACTGAAAATTGCAAATTTGACCCTAACTTATAACAAATTATATATTTTCCCCAAAATCAAATTAATTTACAACCCCTGGGCCAAATTAATTTACAACTTATGGGCTAATTAGAAATTTAAATTAAATATTTAAAAAAAAGAAAAAAAGAAAATTAAAACTCCGGTGATCGGCAGGCAGCGACTCGGGCGGTCTCGATCTGAGCTTAACTCCGATCCTGGAGGCTGTGTGCTCGTCTTTGGTAAGGGGAACTCTTGACACTTTTACTTCACACAGCTCCGGAGCTCCGACCGGAGCTGCTCCGGTCATATTTTTTCTTTTTCTTTTTTAATTTTTAATAAACTTCCAGTTACGTTCAATTTGGCCCTAAATTTATTTCTGATTTTGCAATTAAGTCCATAAATTATTTAGAAAGTTTAATTCATGTTATTAAATAATAAATTAGATACTCAACAAAAAATATTGGAAGATAAAGGACTTAAGTTGAATTAGAAAGACATTAGGGATATCATTTCAAATTGACAAAATAAGGCCATGTTTGGCATGCATCCTTTGGTCAACGAAAATGGACATATATGTAATTGTTGAACTAACTGGTACCCAAGTGTAATTAGAATATCTAAGAGGGGTACTGGATGAAATTCACCCTTATATTTATTTTAGATCTAGCTCAAATAAAGCTCCAGGCACTTATCGTGACTTGAGCTTGAGCTCGAAAAATAACTCGTTTTGTTAATAAATCAAGCCGAGCTCGCACTTAATAACAACTCAAACCGAACTTGATGAGTGAAGTACTCAACCCCCGGCTCTGCTCATTTATCACTGCCTGAAATGCAAACTCTAACTTGTGAAGGAAACTTGACATTGCTTGGAGAATTATTAAATCATAACAGAAGGGGATACATTTGATTTGTCTATATACAAATCATTGTTTTAGAGTGGTTTGTTGCCTTTAAGTTTTTCTAACTCATAAATCCACCACCCAATCTTGTTTCCTAATAGTCAAAAAGTTACTCATATGTAGTAGTATGTTGTAGTAGTACACATGCATATAGGATGTCATCTTCATGATTTACAACTCTCTCGAAACCATAAATCCATATATAGCACATTACACATAGGTTCTAACGATCCGGCAACTACTCGATCAACACTCCATGGCCCATGCTTTAGGCCGGAAGAGATACTCATAACATGGGCCTCATACGTGTTGATGATAACAATATTATTCGCTTTTAACTGCAACCCTCATAAATTTACTTTAGAATTTCAAAAAAGACATGTGAAGTTTATGGTCTATTTATACTATTAACATTCACTGGGTCTTAACCGATATGTGATGCGAGCATTACGTTTCTACACAATTAAATTGCTCGGCGAAGACCTAGCTAATAACGCGCTTGTCAAGCTTCTGGATAAGGTTACCCGTGTCCCACCCAACCCTCCACACCCCTACCCCTTGGTAGTTTGCCCTAGTCCCGCCCTAGTGTTTATTTATCTCAGTCAATTTTAACTGACATTACATGTGAAATATTACAAGTTCCGAACTCTAATTGTACAGTTACCCGTTTTGAATTATATGGCAAAAATGTCAATGAAACAGCCGTATTATGAATGATTCGCGTTTCTAAAGGGAAGACCACATTATTGCATCCTAGACTAACTAGCTCACTCATAACGAATTCTAGCCTGCATCAAACGCGTTTTGTGTAAAGGATTGTCTGTTTATTACTTCTTGTAGTAAGTATTTTGTTACATTAGTCTAATAGTTAACGGATTGTATATTGTACTATCAAATTTGAAATAAAGATTTTGAAAATATTCCATTTAATGTGTTCTGAGAAGAAAGCATGCATCATGTGTACAGAAAGAACTTGTACAGTAGTCACGAAACAGAAATAAATAACACTCATTTTGAATTTCAAAATCATGATACTTATATTTTTCCATCATGAAATTGATGATAAATTCCATTTTATATTTATTAAATTTCATGTGCTATATAGATAGACATATAGCTAGTGCGTTTCTCTTTTATCACCGCTATCCGCTACGTGCGACTAATCTAGTTGAGTATTGTCGGACCCTTTTAGAGGAGCGGCTTTCTCCAGCGGCGTCTTTTACATGTATAGGACTCGAACTCGAGATCTTACTTAAGTGAATTCAAGTCCCTTACTATTTGAGCTAACAACCGTTATTGTGTAACTTATTGTAGCTCATATCATTTGGTTTGAGTTCTATTCGATTCGAGATCGTTATCCAAAAGTAATTATAAATATAAAAACATGTTTAATAAACCGAGCTTATCGAGTCTGATCGAGCAGAGTTTACTCGAAAAAAAAATAATAAAATAAAATAAAATAAAAGAATAATGAGTTTTGAGTTCAACTCAAACACCTAATTTAACGAGTCTTACCTAACTGTGCCGTTCAATAAGCCCATGTTAAGCTCCACTCTCCTAAAATCACTGCTTTTCAGTTTTCAAGTGGGCTGGGAGGGAGAACGTCTTTGGGAACATGACGGAAGTCCAATACGAGTCCTAAGGCCCATTAATCGGTTTACGAGAGAAGTCTTATCGGCCCAAAATCACTTGTATTTTTCCATCATGAAAATTATGATAAATTGTATTTTTCCATCATGAAAATTATGATAAATTGCGAAGAGTAAATCTCCTATGAGACATCCTCTAGATAAAGACATAAAGACATACTTTATAATATTATGTATTAACCCCAACAAAAAACTAGTTGCTAAAAACATCCCAACCCAAGGGCTATAAAGTGGGTCGGACTATAGTAATATGGGTCGGTATAGATACACAAAGCCCTCAGCTCAAAACCCAGCTCCTGCACATTTGTTCTATCACTTTCTCTCTCTTTTTCTCTCTCTAATTTCTCTCGCCATTGAAACGAGCTCGCAACCGTGAAAAATCGCCATAAATCAACCGTGAAAATCACCGATTCATCTCGTCATTGTTGATTGTGCTTCTATATCTTCAGAAATTGTAAAATCCGTGCGGAGAAAAGGTTAGACGTGTTTCGAATGATTTTTTTGTGGCTTTTTTTGTGATTTGATCGAGAAATCATGCTAGATAGCTTCGAATCCACCTAGATTTGAAAAATCAAGTTTGAAAAATTGTAGATCTAGAAGTATTCATCTATAATTTCGTGTTTTGATTGTAGCTTGTTGTTGTTTATGCATTCATCAGAAGATGTAATCGTGCTTGCATAAGGATCCATCGGTGTAATCATTCAAAATCAGACTTCAATCATGAACTCAGATCTGAAAAAACAATGTATACAACGTTTCTATGTTCTTTTGTACATGCGCTATGTTCTCAACTATATTACCCATGTTCTCTAGAATATGTCCTATGTTTTCATTCAAAAACTAACAATCGTTTTGTGCTCTGTTTTTTGACAATATTATCTTGAGTTATATTTTTTACCGTATTTTCTATGTTCTCACATATATGTACTATCTTCTCACTAATATACTCCATGTTCTCAACAATATCCACTATATTTGCTATGAAATAGTTGCTCTGTCCATGTGAAAATATTGTTTGCAGCGTAATTCATGTTCTATACCATTTTGCCTATGTTCTTTGTAATATCCACTATATTTGCTATGAAATAGTTGTTATGTCCATATGAAAATATTATTTGCAGTGTAATCCATGTTCTTTGCTATTTGCTCATGTTTTCTACTGTTTGGCCCATGATTACAATGTAGTGGTTGTTCTGGTCATGAGAAATTTGTTTGCATGAAATTCCATGTTCTATGCTATTTGATCCATGTTTTCTGCAGTTTGACCCATGATTACAATGTAGTGGTTGCCCTGCAACATGAGGAATTTATTTGCATGACATTCCATGTTATCTGCTATTCGATACATGATTTACGCAGTTTGACCCATGATTACAATGTAGTAGTTGATCTGCCATTATGAGGAATTTGTTTGCTTGACATTCCATGTTCTGTGCCATTTGATCCATGTTTTCGGCAGTTTAATCCATGATTACAATGTAGTAGTTGCTCTGCTAACATGAGGAATTTGTTTGCATGACATTCCATGTTCTTTGCTATTTGAACCATAATTTATGCAGTTTGACCCATACAATGTAGTGGTTGCTATGTCATTTTGAGGAATTTGTTTGCATGATATTCCATGTTCTCTGCTATTTGATCCATGATTTGTGCAGTTTGACTCATGATTAAAGTGTAGTGGTTGTGTAGTTGCTCTGTCAACATGAAAAATCTTATGCACATGATATTTCATGTTCTATGCTATTTGATCCATGATTTATGCAGTTTGACCCATGATTACAGTGTAGTGGTTGTGTAGTTGCTCTGTCAACATGAAAAATCTTATGCACGGTATATTTCATGTTCTCTAGCATTTGCTCCATGTTTTTTGCGATGAGCCACATGCTTTCCATGTAGTAATTGCTCTACCGACATGTAAATCTTAGGTACAACATATTACATGTTCTATGTCATATGCTCCATGATCACTGCAATGTGCCCCATCATTCCATGTAGTAGTTGCTCTCTCACCATGATGGGCTTATTTACGCTATATTCATGTTTTATATCATATGTTCCCACTAAAATCACACATTTTCCTATTAAAGTCACATAGTTTATAAAATCACGCATGTTCCTACTAAAATCATCGATGTTAAATCACAGTTTCAGTTATATCCTGAAAACTATGTTCCTACTAAAATAACCCATGTTCCTAGGAAAATCATCCATGTTCCTATTAAATCACAATTTCAGTTTATATGCTGAAAACTATGTTCCTACTAAAATCACCTATGTTTCTACTAACATCATCTATGTTCTCATCAGAAACAACGAAAGGATGGGACTACATACTCCGTAAAAAAAGTTCGAATGACAATGCAACGAAAGGTATTGCTTGGAGGGGAAAAAATGTTCAAAAATAATTTTATGATGGACTTGAAGTCGGAAGGGAATACCAAGATTGCTCCAAAAAGATAGACTATTAACACAGGCAAAACTCCAAATGTATATATTTACTACGAATATTTCCGGTTGTATATTTTCAAACTTGTATATATTTCAAGTGTATTGACAATTAAAATATTTATACATTTGGCGTTTTTATGCATTACAATTTACATGTTAGAAGATGTTATCAACAATACCTTCTATGTTCTCAGCAATATTGCCTATGTTCCCATCATTAATATCAACGTTGTTAAAGCATCAGTTCCTAGAAAAACACATACCATGTTCTTAATGATATCACATGTGTCCCGAAGAAAATGTTATAAATCCAGATCCGAGTCGACCCAGACCTAGTTCAGGGTCGGACAGCTGACCCGGATTCAGATCCAGATCAACCCGGATTAGTTGACCCGGATCCGGTTTGTCGCTTGACCCGGATCCATTAAAATGTGATGTTTGGTTGTTTGGTTGGTAAATTGCAAATAGGTCCAATCTCTAGATAAGTTATTTAGATACCGTCTCTTGTGAGACTTTGTGAATTGCGTTTTCCATTTATCAAATTTCTTGTGATAATATAGCGAGTGTTATGGATAATTGTACATAAGTTGTACTAGTTAGTGGATGAATAAGATATGAAGGCATAATAGTTAGTGGATGAAACAAATCAAGGTACAAGAGTAGTGGATGTCTTTACCTATTCATATACTCCTAGACTCATGTGATACATTTCCACTTGTATAAATACCCATCATGTACTCTCATTTTATATGAATAATGAATACTACATTCTCTCTATTCCATTATCTCTTCTTTCTTCTACTTCTAGTCTCCTACTAGTCTATTTTCTCTTAACAAGTTATCAATACGATAGTGCTCAACCTACCTTCCGTGTTAAATGTTATCCGATTATAGTGGTTCCATTACCCAGGGTCCAAATACCCACGGCTATTTGATCTTCACCATAAGTCTGCGTTGCTCCCTTAAATATACTCAGCTAGCAAGCAATGAAGCAAATGGAAAATGGTCGATGTCAAAATCCACAAAGTTTCTCTATATAACTAGTTTTTTTACTTCTATATATATATATATATATATATATATATATATATATATATATATATATATATATATATATATATATATATATATATATATAACTAGTTTTTTTACTCACTAAATGGAAAATGGTCGATGTCAAAATCCACAAAGGATCATGTCATTCAAGTCACACTTTGCTTTCTACCACATCGTTTCAAACGAAGTTTTACCATAACATTCCTCTTATTTGGAACCGAATTGATTCAATCGGAATCATGAATAATCATTGGTTGAGTTGTACATAGCCATTACTCTAGATCTTATATTTTCTATGTATGTGTAACTTCTATATAGGAGATATGTGTAATATGGGTAGTGGAATTATTTTTTGAAAAAGTCTTAGCATGACAAGACTTTAACATACCTAAATCTAGAATCTAAAAGAGGACTTTCTAGAATCTTTATGAACGGTTTCTATATTATAATGAATGGAATTGGGATAGGAATGGAATATAATGAAATAGAGCCACTTTGAGGTTCCCTCTGAAATGAGGCGTGGAAGGGGGCCGCTACGAAGAAGTTTCGGGAGTTACGAAGGAGGGTTCGAGCTCATATTGGTCATGGGTTGAGAACGGGAATTGAACTCTATGAGATCTAATCTTCCGTTGTTCCTCAGTAGCTCAGTGGTAGAACAAGGGGTAGTACATGAATATTCACCTGTTGTCCATCGACTACGCCTTTCGGCCTGATCTTAGGCCCTGACTCACCCTCCGTGGACGAACCTTGCGGAGGAACCCTTAGGTTTTCGGGGCATTGGATTCTCACCAATGTTTGCGTTACTCAAGCCGACATTCTCGCTTAACCGTCCACCGCCGCTCACGGAAGCTTCCCTCTAAGGCGGGCGCTCCCCTACCGATGTATTTTTACATCCCGGCTTGGCGGATCGCTTAGCCCGTTCATCTTCGGCAAGAGCGCTCGATCGATGAGCTATTACGCACTCTTTCAAGGGTGGCTGCTTCTAGGCAAACCTCTGGCCGTCTCGCACCTACCTCCTTTATCACTGAGCGATCATTTAGGGGCCTTAGCTGGTGATCCGGGCTGTTTCCCTCTCGACGATGAAGCTTATCCCCCATCGTCTCACTGGCCGACCTTGACCCCTGTTATTTTGAGGTCCTATCTAGTATTCAGAGTTTGCTTCGATTTGGTACCGCTCTCGCGGAATCATTACCATATAATTCTCTTTCAATTGCCTAATTTCAAATACACAATTTATAATATTAATTGTCTGCTACTTTCTAGTAAAGTGCTCTTCGCATCATCTAAAATTGCAGGTCGATTGCAGGAACGGCATATCAGGTCATCAAACTATCAAAGGATCGATGCTCTAATTCATCAAGATATGGTCATGATATAGTAAACATGCAAAAGGATCATCATTACTCGGCAGGCAGTTGATGATGATGATCACGAAAGATTTATTATTACATTAACCTTCCATCTCCCAATTTCACAACATTGATTCATTTTATTATTTTACTCTTTGAAACTATATACTAATAAGTTCTTTATTCTTGTAGTTCCATCATAAGCAACCTTAGAAGATGGCATACTGATGACATACTTAAGATCATGTCAAACAATTTGCTAGTATCAATTACAATATTATATGCAGGTGGAGTTAAGATACTTAGCATCGGTAAATAAATTTTTGTTTTGTTTATTGGACTGTTTATTATTATATGTTACTATATTGAAGACAATTTATCATATTCCCCGAAGTGAATATGTGATACAAGTATAAAGCCAAGATAAGGCAAAGACCGATATATTTCTTCACCATCATCGATGAAAGCTTAAAAGGTTAAATAACTTACCATCAAAGATCTGCAGATCTTAATTCTTATAATGTAACCATCAAAAGTGGTACAATAATTGATGGTTGTTAAAATATATATGTCCACAGACATATCATGGACCATGATAAATCCATCAACATATGGTTAATATTCTAGCCATAAATCCATCAACATATGGATAAGAAGAAAAAACAACATTATTGATGGTGATGCAAATAAAGTGTAAAATAAATAACCAACCAGCGTAGTTGGGAGATGCAAATTGGATCTATACTTAAGTGCATCCATGATCACACCACAAGAGGTGTTTGGAAAAATAATAAAGTTTTAAACTTTAATTGAAAGATCATGATCAATTTCTAAAAATTGATTCTTCTCATTCCCTGAAGTGAATGTGAACATTTTGCTTGTTTATACATGTATCAAAGCTCCACCAGAAGTAAGCATAAAATAGAACTCATCAACCTCAAGTTGAGAGAAATATACGAGTGATCAAATATTTCACCAACTTGAAGTTGGGAGAATGAGAATTGAGCATTTTATTCTAAAAAATATTTTATATAATATGCTAAATTATGTTGTTCGAGCGTTTGGGTGGAAACCTGACATGTTTTGTATACTCTCCCGATGGAGTGTTGGGGCTAAGTTGGTGTAACAATTCCCACAGCAAAGACTTCTAAAAACATAAATGAACAATTTTGTACGCATGTAACTATTGCTCGTGACAAGTATACATATTATAAGCTATATGTATAGTAGGCATATAATAATGCATGTTTACAAGCAAACTTTGTGCCCCAGAAGAGCACATATTAGACTTAATCATTTAATGAGTTCTTATAAGTCTTGCCAAATAGAAAAAGACAAATATTTATGTCTTTTCCTCACATCATTCTGGCCAGTTTTAAAAAATAGTTTTGTACACATGTCAAAAGTGATAATATATATACGTATATTAACATATGCAAATTTGATGTGACAAATTAGGCCATCCGGTTATAACTTAACCGTTGTTGTGAAACCTGAAGTTTCCATATGTGTTGAAAGCTATCTCGTGTTGTAATTATTATTATTATGGCAAGACAAAACACTGAGATTAAGCATGGAAATGGAGATCTTGAATGAGCAAAAGTCATACTTTTAAAGTTGACAATGAATAAAATATAAGTGGCCGGGAACCCACAAATATGATCTCCAATTTGAGGGCAAATTTTAATTTTAGCACAAGAAAAATCCAACCGTTCAAATATATTGAATCCCTACAATATTGTTCTCCGCAGAGAACTAATGCGTGAACCATACATCAATTTCTAAGCTGCGCATTATATTACCATGAGCCCTAGTTTTCCCAGCTTAGGGGAGGAAGAACATGAATAAACTAGTAAAAACAAATCCGTAGTGCGAATTGATCCCATATATTTGAAAGTTCAAACTTAATACAAATTGACTCTCCAGCTTCATGTTACTATATCAAGATATGTTCAAACATGAAATTTTATGATTTGAATGTTAACCCGCTATGACCCTATTTTGAGACGTACAGAGTTACATATCGATTATAGAATGACATGTGTTGTACATTGAGATATCTTGCCTATTGTACTAATGATTCATTCACCTCAGTGAAATACAGTTCCAGTGCTAAGTACAATACAAGAAAATGGCAAGATAAGGCAGTTGGTACTCCTGAAGAGTAATGCATGCCATAGAAGGCATATATATCTGAACTATAATAGATGGCCTATATGAAATAAAATGGTACTTATAAAAATATTCAGATATCAATTATCAGTACTGACTTGAAAAATCTAAGAAAGAGATTTGATATACCGGTATACATGGAACCGAGAAATGAATAAGCATATGCGAAATTCGATGGACATAATTTATTGGACATGTAAATGGGGATCTTACATGTAAGTCCATTCAATGACATCATGATTAGATTATGATGATAGAAAATGAGCTCATGGACCTGAAGTCCGATTGATTAACGAATTCGAAATACGTATGGTACCGTTGCATTATCGAGTCAAAATTAATGTGCATTTAGATACTAAACATTGCATCATAATATGTTTATTCTTGCATAGTTTACATTATTTAGTTTGTTCTAGTATACTTAGGCATTATGTTGCACACTTACATGTTCATTATGTTTATATTAAATGTTATCACTGATACACAACCCTCAGTTTGTGCACATGAAAGTGACTAGTTTGACTTAGGCTCTATTCTTTTCAACTGAAATTCACTGAACTGAACTGAATTGTAGTATAAAATATAACTAAGGCTCTGTTTTTTTCAACTGAAAACTCTTTCATTCGATTCGATTCTATTACATTCCATTCGATTCATTCGATTCATTTCGTCTTGATTCGATTCAGTTCATTAAATTCATATTATTATTATTATTATTGTTGTTGTTGTTGTTGTTGTTAATAATAATAATAATAATAATAATAATAATAATAATAATAATATTATTATTATTATTATTATTTTATCATTTATTTACACACCCGATTTTGTACGAGAAAAATAAGAAAATTTATCCAATTGAGTTATTTTCAACTTTTTTTCCTTTCTTTCTTTTTAATACGACTTTTAGTAGATCAATGAAATAAAGAGTATAGTTACAATTTGAACTAACAAAAAATCTACATGTTCAAAAACTCCAAAACAAGTTAAACCAAACTAAAAGTCCGACCAAACTTTATAAAAATAATATTATATATCACAAATATTGAAAAATGGCATTTATTCCTCCATATTATCTTCCTCGGACTCTATATTATCTTCCTCGGGCTCTATATTGCCTGGAATAGAGCGCCAAATTCTCAATGTTATCTCCTCACAGCTGTTCATCGTTTCTTTCTTTGTCGGGTTCAATAAATCATTATCCACTCCACCTTGGACATTGATATCATGTTGCAAAACTGGTATTTCAAGTTTACACATGCGCATAAAATTATGAAGAGTGAAGGTAGCAACAATCACGTATATTTGATATGTGTCTTCCATTTGAGGCATCGTATAAAGGACCTTCCATCTCCTTTTCAAGCCGCCAGAGGCTCTTTCAATAGTAGTTCGTAATGAAGAGTGTCGATAGTTAAAATGCTCAGACATCCCTTTAAGAACTCTTTTCTTCTTAAAGTCTGGAATATGATATCTTACATCGAGGTCCTTAATTGGAGAGAGAAAACCAGTGGTATTAGGATATCCAGAATCCACCAAGTAGTATTTTCCTGTCAAAATCATAAGCACATAATAAGACAACAATTGTAACATACTCCCTCCGCCCCGGTTGTATATAACAAAATTTTGGTCATTGGTAATACGAGTACTATTTTACATACCTGTTGGCGGATGGGGAAAAAAAGTGTGTTGATGTAAAGTTGTTGACACGAGCTTGTGCATGGTTTATGGACAGTGATTTTGGTTAAGCTTTTAATTATTTTATTTGCCGAACATTGTCCATACTCTTGTAAACGTTTTCAAGTTGTAATAAATTTCACCGATTCAAAAAAAAAAATAGACAAAGACAGTTTATACGACGATTAAAATTCGGTTTTGTTGGTCCAGATAACGGCAAAGTAAAAGACTAGAGGGGGGGGTGAATAGTCTTTTAAAACTTTTGTCGATAAACACAGTTTCTCATAAACCTGGGGGTTTCTGGTACTTAAATTCAGAGCGCGGAAGACTTTAAGATAGGTAAGTGCAGAAACAATAAGTAAGTGTGTGTGTGCTTTGCTGAAATGTAAATACAGAAAGGTAAATAACACAGCAAGTATAGTGGTATCTGGAGGTGGCGTAATCCTCCAACTAATCCACTTCGGTCTTTCTGAGACCTAGAATTCACTAGAACAGATAGTTGAGTTCACCTTACAATAATCCTATTCTAAGATTCCTAAACAAATGGTTCCCAACCAAATGTTCCCCCTGAGTTATTCCCCAGCTCCTAGAGCTAAGTACTTCCTCTACTCAGATAACCTTGGAGTTATTCCCTGATTTCCCAAATCAAGTACTTCCTCTACTCCACGCTTTGATGGTGTTGGTTATAAGGTTTGTCAGAGAGGCTTCTCGTATAACTTTTCAGTTATGTTTTCAGAGAGCCTAATAGAACAAGACTACTTAATACACTTGTTCAGTGGATGACAGTCTGCTCTTTACTGACCCAAGTAATTGGTGTCCGTTCTGGGGAATGATCTTCAGAAATGGTATCTGATAGTTCAACTCTTTCACGTAACAATCTCTTGTTAAGGTTCAGGACAACTTAGAACTACTAGTGATTCTTCAAGCGACAGAAAGCTTTCAGAAAGGGTAGTAGAGTGCTTGAGAGAATACTTTCCTTGAAGGTAAGTTTGCAAGATAGAGCGTTCTAAGGTATGTTCTTCAAGCATATAAGTGTGTGATATATATAGATAAATTTGAGAGGCGTTTGAATTGTATCTGTTGTGCTATGAAATTATATTCGTTTATATCTTGAACTATGTACTCAGAAGTCACTATCTCATTTTTCAGAGAGGACTGCTTTTTGCAGCATTTATGCCGATGCATTTAATGCATAGTACTGTTCATTGTCCTTTAGTCTCAACGGATACATGAGCTTTTCTGATGGCTTGCATGCTCCATACTCATGATGTCATATGTCCAGAATCATATCCCAAAAATAAGTTAATATACTTAAGAAAGGATTAAGGACATAGTCTTTTCTGAGTTAGACTAAACCTTTGTGTCTTCATAAACCTTGTGCAATCTTCAGTCTTCTAATATTCAGAAAAGCTCCATTGCTAGGATTGATCTTCATGGTCTTCTTGAAATAAAAATTACATTCAGAGACCTACAATCCTAATACAAGATTTACTAGACTAATCATACTCAGTGATTTCCTCTTTTACAGTGTTCAAGTGAACCAAGAGCACTTAATCACCTTTCTGGCTAAGATAAGAACATGTGATGAGTGATCAAAATACTAACAGATATTCCTAATAGGTTTTAATCGAGTTATCATTCTCATATTATTTTCCACGCGGTTGGTTTTAAAGTTTGTTATACAATAATAAATAAAAATGTAAAGTGACAGAAAAAAGAGTAGGAAGAATGTGAGAAAGATGACAAAAATAATATATTTTTTTAATTGTGATTATATATACCATCATATAATATATATTATTATTATTACACAATAATTTCTTGATTCGATTCGATTCGATTAGTTTGATTTGATTTGATTTGATTTGATTCGATTCATTCGGTCCGATTCAAGAAATTTGATTGAAAAGAAACGAGCTAAGCGAATGAACTGAATCGAATCGAATGAGTTTTAAGTTGAAAAGAACATAGCCTTACGTACAAGTCATATTATTTGAGAAGTTCAATGAGGGGAGATAACATCTCCGCCAATTAGGCTCTATTCTTCAACTGAAATTTACTGAACTAAATGGAACCGAACTGAACTGAACTGAACTGAAACTGAAACTAACTGAACTGAACTGAAGAAATTAATTGTGTAATAATAATAACAATTATATGATGGTATATATAATCACAATTTAAAAAAATATATTATTTTTGTCATCTTTCTCACATTCTTCCTACTCTTTTTTCTGTCACTTTACATTTTTATTTATTATTGTATAACAAACTTTAAAACCAACCGCGTGGAAAACAATATGAGAATGATAACTCAATTAAAACCGAATTTTAATCGTCGTATAAACTGTCTTTGTCTATTTTTTTTTTTTTTTTTGAATCGGTTACAACTTGGAAACGTTTACAAGAGTATGGAGAATGTTCGGCAAATAAAATAATTAAAATCTTAACCAAAATCACTTGTCCATAAACCATGCACAAGCTCGTGTCAACAACTTTACATCAACACTCTTTTTTTCCAGAACCTCCAGAACTTCAATTGGATAAATTTTCTTATTTTCCTCGTACAAAAGATCGGGTGTGTAAATAAATGATAAAATAATAATAATAATAATAATAATAATAATATTATTATTATTATTAAGAACAACAACAACAACAACAACAACAACAACAACAACAACAACAACAACAACAACAACAATAATAATAATAATATGAATTTAATGAATCTGAATCGAATCGAAGGCAGTGATGAATCGAATCGAATCGAATCGGGCCCGAATCGAAAGAGTTTTCAGTTGAAAAGAACAGAGCCTTAGTCCCAAAAGGAGACTAAAAGTAACATGTTAGCAAACATGTATTGAATGAGTAAAGTTCTTGAGGAACTAATGTTTCATATGTGAAACCTCTATACTCATGTCATAATCAACTTCACATTGATAAAATACAAATTGGTATTCACCGCAGTGAATTATTGAAGTATGAGATAAAATTCTCGATACTCATGAAAAGTAGTATTGGTTACACCAATGTTAGATCAACCTGAAGTTTGAGCATATGAATGAATATTTACGAAGGTTACTTGTTGTAAACCTTGAGATTGACATGGTCCAGAAGTACCTTAATAATTTGTCAAGCAAGAATTTTGATATTCGTCACAATACCTCCAGAAGAAGGTACATTTATTTTGTCAAGTAAATGGTCACAACGATTGAAAAGCAATAAGAACGTTTGCGCATTCTTGAGCAACTGTTGCACTCTTTTTCCCTTTCTAGGTTTTTGTCCCATTGGATTTTTCCTAGCAAGATTTTTAACGAGGCAACATTATAAGCGCATATAATTATCTCCACATCATCATTTGATAATTGGTCCGAAATTGGAAGTACGACAGTTTGAAGAAGTACAATGATGCATCAATCAGGGGAGTCAGATACGCACTGCACTCTTTTTCCCTTGACTAAGTTTTTATCCCACAAGGTTTTTCTTAGCAAGGTTTTTAATGAGGCAGTATATTTTGTCGTACCAACCATCAGTAACTCATGTTCATTCAAGGGGAGTATTATGGATAAATGTACATAAGTTGTACTAGTTAGTGGATGAATAAGATATGAATGCATAATAGTTAGTGGATGAAACAAATCAATGTACAAGAGTAGTGGATGATGAGAGTGAATGTCTTTACCTATTCATATACTCCTAGACTTATGTGATACATTTCCACTTATATAAATACCCATCATGTACTCTCATTTTATGTGAGGGGTATGTTAAACGCAAAACACTTTTTACTAAACGTAGAACACTTTTTTATATATTGTAAAAGGCCCTTCAACTGATAAAAATATAGAATTAGTCCCATTTTTCTGGAAAATTTCTCAAATTATCACATTTTCAAAAATATATAAACGTATATACACTACGGTATCATAACACAACAAAAATCAATGTCGTACAATCATTAGCCATATTATGCCGATAATGAAGAAGTAATTTTTTTAATTTGATATTTATATTGTTTATAATTATTTTATTACGTTCGTATATTTAAATTAACTAATATTTCATCAAAATTTCAAAAATAAAAAATAAAAAAAGACCAAAAAACACGTTTGGTAGCACTCAATTTTGGAATAATTGTCCGTGACCTTGAAATTCGACCTAAGTACCAGTTAGTGCTGGCGACCTTAAAGAAGCCGGTAGTGTCTCGAAATTAGTGCCGGTGGTCTTGGCGGTAAATGGTCTAGCATCTCGAGTACCAGGCGTTAGCGACCTTGAGGGCCGCCAGACGGGCTGTTCTGGCAGCCCTCCCGTTTCGCAGCCTTGAGGTCTAACAGATTAAATTTTGTCCGTTTCGTGAGTTTTTTCGGTTTTTTTAAGTAATTAAAAATATTATTTTACTGTGTATAATTTGATTAAATTTGTTTTTTTATTTATAACATTGCTTTTAAATTTTAATTATGTTTGTTTGAAGATCATAATCACCTTCGTCTTCGTGTTCTTCAATTATGTTTGTTTGAATATTCGAAGACAAAGATGTATATTAGAGAGTTTGAAATGGATAAATAAAAGTGTTTATGGATAAAATCACCTTCGTGTTCTTCATGTTTTTCTTTTTAAGTTTTTTCGATTTATTCATTCTGATGATAAAATTAATTCGAATAAACTTGTTTGATGTTTTTTAGGTAAAATAGTAATTTTTTTCAAATTATTGAACCATTTTGTAAATTATAATAATAGTGGTATTATATGTAATATGTAAAAATTTGTTCTGCATTTAGTAAAAAGTGTTCTGCGTTTAACATTCCTGTTATGTGAATAATGAATACTACATTCTCTCTATTTCATTATCTCTTCTTTCTTCTACTTCTAGTCTCCTACTACTCTATTTTCTCTTAACAGCGAGTTCAATGATTTTTTTTTTTTTTTTTTTTTTGAGAAGAGTTCAACGAAAAGTTAGTGACTCAATAAATTTCATATACCTCTTATAGGAGGTGTATTTCTTTTTGTTAATGACTGATTACTATGACTCATCTTACTTGGTTCTAAGTTCTAATATATATTGAGTTCGAATTCGTTACCCAAAGTACATATAAATGTAAAAATTTAGATAGCAGAGCTCACTCGACTTAAAGTGAAAAACCAACATCTAATGATGCTCAAGCTCGACTCAAACGGGTCTTATTGAACCAAGTCGAGGCTCGCATAATATCACATACTTCTCATGTAGGACTAGGGGCACGTCTTTGAGAAAATGAACTATCTAAGCCCAAATAACTCTAGCCCAGCATTACATACGAGTATGACCATATCCTAAGGCCCATGAATTGGTTTCCGAGAGAATTTCCTATCGGCCGAATGAACTAACTCAGCTGAATGGCTCTAGCTCAGAAATCAGAATTACATGGTGTTATTTCTTTTTGATTTGGGAGATACCCCGATTCAAGTTGTATCATTTCTCGATTTTGATATAGTCTAAAGACTAATAGTCTTTCTTTACAAAAAAAAAAAAAAAAAAAATTATTTGATACTTGTAATTTTCCCACTTAACTCTCAAGTATAGTAGCTTTAATACTTTGTCGAAAACATAATACCTAATTTGAAACTTCTTTTCTACGTTGAATTTGTACCGATCTTAATTTATGTGATTGAATATGACAAATCCTAGCAGCACTAAAATTTGACTGTAGAACTATATGGTAAAAACTCCAAAGAGGAATACTACGTAAAGGAATAAACTCCTTATAGTAATAAAAATTTTCAATTTCAATTTGGGACCAGTTATAAATAAGAATAAACTCCATATTGTAATATTCCATGACTTTTCCAGGTCCCGTCTTAAGTAATTATTCTCCCCTATAGTAATAACTGACATAATATTCGAGAAAATAATTATAAATATATATTTTCATTGCATGAAGTTTATGAATTAAAATACTTGTTTAAAGTTGTCTATGATACTGAATTAAAACACATTTTTTAGCTTATTTGCATTAATAGATTATGTATATGTGAACCTTCTTGTTGCACCCAAAACATATTGCTAACTCGTCAAGTAGGTTGGAAGCTTTTTTACATGAAAATTTTGCTACTTTTGTTTTATCGTCTTCCGGATTATCCCCCTCCAATTCTTATCTAATTGATGTGATGATTTCTTATATAGTTAAAACATCCACAATTTGTTATCCTCGCTTCCTGTCTAATAGATATTTTTACTTAGTTGTTAATATTTTATATATTTTTTCAAAAAATATAACATTTAAGTTATGCATGTTGATTTTATTTATAAAATAGATATTTTTATAACAAAACTCTAGTTAGTAATAAATTCTCTATATGAATTTTTTTTTTCGGTCTCCTCAATATAACTGTATAGAGTTTTTACTATATAGTATTGATTTGTGAGGTGATCCGGAGATCAATTAGGCAGTAAATATATTGAGATCAATTAGGCAGTGAATATATTGTTTCAAAGGTCGAACCTTATCCAGATGGAGATGGAAATTGGAAAGAGTTCGGTCCATTATTAACACATAGTATTATATTATTACTAACCCGTGGCATCGCCACGGTATAGTTGACTTTTAATAATAAATAGAAAGGGGGTGTTAAAATAAATTAATCGAAAAAATAAGGTAGTTAAATTTATGTGAATAACGTTGATCATGGAGTCGGTCGGTAGTCCTTCTTCATTCAATATTATATCATTGAGTGTTTATTTATGTTAACTAGAGAAAATGTAAAAATAGGGTCAAAGGGGATGATAAAATAAATTAATCGAGAAAAAATAAGGTAGTCAAATTTATGTGAACAACGTTGATCGTGGTGTCGGTCGGTAGTCCTTCATCCAATATTATATCATTGAGTGTTTATTTATGTTAACTATAGAAAATGTAAAAATAGGGTCCTACCGTACCCGACCTGTTAATTAGTAACAGATACATGTGTTTTAAAAAAATAATCTATCCCTCAAACGAAACCAAAATAAAATACAAAAGTATACAACACAATCAACAGGGTTGTTCCCAACAACCGTGGTGGTATATGTGGGCACCCCACCAGACACACAAAAAAATATTATACAAACTTAATCTCACATGTTATGGTTGTTTTTTTCCAACCCACCGGTTCACAACAACCCACGGTGGAACCCCCCCCCCCCCCGCGGTCATGGAGATCAAGAAAGTACATAGAAGATAGAATAGAGTTTCCCCACCTAGAGAGTACCTGCTAGACCTCCTCCCACCCGTCATGGAGATCAAGAAAGTACAGAGAAGATGGAAGACATTTTCTCCGCCTAGAGAGTATAGGTTGATCCCCCTCCCCCGGCTTGTTATGGAGATCAAGAAAAGTAGAGAGAAGATCGAATTGAGTCTCCCCACCTAGAGAGTATCAGATCCCCATACCCGTTATGGTTCAAGAAAGTAGAGAGAAGATCGAAGAGAGTTTTCCATTGGCGTAAGTTTCTCCCTTTTATTTCATTTTTGAATATTTTCTCTTTTTTTTCAATCACAGATTCATTGGTTTATATAAAAACCCTTAACACACGTAGTGTGTTACGTAAATGATTAGAGTAAAATATAAATTTATTAAATAAGAAAAAATGAAATAATAAAATTTTAAAAATAGAGCATTTATTAAATTAATTAATTCCTACGTAGAATTTTGTGAAATTAGTTGCATTTTCAACCAGTACTTTTCAACTGGGTTAGACTTATCATACATTTGAATTCGTCGTGACAAGACGGATCTTGGTAGTTAGAGCCGTAGTATATACATATATAGAGCTAGCTAGAGTGATCATTGAGCATCAAGCTAAATACCTAAAGAAACATAGATCAAAGATAGATAATGGGTGAAATTTGGGAATTTTTGAAGAATAAGTTTATTCAGCTGGTTGAATTTTGCGGCAACAACTCCAACAAAGGTATGTATGTATGTATAAATATGACCGAGAATGAGCTTATTCCATCATGTGATTTGCCTGATCCAAGTAACAATTCTTTGTTTTTATTTCAGCTGATAACGAAAATTATGGAGAACAAACTTCAGAATAATGGTATGAGTATATATATATATATATATATATATATATATATATATATATATATATATATATATATATATATATATATATATATATATATATATATATATATATATATAAAAGTGCACAACTATTAGAGTTGTGCAATTGAGTACTTAATTTAAGTTAAATTGAACCGATTTGTGATACGCATGTAAATTAGAGTTTAATTACAAAAAATAATACGTTTTATTCATTCTAATTTTAAGCCCTAACGCAATTCCAACAAAATCAATTCATCATTAAAAAAATTCAATTTGTCTTCTCTAATTAAATTTCAAGCCCTAAATCAAACCCAACAGAATCAATTCATCATTAAAAAATCTCGATATGTCATCTCCAATAAATTCAAAACCCTAATCGAACTCCAACAAAATCAATTCATCATTAAAGGAAAAAAAATGATAACCAATATTTCTTCTTCATCTTCTTTAATCAAATTGGAACAGATCAATTCGCACTATCCAAAATCTTAATTCAACTAAAAAAGACAATTCGTTATCAGAAACAACGATTGCACTTATCTTCATATACTTTTATTATTATTTGTAGTTAGATGCCACAATGACACACTCACGTTCTAGTTATATTATATAAGAACACCCAATTGATAATTTGAGCGCTAAAACATTAGCCTCACGTTTAACCTGACAAAACATCATGGAACAAAATTCTCGCCCACCCCCTCCAATTCGGACTTTGCTCAACCGTATAATCAAAATTTGTAATTGAAAATCTAAATATCTATTAATTTCTTGTTAAATAGATGGGTGGAGTATCAAATATTTAATAAATGATCTATTTTTTAAATTTTATTATTTTATTTTATCTTCTTTAATAAATATATATTTTATTTTAGTGAATAAAATAATTTATTTAATTAATAATAATAATCTATATTGGTGTCTATAGATTCGTCTTGTCATGGTGAATTCAAATATATGTTCACAATATTTTTCGGAGTTTCGTAGAATAAATTTATATTAGATTTAATAAATACTATATATGCAGCCAACATACCAAAAATAATAGTGGAAGATATACCGGTTGAAAATGCAACTAATTCCACAAAATTTCACGTAGATTGAATTTTTTTGATAAATACTCTATTTTTTAAATTTCCATTAATTCATTTTATCTTATTTAATAAATTTATATTTTATTTTATTGAATAAAATAATTTTTTAAAATAATACTATTCAAGATTGGTGTCTATGGATTCGTCTTGTCACGACGAATTCAAATACATGTTCAAAATATTTTTTGGATTTTTGTAGATAAAGTTATATGAGATTTAATAAAAACTATATATACAATCAACATACCAAAAATAACAATGAAATATATACTGCTAAAATACAACTAATTCTACAAAATTTCACGTAGGATTGAATGAATCTGGTACGATTTATCTCCTTGTGCTTTACATAATATATATATGGATGGATGGATGGGTGGATATGGATGGATGGATGGATTAACTGCAATAAGAATATATAAATTATAACCTGCAATAAGAATATATAAATTATAACCTGACTAGTCTGAGGCAGTTATACAATTTACCGGTCCAAATGGGGGTAATTGTAGTCCAAAAAGCCATCATTCTTCATAAATTAATCCTCGGATGATGACAATTAGAATATAATCTCTTTTTTGAGACAAATTATATTAGAACATAATCTCTAAACTTAATTAATACTCTACATAATTAACGTGGCGAAGCTTATTACAGTGCCGTGTGATAGCTAATTAACACTCGGTGGCGAACATGTTTAACTCTAATGGAAAGATTGTGATTGACATTGATCGATAATTTGTTAATTCTAGTATTAAAGATTAATTAATTGGGAGTTGATGATTTGCGGTTTTACCAAGCATCTGGATACATGAATTAATCAAGTCTAAATTGTACACATAATTAATGTTTATTATTGGAAACAACTGTTGTTAGCCTGATGATATCTAGTTGATTGAGACGTCAAACCATACAAATCTTCATAATCATAATCTGGTAAATTCCTGCACTTTTCTTATACTGAGAACATGCCAACTATTGGTATTAACAATGTGAGTGTCCAATTTGTACACATGAACGGAACTTCTTTCAATTTAGGTACTTCGACCAAATTTATAGTCTAAAAGTTCACGCCATAACTTAACCAAGTGATGTCATCTTGGTTAGAAACTTATGTAAACAGGGTAACAATTAGATACATATTACAAAACTTAACAACATTTCTACCTACTCAAATATTTGTGTATTAGTAAGACAAAACGACCTTCCACTCAGATATTAATACGAACTTTTATGAGAGACCGTATCTCAAAGACAATATTAATAAGCTAAATCCGGTTTATTCCATGTCAGTCCCGTCACTAATACGCCTACTACCTACAAACTAATATGATACTTATATGAGATTCTCACGTAAATCACACACAGACCATAGTGGTGAGCAGTAATTACAATGGGAACAAGATTGATACACAGCTGACACATAGTTAAATACTCCCATGTCCCACTATAAATGTCCTGTTTTGACTTTTTGCAGTCAACGTTTTTTAACTTTAACTCCGATTTAATCTTAAACCGTTAATGTAAAATGTTTATCATACAGTTGATTATCAATCGGAAATTTAAATAAAGAAAAGAAGAGTGGTGGTGGGTGGAGGTTAAAAATTGATTGACAAGAAATGGAATATTTGGGAAATATACACCGAGTAAGTTGGAGATTTGAAGAGGATGGTGCCAAATTAGCACAACAGTACGTAGGGGTTATCCCATTCTCATTTGATTTCTGATCCCATCCAATGCACGCTATTCAAGATGAGCCAGCGTCATCTACCAACCAACCTCGAGCGCTCATCCCTTGCTTTCCGGTGCATTCAGCCCGTTTTGTCTTGGCCATCAACCTTCAAATTATAATCCCGGATAAACGATATCACATCACTCGACTCGTGTTTGAATTTAAGTTTAGGATGAATTCTGAACCTTTAAGTTAAAAAGCTCTAGAACTGAACTTGAGATTGAACACAAAATGTATTTGGAATGGGCTCAAGCTCCATAAAATTAAATGTGAAGTTGCATTCGTCGAAATATTAATCACCAGTTCTACTTTCCTATTTTAGTTGTCATAATATCAAATTACGATACCTTCAAGTAAATACATTTTCTACTTTATTCACTCTGTCGTTGTTCTTACGTGTTTTCTAAACTATCTTAATTATTTATATAGTTTATTATGAAATTTCGTATCAAGATTACTGATGACGGGTCAATTAAAGATTATGAATGACGGGTCGATATGTTCCAAATGGTTTCTGCTCCAGTGTCAGTTTATTGTCACATTACCAATTTAATTAAGGTAAGTTAGGTAATTATGCAACCTAATTGACAATCTCTCCTAGCGTGTAATATACTTATCGACATCAGAAAGTGCCATCATTCTCCAACTACCAAAACAACTCTAGGAGATGCTACTCATAAGGTATAATTGTAACTATAATAAGGTGTAACTGTATTTTTTAAAAAATCATCTATAATGACTGTAGATGTTTTTGGTCCTGAAACATCTTGAATGAGGTGATCGTTCAATACACACACGATAGGGACAATATATAAAGCTCAAAGACAATTATTGTTAGCTATGCGTGTCGGTATAAATAGTAAAACCAATAACATAACTTTTTTCCTAAAATGACTGTAAGATTATAACTCAATATCGAAGTTAGTTATGATTGGAGGGCTGAGATTGAATCCGGCAGTTTGGAGGCAAAGTTTGTTGCTCTGTTTTCTCGCTACAACAACGGTTACAACTTGATCGGTCAATTTGATCTTATGGTAGCTGGATTGTTTAAGTTGATCGTTCCTAGTCATTCTACAACATCTAGATTACAATTATCATCTTCCAATATCCATAAAAACGGTTACCTTTCTTCTTCAATTCGACATAGAAGATAAGTTAGATTTCTTGAAATTAGATTGATGAAATCTGCAAATTTCAGTTTGTGAAGATTCATTGTATGATCTTCTAAGCTTGTGATCAATAAAATCTATGATATTACTCCTGTGGATGTAGGCATTTGCTGAATCACGTAATCGCTTATGTTTGTTATCGTTTTCGATTGTGTTTTTCGATCAATTGTTCGTGTGTTGAGTCAATTGTTTATTGTTGATTGATTATGTTGATTTGAGGAAGATTACACAACAGGCTGGTTACACTGAATAGGTGTAATATTGTTTTGTTAGGGTAAAACTGATTTTAAAAGACATAAAGAGAATTACCTGAGCAATAATCGATTGGAGAACTGTAAAAAGGAATTTATATTGCGTTCATACACTACTTTCTAGTTACGCAAATTATATACACCGAGAGTTACGTAAATTTTACACTAAGGGTTATAATAATAATGTATGATGTGACCAGAACGCCTAAATTAGTCGAGATGGAAAGTTTCAATTGTTACACCTAATTCATGTTATCTTTGATTAATTGAGTAAATATGACTTTGACTCGTGACCATTTTAAATTGTTAATATTGTTTCGTCATAAAGCCTTTGGTGTATTAGCTATAATATGATTGGGAAATAGTATTACCAATAACGTTGGAGATTCTAGTTGTTGATAAATGCATAAAGATGTTGAGATCAAAATATGTTCCAGTGCGATTAAGATGAAATGCACAATAACAAAAAACTTCAATGGTTCTTTATCGTGATAAAACTTGATCATGTAGTAAAATACTATGTTTTAAAAGCCGGAATCGGAGGTTGAGTCGGCCACCCTCAAAAAAAGGTTCAACCGGGTCGGACCGGTTCACCCGGATAGAGCCAGTATGACGTCATTTTAATATATATATATATATATATATATATATATATATATATATACCCTAAATTATTGATATTAAATTAAAAGGTTCCAAACATAGATAGATCATAAACATAAACATAAAAAGTCACAACTTCAAATCATCATAAAAATGACATCAAGCCATCAAGTCATACACATTACAATCATAAAAGTCTACAAGCAATTAATGAGATAATATAGTTCCAAAGATCAAACTCAACAATAATACGAGAGTTCAACATCATCGTTCTCATTTGTTGTAACATTTTCCGCATTTCCTAAATACAAAACATATAGATTATATAATGACCAACAAAATGAATAACTAATAAATAGAACAAACATGAATTTTATGTTTGATTTGCATTATAAAGTATAAACCCAATAGAAAACTCAAAATATACATAACAATTAACAATAAACTCAACAATAAACTATATTTAATTTATATAGTTCAAGAATAAAAAATACAGGCACAAAGAAAAAAAAGGACATCTTTTTTTTTTTATTCTAGTCGAGTTAGCGAGTGCAGGGCTTTTATTTTTTTTTTTTTTAAATTGCTTGAAAAACCTTTTTTCCTAAGTTCACACCTGACGGGGTTTAGTTGAAAAAAAAAAAAAAAAAAAGCCCAACCGGCCCAACCCGGTTCCGGGGTCACCGGTCCAACCCGGTTTTGGGCCGAGTTTGCCGTTTTTTAGGGCAGCGGCTCAATACCGGTTTTTTAGCCCTGTTTGGGCCGGCCAAGACCGGTTTAGCGGTCCGACCGGCCAGTCGGACCCGAATTTTAAAACATAGGTAAAATATGTATGAAATCATTACCACAAGAGAGTTGCATGTAACTTGGTATATATGTGAACTGCAAAGAGTTGTGTGTAACTTTGGTTAGTTGGTATATACCTTATGGGAGCTTCGGCTCTTGACATGAATGATGTGGATGGATGGATTTCATCGTCAATCAAGTTGAGTAGGCGCTGATGAGTTAACTATCAATTCAAGAACGAAAATGAGAGAAAATGTCAAATGATCTACTATCAATGTGGTGTAAAAATAGACATCATAATTGGTAACTTCCTATCCCCCAACTTTAAGGGGCTAATTATCTTGAAATTATTAAGGGTACCTTATCATTATTGCAGTTGTATATACTAGTAAGTAGTAATTACTAAATCCCTTATACAGACCCTATAATTAATAGCACTAGTCCCGTTACGTTTACGTTTTATGCAATGGATCATATTTACACATAGATAGGTCGTCATTGCGGATAAGATTCTTCATTAACCTTTATACTTTATCCAAAATGGAATAATTAAAGGATCGATAGAATTTGGAAAGGCAAAAAGAGATGGAGCAACCATAAACCAAACAAGATGCGAACCAATTGAGTTGCCTGTCAAACCATCTATGTTGGCATATTCCCCTATACTTGGAGCATGGAAGCGGAAGACATTCATAGTTAGTCGGATGTTAATGAGTACCCGATTCGGTTTTAGCTTGACTCGTTAGATAAAACTCGAGCATCATTAAAAACTTGTTTATCTACATAGTTGAGTAAAAGTAAGCTGGATAGTACGTGGTTAGATACATCTAATTTTTATATTCTTATGTATCTTTGGGCAACGATCTCGACTAAAACCGCACCAAGCTGAGTCCGAACTAGATAATTATTATGACGTGAAACTTCGACTGCAAAATTAGTTCGTGTTGTTTACCAATTGAGTCGAGCTCGACTGCAACTATATTATTGTACAAAACTTTGGTTTTGGTGTATTATAAATTGACGGCGTCGTGCGTCGTGGCTCGTGATATTTCATTGTACAATCATAGTACAACCTTTAAAGCACTATATTAGTTTACAAGATCATATAACGACTATGTTTAGCAAAAATAGCTGGTAACTGATAATCTAGTTGATAGCTGATAAGGTAGCTGGTTTCAAAAAAAATATTTAGTAAATCAATTAGCTAATAAACTAGCTGATTGATGATTTACTAAATATGATGTACAAAAATAAATTAGTTAGCTTATTTTTAATAAGCTTATGATGTATAAAAATAAACCAGCTAGCTTATCAGCTATCAACTATGGCTCTATTTAGCAAAACTAGCTGATAAGTTAGCCAGTAACTGATAGCGGATAAGCTAGTTGGTAGCTGATAAGCTAGTTGATTTTTATAAAAGTGTTTAGTAAATCAATTAGCTGATTGATTTGTTAAATATTGTATGTAAAAACAAATCAGCTAGCTTATTTTTTTAATAAGCTTTCTGAACAAGCTTATCAGATCAGTTAGCTTATCAGCTACCAGTTATGCGTTAACGTAACAAGCTTATTATGAAAATAAGTTCATCGAGCTGATAAGCTTGTGCTAAACAGAGTCAATGTGTTCACAAATAGATTTATTATGAAAATAAGTAACTTATCAACTACGAGTTAAACGTTTATATAAGAGACTTATTATAAAAATAAACTCATCTATGGAACTGATAAAGTAGGATAAACTTGTATGTTAACAGTGTAAACAAAGTAAATGGAAGGCAAGTGAGATCTAGAAGTTTTAAATGACCGACACACAAACACCTACTAACATACACCCGCCCACACCATATCACCCCTCCCTCCATATTTTTTTCCATTTTATGAATTACTATCCCATATTGAATTTCATTGCCTATATATATCTCCCTCACTCCACTGCCAAAACCTCCTCAAATTCGCGGCTCTTCACTCAATTTCACAAATCTCACCGTCATTTTTTTTCCTTTTTTCTTTTTCGTTTTTTCCGGTGAGGTTCCGTTGGTTTTCCGGTGAGCAATGGCGTTGCTTTCAGATCTGGGGACGGAAATTGTGATTCCGGTATGCGCCGTCATTGGGATAGTGTTCTCGCTCGTCCAGTGGTACCTCGTCTCCAAAGTCAAGGTCACTTCAGATGGCGGTGCAGCTCATTCCACTAAGAACGGCAAGAATGGGTACAGTGCCAGGTTGATTGACGAGGAAGATGGTGTCACCGACGACGATACTGTTGCTAAGTGTGCTGAGATCCAGAACGCCATCTCTGAGGGTCTGTTACTCTTTCCAGATCTCCTTTTTCCTTTTTTCCAGATCTGTTTTTAGTGTGTTTTGTACGTCATTTTGCTGTTTGTTGAAGTTAATTAGTAGGCTGTTAGCTCAAATTATGGGAAGTAGAGTAGAAAGACACGTTTTTTATTGGTTTGTTTCGGTTTATTCTATGCCGGTTTCGCCCCAATGCACCTACTAATATGATAAAATAATAAACGTTGAGGTACCCATATGGAACACATGTGGATCCAGTGTGAGTAGTATGCGATTAGTAGGTGCATTGGGGTGAGTACGTCATAAGATTAAATCTATTTGATATACTGTACCAGTACTTTTTGTTAATTACTCCTTGAATTCTAGATCTAGAGAGAATATTGTACCAGTTTATTTGTACATGGAATTTTGATTTTGAATGATTTGAACAAAAGTAGGACTGATTTGTTTTAGATAAAGTTAGTTGATATCTTCAAAGTACACTCTCAAATTTACAGTAGCTTTGCTATACTCGAGTACATGAGGGTTGTGGTGTTTTGCACAAGCTTTTCTAAAGGCTGAAAGCAATGTTTTTTACTTTTTGTGCATCGATTAAATCTTGTTACAAGCCAAACAGTCACATTTGCAACTAACAAAAAAAGCAAACACATCCTGACCTTTCTTTATACAAATAATTGTATATATACGTTTGGAAAGATTGAATCTTTATCTATTTACGTTTTTAGTTTATTGTTTTTACTAGTCGGTGAATTTTGGAGGTGATAGGGTCTTGCACATAGCTGGGAGAAGGTTGTTGGATCTGATGTGCTTTCTTTTTTTCCAACTTGACCTATTATTAAATGCTGTCTTGAATGCTGCATATATCTTGGGAAGATTGCACTAATTTTCTATTCCTCCTGTTGTGAATCCTAGGACTTTATGGGGGAGTTGATATTTCACTATCTTAGCATACATACAAATGGAAATTATTTATTCGATAGTACCAGCAATATACTATTTTATTAACCTAGGCCATGTGTGTTGCGTGTGGGAACTGAAAAGAGGTTGGTGTGTATGGTTGTCATTATACTGTGATTGGTAAGTAGGATCATGGTAATATGGTTTCATCTTTTCAAGAAGATAAATACGTAACCTGGCGTCTTAATTGCGAACAAGTGGTAATTATCTCTACACATGTCCCACTGGAAATGAGTATCTTTGCTATTTTTGTTTGTTTCAAATTATACTCGATTCATGTTTAACAAACATATTTATTTCTTGGTTTACTATAATATTATTAATTGATGTCAGTTTTATTTTTAATTAATAAGTAAATAGTAGATGTGTACTTATGGTAGACTAGAGAAGGGGACATAAGATATTCCATTTTGAAGCAACTTCATTCATTAGTAATAGTACTACTCTAGTATTTTCTTTTGTAAGCCTGACTGGAAACCGTAAAAAAACCCTTTAAAAAGGGATGAAAAGAGAACCTTTTTGTCCAAGCCGTCTATAGAATGTATTAATGTTAATGGACGGTTATCATACAGTAATACTACCAAATTAGTTGATATATCCTTGTGAAAAATTGAAATGCCAAGTGTAATCTAAGTTAAATTTATTTACACGTAACTTGTCATGCACTTTAATTTTGTGTGTTGAGCTGGTACTGCTCTTTTTATGATAATGGTTTGTTTGTGCTTACTCAAGTATAAATTCTTGTTTAACAGGTGCTACATCTTTCCTATTCACCGAATACCAGTACGTTGGTATATTTATGGTTGCTTTTGCAATCCTCATCTTCGTATTCCTGGGTTCAGTTGAGGGCTTTAGCACCAAGAGCCAACCTTGCACTTATAACAAGGAGAATATGTGCAAGCCAGCTATTGCAACTGCACTTTTCAGTACCGTGTCGTTTGTGCTTGGTGCTATCACCTCTGTCATATCTGGTTTCCTTGGGATGAAAATTGCAACCTACGCAAATGCAAGGACAACTTTGGAGGCTAGAAAAGGTGTAGGAAAAGCTTTTATTACTGCATTTAGGTCTGGTGCAGTTATGGGTTTCCTCCTTGCTGCCAATGGGTTACTCGTTCTATATATTACTATCAATCTGTTCAAGCTCTACTATGGGGATGATTGGGAAGGTCTTTTTGAGGCTATTACTGGATATGGTCTCGGTGGATCCTCCATGGCTTTGTTTGGAAGAGTTGGAGGTGGTATATACACAAAGGCTGCTGATGTGGGTGCTGACCTTGTCGGGAAAGTTGAAAGGAACATTCCTGAAGATGACCCCAGAAATCCAGCTGTAAGTTACCTTATCGACCATGTTTCATTTAGGGAAGTGCTCTTAGTGACAGAATGGTTATTTACATGCGTGTACTTGATTTTTTTTGGGTGTTTGCTCCCCTGAAATAATTGCATAGATACCCTACCTGGGTGAATATTAGTTTAGGATGTCTAAGCAAGTGTTTCACATAAGTTAGTACTATATGCAACCCGAAACACCTTAGGTGGTTTATCCTTATTTTAGTTAGAGGATTAGCAAGACATGATCAATGACTATTCTTTTGTTTAATTTGTTTTGTAGGTGATTGCTGACAATGTTGGTGATAATGTTGGAGATATTGCTGGAATGGGATCTGATCTTTTTGGTTCATATGCTGAAGCATCGTGCGCTGCCCTTGTTGTGGCCTCCATTTCTTCTTTTGGATCGACCCACGATTTCACAGCAATGTGCTACCCATTGCTCATTAGTTCCATGGGAATTTTGGTTTGCTTAATTACAACCCTCTTTGCTACTGACTTTTTTGAAGTCAAGGCTGTCAAAGAAATTGAGCCAGCATTGAAGAACCAGCTTATTATTTCCACTGTCCTCATGACTGTTGGGATTGCAATCGTCACCTGGACCTGCCTGCCATCATCATTCACAATCTTCAATTTTGGCACACAAAAAGTTGTGAAGAATTGGTAAGTGCCTGAAGAAAATTAACCCAGTGTTCACCAATGTTTATGTAATGGGGTCAATTGTGGTATAGGTCATTATATATTTATATGTCTAGTGATATTTGGAATCTTTCAGTATTACTGATATATATACATGGCATGTTCATCTCAACCAGCACCGTGCTAAATTAGTTCTGTAACTTCATTGAATGGTGTATGACTGCTCTACAGGCAACTATTCCTCTGCGTCTGTGTTGGGCTGTGGGCTGGACTTGTTATTGGATTTGTGACCGAATATTACACAAGCAATGCTTACAGGTGCTCATACAGTTCTTTTCTTTATCTTGATGCAACACATGTCCTTAATACCTATCAACTTGGTTTTGTTCTACTCTGATGATTCATCCTGCTTTTTTTTTTTTTTTTTTTTTGTGAATTTCGTATTGCAGCCCTGTGCAAGATGTTGCTGATTCCTGCAGAACTGGTGCTGCAACCAATGTTATCTTTGGGCTTGCATTGGGATACAAATCAGTTATTATTCCAATTTTTGCCATTGCAATTAGCATTTTTGTTAGTTTCACATTTGCTGCTATGTATGGTATTGCTGTTGCTGCTCTGGGAATGTTAAGTACTATTGCCACTGGGTTGGCCATCGATGCTTATGGTCCAATCAGTGATAATGCCGGAGGTATAGCTGAGATGGCTGGCATGAGCCACACGATCAGGGAGAGAACTGATGCCCTTGATGCTGCTGGAAATACCACTGCTGCTATTGGAAAGGTAATATATAAATTGAAGTTGTTTCTTTTTTTTTTTACAGAACATTTCTCTATTGGATGTTTCAATTATTTTAAATATACCTGTTAAAACTCAGTTCTTTTTTTTTTCTGCGTCATTTAAGGGGTTATTACATTTTCCCATCTACTAAGGTAGGGAAAATTTGTGTCGCCATCACATAATTCTGTCAACTCTTTGCATGTTTTTCGAAATGTCATGTAGTAATGACCTCTGATTCACTGAAACTGGGATCTCACTCCTAATACTGTCATTTGATTTCAGGGCTTTGCTATTGGGTCTGCTGCACTTGTTTCACTGGCACTTTTCGGAGCTTTTGTAAGCCGTGCAGGGATTGTCACTGTCGATGTGTTGACTCCCAAAGTCTTTATTGGTTTGATTGTCGGTGCTATGCTTCCATACTGGTTCTCTGCCATGACAATGAAGAGTGTCGGAAGTGCAGCATTGAAGATGGTTGAGGAAGTCCGCAGACAGTTCAACACCATTCCTGGTCTAATGGAGGGCCTTGCGAAGCCAGATTATGCTACCTGTGTGAAGATCTCTACTGATGCATCTATCAAGGAGATGATTCCTCCTGGTGCCCTTGTTATGCTCACCCCACTAATTGTGGGAACCTTATTTGGTGTTGAGACACTTTCTGGTGTTCTTGCTGGCTCTCTTGTGTCTGGTGTCCAGGTATGATTCTGAGTTCTCAGATAAACTTCAACGTGTAATTACCCTTTAAAACTTTGTTAATATTATCTTGTGCCTTTGTATGTACAGATTGCCATATCTGCATCAAACACAGGCGGTGCATGGGACAACGCTAAGAAGTACATTGAGGTAATATCCTACATCTGCTATGCTTAATTATGCTTTACCATTTAGCAAGTTCGATGTTGATTGGTATCTGACTCCTGAGTTTGTTCCAGGCTGGTGCATCCGAGCATGCAAGAACTCTGGGCCCCAAGGGATCAGAACCACACAAGGCTGCTGTTATTGGTGACACCATCGGAGACCCTCTGAAAGATACTTCAGGCCCCTCACTCAACATCCTCATTAAGCTCATGGCAGTTGAGTCACTTGTATTCGCCCCATTCTTCGCCACTCACGGTGGTTTGTTGTTCAAGCTATTTTGAGTGCTAGATTGCTTGGTTGGGTTCCCGTAATGTTCACTATCTGGTACTTGGCTTAGGTTGCTTCATCGATGTTTCTGTGTTCACTGTTTGTCCTGATAATCAGAAGTTTTAAGCTTAGCTCGTAGCTAGTGAGATCTTAAATTTTTGAAGAGCTGATTATGATGATAATTGTTGGCAAGGATGTGATGCAAATCTAAGTCCTTACTGCATTGTACCTCATATCACAAGTATTAGGTTGTCTCAAGTACTTCAGGAACATGTTTTTTGTATTTTGCCAGTAGAACATGAGAACCATTGGGTCATAAATTCATTGGTGAAATGTAGTTTCTGTACGCCATTCTTTCCCCTACTTTGTTCTGTGTTGTTACTTTCAGTTGATGTTCCTTGCTTGCACTTTTCCTTCTTTCTTCTTGCTCCCCTATTTGATTCTTTGGTACATCGACTCATATACACTCTCAAGTTCCTTTGATGAATTTACTTGAAACAGAGTTCTCAGCGAAGTAGTTAGAAGTGTAGAGTAAATACTTGAACTTTAGAGTTATTTCGGGTAATGGTGTTGTTCAAGTACAGCGGTTTAAGTGCTGTTAAGGTGTTGTTCTAAGAAAGATCTGAACTCTTTAACTTACTCACCAAGTCCAAACTCTTGCCTGCTTCTTCCGGTACTTCACATACACAAGCTTTATCAGTGAAAAAGATACAGTACATAACTTCCAACTAATGCTTATTCCAAGTTACATAACTTCATGAGGTAGCATTCAAAGAGTGTTTAGTGATTTAGATGATCATGTTAAACTTGTGCAATATGCAGTGCTCTCATTCCTTTATTGTAAAAACCGAAGTGAATATCAGCGTAGTCCTTCACCTTCTTGAATAACTGCGGTGTCTCTGCATTTATCAACCCTTCTTCCGGCCCAACCTCTTTTCCTACTTGGGGAGAGTAGAACACTGCCATAGAGATTCTATCCCTTTTCGCGTGGCTTAGTACTCTATGCACCACACTCTTGAATATACCATTGCTAACAATCTGAAAATTTCCATTTATTAAGAACAACTCAAAATGTGTCAAAGTTTTCATCTAAATTTGATTATCTGCAATAATACATTGATATTGTGGTTGAAAATGTTCAATGATTGGAGCGATAAGAGATGTACCTCCATCTGATCGGCCAGAATCACCAGAAGAGCACTTGGGTTTTTGGGAACTATAAACCATTTCCCCTGGTTGAGGACCTGTAAGCCAGGTTCATCTTGTAATATAAGGGTGTAACCTGATCCATCAGCGTGAGGCTTCAAACCGAGCACACGATCAGGCCATTTGCAGGGCGAATAGTAGTTGAACCTGCCCTGAAGCTCTGCCCGTTCCCCAAACTGTTTTAGAAAGCAATTTTCTTCAAGATTTAGGCATCTTGCCATAGCTTTGGAGATTGCTTCTGTTGTCGATTTCATCATCTCTGCATATTGTTCTAGAGTTCTTCTGATCAATTTTTCAATAGGGTGTTAGCTAGCAGACATAGATGTTCATGTTCTTAGCAGAAATAACATAGATGTTCATATGGCTTACTTGAAAGATGATGGCTTCTGTGGCCAGAAGTTGTAGTTTCTACGATCTTCAGGTACTAACTGAAGGAAAATGCGGTCAGACCAGTCGAGCGACTGGCCTTCTTCCGGTATGGGATCAGCTCCATAGCCTTCAAAGTCTGTCAATTCTTTCGAGTATTTCTTCTTCTCTTCCATTGGCTGTTCAAAGAACTCCCGTCCGACTTGGAGCACCTCGTCTAGGAATGAATTCGGGATCCCATGACCTATGGCCTGCAAAAGATGAACGTTCCTGACTTTAGAACTACTTACAACTTGTTTCCTGGACAAATATTTCATGTCAATGCAACATAGTTATATAATTTGGCCCCAAAACTTCAAATTCTGGTCCGCCCCGAATGCAACCTAGTTATATATTCGAAGAAGCATGTCAGGAAGAGATGAACCTGAAAGCAACCCCATGTAGAGAGGGCTAGCTTAAGTTTCTCCAGTTCATCTTGACTCTCTTCATGATTGCAGAGTTTCTCCATATCAATAACCGGAATCGGAGAGTCTTTCACCAAGTCTCCTGCAACTTCACACTCATCTTCATCATCTCTGCATACGTATGGTGCCGGTGGATCCTCACCGGTTACGACCAGTTCCTGAACCCGCCTGGACAGTAGCACCTCAGCCGAAGGAGGACTTATAGAGTCTCCAGCCATTTAGGTTTTGGGTAATTTTATGTTTTGAAACAGGACATAGTGTTGATGTATCTTAGTAGTATGTTTTCTGAACAACATTCTGAAGTGTGAGGATAAGTTTGTGAGCATGACAGGTATGGTTAGTTTGGTTTTTCTATGCTCTACCGAAATTGTTGTACAATGCAATTTAAAATGTAATTCCTCTTGACTTTTTCGGTCAATCGTTTTCAACTTTAACTACGAATAAATTTTAAACGGTAAATGTAAAATATTCAATTAAATTATATTATGAAACTTTAAGGACTAAAGTTTCATAATATAATTTAATCAACATTCGTTACATTCAAGATAATTGTAATTAGAAAGTTGAACAATGATTAGAAAAAGTCAAAGTAAGAATGGGACTTGTTGGACCAAAAAGTCAAAGTGAAAGAATACGACCTGAAAAGGCTCGTTTCTTCAACCTGAAATTTCTTGAATCGAACTGACCTGATCAGTAGTATAAAATATAATCAAGAGAATCGAATCGAATCGAATGAAGCCAATTAAAGAAACTAAGTATATCCTAAAATATTTTAAATATATACATATTGTAATATGTTGTATCATAAAATAAACCGGTTAGTTCTATTGGGGCATCAGTCCATACTTGATTACTGGCAAGCATTTGGAGTCCAGCGCAAAATAGATGGATGCGTACTGCATTTTTCAACACTGCCGTAGGGACACTTGCTTCTTGGTCATGATTTATCTCGTTCCATTTGATAATAATTCAATTTTTGGATTATTATTTTGACGTTAACGACATATCACTCCCTGATCTCGCTAAACGCAGCTCCAACTAAATATATTTAATGACTTTACGAAATGCCCAAATCTACAAAAAATTATAAATTTGTACGAACATAACGAAAACTTGAAATAACTGAAAACACAAAAATGTACGATTGAACACATAAACAAACAATCACTAAAATTTTTAGAAAATGAAAACAAAAGGTTCAAAATTATAAGTATTTTAAGCATAATTTAAAACAAGATTAAAAAACGAAAAATAGTCTCAAACGACACTATTCACTAATGCTAATTTCTGCATCTTATGTTGTCGATTGTCATCCTCTTCATCAATACATGCATCTCCACCACCACCATTGTCGGAATCATCATCACCAACAATATCAACGTCTTCACCACCACCACCATTGTCGGAATCATCATCACCACCACCATCATCATTACTATCGGATTCGGACCCACTATTAGTGTCATCATCATCGTCAGACTCAGACCCACTATCAGTGTCCTCATCACTGTCGGACTCAGACCCACTATTAGTGTTCTCATCATTGTCGTACTCAGATCCACTATCAGTGTCGTCATCTTTACTGACGGAGTCAGACACACTATCGGTGTCCACATCATCATCATTTTTGGACTCAAATCCACTAACAATGTCCTCATCATCAACGTATGAAGAAATACAATCATCATCAATTGAATCAGAATGAGAATCATTGTTCTCATTTACATCGGCTTTGGCACTATCATCGCTTTCAACATGATAATCTAAATCCAGTGTACTCCCAAATGGAACTCTGAAAATAGTAGGAAAGTAAAGTCTCGGTTATACTTATATTGATAATAATAAGACCACCAACATGAGAACGAGACCCGTAAATGAGACTTATTATACCTATTTTCAGCCTCCACATGATATTCAACCACATTATCAGCAGGCACCACCGCAATCTGGAAAATAGAGGGAGAGGCAGAGATAGAGTAAGCTGCATATATACCTTAAGCTAGATTTATGTCTCAAAAATAAAAGCGACGGTCTTTGGGAAAGCTAACCAAACTCATCTCTCTTTTTATTCAAGAAAGATGTAAGCAATCTATCAATTAATACTTCATGGCACTTCTTGCTTATCAAAATGAATATAACACGACCTAACTTTTATATCAATTGCATTTATAAATAAAAGTACGGCAATTTTTTTTTTTTTTTTTTTACACTAGAGTGAGACAGTATCAGTTTTGGTACACTAGAGTGAGGCTGTCCAATTTGGTTACACTACAACAACCACCCGTTCAATTGACATACTTCGATCGATTTTTCGGCTTAAATGGTGATGTGTCCATCGGAGATGTGATTTTTCCTCCAAATTGACCTTTGACTCGTATTTGACTCAAATTTTTGAATTTCAAATTTAAGAAAGGGACACGTGTCGAGCTCTCATCAAATCTGACTTATAATTTAAAAAAAAAATCTAAATTGCTTTTAAAAATTCTGAAAAATATTTTTAAAAATATGAAACATTTTAAAATATATAAAATATTTTAAAAAACAAATATAAAAATTTAATAATTTACTACAGTAAATCTTTTTTTACCCGTTTCTTCCCACCTTTACCCTTTTTTTACTATAGCAAATTATTAAATTTTTATTTTTGTTTTTTTTAATATTTTATATATTTTTAAAATGTTTTATATTTTTTAAAATCTTTTTCAGAATTTTTAAAAGCAATTTATATTTTTTTTAAATTATAAATCAGATTTGATGAGAGCTCAACACGTGTCCCTCACTTAAATTTGAAATTTAAAAATCTGAATCAAACACGAGTCAAAGGTCAATTTGGAGGGAAAATCACGTCTCCAATGGACATGTCACCATTTAAGCCGAAAAATCGATCGAAGTATGTCAATTGAACGGGTGATTATTGTTATAGTGTACCCAAATTGGACAATCTCACTCTAGTATACTAAAACTGGTACTGTATCTCTAGTGAACCAAAATTTTTTTTTGCCATAAGTACCAATGTGAAAAAATAGACATGAGTAACAATAAACTAACCAAACATTCATTGACTCGTGTGACGATAAACAAATGTCAATCTAAGTGGTTGAAATTGAAACGGTTTTATACTTTGTAAATTTCATTTCTACCGGAATGAGAAACTCACTATGAGATATACTATTGTTATACCGTATTCAAAATAGTATAATAATTTATAAAGTTTTACTGAATTTATAATTCAATTTAAATCTCATCCATTGATCTTATTTATTCGATTTGAATCCGGTACGTACATGTGTCATTGTTTAAGTAGAAGGTGAGGGGTTCAAATCCCATTGACGTAATACGTTACATAAATGCTAGTACACACACATATAAGTGGATAACTATTGGTGTTGTACAATTGAGTACTGAATTAAATTGAATCGATTTGTAATATATATGTAAATACAATTGAGTACTTAATTTAAATTAAATTGAACCGATTTGTAATATATATGGAAATTAAACTTTAATTGAAAAAACAATATGTCTTATTAATTCTAATTTTAAGCCTTAACGCAACTCCAACAAAATCAATTGATCATGGAAAAAAACTAAATTAGTCTTCTCCAATTAAATTCCAAGCCCTAAATCAATCCCAATATATAGAATCAGTTCATCATTAAAAAACTCAATACGTATTCTCCAATTAAATTCAAAGTACGAATTCAATCCAACAAAATAAATTCATCATTATAAAAAACAACGATAACCAATAGTTCTTCTCCATCTTCTTTAATTAAATTGAAACAGATCAATTCACATTAACATAAACCCTAATTCAACTCGAAAAAGGCAATTCATTATCAGAAACAACGATAGTATATACTTACCTTTATATATTTTTTCTATTATTTATAACTAAATGCCACAATAACACGTGTAACGTATCTCACGTTCTAGTCTTGACATATAAAAAGATAGAGAACCAATTGAAATTTAGAAAATGAGAATGCGTTTGAATTCCTTCATAAAATGGAAGGTTTTAAGTTTGTCTCAAGAACTAAAACAAATTTCCATAAAGAATTTAAATCTAGTAATTAAATACCCAATGAAATTCAAGTTTACAAAACAAAAAATCATAAAACAAAAATCACCACGATCGACCATGTCTAGTTAATTTCAAGAACTAAAAGTATATTACAAACTCAAAAATGTAGCAAGCAAGCAGGCTGAAAAAATACACGAAACACACCATATATTAGATCAAGTAAAGCAATTTTACCAGCAAAAGAATCAACAAAAGAAACCTTCTTGCAGAACCAGAGAGCTTTCCCACCGCCATTTAGTTCTTGGACTATAAAGAATTTACTGAGAGAAATGTAGGGTTCTAAAGGCAACGCGTCATATTTATATAGAACAATTAAGAATTTTTTTGGGGAATTAATCTAATCCAATTTCTTGTATTCCGTATTTGGTCATTAGATTACCTTTTTACATATAGTGTGACCAATATTATTAGGCAACAACCACATATGCAATCAAAGCAAATTTGGGAGACATCAATGTCATAAATTTTTTCATTAATTTGCCGATAAATTTTTTCATTATAAGCAACCTATTTTTTATTTTTTGAAAGTGAGTAATGAAATTCTCACGTTAAATAAAATGATATTTTGTTATGTTTCAACCTAGTATTTCGTGTTTACCTACACGATTTGGTGAAAAATTCATATTTATTTATATACGTGATATATATATATATATATATATATATATATATATATATATATATATATATATATATATATATATATATATATATATATATATATATATATATATATATATATATATATATATATATATATATACAAGTGCCTCAAAATACTCAGGGTGAAATGTGACAAGTGTATTATGTTTACTTAATCGATAGCATTTCATGAACAATTTTAATTTTGGGCGCCGAAAAATATTTTTATGTTAAACCCTCGAATTACATACAAGATTTTTACATAAACCTAAGAACCCGATAGCTAACTAGAAATCGTGATTCTCGTTTATATCCATCAAGAGACAAGAATACATGTCTTCATCGTCTTTGTCAAAAACAAACAAAACCTTTCATATCTTTGCTTCGTTGATGACTAAGCAGTCTCAATCCTATGTAGTTTTTTCATCTTCTTGTTATCTCATCAACCATATATAATCACACAATTCTCTCCACTCTATTGAGCCTTATCTTACACGCAATTCCTGTTTCTCTAATCAATTGCTTTATCAGTGAAAAATGTAGGTTCCCACATTTCCCTTTTTCAGTCCTTGTCTCCAATCTATAACAATATTATCCAAGAAGAGATCTTTTTGTGATATTATCAATTGGGTTCCTCTAATTTTTCTTAATCTTGCAGATTGGTAGAGAGAAAGAAGAAATTTTGAAAAATCAAAAATGGGCTCTGCTTCTTCATTGTTGACTCAGTATGATATTGAAGAAGTTCAAGAACACTGCAATCACCTCTGTAAGTCTTCTTCCTTAATCAGATAAATAGATGTTACAGTTTATTGTGATTTTTATGTTTCTGAAATTTATGTTGGTGATATGGTTTTTAGTTAGTCAGCAAGAGATAGTGTCACTCTACCAGAGATTTTGCCAACTGGATAGAAATGCTAAGGGGTTCATATCAGCTGATGAGTTCTTATCAGTACCAGAATTTTCAATGAATCCACTTTCACAGGTTGGATTTTGATGTGTTTTTCTTGGAATATGTATATACCATTTTGTCCAAATGATCTAGGCTGATTAGTTTGTTATTTTGTGGTGTTATGTTGACACAGAGGTTGCTTAAGATGGTGGATGGCCTAAACTTCAAAGATTTTGTAGCATTCTTGTCAGCTTTTAGTTCTAAAGCAACTGTCCCTCAGAAAATTGAGGGTATGTATGTTTTACTCATTATTATCCCTTAAAAAGCCTTTCTAAGTAAACTAAGATATGCACACACTGGTTCTTTCGATCTTGATCAATATGTTTCCTCGTCTATTCGTTTTGGTTGATTGAATCTGTTCATCTGATAGTAATCATGGATTGGCTGGCTCAGTCATGAAAAATATGGATCATGGTGTTTGTATAATTATGTTTCTTGATTGAATTTTCATTTTGTCACCTGTCTTTATCGTGTTTGGATGAGCGAATTCGTTCTTCCTGATGTTTTTATGGACCTACTCTTTTGCTGAAAGAGAGATCATTCATGTTTTGTAGTTTAGGAGTTCGAAATAAGTGCATGGCATGGTGGAATAGAAGAAAGAATGTGATGTTTAATTTTCAGAACAGTTCATATGCTGATGATCGAAAGTTCAGTTGTCTGAGTAGGTAGGCTTGCACTAATGGACTATGCATCTGCTGTGAGATTTAGAAATACATGGATGAGTTAGAGATAAAGCCTAATATTTTTTGTTTCTTAACAGCTATCACCATGTTAATCACTTAGATTGAAGATGGCATGATAAGATTCTTATTTTGTTATCAATCATCTTGTTCTACGCCTTATAGTACAAGATATAGCATAGCTGTAATTTAGATGCCCAACCTTTTCAAGTTCATGTTTTCTTTGTTGAGGCAAGCATATAAGCAAACCTTCTTTAACTTCTTTTGTCATCTTACATGTTTCTTCTCTGCCTTTTGACTGTTGCTAGCGTTGCTTATCTGTAAAAACATCAAAGAGAAATGTTCTAGTGTTTGTTACCTTATCTAGTGTGGCAAAATCCTGCATGTTGGTTTCTTGATCATACAAATTAGTTTCCTTTAGAAGTTTTGGCTAGTAAATGTATGGCAGTCTAATGACTTGGTTCTGTTCCTTTGCAGTTATCTTCAAAGTATACGACTCTGACGGCAATGGAAAAGTGAGTTTCAGTGATATAATTGAAGTGCTCCAGGACTTGACTGGCTCGTTCATGTCAGATAAACAAAGAGAGGTAAATACTTATTCCCAAAGCTTACGAAATCCTCATATTAAGACTCAGTTCTTACTGGTAAGTGGTAACCATCTTAAGCATTGGTTTAACTGACAGCATATATTATTTGTAATTCATCAGGAGGTTCTAGTTCAGCTATTGCGAGAAGCTGGTTACACTAGGGAATCATATCTCCATATGAGTGACTTTATCAAGGTTTGTGAAAATCCATAACTTTTTAAACTTAGATAACTTTATAGCCTTTTGATAGTTCAAACTTACAATACTACTTGATACCATTTCCTTAGTAGCGCATTCTCTTTATCGGTCTGTTTCTTCACTCTCTTTATTTGGTGTTTTGCTGATCTGGTGTGGTTTTTATTTTGCTAATCATCATCAATGTAATTTTGATTCAGATATTGGACAGCCCATGCCTCAGAATGGATGTCGAAGTTCCCATTGATTAGCCAACCGTGATCTTCCTGTCCTAAATCTACATCTGGAAAATGCTCAGTGATCTGTTTGTAAATGTGCATATACTGTGATTAGTGATTACCCTGTTTCTCCCCTCTTTTTTCGACTCCAAGGGAAGGAGACTGCACGATAAATAAGCAACTTGTATTTGCAAAGCTAAGCCTATTTTCTTGTAAACCATTTTCTCATTGTATGTAATATTTCAGACAGCACGTGTAATTGCATTGGCAAAAAAGTAATAAATATTTCAGTCATTTTACTTTGAAGTCGAATAAAGGAACAGTGTCAGCATGAAATATAACCATGCTGAAACACTACTTTTAATAGTACATTGTAAAGAAGCTCATAAAACATGTAAGAATATATATCGAATCACATTTCTGCACGATAGCCTCCGGATCCAAAATAGTCCCTCCTAATGCTGGCGATCTGCACGCTCTTCTGATGCTCCAACTTGGGGCAATCAACAATCCGATAACCAAGCCCACCACAGTAGGTGCACCCTCTGACCCCCGTAGCATCTTCAATTGCATCCGCGTCTTCAGTAGGATCACTAAGTTCTGCCAGAACTGGAGGTATCCTCTGCTTTGCCTCATGCAGCAAGTGCTTCAAGTCAAGCAATGTAGTCTCTGTCTGATTCTTGTTAATAAACGTAGTTGCAATTCCTGTTTTGCCACATCTCCCTGTTCTTCCTATTCGATGCACATAATTTTCTATTTCAGCCGGCATGTCATAATTAATCACATGTTGGATTTCTGGAAAATCGAGACCCTTGGATGCAACATCAGTGGCTACAAGAACGTCCTTCTTCCCAGCTCTAAACGAAGCAATGGCATACTCTCACTCTTCTTGATCTTTCCCTCCGTGTATTCCAACAGCCTCGACTCCCTTTAAGAGGAGATACTCTTGAATAGCATCAACACTCACATTGTTTTCACAGAAGACCAAAACAGGAGGTGGGGTCTTTTGTAAGCACTCAAGAAGATAAACAATTTTTGCTTCTTGCTTCACATATTCCACTTCTTGGATCACGTCCAGATTAGCAGCTCCGGCTCTTCCTACGTTTACTGTGACAGGCTTAACCAGAGCACTTCTTGCAAAATTTTGAATCTTCGTTACACTTCATCTTGTGGCAATAAAAACAAAGGTGCACTACAACAAACGTGAGTATTATAGTCACACTTCATCTTGTGGCATTTTAAGCGAAATGTGAGTAACTATAAAAGCGTGACATTTTGGAATGACAGTAGGATTTAGTAACACTTAAACATGTGACATTCCTAATGAAATGTCAGTAAAGTATACATTTGTAATATTTTAAGAAAATGTCACTAGATCCTTTTCATAAATTTATGTAAATTATTATATGTTAAAATTGTCTAATTGATAAGGTGACATTTATTTGGTGTAAATTATTTAGGTGACACTAACTTCAAATTGAGGAAATATAATGACATTATAAATTAAGTTCTAAATGGGCCAAGGTTAGGATTTAACTAGTCTTTATTTCTAAGCCCACTAGATTTTAATTAATATACTAATCCTTCATATTAGCACTTGGCAAGTGGGACAACAACACAAGTATACAACGTCCATGGCGACACCAACTGAGTGACTTCAATACTTGGGTGAGGTATGTAGGACTCTACTTGTTGCTGATCCTAGAAGGTGCGAGCCGGAGAAGTTTAGTGGTCGTTGTGGTTCGAGACCTAAAATTTCTGAAATCCTACCAATTTACCATTGAGATTATATGGATACCTTTTCTTTTTCTTTTTTGCTTAAACTGTTTAATAATTTGTGACTTTGTCATGCTGAATTTGGATCTTTATTCTGGTTTATGCTTATGATCATTTGATAGTTCTGGTAGAAATTATTAATGTATTATCAGTTTGTTCAAATAAAAGGGGACGACCTTGATCGGAAGCGAGCTGCAATTTTCCATTAGCCAAAACAATTAATAAAGCTAGTTTTTCTTTTTGAAGTTGCATTTTACTTTTATTTTATAAAATTAAATTTTCACGTAAAATTGTTGGAAATAAACAGTCTACCGGCATTTTAATATGTTGGGTTAACAAACGGTGACACCTTTGGTTGCCACTAGCACTAATTGGAGAATGTGAGCTATTGTGAAATGCCATTGATCAGGAGCGACCATGTCACTTTAAAGTGATACAAAAAGCTCACCTGATGACTTTGTGAAGTGTTAGAGTATTGAGCAACAATGACACTTTGAAATGCAATTATATTGAGCTACAATGACACTTTCAAGCGTTGGTTTAACTAGATAATTTGACTTTGAAAAAGATGCCATTGTTGGATTAATTAGTAACACTATACAATTAGTCACACGCCTTGAAGTGACACTTGCTAAAACATGTCATTAAAATTCAAATTGTCACTGAAAACAACAATCAATAACACTTTTCAATGTCATCAAATAACAGTTTTGTTGTAGTGGTGCTAAGTGCTAACCACTCAAACAAGTTTCAGGTAAATAATTGAGGAATGAGGAATTAAAGTATTTTTACAAAATATGTTTCTATTTCTTTTTTACTTTAATTAAAAATGGTAGTATTTAGAGATAATTGCTTAGGGCATGCATGTTTGGTTTGACAATAATCAATTGTAAGCTTTAAGTTGGTCAACATAAAAACTGGTTAAAGGACCTAAATGTAATTGTTGATCTGAGTGGTAGCCAGATGTGAGAAAGGCATCTAGGGGGTTATGTAATTTTCCCTTTTTTTATTTATCACTTATTCCATGTGTCTCAATCTGAAGTTTACTTGTTAACTATCTTCGGATAAATTATTTTCAGTTTTAACATGAATACGATTTGAAACAAGAATCAAATTTTTACAAAATTTTATTGTAAATATAAATTTTAAAATTATAGTTATATGATTTTTTAAAATCATTTGGGTTTATATTTTAGTAATATTAATTCGATGCTAAATTTAGATATGGATGACAACAAAAATAAAATGAAAAGTTGAGATTGAAACAAATGAAGTATTTATAGTAATTAACCAGAATAAGTTTCAATATTTTATAGGCTATTTTATAAATAAATTTTACAATAAAGGAGTTAATAAATAATGCACTAAACTTTTTAGAAAGGAATAATTTTGGCATATGAATCATAATTTTTTTGGCAGGTCGTGTCAATTTTAAGGAATCTATTTATTTCCATGTATTTTTGGCAGGTCATGAAAATTTTAGGGGATATATTTATTTCTAAGTATTTTTTTTTTAAAAGTCATTATAATTTTAGGAAATCTGTTCATTTTCTAAGTATTTTTGGCAGGTCATGTCACTTTTAGGGAATCTATTTATTTCCAAGTATTTTTAGCAGGTCATGGAAATTTTAGGGAATCTATTTATTTCCAAGTATTTTTGGCAGGTCATGGAAATTCTAAGTATTTTTAGCAGGTCATGGAAATTTTAGGGAGTGTATTTATTTCTAAGTATTTTTTTGCAGTCATGGCAATTTTAGGGAATTTATTTATTTACGGGTATATTTTTACAAAAAATAAAGGTAGGAAAAATAATAAAAATAAATAATGAAATGAAAAAAATTCACATTTTCCTAATTACTTTCCTAGGTAATTTCCAAAAATTTACCATAAAGAGTGGAAAGGAGATCCAGAGCTAACTATAAGAACCCAAATTCTAGTAAATGTCAATGTGGATATTTGGTAATTAGTATAGAGTTAAAAAAAAAAAAAAGTGATTTAAATAAGAATCTTAGGTTTTTTTTTTAATAAGGCTTCATTTGGTTTGAGGGAAAACGAGGGAAAAGAAAAAAAATAGGGGAAAATAAGATTTTCCTAGAAAATGTGAGGGAAAAACAAATTTCCTTATTTAGTGGAGATATACACGTTTGATATAGATTTTCATAAATTTTCCAGGATTTCCTCAGAGCTACCAAATTGTGAAAAATAATATTTTCTTCTATTTTTTTTCTTTTCCCTCATTTTCCCTCAAACCAAATGAAGCCTAAAAGTAAGAAAATTTAATTGATGAATTGTAACTAAGTTAAATGTGAGTTATATAAAATAATGTTTTCGATTGAGTTGAAATTTAGGGTTTATAAGGTTGTTATATGTGATTTGTAATAAATAAATGATGTGTGTAAGAATAAACTGATAATTTTATTTTAATTTTTTTTATTGGCTTTAAAATTGTTTAATTGGTTTAAAATTGTGAGTATAATTGGAATAATAAAGAGAGAGTGAAATAGTAGAGTAGAAAGAGAAGAATATATGTTAAGTGTTGAAAAACTGAGTTAAAAAAATTCATTGCAAACTTAATGTCAAATACCTCAAAAAAGAATTGACTCAATTTTTTTTATATTTTAACACGATGGCAAACAGTCTGAACATTTTCCTAAACAATATGATAACAATATTCCACCCTATGAAACAACCTCCTTGTTTATAATATTTGTAATAGAATTATCATGTTATTTGAAAAAATCAAGTCTTTTACAAATTGCTCAAAAAAGTAAAATCAAATTACAAGAATTGCTCCAAAACGCAATTCCCTCATAACCGATGACATTAGTTAAAAATAGTATTCGTTATTTGAGTTCCTAAGCATGAACGGACAAACTAGAGTCCGGAATTTATCCATCCATCCATATATTATGTAAAGCATAATGGTCTAAACCTCACCAGATTCATTCAGTCTTTCATGGAATTTTATGGAATTAGTTACAATTTAGTCAGTATATATTTCAATGTTATTTTTTTGTATGTTGACTGCATATCTAATTTTTATTAAATCTCATATAACTTTATCTAAAAAAATCTGAAAAATATATGGAACATATATTTGAATTCATCGTGACAAGACGAATCCATATACACCAATCTTGAATACTATTATTAATTAAATAAATTATCTTATCTATTAAAATAAAATATAAATTTATTAAATAAGATAAAATGAAATACTGAAATTTTAAAAATAGAGTATTTATTAAATTAATTCAATCCTACGTATAATTAGTTGCATTTTCAACCGGTATATACATATTTCACAGTTTATTTTTAGTATGTTGGTTGCATATGTAATTTTTATTAAATCTCATATAACTTTATCTACAAAAATCTAAAAAATATATTGAACATATATTTGAATTCCCCGCGACAAGACGGATCCATAGACACAAATCTTGAATATTATTATTCATTAAATAAATTATATTATTTATTAAAATAAAATATAAATTTATTAAATAAGATAAAATGAAATAATTAAATTTAAAAAATAGAGCATTTATTAAATTAATTCAATCCTATGTGAAAATTTGTGGAATTAGTTGCATTTTCAACCAGTATATATTTTTACTGTTTATTTTTGTATGTTGGCTGCATATATAGTTTTTAGTAAGTCTCATATAAATTTATCTACAAAACTCCGAAAAATATTTATGTTTATATTAATAGATATTTATATTTGCAATTAGACATTTTGATTCTACGGTTGAGCAGATTCCGGGTAGGGGGAGAGAATTTTGTTGCATAAAATTTTGTCAAGTTAAACATGAGGACCGGGGCTAATGTTTTAGCAATTAGATTATGAGTTGGGTGTAATATAATATAATATAATATATAAAGTTGATGAGCTAAACCCATCAGATTCATTCAAAATACATCCATCCTACGTTAAATTTTGATTCTACGGTTAAGCATGCAGAGTTTGGATAGGGGAACGTAGTAGTGTTGTTGCTGAGATCATGTGAGCAATGTTATTGCTTTGTGACAAAATTTTATATCTTATGGTTGCTGAAAATGCGGAAGGCCATGAATAGTGTTTTTTAATTGATTATTATTATTATTATTAATTAAATAAATCATTTCATTCACTAAAATAAAATATTAATCTCATATAAATTTATCTACAAAAATTCAAAAAATATTTTTAACATATATTTGAATTCGTTGTGACAAGACGAATCTATAGACACCACTTGAATACTATTATTAATTAAATAAATTAATTTATTCATTAAAATAAAATATAAATTTATTGAATAAGATAAAATGAAATAATAAAATTTTAAAAATTAAAAATGACTCATTAAAACACATTATAAATAATTAACGTAGCATCAAGCATTCAAAAGGATACTCATTTTAAATAGTTTAGCATCAAACATTCTGGACAAAAAAAAATATACGATTATTTTGATTAGCCTCATATATATATATATATATATATATCCATACGACCATACCATTTGCGCACTTTCGGTTATTCTGGCACTTTCGTATATTTTTCTACTATATTCTAAAGTTGATGGTTTACTTTGAAGCATACATGATCCGCATGTGCATAAATGATACTTGTAGCGCTTTCTAATTACTTGGACATTTTCTAATACAGAATTAAAGTAAAAAGAAATTCATTTTAAGTTGTATTAACTCTATGTTTTTTTTAATTTTTGAATTTAGGTTTCGACTTTTCTCTAAATACTTATGTATGAAAAATAATGAATAGTCATAGGAGATAGTGAATAAAGTAGAAGAGGTGAGAAAGTAAAGAATAAAGTAATAAATTAATTTTCAATTTTTAGGCATGTGAAGATGAGATCTATCCATATATTATAAAAACCAGCTTTTATTATCAATTCTAGCTATCTCAAATCAATGTGAGAAATTCTTTCATTTTTTTAGATTAAAAAATTACAAAATAATTATAATCAGGGTAGATTTATTTTTGATGCCAAGTTAATGCGTATTTGGTTCTGTTACCTTTACAATTTAATTTAATTTTGGTTACATAATTCTACCAATGATATTCAACCTTTGCAACTATTTATAAATGTGATCAATCAAATCTTCTAAATCCCATAATTCCATCAAAATCGCCACATACACACTAATTTTCTTAATGGGCATGAATCCAGATTGGAGGACCTTTGGATCTATGCTTGACATAGTTCCTTCAACTAATCTTATAAGAATGTTCTATCAACGTGTACTAGACGTGCTATTTTCAGTTTCAGAAGATAGAAGAGACACACGTGAGCTAATTAGTGGTGTGTTGATCTTTACATGCCTATCAACAACTTTTTACATGTGAAGACTTTCAATTTACTTTTCTTTATGTATATGACTCAATCGGTAGGATGAGGTATGAGGCTTTTCTTCTCTACGATCTCTGGCTGGAAGGACTGGTTCTATCCAACCCCGTTCGAAATGATGTTCAGGTCCGGTCTGGTATATACTCGAACCCGTTCCATACCTTTGTTACACGACCCGACCACAATATTTTATGATTAAGTTAGTAAAAACTACATTTTTCCGGGAGGGGGGGGGGGGGTCTGCATAACGGGCCTGTGGGATCTGATACTCTCTATGTGAGGAAACTCTCTTAGATCTTATCTCTACTTTCCTGATCTCCATAACGAGCCTGGGGATCTGATACTCTCTAGGTGGGGAAACTCTCTTAGATTTTCTCTCTACTTTCCTAATCTCCATAACGAGCCGAGGGAGGGCGGGGATCAGCTGATACTCTCTAGGCGGGGGAAAATGTCTTCGATCTTCTTTGTAGAACCGTACCATGTGAAATTATGTTCTCCGTACCATGTGAAATTATGTTCGTAGAATAATAATTTTTGTGTCTTTGGTGGGGTGACGCATACCACCGCGGGGTTGCTGGGAACCGGTGGGTTGAAAATAACAACCGTGACATGTGAAATTATGTTTGTATAATATTTGTGTGTGTGTGTGGTGGGGTGACCACATATCACCGCGAGATTGTTGGGAACAACCCTATTGATTATGTTGTATACTTTTGTATTTTATTTTGGTTCCATTTGATGGATAGATTTTTTTGTAAAAAAACATGTAACCGTTGCTAATTAATAAGTTGGGTATGGTATGACCCTATTTTTACGTTTTCTATAACATAAATAAACACTCAATGATATAATATTGGATGAAGAATGACTACCGACCGACACCACGACCAACGTTGTCTACAAGGAGTTTTGACTATCTTTTTTTCCGATTAATTTATTTAATCCTCACCTTTCAATTTATTATTAAAAGTAAACTATATCGTGGCATCGCCACAGGTTAGTACTAGTATAGGTTTGTTTATATTACATGCATCTCAATCTCAACTATCCACTTTTTTTTTGTTGTTGTTGTCCCAATTTCAAAATATCATCCCTAAAATGGCGAATATACTTCATACTTTATTGAGTTATTCACTCTCTTCCACTTTATTCACTCACTCATATATTTTATTCGCTTCCTTCCATACTTTCATCAACCTTACCCACATTCTATAAATTAATTCAAATTATTCATATAATTTAGCCTTAAAATGATGCCCGGACGCACAAGAAGTTCAGTCTGGGACGGGAGTATAGTTTTATTTCAGTAGTTCGCGTACTAAGGCTCTGTTCTTTTCGTGTGAACTGGAATAGATTTATTTGTAGTATAAAAAACAACTAAGCAGAACTGAACTTGATAGAATTGAATTTCATGGTTTTTCAGATGAAGTAAACAAAGTCTAAACTTGTGATAGCTCGTAGCTAAAGAACTCAAAAATGAAGTTCGTATCGCTTAGTTGCATGTAGCGGATGGCAGTGAGAAATCGAAAAAAAAATTAAGGGCAAATTACATATGGACCCCCTCTTAGATTTCTTAATTACGGATGGGTACCTGTTACTGGAACAATAACGTATAAGTTCTGTTAGTGTAAACTTAATTACATATAGGTCCACGAACTTGACTTTTGGCGATTTAAAAGCTTGAAAACCCATTTGTACCCCTGCTTATTTTTCAGCTGTTTTAAGCTGCCAAACGGCCTTAGTTTCTCGATCACACGTGACATACACGTGTGGATCTACATGTAATTAGACCAAAACTTATATATACTTCGATGTAATTGAAATTTGACCGTTTTTTTAAAAAAACTAGCCGTTGGTAATTTAAATGGAGGCTATTTATACACCAAAAACTTGCATTTTTATCTCTTATTTCAGATTTTTTCACTAGAATATCTTATAGTTCAACAATGGCTTCTCGCTCGAATGTTTCAAGTGATTATCCGGCAAGTGGTGTTATTCGTCCAGTTTGTAAGAAGCAAAATTGCAGTAAACGTACTAGTTTATCTGTTAATACGGATCAACCACATGAAGGAAGATTTTATTGGCGTTGTCCGAAGCATGGATTTTCAGAATGGTCTAATGTAGAAGAAAATATACAAACACAACGAGGAGATGTCATGCACACACAATTGCTTTGTGAATTTGTTCCATTTCAGCCACCACTACATCAACAGTCAAGGGTGCAAAATGTGCAACAACAACCAACAGTTCAAAGAAGACATAAGAGAGTGGAGAAGAGAGCGGAGGCTAATGTAGACAAATACTTTTGGATTAGGCAACTTATTTGCCTTAACCTGCTGTTATTTGCTATGTACTTGATAGTGCAGATAGTTAAAGCATTAAACTAGATCAAACATTGTAACCAAGATAGGAATCAAATTGTATTGAGCTTAGTTTTCAATTGCAAGTTATCAATACAAATATTGTAGTCAAAACATACCAAAAAGTAGTTTAATCCCAGCAAAAGTAGACTAAAGTATCAAAATCGCAATCAAAAGCAGAGCACCACAAGTGCTTATCTACAAACCAAACCATCTCCCTAGACTTCTTCCCCTTGAAGACCTTCCACTTGTACCCCTGCCTCTTCCAGTACTTGAAGTGCCAGTTTGATCGTTCCTCTACCATTTCCCCTGCCACTCCTTCCTCTACCTGTGCCAGACCTTCCTCTCCCAGTGCCATTTCCTCTGCCACTTCTTCCTCTACCCCTGCCAGTCCTTAAACTCTCCTCATTGGTAGTCTACATGCAAAATACATATCCCAACTCAGCAAAAACCACAATACATGCACAATACATATCACAAGCCATCAAAAACCGCAATACATGCACAATACATATCACAAGTCATCAAATACACAACAAACACTCAACTAATGGAGAGCAAATTCATAAAGTCCCAAATACACAACATACAGATTCAAGGATAGCCAATCACTTACATCATTTGTTTCTTCTGGCTGACTTGCTTGTGACTCTTCATTTACACCTGCTTGTGACTGCATTGGTTCCTCATCTCCATCCTTTTCATGCAAATGAGACCCAACCAGAACTTAAATTCAATGGAGCAGTAATTCAAAAGATAGCTAAATGCACTAATAATGCACTATTACAAAGACATAATGCTCACCAAAGTAGGACACTTCCTACAGTTATGTCCTCTAACACCACATAGACTACATTTTGGTGGTCTTCTTTGTTTGTGCAATGGAGCAGTAATTCTCCTGGGCCTGGCACCACCTTCACTTGGATGTCTGATCCTTTTTACAGGATGGCTTCCAGGTGGCCTAAGAACTATTGGAGGTGAGCATTTTTCCTCAGTTAGATCATTTGGCCAAAACCTATAGTTTGGCACTGGCTGTATCATCATGTCATATGCCCTCATGTATGTAGCTTTTGTGTGGTTATCACTTATGAAGTTTTCCCCATCTTGTCTGCTGTGATTGATAGCCACCTAAGCATGCCTACATGGGATGCCTCAAATGTCCCATCTTCTACAATCACAAGACATAGTCTGAAGATTAACCACAAAGGTATATGAGTAGTCCTCAATCTCATACACATTTCCAGCCTCAGAAATCAATCTACATCTTCTTGATTGATCATATGTTTCATTTAGCTTTACAACACCTTGGCATCACAACGAGGTGCAAGATGCACCTTACGCCTCCTCACTACCAACCTTTGCATCACTTGTTTTCTTATCCCCTACAAAACATATAAATTATCTAGTTAACAATGATCACAGATAGCATAAACAGTACAAAGCATAATGATCTAATAATAAACTTACCTCCATGATATTCAAAACAGAGAATCCTCTTATAGGCTCAACCCATGAGTTGAAGCTCTCACTAACATTGTTAGTGCAGTGGTCTATCTTTGGAATTGGGTCAAAGGCATGCCTTGCCCAAAATCCTAAATGAATGTTCATCAAATAATTGTGTGCTGGAACACTTGCATTTTTCATCCTGAGCATTGATTTGTTAAAGCCATATGCGCAGGTGTCATTGCGACTTGCCAGTAGTACCTCCTTAGGTCTACACTGCCCCATCTTTGCTTGAAGTTGTCATATATGTGCTTTGCACATTTTCTATTGACAACATTTGGGGCTAACTCTTCAATCACTGGAACTAGACCCTGCATTTGTGATTTATAAATCATTAAGAGTCAAGTTCACAAACTAATCAATAAACAACAAGTTAACAAATAAATATGACATGTTTACCTTTTGTCTATCTGCCATGAAATGCCAGTGTTTGTCAGCATCGAATGGACCAACAAATTGCTCAAGGCATTGCAGGAAGAAGCCCCAAGACTCTTTACACTCTGACTCAACTATAGCCCAAGCAACTGGGAATATCCCACAATCTGCATCTGTAGAAACTGCACTCAACAGATGCCCACCATATCTTCCCCTTAAATGACACCCATCAAAGAAGATGAATTGGCTGCACCCATTTAGAAATCCCATTTTTAGGCCCTCCAAACCACAGAAGAACCTTTGAAAGTGAGGTGGCTTTTCAATTGCAGGTTTAACAGCTAACTCAACTATTGATTCAGGATTTGTCCTAAGTACCATCTCTTTGTACTTAGGTGACAACCTAAATGCTTCTTCAGGGTTGCCTCCTAATATCTCCAAGGCTTTCAGCACAGCCCTATAAACCCTCATGTATGGCACTTTGATTCCCAGTTTCTTATTGACCCAAGGTTCAAGTTTCTTGGCTGTTATTCCAGGAGTTTCCTTCATTGGCTCAAGTAACTTAGTTGCTAACCAGTTGGAGTCTGCCTGTCTTTGATCAACTTTTCTAACACATGTGTGTCCTCCTTGATAACTCCTTATCATGAAGGAGATTTCATCATCCAAAACACCTAAATTGTAGAAAAGTTAGTTAGTAAACTATTGACAATGCTAGCAATTAACTTTGGAGTTACTGAGTTTGGAAATATACCTGCATGAAGCCTCCATGAACAACCTTTACCTCCACAATGTATAGTGTATCTAGCACTATCATTTTTAACCCTAACCAAATGAAACCCTACCTTCAACACATACTCTTTAACCCTCTGCCTTAGCTCTTTCACACTTGCAAATACATCTCCTTCTTTAAACTCCCTATCCCACAGCTGATTGTTCTCATTAAATTCATCACCAATCCACTCTTCATCACTCAAGACATTAATATCCTCACTCTCATACTCAAAGTTAGGGTCCAGATCATCAAACTCTACAGCATCATTTGTATTTTCAGTCTCAGTCTCAACATTTTCAGTTTCAGTTTCTGCAGTTTGGTTTTGCTCCCCACTCCTATTTGCTCCATTCTCCTCATTGTCAGACTCCCAGTCAGCCTTCTTACACCTCTTAAAGCCTATTGCTTCATCCTCACTGTCATACATATACTCATTATCAGGTGCCTCATACTGCCAACCAAATGCATCCCTAGCATCCCTTTCATCATCACTCTCCACAAATGCCTCTTCCTCAATTGGTCCTGCATTCTTATTTTTTTTGTATAGGCACCTGCTCATTCTCATACTCACAACAATCAACTTCAGACTCAATCTCCATAGCATCTGTAGCAACATGGAAGCTTGAATCATCACTATCAGTAGCATGACTCATTCTACTCTCACTCTCAACCATCTTCCCTTTCAGTCTCTCAGCAGCAAGAATCTTCTCCTTCATCTTATTCATCTCCTCTCTTATGTCATCCTCATCATCAACCCAGTCCTCAACAAGTACTTCTTCATGAGCTACCTTACTAGCTACCCCAGTTTGATTAGTTGGTAGGTTCTCTTGGAAGATCCTCTCAAACAAATCTTCAAACTCAGCATCACCCAAAGCAGGTTGATCAACAAAAGATTTCTGAGGGGTTGGTTCATGATGTTGAGGTATGTAAGGACTAGGAGCTGGAGAAGGGTTGGCTTTATTTGAAGCTCTTGGAGTTTTAGGAGATTTTGGGGTTGGTTGTGTTTCTTGAGTAGGAGGAGGTGGAGGTATATCTCCATCATCTTCTGTTAAATCAACAAAAGCTGGGGGGTGTGGGGGGTAATTGGGAGGACTGGTGGGTGGTCTTGGTTTACAACTCCTCTACCTAAACAACCTCCTTCTGGCATTAGTACTGTCTTGCTGAAATTCCCTAGGAGGTATGTACTCAACATCCACATCATCATCAACTCTTCTTCTTTTAGTAGCAGACATATCCACGCTAAAGGCTCAACATCACTACTCTCTAAGTGCAGTTCTACTTCCATATGTTTCATATTAGACTCAAACATCCTCCTAACACTAGCACCATCTACTAACTCAATACGATCAAAACTTCCATCAATATCAGCAACCATACTAAAAAACAGAGAACCAGTGGTTTGCACACCATCTAACACAGTCCTATACACATCATTCATCAGTTTCGAATGAGAATACCTGGAAGGGTTGATATTGGTAAGCATGTACTCATCCTTTCAGTAACGAATCCATATGTTAAACAGAGTTCCCATTGTCACTGAAACAACAAAAAGTACGAGATCATTGATCAAACACAGTTCAAAAAATAAACCCTATCTGCGATTTCTGTTAAACACTACTGCCAATTTCAGTAAAATCGGAGCCAAAGACGCCACCTTTCGTACTAATACAAACAGGTTTTGACACGAAAATAACAAGAAAATGATGAATTTCAGAATATCAGAAAAAAAATTTAAAAACCATACCTTTTCAGTGCCGATTCGAAGCCAACAGGTGCAATAACCAACGATTACTCGCAAATACTGAAGAAAGCCAACAAAGGTCAATTTTGGTTCGATAATTGCAGAATTTCGTCAATGGCGGAAGCAGTTGTATGAAGAAGAAGGAGTGTGGTTTTGGCGGGCGGGAGTGGGAGTGAATGGTAATGAAAAAAATAACATGTTTGATTAACCTAGAAAAGGTTAGAAAATGAATAAGGTTGTGTTTGGTTTGGAAATAAGTTTATCAATTTGTGCCAACCAAAAACAACTTTTTGACCTATATGTAATTCTTCCATTAATGGAGATTCGGATGAAATGAAGCTAAGAAATTATGTAATTTTCCCAAAAATTAAAGATAAAATTTGAGATCCATCAAACATTCACACACCACCACTAACCAAATGGAAGTGGAGGTGAAGCTCCGGCTGAGCTCCTCCGCTGCACACGAGCGGCTCTCCGCCGTACTGTCATCCCACCACCGGCAAACCCACCTCCAAGAAAACATCTTTTTCGACACCCCAGACTCCCACCTCGCCTCCAACCTCGCCGCTCTCCGCCTCCGCTTCTACGACCTCGATTCCCGCTGCATCCTCTCCCTCAAATCCAACCCCCAAATTTCCGCCGGAATCAGCCGAATTGAAGAGCACGAGGAGCCCCTCGACCCCGCCCTAGCCCGCCAGTGCGTCGCCGAGCCATGGCGCCTGCTCCAAATCGAATCGGAGATCATCGATAGAGTGAGAAGGGAATTCAATTTGGGGGAAAAGGGTTTGGTCTGTTTGGGTGGGTTCAGGAATGTTAGAGGGGTGTATGAGTGGAATGGGCTGAAATTGGAGCTTGATGAGACTTGTTATAGGTTTGGGACGTGTTATGAGCTTGAATGTGAGAGCTTGGAGCCTGAAATGGCCAAGGAGATGCTTGAGGAGCTGTTGGAGAGGAATGGAATTGAGTATGAGTATTCTCAGGTTTCCAAATTCGCCATTTTTCGATCTGGGAAGTTGCCTGATTGAGTATGACTGAAGAGCATTTTTCCCCTCCCTGTATATTGAATTTTCTTGTGATTTTCATTTGTTAAAGATGAAATCTTTGATGTGTAATCAATCATACATTCATAAATAAATGTTGCTGATAGATGATGAACACTTCAGTCACTTTCTGTAGCTAGGTTCTTTCTCTTCCCACTAATAAACAATTTTATGGTTTAGTTTGGCATTCATTTGATTTACATAGCTTTAGCTCATTCTTGAGTTCATACTTGCTATAAGTATATTAATAATGGGGTGTGTGTGTTCTGGGAAAGCATTCAGTTATTCTCTGTAGTGTGCAATAGATTTGTAGACTGTTGAACAGATGCTTATTATGTAAGACTTGTTGCATATCTTTTAGAGTACCCATTGACACGCTCTCTAGTACTCGCTGCTTTTTTTACAAAATTTTCATTTCGAATTTGACCGGTCAACGGTAATCAATTTTAACCACGAATTACTCTTAAAATATTTTGATAAAAGTTTTAACAAAATTAGATAATGAAGATTTAAACTGGTGATATTCATAATAAAATTCTATTAAGTATTAAATTATTATATTTTAAGAGTAATTTATGATCAGAGTTAATTATGGTTGATCACAGAATATTAAAGTGAAAAGTTTGTAAGAAAACAAAGGGAGTAACTAATAGGGGCATAACTTATTTTAATTTATTTTTCACTAGTATCCGCTACATGCGACTAATCCAGTCGAGCATTGTCGGTCCCTTTTTTATGACCGACTCTCCCGATGTTTTTCGAAATCATAACCAACCTTAGTATTCGTATATATATTGACGAGTTGTGAATGCATGTCTCATTCCCATGAAACCTCATGTTCCAAACAATTGTGATCCAAAGTGACTTTCAACACTTATTCGTGTGATCTTGTTGGTTAATTCATAGACTTGGGTATGCAGTTTTTTTCTTTCTTCAATTCAAGATACTTGTGTGTACGTCACAAAACAAACTATGCATAACAAATGAGTGTATTGAACAAGCATAAATTGGATGGGTTTACTCGAAAAAAATACTCAATAAATGAATACAATAGTTATATAATAAAAATTTACAGTTTCAACTCGGAAATAAATTATTTCAAACAAAATTATGTATATGAATAAACTCTTTATAAGAATATTTTTCGTCGTGATAATATTATTGTATAGATTTTCTAATGTATATGGTGTATATAGTTCTCATATTTAAAATCGATATAGTTGCGCTAATCAAACACTATTCTGAGTGACATCTAAACACAAGGCGCAACATATGCGCTACATTTAAAAATTGAAATGTCTAAAGAAAAAAAATTAAAAGAGTAAAAGACCATGGGCCACATATAGATAATCCTGAATTTTGAAACATATCAATAACAACAGTAATTTGCAGCTCCATATGATATCTTTGGCTTCTTATAATATCGGCCATCCTCTTCATCGGCAATATCTACATCTTCGTCGTCCATAGCATCACTACTGTCGTCGTCGTCGGACTCAGACCCACTATCAGTATCCTCAGAATCATCAGTGTCGGACTCGGACCCACTATCAGTGTAGTAATCATCACTGTTGTACTCGGACCCAGTATCAGTGTACTCAGACCCACTACCAGTGTCCCCATCACTATATGAAGAAACACAATCGTCATTGATGGTGTCATCGTTAGAATCAGAATAAGATTCATTGTTCTCATTTACATCAGCTCTGGCATTGCCATCGCCCTGACCACCCTCATTTGGAACTCTGAAAATAGTAGGGAAGTAAAGATGTATGTCATACTTATATAGTTATATTGATAATGTGACAATCAACATTAGAAAGAGACTCGTAAATGGAACTTATTCATAGAATTCCATCTTTTCTACAAGCTCGAACTTATAGAGAGTTGTGGAATTTAGTCATTTATATTAATACCCCAATACTTATTGTACCTGTTTTCAGCCTCCCCTTTCAAAGAAGGTACATTATCAGCAACTACAGTTGTAACCTGGAGGATATACAAAGAGGCAAAGATAGCGTAAGATGCATATATAACTTAGGCAAGAATTGATTGCGCACAAAAGAATTAATTGATTGTGCACAATAGACGTGAAATCATGTTGGTCATGTAGCATGATCCAATAAATAGATTCATCCATATCTGTATAACTTTACATTAATTGCATGTATAAATAAAAAGTACCAACGGGAGAAATGGCCTGAGTGACAATGACTGACCAAACATTCGTTTACATATGGGACTTGTGTGACTATTAAGAAAATGTCAAATTGAGTGGTTCAAATTGAAACGGTTGTATACTTTATACGTTCGTTTCTATCAGCAGGAGAAACTCACCATGAGATACACTAGTATCTTAAGATTCTTAACACAGAGAGAAACAATTAAAATTTAGAAAAGGAGTATGCAAATTCCTTCATAAAATGAAAGGTTTTAAGTTTGTCTCAATAACTAAAACAAATTTTCATAAAATAAATTTCAATCAAGTAACCAGATACCCCAATTGAATTCAGGTTTTCTAAACAAAGAATTTTAAAACAAAAATCACCACGATCGACCGAGTCCAATTAATTTCAAGAACTAAGGGTATATAACAAACTTAAAAATGTAGCAAACAATCGGATGAAAAAATACATGAAGCACACCACAAAATAGACCGAGTAAAACTATTTTACCAGCAAAAGAAGGAACAGAAGAAATCTCTGTGCGGAAGAAGAGAGATTTCCCATCGCCATTTAGTTCTTGGACTGTATGGTAAAGCTACAAAGAAATTCTTGAGAGAAATGTAGGGTTCTCAAGGCACGTCCTGTTTATATAATACGATTAAGAATTTATTTTTGGAAATTAATCTATCCAATTTCTTGCATTCCGTATTTGGTCCTTACCTATTTATATGTAATATGACGGGTAAAATTCATTTTTGGTACTCTAGTGTGAGGCATTTCTGATTTTGGTACTCCAAAGTGGTCGCGTCCAATTTAGGTACTAATTATCAATAACTATTTACAATTAAGGTACTAATTGAATTTATGAGGTGCGCCTTCGCATTCACGTGCAAGCGAATGTCAAGCGCCGAAGGATAGACATAGAAAATTGACTGTTCGCAGGATATCGTGGACTTTGTCTCACTCACAAGCATCAAACTCTTCCACGTCATATTCTTTTTTTGGAACTTGGTACTGATTTGCACACCCACCATCCAATTTACAATTAGTACATTAATTGTAAATAGTTATTAATAATTAGTACATAAATTGAACACGGCCACTCTGGAGTACGAAAATCGGAAATGCCTCACACTCTGTAGTACCAAAAATGAATTATACCCGACCATTATTATTAGGCAACAACCACATATGTAATCGAATCAAATTTGGCATACATCAATGTGATAAAAAAAATCACTAATTTGTCGATGAACTGGCACAATCCGTTGATTGGAATATTACGGGATGGAAAGTAGCGTATTAATGAGCACCTATTTTTCAAGCAATTAAAATGATAATTTTTTAAGTTTCAAGTTTAACCTGTAATTGGTGTTTACCTTTTGAAGCTACACGGTTTGATGAAAAGTTCATGTTTGTATACGTGATGTCATACATATACAAGCGCCTCAAAATACATAAGGAGAAAAAGTTGTTAGACACGAAAGGGTATCAGAGTCGAAGGTTCTTTAACCTTTGGCACTGAACCTAGATATCCTTTAAGTGTTGTTTATTGTGCTCGTCAAATACACTTGTTCTGCTTGTTGAGTGTGTCTGCTACATGATGTCTCTCAACGATGCTCCAATGTTCAAGCCAGAACATTATGAAGAATGGAGAAACAATATGATGCTGCATCTGGAAGCTATTGGTGATGAGATTATCACAATGATTAGGGATAGCACAATCCAAGTCACACAGCCCAGAGGCACCTCTTATGCTTACTCGGATGGAAGAGATGCCAAAAAAATAGAGAGAAAGATGATGTCACTAAAGAAGACAAGGCTGCTGAAACTTCTGGAAAGAAGGTTGTCGACACAATAGTGATTGATGTTGAGGATAGAGTGCCTAAGCCTAGAGAACTTTGGACTACTGAAGAAGCAAAATGGTTCAGGCTAGATGTCATGGCTAGAAGAATCATCATTAGAACTGCACCTAACTTCATAAAATGTAAATTGTGGAAGTGTGTCAATGCAAAAGAAGCATGGAATCTTTTAGAAGAAATTTGTGCCCTTGCTGACAAAAACACCTTCTGAAAGGAAGGAGAGTACTGAACTCCTGAGAAACATGCTCTTACGGTAAAACACATGAGAATATATGTGAGCCAAGAGATCAAAAGGAGACAAGCCAAAGAGAGGCTGTAAAAACATCTTGGACCAAATTATCATCAATACAAAGCTCCACAATACAACTCTAACCCTCTGAGCACAGGTGTTCAGCAGGCTAGAGGAAATTCGTCAGAAACCCCTGTCGTAGGAAACAACTTATGTTTCCATTGCCAACAACCATGGCATTTCAAGAAGAATTGTCCTCGGCTTCCTAAAGAGAAGGCAGGGGGAAAAAAGGAGACCTAAGAAATTCTCCTTGTTTTGTGCAGAACCCAGTCACGGAAAGAAGTAATCTATCTTAACATTTTGATAGTGGCTGTGGAGAACACATGACAGAATTATGGCAAACTTAATCAACTACAAGCCCTGCAAAGATGGGCCAGTCATAAAGTTTGCTGGAGGAGAATTGAATCCAACGGACTTCTTTGGAATAACTGCTAATTTAGGATATACTCAGCTTATGCTATTGCTATTAAGAATTGGTCTGCCAGCTCTCAACGAGATCTCTATTATTATTATTATTATTATTATTATTATTATTATTATTATTATTATTATTATTATTATTATTATTATCATCTGCAATATCATTTTTTTGATCTAAAAAGTTCTTTAAATCTCTAAATAAAAGTGGATTCCTCCCGGGCGTACCCTGGGTATTGCATATGCGAAAATTGAATGTGTCACTGTTAAAGGTGTACTCTATGTTAGATGCCGCCAACACAATTTTTTCAGCATGAGTTAGTTTCCTGGCAGAGGATACAAGATCAAGATCAGTTCTCAACAATGCAAGCTAGTTGGAGGTTGTTCTTATTGCTAGGCGAAAAGGAAATCAATATGTTGTGGATTGGACAGTCAACAATAGAAGCATGCCTTATGACGAGTCAACCGGGTCTAACTTAGAATGGATGACTATAGCACATAATGGGCCACGTCAACTTCAAGACAACTTGACACTCAACAAGTTGTCTCAGAATGAATTAGTTATTGGTCTTCCAAGAATGGCATATAAAAAAGAAGGATTATGCCGAACATGTCAAACTCCATCATATGTTGGCTAATTTTTAGGAGAAAAAACATGTATGAAACATAGTTTAGCCTATCACGAAAACAATGTTGGAGAAGTATAAATTATTTGATCATTTTTATTCATTCATAACTCGTTAAAGCCTGCAATTTTACTTTGCAAAACAACATACATTTTTCCGGAAAGAGAAATTTCTCAGTCTATTCTCTAATTTATGTTTAATTTGAGTTAGTATTGATTTCGTGTTTTTTGGGCATTGTTCGAAGCTACGTTGAGCAAAGGGAGGAAAATGAAGCAAACTACGGAGGTTTTTTTTTTAATATTATTAGTATCGTTGACATGCAGATACCCGCGCAATTGCTATATATAATTTAACGTGTAATTTACATAAAATAGAAATAAAAGAAATGAAGAAAGGAGACTAAAAAATTAAATACTTAGTCTTATAAAAGTCCTATCATATTAGGAAAGTCCAAAAAGTCCCCTAGTTTCTACATAAATTGTCTAGTTTTTAGTTTTGCCCGTTTTATATTTCGCGGGTCAAAATTAACCGGATTTCGCGGGTCAAAATGTATTCGGGTCATACCATTTTATAATGGTTATAGTATAAATAGGTTTTCTTCCCCTTTTCTTCTCGTTTTTCTTCTCATTTTTCTCCCGTTTCTTCAGTTCCGTCTATTTTCTCTCAAATCTGGTGAAGAACCCTAACCTACTCATTTTCACTCGCGATCGTCAGGTTTGTTTCGTTTCTCTTCGATTTTCAGTGTTTTAAAGTTGTTTTTATCTGTTTTTGAGCTTTTTCATTTCCATTTCGATTTTTAGTTTCTTCAATGGCCGAATCGAGCTTGAATGTTGATGTAGTCGGTGCCGATGGAGATTCCGGTGGTGTAAATACTACCGTTGGTCCTGTATATAGGTGAGTGAGCGAGGATTTCAGCCGATTTCGAAGCGGATCTTGCCGATGAGCTTGTTCGGATGAGATCGAGGATTCCGAGATATACAGGCACCGATTCAGCAGTTCGATCTGCGATTTCTAGTTTTTTGTACTTGTATCAGTTGTATGTTGTTGCTTCGTTGTCTGTTGAAATTTGTTCCGCAATTTTTTGTTGCTTCGTTGTTGAGTTCGATTTGTTTCTTCGTTGTTGAAACTTGATTCATTGCGTTTTGTTGATTCGTTGTTGTTATTGTCAGTTGTTGAGTTCAATTTTGCGATTGGAGGATCGTCCTCGCCGCCTCCTCCAGCCACTCGCTCGTCGGATTTCGATGAGGATCCTCCTATCAGAACGTGGAGTTCATTCAACTCCAAAGCCAGTGCTTCTGCTATCAGAGTAATCTCTCTCAAATCTACCTAGTTTGTTCATTTGATTAGATTAGGTAGTTGTTAGTTGTTACGCCTTCAATTATGAATTGAGGATCAGATTATGTGTTCTAATTGGTGTATTTTAGCTGAAATTGTTTGAATTGAGGTCTGCTGATTGTTTCGTTGGGGATATTTTATCCTGTAATGTATAGTTTTAGCTGATGTATGAGGTTGAATTTACCTTGTTCTGTTTGGTGTATAGTAGCTGAATTGTTTGAATTGAGGTCTGCTGATTGTTTCGTTGATGATAATGTATCCTGTAATGTATAGTTTAGTTGATGTATGAGGTTGCATTTACCTATTTGGTGTATCGTAGCTGAATTGTTACTTGTTATTGGAGATTTAGGAAAAAGATCTAAGGTTAAGTTGTCTGTTTGTGTTGAAATCAGGTAGATAGAGATGGAATTGATGAAGGAGAGTTTATATGGAGAGAAAGTGTTTTTTACTGTGTTTTGATTATATTGTCTAGTTTTTACATCATATTGTCTACTTTATGCGAAAAATTCTCTAGTTTTTACATTATATTTTCTAGGAATTCTCTAGTTTTTACATTAAACTGATAATGGATTTGAAGTTTTTGTCTAATTTTTAGAGGATATTGTCTAGTTTTTATGAAATATTGTCTAGTTTTATTATCAAACATGAACATAATTGTCTAGGAATTGTCTAGTTTTTACACTATATTGTTTAGTTTATGAAAGAAATCCTCTAGTTTTTACATGATATTAAATTTACATTATATTGTCTAGTTTTTACATTATATTGTCTAGTTTATGAGGGGAATCCTCTAGTTTTTACATTATATGTCTAGTTTATAAGAGGAATTCTCTAGTTTTTACATTATATTGTCTAGTTTATTAGAGTAACACATTATATTGTCTATATATTATCAAACATTAAACTGATAATAGATTTGAAGTTTTTGTCTAGTTTTTAGAGTATATTGTCTAGTTTTTACGAAATATTGTCTAGTTTATGAAAGGAATTCTCTAGTTTTTACATGATATTGTATAGTTTTTACGTAATATTGTCTAGTTTATGCGAGAAATTCTCTAGTTTTTACATTATATTGTCTACTTCTGACTGTGGTGTTTTACTGATGAAGCATATGGAGCTGTTCCAAGGATCGAAGATACCTTCTGCTGATGATGATTTTGAAGAGAGTGTATTGGATGATTTGAAGGAGAATGCTCTGAAGAAACTAAAGCAATCGAAGAAAAACTAGTGTTTTTTGAACTGATGATGATATTGCCTAGTTTTGTAACTGAATTGTTTAGTTTTGTAAATAAATTGTTTAGTTTTATTACTTATCCAGAAATTTACTCAATGAAACATAATTGTCTATATTTTCTAGTTTTTACATTATATTATCTAGTTTTTACATTATACTTGACCCGTTTTTAATGAATCCGGGTCAAAAGATCCGCGAAAAATCATAAAAATATCAAGTTGAGAAAAAATGTATAATTGTCTAGTTTTAACATTTGAAGTGGACTTTCGGGACTTTCCTATATATAGGGGTCTTTCGCAAGACGGACTCAAAATTAAATTGCAGTCTTCTACATCTATATTTCATAAACGTACATGTTCAACTATTAGATTTGTAATAATAGCTTCTTCTTTTTTAGAATGATGTGTAAGTAATAGTTAGTTACTACCATTTTTTTTATTCTTTTTACTTTTCATGGTGGTAACTTCATTTTGGTGAAGTAACTATCTAGTTGTTTTTTAGAATATAGTATAGATATAGATGTGATGTATTATTCTTCTATCATGTATCCATTGTTGTTTAATGAAATGGGCATGGTAGCGTATTAGCCAAAAATGGCCATGTGACCTCTCCTAGCGATGAAGTGTAAAAATTCCATGATGGTATAATTACTTGTGTAGAGGCACATCAACCAAGTCGTGTAGACATGTATAGCTTGGCACTCTACATAGATGATTATATATTTAGACCTAATACATCACCTAAATATATAATCATACGTAGAGCGTCAAGGTCTAAATATATAATCACCTATGCATAGCACCAAGCACGATCACCTATGTAGAGTGCATAGCTCCAAAGTCATAAAAGTTCGTGTAGACCGGCAATTGTATAGAACGCTGGATTCTAGAAGCTTAATTGGATACAAAACTCTAAATTCAATTGCACATCTACGAAAATAATATCAAATGCCATGATGGTCTACATTACAAGGCGTTGGCGAGCAATGATCGACACTGAATGGGAGATCAGCAAAATGATCGTCTATGTTACAAAATCGACATTAGGGACAATATAAAGGACGCCAATGGCACCCGCAAGATGAAGGCTACAATCGAATACAAGTGATAATACTTAATCAGCCTACCTTTTCCAACAGGAGTATCTCATAATGATAACATGAATGGGAACTTCATTTTTTCCGGCTATGCACTAGTGTTCTGTGATTTTGGACCTGGAAACATCCGATTGGACATCAACTCCATTGACTGGATTGATGCTTATTCAAGTCTTTTTCCGTTCTTCTATTGTATGACCTACAGTGAGACGTGCTTCTACTGCTATTCTAATCGATCTCTAGTATTCAATCCACATGTTGGGATTTCATCACAATCTTGATTTAAGATTCTACTCCAATCCAATCTGATTAGGGAACAATATGCATAAATCCAAACTAAATAGACTGGGGACCAAAATAGATCAAATCTAGTCAAATCTACATCTGATTGAAAACTAACAATAATCGAAAACTAACAATAAAATCCAAGAATGGCCGAATTCTCATCTATTATAATTATGTAATCTAAGCAAGCCACAGGTCTTAGATTTTGATACATAAAGCCCAGGATCAAATCCATAACTAAAAGATAAGACAAGCTTGAATCAGAGTCGAGTTCAAAAAGATCCACTTTCTGGAAAATTGATTGTCAAACACTTACTACAACATTTATCATACATCATCACATCTTACCCAAACTGTTAGTGAACTGAATGCCATATCTGAGTCAGAGATCCAAGTTAATTTACATATCAAGCTTCCACCTGCACGTATTGGTGAAAACCAATCCTTGTTAAAAATCATAAAAATGCCAATGTTACTAATGAATTTACTATAATGTGATGGAAAGAGATCGCTGTAGGATCAGTAGTATTACCGAATTTTTCAAGGAGCCAGCAAGTTGAATAGTTTCAGCAACAAAATCATCTTTGTGGCTGATCTGACCCTGAAGCTCCAACTAAAGGAGTGGTTGGTACGCTGCTCGAAGAACCATTCTCAATAGGTGGCGGAACACCCCACTTGGCTTCAGATTCAAGGGGTTCGAAAACATGAACTGAACCATCTGAAAGCCCCAAGGCAAATTGATTCGGTTCTTGCGGATGTGCCGCAATTACAAGCGGGTGCACATTTGAATTGCTGGAGAATAGGGACAAAAGAAATTAGATCTTAACTGAAGTGATGTAGATGTTAATTTGTTAGGAGCTGAAAAGAAGTGTATGCAAGTGTGGTTTATAATAGTAGCAATTAGCTTAAACTCGATCCAAGACCAGGCTGTTTTTCAACAAACCAGAATCTATAACCATTCCTATCCCCTGACAGGGAAACAGATTATACAGGCACTCAATCACTTAATACAAGTATTTCGAAGAACAAATTTCAAAATTTATTTATCTCGGATGCAGTTCATTCAGTGCAATTAATCAATCCCAAGCTTCAAGCATGCATCTTAATTGACTAAAATATACCATGATCCATTCCAAAACTTAATAGTTCCAATTAATAAGAAAATGAGAATTATGTACTCAATGAAAGATTAACTAAAAGTAAATGAAAGCACAAGAATGAAACATTGACACGAGCAAACACAGTATATATTCAAAATCTTGCCTGACACTTGGAGAAAGATAAGCAGCGGGATTAATGCGGCATCGCAGGCGCAGGTGAGAAGCAGTGAAAATACACACAGTTGCATCCAGAAAACTAGCATAAACCAACTGGCTGTCACATGAAAATGTTGCATGGGAGATAGGGGCACCAGATTCACGTGCCCACTGTTGAAGCAATAATAAAATTAGATAATTAAATCCACTGTAGAAAAACTTCAAGATAAAATTTTGAATAGAGAAATCTACCTGCTTAACGCATTCCAGCTTTGTTGTTTCATATATGGCAAGCTGAGTCTCATGTACAACTAAAAAGTGAACTTGGTCCTGGTGGAATTGTACACGTGTCTCAGATTGTGCTCCTGGTGACCTCCCAGAAGGAAGTTGCAAGAATCTCGATTTCTGTTTTTCCCATCCATCGGAACTCCATACGCAAAGCTGGTGAAACATATTTTGTTGATTAGCAGAAACTGGAGGAAGCTTTGTCAAAGTGGATAGAACTAAATAGTTACTCCAATAATACTTTGTGGAATCTTTCATGCATATTAATCTCGGTGCATTTATTTCCCTTGTGGGTCTCTCATCACCTTTTTTTGGTTGCGAGCCTTAGTTCATGTATTAGGAGTAGGTTGCTTTCATTCATGTATTCATTTACGTTGTCAAATGGTGGTTCTCCTATCTATCAGATCTCATAAATCTGGTCTTTACTAGAACGTGACCAGTAACTGATGCTCTGGATAGCTCAACATAATATGCAATGTTTTCAGAATATGCAGGCTTTCATGACAGTGTGTGAAAGATAAATGTTTTACAATACTCGGGCTATATAAATAACAGGAAATTGTAAATCAAGTTAACCTGTGCATCTGCTCCGGATGAAACTAACACATTCAGCACGTGCGAGAATGCAAGACCAGTAATTCTTTTACTATGTCCTTTGAGCTTGCTTTTCACCTGCGACAAGAGAATAAGGTCAATATACTGCATCTACAACTTAATGCATAATACTGAGAATAAAAATAAAAAAAAAAACTGAATTTCATGGACATCTCTAATACCTCATCTACACGGACATTATATATCTGAATTGTGGAATCATCCATGCCAATCGCGATTATATTATTATCTTGAGGGTGGAAGGCTAAGAAAGTTGCTGCCGGAGGAGGCGGCATGAATGTTGTCATTGTCTGCATTTGTTCACATTTAAATGTAAGAGACCAATACATACACATATCACATGACACAACCATTCAAGAGACAAAGATAATAAGACGTTTTACTGATACCTTAAACGTCATCATATTGAACAAAGAGATCTTCCCTCCAGAAGCCGACATTACGTACGAATCATTTTTAGACAAAGCAAAGCAAGGAACAGCATCCTCGGGGTTTGTTTCTGTGACATCATTAGTCATCATAATGCCACTTGATGGTTGCCATAGCTGCGGTGAAACAGTCGCATTCGCCTAAAGAGAGCACTCAGTATCAGCAACTCATTCTTGGCAAGAGGAGAATAATTGTTACGGAAATAGGAGAAGGACTATTCATTTTATTTATACCTTTCCACTTGAATTACGGTCACTCCTTTGCCATTTCCAGAGTAAATGGATAGCGTTTGAGGCTAATGCTAGAATAGCATTACCTGAATTTGTATATATCAATCTTGAAATCTGACAGCATTGCAATACAGAACTTTGCTAAGTCAACATGTTCAAGCCCCTCAGATAATGGTAAACTTATATCAGTCAGCTCTCATAAAATTACTATATCACTTCAGCATGAATATGAAGTCCTATATGATAATAAATTAAATGCCGTGTATGAAAAATAATAATTATCGGTGTTGTAACAGAAAAGGGATAATATTGGAGTGATGGCTTGAAGCTAGATCAGACAATTTAGAAGGAAAAGGGACTCCAAAACACAATGCCAGAAAGCTCAGAGAGTAGAAAAGTAGGTGTTAGGATAGTATAATTTTTTAACATTGATATGAACAGGTGCACTTTCCTGTTAGTACTTATATCGGCAAAATATACAACATAATCAGCCAATGCTCCATTATTGATTCTCTTGCTCACTCGACACTATGCATAAGAGGACTATTAAGAACTCTTTGTGAACGAATTAAGCTGCAAAACTGGATACTTGAGACTTATCGTCCAGGTACAGTGCAGTGTTCTATTTTAAATTCATGTATAGCATGTGCTACTGCCAAATTTTGTCATTTTTGCTAATCATTAAAAGAAAGAAATCTCTAGGAAATTTCTGACCGCAGTACGATATCTTGTATTAGATGATGAAATTCACAGAGAAAATACTTTACCTTCGTAACTCGTAAATTCTCAGGGAGCTTCAGCGTTCGGCACTGAGACGGTTCGCTAATTTCGCTTAATTTCCAAACCTTTGACTTGTCGTTAGCTTCTTCCGTTATTCTAGGTTTTACATCAAGACTTCTTGCATCTCCATTCTAACAAATACCAATGCATTAATCTTAACAATGCATGGAAGACAAAAGAAGATAGAATTTAATAGCGCATAGATAGAGGCCTTGACAAAATAACATAAAAACCAACCATTGCAGAGATGCCAACAACAGAGCCGACCCGGTCAGCTAGCCCAGCACTACTCGCTGCTGCTGCTGCCGTAATAGGGTTGACAGAAGGCTGCATGACATGCAAGCAAGAGTTAAAGACACCCTTACGTAGTTCAAATGATGGCAGTTGAGAGTAATTCAAGTTATGTAAATACCTTTGGTGCCTCAGAGGCTCTTGAAGCATCGAAAGAGAGATTTTCAACAGTGCGTAACGATCGAAGACCGTCAGTATTAGCTAAGATTTTGATTCCGTTATCATTGGCAGAAACAGCCAACAGGCTTCCATCTTTGTTGAAGCGGATTCTGGGACTTGCCTGAAATTTATGAAAGCAGAAGTCAAGGGCTGACAAGCGAACTAATAACTCGTGGAGTTGCAGAAGTGAATGTTCTCGATAGCTCTACTTATAAAGCAGCTTATAGGCTTCTGCTGATTCGTAACTTGTATTACTCAAGTATAAATAAATAACAAGGAGTCAGAAAAAAATAACTCTTTTAAGTGGTTACAGAAGCCCACACCAACACTACAGATGTTCAGTCAAAAAACTCACAGGAAGACCTCCGTCGGCATCAATTGAAGTCAAAAGTTGAACATTGTCCATGTCCCAGAATTTAATTGCAAAGTCATCGCCAGCTGCCAAAAATCTGTTTTTTGTTGTATCAAACTGCACTACTCCCAGAGATCTTTTACGGAATCCTTGATATGTTCGCTTCACAGCTCCTTCACTTTCATTCCATTCAACAATGTGCGACTCTCCATCTTTACTCGTCCCACAAGAGAAAAGCCTGCATAAAAAAATTGCACGAATTCATGATATGGTTCATGATATGGCAACCATTCCAATAACCAAAACACTGAAACGTTGAAACAGTGCAGCAACGTGATCGACCTTGTTCCATCAGCACTGTAGGCCATTGTCGTACACCAACGGCCAGGGGCATCATAATCAACTCTAGATCCCAAATTGTCATATAACCATGCCTTGATCTTTCCATCTAATGCTGTAGAAAAGATAAACTGAAGCAATAACAAAGAATAACACTGTTAGCGCATGACACAGAAGCAAAGAAGGATAAAATATTATGATTTCTTCTTGCCATCTGAAATAATGAAATAATTATGTGACAGAAAAGTTTCGCTTTACAAGGAAAAGATTACGGGCAGTTTATCACCTGAATGTTCTCTTTGTGATGAGGGCAGATAGAATATACTGGGGCTTCATGACCTTCAAAAGTGTACTGTTTGATGCCAGTTGTGGCATCCCAAACCTAACAATGACAGATAATTAGAATTTTGTCCCACAAGTGTCCATTGAAATACGTATATAGTTACAATCCTTTAAGATACCTTGATAAGCTTGTCATCACCACAGGTTATAACAGAAAGCTGCTTATTAGGGTGAGAGAACGCGAGATCATTTACTCCACCTACATGAGCATCAAACTGAAACAGCAGTAGTCAGTGTCGAAGTGTGGAACAACTAAAAGTTCATGTTAACAAAGCTAGAACAGCAAACAGCAACAATATATAGTTATATACCTCCAAATGCTGACGAACATCATCATTTCCATGATACGAGTAGATTTGTACAAGATGTCTTGAATATGCAACACCTGCATAATCGAAAGATGGAATTTTTATAATATAATGTATTTTCATGAATATTTAGTAGATCTTGTATTTTTATATGTTTTGCAGTTGGTGTATTTTGTAGATTGATAGTTAAGACGGACTTACCAAACAAAGACCCATCTGGGCTCCAAATCACACGATTAACAGATACTCCGGGGTCTTTAACCAAACTAGCCTGAATTCAGTAATATCAAGTATTATGTATAATCGTCCTTGCAGGTATAAAACCGAAATCAAGAAAATAGCAGCTGTTAATTTAGCTTTCAACGTAGAACAAACCTGTAACGGCATTGTACATGCGCTCAGATCCCAAACTTTGAAGTTCTTTTGGACCAGCCTCTCACGTGAACCAACTTCCCACAAACCAATATCACCCACATTTGTGCCAACTGAGTTTTATTGATGAAAACCCAAAGTCACACATTGAAAGTCTTAACACAAACTATGAAAGGAGATGAGGTGACAGCAAAACAGACCTAAAAGCAGAGTTTGTTGCACAGGATGGAAGTCCATGCTCATAGGAGATGATCCCTGATTTAAAGTTCGGGCAACCGTCTTGTGCAAGTCAACCGGCGGGCCAAAAGCATTCTGGTTATGTGCATGCCCAGGATAAGATACGGGCAAAACATTCACAGGGAGACTCACCTGCACACAGGGAGCAGGTATTGAAAAAAAAATGAGAAAGGTATCAGCAGCACCCTGAAGGCTGGCCCTTTTACTGATTCCCCCCCAAAAGATAGAATTTTTACATTTAGCAGTGTAGTGACCTAAAACAAAGCAATGTAAATAGAAAATATTTTAATCTGTAGAGATCAATCTTCCGCACACCCAACTACCTCATCAGAAATTCCCAATTGCCTGGTTCTTTTGCTTACATGATCAGAATCACCAGATGGAAAATCGACCGATGGATTTGTAGGTGGAGTCCTCGGATGCTTAAGAGCAGCTGTAGGAGACAAAACAATAATGGGTTAATACGAGTTAGCTGTACTCTGGCAAAATTCTCGATGAAATAAATAAACCTACCAATTCACCATATCCAGGTAAGAATTCTATATGCACGAGGCCTATAGCTTCACATGCTATGTCAGGAACAAACCAAGACAACGCGCATGTATATTTTTCTCAGGGCACACGTAAGAACCCAACATTCTTTATGCAATGCACATCACGAGCTCTTAAATGATCGAAGGGCCAAATTTGCTTACACCAAGCCAATTTCACATTATATTCTATTTGGCTTAAAGATGAATGTACATCTCATTAGATTGAGAAAACAATTCATATATTATATTAGAGAATTAATATTAACATTGACCACCCTCCAAAATGCTTCAGAATATAAGAATGAGAAACAATAAACAGTGCTTTCTGAAATGAAATATCTCACAAAAATTAGAATCCTCAATGGTAAATTCTTTTACTCCTATTTGTTATTAAGTAGTGAAGAATAGTACCAGAAATCGATGGAGCACCCAGGCTTATAGGTCCACTGGAGGCACCAGGATGAGCTCCAGTAGGTGGATTCGACATCCAACCAGCAAGAGGAGCTGGTACAGGAGATGGCGTTTGCTGAAATGGCTGGCACATAAAATACGAGGTATTAAAAAGAAGAACTTCCAAAAGGCCACAAGAACAAGTTAACAAAATTAATGTACGGGTACAAACCACATGTGCACCCAGAGGAGGAAAGCCTCCAGGTTTTGGAACAGCTCCTCCAAGCAGGGGATTGTTCGCAGGAGAAGGAGCACGTGCACCATTTGGTTGTCCGCATGAATGATCCACAAAGAGAGTTTTAATATCAGGGTTTGGCCTAGGATTTTTACATAATTGGTGCTGCCAGTTTAAGCTGCACGTGCATATGACGTCAGTTTGTACAATCTGTGTTGCTTTAATTGAATGGAAAACAAACTTTTGAAAATTTACGATGGAAACATATAACAGTACTTCCTAAATGACTAAAACATGGAAATCAAGGCATTTTCACAATTAATATATCTAGGTAAACTAAACTTGGAGAGAATATACTTCAATTTTAGACATTTGGGTAACTATGATTACTAATTTACTAACAGCTCAGGCTAATAACAATACACCCAACCATTCAAGAAGTTCATATAACACTAGCACTTTTATCTATCACAGAAGCTACCTCTGATTAATGAGCGTGCGTAGCCTTGAATTCTTGAGGTTTGGGAACTGCAACTTATCACGGAACAAAGGGTTTGCCTCAATAAGCTTTTTGAGCTCCACCAACATAATCGCTCGAGCAGATTTTGTATCTCCATACTTCGAGAGTTGTTCATTCTCCCTGCAAATGTATGAACTCACTTAAAAACAACCCACCGAAATGATCGTCAAGATGTCATGAATTTTTAGAATACCTGAAATTCTCCAATGTCAACAGCTGAGTTATCTCCTTAAAGAGCTCTTCATTAAAAGATGCAAACACTTTAAGATCCTTCACAAGGATTTCTACAGCTTTGGACCTGTCATGCCTGCATACACACAACTAATAAACACTCCAATATATATACACACTTGGCAAACTAAACACCAATCATCAGCAAAATTGAGCTGCATTCCAGTAAAGTTGAAACAGAAAAACTCACTTATCCAATGCTTCAAGATATTTCTGCTTCCGAATCTCGAAAAATATCTTCATCGAATAGCGATTGTCGTCCACCTTCGTGAAACCGGAGAGGTACCTTTCAACCTCCTCCCAATTCCCATTGTGCACCTCATCCTCAAAATACTTCATGTTAAAGAAAAAGCCAGATTCTTGCTCAAGCCTATAATGCAATAACAAACACTAATAACTCAAACACCAGTTATGACTTAATCACCAGAAATAGGAAGGACAACAAGTGGTACTTGATAAATAAAGTAAATGCAAATTGACCTACTTGTGAACAGTCTCCTTAAACTTCTCCTCATCCAAAAACTGTAAGATCAGGAAAACAAGTTCTCTACTGAGAGAAGACATGTTTACTAAATCCCCTTCCAGCCCTCAAGAGTTGCTGAAAACCTCAAATAGCTGCAGATCTGTAAACCCCAGAAAAAGAAATCCCAATTACAGATAATAGAAATAAATCAAAAGGTATATATATAAATTAATTAATTAATTAATTAATTAATCAATTAACATAAATGCCAGAGTCAGCTACCACTGGGCCTTATTTAATTAATATTATTCCCTCTTAAACAAAAACAAAAATGAAGAAAGAAAATAAACAATTCCAAAAATAGCAAATTCACCCAAACAAACCAGATCACAAATCTGCTACTCCATCGAAAAAAGAAGCTACCATTTTTCCTCCTAGATCAAACATGAATTGAGCATATGCACCGACAAGACAAGACCACTCAGATGAAGAGCAAAAAAAAAGAAAAATCAAAACTTTAATAAAATTAAAGCGATAGAGAGATGAAAGCACCTTTAATTGGAATCCAGATGCGAGAGGGAAAAAGATAGCTAAAAGAGACGAAGTCAAATAACCATAAACACTCATGGGAAAAAAGGTAGAAACAAAACAACTCGAGAAAAGTAAATATTCGTTCGATAATATAGATACACAAACAAAACAAAACAAAAAAGCTGTATGTATAGCTTACTCGAACAGATCGATTAGACGGCGATAAAAACCGGAGAAATGGAGCCACCGGAAAAGCTGATTACGGTCGGCCGGAAGTGAAATTACAGAGGGTTTTTCTCAATTTCTCATTTCTCTCTCTCTAGTTTCTCTCTCTAGAATGCTATGGGAAGTCGAGAAAGGGGAATATAAACATCTCACCCAAAAAAATGACCACATTTTATAGGAAGGGGAATGATAAGTTGACTGACTTATCACCCTGCTTATTAATTATATGCTCGTGGACATATCAGTATGGATCAAAGGGTTTATCAGCTTATACAGTCAATGTGGGACCCACTGAGCCGGCTAGTGTTTTGTCCGGATTATCGGCTTGGCATCTCGAGCTGCTGGCTGGTCATCGGCTCCGTTAGTTTTTTAGCATGTGGTGTGGTCTAGTTCAGTACCGTGCACATGCGCTAAAGCTGGTCCCATCGTGTTTGATCGATCCGTCCCGAATTCAACTTAACGTCTAAATCTCATTAAATTATCATTTCATTTATTTTTCATACTTTATTCATTAAATCTCATACTTTTTTTCATTTTTTTATATTTTATTCTATATTTCTCCTACTTTAATCACAATTATGTACTTATTTGCGTGAAGTTTAATCCGGGATAGAGTTAGTATTTGATTGTGAGATGAACGGCTGAGATTGGGCAGAACGTACGGCATGATTGTTGCTTAAAAAGTTGGAGACAGCGATCTTCACTCGTATCAGTAATGTAAATGCAGATCCCTTCTTTCTCTCTCTAGTTTCTCTATCTAACACCGTATTTAAAACGACAAGCTTTTTCTCGGACGTGGCTTTGTGGACTTGGGCCTGGAGTTGGGTGAATTTACGGGCGTGTGCCACTGCGATATATCGGGAGATGAGAGAAACCGTGAGATTTTGGTAGGACGAGATGATGGAGTGTTATTGGAGTTGCTTGCACACACTTTTGGGGAAACCTTGGTTGAAAGAAAGGTCAATTATTAACTGATTTTTGTTTTATTTTTACTTTTTTTCTTAATACGTGTGTGGTTTTGGAAAGTGTGAGGATGTGTGCGTGGGGTCATGCAACTTCTAATTTACTCCCTCCAAAACCCACTACCAAACTCACATAGTCACACTCATACCGTCCAGAATTCGAGTTTAAATATAACGATTGTAAAGTGTCATAAATAATGATAAAATAGAATGGTGAATAACCCGTAGGAATTTCGATTAGTTAAGAGAGGAGAATATCATACAAGTGCTCAAATTCCACGGTGAGCGAATTTCTGTGGTTTGTGCCTTCTGAGTCTGAGCAACATCATCAAAAAAAAAAAAAATAGAATGGTGAATAAACTACAAAAGATATAGAATAAATTAAGATATGACTTTTCATTCAAGGATAAGAAGTTGATATTGGGACGTTTTCAAAATGAAATGCAGAACTTTCCATATTAGATGCTTCACTAAAACGTTACAATTCATTTTATGTAAACCCACTACTTAAACTCAACATTTTTAATCAATATGTTTCATAATTATCAATTATCTCTCCTACTCTATTTTTACTATCCACCCACTACTTTATTAATCCCTCTTGTCTTTTAAAAGGTTTACCGTTTTATTTTGGGTATATTTTAAAAAAACTGTAATAAAATAATTAGTACATGGTAAAAAATAAGATAGAGAATTGGAAAAGTAAGTGATATAATAGATAAAGTATGAAATAGAGTATTTAAAATAAAGAAGTAGCAAAAAGATAGCGGGCTTTCAAAAAATGAAATGTTAAACTTTAAAAATAAACTCCCGAAATAGCAAAACTAAACTTTTATTTAAAAAGAAAGGCGTGTAACTTATCTATATATCTATTGATTGAAAAAGTTTTCAAGGCTTATAATTGGTCCATTTGTCATGCCACGTGGCAGAATACTCAATTTCTATTGGCTAGAAAAGTTTGTGGAGGATGTTTTGGTCTGTTCACAGTTCATCCTGATGTCTAGAACAATTAGTAAGGGCAATCCAGTCCATTCAAATATTTACTTAAGTATATAGTATTTCACTGTTATTTCTGGTAAGTTAACCATACATACATACATATATATATATATATATATATATATATTATATATATATATATATATATATATATATATATATAAATTGAAAAAGTTTTCAAGGCTTATGATTGGTCCATTTGTCATGCCACATGGCAGAATACTCAAATTCTATTGGCTAGAAAAGTTTGTGGCGGACGTTTTGGTCTGTTCACAGTTCATCCTGATGTCTAGAACAATTAGTAAGGGTAATACGGTCCATTCAAATATTTTCTTAAGTATATAGTATTTCACTGTTATTTCTGGTAAGTTAACCGCATATATAATTTTTATTAAATCTAATATAACTTTATTTACAAAAATTCAAAAAAAAAATTTAAACATATACTTGAATTCGTCGTGATAAGACGAATCCATAGACACCAATCTTGAATGCTATTATTAATTAAACAAATTATTTTATTCATTAAAATAAAATAGAAATTTATTAAATATGATAAAATGAAATAATTAAATTTTAAAAATAGAGCATTTATTAAATTAATTCAATTGTATGTAAAAGGTTGTGGAATTATTTGCATTTTAAACCAGTATATCTTTATTTGACTATTGATTTTTTGTATGTTGGCTGCATATTTAGTTTTTATTAAATATCATATAAATATCACGTTAGCATTTTGAACATATTGTTATTATTAATTAAATAAATCATCTTATTTACTAAAGTAAAATATAAAATTTAATAAATAAAATGAAATAATGAAAATTTAAAAATAGAGCATTTATTAATTATTTAATACTCCCCCGCTCACCTCCCCCCCCCACACACACACAAAAATCCATTTAACAAGAAATTAATAAATTTTGATTATACGGTTGAGCAGAGTTCGAATAGGGGGCGAAAATTTTGTTTGAGGAAGTTTTTTGCCAGGATAAAAATGAGGCTAATGTTTTAGCACTTAAATTATCAATTAAGTGTTCTTATATAATATAATATGATATATAAAGTTGATGGGCTATCAGATTCAATCAAATTCCAGCTATTACACGTGAAATTTTGATACGGTTGACGAGTAGAGTTCGAATAGAAGGACGTATTAGTGTTGTTGCTAAGGATCATGAAGGCAATGTTATTGTTTGGTGATAAAATTTTATGTCTTATGGTTGCTGAAAATGCAAAAGGTTTGCCTGCCAAATTAAGAACTAAATTTGTTCGAAATTTTTATTGGTAACATGTAGTAATTGAAAGGGGTTGTTATTTGGTGATTAAATTTCTTAAATCAACAAATTTCAGCTTTGCTCATTTGTTTCACTTTTCAATGAAATTCAGGCATTTGATGGAGAATTTTGTTCCATGAAATTTCGTCAGGTTAAACGTGAGGCTAATCTTTTAGCACATAGATGATCAATTGGGTGTTCTTGTGATATGTTAGTTTGGTAAATTTGTATTATCCACACCATGATCGTTATGTGAGGGGAGCACATACCACCTCAGGGTCTTTCGATTAATTTATTTTTTCCTACCATTTATATTTATTATTAAACGTAAACTATATTGTGGCATCGCCATGGGAATTTTGTGAAATTAGTTGCATTTTCAGCCAGTATATATTTCAGTGTTTATTTTTTGTATGTTGGCTGCATATATAGTTTTTTATTAATCTCATATAAATTTATCTACAAAACTCCGAAAAATATTTTAATTTTAACATATATTTGAATTATGGATATACTCCATTTGACTTGGATACGGTAGAAATATCCTTTATTTGCGATTCTTAAATGGCGGAGTCAAAGTTTACACTGCACGGCTGGCATAAGGAAGAATAACCGTGAGCACGTGTTCGTTCTCCACCTCATGTAAATTAGCTGAGTTATTGTTATCATTGACGAAATGTGACTAAAATACCTTGCTACTTATTAGTAAATAAAATACATGTGAGTAATTTGCTAATGTATATGAGCTTCAATTATAATTTACATCTTTATAGAGATCTATCACTATTAAAAAGAAAATATGGTAGCACTATATATGTACTACTACATTATTACACTATAAATTGAATTAGTTTTCTATGCTTCTTATTGGACCATTTGTCATGCCACGTGGCAGAATACTCAATTCCTATTAGCTAAAAAAGTCTGTGGAAGATGTTTTGGTCTGTTCACAGTTCATCCTGATGTCTAAGACAATTAATAAGGGCAATCCGATCCATTCATATATTTCCTTAAACGTTGCTCCCTTATTTATCTTCCAGAATCATTAATTGCTTTATTTAGTTGTTCTAATGCATAAAATCTCCATGAATTTGTGTTAGAAAATATCTGTTTAGTTTTTATCAGTACACCATAATGACTTATCTTAGTTCAAAAATGTATCTAGTACTCTTGGTTCACTTGAACATTGTAAGGAGGAAGTATACTTAGTATGATTAGTCTAGTAAATCTTGTATAGGATGTTAGGTCTCTGAATGTAATTTTATATCTTTGAAAAAGACCAAGAAGAAGGCATCTAGCAGAAAGAGCTCAACTATCTGAAGATATGAAGACTGCACAAGATTACAGAAGACTAAGGAATTGTGCCTCAGAAACCATAATGCAAAAGATAATTTAGTGAAAACTATGGTTCTGGAATAAACAATGTTTTCCTTAGTTTCTGAAAGTCTTGGAGTTTCTGATAGCAACGTGCACAGCCTCAGACGGCGTGCATAGTTCCGTTGGCACAACAGGACAAAAGATAGTACAGTGCATTTAATGCCACTGCAGAACTCGCTGAGCAAAAGCTTTATCTCTGAACAAAGAGACAAAAGTTCTGCAGTACTATCAACGGATTGTTTGTAGTTTGAATCTCAATAGCCTGACGGATAGTAATTCAAACGGCTTGTTTTTCAACTATAAATATCACCACTTAGAATGCTTTAACACACACTTTAACGACTGAATTTCATATCCTACACTCAGGCATACAAGCCTTCTGCCTACTTACTCTCTAGCTTTACAGTTGCGACCAAGCTCTTGATTCTAAGTAGCACGAAAGTTCTAAGTGTCCTGATCCTTAACAAGCTATATCTGTTGTGAAGGAGTTGAATTGAAGCATTGTTGCGACTTGCTAAGACATTCATTCTCCTGAACGAAGAACATAGACTTGGGTCAGAAAAGAACATATCACCACTCATTGTCCAAGTGGGTTAAGTGACTCTTATTCTAGAAGGTAGCATTACATAACTGTGGAAGTTATTAATCTACCAATCTGATAAACCCTTCTTAACCAACACCAGAAAAGGCGTGGAGTAGAGGAAGTACTTAGTTTGGGAAACTAAGGAATAACTCCAAGGTTAGAGGTTCTGAGTAGAGGAAGTACTTGGCTGGGAAAGTCGGGGAATAACTCAGGAGGAACACTTGGTTGGGAACCTAGTGTATTTAGGAATCGAGAGAAGATACTTGTAAGGTGAACTCAATTATCTGTCTTAGTGGATTCTAGGTCCAAGAAAGGCCGAAGTGGATTAGTTGAAGGATTACGCCACCTTTAGATACCACTATAAAGCTACTGTGTTATTTACTTTCTGCTCTTACTTTCTGCCTTTACTTACTTGCAAAGTAATTTACACACTTTACTAGCCTACTGAGCACGTGCACTTATCAGAAAGACTTCCGCTATTCTGATTATAAGTATCAGAAAGTTACCCAACTTTATGAGAAACTGTTTATCGACAAAAGTTTTAAAAGACTATTCACCCTCCCCCCCCCCCCCTCTAGCCTTTTACTTTGCCGTTATCTGGACCAACAATTTATTTCATAATATGTACATCACGTTAGTATTATGATCTTAAATAGTAAAGACAACATTGCATTATTTGAATAACATTCTAAACATGAAAGATTGTAGTCCATTAAAATATTCCAAGGAGTATATGAAGTTTTATTCGAACTTCTTCAGTTCAAACGAATCTGCATTCTTCTGCTAAGTATAGACCAGTTTGAAGGTAAGCTCCGTTTTTTCCTTTAGTAATTCGATGTCCTCTGAACTGTTAAAAAAGTGGATGTATATTAGTAACAATTAAACAGTATCAATTCAAAGAAATAAATTAGCAGTTCATAAACAAAACATTCTCTGCCAATCAACTCAGTTTTATATACATATAATCCATCTAAATTTAGTGAAGGGGGGCAAATTTGTTATATCAAATAACATATTCATGTTCGACTTTCCAGTCGCGAATTTGGTTATTATGAAATCGAAGCTACTATCAGATTCACTCTCACATGTATTTATTCTATACATTTTATACTAAGGTGGTATTTATAATTAGAAATGTTGAATAATTAGTTGAGTCACTTAAAAGTACAAGTTGAATAATTAGAAATTATATAATAATGTGATCAAAATCGTACATGTTCATAATTCAAGTAGCTCGTGAGGTCTATGGTAATTTAATAGGCATCTCCTTATGTTCTTCCATTAATATAATATTGACGATTATATATGTGCTGAGCTTCCTAAAAAAGAGAATCAGTTGGAACTGTATAAAGTCGTGTCAAACCACATGATGCACGGTTTGTGTGGAGAAGGGTACATGTACAAAATTATTTCCCAAGAATTACAACGAAAACACGTACACATATGAGAATGGGTACCAGATATACAGGAGAAGGGATACAGATGAAACTGTCGAAAAAATGACCAAGTGCTTGACAATAGGTTTAATTTAACTAAGTCGAAATTTTTTGCTTTTTAAATTTTCATATAATTAATATCAACGTGTCTCCTGTTATTAAGCTATTCCATTATTACAAATTTGTCTAGATATGTAATCCCATATAATGGTCAATAGATGTTGAAGTATCAGCGCACATAAACATAGAATTCTGTAATCAGGGGCGGTTTATGAAGTATTTGTTTAAGTATATATCCAAGGAGAGTGACCGTATATGGCTTAGTTTTGTGGACAAGAACAATCCAGATGAAATCATAGGTATGGTGACCGCCGATATGTTTCTACATGTGAAGCTATATGGAGAATATTTGAATTTACATACAATATAGGACTCCTACAATTGATAGGTTATCATTCCACTTTGAGGGTTAGCAAATTGTGAACATTAAAGATGGTGAATACATGCCCGATTACTTGAGAAGCCATATGCAAAACAATCAAAATTCTTACAATACTTCAACTGAACAAAGTCGATCTTGAAGCTCGAAATCTTTTGTATCATGAATTGCCACAACATTATTGTTGAAATGAAAGAGAAAAGATATGGTCTTGTAAAAGACAAAAGCACAAAGTGTTGGGCGTATACATAATGTCACCATTATTAATGAGAACCAATACTATATGAGCCTCATGTTGAATCATGTAAGAGGTGCGACTTGCTATGAGAATATCATATAGGTAAATGGTGTTATTTATGATTCATACAAGTCCGCGCATGTGGTTACTTATGTCTCTTTTTTTATGATAGGGAGTACGTAATGGAATAATTGATGGAAGTTACTAGGCTTCTTCCTCTGTCATATATTCACAGTGTTGCTTCTATCTCACATCATGTCAATTCCTAAAGACATTTTGTTGAAGGAATGTGAATTCTTATCAGATGACCTATTGAATGCCCAACACAAGAGGAAAAACAATCCAGATACTAGCAACTATGGTTCAATATGATTTTAGTATACATACTTAAACACATATGCTTTATTACATTCATATTTTGTATTGCAATAAACATGTACGAAAGTCACAGATGGTTGGATTAAAGATTTGTTTTTGTTTGAGATTGAGAAACTTTTAAGATCAAACTACAAATGTCTGAAAATTTGAAGGTATGCCTATACCTTCATATAACATCATAAACATTGCTACGAACCAGTTCACAGTGGATGTGACGTCTAACGATAAAGATGCTAATTAAGAGCAAAGAGTTCAATTCGTTGTATCCAGTATTGACTGAGGAGTAACGTACAATCTACGAGAAGATAATCTCTTATGTCAATTTGGGTAAAGGTTGAGTGTTGTTCTTATGTGGATATGGAAGGACTGGGAAGACTTTTATATGGAGAACTTTATGCTCGGGATTGAGATCCAAAGGAGATATAGTTCTCCCAGTTGCATCAAGTGGTATTGCATCACTATTGCTTCCAAGTGGTAGTGCAGCTCATTCGAGATTCGACATACCACTTCATCATAATGAGTACTCAATATGCTCAAAGATCAGTGAAAATTCTGATGTTACAAAGTTATTACAGCTTACTAAGCTTATTATATGGGACAAGGCTCCTACGACGAATAAATTTGCTTCGAGGCAGTTGATCGGAGCTTGAGAGATGTTATGCATCGCCCCCATGACCCTTTTGTGGTTGTTTTTTGTGGAGACTTCAGTCATATTCTTCTTGTGATTCTTGGCGGGACCAGATACGATATAGTTAATGTAGCCATATGCTCATCCAAAATATGGGCAGCATGTGAAGTCCTCAATTTAACTAAACACCTCAGGTTGCAGATAAATTTTTTTGTTTCAATACTTTTGTTAAATTATTAACTATAGAGTTGATTAATATTAAATTTTACATCACATACAGTCGGGAAATTCAGCTGTCGAGATAAACGAGACCAGGCAGTTCGCGGAGTGGATTTTACAAGTTGGTTATGGTGTTGCTTGTGAAAATAATGACGGTGAGGTTAATATAAAACTACATGATGATCTACTCACCAGAGAGGTGGGTGATCCTATAAATACCATTGTTGACATTATGTACCCATCATTGTTAGAGCATAATCAATGACATAATTACATCATAAAGCCATTCTTGTACTAGATCCAAATTAATGACATAATTAATGATTTTTTCATGGTAAATTCGTGAACTAAGTCGAATTAAACACGAATAAGAAAGATACTCAAACTTTCATTAACCTAATTAAATAAGCTATGCGGCTCCATTTCCTACTTTTCTTCTCTGTATCGCTTTCGGTTCCGCAGCATTACCATTCCACCGTCTTCTTTACTCACACCATATTGTCTCAACCAGTCAACGATCGACTTGCTTTCTCCAGTGAATTCCATCTCCTCCGTTCACTACAAGAATCCATCCGTAACGGGACGGAAAGGGGCGACGGATTTTATCCGTCGCCCCTGTAGCGACGGATCGCTACTTGGGGCGACGGATTCTATCCGTCGCCCGCTTATGACGGATTCTATCCGTCAGCCGTCATGACGGATAAAGGTTATCTGTCGTTCATAGCGACGGATAAAATTATCCGTCGCTACAGAGCGTTGACCAAAATTAAAAAAAAAAAAAAAAATTTAGCGACGGATAGATTTATCCGTCGCTACAAGGCCGGAAAAAAAAAAAATAGCGACGGATAGATCTAGATCTATCCGTCGCTAAAAACCTAAAAAAAATATAATATATCTCCTCCACCACCTCCTTTTCTCCACTACTTCTCCTCTCCTCCTCCTCCCACCACCACCTTTCTCCTCCCACCACCACCATCCTCCACCACCACCATCTCCTCCACCACCTTTCTCCTCCCACCACCACCATCCTCCACCACCACCATCTCTTCCACCACCTCCTTTCCTCCACCACCATCTCACCACCACCACCACCACCTCTCTCCTCCCACCACCACCACCCTGCCACCACCACCATCCTCCACCACCACCATCTCCTCCACCACCTCCTTTCCTCCACCATCCTCCTCCACCACCATCTCCACCACCACCACCTCTCTACTCCCACCACCACCGCACCACCACCCTGCCACCACCACCATCTCCTCCACCACCACCACCCAGCCACCACCCCCATCTCCTCCACCCCCCCCCCCACCCATCCACCACCACCCCCACCCACCACCCCCAGCCCCCCACCCACCGCACCACCATCGCCGGATTAATCCGTGTATCTGAATATAAAATTGTGATACGGATTTTATTTTTTTAAAAAAAAAAAAATGGGGCGACGGATAGATCTATCCGTCGCCCCATAATCATTTTTTTTTTAAAAAAAAAGGTCAATTCGTCGCGAATTGGACGACGGATTTTTATCCGTCGCCACAGCTCAGGGCGGATTTTTATCCGTCGCCCGATCCGTCGCCGTAGCCGGGCGACGGATAGTCATGGCATCGACGGATCTATCCGTCGCTACAGCCCAGATTTTTTGTAGTGGTTGTATGCCCGATTTGATCATCATTTGATCGATCTTAAAAAGTTTATTCATACATGACAACTTTTATTTTTGACATTAACTAATTTGGTCATTTGTATTTACTTCGCGCACAAGCTATGGCAAGTATAATGTGATTTCATGAAATAAGTCATTCTAAAAACAATTTATGGTTCAATTTTAGTAAAGAAAAAGGAAATTTTGACAAAATATTAAACTACGCTTAGTTATTTGCAAATTTTTGAGCATGCGATGCTTTGTTATTAACTACACTTATCGTTACTAGCAAATTACTATTACTAGAAAATCTCATGTTTGGTGATGAGATACATACTTATTTATATGATCATGAAATTCCCACCTAATCCGATAAACTATTTTTTAGTATTTTGCATTGTTTATTAATTTATATTTTATAAAATTGAAAATGATATCGAAGTATGATGGATCTAATTTAATTAGTCATGAAAAATGTTAATAAATCTATAAATAAAAATATTTTTATATAATTTATAACATGCGCTCTAAGGCGCTCGCGCTTTCTAAATTTTTAAAATTTTAGCGCCCGCGCTTTCGCTCCAGGTGATCTAGAGTACGTCATTTACAAAATTCATGTTGAGTACATTGAATATTTAAGCGTTGATAACTTGAGTAGAGTGGATGATGTATCTTTGATGTGTTCACGGTTGAGTTTCTGAATAATATCAATTGTTCTGGACTCCCTAACCACATGATTGTTCTTAAGGTTGGTTGCATGGTCATGTTGTTGTGTAACGTTGATCAGACTTCTGAACTTCACAATAGAACAAGACTTATAGTAACAAATCTTGGCAAGTATATTATAGGGGCAAAGATGTTATCTAGAATGAATGCGGGAAATATGTATTAATACCTAGAATGATGATGAGTCCATCGGGCGACACAAAATTCTCTATTCCATATTTCCGTACCCGACACATTACAAAACCTGTGAGGTGGAACCCGATGATTTTAACGGGTTTTATAACACGTACACGCCCAACCCACAATTAAAAATCCCGTACGCAACCCGCAATTTTAAAGTCAGGATGACCTAGAACCCGAACCCAACCCGAAATTTTGAAAAAAAATTAAAACAGAAAAATAATTTCCCACATTTTTTTGTCGGAAGGGGGGAGGGTACCCCACCTACCCTACATGGGCAAAAATATTTCATTTCACGAAAAACATTTCCACATCGAGACAAAAAAAAAAAAAAAAAAAAAATTGGTCAGAAGGGGTGGGGGGTTGGGTTAGGCGAAATTTTTTATCTCACGGAAATAATTTCCCACATGTTTTCGCAAATTTTTTTTCGTCGGGAGGGGTCCACCCACCTACCCAGGCGAAAAATTTTATCTCACAAAAACAATTCCCCACATGTTTTCGCGAAATTTTTTTTTTGGTTTGTTGGGTGGGTACCCCACCCTACCCGGGCGAAAAATATTATTTCACGGAAACAAATTTTTTTATGGTCGGGCGACGAAGATTTCGGCAAGTCGAATTCTGGGAGGATCGTTGGTCAAATTTGGGTATTGGTCGAATTCGGGTCGAATTTTGTACGGGTTGGGTTCTGATCGGGTCTTAGAGCGGGTTGGGTTTTGGGCAGGGGGTGTTTTGGACGGGTGCAGGTGTAGAACCCAACCCGTTCCCGTACATAAATAATTTGGCGAATGCTCAGTAATTGGGTCCCACCCAATTACAAGCATATATGATACGACTATAAATGTTGTATACAAAGAGGTCTTCGACAAACTATAAGGTAATTTTAAATTAATTACCATATAAACCTTGAAGAATTGAACATATAGTTTAAAATAAATGATTACTATTATTAGATTGTGTTAACTCTTTTTTAAATTTTATTTTACAGGAAATGATTGACTTCAATTGATCTCTGTATTACACGTGTTTGAAATTTCGAATAATGTAGTACTTTATATATTTTTTGTACATTTCTTTAAATGATACATATGTTTTTCGACACATTTTATATATGTTTCTCTAATACCCGTCGAATCTCGACGGGGCATAAATTAGTATGATATACACTAGAACAATGCAATCACCAAAAGGGAAATAAATAAGGAAGGTCGACTTATGGTCCCTTGTCCCAAAGGAGGAAATAATCATAAAAAATGATGGCAGGTAATTAAAGATACAAATATAGATGTAGTTAGTGAACGGTTATTCTTACTGCAGATGGATTTTTAATTTGTTGGACTGCAACAAATGAAAAATGGAAAGTATTATTTAGTTGGACTGCAACACATGAACGGGGGCTGATGTCATGGGATACCATCAGCCATGTATACACTTCGGTTAGTTTTTCTCATTTTGCAAATCTTAAAGTATATAATTGGATATATTTCAAGCGTAAGGTCACCTTCAACAATGACAATCACAACTTCTAGTGGATTGAATTTGATTGTTTGATCATTTAGTACATCCGTGCCAACATATTCTTAATACTCCCTCTTGTTTCCAATAAATACGTGTTGGGTTTTAAACTATATGGACAAAAGTAAGATATTTATATTATTAAATTCGAACTCAACGATCAACCTGACCTTCTACCGAGGGGTGTTCAACCGGACCGACTTGATAGGTTAACTTGAATAACGTCATAATATGTGTGTGTGTATATTTCACCTGCCACCGATAATGACATATCATTAATAATATTTTAACACCCTTAAAGTTTTATAGAATTCAAGTGATTGAGAACGTGAACAAAGTGTGTGGAAGATGGCGCGTGTATGTACAATAGCCCATCGACAAGTTTTAAAGTTTTTTTTTGAAAAATACTGAAACTACCTCCACAAATAGGCACACAATATTTTACTCCATCCATACCTCAAAACTCCATACATTTTTCATTATTAAGTGTGTAATAGAGTTTTATACATTACAAACACGGGAGACTATTCCACACAGAACAAATAGTTAAAATATAAGAAAATAAAGTTACAATTATGTTAAAATTACACTCATTACTACTAGAGTGCATGTTCATGTTATATCATTTATTTTATTTTTATTGTCTAAAACACTATAAATAAACTATGATGCATGAAATTATCAACCCGGGCTTTCTCCGAATCTGGATTTTACCACCTTTTCTTTTCTTAATATGTTCGATCCTACAAGGCAGACGAATATTGGGTCGGCCCTGGGTTTAAAGACAAGTCGTTTGCCAAATCACTAGAATGTTATGTACTCCCTCCGTTTCAAATAAATCTTTCCATTTTAACTTTGACCGGTTAACTGTCTTCGACTATGACCGCGAATTACTCTTAAATTATAATAGTAAAATAATCTAATAAAATCATATAATGAAAATTTAATTATTAAATTTTTATTATATAATATTATTAAATTATTTACTATTTTAAAAATTCTTGATCAATCAACATGCTTATGCAAAATAAGAAATGAAAAGATATATTTGAAACAAAGGAAGTAAGATATTATTGGTCATATAGCATGTTGCTCGATAAGCTATTTGAGTCGGAATTGAGCTTCATTTGAGACGGAGGGACTACTCACGTTGGGGAGTTAACATTTATACCATCAGCTACCGACTAGCGCAATCCGTAGACGTCGGATATGAGTCATTGTAACCAACAGGAATTGGACACGTATGGCGGTATTCTGGGTTGGAAATTGGAATTTTCATGCCCTCTTCTGTTTATTGCCCTACACCCTGCCGCATGTCTTCTTCTAACACTAGATTAGATTTTATTGATACAATAGTACGGAAAATTCAGTTTATATCCATTGATTAATTCTAAAGGCAATACATAGATCATACACCCTCCGTTTATGTAATACTGTAAAAAAATTTCATTTTAGGCGTTTCACTAAAATTGTTATATTTCTTTTATGTAAATTACTTTAATAATACAATTTATTTTTAATCACACATTTTTTAGTCCACGTGTACTTTTCCACTTAATTAATATATTAAACTCATTATAAACCACATACTTTTGGGGACCACATATTTTTCTTTAAAATTGTACAAATCAAAATTGTTTCACTATTACAGAACCACAGAACCAGATGTAGTATATGAATTAAATTGACAGATATGTAATTAGAAATGGAGATATTTTTATTGAAAACATTATTGTCAAACATGATTTTAAAAATGTAACTCAATCAAAACTCAAATTCGTTATTGAATCACTATTTAACAACTTCAAAACGAATTTTATCCAAACAACATTATAATCTCCAGTTATAAAATATTATTGATATTATTTAATACATTATATATTTTAAAACAACGATTTATTATGATTTCCTCCATGATACATGCCACTTGAAAATTTAAGTCGATTGGATCAATCTAAATACCAAGTTCATTTTTAATTGATAAGGGGGGTATATTTCACCTTGATTGACTGATGTACCACTCAAATAACTACTTCAAATAACCTTCAAATCTTAAATTGACTCACGAATTGCATGTTGAGTATGACAAATACTTGAATATACGAGATGTTATTTTCACGAGTATAATAGAAATTACAACTTTTACCACTAATATTTCACTTTCAATAGTCGAATGGAATATGTAAGAAGCATGTCCGAAACGGATGGAATAAATCGCTTCCATAAAATAGTACTACCAAATTTCGACAATACCATAGATAATAATATAATATTGGAACTTGGATTTGACAATTGTTTACAAACTGAAAAATGGACATCGCTTTCTAGTTTCCACTAATTCGTTGACAACGCATTCGAAAATGACATTGGATGAATTCCATTTAATCAAATTCACGTATGTCAAAAGCTTGCTTGAACGAATGGATTAAGTTAAACAGAATATTCCTTTTCTAGTTTCTTGTTGTTGTTTATTAATCAAGCACCGAGTGAAAATAACGTCAACCATATCATCGATCATTGCTTTTTCCCCCTTTGTTATAACCCACCTTTTCTTGTCACTAGCTCAACAACTTGCGGGATGAGTACGTAGTGTCATCTTGGTCACGGAGTTCAAATTCTACATGCATCGAACTTATACGATTATGTCTTATAACTCATGTGACCAATCATGTCTATTTGATATGTTGAATTTCATTTATGTAGCCTGCAGACTGATAGAATTTCATCTCATCTAAAAGCTCGAACTTGTAGAGATGTGTGGAATCTAGTCATTTATATTAATACTCCAATACTCCCCCGCACTCGTGGCTGATTTCAACCTCTTTTGGGAGGCCATTCGATTGGAAATTTAATATGGGGCGGAGATTGTATCCGTGGAGATTCGAACCCAGGTTGGGCGTGAGCCAGAGTCTCTGATACCATGATAGAATTTCATCTCATCTAAAAGCTCGAACTTGTAGAGAGGTGTGGAATCTAGTCATTTATATTAATACTCCAGTACAGACTACTACGACTATTACGTGAGAATGTGGTTTATCCAATGTGCATATGAAGTACTATATTAGCTATTGGTTTAATATTTATAAGAAAAAATGAAATATATTGCATCATTTGTGGAAGATTCGCAGATCCATATCTCATCATCATGTTTTTTGTTTTAACTTTTAATTACGCCTAATTTTAGTGTCAAATCCCAATCTTGCACGTCACAGAGTCTCTAAAGAGACAGTTTTAGTTAACTTATCGAACTATGTTCATAAGAAAATTATCGATTTTATTAATCAAAACGTTTATGTGGTTAAGATTTTTTAAAAAAAAATGTATTTGTTGTATTTCTTTTATGCACGAGAAAATATAAATATTAACAATATAGGCATTTTAATTGATAATATCAGTGATTCTCTTAAATATATATGTTTATTTTTATATAAATTATCTAAAAATCGTGGCTAAATAATTGAATGCATAAATTTTGTTTGTGAAACAAAACGAACCCATGGGACATGAAGAGCAGACCATAGTTGGCTAGCAAATAGTAGTTGGCATGTCATATATAACACGACCCCATTTCAATCCCTTGCATCCATCCACGTGCGATACTTCCACATCTCTTTCCTCCATCATGATATAACACGCCTTTTCTTTCCCTTCATCTAGAAACATAGTAAAAGTTTCCACACATTTTTACCAGATTTCGCAATTGGCGGTCTCTCCTAAATACACATTCAACATCACTCGTTCAGTTAAATTCGTCCATCTGATAAACAAATTTATTTGAGGTATTCAGACGGTAGTTTAAACATTAAGTAACTGTTTGGGAATCGATTAAAATGGATAGAGTTTTAATTTGGTTTTAACCGTGAATGATAACTGAATTATAATTGGGTTTTGAAAAATTGTGTTTCAGATGGAATTGATGTTTTATAGGGTTGTTATATAGGTTGTGTAAGAGTGAAGTGATGTGTGTAAGAGTTTTTTAAATATTATTTTATTGGTTATAATAAATGAAAAAAATAAAATGAGAGAAAAATAGTAGGTGTAAAGATAAAATTTAATTGAATTATGAATAGTCGGTGATTAAAAACGGTTACTGTTCAACGCGATTAAAACCGTCTGACAAACATGATGAAAATGATAACTCGATTAAAATCGGGTTTTAGCCGCTACACAAACAGCCTATAAAGTTTCTTAATTCAAGTTTTCCTCCTCTTAATCAAGAAAATTCGGTTAAAAATACATAAATTTAATCTTAATTAACAGTTTAATCGCGTGCAAAATTTACAATTATTGATCTAGATTAAGCACCAGTAAAGTTATATTCTTTTTGTCTGAACATAATTGAACTGATCTAAACTGAACTAAACTAAACTGAATTTTTTTATTTATAGTATAAAAACAACTGACCAGAATATAATTAAACTGAATTGATTTTTGATAAACATGACATAGAATAATTATAGAGTATGGAGAATAAATGAGTAGCACGCACACTAGTACTTCACAAAAGTAGTACAGTAAATGAGAAAATATGAGTAGAATGATGCTTGGTCGCAGGGATCCAAACCCAACTCATGTGTGACCAGTTTGTCCTTATGCTAAGGGTCCCACATACGCCAGCGAGGATACATAAATGCACGTCACATTGATATTTGAAAATTAATCAATGTGGATTATTAGAGACTACTCTTTTTCAAATCTTCTTCTTCTAATTTATTATGCTTAAAAACGTACCACTACTAGCTAATGCTCGATATAATTTCAATTATTCTCGTACCATATCATGGATATCAATTATCGTACCATATCGTGATAAGTACGATATTATCTTGGAGCTATATGCAGGACTCTTCTAGTCTAGAGAGATAGAGGAGAAATAGATGAATTATTGTTTTAAGTAAACTTAAAAAATGAAATGGAAGTAGGAGACAAATACAAGTTGTCAGTGTCAGGTTTGTGTGGTTTCAATTCAATGAATGAGAGAGAGAGAGAGAGATGGAGGGTATCTTTGTGGAAACAAGAATTCCATATTCATGTTAATTCATCCGGTAACGTTTATTTTAATTTAATTTTCTTAATTTTACTTGTTATTCAAACGGACTACGGCCTATTTATTTGTTTGGCATACAAATAAAATCTATGCTGAATTACTGTTAAATTCAAATAAAATAGAGTAACTATTCCCCTGTTAAATATAAAAATGATAAAGAAATAATAAAAACTGATCGTTGATTGGTAGAATGAAAAGTTGAATATTATTTAAATGAATAATAATTAAAAAGAGAAATAGTAGGTTGGTAAATTTGTAATAATGTGTATATTATGAGGGTATTATACTATTAGTAAGTGGGATACATATTTCAATTGTAGAAAGATGAAATTAGAGCCATGACGATAAAAATTAAAAAATAATTATTTTTTATGGGAACGAATGAAGTGTATCATATTTCATTGTTAGATTAATGTGAAGCTCAAATTTGTCCTAATATAAATAAAAATTGTATACATTCCACCCCAATTGTATCACATTATTTACAATATAATTGATCTAATCTGTTCATTGTTTTATTATTTTAAATTATGTATTTTAAATTATTATTTATCATACATTTAACATATGACAAGTAATTCAATTTTAGTTAGTGTAATGGTAACCTAACATAGTTGTTTAGTTGCATGTAAGATATGATTTAATGTACAACTCGACTTTAATTTGTTAATCTATTTGTTAAACGGTATATTATACTTTTGTCTAGATATACTCCCTCAGTCCATTATTTAACTTCTCGTGGTCTGGACACAAGTTTTAAAATAAAATTGAATAATGTCGGAGAAATGGTTATAAAGTAGAAAAAAAATTGAATAAAGTATTTAATAGAGTAAAAATATAGGAGTAGTAAATAAAGTAAGATAGATGGTGAATAAAGTAGAAGTAAGATTTTAATTGATGAAAATTTGAAATCAAATGTTAAAAATATGGAATGTAGTATGTTGAAATTAATACCTTTCGAGTATAATGCAATATAAACTATGATCTACAAGGCATGTGAGACGGGGATGGATCCATACACTAGACTGGAAACCAATGAACCCATTTGCATATAATGTGTGACCTGTCCTTTTACTGACTTTAGGTTGTGTGGCCCTGGTACGTCATTATCCATGTACTGTAGTCTGTGTCAATATAATTTAAGTCCATTAGATTAGATATTCCTGTACCATTTTTATTGTGATTTTCTTTTTTTTAAAAAGAACAATAATAACAAAATTTCTGAATATTAAAATATGAACGATAAAATAATAAATAATTACTAAAGTAAAAGAGATAGATAATAAACAACTTTAAAACTATTTATTTATATTACTCTCAACTTTCCATATTTCGTTATAGCATGCCACAAACTCAACTTCCCTCACTTAAAAGAAAATTATTTATCCTACTTTATAACTTTGTTTCGTACATATTACTATTATTATGTTCTAGTATTATATTCACCATATCTCATACATTCTCCACCCTTCTATTAAAATATCGGACTGGGAAATATATACCATAAAATAAATGTGACACGGGGACGGAGGGAGTATGATTGTGTGTGGGGGTTGAGAGTTAACCCTTTGGCACATACAAGAAACAAACGTCTTACCTAGAAAAGTTCCTCCACGCGCCACATTTTACTGAATAGGACGTTTACCGGCCTAATTAGCTAGTTTATGGGGCGAACAATTAAGATTTACGGGTACGCTACTCAATTCTCTTAGGGTTAAACTCTCATTTGTCCGATTTAGAGAAAGTGATTATTGGTGATATATTATTTTAACGGTTAACTTGTAGTTAGATACTTAAATCTCATCATTTGGTATTTTAGTATTTTAGTTAACTCACTTCCAAACTCCATTTAAATTTATCTATTTTCTCCAACATCAAATATTTAAATTGGTTAATATGGTTTTAATTCGTATAGAGAGACGGCTAGATAAATAAATAAAATGGCTTAATGTAGTTGGAGAGCTTCGACACATTCAATATGTGTTAAGACTTGATAATTCACAACTTAATAAAGCAAGATTACATTACTAAGGCTATGTTATATTCATTGAAAAACTCATTAATTTCAGCAGGGGCGGATCTAGGAGAGGGGCAGGGGGCGAACGGGCCCCTTAAAATTTGTAAGAAAAAAAAATTATAGGTAATATTTTCGAAAATTTTGGATTTCACCCCCTTAACCCTCGGAAAAACCTCATATATATAATTTCGCCCCTCAGGTTGAAATTCTGGGTCCGTCCCTGATGAATTTCAGTTTAGTTTAGATTCATTCGTACGAAGAGAATAGAGCCTAAATGCATCCATCAAAATTAACTAGATTATCAGTTATGTAATCAGTTAGATTGCTTAGTTATTTAATCAGTTGCCAAATCATACATGCTCGGCTCCTTTGTGTTTAGGATTGGTAATAAATTTAAGATTTGTTGATATGTATTGGTAAGACATGTGCATTATTGTAATTACACATGCCATGATCATACATGGCAACAAGTGAGATACATTCAGGACTAAAGATTGATATAGGTACCGACTAATATGTTGATTGAGTACGGTCGCGTTCAATCGACTCACTACAACCATTAAAACTCATTGCACCACTAGTCGTCTCCTCTCATCTCTCATTCAAATATCCTCTTCTTTTGTCAATGCCAATATTAGTTAATGCTATAATGTGAAAACACGTTATGCGTGTTATCGTGATATCTACTTACAAATGATAAAATATATGAAAGTAAGTAATATTGTTGTTTTTTTATAATGGATTGTCATTTTTTTTTTTAGTTGAATTAGGGTTTAGCTTAGTGTGAATTGATCTGTTTTAATTTAATTTGAGAAGATGGAGATAAAGATTGGTTATCGTTGTTTTTTATAATTGATTTTGTTGGGTTGAAATAGGGCTTGAAATTTAATTGAAGAAGACATATTGAGTTTATTTTAAGAATGAATTGGTTTTGTTGGAGTTGCATTAGGGATTGTAATTTAAAAAGATAAAATAGATTTTTTTTTGTAATTTTAGTCTAATTTACATAAATATCATAAATTGGTCCAATTTAACTTAAATTAAGTAATAAATTGTACAATTTTAATAGTTGACCACTTTTATATATATATATACGGTAATATATTTTATAATAACCCGACCAGTATATCGATCGAGACCCGACTTTTTAGACCAACACGATAATTCAATAATTCATGGTTACTATCCGCATAGTATATTATTTCAACTACACAAGCACAACATTATAAGATTGCTCAAAAGAAAAATGAGGGTTAACTTTTTTTTTCCATTAATTGTGATAATGAATTGGAAAATTCGTGTTTGGACATAGTAATTAGGTACTATTGATTGTTTGTATTGGGATTCAAAGTTTGTTGGCGTTGAAAACAACGTTTAAGGCTAGTCTTGTATCTTTCCCATTATCCTCACATTGCTTGTCCTTATCCCATCTCTCTCTTTTTCAACCTACAAAACCTATTCCACATTTTCAAATTATTTGATCGGCGTTACTTCTAGTTTGTGCTCACTTGTCTAATGTGCCTCATTAAAAAAGAAAATCAAAAAACAAAAGAAATATTCACATGGGATGTAGACGGTACATCGTTTGTGAGAAGATATAATCTTACAATTACGATGAGTCGATAAGTTTAATAAACAATTTCGAGAAAATAAATCATCCCGCTTTGGATAATCGAATCTGTTACTTCGTGGTCGTGACCATTCAACTTTGACAAAGTAGATATTTTAATTAATAAAATCAAAAACATACTTCTATCTTGATCATTTATGTAAAGTTAACATTGGCATAATTACTCCATCCGGCTCAGTTTCATAATTACTCCATCCTAACTTAGTATTTCTATACCTTAAATGGAAAATATTTATCATATTATATTCACCATATTTATACACTATCTCTCATACTTTATTTACTATTTACCATATTATATTCACCATATTTTCTAGTATATCAACATTTCTCTTAAATCATGTGCCCGGTTCCGCGGGAAGATGAACCGGGACGAAGAAAGTAATATAAGAAGTGGGTGTAATAGTCACATTGTGCTTTGCTTTCACTTTCATCCACGTTATAACTATTCTCATTTATTATGGTGAATTCCATCTGCTACCCTGTTAGATCTTCCAATTACATATGGATACCCATTAGTTCAACAATTACATATAGGTCCATTTTTTTTTATTTTTACGTTGACCAAACAGTATCTGCCAAACATGGACTTATTCTGTCATTTTAAAAAGGCATTCCTCATCTCTTCCATAATTCAACTTATAAAACCCTTTATATTTTATATTTTTGTTAAGCACCCTTCTTTATTGTTTAATAACATGAAATGATAGAAAAAAAACTTTATAGTCGCCTTTTATAATTTTCAGAATATAATTATAATTTTTTAAATTTTGCTGGACTCAATTGCAAAATCAGAAACTATTTTCTGGCCAGAATTGCGAGAAACTAAAAGTTTCAAACTAATTAAACAATTTCAGCTCTTTCGAAATTGTAACATTTAGTCCTTGACACAACCCTAATTCTCAAAATCATGGGTTTTAAGTTTCTAAAACGTACAATTGAATCAAATCCAATGCACATACCTTACAAATTGAATGCACATACCATACAAATTGATTCTAAAATCTTTCAAGCATGATACGAGATCAAATCCAGATCAGAAACATCACAAATCATATCCAGTAAACATTGATTAGTTGATTACGGCAAGAATCAAGTTGAGTTGAGATTCGAACTTCATCAGTTCGTGTTGAGATTCGTATGGAGATGCAGCAGCCGTGGTTGGAGTCAATAAATGTGAGGGAGACGTGGTCGGATGGCCGGATAAGAAGACGAAATCAAAAACTAATTTTTGGGTTCTTCTTCCCGTCAGAACTATAGTAGGAGTACAAGTTAATTACAATTAATTATAGTACCTATTGAGTCATTACTCAAGACAAAAATATTTTGTCCTTTTGAAATTCTCTTTCATTTTATTTCATTTTCTTATAAAATCAACCCGTACGTATTTATTAAGTCATTGCATTTGAATAATATATTTTAAATTTATTTTTTAACCTTCTAACGAACTTTCCCTTTTGTTTTTGAAGATGTTGTTTATTATTTTGTTGAGTATTATAATTTATAAAATAAAATATAATTTTGAGGTAAATATAAAGTTTATTACTAAGTTAGGATTAAATTTGGAATTTACAATGTGAATATGTGCAGGGATATGTCTGGCCCAATTGAAGTTTGTTTGACTTTTGGGCTTATATGTAATAGAAATACACTGATGGTTACTTATTCGTTATTGTTGAACTAATAGTAGTCCGGATGAGAGTAATACTCTGTTTTCTTCAACTGTAATTTTTTAAATTGAACTGAATTGTAGTATAAAATATAACTGAGCAGAACTGAATGATTTTTCAGTTGGATAAAACAGAGCCAAACTGATCGGTGGTATTATATGTAATAGACCCTATTTATTAATCTTCTCCTAAACCCTAAATTCATTTGCTTGACTTTGTTCTGTTCACTTCAATCCACTCACAAGTTACAACTCACAATCAATAATTCCAAACTCTCCTTCTCCATCTCAGTATCGGAATACACCATAATTTCGTATCGTACGAGAAGATGTACGATATGATATCACGAGATAACATTAGTGGAGGTTTTCACGCAGTTCGAGGTATAATATCAATCTCTCATTTCATTTCATTCAAAACCAAACAATGAGAGATACTACACATTGAATACGACTCTTTCTTGGAAAGATATTATATATAATAACAATAATAATAATCTTTTTAATAATGTCCCTTGTGGGCCCTATAACTAGTTGAAGAGATAGGAATTGAAAGGGTAGCCGCTTGGACCGGTAAGCAAGCCACGGCTCGATCCGGAGTCAAGAGCCGTACTGGTCTGGCTCAGTCGGCTTTGTATCCCTCTCGAGAATCAGTTTACGACGCAAACCAAGAAAAGGAAAGCTGACCCTTTTATGACGTCAGCTTTTCTTGTTTTCTCAATTTTTTTATTATCTCTGGGTAAGGTTTACTCCATGCGTCCTAAGATGTTCAATTTTGACTTTCTGAATTTAATGTAATTCAACTTTGATTACAAATTAATTTAAAACTGTAATGTTAAAATATTATTCGATTTAATTATATAATAAAAAATTTATAATCTAAATTTTTATACTGTAATTCAATTGTCCATTTGGTAGAAAACTAGAATGTATGAAACATACCCACGAATCATGGGCCCTAAAACCTAACATTTACCGATTGTCAACCCACCTAACAAAATAAGTACAATGCATAATAGATAATAAAAAGTAAAGATGCGTTAGATGTTTGTTTTTCAACGGTAGATCACTCGTTATAAGATTGTTAAAAAATAAGTATGACTAAGTTTGGCGTTATCATGAATATATTTTCGAAAATAGATGTGCACCTTGTTGATATAGGTAACAATATTAAATGAAATATTATAAAAGAATGAATAACATGTTGTTTAATCGCGTTGTCATTTTCATTTCGTTTGTCCGGTTTTAATCGAGTTATCATTTTCATTTCGTATGTCAGGCGGTTTTAATTGCGTTGAACAATACCCGTTTTTTCAATTAAATTTTATCTTTCTACCTAATCTTTTTCTCTCACTTTACTTTTTCATTTATTATAACAACCTTAAACCAATCCAATAACATTAAAACCAATCAAATAATCTTAAAAAACTCTTACACACATCACTTCACTCTTCACACCCTATATAACAACCCTATAAAACCTATAAAATTTTAATTTCATCCCAAACACAATTTTTCAAAATTCAATTATAATTCATTTACTATTCACGGTTAATACCCAATTAAAACCCTATACTTTTTAATCGCTTCCCAAAAATCCACTAAACACTCATCTACAACAAATGATGGGGAATTGGTTGCAAGAGGCAACTAAGTGTGGTTGCAAGAGGCAACCAAGAGAGAGCCAAAATTGTTATGTGTTATAATGTGTTAAGTGGGTAACTTTGAGCAATTAATTATCTAAGTTTCACCACTCGGTTTTGCGTGTTCTTTAGCTCGTTGAGAAGTGGGATGCGCAAGCTTCGTAACGGTATAAGATACAGGAGGTAACCAATTCTAGGTGTAAATGATAAATTGGCTTAAAGTGAGCTAGTTGAGACTTGCTTTTTACAGTTGTCCCACATTGAAAACATATGGAAGGAAAGCGTAGCATAAAGGTATGCTTGTGTTTACTCATGGTCACAAGTGTGTGTTGTGGTTATGGCAAACCTCCTACGCGAGCGCGCGGGGGTGGAGAAAAATTTGAACTAGAAAACCCAAGTGAGATGGATGCAAATATGGCTCGCGGGTTTATCTTTTTACCACAATTTTTCACTAAACGAACCTTTTGGCCTTCCAGAAATTTTCTAGAGCTTAAATGTTGCAGCATCAATTTGGCTACTAATGGTGAGAGCTGTTACGTTATATACCCCTCCCTCACTTGACAAACATACACCATAAATTCTTCTTCTCTTCTCCTCTTTGTTTTCTTTCTGCACTTTAGATATTCGAGTGTTCTTCATCACAGAAGTCTGTTCAACAGAGCTTTTGCTGCTGAGCTTCCAGTAGTTGCTGAGATTGGACGTTGTACCTTGGGAGCTAATTGTCCGAGGAAGGCCAGAAGTTTACTAAAGGCGGACAAATTTAGCTTAAGGGGAAGTGGTCTCACTACTGACTCGTCCAGGATTAAATCTGAACCTGTGTTTTGTTTTTTGCTTGTGTAATCAAGTTTCAGTAAGTGTTAACAGATTTTTATTCCTGTATTGTTGTCATATATATTTCATACTGACCTTTATTGCAGCTAAACTGATAATCGGAACCAACAATCTTAAGCTAAAACTTTTTGTTTTATTATCCGTTACTAACTTTCTCTATTCTTGTGTAGTGACAATGACTACTGATGGAAACTCAACAAACACTGCTACCAGTGCTGAGACCGTGATTAAAGTGCCTTTCCAGTCTGGCCAAATGCCTCCACGTCCTATCCATTTTGGTCAGTTTAATAAACCGGAAAAGTTTAAGGGAGGAAATAATTTTAAACTGTGGAAAGAAAAAATGCTTTTTTACCTTACTGCCTCCCAACTTGTCCGGTTTATCAATGAGGACAAACCTAAGGTGGATCCGGCTGATCCTAATACCTAGAAAACGTGCAAAGTGTGGGAATCCAACGACTATATGTGTCGCCACATTATACTTCTGAGTCTTGATGATTCCTTGTATCAAATTTTTTATGAGAAAAAGAATGCAAAAGAACTTTGGGAATCACTACTCAAGAAGTATACTGTGGAAGATGCTGGCTCTAAGAAATTTGTTGCTGCACGTTTCCATGATTATAGGATGGTGGATGCCAAGCCTGTGCTTGAGCAAGCTGAAGAGCTTCAAAGGATCTATCATGACTTGGCTGCTGAGGGCATGGCGATCAATGATCCCCTACAAGTCGCGTTGATGATAGAGAAGCTTCCTCCTTCTTGGGATGATTTCAAGCACTACCTGAAACATAAGAAGAAGGAAATGACACTTGAAGACTTGATCCTAAAGCTGAGGATTGAAAGTGATGTGAGAAAGGCTGCCAAGAAGCCATTTGCTTATGTTTCTAAGGCTAATGTTGTTGAGGCTGAAAGCTCTCGAGGAGCTAAGAGAAGGCGTAATGACTCCAAGACTTCTGCTCCAAACCAGAAGTGGGTTGGGGATTGCTTTGTATGTGGTAGGCAAGGCCACAAGGCTAAAGATTGTAACGATCGTGCTAATAACAGTCGTAGTAACAATCGTAACAACAACAACAACAACAACAACAGAAACCAAAGGAACAATAGGAATGGTAATAATAACTGTAATGCTAATGGTAATAATAATAGAAGGGGTGGTCAAGCTAATGTAGCTGAGGCCGGTAGTTTGGGTATTACCCAAGGAACGGAGGAAATGCATATAAGTGCTGTTGTTTCCGAAGTGAACTTTGTTGGGGGAAACTCCATGGATTGGTGGGTGGACACTGGGGCCACTCGACACATTTGTGCTAACAAATGGATGTTCAAGACTTATCAACCTCTAACTAATGAGGTGTGCTACATGGGAAACTAGGCTGTGGCAAAGGTTGCTGGAAAGGGTACTGTGGCCCTTAAGCTAACATCTGGGAAGGAGCTGACTCTGACTGAAGTATCCATGTGCCTGAGATCCACAAGAATCTGATCTCTGGATCTATGCTGAAGAAGAAGGGTTTCCGTCAGTGCTTTGAGGCTGACAAATTTATCCTTACCAAGGATGCCTCCTACATAGGACAAGGTTACTTTTGTGATAATTTGTTTAAGATGGTTGCTACTACTGTAATTCCTGGTACTGAGCCTTATGACGCAAATGTAACTGAGGCTTCCACTAGCTCAGATGGAAAGAATGTTGCCCAAGAGGCTAATGAGTATGTTAAATTTGTTTACTTGCCTGATTCTTTTAATTTATGGCATGGTAGACTAGGTCATGTAAATCGTAAAAGTTTACAAAAATTAATATCACTTGACCTACTACCCAAATTTAACATTGATAAACAATACAAGTGTGAGACTTGTGTCGAAGCGACGTTAGCAAAAGCATCCTTCCGTTCTATTGAGAGAAGCTCGGAGCCATTGGATTTGGTACATACTGATGTTTGTGACTTAAAGTATGTCCAATCGCGAGGTGGTAAAAGTTACTTCATCACTTTTATCGATGACTGCACAAGATATTGTTGTTTACTTAATGAGAAGTAAAGACGAAGCAATTGACATGTTTGTGCATTATAAGAATGAAGTTGAAAATCAACTTGGTAAGAAGGTTAAAATGTTGAGGAGCGATAGAGGTGGAGAGTATGAGTCTCCATTTGCTCAGTTATGTGCTGAAAATGGAATCATTCATCAAACAACTGCTACGTACTCCCCTCAACAAAACGGAATTGCTGAGAGGAAGAATAGGACACTCAAAGAGATGATGAATTCATTATTGCTTGGTTCAGGGGCACCCCAAAATTTGTGTAGGGGGGGGGGGAATCTTTGCTTTCCTCAAATTACATCCTAAACAGGCTACCGCATAAAAGCTAGACAAAACACCTTATGAATTATGGAAAGATCATGCACCTTCTTATAAATTTCTTAAAGTGTGGGGGTGTCTAGCAAAGGTTCCTATTCCTCCTCCCAAAAGGACTCGGATTGGACCTAAAACGTTAGATTGCGTGTTTATTGGATATGCTCAAGATAGTAGTGCATATAGATTTCTGATTCACAAATCAGATAATTTTGAAATGCATATTAATACTATTATTGAAGCAAGAGATGCTTCTTTCTTTGAGGGGTTTTTTCCCTACATTGATCGGTCTACTATTATTGACTCGAAGATCAATAAAGAAGCGACTAATGTGGGGGATGTGAATCCTCAAAAGGAAGTAGAAGAACCTAGACGTAGCAAGAGGGCTAGGACAACAAAAACTTTTGGTCTGGATTTTCTAACCTACATGGTAGATAAGGATCCGATCTCCTACAAAGAGGCTATCTCATCAGCAGATTATGATCTTTGGAAAGAGACGATTGATAGTGAGATGAATTCGATTCTGCAGAATCATACATGGGAACTTGTGGATCTTCCACCTGGTTCTAAACCACTAGGTCATAAGTGGATCTTCAAGAGGAAGATGAAACTAGATGGTTCCGTGGATAAATACAAAGCAAGACTTGTAGTTAAGGGATACAAGCAAACAGAGGGTGTTGACTACTTTGACACGTATGCTCCTGTATCTAGAAAGACATCCATTAGGTTAGTCATTGCTTTTGCAGCATTGTTTAATCTTGAGATTCATCAGATGGATGTAAAAACAGCTTTCCTCAATGGATAACTTGAGGAAGAAATCTACATGGAACAACCCGAAGGGTATGTGGTTCCCGGGAAAGAAAAACAAGTGTGTAGACTTGTTAAATCTTTGTATGGATTAAAACAAGCTCCTAAACAATGGCATGAGAAATTTGATAGTGTTATGCTTTCAAATGGGTTTAGGATAAATCAATGTGACAAGTGTGTCTACGTAAACGGAGATGACAAAGATTATGTCATGGTGTGCTTATACGTGGATGATATGATAATCATTGGCAACAATGATAACATCATAACTACTAAGAGAATGTTGTCACGGAATTTTGATATGAAGGACATGGGTCTAGCCGATGTCATAATTGGAATGAAAATTTCCAAAACGGATGTGGGATACTCACTTTCTCAAAGTCATTATGTTGAAAAGGTTCTTGAGAAGTTTGACAAAGACAGTAATGAGATTGTCAGAACTCCTATGGAGGTGGTGTCAAAGCTCTGCAAGAATAGGGGAGAAAGTGTGGGGCAACTTGAGTATTCTTGGATTATAGGCAGTCTAATGTACCTCATGGACTGTACTAGACCAGATATCGCTAACTCAGTGAATAAGTTAGCCCGATATACGAGTAACCCGAATCATGAACATTGGGTGCAAATATGGCTCGCGGTTTATCTTTTTACCACAAATTTTCACTAAACAAATCTTTAGCTGTTACGTTTTTTCTACAGCTATATATACCCCTCCCTCACTTGACAAACATACACCAGAAATTCTTCTTCTCTTATCTTCTCTGTTTTCTTTCTGCACTTTAGATATTCGAGTGATCTTCACCACGAGTCATTCGATGAGCTTCTGCTTGAGCTTCCGATGATTCTTTGAGATTGGACGTTGTACCTTGGGAGCTAATTGTCCGAGGAAGGCCTGAAGCTTACTAAAGGCGGACAAATTTAGCTTAAGGGGAAGTGGTCTCACTACTGACTCGTCCAGAATTACATCCGAACCTGTGTTTTATTTTTTGTTTGTGTAATCAAGTTTCAATAAGTGTTAACATATTTTTATTCCTGTACTGTTGTCATATATATTTCATACTGACCTTTGTTGTAGGTAAACTGATAATCGGAACCAACAGCGAACCCATAGTTATGAAATGTGTATATAATGACATCCTGGACTTACGCGAGTGTCACCTATCCAAAGGTATAAGATCCTTAATTTTAAGTAGTAAAAGGTACCTTGACCGTCATTTACAAGTAACGCCCTTGTCAAGGTAAATTATCACCATTCAACTTCTATTTTCGAGAAGTTCTAGCCACCAATTCAATGTGTCAACTTCGATGTTATGTCACATACCAACTTATGCAGAGTAAGCATGAAAAAATGGATTGACCCTCTCATTCTCATGGACTCCAAACCACCACAACTTGAATAGTTTTGAATAGTTTTGAAAGTAATCTATAACAGATAAATATAGACAATTTATCTTAAAAAACTAGATAATTTGATTTTTCGCGGACCGGATTGACCCACAATTTTTTTTAAAAAACTTACTCAGCTCATCAATGTGTATCTAAATCCACATATGTTGATTTTTACATCAAATTGTCTAGGTTTATCATCAAATTGTCTATGTTTAGCATGCAAACATCAGTAACAATCTATTTATCCAATTAAAACACAATATTTAAAAAAATAAACATGAACTTCAATTTCATTCGTCAACCAATAAATTTCAATACACAAAATAATAAAAAATAAAAAATTTACAACCTATAAAAATATATGTCTTTTCAAAAATATTTAATGCATCTTCAAAATAATTTTTTTCACACTCTTCACTTGTTTGTCGACCCCTTCTTCCACAACGTCTCAATTTTTGTGACCAATTGATTTCTTTGTTCGACCCCCCCTACGAAAAGCTAATACATACAACAAAAACATAAAAAAACATATACAATTTATACATAAATATAGACCATTTATACAAAAAAAAACTAGACAATTTATAGTATAACATAGACAATTTATACAAAAAACTAAACCAGGAACAACGAACATCATAGACAATTTCTACTAAAACATAGACCATTTATACAAAAAACTAGACAATTTATAGTAAAACATGGACAATTTATACAAAAAATTAAACCAGCAACAACGAACAACATAGACAATTTCTTCTAAAACATACACAATTAATTTCTACTGAAATATAGACCATTTATACAAAAAAAACTAGACAATTTATACTAATCCATATATAATTTATTAAACCAGCAACAACGAACAAAATAGACAATTTCTACTAAAACATACACCATTTTTACAAAAAACTAGACAATTTATACAAAACACTAAACCAGGAACAAAGAAAAACGCAACAATTTCTATTTAAACATAGACCATTTATACAAAAAAAACTAGACAATATACAACACATCTATCTTTTCACCGTAAACCAACAACAAAGAACAACATATACAATTTCTACTAAAACATAGAGCATTTATACAAAAAAAACTAGATAATTTTTATCAAAATATAGAAAATTACTAAATTAAAGCATATAAAACACATGGATACTCATTCGAAACATCATATATACATTCAAACTAACACTGAACAAATTAGATAATTTCGACTAAAATGTAGACCATTTATACAAAAAACTAAACGAAATCGGGAAAAACATAAGTGACCTGAAAATCGAGGAAACGACAAGGTAATGACTTATGTGTGTTGAGTAGTTGGAGATTCGCTGGAGAAGACAACCGGAAAGCTTCGAAGTCCGGTCAACAATTTTGAAAGTCGATAAAACGGAAAAACGAAACCTATAGAAAGGTAGATCGGCTCATGAGCTACTCAAATATATAATCGAATTTAGTGTTGGTGGTCGAACGACGGAGTTACGGCGGATTTAGTGGTGGTTGGGTAGTGGTTTTAGAGAGAGAGAGAAAGAGATTGAAAGATAGAGAGAGAAACATGAAAAAGGAAATCAAGAAAGTGAAAGAAAACCCCAAAAAATTGAATCTTATACTAAAACCGTTTTCGGATCCGGATTCGGATCAAATTCTTAAAAAATCCACCATCCGCAAAAAATATTAAAATGGACAAATATAAAACATAGACAATTTTATGTGAAACTAGATGGACTTTTTGAACTGCTAAAAATGAGTAGGACTTTTATAATAATTTGTATAAATTTATAACTAAAGATACACTAAAACTTCCGAACAAAGCTAACAAATTTTTTATCCTCATCATTATCTATCAACTATAATTTATTTTCTTCATTACGGTACAAGATTCCTATTTGCAATTAAACACAAAAGATACTAACGGAGTGTTTGGTTTTATATTCAATACTAAATTTGAATTGAGTTAGGAATTGATGAATAGTAACTAAATTCGAGTTGAGTTGTGTGTTTTGTGTTAAATTGTAATATTTATATGTTTTGTAGGGTATTTAAATATGAGAATGTGTATTTAAATAGTAACTAAATTGGAATTGAGTATAACAATTGGGAGCCAAATAAAAAAAATTGGTCAAATTCAATTGGAGTTGTATTAAATCAATTGAAATATAGAACCAAACACTCTGTAACTTGTCCCGAGTCTAATGTATACCACAAAGATAACCCTTTTCAATTTAAGCCAAAGAGTACGTAAAGAAATTCAGTCGACTGTAGTTGATAATTTATAGGGGCTAGGAACTGTGAGTGATGTGGTATTTTGTTGACCGGCTATCTCCCTTGATTTGTTCTTAGTTATTGATCATAGAACGCCAACGTAATATATATATTAAAAAAGCAACAAGATAGATAATTTTTTGGTCCCATCTTACCATATATCGTGTATTAATATGAAATACGTACTTTATCCAAAAATAATTGTACCATTTTAATTTTTCTAAATTAATCACCTTCAACACTACGAATCATCATAAAACTACAATTATGAAACATTTTGTTCGATACCATAATGAAAATTTTGAAATTGTAGTTTCATGATCAATCATATGATTTAATTGAATACTTTATGATTATATCAAAACTAATTCGTTATTAAGATGTCTGATCCAAAAGAGTTAAAACTTGATTAAGTGACAAATGTGAGATGGGGAGGACTAGGAGTTTGTGCATTTCACACAGTCCCACCAACTAGTTACTCCGTAATTCCAGATGCATTAATTATTACAAACATTATTGAATTGAATTTAAAGTTTTGAACAAACTCCACTTAAATATTTCATATCTCATAATGCAAAGATATCATCAAGATTTCGAGCAAGATATATCTCGTGTCAAAAGTTCAAAACCCCCACGAGATCTCATACATATCGGGGTACACGAAATGGATATTAATTAATCTTGATTATTGAATATGTCAGGTGCAGGAGATGAGAATTAGTATGTGGTTATGATGATAATGAATAATGAAAAGGACATGAGAAATCGAAATAATGTCCTTGTCTTGTGACTATTAAAGGCATATTATATAGTCGCGAGTTGTGACATATTTTAATAAAACTTATTGTCTGTTTGATCTGACGTGAGACCATTCATTTCACTTTCTTTTCTTCTCTTGCTTTATTTATACTACATTAGTATTAAAATCGTGTCACAATGGATGAGGGGCCGCTTCTATTTATTGAGGAGGCCACTTCCAAGATATGGTAGTGTCCGATACTCTACACCGCTCAATATATCAATACATTCACGTATGGATGGATGGATGTTACACTGAGTCATAGACTTATTAAAGTTTGTATTGACTCCCCGTCAAAGTCGAACTCGATTCATTCGATAAGGTGTTTGAGCTAAATTTAATGCTAACTTGATGACCATTTTATCATCGAGATGATAATGGTGGACTTGTAGTTTATTCAACCGTGTATATGTGAATTGATGTGTTTAAAAAATAAGTGACGTGCTACATAACTATAAGTACTATTTCCTCCGTTCCGGAGAACTTCATATATTAGGGTTAGCGTGCAGTTTTATGCGAAAAGTTAAAGTAATAATAAAGTATGAAAAAAGTGGACAAAGTTGTACTTTCAATGGCAAAAGATGTAATTTGTGTGTAAAGTTGAGATTGTTTATTATTTGTTGGGTGTGGGGTATCTTACTTTTTTAGTAATGTATGAAGTTGTATGGGACGGCTAAAAATGTATGAAATTATACGGGACGGTGGGAATATAGAAGAACAAAGTCAAACACTATTTTCTTTGTATAACTGTGCTACATAACTATTACTATTCAACGCTATAATATAGCAAATAGTCACGACAATTTTTACAAGAATTTTACGTTTTATAAACATAGCAGCCACTTGATGATGTAAGTGCTAAAGAAAAAGGTAGAAAGCGAAAATGGAGCAGAGTTGGAAAAGTAAAGTTAGTGATACAAAATTTGATCCTACTTCCAATATTGTAGTTCACGGGATTATTGTAGTTGAGCATTAACTAGCTCAAAACATATTAAGTGGACTCCATATAATCCTAGTCTCGAAATAACTTAATTATGTAGTATTTGACTCACATCCATGCACCCTATTATCTAGGTAGCTCATTTATGAATTTGGAGTACCACATAGACGGATACTTAGATGAATTTGAACTATGAATCCTACTTCGTCCCATAGGACATAACTTTATACATTATCAATTTCACTTAAGCACACAAATTTATACATTACTAAAAAAATGAAACTACTTCACAATGAATAAATAAATACTCCCTCCAATTTTTTACAAGGTTTACTATTTGCCATTTCAGATTTTTTTACAAGTTTAACGTTTCCATTTTTGAAAACCCACTATCTCCACTTATTAATTTTTAAATAATCTCTTTCATAATTTATCTATTCTATTTCTTACTTTTTATCATTTACTGCATTTGTTATTATATTCACTTAAAATTTAGATTAAGTCAAATGGTAAAACTTCTAAAAGAACGGATGGAGTAATAAAAGTTCTTACACTTAGACTCTGTTCTATTCGTATGAACAAAACTAATTTAAATGAAACTGAAGTGAACTGAACTGAACTGGTTCTTACACATAAATTACACATTTACTACTAAATGTTTAAAAGTTTACAACACCTTTATATTTTACCATATGGCAACTTATTCGAATGTGTGAAGTTGTGGATATGAAGTACACCAAGGAGGGAGTACAACGTGGAACTGGATATCATTTGGAAAGATCAGAAAGATGAAAAAATGTGGTGTAAAGTGCAAACAAATTGAGGTGGGTGACTGTCACATCACTCGGACAGAGGGCCCACCACGCCAAAGAAGCCAATATTTGCAATTCACATTTACATAATAGTAGCTCAATTCCATTAAAATCTTCATAACGAGCTACTTTATCTTAATTTATGGAAAATTAGTTAAATATTAATTTGTGAATGGTATCATATTGATAAAGTTGTAAGTGTGTGATATATTAAGTGAAAGAGTGAATAAAATGATGATAAAATAAAAAATAAAAATAATAAAGAATTAGATAGTGGGATAAAAACTTTTTTAAAAATTAAAGTTAACAATTTTTTAATGGAAGGTAGTAAATTATTAATGCACCTAAAACTCACCAATTTGGATTTGGAATTTATCATCCTAACTCACGCGCTTCTTCTACACTTTCCTTCCACGCGCGTTCATAATTATTGTTGTTGGAGGCTGGGCATTCTCTTCTCCCGGTTTGGATTTTGAACATTGACAAATTTAGAATTGAATATCGAGTTTCGAGTATGTACAACCTTTACTTTATTTTATAAAATGAACACAATCCACAATTACTCGACAACTCTGAGTTAACATGATTGTATCATTTATTATTTTCTTATTACGATTCAACGTAGGATTGTTTTAAATCTTTAACCAAAATTATTGATAAAGTACTGGCTCTACTGAAGAATTGTAAAACAATGTAAGTGAACTCAACATCGTCCAAGTAAAGTATAGTCGAGCATCGAGCGAAACGTATGCCTGACTGTATGTCTGCACGACTACTGCAAAAGCGATGTATGAGATGGCACAAACAGATTGGTCCAATCCAATGCATGAATATCGTAGCGTCTGAGTGCAAGGTAGTGACTGAGGTTAAGCTGGTAGTTGAGTAGTGTAAATATGAAATAATCACCTCAATTGAGGTTTGTGACTTGTATTACTCCAATATATAGATACAAGATACAATACAAATACTATTAGGTAAAGGATAGCTATAAGGAATATAACCAATTATAACTTTAAGTATCTTCAATTTTTATTTATTTCCTTAACCCCCAAGCGAGACGTCGGGTAAGGACCGACACAAAGCTTGGACCGAAAAAAATCGAACAAGGGTCGAGAGAGACTCTTAGTGAAAATGTCGGCCAATTGAAGGGAAGAAGGAACAAACTGAGTGGACAAACGACCACCAGTGACGAGCTCGCGAACAAAATGGTAGTCAATGTCAATGTGTTTTGCACGCTTGTGGGCGATGGGATTCTGTTTAGGAAAAAACCGCACTCTTATTATCACAAAGGATAATGGGAACTGAATGAGGCGTCGTGCGAAGGTCACGAAGAAGAGAAGTGACCCAAATAACTTCGGCAGAAGCATTAGCCATAGCACGATATTCGGATTCACAGCTGGAACGAGCCACCGTCGGTTGTTTCTTTGCACTCCAAGATACAAGATTATTGCCCAATAAGGTCGAGTAGCCATAGGTGGAGCGACAAGTGTCTAGACAACAAGCCCAATCAGCATCAGAATAACCAACAACCGTTGCTATACCTATGGAAAAGGTGAGACCAAAAGAGAGGGTTCCTTTAACGTATCACAAGATTCATTTGACTGCCTGAAAGTGATCAACAGTCAGAGATGATTGAAATTGACTGACAGTGTTGACAGAATAAGAGAGGTCTGGACGGGTGATAGTCAAGTATTGCAAAGCACCAACTAGTGAGTGATATAAAGTGGCATCGTTGAATGACAGACCAGCAAGACGAAAAGTAGCTCTAGGTGCTAAGGGTAGAAACAGGCTTGGAATCCAAGAGATTAGCCTTGAGTAGAATATCTCGAGCATACTTGGATTGTCCCAAAAATGTCCCTCGTCAGTGTAAGAAACTTCAAGACCGAGAAAATAATTCAAGCGGACAAGATCCTTAATTGCAAACTCCAGGTGAAGACCGGAAATAAATTGGGAAATGAGCTCAGATTCATTACCAGTGAGAATAATGTCACATCAACATATACTAGTAGATAAAGGAGCGTAGAGCCTCGATGAAAAACAAACATAGAAGTATCTGCGTTACTACAAAAGAAGCCGAGGCCAAGTAAGAAATCATTGAGCCTTTGGAACCATGCACGAGGAGCTTGTTTAAGTCCATAAAGAGCCTTGTTTAGACTACAAACATGATTCGGATATTGAGGATCAATGTATCCGGGTGGTTGTTCCATAAAGACTGTTTCTTTCAAGTTGCCATTAAGAAATGCATTTTTTACGTCGAGTTGGTGAAGAGGCCAACTACGCATCACTGCAAGAGCAGGCATAATGCGAACGGTAGAAGCTTTAACCACAGGGTTGAAGGTGTGTGTGAAGTCAAACCCAGGAAGCTGAGTGAAACCCTAAGCCACTAAACGGCTCTTATGGCGATCAATAGAGCCACCAGCAAGATATTTCGAACGAAATACCCACTTAGAACCGACAACGTTAGCACTACGTGGATGAGGGACAGGGGTCCAAGTGTCATTAGAACGAAGTGCATAAGCTTCATCATCCATGGCGGCAACCCATTCATGGGATTTCATTGCAGATTTAAAACCTTTGGGCTCGAAAGTGATAGAGAGTAGAGCATGTCGACCGACATAATCGTAATCCACTATATGTTTTGGTTTGAAAGTACCAACAATGGCGCGAGTGCTCATGGTGTGAGTCGGAGGTCCAGCTGAGAATGAACGACGTCTGGGTGGTGGCCTACCATCGCGACAAGGTGGAACGGGAGGGTCAGGCTGGACCGATTCTGGATTAGGGGGAGAGCACTATCACACTACAAAAAAAACCAGTTTTAGCGACGGAATTATCCGTCGCTAAAACTGGGCCGATCCGTCGCTAAATCCTTAGCGACGGATAACCCTCCGCTCGAAAACAGTCGTCACTATTTTTATTGGCGACGGATAGATATTCCGTCGCTAAATAATGACGAACTGGCGACGGATTAATCCGTTGACCAGTCCGTCCGCATTGGCGACGGATTTCGTATCCGTCGCTAATTAGAGACGGGATTTAGCGACGGATTTGTTCCCTCGCTAAATCCCACCACTAAGTCGGCTTAGTTCGGTTGACATTTAGCGACGGAAAAAAATTCGTCACTAAATGTCAATGGGCTAATTCGCCCTTAGTTCGTGAATTTAGCGACGGATTTTTTTCCGTCGCTAAATTCACTGTTTTAAATTTATTTTTTTTTAATAATTCCGTTTCACCTGTTTTTTCACATAATATAATCATAGATAATATACCCGAAACAATTAAATTGCATTAATATATCCGAAACAATATAAATTATCTACAAATAATCCGAAACAAGAATTAGAAGGTGAAATAGTGTCAAATTATCCATAACAAGTCTGATGTAACTAAGAATAATCGGGAGGAGGCGGTGGTTGAGACTGGGAAGAGCTATCAACATCCGGTCAAAGCGCCCATCCACGAGCCATACGAGCCTGCCTCAAGCACTTCGTCAGAAGTCGCCTTGGTCGCAGCTATTTCGTGGAGAGGAGTCATCATCGTTAACTCCGCTTTGTGTAGAGATTAGATCGCGATCCCGATCCACAGGACATCATCCTCTAAATCCATCCTCCTCGACCTCCTCACTCAATTGTTGGTTGCATACGAAATGAGATGCAATTTTAGGAATCACTTTAAAATACTCAAATACACATGTTAACCTTAAGAAAGAAACGTACCGCAATACGCTCGGCCCTCACGTCAGTCCAGATGCCATTCTTCAGCTTAGCCTTCTTGAAGTGGTACAGAGCACTCTTCGGCTGTCCTCTATTGGCCTAAAAAAATATATGTGCAAACAAGTAGTTAGTTGATTGAAATGAAAGCTAAAAACTGTTATGTATCATATTCCAAGTCATAAACAACATATTTACTAACCTCCATCACGTGATCTCAGAATAACATTCGTGACCCATAGTGATGTCTGGCAGTGCCCATACCATCATGCGGCTCAGACAAACGGTTTTGTCTATTCTTGTACGCTTGATCCTGGACGAAGGGATCATTCCAGTACGTCAACCACAAAGCCACTGTCATCCCCACCCAGTTGTTGGTCACTGCGTGTCTCCTTCATTTTGTAGACCATTTTCATGTAGATGTCCGACCCTAAGGTCTCGAAAACGGAGTACAACTGGGACACCAGCGCATTGGGAATGAAATAGTCCTTCTACAACAATTCCATTCAAAGTAAAAATTACACAAGTATAAAGAAAGATAACAATTTAAATATAACACTCAAATGAAACTCAAATGTAGTAGTCCTACAACAATTCAATTCAGTGGCTAACATACCACTCAAATTGTCCTAAAATTGACTAACACAATGGTGACTAACATATCACCCAAGTTCAAGCTAACATACCACTCAAACGACACAACAAGTTCATAAATGGTGACTAACACATCAAAACAAGCTTAGTGGCTAACATACCACTCAAATTGTCCTAAAATTGACTAACACAATGGTGACTAACATATCACCCAAGTTCAGTGGCTAACATACCACTCAAACGACACAACAAGTTCATAAATGGTGACTAACACATCAAAACAAGCTTAGTGGCTAACATACCACTCAAATTGTCCTAAAATTGACTAACACAATGGTGACTAACATATCACCCAAGTTCAGTGGCTAACATACCACTCAAATGACACAACAAGTTCATAAATGGTGACTAACACATCAAAACAAGCTTAGTGGCTAACATACCACTCACAGATATAGTGGCTAACATACCACACACATTAACACAATGATTAAAAGAACAAATAAAGCATTCATTGTAACATTTAAGCTTACGCGCAGCTTGTCGAAGTAAAAGTGCTTCATCCGGTCCGGGACGTTTGACCACTTCTCGCCTCCCTGTTCCGGCATCTCCCGCCTCCCCCTGAAGATTTTGCCTAGTTTGTCCGAGGCATCTGGAGGCCAAAACCTGTTATCAATGAGACAAACAAGAAACGAATATTCATTAGTAAAATCATGTAACATATATTTATCTTAAGTGTATGTTCTACAACTCCATAATACTTACTTGTTCCTGCCGTTGGGGAACAACACCGGTTTCCCTTGAAATGTAGCACCGTCCGTTAACGTCAAGTACGGACACCCGTCAGAGGGGTAGTCACCAGGAGCAGAAGCCGTGTAGGCCGGTGGAGTCTCTGGTACCTGAGATCGTCATTGCTCCCCCCAATGTCGTATCCAACGAGAGGACTACCATGACTCGCTGGGGTACTACTAGAACCCGCTGGACTAGCACCCCTAAACCCGGGAGGAAGGTATGTCGACTTCCTTTGGCGCGGCATCTGCAAATAAGAAATTGCAAGAAAAAATGAGTTAGTAAAGAATACATGAATATACATTTAACAGATATTAACGCACAAATATACATGAATATACATTTGTCAGATATTAAAGTAATAATAATCAACAACTAATCATATATACAAATAACAACTAAGCATACAATACACACATACCCTCGTCCTCATCGGCTATTGTTAAGTCTATAAATTGGTCTTCACCCAGGTCTATGAACTCATCATCGACTTATGTACGGCTTTCTCATTGTTTGATCGACGACCTCTTCTTGATCTGAGTTGGTAATTGAATCGTCCTTATCAATGTACTCTACTGGAGCGGGCAGATATGCATCGCAGAACCAAATTCGCCTTATCGCGTTTGAGGCTTGGATATTCAATAAACACCACCTGTCGTGCTTGAGTCGCCAAGATAAACGGTTCATACTTAGTACGATACCTCTTCCTATGGTTAATTTCTACCATTTGATAGAGCTCGTGTTTCTGCGTACCACTTGGAGTAGGATCATACCAGTCAACATCAAACAGAAAGGTTCTTTTCAAAGGAAACCCCGGATATTCAAGTCGCACAATTCGTCTCAGGTTCCCGTAAAAATCATACAAATCATCAGTTGCATCTTGATCTTGCCCCCTGACACACACCCCAGAATTGCTTGTGGCCATGGCGTTGTTAGACTCAATTGTTTTAAACCTAAGGCCATTTACTATGTATGATGAGAATGTGGAGACCTTTCTGTTTGGTCCCTCTGCTAGAGATTCTAAGTAAGGACATGTGACTTTGTTGACAGGATTTCGTACGTACTCCTTGAACCAATCTGCAAATTCTGTTTCCAACTTCTCTTGAAGCAGTTGTTCAATTACGTCATCTGCCATTGTTGGATTCTTCTCTCTGAAAAGGCTGTGGACACGATTACTTGATTAGATATATATAGTAGTTAGAAGTAAAATCCATGTGTTAGCGTAAGAAAGCTACTCACCGAGCATAAATCTCCATAAATTTGTCAACTTCAGCACAGTTCGAGAGGACATAATATGTGGCCTTGACTCCTTATCCGTCAGCCATTCTGTCTTTTCTTCTCCAATAGGTCTCCCGGAGACCCTAAAAATTGAAATGGAAACGTCATCATCCTCTTGAACTTCAAATGTGTCTGCGTTTCTGGACGGCCTAGATGCCTTCGTCGGGACATGGTCCCCAAAGTAATAGGAGCAGAAGATCGCAGCTTCCTCTCGCACATAGGCATTGGCCATCGATCCCTCAGGCTTGCCTTTGTTGCTGACATACCTCTTCAATTTCCCAAGTACCTGTAATGCATATATGTTGATGTAACACAATGTAACTTGGGAAAATTCAGACTTTATAAGTAAATGATTGCCTTGATTACACACCTCTCGAATGGATACATCCATCGATACTGAACCGGTCCAGCAAGCCTCGCTTCATGTGGGAGGTGAACCGGCAAGTGCTCCATAGAATCAAAGAAGCTCGGAGGAAATATACGATCGAGCTTACATAGAATCAATGGTATGTTGCTTTCAAGATTTGCTAACACTACATCGTCAAGCACCCTTGAGCATAAATTCTTGAAAAATAAGCTCAGCTCGGTGATCGCAATCCATACAGGTTTAGGTAGCATTTCTCGAAATGCAACAGGGAGAAGCCTCTCCATAAACACATGACAATCGTGGCTCTTCATCCCGTACATCTTTGTCCTCTTCACATCCACACACCGCCCCAACTTTGAGGCGTAATTGTCGGGGAACTTCAATCCCCTCCCCCAATCAAATAGTTTGTTCCTAGATTCAGTGTCAATTGTGTAGCATGCCTTGGGCCACTGCCCCTTATCATTCTGCTTTGTCAACTCGGGCCTTTTACACAATGTATCCAACTCGGCTCTAGATTTAGGGGTGTCCTTTGTTTTTCCGGGAATGTTGCAAATCGTGTTGAATAAGTTCTCGAACACGTTTTTCTCAATGTGCATGAAATCCAAGTTGTGACGTATAAGAAGACTGCTCCAATAAGGCAAGTCCCAGAAGATGCTTCTCTTCTTCCATCCACAATTTTTGCTAATTTTCTCGTTATGCTTATCCGACCCAACTCCAATACTTTCATAAGACCCAAACTATCTATCTCCGCAAGTATTTACACTTTTGAAGTTGTCTCGGGCGCCTTTGTTCACTACTTTATTTTTCAAGAATTGAGTCTTGTTCTTCCGAATGTATGGTCCTTTGGTAGAAATCTCGACGGCGATCAAACCAACATTCCTTTCCGCTCTCCTTCAGTCTAAATGCATCAGTGTCTTCCATACAATGTGGACATGCATTAAAGCCCGCGGTTTTCCTTCCAGATAGCATGGAGTACGCAGGAAAATCACTCACGGTCCACAGTAATGCTGCTCTCAATATAAAGTTCGTCTTCTTTGACACATCATATGCCGGGATACCATTTTCCCACAACTCAATCAGCTCCTTGATTAGGGGCTGCAAGAACACATCTAACTTCTGTGACGGATCATCTGGCCCGGGCACCAACACAGTCAAGAACATGAATGGTTCCTTCATGCACTCACCGGGCAGGGTTGTAGCGTCGAGATGATCGCCAACAAGAGTACTTCCGGTCATTTCCAAACGGGTTAAAACCATCCGTACAAAGCCCCAAGCGTACATTTCTAGGCTCGGCTGCAAACTCCGGGTAGGTCTTATCGAACTGTTTCCATGCGGGTGAGTCTGATGGATGCTCCATTCTACCCTCTTTCGGGATTACTCGCTCCTTGTGCCACCGCATTTTATCGGCACAAGCACTTGAAGCGTACAACCTCTTCAAACGAGGTGCTAGAGGAAAATACCACATTTTCTTATGTGGTAGATTTTTCTTTTGACGTTTCTTCTGACCCCTCCTTATAACGCTTGTACCGGTCCTTACCACAAAACTTGCACTTCAGTAGATCTTTATCCTCCCCCCAATAGTTCATGCACATATCCTCACAACAATCTATGGTTTCCATGGGCAACCCCATCCCCCGCATCTTTTTCTTCGCCTGGTAAAAGTTGGTGGGAACTAGATTTTCTTCCGGACAAAGATCCGACATTACTTGTACCCATTCATTGAAGCTCGCTTCAGATTGCTGGCCATTAGCCTTACAACTCATTCGAGCCAACAAAGACAACTCGCTCAGCTTACATCCCGGATAAATCGGCTTCTTTGTTGATTCCAGCAAGTCAAAGAACACCTGCTCCGCAGGATTCGGAGGCTCCTCCACATCCCCTACATCGGCTCCCTGGTGTCCATGAACTCTGGACCCGCAACATCATACACCGTTTGCTCCATCCGTTCATGATCATAATTAGCATCAGATGTAGACGTGTTTTGAGTACTTCCGATCACATTTTTCTCCTTCCTTTTACGCTTTGAGAGATGCTCATAATCCATGAACGGTGCTCGTGTCTCACCATGATAACACCATTCCTCATACTGAGACACGAACCCCTTACGTTTCAAGTGCTCCACTACCGTTTCAGGAGGCAAAAATTGTTTATTCCTACATTTGTTCGCATTGCAAGGGCACTTCATCTTCCCCCCACTCAAACAAGTAGTTTGTGTAAGCGCAAAAGTGATGAAGGATTCAACCCCTTCCACAAAACTAGACTGAATTCTGCCATTCACTATGCGACGGTACATCCATGAACGATCGGGATTCATAATTATATGATTAGCCTGACACGTCTACAATTATTAGATTTATAACATTTTACGTTAATATAATCACCAACTAGTCTCAAAACACTTAATTAAATCTTCATAATCTAGTGTATATATACGAATTTATCGAATCAAAATTACTACGTACTTACAAACATCCTAACATTATACTAATTAACAATACAAATTCACAATCAATATATCAATTGCACAAAGTTAACTAGCTAGTATACTATAGCTCCCATAAACATACAATTGATCTAATTATTCGAAATTAACAAAATTCCCAATTTTGACAACAAGTAAGGGTTCCAAAACACTCAACTAAATCATTCTAATCCTACTACATATACGAAAATATCAAATTAACAACCTTACATACTTCCAAACATCTTAACACTATACTAAAAATCCAAATTCACAATCAATATATCAATTGAACATCTCAAAGTTAACACACTACGTAATATAAGCTTAACTAACTACTACATACTTACAATAAACATGCAATTGCTCAAATTAGTCGAAATTAACAAAATCCCCAAATTTGGCAAAGTTAGGGTTTTAGCCAAAATACCTTCGATTTAGCTGAAAAAAGATGAAATTTGTTGACCACACGAGCTCCTTGTCCCACAGGCTTCGAGAAGACTCCGAAATTGGCCGGAACGGTCGAGATTTGGCCGGAATTTGTTAGTGGCGAACGAAGAACGAAGAATGAAGAAGGAAGCAGAAATGATTCTGCTGGAGACGACAACCCGATAGTATATTGATTTTAGCGACGGATCGCTATCTGTCGCTAAAGTCCGTCGCTAAAATTAATTTCACTTTTTTTTTTTTTGTTTTTTTTTTAATCCGGTCAACTTATTTAGGGACGAATTTAATATCCGTCCCTAAATAACGACGGATTTTTTTATCCGTCGTTATTTAGCGATGAAAACACATCCGTCGCTAATGTAGCGACGGATTAGAGACGGATTGAGAGAATTCGCTCAATCCGTCGCTAAAATTAGCGATTCGTCGCTACATAGCGACGGATAGAATCCGTCGCTGCCTTCCGTCGCTAATTGACGGATTTCTTGTAGTGTCAGCAACGTCGGTATCAGGAGCATGTGGAGCAACAGACAAAGGTGATGGGCCATCAGAGTCACATAGTTGACAATGATTGGATGGACCAATAGATGGATTAATAGAAGATGATGCACCAGAGAGCTGGGCAGATTCGACTATTGGGAGTTCCAAGAATGTAGAGAAGTCCAATTCATGTTGCGCTCGGGAACCTGGTTTTCCAGAATACGGAAAATTGGTTTCATCAAATTGAGCATGTCTAGTAATGTAGATACGTGAAGTGGCTGGATCAAGACATCGAAAACCTCTGTGTCTGGTGTTGTAACCAAGAAAGATGCACGGCAGGCTTCTCGGAGAGAATTTATGAGCTGAATAATTACGTAAACATGGAAAGACACGACAACCTAAAACATGAAAATTCTCATAAGCCGGGGCCAAAGAGAAAAGTACCTCAAATGGGGATTTATGACCAATCACCGACGAAGGAAGACGGTTAATAATGTAAACCGCATTACTAAATGCCTCAACCCACATAGACAATGGAACAGACGAATTAAAAATCATAGCAAGGCCAGTTTCAGTTATATGCCGATGTTTGTGTTCACGCGACCATTTTGAGCAGGGGTATACGGGCATGATATGTTGTGTTGGATACCACAATTCTGAAATATATTTTTCAAACGATTATTGGTGAATTATGTACCTCCGTCACTCTGAAATATTTTAATTGTAGTAGAGAATTGATTTTCAACGAATTTCTGGAAGAGTACAAAAACATCATAAAACTCGGACTTGGAGCGCATAGGGTAAAACCAGGTGAACCGAGAATAATTGTCTAACAAATATAGCATAATAAACATACCCCGATGATGAACATACGGGGGCAGGACCCCATAAGTCGCAGTGAACTAAATTTAAAACACGTGAAGCACGTTTATGATTGAGAATGAATGGTAAATGTTTGCCTTTTGCCATTTGACATGAAGAACAAACAACTGGCTTAGGTAATAAGAAATTAACTGAAACATGTCCTTGTTTATTCAAAAGAGAGACAATATCAAAAGCCACATGGCCCAATCTAGAGTGCCATAATTCGAAAGAGCCACGAAGTCGCTGAGATCGAAGAGAAGCAATCAACGCTGAATTTCCATGCTCCAAAACTAAAGTCCATGTTCACGCCTTCCTCGAGCTAGAGGCATCCCTGTGTTGCGATTCTAAATTTCAAAAGATTGGTTAGTAAAGAGAACATTAACCGGGAAGTCAGTTGTAAGCTTGCTAACAGACATAAGATTTTTGGTAATATGAGGCACCACTAAGACATCTAACAGTTTAATATCGCGAGAAATAGGACATGAGCCAGTATGCGAAATGGATAAATTAGCACCACTACCAACAATAACCCGGTCAAATCCAGAGTAAGGAGAAACATCCTCAAGAGCGAAGTTAGACGAGGTCATATGAGCTGATGCCCAGGTGTCCATATACCAGTCAGATGGAGATGACCGAGAAACAGAACATGATGCACCAAAGGCTTCTGCAAGATTAGCTTGATTGACTTGAGAGTGAGGGGCAAAATTATATCGGTATGGACAAACAAAGCAAAGTGGCCATCTTCCCGACAAATTTGACAGTGAGGAGGCCGACGGGGCTGGACTGGTCTGCCAGAACCACAACCTTGCCCTTGATTATATGTCTGAAAATCGCAACCAACACCATGGTTTCTGTGAGAATCACGACCACTATGAAAAAGTTGTGGTTGGGCAGCAAAAGCAGCAACATGATGGGATGTTTCATCCGTTTTATGAAATATGTCGTAGTTTTCAGCTTGAGAAAGAAGCTAGGTGAATGGAGGCATAGGCTCCCTAATCATCTGAGCAGTAGAAAAGCAATGAAAAGATGGACCTAAACCGCGAAGGAACCAATGAGCTTTATCTCCTTTGTCAACCGGACGACCTATAGCAACAAGTCGATCACAAATATCCTTAAATTGACTGCCATATTCTTTGACCAAGCGTGTACCCCATTTCATGAACTGAAGTTCATCTTTCAAACGATGTTCACGGGCTTTGGAATTATTGCTAAAGGCAGATGAAAGAGCATGCCAAACATCACGGGAGGTGGCATGACCGATTATATGAACCATAGCTTCTTCAGTAAGAGTCGACACAATATGAAGCTTAACCAACTGATCTTTTTCGTGCCAAGCAGCGAATTCCGGGTTCAGAACTGGAGCACTAGTGCTGTCGGAAGAAGGCAGAGTCGTTGGAGGAGCTTTGTTGGTACCATCAATAAATCCAAATTTTTTTTGACAAACAATAAGGGGGTAAATGTGAGCATGCCATAGGAGATAATTCGTAGAATTAAGTTTTACAGTGACCATGTGAATCATGGACGAAAGGGACAAAGGAGTTTCGAGGGGAGATATCTTATCGGTAGCCATGGGAGGACTAGTTGCAGATTTGGGAGAGAATAGAGATTGAATTAATGAGAAAAGTACTGATCGGTGGTGTGAATGTGTGATTGAGTGAGGAGACAAAATTCTGTCTTCTCTCTCTCTCTTTTTTTTTTTTTTTAGCAAAGAAGAAGAAAGGGAGGCGAGAAGAATAGATGAATAAGATGAGACGTGTGGCGGGTTCAGTTCAATCAGGCTGATACCATGTAAATATGAAATAATCAATTTAAAATGATAGCTATAAGGAATACAAGATACAATACAAATACAAATACAATTGAGGTGTGTGACTTGTATTACTCCAATATATAGATACAAGATACAATACAAATACTATTAAGTAAATGATAGTTATAGGGAATATAACCAACTATATAATTTTAAGTATTTTTAATTTTATTTATTTCCTTAACAGGTAGGCATGACCCAATCGACATATGGACAGGTCATCACGTCTGACGAATAGGAAAGATTCAGGGTTTTTCGAAAGCTTACCCATGTATAAATACTCTACGTATCGACATTTATGAATTAGTGATCTATAAAGAACTAGACATGAGACTTGATGAAATTTAAACTTTATGGATTATGTTACGTAGATGAATATTTTAAAATTTACTTGATCTGATAAGTTATAAAAACTTTGTCCATCAACAAAAGAAGTCAACTTAATTATTTTATGTTTATTATTTACCAAATCACCTAGTAATTTATAAGTTGGTATACTTAATACACCAAATGGTAATGAGGCCTAGCTCATTTGATTGGGCTGAGATACATTAAATCCTGAGGTTATGGGTTCAATTTCCGTCGACAGCGGGTTGTGATTTAGTGTATGCTAGTTGTGATGGATCAAGTGTTTATGCAACGGTGCATATGAATGATATATTAGTTCAATCCATCCATATATATATACATATATATATACATATATATATATATATATATTATATATATATATATATATATATATATATATATATATATATATATATATAAAGCACAAGGGGCTAAACTCCACCAGATTAATTCAATCCTAAGTGGAATTTTGTGGAATTAGTTGTATTTTAGCCAGTATATATTTTATTGTTATTTTTGGTTTGTTGTCTACATATATAATTTTTATTAAATCTCATATAACTTTATCTACAAAAATTCGAAAAATATTTTGAACATATATTTGAATTCGTCGTGACAAGACGAATCCATAGACACCAATCTTGAATAGTATTATTTCAAGAAATTATTTTATTCATTAAAATAAAATATAAATTTATTAAATAAGATCAAATGAATTAATGAAAATTTAAAAATAGAGTATTTATTAAATAAATTCAATCTACGTGAAATTTTGTGAAATTAGTTGCATTTTCAACCAGTATATCTTCCACTATTTATTTTTGGTATGTTGGCTACATATATAGTTTTTATTAAATCTAATATAAATTTATTATACAAAACTCCAAAAAATATTGTGAACATATATTTGAATTCACCGTGACAAGACGAATCTATAGACACCAATCTAGATTATTATTATTATTAATAATTAAATAAATTATTTTATTCACTAAAATAAAATATATATTTATTAAAGAAGATAAAATGAAATAATGAAAATTTAAAAATAGAGCATATATTAAATATTGAATACTCCACCCATCTATTTAACAAGAAATTAATAGATATTTAGATTTTCATTATAAATTTTGATTCTACGGTTGAGCAAAGTCTGAATAGGGGGCGGGAATTTTGTTCCATGATGTTTTTTTCCAGGTTAAACGTGAGGCTAATGTTTAGCGCTCAGATTATCAGTTGGGTGTTCTTATATAATATAACTAGAACGTGAGCGTGTCATTGTGGCATCTAATTACAAATAATAATAAAAGTAACTGAAGGTAAGTGCAAACGTTGTTTCTGAGAAAGAATTGTCTTTTTTAGTTGAATTAAGATTTTGGATAATGCGAATTGATCTGTTCCAATTTGATTAAAGAAGATGGAGAAGAAATATTGGTTATCGCTGTTTTTTTTTTCCTTTAATGATGAATTGATTTTGTTGGAGTTCGATTAGGGTTTTGAATTTATTGGAGATGACATATTGAGATTTTTTAATGATGAATTCATTCTGTTGGGGTTGATTTAGGGCTTGAAATTTAATTAGAGAAGACAAATTGAGTTTTTTTAATGATGAATTGATTTTGTTGGAGTTGCGTTAAGGCTTAAAATTAGAATGAATAAAACATATTGGTTTTTTGTAATTAAAGTCTAATTTACATGCGTATCACAAATCGGTTCAATTTAACTTAAATTAAGTACTCAATTGCACTAATCTAATAGTATATATATATATATATATATATATATATATATATATATATATATATATATATATATATATATATAACACTACGTGTGTTAAGAGTTTTTATATAAACCAATGAATATGTGATTGAAAAAAAAAAGGAGAGAAAATATTGAAAGATAATAAATAAAAGGGATAAACTTACGCCAATGGGATTCGAACCCTGCACCTTCTACTGAAACAATGACACATGTACGTACCAGATTCAAATTGAATTAGTAAGATCAACGGATGATATTTAAATTGAATTACAAACCTTGTGAAACTTTTTGAATTATTATACCACTTTGAATATTCTGTAATATATAAATGTGATAGGCTGAATCCACCAGATTCATTCAAATTCCAGCCATCCTACGTGAAATGTTGATACGGTTGAGCAGAGTTCGAATAGGGGGACGTATTAATGTTGTTGCTAGGGATCATGAGGGCAATGTTTTTGCTTGGTGATTTTTTTTTTTATGTCTTATGGTTGCTGAAAGTGCGGAAGGTTGGCTAGCCAAATTAAGAACAAAATTTATTCGAGATTTTGAGTGGCAACATGTAGTAATTGAAAGAGATTGTTCTTTGGTGATTAGATCTCTTAAATCGATAAATTTTAGCTTTGCCCCTTTATTTCACTTTTCAAATAAATTTAGATATTTGATGGAGAATTAAGCTTTGCCAAATTAAACGTGAGGGTAATGTTTTAGCACATATATTATCGGTGTTCTTATGATGATGTTGGTTTGGTATATTTGTATTATCCACACCTAGATCGTTTTAGCATATATTGTTATAGTAGTATATATGTGACTAAACATGCTTTTTTTCAGTTCTAGGATATAGAAGAGATACACATGAGCTAATTGGTGGTGTGTTGATCTTTACATGTCTATCAACAACATTTTACACGTGAAAACTTTCCAGTTCCTTTTCTTTATGTATAAGATTCGATCGGTAGGATGAGGTATAAGGGTTCTCTTCTCTACGGTCTTTGTCCGGAAGGGATCTTCGCTCTACTTTCTTGATCTATAACGGGACTGGGGATCTGATACTCTTTAGATGGGTAAACTCAATTCGATCTTCTCTCTACTTTCTTGATCTCCATAACAAGCCGGATGAAGGGGGATCAGCTTATACTCTCTAGGCGGAGAAAATGTCTTCGATCTTCTCTGTAGAATTATGTTTGTAGAATAATAATTTTTGTGGCTTTGGTGGGGTGACGCATACCACCGCGGGGTTGTTGAGAACTGGTGGGTTGGAAAAAAAACAACCGTAATATGTGAAATTAAGTATGTATAATATTTTTTTTGTGTGTGTTGTGGGGTGATCACATAACACCGCGGGGGTTGTTTGGAACAACCCTATTGATTGTGTATACTTTTGTATTTTATTTTGGTTTCGTTTGAGGGATAATTTTTTTTAAAAAAATATTTTTTTTAATAAGCTAATAATATTACACGGGCTCACCCGTGATCGAACCTCTTGCATGTAAAAGTTAAAAAAAAAAAAAATGTACCGGTTACTAATTAACAGGTCGGGTACGGTAGGAGCCTATTTTTACATTTTCTATAGTTAACATAAATAAAAATTCAATGATATAATATTGAATGAAGAAGGACTACCGACCGACACCATGATCAACGTTATTCACATAAATTTAACTACCTTATTTTCTCGATTAATTTATTTTAACACCCTCTTTCTATTTATTATTAAAAGTCAACTATACCGTGACATCGTCACGGGTTAGTACTAGTGTAATATATAATTGTAATTGTGATATTCTTAAAAAAAAAAAAAAAATCCCAAATGGCCACTAATATCAGTTAGTTTATGAAGTGTAAAACTGTAAATTGTGTGTAATAAGCCCAATAAAGGCTGGACTTATTAGCACTTTGAGCAGTTGTCTCTCTATCACAATTTGGTGCTTGTTGGGCCTCCACGATCAACCTTGAGCCCAAGTCATACTGTTGTTCCACATCTAACTGACCTCGACCCCAAATTTATTTTAGTGGATTCTGATGACACAAATTCGCTAAAGTTCTTTATCACAGTGTTGATGCCAAAATTCGTCATCCGCCCTCCGAGGGCAGCCTTGTATACATAATTAATCGGGCTAAGGCAACACGAGCAGACTTGGACCTAAATTCAATTTGGGAATCAACAATTGGGCCTAAGTTTTGCTAGATGTGTTGGACTTGATCTTATATTAACTTGGTTTGGTCCTCATCACATAGTTTAACCTATTTTATAAATAGTTATTATTAATATGATATAAGAAGAGTTAAATCGACCTAAGGATTACATAATCAACTCGAGCTTGATTTTTAATTGTGTCAGACTCAACTCAACTCGTTTGAGAAAAATACTTATAATCAAGATTGGATTCGAATGAGTTGTAACAACAAAAGGACTAACCGAGTCTAACAATTATGAAATTCAACTACACAACAACTCTACTTCTAGCTCCAATGAATTTTAATTAATGAAGTGAGAGTTAAATACAATTGTGTTGATTAACTCTTAATTAGAGTGCAATTATTTCGTAGCCTAACATCTCAAGTCAACTGGGATTTCTACTTTCATTTATGTAATCCACCTCCGTATACCAAACTCGCGTGGTGGATACACCCACTTTACGTGCCCGATACAACTTCAATATTATATACTCCATCAGTTTCGAACTGAATTTCTCGTAAGTACAATCATAAATTTAAAGAAAATGGTGAATGAATTAGTACGGTCACAAATTTTTTTCCTACATTAAAAAATTCATCCATAAGAACTCCTGAGTTAAGTTTACTTGTTCTGAGCAATTTTAGGATGAGTAACTCATCGAAAGTATCTTGGTTCACGCTTGAGTAAGGACATATCACCCGAAGAACAGTACATTGTACACAAGTAACCTCGACAGACGTCTGAAAGAATCGGATGTCGATCGATTATTAGTCGCGTTGTTGAGATATCTTGAATTGATGGCAAGCTTTGGTTTGCTTAAGAGAAGGGACAAAAGGTGAAAGATAAAGTCCATGAGCCTAGCGTCCAATAGGGATAAAGATTAAGAAAGAATCCATTCCAGCGTGTCTGACTGCTTCTTCTCCTTCCTTGTTCCGTCTCTAAACTGAAAATCAATCCAATCTTCCATTTTTTCTGCAGCAGAAGAAGCAGATCAGATCACACATACACAAACAGTCAACCAATTGTACCTTCTTCAGATCTACTCTGCACATTTCTCCAGCTGCCAATCCATTTCTTCTGTAAGTCTGTAACTGGTAATTCTCTTTTCAGTTTTCCCCATCGTTCTCCGTTTCTTCCGTATGAGATCGATTCCAATAGCGCTGTAACAAACGAATAATTCGAAATGGATAGCAAGTACCGTATGTTGCAGGAGTTAGACGGAAACTTCCGAATCAAGGATCCGTCTTCCTACAGTTTGATTTCATCCGATCGTCAAGCCAACGGCCATTCCAATCGGAGCTCAAACAATGGTAATGATGATTTAGAAGCTCCTGATTTCGACGATTTGCCCCTTATTTTCGGTGAGCGTAAATCGGAATTGTCGTCGTCATCGTCATCGGGTATTTCCGGTGCTGTGTTCAATCTCACGACCTCCATTATTGGAGCTGGTATAATGGCCTTGCCTGCGACAATGAAGGTTTTAGGTTTGGTTTTAGGCGTGATTTTGATTTTTCTGATAGGGATTTTATCTGAGATTAGTGTTGAGTTATTAGTCCGGTTTTCGGTCCAGTGTAAAGCTACCTCTTATGGTGAGGTTGTGCAGGCTGCATTGGGTCGAAAGGCGAGGGTTTTGTCGGAGATTTGCATTATAGTTAACAATGCTGGTGTTTTGATTGTCTATTTGATCATTATTGGGGATGTTTTGTCTGGTTCCATTCGGCATATGGGCGTTTTCGATCAGTGGTTGGGTCATGGGGTGTGGGATCATAGGAAGATAGTCATTTTTGTTGTTTTGTTGGTTTGTATATCTCCAATGTGTGCTTGGGATAAGATTGACTCGTTGAGTACAACTTCGGCTGCTTCTGTTGCTCTTGCGGTTGTTTTCGTTGTTGTTGCGTTTGTTATTGCTGCGATTAAGCTTGCTGAAGGGAAGATTGAGACTCCTAGGATGGCACCTGATTTTGGGTCCAAGAAAGCTATTTTAGACTTGCTTGTTGTGATTCCCATTATGTCTAATGCTTATGTGTGCCATTTTAATGTTCAACCTATTTATAACGAGCTTCAGGATCCCTCACCTCAGAAAATGTTCCGTGTAGGAAGGGTCACGACTCTTATTTGCGTTCTGGTTTATGCTTCGACTGCCATAGCTGGCTACTTGCTCTTTGGGAAGGATACTGAGTCGGATGTGCTCACAAATTTTGACAAGGATCTTGGGATTCGGTTCAGTACGACATTGAATTATATTGTTCGTATAGGATATGTTCTTCACTTGATTCTTGTTTTCCCAGTAATTCATTTTTCATTGAGGCAAACTGTGGATACATTGTTTTGCGAAGGCCTGAATCCACTTTATGTGAGTAGGAAGAGGTGTCTGGCTTGGACTGTATTGCTTTTAGTGATGATATATGGTGGCTCGACTTTGATCCCTAACATTTGGACAGCTTTTAAATTCACGGGAGCAACAACAGCAGTCTCATTGGGGTTTACATTCCCAGCTCTTATTGCATTAAGGTTGAGCAAAGTAGGGCATGGTCTAAGCTCTGGTGAGAGGCTATTGTGTTGGTTCATGTTATCATTGGCTGGTGTTGTCAGCGTTGTTGGAGTGATTGGCAATATTTATACCATCAGTAGCAATTCTGGATAGTTAGTCTGTTTTACTTGGACCCTGTCAAGAAAAATGCCAATATGTGGTGCGCTGAAGTAAATTTATCAGGGAAAGTTTCATCACCGGTTGTCACCAGCATGAGTTTTGGTGGCGATGCTCGTCAGCCTGTGAGGGAAAAGACTACTGTGCTCCAAGTCTTTCTCCGGTATTTAGGATTACAGTACAATATACTAGTTGGGTTTACAGGGCTTATTTCACAGTTTTAATGTCATTCTTTGTGGATGGAACTGAGCTGAAAGAATATTTATCATCCCAAATATATGGGAAATTTATGCAGATATTGATAAACCAGGTATATCATTTTTCGTTTTTCCTATACGTAGCAATTTGTCCCTCCTGATTCGGGCCAAAGATAGTGATGAGATGATCATTCTTCTGTATAATTTGACTGTTATACTGCCATTAAAATTATGTTCTTATGCATTTATAATACTCAGCCATTTGTTGAAACCTGATTCTGTCTGCAAGTGGTTGAAGAAAACTATGAACTTGAGAGAAAGCTGATTCATTATGGTTATTCTGTATCACTATCATAACTAGCTTTCCATTTCTGCTGCTTTTGCTGCCACCCTTTACTTACACTCTCTATATATGTAATGTGTTTGATTTGAGCGCACAATATCCTGATTTGTGTCTGCAATTCTACCTAGACAAAAAGAACCGACTTTTATGCATTAGAGGCATGATATTGGTGTAAATAACCTGTTCATTTGAAGATGAGATCCTGGTCACAGAGATAGTCCGCCCTAAAGGAGTCCAACATGTAATACTATAGCGTAGAATAGTTCTGGCAATGGGTGGGCAATGCCCTACGCACAGCCCGCCCACCTAATGCCCAAACCTGGTGATAGGATTCCATCTGCCCTACTGAGTAGATGTCCCAACAAGTCAATGGCAAATCTTAACTTCATCCACCATCTCAAATGTTTTGGTTCCTTCACATACATGTTTAGCAACCTTAAAAGTTATAACTGAACCGGTGATAGATTTCCATCCTATTTAATATATTGAGTTGTGAAATCTAGTTATTTATATGAACTATTAGGGTGAATTTTATCCGGTACCCCTTTTAGATGTTCTAATTACACCTGGGTACCGGTTAGATCAACAATAACATGCAAGTTCTGATCGATATAAATCAATTACATATAAATCCACGAATTTGACTTTTGACGAATTAAAACCACGAAAAGGCATTTTTACCCATGCTTAAATATCAACTTTTAGTTTTAGCCAAACAGGCTTAACTTATTGATGACGTGTGGACTTGGATGTAATTGATTTTTTTACATATAATTTATATTTAAACCTATTATTAATTAACTTGTATTTTAAGATACCTTAATTAGTGGTTGTATATAAATGTTCAGGAGGGTTCCATTTTGATTTTTAAACATTTTGGAGGTCTAATTTCAATTTTCACCTATCAAACATATAAATATGAAATGGTTGAAGGACAGTTTACAATTTCTGGTTTTGGGAGGCCTACGCCCCATAGAAACTATCTACCTGAGACTGTCCCTTGGCCCGTAGGTCCTGACACAAGGTTGAAAAAAGCGGAAGGAAAGAGACAAATAATTGAGGCAAATCTGAACTTCATACTTGTTTTTAAGACTTAATGGTATCTATTTAAATAATGAGAACTTCTAAATTACAGTAGTGATCCCCAGGGCTCATCTATTTCTTAAATGATAGCCCTTTCAATTTTTTAAAAACCTCAATTTAGTCCCTGTAAAATCCAAAAACTTTTAAAAGCTTTGTAAAATTCCAAAATGAAATCATTCCTGCACGATTAGGAGGGCATGGAGAGAGATCAGTCCAATCATGATTGCTCTTCCTATTTCAAATAATAATATTTATTAATTTATTATTATTTTTATTTAACTTTATTGGAAACTCCATGGATGAACTTCCATGGCAGGAAGCACGGAAGCTCCGCATGAACGTTAAAGGGATTAAAAAAAATTTTAAATTTTAAAATTGAAAATATGGGTTAATTGATATTGTATTTGTTTGTATTTTTATTTATTTTCATTATTTTTTTAAAAAAATTATGTTTTTTTTTTTTGTAATTTTTAATTTTCAATGCTTTTTCAATTATTTTTCATTACCTTTTTTTTTTTAAATAATTTTTCTGTTATTTATTTATTTTTCGTAATTTTTATTTTTTAAATTATTTTTCAGTTTTTTATTTATTTTTCATAATTGTTAAAATTTTTAAATTATTAGTTAGTTTATATTTATTATTTGGACAAACGGTGAGTTAAAACCGAAATAGTTGAAAAATTAACTAAGGACTTTTTTGTTTGGATTGAACTTATAACTTGGTCAACAAAAAATTAACTTAATGGACTTGGATGTAATTGTTCAATTAACTGGTACTTGGATGAGATGAAGCTATCTAACAGGGGTGGTGTATGTAATAATTCCGAATTATTATTATTATAACCACACCGAATGGGCCTGTTATACATTATTAATTATATTATCCATGGGCCTGTTGCTGGTATCCGCAAGATACATTGAGAGAGACAGTATATCGATTGTTTAGATCTCTGAAGATCCCTAGTACTATACAATACTATTAATTATATTATCCATGGGCTTGTTGCTGGTATCCGCAAGAGATGTGTCACGGGCAACCCTATTAAATTACACTCCATTTAGGGACCAATAATGTGTTCAATATTGTCATCATCCTAAAAGTTTGTATCGGTTATCCTCTATTCGGATGGCAGTACACATGGGCGAACGCAAAAATATATGTCAATGGTAGCAAATTCTTTTAAATTAATTTAACTAAAATTTTCATTATTAATGAGAATTACATTTTCAAAATTACATGGTAAAGAACAAGGTTTAGACTATAATTTTCTAATCTAGGCTTAACAAAATTTCTATTTTAAGTCCATATATCATTTGTTCATCAATAATACTTATAAGGGATAACTTAAATGTATTCCACCCAACTAATATAAATATTCATTACTTATTCATTATTCACAACAAAATCTAATAATCACCAAAGTTTTTTGAAATTTATTACTACTACTTTTTATCTATCTTTTTGAAAAATAATGCGAATAAGGTATATGAAATGGTATCACACCAAAGATACTTGAAATATTATTCTCTATAACTAAAAGAGTGCATCACATATTCACATCCACTTTAGAAACTAACATAATTATTAAATATATTAATGTATTTTTATTTATACAAAAAGAAAAACGAACATGATTAGAAAAGGAAACAAAATTATATGTTCATAAAATGGAGGAATTAGATACCAAATAATTTTGTTAAGATTTAAATGATTAAAATTAAGTAAATGAATGTATATAGAACAGAAAAAACAAAAAAACATAAAATGCCGAAAATGTGACAATGTCGGGTATCAAACCCACAATCACTTGACAAGGCAGACCTTTGTGCAAGACTAATGGCCAGTTGGGCTACATCAATTTTATGTATAATTATTCATGTTAAATTATATCTCTATATCTTTAAATTGTTAAAAGGGGTATAATAGACATTTCATGTCCAAAATCGAGGGGCTGCGATTAAGGCCCCTTGCGCCTATGTGGGGCCGCCCCTGGCAGTACAATAACATTCTCGATCGAGTGTTTTGTGTAAACTGTTTCTTTGCAATACTTTTAACCAGTCATTCTGTCTGAATCACAAGTCACAACATCCGCATGTTTTGGCTATGAACTCGAGTCGAGTTTTACAAAATTTTCGTGTTTATTTCTCTACTCTACAAGAGTTACTATTTATCAACTTCAAAACTCAAAACTTCATAACTAACTCACCAACTCCAGTTGAGTTAATATTCATCAACTCTAAATTTCAACTAAAGTTGAATTTTGAGTCGATTGCCAACCACTGATTGTATACTCACTGATAGATTATGTATGTAGTAGAATAATCTAGAAGTAGACACATAGTAGAATTAGTATTCTAACTAGAATAGACTTAGGGACAGTCTAAGTGTTCGCAAGCCTCCCGCTTCGACTGCGGGGGTGTGATAGATTATGTATGTAGTAGAATAATCTAGAAGTAGACACATAGTAGAATTAGTATTCTAGTTAGAATAGACTTAGGCTTAAAATTCCTCTCTATTGTATTGTATAAATAGCATTGTTATGAATGAACTTCCCCAAGGGAAATATTATCTTACACTCACAATTGTGTTACTGGTCAAAGAGTTAGACTTTGTAGGTCCATGTCCAGTTCGTAAACAGACTCGATCTTTAATAGTCGGACTCCGGATGCAATCAAGCACCAGGATTGTGTTGAGAAAGGAGATGTGTGCATAGAGTTGGAATATCTCTTGAGCATTTTTGATGAAATCCAACTTGAGCATTTGTGATGAAAACAAAGAGTGACGGTTCTGGACTTGTGGCTTAAGCCATAAACATTTTCACATGGGAGACACAGTACTAGGAGTAGTATCTTATTGCTACTTGGTGCTCGTGAACGCTCTTCTAGCTGATGTCTATTTAATTCTATTCAATGCATAAATTATTGTTTGATTGATTCATTCATTATTGGTAAATTAATTTCAAAGATTTATCATCACGACACGAACGATCCCTATATCCCAAGCCCATGTCTAGTTTGGCTATTAGTTTGATCCATCGCTTTCCCATTTCGCTATCATTAATTACGATGAAATAATCAAGTATGTCCGGGCCTCCGCATTGGGAGCATAGTGGATCGTTCGCCTCCATTAATTTTGACTTATTTTTATATGTAATATTTTTACGCGTCCTCAACCTCCAAATGATCTTTATAAAGTACGATAAATATCGAATAAAATTAAGCCGGAACTAAATTATGAAATATATTTTTCATTTATTAAATAACAATTTGAAATTAGTACATATCAAATGAATTACAATAAGTTGAATTCGGGACAAAGTATCTATATATTTTGGCCCACCGTACTTTAATTATAGTTCCTCCCCCCTATTCATCAGTATTCAGTACAAGAAGTTAAATCTTGATACCGACATAAACTCCACTTTTTTGTATATCATGGACCCGTGAAATTTGAACACTCATGTTACGTTGATTCTTAATGATATCCACCGGGTCATCACCATGCTTGTTTGTGCAAAATCGTGTTTCAATTTTCAATCAAGAATTAGTTATTAATGATGCCATTTAATTACCTATTCATTTTTAAATAAATCAAGACAGGGTCACAAAAGTCAAAACCATTCAAAATTTTGAGTGGAATATAGTGATACATTAGTTGCTTGCCTCCCCACTTTGAATTGCCTAGTGAATGTAAATGCTTGGTCAATATTTAGAGCTGCTTTCTCATGCAAAGTGCTCCATTTTATGTCAATAAGGCAACTATAATAATCTCATTTCATACAAAATTGAATGGCTATACTCTTGCAAAAATGACAAATCAATGCTTTTTTACTTTGCCACTCATTCTTTTTATATCCAGAGTTAATTTATTCATTTTACAATTAATTTGTGGGCACATTTTTCAAGTCTACACCACCCTTTTTTTCAACATTTTTTTTTTTAATCAAATCAACCCAATTCAATCCAATAAACTCCAAACCAACCAACAAACAAACGCAAGAGAATAAACACAATATTTAACGTGGTTCGACAATTGTCTACGTCCACGGGATAACCAAGATTTCTATTAACCAAGAACCAAAACGCAGTTTACAAGGAATCGATCAAACCTCCCGAGTTTCAAGCTACACGCTCCTCTGTTTTTCTCTTCCTCACCGTGTTTCTCTCAGAAATCTCAATGTGTTCTCATCACATTCTCTTGAACTAACTAGTTATGGAACCACCTATTTATACAAAGTAAATAGTACCAATTCACTTCTAACTAGGAATCAAATAACTAGTAGTTTCCTTTTCCAAGTTGGTTTCCAGTTGCCAATGGAATTCCTAATTCTGTTTCCAAAAGGATTCCTCAACATCCAACTCCTAACACCTTCAGTATTAGATGTTTAAGCTAAACTCACATTTTTCATTCATTTATAAACCAACAAACATTTATTTTCTAAATCTCTGGTCCAAGCCGGTTTCTTTGATGCTAGGGGGTTCTTCACTAGTCCACATACACCAAAATTTTGACAAGTGTCAACTCATATAATTCTATTTCTATTTTCTTATTTTTCTAACATTTTAACTTTAACCATAGTTAGAGTCTAGCCATGTTTTTAAATTAATTTATCTGAAAAATTTGGAAGAAACATCAGATTCCGTCACAAAATTACAGTTTAACACGTATTTTCATATAGTAAAATAATTTACATAATTGCAAAAATATGATAAATAAAAGAGCGAAAATCGTATCTAACTTGACTCAGATTTTACATCTTAAATTAAAAAGTTGAACATGTATGCACTGGATTAGAATTGAATGTGTAAAATAAATTGACTCCTGATGTCCGCTTGATGATGCCATTCAAAAATCTTCTTCGTATTTAACATAAAATGGTTCAACCTTTTGGAGAAATTGAGGCTTTCATCCTCAAAATAAAATTCTAGGTTGACGGAGTTTGATTTTGAAGATTCAACTTGGAACTGAAATTTTGTGACGGGGTCTGATGTTTCTTCCAAAATTTTTAGATAAATTAATTTAAAAACATGGCTAGACTCTAACTATGTTTGAGGTTAAAATGTTGAAAAAATAAGAAAATAAAAAAAAAAGAATTAGATGAGTTGACAATTGTCAAATTTTAGAGAAGGTGGACTAGTAGTAACCCTTAGCGTCAAAGAAACCGTCAAAGCGAGGCACCCACAATATTGAAGTGTGTGTGTATATACACACACACACGCACTCTATGAATGGTTTGAGTTCATCATTACACTAGTTGCTATGATCTAAAGTTTTAGAAAAAAAATTTAGTTGAGAACGTGATTATCAAACAAGTTTCACATTTCTTTTTGAGAATCTATTCATAAGAACTTAAAAACTAAATAATTATTAGATATGTGACCCACTACGAAGTGCACAATCTGTTGGAAAGATCGTGTTTTAAGACAACGAGCATTTATATCATCTATTACTAACCGTCTTTTGTGCCGGTTGAATCGATCGATTATCTGTTGGTTTGTTATATTATTACACACAATTAAAGTAACGTTTTCAATCTTGCTTTTGGTTCTACAATACTGAATCAGAAGGTGCAATAATCTATTCAAATTTGCATTGACTTGCAAAGAAAGCATATGTTATCTATGATGATGAATTTATTGCAAATTGGCCTTAATTAGTGTTTGTGAACCCAAGAACTTTAAATGGTTAACCATTGTTAGGATCCAAGGAGAATTAATTTATGCAATACAGAAAGAACTTTAAATCCATTTTCCAAGCCGCAATTGATGGCAATGCAAATTAATCCAAGATTTCTTAGTCCTCACTCATATGCTCTTTGCCCAGATTTTGGTTTACATGTCACATGAATTTCTTTGGAAGGATATTACATAAGTGGCTTTTTATAGTCCCCCACCATGCCTTCACTTTTTTTTTTTTCCTTTGGTCCCTCTCAAGATTTTCAACTACCACACCCATTAAAGTAACACGGTTAACTAAAGTGGGTAAATTAATGCCACCCCCTCTAAACTACATGTATGTACACCAAGGCCCAACACATTGTAGAAATTACATACGCAGTTTCTACTTAAAGTGTTAATGTTCTAGACTGCAATTCTAGTACATTATGTCAAGTGTTTCGTGCAAGGCGCTAGGCCTCATTTTTATTTCCATAGATAGAACTTTTAGTCTCATTTCATGATTATACAATTAGACGCAGAGTTATAATTCACAACGGCGTGTGATTAATTTATAAAAATCGAGTCCAAACATATTGAAAACAACCATCACTTATACACGAAGATACCGAAAGATGAGGCCATATAACTCTTTTTTTTTTTTTTTTTTTTTACAAAAGCTTCATGGAGGAGCCTTATTGTCATGTTAAATGAAGTTGAAGGACTAAACCCCAACATGCCAATTCAAAGGAGGTCTCTATGCAAAAATGATCAAGAAAGTAAAACGTGTCAAGTTCATATTACCCCACCAAAAAATGAAGTCAATCTTTCACTTTGCACTTTAGTATATATATATTCATCCATGATCATCAAACATTTCCACACTCAAGTTTCAAGCTCACACATTTCACTACTACACTCTTAGCTTCTAAGTTGTGACCATGGATTGGTTCACATGGCTCTCAAAAACAGGCTTAGATCCCTCACTTGTCTACGAATACGGCCTATCTTTTGCTCACAACGAGCTCGAACACGAAGACATAGCCTACTTCAACCATGAATTTCTCCAAAGTATGGGAATTTCAATAGCCAAACATAGGCTAGAAATTCTCAAACTAGCCCGAAAAGAAAAGCTCAACATCCCACGTCCCGTGTCAAGAGTCTTGATCGCGATCAAGCGAACGAAGAAGTGTTTCTCTAGGTACTTAAAAGGGTGGATTCGACGTGAAGAGTCCGGTCTTGCGATCGTACCGGTGAAGAATTCGATGGTGAAAAGGAACAAGAAGTTTGTGGTGAACGGTTGTTACAAGAAGAAGCATGGTGTTGGTAATGGTGTTAGAGCAGCTCCACTTTTGCTCACAAATGGGAGTTCTATGTACTTTCCTAGTTCAAGAATCAATAGCTTTTCGAGTCCTTTGGTGGATGAATGTGAGAAGGAAGATGAGAAAATGGATCAAGATTGTGATGTTGATGATGATGATTATTGGTCTTCTGCTGTTGAAGAGATCAGGTGGGATACTATGTTCCAAAACTTGAAGCCAACTTGAGTGTTTTTTTTTTTTTTTTTTTTTTGAAAATGGATCAATAGGTTTATTCGCTTTTGGTTTTTTATGGTGTGTACTTAACTATCTGAATTCCCACGTTGGCACAATGGCGAGAGATCGTTTTTAGGCTCTTTCACCAAAGATCCTTAGTGTTGCTTTGCTTCAATGCTTGTCTGTGGTTTTGCTAGAACTATGTTGAATAAAATTTGGTTTCGATTTCATCTATGATGTATCATGTCACTTCACTTGAAAAGTTTTGTAGTGAAATCTGAGAAGAAAAGAAAATGGCCATCAATAAATTGCAGTCGAAAGTAATCAATCTGCTCCGTTTGAGTAATGAATGTGTTCCCCTGGCATGGTTAGGTAGGTGTGTACAGTGTAGTGATGATCCATTTGCAGTTTATACTTTTACCACAAAATTGTTCAAGGGGCCAACCTCGGCTTCTTTTTCTGGTACACCAATCCGGCCAAACAGTGTCATCGTACCCTACCTGATGGGCGTTGTTACATTCACAGAGCCAGAACTCGAAATCTTGCTTCATTCACTTTTATACCCTTGAGTGCCAAACTCAATGACAGAAGAGGAAGGACAGTTCCTACCGAGAAGCAGAAATGTGTCATTTTGCACATCTATCTGTCCTGTTCTATTGTCTTTTTTCCTTGCAAGTAAAAATGGTGAAAATCTGCTACCAAATGAAAAACAATGTATCTCTGGTATAGGGAAGTGGCACAAATCTGCACCAACAATGTTACATACAAATTCTACGATGAAATCATTCTAGGGCTAAAACGGCGTGAGCTGATAAAAGGAAACAGATAAAGAGAACTTCATACAAAGATCACATATAGAGCAAACTTCATTCAACGGAAGAAAGAAAGAAAAAAATGAATCCAACAAACATGAAAAAACGAATCTAACAAACATCCTGCGGAAAGACTGATAAGTACGACGAAATACAATACGTAATTAAAGATTCCATCTATAAGGATCTATTTTCCCATATGCAGTATAGCACCAGCAAGCATGTAGGAGCACGGTTTGTACTCCTACTCTGTCATGATATACTTTCAACTATATCTCGATTCTATGACAACTTTTGGGATGGCCAGCCCTTTGAATATCTCTACGGCAGAAGGATGGCAAAGTAGTCTAACCTTTTGAAGAACTGCACCATTCATCCAAAGGTAATCAAACAATTGTCTCTCGTCATCTTCCCAATCAAAAACCCAAAACTCAATGATCTTAATGTGTGATACCAGGCAAGTGGGTGGAGTAGGCACTAGACGCTCGAAATCTTCATAACTCCCTTCATTCACTTCAAAACCCTGGAGCATGGAAAGATAGAGGCAAATCACATTAATGCACATCATAGAGTGAATCAAACAACAATAGTGTTAATTTAATAAATATTCCACCTCTTTGAAGTAAACTTCTCTGAGAATAGGCGCATTGTGTAATAAACGTGCCAACAGTGCCCATCCATGATTTCCGAGGGAACCAAGCCATAAGCCAGTCAGATTATTAAATGATGGCATTTGCACAGACGAGTTATGCATAGCCTGTATCGAAATCAACAAGTTACAATATAGTGTGCCGAAAAATCTGACAATTTAAGAGCTAGGGGAAAATAGAAAATCTATATAATTATATTTAATCAGGAGCTGCTGGCTCAATAAATTAGCCTATGCTCACATAATGTCTGCATAATAAGCAAAAAGTGGTTGTTTCTCACAAATCTCGATATATCCTGGAAATTCTATCGATTAATACTGATTTCGTTGTTTTCTAAATCCTTAGGAGTTAGGACATGAATTGGCAGAGTACTAGTGCAGGGGCTCGGAGACTTGATGAAAGGTTATCTTTGCCATTGCCAATGGTGTATTTGCTATAACATTCTACTAGTACCTCAAAATCTAATAATTTACAAGATCCACACATCTAACTTTGGAAGGTAAACATACATTCCGGAGGAATACTTATACAATTAACTATCAAGCATGTTAAAGGCCATCAGTCCTATAGTAAGAATACTGCATAAAACATTTGACAAACATTTTTTATGCAGTAATTTCAATCAAATTTGATAATCACAAAGTTGAAGGAAAAAAAATAACCAAGTTGAAAACCTTAGTGGTGAAAACTAAAGAGCATGACACAAATGTTTGTATTTATGGAACAAAACTCTCCTGTCTTGTTTGCTTAAAATAACGCAAATCACAATTAAAATAAGTTGGTCGGAAAACTAACATCAATCGCAGAGGCAGCCAGAGATAGGTGGACGGTACTAGAGCAGGCAGTGAGAAGCTTTGCTGTACCCATATCGGTGAACCATGTGTTTTCATCACCATCAGGATAAACATTATCATAACCTTCTATATCATCTACTTCATCCTTTTTGGGCCCAATATCAATATAAGCCTCCAGAAGAGATTTGAAACTAGACAGACTATATTTTCTAGCAGCAAAACAGCAAAGATGTAGAGACCGAAGATTAGGGGTATCAAGTTCAAGGTCATAGCTAGCATGCTCTGCAGAATCCTTCATTATCAAGTGCCTCAGTAACGTAGAGTGGATGGAAAAATCTTCGTTCAAGTAAAATGAACAATCAATCAAACTCAGATCCTCGAGCATAGGGCAACCATCAAGCAATTTATTGATCGAGTCACCTTCAATATCATCAAACCGTAATCCAACAAGTGCCAACTCTTTAAGGCTAGGCAAGGTGAAGTTGTCTGGAAGAACCAAAAGTGCAGTACGTATGCAAAGATCCAACCTTACAAGACTAGTGTACCCGTTCAGGCAAGTAAACAAGGTCTCTGGATCTTCTTTATAAGAGAATAGGAGAAAAAGCTGCGGAACATTAAGGCGTAACGCCGCATTGATCCAAGATGCAATCTTGGTATCAAGATGGAACTTATGACAGTAAAGAAGCATAGCCCCCACCGGAGGATTGTAACTTAAAGTTTCACACAACACTTTATCCATAAAACTCTCAAAACTAGCAACACAGTGAGATTCATTTTGTACAGGGCGTACTATGAAATCAGTGTCATCAAAAGCAAGATAAACAGGAGATGCTTCAAAAGGGAACAGATTTTTCCACCTGGTAGAGAGAACGTTAGTAGCTACAGCATTTTTGGTGGATAGATAGTTTATGATTTTGCAAAGAATTGGGTCCGGCAAATCGCTGATTCTATCAACACCACAATCAGATTCTTCATATTTCAGCCTTTTCTCATTTGAAATTGAATCCATAATGTGAAAAAGAATACTCAAACCTGGAAATTGATGAACATTTCTGTTACTGCTGGCTTGGATCGGAGAGTGAGATTGAACTTTGGAGATAATTAGGGTTTAAGAAGGGAAGTAAGCTCAATTTTACCGCCAAACTGCCCAACTATCACACGATCAGGCACGATTTGAGTGGACTGGTTTATTATGGGCCTAAATATTTGCTTAACCGACTAATCCGGTCGAACACTATAGGTCATTTTAAATAATCAACTCTTACAATGTCGCTCCTTTATCCTATAAAACACGCTCTTTATTTGTCGATAAAAATTTTAGTGCGACTCTTACAATGATGTTTTTATCTCCCATAAGTGCGACTAAATTGTGTTTGGAGATTTTAATTGATTTCAGTCAATTATAATTGGTAATAACTAATCAACTAAAACTAAAATTGCAATCCAATCGAGAAAAAACGGAAGATTCAATATAAATTGACACTTAATATGAGCAAGAATAATATACATTACATACCTCAATGAAATTCAATCTATCAAGTATGCAGCAACCAGTTAAGAATCATCATCTTTCGTGCCCAAAATTCCCAAATGAAATCGTTATTTCATATACTTGGTGAAGTTGCAACTCATTCACTACTTGATTGGGCAAATTATGTTGTCAGGTATTTAATCTGTATTTTTATATCGTCTAAATTGTATTACTTATCAAATATTATATAGTTGCTTTTACTTGATGCTATTAGTTGTCTGCTACTTCACAAGTTTGGGATGAACAAACACGTACTTAAGAGATTTGTATCGGTGCATCCAATATAATTTCAGAAGCAGTTCTTAATTGACGTTGTTTATGTTTCACGAAATCCCGAAGCTGTACTACGCAAATCTTTGGTTGGTAAATACAAAAGTATTTACTCCCTTTTGCATGTACCAATATTTATTATTAACATTTATTTAATCTTTTGCAGGAGAAATTTTGTGTTTAGGAAAATGAAGACGACGGATTTGCTTTAATGAATGTTGCCATACAGTCTAAACATTATCAAGGAAAATAGTACAAAGGAGTTAGTGGCACATGCTGTTAACTAATAGATTTTGCTGAGTTACAATATCAAATAGTTGTTTATTTTCAATTTTTCATGTATTAGTTTTAGAGGCGTTTGGATTGATGTATCACTTTGATTTTCAAAAGACAAAATTTGGGTGTACATATGCATTGATAGATAACGCCATGCTGTTCTACTGGCCAACGAGTGTTATTATAATAACACCTATCATCATTGAAGGTGATTAAATTAAAATTTAATATATGCACTTAATCCATGTAAATTTTGCTATTCTCTAGCTGGTCTTCTTTATAAGGAAAGAATGAAGTGGATTTGTGATACTTTTGTTTCTGTTGTACTCACAATGTCCCGAAATATTTTAAGGTCGGTGCGTAGTTTTATATGAAAAATTAATATCGTATGATAAAATATAAAAATGTGGGAAGCACTTTTAATGGTTAAATGAGTAAGTTTAGTGTAGATATAAGATTTTAATGGTTTGTTGGGTTTGTGATAGCTTCATTTGTTAGTAATGTATGAAGATTTGTGGGGTGGATGGAGTAGTAATCCAAAAAAATCAACTAAATGTACATAAACAGTCTCTTACGCACACTCTGTTTACTATTTTTATGTAATTTTACTTTTAAAATTTATATCAATCTAATAAAAAATACAATAAACCCATGGAAGTTATGGAGAATCGAATCGAAATTGTAGGATCAGATAATAAAATTATACTATTAATAGTGAATTGGGAATTTACGTATAGGATTAGAAGAAAATTATACTCCCTTCCCTCTGTCCCAGTTTTATTTGCCCATTTAACTTTTTTTGATCAACACTTACAAATTTGGTTTGTGAATTACTTATAAATAATGTTGGTAATTTTTTTTTTAAAATTCATATTATTAAATATTAAATTTTAAATTTCACTATACATTACAAGTATTATATGAGTAATTCAAAGTTGAATGAAATAGACTAGGGAGTATTTACTATTAATAGTAAATTTGTGATTTTGCCAACAAATTATCTCCATAATCTTATGCCTCTTTCTCTATTTTTAGTCAACTATATATATCAAAATCATAAAATTTATTGTCAATTTGGCAACTAATTATTTTATACACCCTTACACCAAGTAACGCTACTTGCTGCCTTCCTATTTATGTTCTAAAGCTATAATATGTGTTTGAACATAAATTAACCCATAGGGGGAAAAAATTACATACACGATTTGGTGTCCAATTACCATACCTACCTATTTTCTTTAATTTTATACAACTGAGAAACCCAAATCTTTTCTTTAATTTTCAACAAACACAATTTTTGCATTGTCTAAGTATTTTATATAATTTTATTTGATATAAATACATTTTTCTTTGATAGTATTTGTATTATTATTGGGAGCAGGTCAATCGAGTCTAAATGCTAACAACTACAAAGCTGAAGTTGATTATCTACACCAAAAATTGGTTTATCTACATGATTGGACCGAAAAGTAGTAGCCAGATACAAGTAACCTATTTATTCAGTTGTGTTACATGAAGTATAAGAATAAGATAATTTTAATTTGGGAACTCTACAAGTTTTTTAATAAAGGAATAATTCAAACTTCAAAATTCAATTAGAAAGGTAAGCTCAATTATAAAATTGGGATCAGTCTAACTCGGAAACTCAATTCCAATGGTAAATGAACTAAAAGAATTGGACAATTTTCCACTAGAGAACTGTCAAAACAACTTTAAGAATGAGATTTTTTAAACTCGAAAGCTCAATTTGAATGTTAAGCTTAACTCTAAGAATGAGTTAGTTTGATGATACCTCTATTCGAAGTACATATATACTATAACTCTAATAATGAATAAAGAAGAAGAGTAAAAATGAAAGACCCTCATTGTTGAAAAGGAAAAAAAAGATAATAAAAGAAAAAAGATTAAACGAGTAGATGCATATATTAGTTGTATATATAAATGTGTATTGTTAACAACTTAATTAATTCATCTCGACCTATATTTTACTACACTGGTATTCGTTATTTTACTTTTAAGCGGGTCAGATCTATCCAACTCGAATTCAATTTGGTTCGAAATAATGATGTTCATGTCTGAATCTAGCATATACTCAAATCCGTTCCATAGCTTTGTAATAAGATTCGGCCGCAACATTTCATGATTAAGTTAATAAAGCTATATTTTACGGGGGACGGTGTTTGAGGTTTGGTGGTAACATGTGATACTATGTTTGTAAAATAATAATTTTTATGTGTGTAGTGCAGTGATCACATACCACCACGGGGTGGTTGTTGGAAATCGGGAGGGGAGATCTGACAGATACTCTCTTTGTGGGAACTCTCTTCAATTCGATTTTCTCTCTACTTTCTTGACCTATAACGGACAGTGGTGTTTGGGTGGGGGGGGGGGGGGGGGGAGTATGGCAGATAATCTCTTGGCGGAAAACTCTCTTCGATCTTCTCTCCACCTCTCGATCCATAACCGGCAATGGTGCGTGGGGGGGGGGGGGTTGGTAAAAAACAGCCGTAGCATGGGCAATTAGGTTTGTAGAATAATAATTTTTGGTGTGTTGTGGGGGCGACCACACACCACAACGATTGTTGTTGGGAAACGGGGTTGGGGTGGGGGGCTACTAGAAGATACTCTTTAGGCGGGGAATTTCTCTTCTGTCTTCTCTCTATTTTCTTAATCTTCGTAACGGGCCGGGTGGGGTAAAAAAACAACTGTAACATTTGAAAATATGTTTGTAGAATAATAACTTTTATGTGTGTGGCGGGGGTGGGATGACCACTTACCACCCCGGGGTGTTGGGAACCACCCCTATATATTGATTGTGTTGTATACTTTGATTATTTTTTTCGCGTTTGAAGGATGTAATATTTTTAAAAATATGTATTTGTTACTAATTAACAGGTCAAGTATGGTAGGACCTGAAATGTATCCGTCATGGTGAGTCGTAATTTCACATTTTCTATATAGTTAATTAACATAAGAAAACTAAATGTTATAGTATTGGATGAAGAATGACTATTCAATGATCCACGACCAACGTTGTTTAAACGTAAATTTGACTATCTTATTTTTTCGATTAATTTATTTTGTCTCACTTTTTTATTTATTATTAAAAGTAAATTATACCGTGGCATCGCCACGGGTTAGTTCTAGTTTTGATAAAAGCTCATCAAGACTGCAAATAGTATTGGACTATTGGTAGTTAATGAATAGTGGAATGAGTGTAAACCGAGAAGTGTTTTTGTTGAATAAACTGACAAAATGAGATACAATTATAAGATTTTAACATGGTAAAATCATTCAGAATTACGCCTACTGCTTCATGCATCATCAGTGAGCTTGCCACAATCATAATCAGACATCCTTAGCAACATGCTAGTCAAGAATCTGGCAAGTATTTTGTCTCTTAAGAAGCTCAAAACAGCCCCATTACTCTGCTGTATATATCCCACCAGATAAGCTACACTAACAAGCTTCATACTTCTCCATCTCCTCTCTTTTGCATACTTTTCTAAACCAACCTTTATCCTCTGCTGCTCCTCTTCTTGGACATTTTCCTGTCCCGAATATCCACTCAGAGCTTTAGCTATGGCCCTCACTAGCACGACTCCGTCTTCCAGTGCCGAACACCCTCCTTGCCCAATGTCTGGAGTCATAGGATGCAACGCGTCACCGGCAATACACACGTTGTCTTTGCTGATATTTCCCCAAAGTAGTTCCCATGGATGCCGGTATTTCAACTGTGACCAAGTCATGCTGGCCAAGTCTGTCTTGTCGAAAACAGATCTCACTTTGTTGGAGACATTTCCGAGCTTGCTCAATACAAACTGCTTCATCTTTATTCGATCTTGTCCTATTCCTTCATCTGCATATTGAAATATTCAACGCTGATTGGACTAATTGGACTAATTTCAGGAACGAGGGCACACACACACAAATTGGACTAATTTCAGTTACTCACCTTGAGGGGAGGGTATGTAGGTGAAAAACCAGTAAACTCCGTGATCATCACACGGAGTGACACCATATCTGACACCGTTCCCAAAAAACTGCAGGAATTCAGATTCAAAACCGTGGCCATCCTTGAATTTTACATAGCCCCTAACCGATCCTCGTCCTGCCAAAGATGGTTTACTGAAGCCTAGAAATTTTGCGACCATTGAGTTCACTCCATCACACCCAATTAACAACTTAAGAAAAACAAGACATAGCAGGCTACAGTCAACAAGAGACAGGTAAGTAACAAGCCATAATTTATAATTACAACAATTCGATCTGATTACCTTAGTTTTGAGCACAGTTCCATCAGCTAGATGAATTAACTTGAAGAAACCAGAATTCAGAATCTGCACAACTCTGGATGAATACCTGATGGTGTCTTGTGGAAGTTCACCTTTTAAGGTTTCAACCAGCACGCTTCTATTAATACGCCATACTTCACGATCACCTCTGCACATACATGTCATATAAAATGTTAACAAATAAATACTCCATATTCTGTAAATAGATGTCTAAAACTCACTCCACAGTCAGTTCAGCAGTTGGTAGTCCGGTATCCACTGATGTACTCACTATTCTGTGAAAATGGTAGAGGTTAACGTAACTAACTAGCTCAACCGACCAAGTAACACCCCAAAAATTCATAATTAAGGGCCGCGAAAATAGTTACCTACTGAGCTTGTTGTGTTTGGCACGAAGAGTTTTTCCAACACCAACTGCGTCTAGCGCCTTCCAAGCATTAGTCCAGATTGCAAGAGCATATCCTTCAGTCCTTAATGTATCAGCTGACTCCAGAATCAAGCTACGGATACCTAACCTATGAATCAATCAATCAAACACAGAGAGTTTATCTCAAGTACTTTAATACGTACTTAGATAAATGCTGACATTTCTTGATGTATAACATTATTACAAGAAATGGAAAGCCAAAATCTTGACAACAAATTACAAGGGTGAATAGACCGATATCCTGTGAGGCCGGTTATCCGTACCTGTGAAGTCCTAAAGAAATGGTGAGACCAGAAAGTCCAGCACCAACAATCACTACATCTTCTTCTTCCACAAGATGATCATTCACCATTCTGTTATATAAATGGTGAATAAAAACAACAATAAGAAATTCAGTTCCTGAAGAAATTAAAGGCCAGTATCTATGTAATACAATGTACAAGAAATTGATCTGTGCAACACAATTTCTCTTGAAGGACATAGAAGTAGTATCTTTCACACTCAAACCCAAACCAGCAAAAAGAAGAAAACAAAAACTAGTACTGATTAGATAATAGTATGAGTTTATCTTATAAAAATTGAATTTCATTGGTGTCCAAGCACTTGCAACTTATTCAAACAAGTATATGTATAGTGCTGGCTTTTCACTAAAAGATAATAACCTTTTTGTCCTGAAGGATGATTTTTCAAAGAATAAATACTGTACTTTTGATTATGTTGTTTGACTCAGTTTTCCATTTAGAGATTCTAAAAATAGATTACCTAGCTGTGTTGTTATTTGGATATATAGGAGTTTACACTATGTATGAAATTGAAGCTGAATATATTCCAAGTATATGACCAGAATAACAAAGTATACTGATTTAACTCAACACAGTCAACATATAGATATATATAGGGTAAAATATATGTCTGGTACTCCAGTGATACATTTCTGATTTTGGTACTTCAGAGTGGTCACGTCCAATTTAAGTACTAATTATTAATAACTATTTACAATTAAGGTACTAATTGAATTTATGAGGTGCGCCTTCGCATTCACGTGCAAGTGAATGTCAAGTGCCGAAAGATAGACATAGAAAATTGATCGAAAGATAGACATAGAAAATTGATCGTTCGCAGTATATCGTGGACTTTGTCCCACTCACAAGCATCGAATTCTTCAACGTCATATTCTTTTTTTAGGCTTTTTCATCAATTATGTTTTAATCAACTTTCAATTGATCAAATTCACGTGAAATTGGAATTAGGTTAATTGTAACTTGGTACTGATTTGTACACCCACCATCCAATTTACAATTAGTACCTTAATTGTAAATATTTATTAATAATTAGTACCTAAATTGGACGCGGCCACTCTGGAGTACCAAAATCGGAAATGACTTACACTGTAGTACCAAAAATGAATTTTACCTATATATATACATTCACAACAGTTTTAGAATTTTTAGAAAGGGATCTATTACTAAAGACCTCCAACTTTTTCTAAACACGGCCACGGAGCCACCAAAGACCTCCTTCTTCAATCTTCTCATCTCCTTAATCAACCCCAAATATTTCTCATTTACCGTCTGTAAACTTTCCCTATTATCTTACCTGCCATGGTTTTTCAACTCATTTACGGTCTTTCCTCCGTCCCACAGAATTTCATATATTTGTCATTTTTATCTGTCTCACAAGAACTTCATACATTACTAAAATAGAATACTACCCCACATACATCAAATAATAAACAGTATCAATTTTATGCTAAAATTACACATTTGCCACTAAAAGTGCAGTTTTTTTCACCTTTAATATATTCTATCATTGATTTAAATTTTCGCGTAAAACAACTCGTCAACGATAATGAAGTTCTCCGGGACAGATAGAGTAGCTTATAATCTCGTGCTAAACACATCTTTTATATAGATCAGATACTTAGGGGTATAACTTTTTGTTAATTGACCTTGTTAATGTTAAGGTAATCTGCGAGTTCTTGAATGGTCTTACTTCCCGGTTGCTGCATGTCTCAAGCTCAAATTTAAGGTTTCAAATTATAAATTGTCTTGTTTGAACTTAAAAAGAAGAGTTCTTCTCGAGCGAGAAGCCAGGCTCTACGGAGATGCTCTAGTTTTGTAAGCCAGGCTAGAATTCCATATCTCCAGTTTCAAACATTGGATTTACTACAAAATCACAAGCTCGAATGTACACAAATCAAGCAGTTCAAATTGTAGTTCAATCCATGAAGCTCGTGTTGAGCTCGAGATTCAGTAAACATTCCATCTACAGAAAAAATTGATAAACAAACGTTCATGCAACAGAAGTATTCTGCTGATGGATGACAAGTTCAAAATTAATTCAAGGATTCATCTCCTTAGCCACAGTGAGACATCACCAGAATGACCGAACAGCTTTTTATCCGCAAGATTTCCACCAAAAAGCATCTCTATTCTCTATAAAACTAGTGTATGATTTGTAACATGTCATCATATGCTAGCTCCATCTGCACGATTCTAGAACAACTTGGGGAGGTAACTTAACTTGTAAGAAAGAAGGATGAACACACAGTCTCACCTTTTGAAGAAGTTTACAATTAATCAAAAAGTAAGCAAGCAATTTGATTTCGCCATCACTCCAATCAAAAACCAAAAACTCAATTTTCCTGATGTGTGTTTCCACGCAGGGGGGCGGAATAGGTGCTAAACGTTTGAAATCTTCATAACCCCCCTCATTGCCATTGAACCCCTGATATGGAAAACCAGAGGTAAATCATATCAATGCAATCAAATGAAGTTCAGCAAACAACAATAGCGTAGTTTAATTTTTTTATTCACATATATGTTACCACCTCTTTGAAGTAAACTTCTGTCAGAAAAGGCACATTGAGTAATAAACGTGCCAACAGCGCCCATCCATGGTTTCCCAGGGAACCAAGCCATAACTTAGTCAAATATGGAAATGGTGGCATTTGCACAGACGAATTATGCAGAGCCTGCAGCCAAATTACATTTAAGAGCTATGAAAACGTAGACAATCTACATATTTATATGTAAAAAGGAACCTTGGCCCAATGAACTAGCCTTCGCTTTCTAATGCCTGCATAATAAGCAATAGGTAGTTCTTCTCACACATCCCCATTTAATCCCGGAAAATCTATCAATTAACTATTACCCTTAGGTCGTGAATTGATAAAGCACTAGTGTCGGGACTCGAAAACATAATGAAATGTTTTCTTTGCCAATTCTATACTTGCGGCTACTATAGATCACTTACTTATATGTATAACATTCCATTAGTACTACCCCCAATATATGATCATTTCCAAGATTCTGAATCTAATTTTGAAAGGTACACATGCATTCTTGAGGGGAAACCATACAATTATCAGCATGTCCTGAACCATCAGTCCAATAGCAATATTACTATAAAAAAACATTCGTTCATGCAGTCATTTCTTCCAAGTTGAAACCACCAGAGATGAAAACTACAGAGCATGACTCAAACATGTATACGATGAGATAGTTTGAAATTAAGTATATCTAAATAAGAGAATAAAAGAGAAAAACGCATTTTTCATGCTTGCTTAAAAATGAATACATTAAGAAAGTGAGGGATCTAATGATGCTAGTGATGAAGAAGAAAATTACAATCAAGACAAGTCAGGTAGGACAACTTACATCAATTGCACGAGCAGACAGTTCCAAGCGAGGGGTATTAGAGCAGGCAGTGACAAGCATTGCTGTTCCCAGATCAGCAAACCATGTATTTTCATCACCATCAGGATAAACATTATCATAATCTTTCATATCCTCTACATCCTTTTTGGGCCCAATATCAATATGGGCCTCCAGAAGATATTCGAAATAATACAGACTATATTTTCTAACAGCAAAACAACTCAAGTGTAAGGACTGAAGACCAGGGGTATCAAGTTCAAGGTGATAGCTAGCATGCTCTGCGGAATCCTTTATTGTTAAGAACCTCAGGAAAGTAGAGTGGATGGAAATATCTTCTCGTGAGTAAAATCCACAATCAATCAAACTCAAAGTTACGAGCCTAGGGCAACCATCAATCAATTTATTGATCGAGTCACCCTCAAGATCATCAAAGATTAGCTCAGTAAGTTCTAATTCTTCAAGTCTAGGCAAGGTGAGATTATCTGGAAGAAGCAAATCTCCACTTTTGCAAAGATGCAACCTTACAAGTTTAGTGTACCCGTTCAGGCAAGTAAACAAGGTCTCGGGATCTTCTCCAGGAGAGAATAGGAGAAAAAGCTGTGGAACATTAAGGCGTAACGCCGCATTGATCCAAGATGCAATCTTGGTATCACGATGGAACTTATGACAGTAAAGAAGCATAGCCCCCACAGGAGGATTGTAACTTAAAGTTTCACACAACACTTTATCCATAAAACTCTCAAAACTAGCAATGCAATGAGATTCATTTTGTACAGGGCGTACTATGAAATCAGTGTCATCAAAAGCAAGATAAACAGGAGATGCTTCAAAAGGGAACAGATTTTTCCACCTGGTAGAGAGAACATTAGTAGCTACAGCATTTTTGGTGGATAGATAGTTTATGATTTTGCAAAGAATGGGTCCGGCAAATCGCTGATTCTATCAACACCACAATCAGATTCTTCATATTTCAGCTTTTTCTAATTTGAAATTGAATCCATAATGTGAGAACTGAGAAAGAGTGATTAAACCTGGAAATTGCTGAGCAGATTGATAAAGGGTTCCGCCTGTTGCTGCTAGCTTGGTTCCGGTCAGAGTGAGTGAATTGGGGATTAGGGTTTCAGAAGGGAATTGAGTAGAAAAACCTATGAATCTGACTTTGGGAGAAACCATGGCCAGGAAAACTAAGGAAAATGAGGAGAGTGAAAAAGATACCATCTATAGTGATATTTTATCAATATTTATTATGCTTATTATCTTCGTCTGAACTGAAATGATATGAATTGTATTATAAAAAACACAACGTAAATCTATCCGTATAAAGAACATCGGGAAATTTTTCTATAGACCGGGCCTATGAGTAAGTTGGAATATTCTTCCTTAAGTGAGTAATTTAAGGAGATGTCTAGTGACACAAGACTTCAATTTTAATGGGCGCATATATAAATGCATTATGATATAATACGTATTCAAATTAATTAATTTGTATTTAGTTGATGTTAGAATTCGTATAACGAATTAAAAGATGTAATGATGAGTACATGGGACAAAAGTAAGATTTAGAACAAGGGTTATATACCGTATAAGCATGGATTGACCCGGACTTTAGTAAACAATATCATATGTAGATTAATGACTAAGGCTTTGTTCTCTTCATCTTAAATTCATTAATTTCAGTTCAGTTCAGATTTGTTTGGTTGTTCTTGAAAAATTCTTACATAGACCGGGTCTATGAGTAAGTTGTAGACCTTGTGGCTCACAATAAACAACATCACTTGTAATGACACGGACACTAATCTATTAAAACTCATGAGATGCTCTACAAATGATATGGTGCCCTATTGCACCAACATATGCCATTTTCTAAACACTTTGCTTTCACTTGCGCGAGCAATAATGCATTCTAGAATTGATCAAGGCACAATTTAATTCTGAATTGTTTTAAATTAATTTTCAAAAAGAAATGTGCATTTTGTCATTAATATTGGGTCATCATCCGGTTTAAAAAAATGATAAGGGATAAAGTAATTCAACTTATATTATGTAAATTTGCAATATCTTATCATAAGTTATGTGAGACATTCTAACGGTTGTTGGTAGCGTTATCAATTAAATCATGTTAAGCTCCGTAAAAGTGTGTACGTTACGGTTATCGAGAATGTCGGTTTTTTTATGAACAACATCGTCATTTTCCATGTAAAAAGAATATCATAGTCTTTCTCAATCAGTAGTCTTTTATTAAGTTAATAGATGAATGGCCTCCAATAAGAATTTGCCAACATGTATTCTCGAAGTCTTGTTAAAGATTGACCGCCTATATTTAATTTAAAAATAAATTGAATGTGTTATTAAAAAATATTAATTTTATTAATCGTCTATATATAGTTAATAAGGCGTAATTTTTATCATTTAATGCGTATACTTTTAATAAACTGCATATTTTGAACTAGTTTACATACTTGTGATACTTTTTGTTAATCGAAAGTATTTCCTATTATTCCATCTACTTTTCTCCTAAGTCTTGAAAAGCGCGTGGAACAAAATAATTTTAGTCGCGTGATGTTGATGTCTATCAATATTCTTCCGGAGTGAGCGCGGGCGGGTAAGGGCGGGTATTTACAAAAAATCAAACCGACCCACCTATGGCGGATGATTATAATTGTAAACCAAGTCGGGTAGAATATTTTCCCAATCCATGGCGGTTCGGGTGATAGCAATGATGGTCGGTTGGCGGGCGGGTTGACGGGTGAACATAGTCGAGGAAAAATAACGTTCCAATGTAATAACAAGTTAGAAATTCACTTTAGCAAATTGTTTGGAGATTTTTCTTAACATATTTTTATAATTAATTTGGTATTTCATGAAAATTATCTTGAATAAAGAAGGTAGATATGCTGAAAAATGAAAATATATTACTTCAGAAGATTAAAAGTGTCATTTTCTACTTCTCCAAATGTATTTGTTAATATGTAGTATAATAAACTTATATAAATGGTTACATTACAGTTTCCAGATTATATTGCAGAGCGAATGGGCAAATGAGCAAGTTTGGTGAAGGATTTAAAACACCAATTTGAATTTTAGAATATGGAATATGGAAGTATTTGGTGCGGTAGAATCAGTTAGCTTAATGACTGAAACTTAATGACTTCAATTTTCAAACATGCATTGTTTACTTTTTAATATATACACGTCGGGTAGGTCACGGGTTGCACCCGTCCAATCCACTACCCACCCACAAATGACGGGTTAACAAAATTAACCAATCAAAATTTTCAAAAAAATTATAATCGATGGGTGTGAATAAGAGGCGGGCGGTTTGCGTGGATGGGTCAGTCATGCAGATTTTTGGCACACCTCTATTCTTCGGTCTCACATAACAACCTTTACTATACGACCTAATTGCGATTGATGATTCATCCAAACTACATTATCTTACTATAATAAAATTCTTCGTTGTCCCAGGGACACCTTGACTGATTTTTGCTAACCATTTGCGTGAATCTTAATGATATGGAACGAATTGGGAAATAGAAGTGTGTACTTAACTTGTTTATTTCTTGATCACGGTGTGTAACTGTGTATTACTGATACCGTATCACTTATAAAAATTACTATAAATATAAGGGACTCCATTCAAATCACGAGTCTAAATAGCTTAGAAGTGTGACAAACCTATTGCAATATTTTCTTAACTATGCACATTTTTATCTTTGAATTCAATTAAATCTTGGAAATATTTTTGAGTCCGTATTGCGAAAGACCCCTATATATAGAAAAGTTCCGAAAGTTCCCTTCAAATTATACATTTTTCCTTGACTTGACTTTCTGATGTTTTTTTGCGGATCTTTTGGCCCGGATTCATTAAAACGGGTCAAGTAAAAACTAGACAATATAATGTAAAAACTAGACAATATAGACAATTATGTTACACCGAGTGAGTAAATTTCTGGACAAGTAATAAAACTAAACAATTCATTTACAAAACTAGACAATATGTCGTAAAAACTAGACACTAATTTTTCTTCGATTGCTTTAGTTTCTTCAGAGCATTCTTCTTCAAATCATCCAATACACCCTCTTCAAAATCATCATCATTAGCAGATCTCTTGGATCCTTGAGAAGCTTTTTCATCAGCAGCTTTCTTTGCTTCTAGCTTTTTCAACTTACATAAAAACTAGACAATACATACTAAAAACTAGACAGTTCAAAACAACTGCACAATAGAAAGATATAACATGAAAAAACTAGACAAATATTGTTAAAAACTAGACCATATGTGTTAAAAGCTAAAACATAAGGTATTTACATAAAAACTACACAATATATGTTAAAAACTAGACAATTTCACGCAAAAAAACATATATACATTCAAACTAACACTGAACAAACTAGATAATTTCACTAAAATGTAGACCATTTATACAAAAAACTAAACGAAATCGGGAAAAACATAAGTGACCTGAAAAATCGAGGAAACGACAAGGTAATAACTTATGTGTGTTGAGTAGTCGGAGATTCGCCGGAGAAGACAACCGGAAAGCTTCGAAGTCCGGTCAACAATTTTGAAAGTCGACAAAACAAAAAAACGAAACCGATAGAAAGGTAGATCGGCTCATGAGCTACTCAAATATGCAATCGGATTTAGTATTGGTGGCCGGACGACGGAGTTACGACGGATTTAGTGGTGGTTTTAGAGAGAGAAAGAGATTGGAAGATATAGAGAGAAACATGAAAAATGAAATGAAGAAAGGGAAAGAAAACCCTCAACAATTGACTTTTATACTAAAATCGTTTCCGGATCCGGATTCAGATCCAATTCTTAAAAATCCACCTTCAATTCAGATCCACGAAAAATATTAAAATAGACAAATGTAAAACATAAACAATTTTTATGTGAAACTAAATGGACTTTTTGGACTCTCACAAATGAGTAGGACTTTTATAAAACTTTGTAAATATTTTTTCGATATAAAATCACACACTATTTAAAATTGCAAAATAACACTTTTGGATACATATTAAATTTCATTAACCGACTCTGCTTCAAGATCAAATGTGATCATAGATTATGTGTATAATTACAAAACCCACCACTCTTAGATGCCCACTTTGTAAATTAGTACCCGCTGTTTAAATAATTACAAATGGTTCCAGATTTTGAACTGAGATTAAAATCTAATTACATATACACCCAAAAGTCAACGCCGGAGCTGATGTCAGCCCGTCTCTTGGCCGGAGACACACGCCTATTGCTGACATGGACTGACATGTCACTAGTTTCGCCAAATCAGATGGATTTGTATGTAATTTTTGCCAAATCAGATGGGTTTGTATGTAATTGATTTTAATATCAATTTACAAATTTGATCTCTATATTTATATACTTTACTAAATTGACCCACTCTTTTTTTGAAAGATTCAAATGTAAAATTTACTTTGCTAAATCAACCCAACCATTATTGCAACACACTCCTCCACAAATCTAATTCTTGAAACTCAAACTCAAAACTTAAAAAAAAAAAAAAAAACATAAATATCGATTCACCATTGGTGGACAACAAAGCTCCGATTGGGACCCAATAAAGCTCCGATTGGGCCTGTTTTCCATTGATTGGAGGATCAACAACTCCATTTGAGTCCGGAGATGTTGGTGCTCGATTGAACATTTCACCAATTGGAGCTTTGTTGGCCTTCAATGGTGAATCAATTTTTATGTTTTTTTTTTTTTTTTTTTTGAAAAGTTTTGAGTTTGAGTTTAAAGAATTAGATTTGTGGAGGAGTGTGTTGGAATAATGGTTGGGTTGATTTAGCAAAGTAAATTTTACATTTGAATCTTTCAAAAAAAGAGTGAGTCAATTTAGTAAAGTATATAAATATAGATATCAAATTTGTAAATTGATATTAAATCAATTACATACAAACACATCTGATTTGACGAAACTAGTGACATGACAGTCCAAATCATATCCACATCATCCATAATTGTCACATTGGAGCCGGAATTCGAAATTGAGTTTATTTGTAATTGTTCAAACAAAAGGGCTGAATCTTTGGGCAACAATGGAGTGAGTCTACATGAAATTCGCCCTATATATTTTACCTCTACTTGAATCTACGTACCAACTCTAATATGTAAATTCCCATGTAAAGTTGTTCGAACGTTTGGACTTGGGAGTAGAATTGTAAGATGGAAGAAGGCAAAGATGAAATGTAGTGTATTTGGTAACAATTAAGGTAACCAACTGAATACAAAATGATCATCATCACTGAATTTCCATTTCCTACCTGTACTCTAACAACACCTCTAATTTTCCATTGCATCTTTCAAAATAAAAGAATGAAAGAAAACCAACCAAAAAATACAAAAATACAGTATATGGACTACTTCCACTAAATCACATCTTCATTTCCTTTCCACACGGACGCCTAAAAAACCGGCTCAACCGTCCGAGTTCAACTCAGCCCATAAACTCACTGAGTCAACTCATCTATACAAAATGAGAAAAAAAAACCAGAGAGAAAAGAGGGAAAAAAGCGCTTAAATCTCATCCTCCGCCTTGGACATGACGGACAACCGACTCGGCCGCGGCTGAAACTCGCCACGGCGGCGCAGATTATGCAACGACGGCCGAATCAACGCCGCCAACGCTCTCTTGACCAATTCGCCCTCCACAGTCCCAATCCTGACCAAGGAATTCGTCATCGCAGATCGCCTCATGTTCAATTGAACACCGGACCGATACGACGACGTCCGATTCCCGATATTGTACCCCGGTACCAGACTCCCCTTGTGCAGGCTACACCGGAATGACCCTGGGTGCGTCGTAGGCGAACACATACACGTCTTCTTCGACTTGATTTTGGGGCTCTGATGGATCTGATGGCTCTGATTGATCGATTTGCGGCTCTGCAACGGTTTAGGAGCTGAGAATCGGACGGATGGGGACGGGGAAACGGATCGGCCGAGAGTGACGCGGGTCGGGCTGGTGGATCGGGTTGCTGCATCGGGTGGGGATCGGGTGGAGAAGGTGGAAGAGGATGATGAGATTGAAGAGTAGCGATTGAAGAAGGTTGTGCGTTGGGAATTTGATTTGGTTCTGGAGTAGTCTTCCATTGGGTGTTTCCGTGTTTGTGTAACGAACCGACTACTAATCGATCTATTAATGCAATTGTAGTGTACACTTTGTGTGATGCGGGAAAACGGAAGGGAATCCTTTTGTTTTGTTTGTTGGTTTGGGGATTGGGGATTTGGATCTCTATTTTGCCAAACTTGAGGAGTATCTGAAGAGGGTGTTATATAGATTATAGGGGGTGAAGGAAACGATGGCATTTTGGTGATTTTTGGTTTGTTTAGGGGTGGGATTGGGAAATAATAAGTCGATTGGTGTTCGGTTGTTTGGTTGCTTCTAGGTTTCGGTTGCGGGTTTTACTTCAAACATGGGGCGATCTTGGAATTTGAGTCAGGCCCCCTTAGGGCCTGTTTGGATCATTATATATTGACTAGTTGCTTCTCTCTTTTTGATATGTTATTCCTCATGTACCAGCACATGTATTTTTTCACACACTTTGTTCTAATTCATGCGCGAACCGGAAGATTTCTCTGTTTGTCACCAATCAAAAGATTGTTCCGGACTAAACACACTTAACTTTGTAGTTCTTATGGTTGAATTCCATAAAATAAATGGGCACCCTGGATAACCGTGTCGGTCCGCAATGGTACGAGACTTATCAAATGTATTAGAGCGCGACGGGGTGCGAATGGTTGGTCCCGGGACATGGACACCCCATCCAAATTCCGACGGGGACGTCGAGCAGTTAAGGGTATCCCACATCGATTGAAGGCGGAAGGGATGAATAGTATATAAGTAGACCACAAATCTCAACTAGTATATAAGTTGACTTTTAAGTGATTCCAAAAACAAATCTATTAGTAGTTGATTCCAAAAAAACAAATACGTAATGGCTTCGGCTAAAAGCAGACAATATCACACTAGCATGACGTGTGTGACCCAGGTCATTTGTAATCGCGCCAGCCAAAGGGTCGGGTCGTTACAAAATTAGTATCAATACTTTTTAAAAAATGTATAGTGTAAAGGATATAGTTTAAATTAATCTAGAAAGATAATCAGACTTATAAAGTGCACATTTTGTTTTGGGAATAACCAGTATAAACTCCAAGTGCACATTTTGTTTTGGAAATAACCAATATAAACTCCATTGTGAAATGTGTTCACTATAATTTTATGATGGATGATCCACCGAGAAGTCTCTTACTGCGTTCATGTGGGAATACAATGCGAAAAAAGTACATATGGCACATGTGGGTCAACATATTATCACGAGCAACAGTTCATTAGTAATCGTTATGACAAAACTTGTCTAGGCCGATTAGTACTGGGTAATTACACAAGTGTATTACTAGTAGATAAGAAGTGTTCTCGTTACTCACAAGACTGAAATGATTTGAGAGTTGAAGCCTTTATTTCCTCACTTTTCTTTTATTTCTTCTTTGAGTTTTCTTTTGAAAGACACAGTGACTAATGACTGTTTGGGAGTGGATTTGAAATTGAATTTTAGCAAAGTTTTAAAAAAACGGAGATTATGAATAGTAACTGAATTTTAACAGAGTTTTAAAAATTAGTGTTTGGGAGCGGATTGTGATTTTAGTAGGGTAGAATAGGATATTTAGAATAGGTTATGTAAGAGTGTAATGATTTTTTAAAGTAGTTAAAATGGTTTGATTGAATGTGTTTGTTGGATTTTGTTGAAAAATATGTTAAGTTTGGATATTATTGATTTTTTTAAATGGCTTGGAATTGAGTAAAAATATGTTAAAGAGACAAGCCTATGCAGTTTACACCTAGTCAGAGAAATGTCTTGGAATCGAGTGAAAAAACTTTATTCAATAAAACTCTACTAAAATTGACAAACAAAGCAATTAATGTAAAATCTCAATTTTAGTATACTCTGGTTCAACCAAATAGACTACCAAACAGACGGACATTCATTTCTTCTTTTGGTTTGGTGCATAACAATTCAAGTACTTTGACAATTGGAGTCCTAAGAATTTGCACATTCACAATTTCACATATCCTTTCATTCATGGATAACTTGAATCTATTGGCCATTAGAGTACTTTGCGTCTATTTTGTTTTTCTTTTGAAAAAATGAATGTGCATTGCATCTATTTTGTTTTCTTCTTGGAAATATGAATTGCATTTAGTGTTATTGTCTATTAATATAATTGCATATATAATGGAAAATATACTATAAGAAAATTTATTATTACCAATTACGCAATGAACATATATATGGTACTAATAAGTTTTTCCTTCAATTCTAAGATAATTCATTCCCTACTTGCTACTACAACACGCAATTGATCTTTAACACGTTTTTATTGTACACCAATCTACTTTCAATAGTGGAAAATGATATGTTATGTAGGATGATGCAATCAATACACGTGTTTACAACGTTGTATTATCGTTGGTAACAAATTTCATATAGATTAACGTGGTCATGTGAAAAGTGTTCTATAGTTGTTAGAGAGTTGACACTAGATGTACATATAGACGGTGTTGTGATCGTACCCTAATACTACAATTTTATCCGAAATTGTGAGTTATTTATTGGGATAGAGTTATTGCACGAAAATGGCAAACGTACCTAAGGAGCAGTGGCGAAGGGAGGTGTGGTTCAGTGGGTGCACTGAACCCCACTCAATTTTTTCCAACTACTATGGTATATTAGGAGTAATTATTTATCTTTAAGTCTAATTTATACTTGATATTTTATCCACTAAACCATTTAATAGAATGAATAAAGTATTGTGAATATGTGATTCATTGGTTGGCCAAGAAACGGTGGAATTATTAGTACTCCTGCTAATAAAGTCAGTCGAGGTGTCGATACATGACACGTGTCCATTGCTATGTATCACCATTAAGCACTGTTCTCCATCGCTCTGATCAACCGCTACTTGTTACTATATTTATAAATATAAACTTCTTCAGAAATTTATATAAAAAATAATTAAAAATATGTTTACATATATATTTATAATTTATAATTATATACATTTAAATTATTATTACAAACAAATATCAATAACAACTATTCCTAATCTGTACAAACATTGCAGATGAACCCTAATTTAAATTTGAAATCCAATTCATACGTATCTCTGCTCTCTTGATGGCCTTCTTACCGGCAAGCTGATCCGGGACTGAGCTGCTCTCCCCATCTCGGTAACCCAAAATGTGAAAGGACTTCTGCTCTTACAGAGAAGACAATTTACAGACGGAAGAAAAGTTTTGATTAATCTCTTCTTAATCCCTCCAGGATTCCCAAATTAACTCCATCTGCCCTTGGCTTAGAAAGGGCAAATCAAGTCGTACAGGTGAATAACAAGAAGAAGAAGAAGTATAAAGAAATCCTTCTTCTATAATTAATTCTTTTCCAATGGACAATTACTTCTGATCGCCGATGTGATTCTAAAAAATCGGTTTAATTTGTGGATAACTTTTTTGACTGTGCATGGAGATGTTGAGTTATTTGTTTTCATTTAATTTTGATTATTGGTTTTGATTTAATTTTAATTTTAATTGGAAGATTTTAATTTTTAAATAGGGGTGTTTTTAATATATGAAGTGATTTTTTTAAAATGTATTTAAATAGTTAAAGGCAATTTAGATGATTCTGACAAATGTAACTGACACATAATGCGATCTGACGACATGTAATGACATTGCTGTCTTGAATTTAAGAGCATCTTGAAATTGTTAAACAAGGCCCCAATAAAATTTCCTTTTATAGAAATGATAAGTAACAAACATCATCCACCGCAAGTAGTACATAAATCTTTTTTCAAAAATACATATTACAAATGACTAAAAATATTATGCAACTCTTCTAGCTTCATCAATTAAATCTTCATAATTCACTTTCTCCATCATATCATTATCAATAGCTATCATCGTTAGTCTGTTGAGTCGTTCTTATGACATTCACATATGATATTTTTTGCAGTAATAGGAATTATTTTATACAGAAATTCATCAAACTAACAGTCTCTGCTCTAACTCTAAACAGTTTGAAGTTTTCACTATCACCTCACTCCGCCACCAAAAGTCTTTCAAAATTTTCATTTCTGGACCTGAATACTTCACTAGTTAGTTTACATAAAAGACAAAAAACAAAGATTACAACATGACCAAATTATATAAAGAATTGCCTTTCAAAGTAAAGTCTTAGATTAAACAGATCCGATTAATCACAAACTTACTCATGAACTCAAGAAGCGGTTTAGGAAATTAGGCGACGAGAAGAGTAAAAGATACCCATTAAAAGCTAAAAAAATCAAAGAGGTGAGATGCTCAAATTAAAATTTCAACTATTTGCTTGTCTTTTTATCAAATCAATAAGTGAAACCCAGATTGCTAACAAAACAGAGCTAGAATTGGATTAAAATAGATTTGTATGAAATATTAGGATGAAGGGTCATGTTTATGTACATGAAATCGAATAATAACAATGAGCAACGACCATTTTATTTCGAAATGTAAGGAAATAAAGGAATTGAATAGATGATGAGATAAATTAGGGATGAAAAAGCACAAGAAATCGAGAAAAGAGAACTGAAGATGCTGGCCGCCGAAATTATTGATGTTGTCTGCAAGAACTCTTCTTCTATCTTCATTTATTCTTTTTTTTTTTTTTTAAAAAAAACTTCACTCTAGAGTTGGGCCCTAAAATTTGGGCTTGGGGGCCCTAGAAAAGGCGAGGCCCTGCGCGGTTGGGCTTACCGCGCATGGGCTTAGCCGGGCCTGTTTGGTGCGAAATGTAGCAGATTATTCGATCCGCCGTTAAATTTTTAATATAATGGATCAAAATAGGTGACTAAAGTTAGTCAATGCGACACCTAGACTGACGATAAAAGGCCCCTACTAACATACATTCACTTTTTTTTTTCAAGTTTTTTTTTTTTTTGTTTCTTTAATTTATGATTTCATGATATATATAGTTGTTGAGTACAATAGAAATCACTTCGAGACGTAAAATAAGGAGATTATAATTATAACATTATACCCCCTATGTCCCGAATTCAACTTCCCGCGAGTCCAATCAAAAGTTTTAAGAAAATAGTGAATAAAGTAGGAAGGATGAGAGGAAGTGAATAAAGTAGCTTATAGATTTCCATTTAAATGATGAAAAGTTGAAATTAGGACGTTTCAAAATGAAATGCGGAAAGTTGAATTCGGGACGAAAGGAGTATATATTATGTGTATGTGGCGTTAGTGGATGATATAAAGTTATAGAATTATAAGTTATAACACTTTGATTGAATTACATTATCAGTGAAGAATATAAAATTATAGTATAATATTTCACAAAATCGCGAAAAAAATAAAGTAGACAACTCCAATGGAACACCTAAAATGGTCAATAATGGATAACTTATTTGGGACGAAGTGAGTATGTAGTAATTCCTTGCACAACGACTTAATTTGAAAACATTGATTAGAAAGTAATTTTTAAATAATATATTTTGTAGAATTAACTATATGTAATTTTGGGTTATATTATATTTTTTTCTTTTCTAGTAATGTGTATTTAACAATATTTATTTTTTTGGTCATAAATACTTTTTGAGAAATTGATAGTTATGTTTAAATTCGAGTGAAAATTAGTCATGAATTCGCTGGAGGAGTAATTCAAATTATACGTTATGGCCTGAGAATTGTGGCAGAGCAACTGCTTGATATTCATGGCATGGGTGGATCGGTTGGAAATGTCTACCTTCTCTACCCACTGGATATTCACCACGTGTTACCAGATTATTGAGTCCTTTTCATTTGTTTGACACGTGGACGTGGTATGACATTTGTGCTGTCATCTTGGTTTTTATAGCTGGAGGTTGGAGAAAACAATTGCAGACATATAAAAAGTCAAGCGTTTCCCATTTTTATTTCATTTAAGTATCATTTCTATTTATTTTTTAATTCAACATTTTCTCAATCACTCAGTTACATTTATTTGGTGGGAGATCGTCTATAATTAATTTAAAAATATGCTAATTAATGTTATTGATTAAAAATGATGTTATTAAGTAAGGAGTTTGTTTTTGTCTAATAAAATGCAATTTTTGTTTATGAAAAGCATCAATATTCTTAAAAGACAATATTGACTAGGAAAAACTTTGAATATTTCATTCTCTTTTTAATCGAACTCCAGGAGACTTGCTGGATTAATAAAAGAATCAACAAAAAGAGGTGTGATGATGTATAAAAACACCCAAGTAGCAAGCACCACACAGATAGTCCAATTATGTAGGCACTCCTTCCCCCACCGAGCTAAACATTTACTTATTCCGTCCTATAAAAAGCTTCACATTTTATCCTTTAAATTCATTTTCATTTCATAGTAGGTAAAATCACAATCAAATATGAAAACATTGTTCCCCTTCCAAATAAACGATTTATCTAATTGATGAGATGGAGCGATCGAGGCAGATAAACGAGTTTCTTGAATTCTCTTGGCGGAATTGGGAATCGGGACAAATTGGTGAAGAAAAAGAGTGATTCGATTTAGTTTTGGGTAAAGGAGAAGATGGAGTTACCTCACATCCCATTAAATCAAATCAAATTACATGCAGATTGTGGTTATCAATGGAGTTCTATTTGAGTTGAGATGCAATATATTGTTTTGCGTTAGATGTGGTTACTGAGACTGGCCTTGCCACAGTTTTAGCAAATTTTGTACTCAGATTGGACAAATTGAGATTCAATTACGATTTCTCCACGCGCCTAGTATTTGGTTATATTATTACTAGAATTTGGGTAACACGCTATGCGTTACGGCGTCACATTTTTTACGTATAACATGTTCTCCGAATGTAGAATTGAAATTAAGAAGATTATGTGATTGAGCGAGTGAATATGATTAATTGAGATGTTATCTACTGTTGGTATAGATTTTCTATATATTGCAGTAACACGTGTTACCCAAATTCTAGAAATTGGGCCACACGCTATGCATGTGAAGCGTATTTTTCTACTCCTTTCAAAAAGTCTTTAAAGCGATTTATATTCTATTGGTGAACTTAGGAGTATAGTTACTTAAGTTCATTATCAGATGCAGATTTGGCCGAGTAAGTATTTCGGTGGATCTTCCTTACAAGGGTACTAAAAGTGACCGACAAACATCACCTTCATATTCAGATTCTACATTCCGTGTGAGAAATCGTTGTGATAATTATATCTCAACCATGTCTTGTGGTTGTCGTTGTGACTTGTTTATCATCATTACAAAGCATAACCTCATGGGAAACGATTTCCTCTTGAAAAGTGTTGGACATTTGAGACTGTCCCTCGGTTCGAGTGATATTCTTTATATTATGACGTATTTTCCCTATGTTCTTCGAATGATATTGTCTCGCCGATAATTCCTTCCTCAACTTTTACTACTATCCATGTCATGTTACAAAATCCTTCATACGCGTTTAGATTTATAATCATTTGGAAAGTTTACATTTAGTATTATGACGTGCTATAGTAGGCCGAATATATTTGTAGTGTTAAGAAATTATGATACTGGGTCTACTGGTGTTCACGAAGTAAGAAACACCTAATTTTTTCTTAACTCATAATTTCAATTCTATACCAAACAATCCCAATCTAAATGCCACTGCTTCGTTTTTTTTTTTTGGAGTAAGTAATTGCTGGCTCTGATATTTTCTTATGAACTGTTGCAGGTGGGATTGGGAATGATGCTATACCATACCACTACGTTACTGGTGGTAAAATCTAAAGGTGGATAAGCATATGGATTATGGTTTCCCGATCATAATGGAGTTCTTGAGACCTTCACAGATCCATGCCGAATTAGGAACTAAAGCACAGAGCATCAAAACCAAACCAACAAAACTATATGCAAGGAAGGATCTAATGAATCCAAAATTGACGAATTCGGAAAACATCAATTGAGAATCCATTTCAACACTGTAGCGGAAGAGGTAGAGTCTCCAATCAGCTTTAGAAGACCTGCCGTCTCTTAGCATATTTCCGAATTCCGTTTAGAGAAGCGTGGTGGAGAGAATATTTTTTTCCTCCCCCGTTCACCATCCCGCCGCTAAGCAACTAAGAAGGCGATCCGCACCCAAACAATTTCAATAATATACTAATTGATGCAGATATTAATCTTTCTTCCATATGGAACAATATACAAAGGTCGAAATTGTATGTCTGTATGTTTCAGTTTCTGTTTGCAGCGTCTTCTTTGAATCTTCAATTGTCTATATATAATATAAAAAAAAAATAGAATTTGAGTCAGACTTGTATTGTAAAATCTATGTATCTCTGGTAGAATTATACTTGAATAAAAGTTCCTGGTCCTGATAAAATTGTTGTAGAATCTATGTATCTCTCGTAGAATTCGACTTGAGATGGAAACCTTATATGTATATAAAAGTACTGATTTTGTAATTAAACGTATTATTTTTCAAAGAAATAGCTTACATCAGATTAAAAATTAATTAATTAATAATAATAATAACAAAACCAAGAAGAATTGGACTTATTGATAGAAATTCTGACCGGTTCTAGATTGATCAAGAGTGCGCCGGAGATGAGGCGGTGCGTTTTCACGGGTTGTGTATTGCAGATGAATCATCTAGAAACCTTCAAAATCGATCGATCTGAAAGTTCAATCGATTCAGCTAGCTTCCTTGATTAAGAGCAAGGGAAAATAACCTGGCAGTAAGAGAGATGTTACGGACGAGTCGAACACTGGCCGCCACTATGAGGCGCCAGTGTTATCTTGGCGCGATGTGATGCTTCATCAGAGGGAGTGGGGTCCACTGTGACAACGACCAGGGACTTCGATTTGAATTTGCCGGCGAATTTGGGCGTTGGATTTGGGTTTGAAGAGGAGGTCGAGAGTCCTCATCCGGCTAAGAAATCGCGGTTATCTCTACCGGCCAAATTCGCTATGGCTTAGGAAGAACATACTCAAGGCTAACCCTAGCAGACGGATGAAGATGAAGGGAGGGATGAAACGAAAGGGAACACTCTGTTAGCTGGGAGTCGAGTGTAGGCGGAGATCTTCATCTCTGCAGATCTCTGTTGAGGATAGTGAATAGTGAATTGCTTTGAGAAGTGAAGGAAATGATTGAAACGTAAGAAAGAAGGTCTGATATATGCGTGTATCTCACGTGAATTTTGGTGAGAGTGGGCCTGATTAGTGATATATCACTTTTCAAGACACAGAGAATTGAAATTGAGCGAAAATTGATGTTAAATAGGACTTTCTCCACTTGCCAACTAATGAAGTATTATACTACTTTGAATTACTTTAGAATTAATATTTAAGTTTAACATATTCTTAATTTTCTCTTCTTGCAGATGTAGTGGGCTTCGAATAAAGGAGTGCATTTCGAAAATAATATATCAACATCACATTTTTAATCGCAAACAACATGGAAAGTGAGAAGAGAAAAGGGATGAAAAGGATTACTCTGTAAAGACTAAAGACGAAAGTGATTGACTGGGCCTATTTGTGTAAAGGCCTGGGCTATTAATACATTCAAACGTTTTCTATTTCACTTCAAGTTGATTCATACTATCATTCACTCAGTTCAATTCAAAGCAGAATAAAACGGAATCAAGTAGATCAATGAGCAATTAATCACATTTGATACTGATCACTTTATTCAAGAAAACCCAAAACTCACAAAAATAAAACTTTTCTGGACAAAGTTACTGAGAAATCCTCCTTACCAAGACACATATATTATATATACATTCATTCATGCATCACCAAAAAAAGAACTAATTTCTAAAAGTTTTCAAAATCAAAAATGAAAATATCAAGAAACAGCAAGATGACTGTGATGGGCATCGTTCTGGCGAGTGTGGTCCAAATTGCAGAATCTTGTGGGCTTGGGCTGGAAATTCCGCCTGCGATGAAGGTCATGACTGGACGGCTTTATGATGTGCATAATTAGAAAGGCCTTAACGAGGCCCAATTTCGCCACTATTTGCTGCTTCGTGCTCATCGGGTCGACCCTGCTCGACTGTTTCGGGTACTTGGAGGCCCGATGGCGGCTGCACCGGAACGATCCTGGGTGCGATGTAGGTGAACAGAGGCATGTACGAATTGGAGATGATGGTGATGAAGAAGAAGAAGATGGAAAAGAGCAGTTTCTTGAAGACATTTGGTTTTCTCTGTGGGAGATTTGTTGTGGGGAGAGTAAGTGAACAAATTATGGGCTGTAACGGTGGGGGGTTATTTATACGGTGGGTCGAATAAAATCACGACTTTGAAATATGTTTCGAATTTTTGAAAAGGAGAAGTTTTGGAACTTTTTACAAATATTATGAAAATAATTTTATTTAAAGTGTAAAGTATTTAAAATAGTTTTGGATTTGTAAGTTCATGTTGACGTAAAAAACTGAGATGTTTCGGTATTTTCCGTTTAGGTGTGATTCACCTTGTTGACCGTCTTGCAGAACTTCGTACATCAGTCTTTTAACCATTCCATCGAACTTCATAACTTTCCAACCCCTAACGAATAATAAACAATCTTTCATTAAACACAAATTACACTTTTTGTCACGTGTTTTTTTTATCGTTGGCTATCTAAAAATATGAGTTAAGTCTTGGCTAAGTATGGTGTTTTTTGAGAGGAAGAAGTACCATTTTATTTTGTTTTTCACCACAAAAATGAATGGCATTTGGACTTTTGACATTATTATTTGATTTGATTTTCGCCAGGACGAATTTCGTTTCTAGATTTTAGCCGTTTGAATAGGGCTATTCCGATTAATTTATGCATCCTAAAATTAAGGATTGCAGATTCCTCGTGAAAAATGCGAAGAAAAAAGTGGAAAATTGCAATTTTTGAGTGGATCCTCATTTTGAAGTCATTAAATTCACATCACACGTTACGTCTCTTTAGTCATGAAATGGCAATTAATTTAAGCGTATAGTAATTTATTTGATTTAGGCTCTGTTATTTTCAACTCGTTCAGTTCAGTTCAGCTCGTCTTCAGTTCAGCTCTCTTCAGTTCAGCTTTCTTCAGTTCAGCTCTCTTAAGTTCATTAAATTATTATTATTATTATTATTATTATTATTATTATTATTATTATTATTATTAATATTTTATCATTTATTTACACAACCCATCTTTTGTACGAGGAAAATAAGAAAATTTATCAAATTGAGATATTTTCAACCTTTTTTTTCTTTCTTTTTAACACGACTTTTAGTAGATCAATGAAATAAAAAGTATAGTTACGATTCGAATTACCCTTCTTTTACACCGTAAAAGTTGAGTTAAGATAAGAAACTATAAGAACCTGAGAGTACCATTCAAACTGGTTCACATACTTTGTATGTACATCTTTAACAAAAAATCAACATGTTCTTTTATTGGAAGATATTAGAACAATAGAAGTAAACTCAGAAGCATACGTTGAATTTTTTCTCAAACTTAATAAATAAAAAACAAGTTATACCAAACTAAAGTCAAACCAAACTCTACAAATTATGCACAAAAAAGTATAAAATAAAGTTATGTTAGTAAAATATACTTAATTTATTTTTATAATATAATTTTATTAAATTCTTTTGTCGTGTAATTCTGATCAACGCGTCCGAAAAAAAGTCTCCTTACGAATTTATTAATGGACGGATGTAGTATTCATTATTATTAAAAATGGGACAAATGTAATTTCTTGATTCGTTTGATTTAATTTCGTTTGATTTGATTCGATTCGGTAAATTTCAATTTGAAAAAACAGGCGCTTACTCTGCTCAACGATGATCATAACCACTCAAAGCTCAATTGAATAATAATGACATGAATCATGATATAAGCAGAAGTAATATAATTATAAAAGGGATTATAACACGTATAAATATACAATAATTGATAAAATACGATATACTATTTCACAATCACAAAGTACAAATTCAAGGACATAATTGATAATCAAAGAGACGACATGAGTATGTTGGTAATTTTTGAGAAAACAAGATATTGAAACATTAATGAGCTGGTAACCTAGATGATTAAATAAAAAAACTGACTTTAGAGTACTAAATTGGCCCAATAACTCCTTGTTGACTCGTCCCATATCATCACACAACTCAAATACAAGCATAGGTGCGTATATATGTGTACAAATTCGTATATTTTATCTTTTAACTTTTTTTCTATTTTCTAAAACTATATAAATTTTACCATCTAAATTTCTACAATTTCGTGATCTCTAAGATTTGAATTCATGTATATATGTCATTGGCTCACTGTAGTTTCATTTTCCTCCTTGAACATTTAACCAACGTTTAGTGGAAATCCTCTTTTAAGATATAAAATTTAAGCAACGAAGTAGTATGTTGTAAGTTGTAACAACTTGACAAGAACAGTGTATTATATTTACGTTATCATCGTATTAGGAAAGGCTGGACTGGGATTCTATGTTTAGATTAGTACTACTCAGATTTTGTTTGTATTATCTAATTAATCATCATGTTATGGCCTATGGTTTGTGCAAATGGAAAAATACAAAACAAGGGTCACAGGATAAGAAATACATGGGGCTCTCGCAGTTTGGCATTACGTCTGAAACACGATAATCATGGGACGTTGCGTTTGGATATACGTACCAATTCCGACCCGATAATAATGTACCGGTTTTAATTATTGAGTTGAACTTTGGCCACAAATTAAATTCTCATGCATTGCTCCGAAAATATTTAATGAAATTTACCTTACAAATTAAACTAGTTGTGTAATAAGTACTCCTTATATACCATAGAACTTCTTCATGTATTGGGGTCGACGCAAAATTTAGATGAAAATTTTAAAATAAAAGATAAAATTTATAAATGTTGTAAAATGTGTAATTCTAGTAACAAAATGTTTAAGTTTAATTGGATGATTTTCATTTTTGATAATGTATGATCTTTCGTGGCATTTAAATATACAAGTATAATGTATGAAGTTATGTAAAACACGTACTCGTATACTAACATATCGTGGGATGGGTGAGTGAGCAATGCGTTTGTTGCATACTAGGTAGGATCACCAAATTTGTTGTTATATAGTATGATATGATGACGGGTAACTCATTTTGTCAAGTGATGCATCAACACTGCTTTGCATAGGGAACCTAAATCCTTACCTCCAAAGGAATCTCCTCTTACGCCATACCTATCCATTACCTCATAAGTTGGCTCATCATAGAAATATAAGGTAAAATAAAATAAAATGAACTACATTATCTCGAACTATTCTACTAGGTCGCGATAAGAAAATCATAAGATATCGAGTTGAGAAGATAATAGAGAAGTGGACCCATACCTAAGGTTGGAAGTTTAAGGGGGAGGTGAGCTCTGGGGCATGATGAGACAAACCTGTAAACAGGAAGAAGGGTTAGACCTTTTTTTTTTTTTTGACAAAAATTTTTTTTTTTTTAAGGCTATGTTCGATGTTGAGAGAGCAGCTTCGAAAGACTTGAAGAAGAAATATTGCAGTGCTTGCTTACTTTTAGTAAATGCTGGCCTATTTATAAAAAAAGAAAAGGAAGACAGACGGATAATCTATCGTGACACACATCGTGGTGCATCGTGTAGTGGCTCGCTCGTCAAATCAGTGTGTTGTTTGTTGTGTTGTGGAGGTTGGACTTCCTCTTCCCTCCTTTCCCTCTCCTACTCCTTTACTCCAGTCATCCTTCTCAAAAACTCAAAAGTTTTTTTTTTGACAAGGTCGAGGTCTTTTGACCTCTTTTGATTGGATGATTGATCATACCTAGTAATTCTGCTTTGTCTAGTTGCTTGTGAGGGAGATCAAACCCCACACTTACAATCTTATATTGAGTTCTTAGGTTGGACTACTTGGCCAGGATCGGACTATCACAAGATCGAACCCCACACTTACAGTCTTATATTGAGTTCTTAGGTTGGACCACTTGGCCAGGGTCGAACTATCACAAGATCGAACCCCACACTTACAGTCTTATATTGAGTTCTTAGGTTGGACCACTTGGCCAGGGTCGGACTGTCATAATTCCCCATGAGGTCAGCCACTAAGTAATCGAGGACGGATCCAACCCCCAAAGGTTGGATGACGATGAGGTTGACAACTTTGAGTCTTCAATGGGTCAGACCATATATTGTTCCAGGGCCGGCAAAATATCTTGGACAGTATGCTTCATGTCCTGGGTTCGAGACCTGTTGCATTCTGACTTATTTTTCGTTCTTTTTTTTCCACACGGCCCCCTTGAAATATAATTCTGACTTATTTTTTCGTTCTTTTTTTTCCACACGAGACCTGTTGCATTCTGACTTATTTTTCGTTCTTTTTTTTCCACACGGCCCCCTTGAAATATAATTCTGACTTATTTTTTCGTTCTTTTTTTTCCACACGGGACCCCTTGAAATATATGAGACGCCCCGCCCCTATATTGTTCCCCTGGTGAGCCTCTCTTTGGGCATTTAATTTCTTTTGTATCGGTCTTCCTTAAGTTAGGACATTCGACTTGGTGAGAGATTGAGATCGGAACTAAACTGGGAGTATATAATCCGCTAAACTAGATTTTACAAGAACAAAAATATTTCGAGTTATATAGCGTTGTAGATTGAGCATAACTGAATTGCCAACCAAAATTGAAGAAGCAAAACTAGTAGACATGCATGGAATTAACAGAACATATATTATTATATTATACAGTATACTATTATTACATTAATCCCTTGGAGAGTGGTAGTTAGGCACCAGCGGCCTATATATGCATATATAGGGGCAGCCGGACAATCTTTATTTCACGTATACGTACATAACATAACATAACATAACATAAAGATCTATGATCACGCATTTCATATATAAAGGCTAGCTCAGCTTTTAATTAACTAACAAAGATTAATGACTTAATTAAGCGGCACACGTTGGACAAGCACATCCAGAACCACACTTGCAGAAGGCCTTTCCAGTTCCCCTAAAATTCTCCGACTTGGAACAACTGCACGGATTACACCCGCAATGCTCACCGCACGAACACTGCTTGTGTCCTGCCGTAGTTCCTACATCTTGTCCGCCCGACGCGCACTGGCACCCGGTTCCGCCCGGGCACGGCGACGGGCACCCGCACCTGTCGTCGCAGATAACGCCACTTCCTCTCATGTCCGTCATCTTGAATTAACTTACTTTCTTCTTCCCTTGTGGTTTTGGCGATTGATTATATATATCTGTTAATTTTCTGTCTTGAATTATTTTTTGTGCATAGGGACTGGTGTTTGTGTTAATGTATTTATGTTTGGGTCAGTAGTGGCATGCTTCATAACAACTTGACACGTAACTTGGGAAGCCGCTTGGACATACGTGCTTCCTCGGACATGCATCATAACTTTACGACACGTAGAGAAGTCGTATCCGACTTCCGTCTCAGTGAATATTTTTCAACTTTAACTCCGATTTAATTTTAAACCGTAAATATAAAATGTTTAATTAAATTATATAATGAAACTTAAGTTCCTAGTCAAACATGCCAAAAATTATATCATTTTCGTACCTGGTCAAACATACCAAAAATTAAAAAAAAAAAAAAAAGAAAAAAAAAGAAGGAGAATCTAGTTTTTGTAATGAATGGGCTCGGTGGATATCCACCGGCGGGTAGCAGTCCCAAATATCAATCACGAAGAGAGTCAAGTTTGGCCCATTTATATTGGCCCAATCTAATCCTTAAAGTTCAGACTCCCAAATGGCCCTATCGATCTGGACAATTTTGTTCAAATAAGGACCATCCACTTTTACTTTATAGTATTTTATTTTCTACTTATGTATATAACCTAAACTATATATTTCTATTTATAAATACAGTCCGTCTCTATATCATCGCGTTACACATATACAATGATGGTATCTATCATTGGCCGTTTTCTAAAATGGACCACTTACATTGGTACGTTTTTCAGAATTAAGGTGCAAAAGTGGTTTTTGGCTAAACTTTTCCCCATTTTTGGTTCCGCTGGTTTGTGCTGATCGATTTTGACAGTGAGTAGCGAATAGGGGGTAGCAGCTGTAGTGGATAAGAAACGAGCTAAGTCTTAGTGTTCAAATAACAATTTGAAGTATAAAAAGTTGAAAAGAAATGTGAGGAAAAACAACTTTTCTTATTTAGTGGAGATATACATGCTTGATATAGATTTTCATAAAATTTCCATGATTTTTTCAGAACTATTAAATGGTGGAAAACAATATTTTTTCATATTAGACTTACTTGGGTAAACGCAAGAAAGGAAATAACCAATTGTCCATGCTTGTTCAAATAACAATTTGAAGTATAAAAAGTTGAGTTGGTCTCCAACAGTTATCATTTTATTAAATACTTGTGTTTAATTTGGACTCCCAAGTAATTGGTTCCCATGACGCAATTCCATTGTATGCACGGCATAGTAAATTGTAATCTTGGTTGCACGCATGGCATTGTAATCTTGGTTTACATAGATTACTTATCTATCTGTACCACGTTTTCTATTAGTTCTCTCTTTAATTAATAGTATAATATTATACTATATGTAGGCCTCATTATAATTAGCTGGTTTACCAGCGACTTAGAGCCATCATAAACACAATGGTATTCTAATTTTGTTGGTTAGCTAAGCCAATTCATCATATAATTAATCTGCCTTCATCACATGAAATACAAAACATATAATATAAAATTGATAGTTTGAAATAAAGTTATAATGGTCCACATGGACAAAAAACATAGGTGGTTTCCTATATCTTATTAATCAATCACTTTTCAATAAAAAATAATGCAAAAAGTAAATCAAACACATTATATCGGTACCTGAGGTCTCTTCCCCGACTTTGTATATCAACGTGTGATAATTTTTTCACTTATATTTAAGTTTACATATACTCATAAGTGACCAAAGCCAGCATCCCAAACTTAAAAACCACCTCCGATATATTTCCAGTCCCCATAATCTGAAACATTAGGTAATATATCATAACACCATTCATGAAAAAAATGTCAAATTAATCTCTTGTATGACTAAAAAAATATTCGTTTTCAAACACTAAGCAAAAGCATTGCAATGGAGATGTAGTGAAATTAAATGAGGAAACCAGCACTAGAGTCTTTTACAATAAAAACACTTTGCTTGAGGGTGATGAGCAGAATAATTAAGAGTTATAGCCCAGGGCAGACGGGGGTTGTTACACGAGTCGAGTCTTATCGAGGCTCGCCTCGACTCGGCTTGTTAAGGTTCAAAATTGGCTCGTTCGATAAGGTGTCCGAGCCGAGCTCGATTAATTTGTTATCGAGTTGTAAGGCTTGGCTCGTTCATATTCGACGAGGCTAGTTTAGACCGGTTTTTTAAAAATATATTTATATGCAATGGTTAACGAGCTCGAACTAATTGAGCCGAACTCGAGCTTGTGCTTATCGTGATTCGAGCTTTAAAAAAAAGTTCGTTTGTTTGTCGAGCCGAGCTATAGATGAATGAGATAAACTCCCAAAATTTTCAAAATAATTCCATATATATGATTTCGCTACTGAACTTCAAATCCTGATCATGCCTTAATTAGCTGCAGGTAGACAAATAGGTATGGCCTTTCGAGAACCATATCCCATGAGAAATATATACGATGAATATAAATATGAGGGAGTTCTTGTTTAACTCCTGGAAAAATTTGTAAATACGATGAATTTTTTGTTGAGTTAGTTCCACCCCTTTTAAAGTGTTCGCACACTTTTATGATCACGACATTTCATGCATGATATTACCAAAGTTCGAGGAGTTTATCCGGATCCAGTCCACATTTAAAAACAAAAGACTATAAATTACATATATATAAATCTGGTGGGTTTATGCGATATCCAATAATTATGTCCGCGCGCGGCTTCTCGTCGTATACAAAGGGATTTTTATCACTCACGGTGACAAATTTTGTTAATGAACCCGTAAGACTTAGCTCCAACTTATAATGACCAGCTAGTTAGGTTTCATATCGATCCAAAGAAGATCATTAATTTTAAGGAAGAAAAAGTGTTTGGTTTACAATTAAAAACATTTAAAATTTTACTTAATTTAAGGTTTTAACTCTATATCTTACACATCTTTAAAGTTTAGGTGAACTCTCACATAAAGTATAGTCTCTCCTTACAGTTAAGATTGTGACTTTTTTTTTTTTCTGGATTTTAAAAAGTTAAAAGATCATATATATATATAAGAAATAACGATAAAGAATGAAAAACGTATAAGAGATCAATATTAAAGTAAGAAGAAGTGACACACCCTTATCCAATTTGCTAGGATCATGTTTGTTAGATTTTGATGTTATATTTGTATCTTGTTTTCCTGTTTTGAGGCGATGTACTTGAACGTTTACTTGGAATAAAATGCTATTTAAATTTGTTTAGGAAAAAAAGAAAAAAGGTAAGAAAAGAAGGGCTTTCTATTTTCAGGTCGACTACGTACCGACCTGAATGCAGGTCTTCGTTAGATGTTTGCCACGTGGCATTGAATTCAATCTAATCCATCCGTTTTGGTTCGCAGTCATTTTTTTTAATAAATTTAGGTACGATTGGTTATAAATTATTTTTTTAATAACTAAAAATCCCAAAAAAATACGAAATGACTATAATACCCTTATGATATAATTGTTTTTATTAAGAAAAACATATATAATAAATATTTTAGTGCTGTAAAATTACTAATATAACCCCTAAATCAATTAAACGTGAACAACGACTTGCCATGGGAAGAACACGCCCAAAATTCTGCAAGTATCAATTCTCCGGTGAAGAACCCTAATTGTTCATATAAACAAATCTCAAACTTCGCCGGAAGGTGCAAGAGCCCTTGTCAAATTCCCAAACTGATCAGCACCTAGCTCTTTGGATGAAAAAGTAACATGCAATTTTATTGTCACGTTCTTGTGAGATATCCTCCATACATGCCGTGTCTGATGAGGAAATTAAAGAAAATAGAAAACGGCAAGATATGCTTGGAAGGGTAGGAGCTTCAAATTTCAAGAAGGATGAAAGAAAACAGAGAGCTTTAGATCACGAAGGAGCGCCCATGGACATAGCATTAATTATGGAGACATGGCGATTAGCAATGGATCTGGAAAAGTTTGAGGTTCAATTGATTTGTGAAATTAGGGCTAATGAATGGTATAATTGTAAGATTGGATATAATGAAATTTAATTAATTTTATTTAATAAATTTGAATAGGGATATATAACTGTACATCCATATTATAGTATTAAAATATAATGAAATATAATATAAATTACAAGATCGTACCAATGCCACGTGGCAGACATCTAACGGAGACCTGCATATAGCTAGGTCGGTACGAAGCCGACCTGAAAATAGAAAAGTCCAAGAAAGAAAGTGTTATCAGTGGAATTTAAGTTTTTGTTATTTTCTGTATGTGAATTTATTAACAATACGTGTATATAGGGAATTAATATGTGTGTAAAAATTACGTGGAGGTGGGAGTATAAGAGAAGCCTACTCCATGCACTACGTGTATTAAAAAAAAAACGTTATCTTAAACTTGATTTAATTCATATCTTTTACCCAAACCTCGTGGCTAATATAAACATTTGTCTAAGTCACATTTCCTACAAACTTGCAAACATATACATTGGTCTTGTAATGGTTGAATATCCAGTTCATGCACCATATGATGTAACATGCAGAATCTTCAATTGGTTGCAACTTGCAACCATATCCTTGAACAAATTTATAATCATTTACTACTAACCAAACCTAGTTGTATAAATACTCTTGGATCCATCTCAACTTTAACATCTAATTAGCAGATAATAAATCAAGAAATTAAGATTAAAAGAAGGAAGAAGAAATTAAACCATGTCTATATCAGCTCAGCTTAAACAGACTCCAATCCCAAATCCACATTTTTATGAGAAGGAATGGGTCATCCACATTTCTAGAACCCTGGAAGAGGAGCTTGAAGACGAAACCGACAACCCGGTTACCATCTTCATTGTTCCTAGGCCCCTGAAGGAGATCTCTCCAGATTCTTACATCCCACATCAAGTTGCCATCGGTCCGTTCCACTCCTGTCGGACCGAAATCCATGAAATGGAGAGGTACAAGGTTGCTGCTGCCAAGAGAAACCAGAAAGACTTCAAAAGTCTCAAGCTCAAGGATCTTGTAAATGTTCTGGAGGAAATGGAACCGATGATTCGTGCAAGCTACCAAACGTTGCTGGACTTTAGTGGCGAAACGTTGGCATGGATGATGGCTGTGGATGCATCTTTCTTGCTGGAGTTTCTCCAAGTTTGTGCAATCAAGAAGGATAAGGCAACGAGCAACGTTCTCTCAGCAAGATTGTTGCGGTTGGAGCATTTAGGAGGCAATAAGGCTGTGCATAATGCTATCCTTAGAGATGTTTGCTTGGTTGAGAATCAGATTCCATTGTTCGTGCTGCGGAAGCTGTTGCAATTGTATTTCCCGTCGCCTGATAAGGGCGATGAGATGTTGTTCTCAATGTTTGCTGGTGCTTGCGAAGAGCTTTCTCCATTCAAGATGGTGGAGAGTTCGGCTCGTGACAATGTTGAATTGACAGAATTCGATCACTTGCTCGACTTCTTGTACCATTCCGTGGTGCCCAAATTGGAAGAATCACCTGTTTTAGCTGAGCAAGAAGGTGATAACGTGAATGACGAAGATCAAGACCGTTCCAAAGATCACGAAAGCAAGTGTGCAAAGTTATATGTTCTGGTAACTTTGTTTAAGAAGGCAATATTCTCTAAGCCCGTCAGAGTAATTGTGAAATTACCATGGACCATTCTTTCCAATTTACCTATGTTAAAAGCTGTTAAAGCGCCACTGGAGAATTTCTTCAGCTGGATAAGCGAAGATGAAGAGAGCAAGGACGATGACAGTACTAGCAGCGTGAACGTCCTCAAGTCTCCCCTGCTGGAAGAAATCGAAATCCCTTCTGTGACAAAGCTGGCAAATGTAGGGGTGCAATTTCAGGCCACGAATCAGGGCATATTTACCATTGCATTCGACACCAAATCACGTATATTCTACCTTCCAACAATCAACCTCGACATAAACTCAAGTGTCGTGTTAAGGAACTTAGTAGCCTACGAGGCCTGTCACGTGTCAGGTCCACTGATCTTAACTCGATACACTGAGTTAATGAACGGTATTATTGACACAGAAAAGGATGCCAAGTATCTTCGCAAAAACGGGATCATAGTTAACAGATTGAAGAGTGATGCAGAAGTGGCGGATTTGTGGAACGGGATGAGCAAGTCGATTAAGCTGACGAAAGTGCCGTTCCTGGATAAAGTGATCGAAGATGTGAACAAGGATTATAGTGGGAGATGGAAGGTGAAGATTACGAGATGCTTGAAGAGCTATGTGTTCAAGTCATGGAAGATATTGACCCTTTTGGGGGCAATGTTGATGATACTGGTGATGGCTTTGCAAGCTTTCTGTTCTGCCTATAATTGTGCTCGTTTCACGCCTGTGGCTGATGGTTTTAACTGATTTTAATTGTTGATTATCAACTGTAAAACTGAGATTTCCATTTCATTGGGTAAAGGAGAAACTTTAAGATATTTATATTCTGTAGAAACATTTAAGAAGATCCTCTGTTTTTCAGTGATCACTAGAAATGCTTATTTTTTTTATAGACGTGATCATAATAAAAAAAATATTCCCTCCGTCCCGCAGAACTTCATACATTTGTCATTTTTAGTCGTCCCATACAACTTTATACATTACCAAAAAAGGAAGCTACCCCACACCTAACAAATAATAATCAATCTCACTTTACACTCAAATTACACCTTTTGCCACTAAAAGTACACTGTTTCCCACCTTTTCTATATTCTATCATTACTTTAACTTTAACCCTAATGTATGAAGTTATGTGGAACGGAGGGAGTAGTAAATTTGAATTTTGAATAAATCAAACTATTTGGACAAATCAGGCGAGAGAAACCCACGAAATAATAGTTAACGAGTGCACATTATATCATCACCTTCGATTCTTATTTGTTCCTGATTTTCCATAAGGATATAGAAAGGTCGGTTTTTTTTACATTAAACCGCTCGCGGTCAGTTTCTTCAGCTGCCCCGGAAAAAATCTCGGTCACACTATAAAACCCCATAAATCAGATCCAAACCAGCTAAAACGCGTTGGTTGTCACAGAGCAGATCCGCCGAAGCAGATCTGTCGGAAACGGCGGCACACGGCCGAAGCCGACCGCCGGAAGGAAGGATTCATCAGATTCCGCCTTACATTTCTGTTACTCTTTATCTCCTTACGTTTTTGTTACTCTTTATCTCTCTACACGTGTTGCAATGGCGATCTTAGACTTGCCGGATAGTCTAGCAACGACGTCGTCCAACCACGTTCAATGCCGTACGGCCGCCGTGAAACCTTTGCTGGAGTCAGATTCCAGCTCGAATGAAGGAGCTGAGAGTGTCGTCGACGATTCCGCCACTGATCAGAATGGAGCTGCTAGTTTGATCGGAGATCTCTACAAAGGAGAAGTCAATGAAACTGAATCTACGATTGCGAGTGATTGCAAGGAAGAAGACAAGGAAGGAGGAGAAAATTGCCGCCGGAAAGAGGCGGATACGGCGGAGGTAGCGAGGAAATAAGGCTCGATCGGCTGAACTTGCGGCTGAATAAGGCTCGATTGGCCGGAATCTCACCGGAGGTGTCAAGTGCGGCGACTATGCCTAATCTGACAACTCCGATATCGAAGGATTTGGGAGAGTGTGATTTGGAGCTGATTGAGGCGGATCTAGTGGTGGTCAGAGATAATGATCCGGTGAGGATTTCGATCATTGGCTTAGGTTTCGTCTTTCCTAGCATAGCGAATTGGAATTGGCAGCTTGTTGATTAGGTTCTCGAATTGGGAAAATGGTGAAGAGAAGTGGAGCGAGCGAGCTGCTACTGGTGGGAGAGAAGAGGAGTATTTGAGACTACAAAAAAACCAACGTTTAGGGACGGATAAATCCGTCCCTAAACCATCAGCGATTCGTCCCTAATCCGTTAGGGACGGATAGGGACGCCCGTCCTTAAAACGGGCGTCTCTAACCGTTTAGGGACGGATATGTTATCCGTCCCTAATGGTCAAAGACCAGTAGAGACGGATAATATCCGTCTCTAATGGTATGTGCCCATTAGGGACGGATAAATCCGTCTCTAACTTTAGGGACGGATAATATCAACGGGAACATTTAGGGACGGATAATATCCGTCCCTAAACTGGGTTTTTTTTTAATTTTTTTTTATTTTCATGTTTTTCACATTTCACCTGTTTACAATATAGTCGTAGATAATATACCCGAAAGTGATAAAATTGCATTAATTAAAATAGAGATTCGATAAAATATCCGAACAAAAGACTAAATATCCGAACAAGATGAATAGTGTGAAACTATGTAGCTAGAACAACATAAGTACATGAGCATCTAAGAACCGGGAGGAGGCGGTGGTTGTTGGTTCGCAGCGAACATCTGTTGTGCCATCTCATCCATCCGACGAGTGATATGAGCTTGCTGCTCTAGAAGTCGATCGATCGTTTGCTTAAGAGGATTCATCAGCTCATTCACCTGTTCTTGAGTGTAGAAATTTCCACGTGATGAGGATGCCTGCTGAGACACGGAGAAGCTACCACCGGGTGTCAATGAAGGGCCCAAACTGCCGAGCCCATACACTCGACCCTTAGCGTCCATCGGGTTAACTTGGAAGAATATCTGGTCTTGCTCTCGAATTTTGAGCTCATGACCGTCGATCATCCTCTCCTCCATGATTCGCTCCACCTCAGTCTGCAATAGTGTAGTGCATACAAAATGAGATACAGTTTTAAGAAGATACGCTCGATATATAATATACACAAATACAAATGTGAACCTTAACAAAGAAACATACCCCAATTTGCTCGGCCCTAGGATCAGTCCACATGCCATTCTTCATTTTTGCCTTCTTGAAGTGGTGAAGAAGCGTGAGGGCTCCCTCAAAGATGGAGTCAAGAACATGCAAACAAGTAGAAAGTTGTTAGAAAAGAAAGCAAAAAAATATGTACAAATCATATTGCAAGTCATAAATAACATATATACTAACCGACATATGGTGGTCTGTAACAACAGTCCGCGACCCATAATGATGCCTGGAGGTGCCTGTACCATCTCGCACCTCAGTCAACCAGTTCGCTCTGTTCTTCGCCGCCGTGTCCATGACAAGGGGATCTCTCCAGTACTCCTGCCAAAGTGCCCACTCATCATCCCCCATCCACTGCGGCTTTACCCCAGCGGCTTTCATGTTGCAAACCATCCTCTTATAGCACTCTGGTCCAACAGTCTCGAAAACAGGCCACAGTTGGGGAATGAGGGCATTGGGAATGAAGTAGTACTTCTACAACATTTCCATAAGAAGTAGAAAGCCCAAATAGATTAATGAAAGTGGGAATTTAAAGATAAACACAAGTACAGTGGCTAACATACCACGAAATCAGCACAACAAGTTCAGTATTGGTGACTAACATATCACCCAAGTACAGTGGCTAACATACCACTCAATCAACACAACAAGTCAAAGAACAGTGACTAACATATCACTCAATTACAGTGGCTAACATACCACTCAAATTGTCCTAAAATTTACTAACACAATGGTGACTAACATATCACCCAAATACAGTGGCTAACATACCATGAAATCAGCACAACAAGTTCAGTAATGGTGACTAACATATCACCCAAGTATAGTGGCTAACATACCACTCAATCATCACAACAAGTCAAAGAACAGTGACTAATATATCACTCAATTACAGTGGCTAACATACCACGGGATAAAGCTTTGTAACATTTAAGCTTACCCGCATCTCATCAAAATAATGGTGCTTCATTCTCTCCGGGATCGTAGACCACTTCTCCCCTCCTTCACCCGGCTTCTCCCTCCGAAGCCTTATAATCTTACCAAGATTTTCGCTTGCACCCGGTGGCCAAAGCCTGTTATAAATGAGATAGACATGAAACAAACATTATTAGTATATTCATGTAACATTTAGTAATTATCTGAAGTTATGTTCTACAAATGCATAATACTTACTTCTTCCCGTTCGGGAACAACACCGGCTTCCCATTCCAACTAGCACCGGGTGTCAGAACGGTGTAGGGACACCCATCGGAGGATAAGTCAGCAAACATGGATGACGTCCCCACGCTCGAGCCAGTGGGAGTCTCGGGAACCTGTGATTGTGAACTCCCGCCAATGTCATAGTCGCCCGAAGGGCTACCCGCACCAGGACCACCACTAGTACCACTAATGGCCGGTGGACGGTATGTGGACCTCCTATGTCGCGGTATCTGCAAATTCATACAACAAGTGTTAGTAAGAAAGACGAGATGAATTGGCAGGTAAAACATATACAATAGACACGTAATAAAGCATATATAACAAGTTGTAGTAGAAAGATAAGATGAATTGGCATGCATGTAAAACATATACATTTAACACGTCAAGAAGACTAAAAAGTCGAGTTAATCAAGAACCACTAGTATACACATACCCTCGTCCTCCTCGCCCGTGGTTAAGTCTACATATTGGTCTTCGTGCAGCTCAATGTACTCATCAGGAGCATGTACAACATTTCTCGCTGTTTCATCCACAACCTCTTCTTGGTACGAGTTGGTAATTGAGTCGTCCTTCTGAACGTACTCTACTCTGGAGCGGGCCCGTATATGTATCGCATCCAACCAGTCTGCCTTGTCACGTTTCAGGCTTGGATATTCAATGAATACCACTTGGCGTGCTTGAGTAGCCAAGATAAACGGTTCGTACTTACGGTACCTCCTCCTATGGTTAATGTCAACCATCTCATACTGCTCGTGCTTCCTCGTACCGGTGGAGTAGGATCATACCAACGAGATCAAGCGAAAGGTTCTTTTCAAAGGCAAACCGAATATTCAAGCCGCGATTCGCCGACTTCCCGTAGAAATCATACAAATCAGATAGATCTTGCCCACTAACACACACCCCTGAATTGCTTGTGGCCATGCTCGTGTTAGATTCAACCGTGTGGAACCTAAGACCATTGACTATGTACGATGAGAATGTGGAGACCTTTCTGTCTGGTCCCTCCGCTAGAGCTACTAAGTAAGGATATGTGATGTTGTTGACAGGATCTCGAACATACTCCTTGAACCAAGGTGGGAATTCTGTTTCCAACTTCGCTTCAAGTTGTGACTCAATCTCATCATCTGCCAATATTGGATTCTTCTCCAGACAACGCTCTTTGAACTCCCTGTGGACACGATTGGTATGCATGATTAGTTAACTAGTAGTTAGATATTCAAATTCATGAAGCCCCTAGTAAGAAAGCTACTCACCCAGCAAATTTCACCATAAATTCATCAACTTCAGTACAGTTCGAGAGGACATAATACTGGGCTGCCAACATTTCCCTATCATTCAGCCATGATGTATTTTTCTTCCCCATAGGTCTCCCTGAGACCCTAAAAACAGAAATAGCATCATCATCATCCTCTTGAACTTCGAATGTGTCTGCGTTTCGAGACGGCCTAGATGCCTTTGTGGGAACGTGGTCTCCAAAGTAATAGGAGCAGAAGGTTGCAGCTTCCTCTCGCACGTATGCATTGGCCATCGATCCCTCAGGCCTACCTTTGTTGCTGACATACCTCTTCAATTTTCCCAAGTACCTGCAATGCATATACTTTTGGGTAATATAATGTGACTTTGGAAAATTCAGACATTTGAAGTGAATGATTGTCTTCATATATTACACACCTCTCGAATGGATACATCCATCGATACTGAACCGGTCCAGCAAGCCTCGCTTCGTGTGGGAGGTGAACCGGCAAGTGTTCCATAGAATCAAAGAATCTCGGAGGGAAGATACGCTCGAGCTTGCACGGAATCAATGGTATGTTGCTTTCAAGGTTTGCTAACACTTGATCATCAACCACCCTTGCGCATAAATTCTTGAAAAATAAGCTCAGCTCAGTGAGAGCCATCCATACAGGTTTAGTTAGCGCTTCTCAAATGCAACCGGAGAAGCTCCATAAACACATGACAATCGTGGCTCTTCATTCCATACATCTTCGTCTTCTTCAAATCCACACACCGCCCAACTTTGAGGCATAATTGTGGGAACTTCAATCCCTAACCCAATCAAACAACTTGTTCCTAGATTCAAGATCAATCGTGTAACATGCCTTGGGCCATCGCCTTCTCATTCCGCGTTGTCAACTCAGGCCTTTTACACCATGTATCCAACTCGGCTCTAGATTTAACGTTATCCTTTGTCTTTCCGGGAATGTTACAAATCGTGTTGAAGCAGTTCTCGAACACATTCTTCTCAATGTGCATAAAATCCAACATGTGACGTATAAGAAGACTGCTCCAATAAGACAAGTCCCAGAAGATGCTTCTCTTCTTCCATCCACATTTGTTCTCAATTTTCTTGTTATGCTTCTCCCACCCAAGTTCAGTCACTTTCATAAGACCCAACCTATCAATCTCCGCAAGTATCTGTGCACCAGTAAGTTGTCTCGGAGGGCCTTTATTCTCTACTTTGTTTTTCAAGAATTGAGTCTTGTTCTTCCTAAACGGATGGTTCCTTGGTAGAAACCTACGATGACAGTCAAACCAAGATTCTTTCCCGCTCTCCTTCAGTCTCAATGCATCAGTGTCCTCCAAACAATGTGGACAAGCATGAAAACCCGCAGTTTTCCTTCCAAATAGCATTGAATACGCAGGAAAATCACTCACGGTCCACAGTAGTGCTGCTCTCAAGGTAAAGTTCTTCTTCGTTGACACATCATATGCAGGGATACCACTTTCCCACAACTCAATCAGCTCCTTAATTAAATTTGCGCAAGAACACATCCCAATTTCCGGATCGGTGGCTCGGGCACCAACGCAGTCAATAACATGAACGGTTCCTTCATGCACTCACCGAGGGCAGATTGTACGGTGTCAGCATGACTGGCCAACAAGAGTACTTCTGGTCACTTCCAAACGGGTTAAAACCATCCGTACAAAGTCCCAAACGTACATTTCTAGATTCGGCTGCAAACTCCGGATATGTCTTGTCGAACTCTTTCCATGCCGGTGAGTCTGATGGGTACTCCATTATACCCACTGCATCCGCCTCCCTTACTCTCTCCTTGTGCCAACGCATTTTATCAGCACAAGCACTTGAAGCGTACAACCTCTTCAAACGAGGTGCTAGAGGGAAGTACCACATTTTCTTATGTGGGAGATTTTTCTTCTGGTGTTTCTTTGAAGCCCCCTCCTTGTAACGCTTATAGCGGTCCTTACCACAAAACTTGCACTTTAGTAGATCTACATCCCCCCCAATAGATCATGCACATATCCGGACAACAGTCTATGGTTACCATAGGCAACCCCAACCCCCGCATCTTTTTCTTCGCTTGGTAAAAGTTGGTGGGTACTAGGTTTGGTTCAGGGCAACACTCTGATAACAGTTGTACGGTGCTATTGAAGCTCACTTCAGATTGGCCACCCTCGGCCTTACAACTCATTAGCCGAGACAACAAAGACAACTCAGTGTGCTTCTGACACCCCGGCCAAATTGGCTTCTTTGATGATTCCAACAAGTCAAAGAACACCTGATCCTCGGAATTCGGTGGCTCCTCCACATCCCGTTCGGTGTCCATGAACTCTGGACCCGCAACATCATACACCATTTGCTCAATCCTCTCATGATCAGGATTAGCATCAGATGTAGACGTATTTTGAGTACTACCAATCACATTTTGCTTCCTTCTTTTACGCTTAGAAATACTCCCATAGTCCATGAACGGTATTGATTCCTCACCATGATAACACCATACCTCATATATACTCAGCTACGAACCCCTTACGTTTCAAGTGCTCGACTACCGTTCTAGGAGGCAAAAATTGTCTATTCCTACATTTGTTCGCATTGCAAGGGCACTTCATCATCCCCCGACCCAAACAAGTAGTCTGTGTAAGTGCAAAAGCAATGAAGGCTTCAACCCCTTCCACAAAACTAGATTCAATTCTGCCATTAACAGTGCGACGGTACATCCATGAACGATCGGGATTCATAATTCAACAATTAACCTGCGTCTCAATTTATTAGATTTATAACATTTATACCATTACGTATTTAGTTTCATTACAATTACAATTACATTTTTAATTATGATACGGTAACAATTGGTAATGAATTACATGCATTTTACGATTACAATTCAATTTTCTAGTAGTTAAATTTCCATATATCTATTAACATTACAAATAGTAGATGAAAATATTATTGATTGTTTTTATGTTAATACTCCAAAATTATATTATAATCACCAAAATCACCAAATTGTCTCCAAACACACAATTAAATCTTCATAATCCTCATACGTATACGAAAATAGCTAAGTAAATACCCTACACACTTACAATCATATTAACATCATACTAGCAATCCAATTTCACAATAAATATATCAATTGCACATCTCAAAGCTAACCCAATACGTAATATAAGCTAAATTATCTACTACATACTTACTATAAACATACAATTGATCAAACTAGTCGAAATTCATAAAATCCCCAAATTTTAAAAAGTAAGGGTTTTAGCCAAAATACCTTCAATTCCGGGGAAAATAGTGGATGAAAGTTGAAATTGATGCACAATCCGAGCTCCTTGTCCGACGAGCTTCGAAACGAGACCAAGATTGGCCGGAATCGTCGAGATTTGGTCGGAAAATGAATTGGGCGAATTTGGAGAAGGAAGGAAACGAAATGAAGCAGAAACGAAATGAGAAAAATGGCCGATCTGTTCTGTTTTGTATTCATTTTTTAGGGACGGATATCTATCCGTCCCTAACTCCGTCTCTATTTAGGGACGGATATCTATCCGTCCCTAACAATGATTTTTTTTTTTTAATTCAGTCAACTGTTTTAGGGACGGATAAAAAATCCGTCCCTAAAACAGGGACGGATTATGTAATCCGTCCCTAATTAAGGACGAATTAGGGACGGATAGGCCTATCCGTCCCTAAACTCGCCGATTCGTCCCTAAATTAGGGACGGATAATATCCGTCCCTAAAACCGACAATTCTTGTAGTGCGGCCAATCGAACCTTATTCAGCCGCAAGTTCAGCCGATCGAGCCTTTTTGCATATGTGAGATTTATCTTGTATCTGAGATATTTATTTTATGACTGTGATATATATATTTTGTGTCTGTGAGATTTTAAAACTGGTGGATTTATCTTATGTTTGTTAGTTTTTTATATCCGTGAGATTTATCTTATGTCTGTGAGTTTTTACATTTGTATGTGGGTTTTTGCATCTGTGAGATTTATCTGGTGTCTCTGGATTTTTTCCATCTGTGAGATTTATCTGGTGTCTGTGAGTTTTTAAAACTGGAAATTTATGTTGTGTCTGTGAGTTTTTATAACTGGGAGAATTAATGTTGTGTCTGTGAGTTTTTATAATTGGGGGAATTAATGTTGTGTCTGTGAGTTTTTATAACTGGAGAAATTAATGTTGTGTCTGTGAGTTTTTATAACGGGGGAAGTTCGGTCTGAACGATGACAGCGAGAAACTTTAAAAACCGGCCTTTCTTTGATGTTCCATGTGCTTAGTCCGCCTTAGTTCGTCTGGACGAATTAAAGGATCAAAAATTGAGCTTAATTCGCCATGTATAGGATAGTCCATGTGGCATAGGACCAAAATCAAACAACGAACTTTGTGTATTACGGCGATTTAGGACTGTATTTGCAAAAATGACTTTCGTATGACCGTATTTGAACATGACGTCAAGTTGTAGGACCAAAACCGCAATTGGCCATACGTCAATATGTTGCTCATCACAATTTTAATACTCTTTACCCTATATCAGTAGTTATGCTGATGCATCAAGTTTTTTTTTTTTATGTATTTGGAAACATAAAGATGATTTATGTTGTCAAATAACCTTTCAAGGATCAGTGAGATTTCAAAACCCTGACCTACAGATGTTGTTGTTTTTTTTTCTTTTTTTCAAAGCAAACCCACAATTCGATAACACTCAGACTCGACGATCGAAAAATAAATAACAATAAATTCACCCCCAACTCCATCAAAACCAATGTAAAGAGAGTGATCTGTGAGTCCCATCACCAAACAACAATCTCACCCATCATGAAACCTGTCAGTAGCCAGCCTCAACCTATGCATCGTCGATATCGCCATCACGGTCTAGCTGATATGCAATGATGGTATCCTAACACACTGGCTCTGATGTGCATTGAGCCCGGGTGCCACCTGGGCCACCACATACCACTGTATGCGCTCCCTATGATCGTGAGCAAACGCCAGTGTACTCACATCAGGAACCCTGGTAAGTATGGCGGGGCGGAAAGCCCTAATCTCTGACACAATGTCGTCAAGCTCACTTGCAACTTCCTCTTTTTCTTTCTGCAGTGACTGAGGAACATCGTGTACATATTTCTCTGGATCATGCTGTTCACGTCATCCTGTTTCTTCCTAAGTTCAGCACATTCACGCAGTACTTTTGATTGTTCAGCTGCCATCTGTTTAATGGTCAAATTTTCGTCTGTCATCGCAACCAATCGCTTGCAGATGTTGTCGTTTATATGAAAATGACATTTACATATGATAGTTGCGGTAGATTAAATGTTGAATCAATAACAAAGGATTTTTTGGATAAAGCTGATATTTACTGTGATACATGTGAAGATCCATTCGATTCAGTGAAACTGGGGTTTATTTTCTTTTATTTGATGATTGGAGCTCTGTCAAACTTTAAAAAACTAACGAAGTGGTAGTTAGGGTTGTTACGCGAGTCGAGCCTTAACGAGAGCTCAGCTCAGCTCGTTAAGGCTCGAGCTAGGCTCACTCGATAAGGTAAACGAGCTGAGCTCGAGCCTCATATTATGCTCGTTTATGTCACGAGCCGAGCCCTCGTTAAGACTAATTGTTTTATTAAATTTATATTTTTATACTTATTTTCTATATTTTCAATAGATAAGACTCGTTATTTTTTCGAGTTCCAGTTGAGCTCGTTACAAGTTACTCGAGCTCGAGCCCATTTTTTTACTTGTTTTTATTATCTGAGGTAGTTGATGACTTGCAGGTGTTTGATGAACTTCCCCTGAAACTACTGGTACATATGCTCGTTTTTATTATCAAAGTGAATTTTATCGGCTGTTTATGGAACCGGTTGTTATAATGAAACCATAATGAAACCGAAATAAAATTAAAATTGATACTAAACTAACCCGCAAGGGTGGCTCAGTTGATTAAAAGGGAGGATAATATTTATTTAGCACAAGTTAATCAGTTAAGCTAATTGATTTACTAAACACTTTTATAAAACCGACTAGCTTATTAACTACCAATCAGCTAACAGTTAATTTATCAGCTACCAGTTAGTTTTTAAAGCTTATTCAGGATACTTATAAAAAAAAAATAAGCTAGCTGATTTGTTTTTACATACCATATTTTAGCAAATCGGTTAAGCTAATTGATTTACTGAACACTTTTATAAAACCGACTAGCTTATTAATTACCAATAAACTAACAGTTAATTTATCAGCTATCAGCTACCAGTTAGCTTATCAGCTAGTTTTAAAGCTTATTCAGGAAACTTATAAAAAAATAAGCTAGTTGATTTGTTTTTACATACTATATTTTAGCAAATCAGTTAAACTAATTGATTTACTAAACACTTTTATAAAACCGACTAACTTATTAACTATCAATCAGCTAACAGTTAATTTATCAGCTATCACCTGCGAGTTATCTTATCATACTTTTTATTAAAAGATGATAAACAAAAATTTGAGTAGTTTCCTTGTGGGCGACTTTTTTCCTTTGAACCTTGTAAACTTGTGATCAGTTATGATTCATTTTCTTTGTCTTTTATTTGTATGTGTGGCTGGTGTGCTCTTTCTTTATAATTTGTTGATTTTCATACCTAATGCATATAATTGAAATTATCATATACTATAGTATATATGTATGGTATTTCGCTCATTAATTAGTTAATTATTATGAATCTATCTGTTAATTAATAATTGAATACACCCTTGATTTAACATGGCAACCATCACTTGCGAACAAAAATATGATTTTGATCAGTGCATTATGATAAACACCAGGTTGTTCATGCCAATAAGCAACCCAAACTTCCTATAAATGCTCACGTAACGAACCTGGCTCAACACTTGGCCAAAATGTCTTCAATCCAACCCCAAATGAATACACACCAAAATTCAAATTTCGACTAAAAACAATGGGTCATCCACATCTCTAGATCCCTAGAAGATGAAATCGAAGAAGAAACCGAAACTCAAATCACCATCTTCACTGTCCCAAAACCCCTAAAGGACATTCACCCAAATTCTTACATCCCACAAGAAGTCTCCATTGGCCCTTACCACTACACGCGCAACGAAATTCATGATATGGAACGGTACAAGCTTGCTGCAGCTAAAAGAAACCAAAAGGACTTCAAATACTCAAACTCCACAATCTTGTCGAACTTCTCATGAGATTCGACCACCCAAGATCTGTGCCAGCTACCAAAAGTTGTTAGACTTCAGTGGCGAAACGTTGGCATGGATGATGGCTGTGGACGCGTCTTTCTTGTTGGAGTACCTTCAAGTTTGTGCGGTCAAGGACAAGGCAACAACCAATGTCATCTCAGCAAGGATCACACGTTTTGCCCATTTAGGACGGAACAAGGCTGCACATAATGCTATCCTTAGGGATATTACATTGGTTGAAAATCAGATCCCTTTGTTCGTGCTGAGAAAGCTGTTGGAGTTGTACTTCGCGTCCCCTGATAGAGCCGATGATATGTTGTTCTCACTGTTGGCCGGGGTGTGTGAAGAGCTTTCTCCATTCAAGAAAGTGGAAGGTTCGACTTGTGATAAAGTTGAAGTGAAAGAATTTGATCATTTGCTCGACTTCTTGTACCATTTCGTGGTTCCTAAGATGATTGATGCAGGGAGATTGGCCGAAGAAGCTTTGGTTGACAATGAGATTGAAGAAGATCAAGATCCCTCAACTAATACAGGTAATAAAAATTTCCTCCATAAGGTCAATTCAAAAGTTTCACATTTAGATGGACCGATAACTTTGATCAAGAACATAATATTCTCCAAACCAGTTAAGGTAATTGTGAAATTACCTTGGACAATTCTTTCTAGTTTACCTATGTTCAAAGTTTTCAAAGAGCCATTGGAAAATTTTGTTGGTTCTGTAAGTGAAAATCACAAGGAGAAGGATGGAAGTCCCAAAACCAGCCTAATGGCACATAAATCCCCGTTGTTGGAAGAAATCGAAATCCCTTCTGTCACTTGGCTAGCCAATTCAGGGATAACATTCCAAGCGACGAATCAGGGCATATCAAGCATTTCTTATGACGGAAAGACGCGTACTTTCATACTTCCAAGAATCAGCTTAGACGTCAACTCAGCTGTGGTTTTACGAAATTTAGTAGCATACGAAGCCTGCAGCACTTCAGGGCCTTTGGTTTTGGCTCATTACACCGAGTTAATGAATGGCATTATTGACACGGCAGAAGATGCAGAGTATCTCCGTGAGAGGGGGATCATAGTGAACAGGTTGAAGAGTGATGAAGAAGTGGCGAACATGTGGAACGGGATGAGCAAGTCAATTAGATTGACGAAAGTGCCCTTCTTGGATCTAGTGATTGGGGAGGTAAACAAGGATTATAGTGGGAGATGGAAGGTTAAATTGGGAAAGTATGTGAAGAGGTATGTGTATGGATCATGGAAAATACTCACATTTCTTGGGGCAATCTTGATGATATTATTGATGGCCTTACAGGCTTTTTGTTCGGTGTATAATTGTGCTCGAGTTGTACCCATAAAAAATCTCAATTGATTCAGTTTGCTATTTGTAGCAGGCTAGCAGCTGTATCATTGTTCATTTTCTGCATTTGTTTCAACTTTCATGTTTTGTTATACTATAAACTAGTAGAAGTTTTGAAGCAATAACTCTAAAGCTTTAATTTACGAACCATAGTTTTCGATCCTACTAAATCCCAGCATTACAAAGTCGTGACAGTTTCGAGCCCAACAGAGCAGGGAAGCAAGCATATTCTTCGAATCTAGCTACTCATCTGAATCTGAGACGAACACTTGGAGCTGTGGTGGAGTGATAATAACTGCAGAGGAATCCCCTCGGATCGAATTTGATAATGGAGTTTACTTTAATGGTTCTATTCTCTAGCTTCGCTACAGTGTGTAGAAAAGGATTTCGCTTTCATGTCAATACTCTGGTGGTTGATCGATAAAATGCCACCACTCCCACGTATTCTCCCATATTCTAAACAGATTCGTTACCTGTGATGGTGTTAATTGGAAAATGTAAGATTTTATTAAAAGATAGGAAAGTCAATGTTCATGTGGTTTTTTACGGTTTTTGGGTTTTAACGGTCTGACCAGCCGAGTTTCTTAAAAACCGCTAAAACACACTTTTTTTCGTTATGCTTTTAATAGATTATGTTTTGTTCTTAAGTTATTAACAGTGAAAGTTACAGTTTTAACGTATTTTGTTAATGTTTTAAGAGATGATGTGATGGTTTTAATGCGTTTGTATTGTATGTTTCAATTATGGTTTTAACCTCGTTTGTTAATTTGTTAAGATATAGTGCAATGGTTTTAAGGGCCTAAATGATAGTTTTAAGTGACAATCTAATAGTATCATTAAACCACCGTTAAACAAGTCTAAAAGTTTCAGGGATGCCATTAAAACATCAATAAACAAGCTTAAAATAAGATACTTGATATATTCAATCATTACAATATTAAAATTCAGTCATCCAAAAGTTTTAAAACATCTATTCTCATAGTATGAAAATTACAATAAACGTTCATTCGGTATCTTTTTATGCAAATGCAATCTGAGTTGTTAAAATGGGATCTTTTTCAATTAAATTTGTTGGTGAACTTCGGCATCCTGCCTTTTGTTGCTTTGAGATACCTATCATCAAACTCAATGTCATCATCAACACCTGCTTAAAACATTCACTGACTGGGTTAAAACCATAACAACTCTCATAAAACTTATCACATTGGTGCTTAAAAACAATGAAGGAACATTCAACACAAGCTAAAAACAGTAATATTGATCCTTAAAACCATAACAGTGCATCTTAAAACTATAACAAAGCAGGAACATGCAACACAAGCTAAAAGCAGTAACATTGATAGATAAAATCATAATTGTGCCTCTTAAATCTATAACAAAACATTTGCAAAAAATCAAATCATAAATATTTCGCAGAAGCTAAAACACTAACGTTGATGCTTAAAACTACAACATTAGGTTTTAAAATTATAACATATGCGCTAAAAACAATAACATGCAGAAATATTCAATAAACTAAATATAGTAACATTAATGTTTAAAATCATAACAGTGCATCTTAAAACTTTAACAATGCCTCTTAAAATTATAACAAAGCACGAACATGCAACACAAGCTAAAAACAGTAATATTGGTACTTAAAACCATAATAGTACATCTTAAAACTATAACAATGCCTCTTAAAACTATGACAAAACATTTGCAAAAATTCAAACCATAAACATTTCACCAGAGGCTAAAAACACTAACGTTGCTGCTTAAAACAACAATAAAAGGTCTTGAAACTATAACATATGCGCTAAAGCAATAACAGACCGAAACATTAAACACAAGCTAAAAACCATAGCAATGATACGTAAAACTATAACACCGGCTCTTAAAACCATAACAAAGCACCAGATTGCGAAATTCGATTTTCACTGTACGAATTTCAGATCTGAAACCAGATATGAAAACATGAGATCGTAAAATCAACGAAAAATGACAAATAAAAGGTCAAATTTCACTTCCAATTGAGATTTTAATGAAAAAAGCAAGATGAATTTGTTGATTTGAACATTTTAGCAATTGGATCTGAAAATCCGGCAAGATCCGACAGAATCCGGCGAAACTAGAGAGAGAGAGAGAGAGAGAGAGAGAGAGAGAGAGAGACCGGTACATTTGATTGCCGCCGTGTTTGAGCACCATAATTTTCGGCGGAGGATATGGATCCGGCGGAGGGAGAGGGCGACGGTGGTTCCGGCGGAGGGAGAGGGCGACGGTGGTTCCGGCGGAGAGAGAGAGAGAGAGAGAGAGAGAGGGGTTTGAATGTTTCTCTCTCTAGGGTTTTTGTAGAGAGAGAAAGATTGTTGGGTTTTGTGAATTTTGTGGAGAGTGTGTTATTATTTGGGTATTTATATAAAAACTACTAGCCGGTTTGTAGTATTTCTGACCGGTTCTTTATTGTAAAAACCGAATTTTCCTATAGATTAGGAAAATCTTCCATTTTACTATACTTACTCTATAAGTTTTTCCGTCTCGAGCGTTAATTTTTTCATAATTCAAAGTTCAGTCGTCTTATATGCATTGTTCTAGAAATGGGATGAAAATCCATCATGGTATCAGAGTCCTTCGCTCATGCCCGAATCATTCTTTCAATATGAAAGTGTGCTCCTTAATTTCATCGAATTCTCTGATCAGTTTCAACACCCCCTTGTTGTTAAACATAAAGGAAAATCACTCTAGGGAGTAAACTTATGTGTGCAGATTCTAAGAGGGCATTGGCGAAAAAGGCCAACATATCTTTAGGATAGCAGGAAAGATTCTTTGTTAGGACCTGCTACATGTTATTGTGAACATTCTGCAAGTCCCATTGAACTGTCATGGCATTAATTTTGTGCACGTACTTTTGTTTATTCCTTCAGGTAAACTAAACTACCTCACTGTATAGAGTACCATGGTTATCCCTGCGTAGATGAACGTATAGATATACTGGACAAGGGGGTGGTCCAGTTGTCGCACACCGGTGGGCACACTATTACAAAAATTGCCAAAAATGTGTTTTCGCCATCACTTTAAACATGGAAGTAAAACACAAAAATGAAAAATGTGGAGATTTTATAGATAAGGTAGGAACACCACATGTATAGAACAACAATGCCAAGTGTTTGGGGCTAGCTCAAAGCCTCAAACTAACCTCTATGGACCATCTGTAGTTCACACTGGCACTGGACCATAGATGTAGCTAGAACTGGTTCTGCAACTTCAAAAAACATGTGCAATTTTGTTTGGTTCATTATATATATGTACTAGACATACTATTGAAGCTCACTGCATATCTTGTCTATTTCAAAAACCACCAAGTACAAACATGAACTCGGATTTTGATGAGGAACAATGGATTCTCCACGTCTCTCAAGTCCTAGAGGAGGAGAATGAAGAAGAAGAAGAAGAAAATCCAATTTCTATATTCAACGTTCCCAAACCCTTACTTGACATATATCCACAATCTTACATCCCACAACTAGTTTCCATTGGCCCGTTCCACTACTCTCGCCCTGAAATCCATGATATGGAAAGATTCAAACTAGCTTCTGCGAAAAGAAACCAAAAAGACTTCAAAAACCTCAAGCTCAAACTTGTCGTTGAAGAGCTCAAGGAATTGGAACCAAGAATCCGTGCCAACTACCAAAAGTTCTTCAACTGCAGTAGTGAAACGTTGGCCTGGATGATGGCCGTTGACGCGTCTTTCTTGTTGGAGTTCCTTCAAGTTTGCGCTGTCAAGAAAAACAAGGGGACAGCAAACATCCTTTCGTCAAGGTTGTCGCGCTTGGTCAAGCTGGGGCAAAGCAAAGCACGGCATAGCGAAATTCTTAGGGATATTACAATGGTTGAAAACCAAATCCCTTTGTTCGTGCTGAGAAAGCCGTTGGAGATGTACTTCTCGTCGTCTGATAAGGCTGATGAGTTGTTGTTTGCAATGTTGATTGATGTTTGCGAAGAGCTATCTCCATTCAAGAAGGTTTGCAATCTAGACTGTGATATAGCTCATTTGAAAGAATGTGATCATCTGCTCGAGTTTCTGTACCGATACGTGGTGCCTAAACTCGAGGACACGTCAAGTCTGGTTGAAATTGTTGTTGAGCAAGGTGGTCTTGAATCCAAACCTCCAACTGAGGAAACAGGCTTCGTACATAAGGTCAGTGTCGTAATCTGCAAGCTACATGGACCGGTAACCATAGTGAAAAAGGTAATATTTTCCAAGCCAGTTAAAATGATTGTGAAATTACCTTGGACTATACTTTCTAATTTACCTGTATTGAGAACTCTTAAAGATCCAATAGAACAATTTGTTGAGAACATAAATGATCAAGATAATGAAGATTGTGAGGATGAAAATGGGGAGCAAAGGTCTCCTCTTCTGGACGAAATCGAAGTCCCTTCTGTTACTCAGCTAGCAGAAAGTGGCATAAGGTTTAAAGCCACAAAAGAATGCATTTCAGGCATTTCATTCGACACTAAGACGCGTACGCTCCACCTTCCAACAATCAATCTCGATGACAACTCTCCCGTCGTGCTGAGGAATTTAGTAGCATACGAGGTGTGCAGTGCCCCTGGCCCATTAGTCTTGGCTCGGTACGTGGAATTGATGAACGGGATCATTGACACGGGAGAAGACGCGAAATTCCTCCGCGAGCATGGAATTGTTAAGAATCGATTGAAGAGTGACGACGAGGTAGCGAAGCTTTGGAACGGGATGAGCAAGTCGGTTAAATTGACGAAAGTGCCCTTCTTGGATAAAGTGATTGAAGATGTGAACAAGGACTATAACTGTAGATGGAACGTTAAACTTAAGAAGTGTATGAAGAGGTACATTTTTGGGTCATGGAAGATACTGACATTGCTTGGTGCACTGATGATGATGCTGTTGTTGGCTTTACAGGCATTTTGCACTGTTTATAACTGTGCTCGTATTCTGCCCATAGAAGATCTCAGCTGATTAATCACACAGTAACATGGTGTTCGTTTTCAAATCTTGAAATAGTGTACTGTATAGTTAATTATACTTCTATGTTCTTTTAACTGTTACATCATCTTTCGTTTATGTCACACCACGATGTACTGACAGATGATGTTTTAATCAATGTATTGCATAACACTTGTACCAAGTGAATTTATTGTTGCACTGTGTAACACAATTGCTTCAAACCGCGACAATGACGAAAGCACTCTGTCTATTTTCTCTCTTTTCTCTCAATACTAACATGACACGACACCCTTAATCGATCGCTCTTGAATGATCTTGCAAGACAAAACCGGATTAGAGCTCAAACACTCCGCGCTGAATTTTTCAGAGGTCGCTCTGATACCATATAAACTTCTGTAAAGCAGAGTGTAGATTGAAGAATTATGATGCAATTCATTGAGATTACAAGAGTAGCATGCTCAGTGTATATAGAGCTAGCTCAATCTATCATACCCGCTATGTACAAGTTGAGAGGCCTATTGTACAAGTCAAATTCCTATATCATAACTAACATATTGGGAGGTACAAGTATTAAGGAGAACTGTTCAACATGAATAAACATGTTTAATTCCGCTGTTGTAGTTGACAAAAATCTATTGAAAATTAATATAAATGATTCCCATACAATTCTATAAGTTTAACTGTTCGATCTTTTAGATGGAATGAAATTCTATCATCTAGAAACGTGCATTATGAACCATAAGTAATACATCATCCAGAAACGGACATTACAGTCTGTTTGGTGTTTTGTCTCGCGCAAAGCATGGACCAAATTAAACTGAATTTGTCCTGAGCAAATTGTGGCAATGGTTCACTTTAGTCCCCTACTTCCAATTTACATTTTGTTTTTTTTTTTCCTCTCTTCCACATTCTTCTTTATGTCCTTTCATTTGTAATTATTCAAATTATAGTGAGGAATACCCATCACTCAAAAACTAATGTGCTAATCCTCTATCGTAGTATCATTCACACATAGCGAACAATGATAGCGAGAAGTCCCTACAATTAAACGAGGTAATGTACATAAGGTTTGAACCTTGACCTTCACTTAACTTGGCAAGGCTATGCCATCCACGGGCCGTGCTAAGGGAATGAATTTTATTAACGTTCGTGAATGAGAAATAAAGTCTATGATTGGTTTGAAGAATGTCTCGAGATTCAGGCGATTGTGTTTGATATAACTAGTAAATATGTTCCTCCTTATGTCAATATATATTATTGTTTAAGCGGAATTATAACTTATTGTTATTTGGTAAGATCATGAGTTGTAGATGAGCGGACTTGAACCGCTGGCATTGCAGGGTAAACCACAACCACCATTTAGGGTGCAACATTCACATTGCTTCCCCTATCAGCACAACGCTTGTACTGCTCTCTCATAACCCGTTTTCACAGTTTAGATTGCTCCCATTTCGCGCACTCCACGTAATATATTCAATTTCAAACTCCGTCTTGGAAATGCGACGTGAATGTGTACATAACATTTGAATTGTAGATCAACATATTTATACTAATCATTCAATTTCTAAATGGATAATTTTTTCAAAAATAACATTGATCGTGTGTTATATTGGGTGGATCTTCCGATATGAATGTAGATGAAAATAATTTGTGTGTTGGCCAAAATGACAAAAATAGAGAAGGGATTTGTTGTTTTCAATGATTTTCCTATATGTTTTGAATCATGTGCTTATTTCGTTTTACGTGCATTATTTTGACAATTGAACTAAACGAAGTGTGAAGTGTCTATTATTTGCAAGTGACTGTACAATATTGTTCCAGATTGTGCATTTATAGTAAGTTATCCCATTCATTTATGTCCAAACAGACTTTTGACATTTTATTAGAATTGGTGATTGATCATGTCACATTGCCATTATTGGATGGAATGAAACTCGTGACATGTAACGTGGAGTTAACACAATCATATGAATTATTCAATTTTATATCCGGATGATATAGTGGCTCTATCGTCCCAATAGATGTATCTTTCCACTCACTTATGCACGTTACAGTAGACTTCCAGTTAATCATAAGTATGTCCTAAAATTGTTTCAGAACAACTATAATTAACTTTGGAATTCTTATGAATTATTATTGAAAATAAAGTTGCTGATGCCATATACCAACATTGACTTACAATCACACATTAAAATAGCCTGTAAATTTTGTGAAATATGTCTCGCGAATGTGGTGAATCAAACCATATTTTCAAATTTAGCTAAACTCCCTTCACAAAAAGTATAAACTTTCCAAGATGAAAATTCTATATGGAGCTCAATAGCCATCCCAAAGAGAGACTGAGTTATACCATACCAAAGACTTATGTACATCAGCCTTAACTAAAAGGACAAAAACTACATAGTACTAGAAATTAAACAATCTATATGACTATATCTCACTTCTCAAGTAAAACATTCATGAATTCATCATCAAGGCCCTTTCTGTGGGAAAGCGGTGGAGTGTACACCTGAGGTAGCATCCACAAACTTAGTATACTTCCGGTGCCGCCTCTCTCGTGCGTATAGCACCCACAGTATCAAAGAAAGCATAACCGCGACAGAAACCATAAGCAGACCAATATAAACCATATCCGTGAACTTATCCAAGTCGGGGCAGTGCTCATCATGTATTGTGGAGAAGGTATTCCTTACGAACGTGCAGTCCACCAAGTCGGTCAGAAATGGGCTGTAGTGGTTCAATCCGTAGCTCAGATTTACTGCATTGCTCAGTTGATCGTACATTGTAGGTGTTAAACGGCCTACAGTGATACAAGTTTCGTTTGAAGCTTGGCAGATATAGTTCCTCCAAACCTACATAACGCGATATCAGGCTTAAGAGTCCAATTATCAATTGTGATTGACAGTTAGTTAAGACAGTTGCAGGTGAGTGACTGCTTTTCTAATCAGGCATATGGGCTAAATCAAGAGCTTTATCAAAAGGGCACTTATTTTTGTGAAAACAAAAGTATCCCCAACCCAACTCATGTATAGCTGCTAATGTGAAAGCATCTTTTGCATGCATGGTTAGTAATTTTACCTGTGTAGCATTGCTCAAGTCCACCTCACCGGTCACGCATGTCCGATTTGTTTCGTCGGGATTGTAAGGATTGCAGAGTAAAGGCACCAATGGACCGGACTGATTGTATGCCACTTGTGGAGGAAGAGTAGCACCGGGAGGAGGGTCTAAGTTGGATATATTAACAATTGTATTCACTATCACAACCATTTGGATAGTAACTTCTCTGGTCTGATTTAGAGCTTGTTGGGCAGTAGCAGGATCCACACAAGGAATGATATCGCTCAAGGCTGACTGAGCATTTGGGTTTTCAACCCACTCGTTCATTGCCACACATGTATCTCCCACCACACTTCAAGTAGTTGCATATGAAAAGAAAATGCAGAATTAGACTTTCAGCGATAACAATAAAGGTGCAACTTTTTAGCAGTCACAAATAATGACCATTACAGTCCAGTGATCATCTCACAGGACTAGGAAGCATAAATCCCGAATGAGAACTCAATGCCAGTGCATTTTGATAGAAGAGGGTAATAAAATATCATTTCTAGTAGGTAGTCGAAGGTCCAGATAATCGTTTAACAGTTCAATCAAGCTTTATTGTTGATTCAAACTCAGAATAATGTAGCAATATTTGATTTGTTGAGAGTATAACCAAGCTTGCAGTTTGATGAAAGCAAAAAAATCCAGTTATCAATATGCCTATATGAAATTTATGCTTCGAGTTTCTAGAAATTGAACATATTATGGGAATTGTAGATACAGAGACAAGCGTAATCTTTTACTAGTAGATAAATGAGCAAACATTCTGTATGAACTGCAACATGGGGTTTATATCAACCGGTAAGATAATATGAACAATCTTCCACTGGATATTTTCTTCAGTTCTAGTTGAGAACTCAAGAAACAATCGCAGCTTCAGGACTTGGGTATAGTGAGTTCGAAACATATAAAAACTTATAGATAAACTTGTGAAGGCAAAATAATATATCAGGCAAATTTTGAAAAGCTGTTGTTCTTACTTGTGGAGAACAAGGAATACACCACATAAAATGAAAGTGGCTGCAACAAGAATCCATCCAACAATAACCAAACTGCAAAAAAGAAAAGTAACTGTTAGGATTTCAGATCATTTGAAGTGTTTAATAATAAGTAGCTTATTTTTGAGAATAAGAAAATGTTACTCACGTGTACACAAGACACTGCAAGCCGCAAACAGACAACACTACATCAAATTTTTCACGATATCAGAAAATCAGATTTCATAAATTTTTAATTAGTAATCATAAGCTGAAAGAAGCAATAGCCTTACAGAAACCCAGTAGAGCAACAGCAAGCATGACAGCAGCCACAATAATAAGAATCAATCCCCTTTACAAGACAATAATATATTTGTCAAAATATAAGCAAAACCAATGAAAATATGGAAACAAGAGATGAATAAATTGAAGATACTTACACAGTGTCCAAAGCCTCATATATATAATCTTTGTTGTTATTTGTTACGGAGTGAAGGGTGTCTGCAGCTGTTGAAATCAAGGAGTTGACCCTGTCGATATTGTTTTGCATCTCTTGAGGAAGAGAACTGTTCTCAACCTGGATTCTCTTAGAAGAACCAAGATAATCCGATACTTCGTGGAGATTGTAGACAGTGTCATTAGCTTGGCTCAAGACAAAGTCTAATGTACTTCTTGTACTACTCTTAAAGTTTCCTTCTCCAGTGTAAAGAACAACAGAACCAATTCTGATGCATAAGACGTAAAATGAATGAGACATGGGCCTTAATAATCCCGTTGTGACAAAAAACTTTACCCCAGATAACTTGGAGTGTATTCGAAATGACTGTTTAGCTCAATGACTTCACGAAAGTACTAATATTAACATGCCCAATATATTGAAACGAACCAAGTCCACCGACTGGTTATGCCAACATAGTTATTATTCTCATATGAAAAGGTCAAAATGCTAAGGGGGGCATGTTCAAATGTAATAGGTTGCAGAAGCCTTATATTTTTACCTTGCAATTTTCAAATGAATTGCTTGCGCACCATCTGATTATTGTATTTAGTTAGGTATACCCGTATACATCCCAGAAAGAAAAAGTAAACAAAATAAGAAAGATAGTACCCCTGTTTGTACTCCTTTAAAATACCATACCACCTGAATTCACATTTGTGATTTTTTACAAACTATTGGATCACTCTACGGTTTGCATAAACTTCTGGCTCTACAGATGATACAGGTAAATGGTCCTAATGTTGATATTGAACAAAGGTAGAGAAAGGAAAAAAGAGAAGCTTACATAGCGGCAGCTGTGAATAAACAGAGCAAGCCTAGAGACAGTGCATAGGCAAACTTAGAATATCCATACTTCTTACGGCGGCAGCAGCAAACGTACATGCCAACTATCAGCAAGAAAATGCCAAATCCAACAAACCAAATTCCAGCAACAAGGAAAAGACCAAAGCCAGTGAATAGCACAGACTGGATTAAGAAAATACTAGCTGTTAACAGAAGGTCAAAAGTAATATATATATATATATATATATATATATATGTATATATATATATATATATATCAATAGTAGTCCTGATACAGAAGTATATATACTGAATTACTGATAGAACTATTAGTACTACTATATCAAGAAGAATTCCCTTCTCAATGCTCCCAAGTACTTGACTTCATCGTTACATGATAATAGATTTGACATCCCACTTGATTTCAGTTCAAACAATGCATAATGGCTTATAGAGAAAGATAATAAGTATATTACTGAAAATGTTGTACGCGTGTTTTAGCTTATGAACTACATAGTGTAAGATACAAATTCCAGAAGGCAGTCTATGATAGTGAGGCCTCCTAACTATCCAAGATCGAATATTTTAAGAAAAAGCAACAACAGAAAACAACCGAATACCATTCTACATGTCAAAGGAGCAATTAGGACCACCACAAAACCTCAGATAAAGCACTTGAGGTAGCAAACAAAACATGCCAAAAAACAAGAATTTCTCAAATCTCAACCCAAAACCCATCATTTGCAACAATCAATCTACTCCAACATCACTGGCAGGCTAGAACAACACAAATTCCCCCTCCTAAAATCCCTCAAAATCGCAATGTTCGAATTTTATCACTACCAATCGGAAAAAACGAAAAATAAAAGTCAATCTTACAACAAGGTAATGTGAATTCCTGATATCCCATCCACCAGTGTAGTACTTGTTCTCATCGGATGGATCTTTCCTCCTTGTCCTCTCCTCAGCCAAAACCAAAGCAGTCGAATTTCCATTGCTCTGCAAAAGAGACCTCTGATGAAAAGTTCCTAAAACGTCATCGTTTCCTGCTGACCCTACTGCTCATAAGCACAGAAACAACAATTAAGCTCACTTCAAACAAGAATGCCATTCAAATGTAAAACAGAACAAAATGCAGAACAAAAGAGTAAAGGTACCAAATTTGCTAGTGGGTTTTCAAAAATGTGAACGGTTTTGCTAGTGAATTTTCGAAAACCCACCAAAACCCTCTCAAACCAAACAGTACCCAAATCAATTGGGAAAAAAGAAAAACCAAATTTGATTAACAAAGAGACAGACATTCACCTGGGGAGTGAGACAAGAGCAGCAAGAACAAAAGCGCAAGAATTGAGGTTGTTGTAGACAGGATCAGAAACGAAGAGGGGTTCTTCATCTTCTTGTTCTGGTAACTCGAAATTCGAAATAAATTCTTGGGATTGAATCAAATCGAATATATACTGTATGTATGTAGCTAATCAAGAGTGGTACTGGTACATGATTAATTAAGATAATTGTATAAAAAAATCCGGATAATTGGAAGGTTCGTTTGAGGTGGGTTTTGAAGCAAATGGAGATTGTTGATTACTATATAGGAGCATCGTTTACCATTTCTTTGTCGTTAGGTGTAACGGACGTATGTATAATAATGGTGAGGTGAATGTATGTATTGTGTAGGTGTTTTCTGCAAATACGTGTGGAGGATTAAGCTTAGCTTGGTGATTACCGCGTTTTTGGATTGCAGCAAATTGATTATATCCAAGGGAAATTGATTCCAAACGTCACACCTCAATTCCCAAAAGAAATCCGGGTAAGAATATCTTGTATTCATCTGAAAAATCATTAATTTCAATCATATCAGTTCAGATTTGTATAGTTGTTTTTTATACTACAAATAAATTCAGTTCAGTTCAGACGAATAGAACGGGACCTAAGTGATCTAGTTCCGAAAAAGGTTTGTCCAGATAGGTACCAACAGGTTACACAACTCATTATTAATTATTAAGCTAATTGGATTATGCAGTATTGTAATAGATTGATTGGTGTACGATTTTAACAGATCGGACATTAGCAGGTGAATAATAACTCGGTTTTATGTGAGTTGAATACTAGTGTTTTAATAAAGTTTATAGTTGTATGCCAAACACAGCTCAGATCTCAGGGTACAACTCGATTTTAATAGACCTTTAAGTTGTATGTCAAATGGTTTTATAATGAACTGCTTGGCATATAATTAAAGATTATGTTAAGTCGCTATTCATGAGTTTCATGATGTTTGGCTCAATATTAAAGTTCAATTTTAATTGAGCCTCACAATTTTTTATCTATGACTTAGCATTTTAATTTATTGTGTATAGTGTACAAATTTTATTGTAGATTCATACCAAACATAATTTTCAAAACTCTAATAAATTTAAGTTGCTATAAATCAGTTATAACCTAATTAAAATTCGGTTAATTAAAATTTTGTGCCAAACAACTTATTTATCCAATAAAATCGAATTACGATTCCTCTATTAAAGTATGTGAAAGTCGGGTATATACTCCCGTACCGGATTTAATTATCTGCGGGTCCGGACACAAATTTTAAAAAAGAAGTGAATAAAGTAGGAGGGATGGTAATAAAGTATAAAATAAGTAAAATAATGAGAGATAGTGAATAAAGTAATAAATAAAATTTTCATTTAAGAAATGAGAACTTTAAATTCGAACATTTTGAAATGAAATGAGGGAAGTTGGATTTGATACGAGGGATTACTATTTAAGTAGTAATAATGATTAGTTGTTGGAGTTCATGCAGGAAGGAGGATGTAGCTCTAGGCTCTAGCCAGGTGACGGTTGGATGTCCAACAGTTGTACAAGATGACAATAATTTGAAAAGACCGTTTCAGCTACACAGCCAAATGGCGCGGATACGCGTGTCATCAGGCCCTTTATGGTTTTAGCTTTTTGTAAAGATAATAAAAAATTAAAGTGGAAATTAGAGATAAGCCATTTTGCATCCTAGGACATTTAAATCACACGCTCGTACACGGTTTTCCTCCTTTCAACATTTTTGGTTTCTTATCGCTTGGTCACTTGATTGATCCTGAATTCTGATGGCATTCACCATAGTGAGTCAGTTGTTGATTATGTTTATAATTCACTTGTAACATTCCGATCTCTAATGGGTTACAGACTCAACTCTTTAAGACGATAATGTTATAAATGGATGTTCTCCCTAAAAATACAATCATACATATGAAAAGGTGATATGCAACCTCACAATTCGTTAGGCATGGACTTCCAGCCCGTTTCTGTAAATGCAATCGGACCGAGATTTGGTACTATACAACTATATTCTGCGACTTGGTGTGTCCAGAACACAGAATTCTGACAGTGCATTATTTTGGTGTGTTCGGCACATTTGAATCGCTGACAGCAGTAAAATAGAAACAAACAAATAATAAACAGCAGTTCAGCAGCGGAATTTAGATGACACTTTTGTATGTTTCTAGCAGATTATATTCCTATGATCCACCGAGCCTCATGGCGAAAAATATCCACTATATGTATGTTGATAATGAATACAAATAACTACTCTAGATCTATTCTTGCGAATATCTCTAGATGCAAAACAACTGAGTAATCGTAAAGAGCTACCTTTACCAATTTACCTATCAATCTCTGAAACACACAGGGAATTCTAAATAGAAACAACTCAGAAAAACGCTGACGAAAGCGTATGCAAATAATATGAAAACCCTAGTTTTATAGCTCTTGCATCCGTATCCATCTAGATGAGCTCTTGATGTATATATAGCATCCAAAAACGTCCAGAGCACATCTGATTTGTCATGATCTTCATAGCTTGCAATTTGAGTCATAATCGACTTCTGCTCCTAGTTCTAAGCGATATCTTCTTTCTTGAATATATCCAAGATCTCCTTGTAATATCCAAGCTCTTCCAACCTAGTTATATCTGCACAAATACTCAATTAAAATCGTGGAACCAGTAGGTAAGTGAATAAAGGCAAAACCTAATCTGAAATCTATTGTGAAACGAATCTGGTGTTCTCGGTACACCAGATAAAAACACTGAAAACTGCTTTGATATTCCAGTGTGTATCTTATGGGTTTCAGGCACACCAAAACTAACACTATTAAAAATACTCACATTTACATTTTCAATTGTTTTTTGCTTTGACATCACTACAAGAAAAGTCGGTTTTAGGGACGGATAATATCCGTCCCTAATTTAGGGACGAATCGGCGAGTTTAGGGACGGATAGGCCTATCCGTCCCTAATCCGTCCTTAATTAGGGACGGATTACATAATCCGTGCTTAATTAGGGACGGATTATGTAATCCGTCCCTAATCCGTCCCTGTTTTAGGGACGGATTTTTTATCCGTCCCTAAAACAGTTGACCTGGAAAAAAAACAAAAAAAAAAATTTTTTTAGGGACGGATAAATATCCGTCCCTAAAAGTCAAGTGTACATAACAGAACACGGGCAGTTTCTTCTTATTTCTTCCTTTCTTCTTCTTTCTTCCTTTCTTCCCCCAATTCGTCCCAAACATTTTCCGGCCAAATCTCGACGATTCCGGCCAATCTTGGTCTCGTTTCGAAGCTCGTCGGACAAGGAGCTCGGATTGTGCATCAATTTCAACTTTCATCCGCTATTTTTTCCGAAATTGAAGGTATTTTGGCTAAAACCCTTACTTTTTAAAATTTGGGAATTTTATGAATTTTGACTAGTTTGATCAATTGGATTGTTATAGGAAGTATGTAGTAGATAATTTAGCTTATATTACGTATTGGGTTAGCTTTGAGGTGTGAAATTGATATATTTATTGTGAAATTGGATTGCTAGTATGATGTTACTATTATTGTAATTGTGTAGGGTATTTACTTAGCTATTTTCGTATACGTACTAGGATTATGAAGATTTAATTGTGTGTTTGGAGACAATTTGGTGATTTTGGTGATTTTAATATAATTTTGGAGTATTAACATAAAAACAATCAATAATATTTTCATCTACAATTTGTAATGTTAATAGATATATGGAAGTTTAACTACTAGAAAATTGAATTGTAATCGTAAAATGCATGTAATTCATTACCAATTGTTACCGTATCATAATTAAAAATGTAATTGTAATTGTAATGAAACTAAATACGTAATGGTATAAATGTTATAACTACCAGTGGGATTGAATTGTAATAGTAAAATGCATGTAATTCATTAACAATTGTTACCGTATCATAATTACAAATGTAATTGTAATTGTAATGAAACTAAATACGTAATTGTATAAATGTTATAAATCTAATAAATTGAGACGCAGGTTAATTGTTGAATTATGAATCCCGATCGTTCATGGATGTACCGTCGCACTGTTAATGGCAGAATTCAATCTAGTTTTGTGGAAGGGGTTGAAGCCTTCATTGCTTTTGCACTTACACAGACTACTTGTTTGAGTCGGGGGATGATGAAGTGCCCTTGCAATGCGAACAAATGTAGGAATAGACAATTTTTGCCACGGGCGAGGAGGACGAGGGTATGTGTATACTGGTGGTTCTTGATTACAACTTGTTACTACAACTTGTTATATATGCTTTATTAAGTGTCTATTATATATGTTTTACCTGCCAATTCATCTCGTCTTTCTTACTAACACTTGTTGTATGAATTTGCAGATGCCGAGACATAGGAGGTCCACATACCGTCCACCGGCCATTAGTGGTACTAGTAGTGGTCTTGATGCGGGTAGCCCTTCGGGGGGCTATGACATTGGCGGGAGTTCACAGTCACAGGTGCCTGAGACTCCCACTGGTTCGAGCGTGGGGACGTCACCCATGTTTGCTGACTTATCCTCCGACGGGTGTCCCTACACCGTTCTGACACCCGGTGCTAGTTGGAATGGGAAGCCGATTTTGTTCCCGAACGGGAAGAAGTAAGTATTATGCATTTGTAGAACATAACTTCAGATAATTACTAAATGTTACATGAATATACTAATAAAGGTTGTTTCATGTCTATCTCATTTGTAACAGGCTTTGTACCGGGTGCCTCCGAAAATCTTGGTAAGATTATAAGACTTGAAGGAGAAGCCGGTGAAGGAGGGGAGAAGTGGTCTACGCTCCCGGAGAGGATGAAGCATCATTATTTTGATGAGATGCGGGTAAGCTTAAATGTTACAAAGCTTTATCCATGTTCTTTGACTTTTTGTGCTGATTTCGTGGTATGTTAGCCACTGTACTTGGGTGATATGTTAGTCACCATTGTGTTAGTAAATTTTAGGACAATTTGAGTGGTATGTTAGCCACTGTACTTGGGTGATATGTTAGTCACCATTACTGAACTTGTTGTGGAGATTTAGTGGTATGTTAGCCACTGTACTTGGGTGATATGTTAGTCACCATTGTGTTAGTAAATTTTAGGACAATTTGAGTGGTATGTTAGCCACTGTACTTGGGTGATATGTTAGTCACCATTACTGAACTTGTTGTGCTGATTTCGTGGTATGTTAGCCACTGTACTTGGGTGATATGTTAGTCACCATTGTGTTAGTAAATTTTAGGACAATTTGAGTGGTATGTTAGCCACTATAATTGAGTGATATGTTAGTCACTGTTCTTTCACACTGTGTTGATTTCGTGGTATGTTAGCCACTTGGGTGATATGTTAGTCACCATTACTGAACTTGTTGTCTTGATTTACGTGGTATGTTAGCCATTGTACTTGTGTTTACTTTAAATTCCATTTTCATTAATCTATTTGGGCTTGCTACTTATGGAAATGTTGTAGAAGTACTACTTCATTCAATGCCCTCATTCCCCAACTGTGGCTGCTTTTGGGTCGAGTGTTATAAGAGGATGGTTTGCAACATGAAAGCCTCCAGGGTAAAGCCATGATGGATGGGGATGATGAGTGGCACGTTGGCGAGAATCTTGAGAGATCCTTTGGTCATGGACATGGCGGAGAAGAACAGAGCGAACCGGTTGGTCGAGGCGAGATGGTACAGCACCTCCAGCATCATTATGGTCATGGTCGTTGTTATTCTGAACGCCGGATGTCGATTAGTATATATGTTATTTCGACTTGCAATATGATTTGTACTTATGTTTTTTGCTTTCATTTCTAACAACTTTCTACTTGTTTGCATGTTCTTGACTCCATGCGGGAGCCCACTCGCTCTTCACCACTTCAAGAAGGCAAAATGAAGAATGGCATGTGGTGATCCTAGGGCCGAGCAAATTGGGGTGTTTCTTTGTTAAGGTTCACATTTATATTTGTGTATATTATGGCTCGGCGTATCTTCCTAAAAGCGTATCTCATTTCGTATGCACTACACTATTGTAGACCGAGGTGGAGCGGATTATGGAGGAGAGGATGATCGATGGTCATGAACTCACAATTCGAGAGCGGACCAAATATTCTTCCAAGTTAATCCGATGGACGCTAAGGTCGAGTGTATGGGCTCGGCGATTTGGGTCCTTCATTGACACCGGCGGTAGCTTCTCCGTGTCGCGTGAGCATCCTCATCACATGAAAATTTCTACACTCAAGCGCAGGTGAATGAGTGATGAATCCTCTCAAGCAAACGATCGATCAACTTCTAGAGCAAAGAAGCTCATATCACTCGTCGGATGGATGAGATGACACAATGATGTTCGCGAACCAACAACCACCGCCTCCTCCCGGTTCTTAGATGCTCATGTACTTACGTTGTTCTAGATACATACTTTTCACACTATTCATTTTATTCGGATATTTAGTCTTTTGTTCGGATATTTTATCGAATCTCTATTTTAATTAATGCAATTTTATCACTTCGGGTATATTATCTACACTACATTGTAAAAGCAGGTGAAATGTAAAAACAAAAAATAAAAATAAAAAATTAAAAAAAAAACAGTTAGGGACGGATAAATCCGTCCCTAAACCATCCCGTTGATTAGGGACGGATTTATCCGTCCCTAACCTTAGAGACGGATTAGGGACGGATTTATCCGTCCCTAATGGTCACAGCCATTAGAGACGGATATTATCCGTCTCTAATGGTGTTTGACCATTAGGGACGGATAAAACCCGTCCCTGGTTAGGGACGGATAATATATCCGTCCCTAAACGGTTAGAGACGCCCGTTTTAAGGACGGGCATCCCTATCCGTCCCTAATCCGTCCCTAACGGATTAGGGACGAATCGGCAAGGGTTTAGGGACGGATAAATCCGTCCCTAAACCTGATTTTTCTTGTAGTGCATTGAGATTCAAATGAATTTATACAATACTCAGTAATAACACACTTCAAACTTGTTTGGATTCCTATCCTAATGAAAACAAAAGGGCAAAGACAAGCTATAAGGAGGGTTTTTTCTACCCTATAGTATGTTGCACTACCTCCTATTGTTTTAATGTGTTGTACAATACAACATTTAATACATATGGTACAACTATGGTACAACCTGTAAAGCACCAGGAGATAGTGCAGCATGCGGTAGGGAAGAGGAAACTGACCTGAAGGTTCAAGTATTTTGACTCAACTTTTATAATTAATTAGTCATTATTTTGATCGAACAGATGATGCTTCGATATGTTTTGATATTTTACATGCTAGTTGACTTGCTTACTTGCTTTGCTAGTTAGAAAATTGCCAGTGTAGTACTTCAAGGTTTCCGTTTAATTTTTGTAAACATCTTCCATCCACTATAATATTTATATATTTAAAAAGTAATGACGATGGTATCTCCACCCTTTGCAAAATTCATTTATCCAACCAACTTACAAATTTCATTCAAAATGTATTTGGTCCTTAAATTATTTACCATAAAATCATGTGAGAACCTTGTTTAGTGGCGGAATAAGTAACTCTCATTAGTTAAGCAAGATATATTAGTCATGGGCGTGTACCATATAGTCTTTCGTAGATGTTATAAATGCATCCTCACCCTTGTCATTTGTTTGTTTAACGAAGAGTGTTTAGTAGAACTAAGATATCTTTGACAGATGTCTATAGTAGTATTTTGAGTGCTAGTGCACTTTGGGTTGATATTAGACGGTGGACGTATCCGTGGCTGCAAGAAGTCTCGTTAATAGATTACTTGTCTCTTTAGCATTGTAGATCTACTCCGTATAGTGATCTAGATGAAGCTTGTGCTCTTTAGCACTGTGATCCTAGCTGAACTGGAGTTGTTATGAGATTTAAGCTCTGTTCTTTTCAACTGAAAACTCATTCAGTTCAGTTCAGTTCCAGTTTATTATTATTATCATTATTATTATTATTATCATTATTATTATTATTATTATTATTATTATTTTATCATTTATTTACACACCCGATCTTTTGTACGAGGAAAATAAGAAAATTTATCCAATTGAGTTATTTTCAACTTTTTTTCTTTCTTTCTTTTTAATACGACTTTTAGTAGATCAATGAAATAAAGAGTATAGTTACAATTTGAATTACCCTTCTTTTCTACCGTAAAATGTGAGTTAAGATAAGAAACCACAGGAACCTGAGAGTACAATACAATCTGGTTCACATACTCTGTACGTACATCTCTAACAAAAAATCTACATGTTCTTTTGCTGGAAGATATCAGAACAATAAAATTAAACTCATAAGCTAACGTTGAGTTTTTTTCTCAAACTTAACAAATAAAAAACAAGTTAAGCCAAACCAAAGTCAAACCAAACTCTACAAGTCTTTCAAATGACTATCAAAAACTCCAAAACAAGTTAAACCAAACCAAAGTCGGACCAAACTTTATAAAAAGAACAGTATCACAAATATTGAAAAATGGCACTTATTCCTCCATATTATCTTCCTCGGGCTCTATATTGCTTGGAATAGAGCGCCAAATTCTCAATGGTATCTCCTTGCGCACCCCGTTCATTGCTTCTTTCCTTGCCGGGTTCAATAAATCATTATCCACTCCACCTTGGACATTGACATCATGTTGCAAAACCCAAGTTTCATACACATGCGCATAAAATTATGAAGAGTGAAGGTAGCAACAATCACGTATATTTGATATGTGTCTTCCATTTGAGGCATCGTATAAAGGACCTTCCATCTCCTTTTCAAGCCGTCGAAGGCTCTTTCAACAGTAGTTCGTAATGAAGAGTGTCGATAGTTAAAATGCTCAGACTTTAAAAAAACAAAACCAGAAGAAGACAGATGTCTCGCAACATAAACACCAATCTTCTCTGAAAGAAAGAAATATTAATATTAAAGAATGTTATATTCCAGAAAGTTGCAATGAATCGAGTATCCTGAAGGATCGTTTGCGCGTACCTAAATACTTATTATTTTTGTAATTATTTACTTGGGCTGGGCTTCCTGATCCGTTGATCTATATTGTTGAAAAAAGAGGTTTTTGATTACTTATACATCTTGGGTGCTTTTGGTTTTTTCATGTTGTCAAAGAGTTGAACAATGGTTTTTCGTATTGTCAAAGAGTTGAACAATGAAAATAGATGGCGGGTGCCTGATCGAATTGATCAGGTCATGTAGGAACAAGGTTCAAGTCTACCGGTCTGTTAGGATGCCTCAGCTGCATACATCACTGCACTTCCACTTGACACGTATCGTAATGATAAACGGCTCATCTCGCCGTGACCTTCTCTTGAATTCTCAAAACTTCTGTCGCTCCATCCCCGCAGGGGCAGAGAACCCGTCGCTTTCTCGGCTGTGCTACCAGAAGCTCTGGGGAAGTCGGATATCCCTAAGAACTCTTTTCTTCTTAAAGTCTGGAATATGATATCTTACATCGGGGTCCTTAATTGGAGAGAGATAACTAGTGGTATTAGGATATCCAGAGTCCACCAAGTAGTATTTTCCTGTCAAAATCATAAGCACATAATAAGACAACAATTGTAACATACTCCCTCCGTCCCGGTTGTATATAACAACATTTTGGTCATTGGTAATAGGAGTACTATTTTACATACATGTTGGCGGATAGGGAAAACAATATTTTGATTGAGTCAAAGAATCAACCCATACTGTCATATCATGAACACTTCCTTCCCATCCCACATTAATGAAAGTGAAAATCCTATCAAAAGAGCAACAAGCCAAAACATTCCAACTTTTGGTGCCCTTTCGTCCTCTAAATGGTATACCTTCACTATCGGATATAACAGCCTGAATATGAGTTCCATCTATTGCTCCAACACAATCCTAAGGATGTTATAACAAACATATTACAATTAAATAATATAAAATAAATGTTGTCAAATATATATTAAAATTTATGAATGTAAATTTACTCACTTTAAAGAATGGCCAGCACAACGTATTGTTCTTTACTTCGGGTGGAACCAGAGAAAGATCCGCATGTGGTCTAACGATATCATATGATAATGTAACCAGGGCAACCAACACCTTTTTGAAATATTTGCATATAGTACTTATCGAATGCTTGAATACGTCAGCAGCATCTCGATAGGAAACTCCTTTCGCCAATATAAATATACATATCCCAACTTGTTCTGCTACTTTTACAACTCTTCCATCGGATAATAGTTTTCTAGCAACCATCAAGTCAATTAATTTTATAAACATACCTCTATGAAGTCTTAATTGCTCTTTGCATAAGTCAGGATGTGCATTCAAGATCCTATGTATATACTCAACACCACTTTCCCCTCCGATTCGTAGAGGTCTCCTTGTTGGTGTTGATTGATCAATAGATGGTAATCTCCTTAGCACTTCCAGTCCAACTATCATACAAGCTCGTCTAATATTTCGTTCCATTCTACATCAACAAGAAAGAATAAGATAACTTGAATTTTATTAAAATGCATAAAGAAACAAAAGCAAATATATCAAATTCAATCATTAAAATAACAAGAAAAATGCTAATGCATAAACATCTTAAAGAAACTAGAATTACAAATATATATTCTAAAAGGAAAACATCTTTTTATAGCATATCTATTTATCCTCGTAACGGGGGATGTAATAGGTGTCATCTTGATTCATTTCTTCATCCAAAAACATCCACTTCTGCTTATCATTCTCAGGTGCCATAAAGATATCACCGTTATTTCCTTCACCAAGGTACCTCATAGCAGCAACAAAATATCTATCCCCTCGTTCTTTAGATACCCCCATCTCACGAAGTGCAAGACTAACCGTCTTAATTTTGTTAACATCAGGTGCGGTTACACTTTTGTACAATAAATCCAAAACTGTATCCAAGTTAGGTTGAGTCTTTTTGTTTTCCACTACTTCAGATGCCTTTCTTTTTATTGAGCTAGTTGTTGTTCGTAGGTTAGTAGGATTCTTTTCACCTAATACTTCACTATCAGAGTAAACATTGGGATCAGCCCCATCCACATTGTCTTCTACTACTCTTTCTGCTTCTCCTTCTCCTCCTTCAAACAAGTCATTCACCATTTTAGTTCTGGCCATTGCAGTAGAAAATCCCCTTTCACCATAAGTAGTCTTTCCAGCAAACAACCTCTCTAATTCATCAACATTTTGCAATCCCTTCTTCACCAACATATGAGCATACATCCTATGTTTCTGAAATAAACAAAAAAGGCCATTAACATGGTTGATTAAAGAGCGAATAAAATAAACAGGATTTTCAAAGTTATAAATATGTACTGAATTTTACCTCCTCAAATGACTTCCATTGCTCCAAGTGTGTCTCTTCCGGCCTTATTGCACCAGTTTTGGGGTCAAACCCTATACCACTCGCTATCGATCGTAGGGAAATCCAACCTTTATATTTTTCTTTCAAGTCATTATAATGATTGGAAACCTGTCTTACTCTAAAATTCATTTGAGTTTGGACACTCAATTTTTTCGCAATTTTGTTCCAGTCAAATTTTGAAGATCCATTTTCCTTCTCATCGATACAGATATCCACTAACTTTTTAGTGATACTGTCGTTGCAAGTAGTCCTCTTTCCCGCCATCTTAAAAATTATAACACAGATAGAACAGTTTGTATAACCAAGGAGAATGCAAATTAATTTTTGATAGACAAAACATAACAGAGATCGAATCAACTAGCCTAAAAATCTCATTATGCAAATTATTCACGAACACAACAGCACAGACAACACAACTTATACAAATTGATCGAATGTAACTAGTCTAAAACCTCATTCTGCATATACTTTCAATAATATAGCGTATAATTAGACTTTCCCCATGCTAAAAACAAGAGTAGCTCATTTAATCCATTCTTCAAGATAGTGTTTGAATTATAGTCACGCTACTGTCCAAGACATAAAAAAGACATTATACTATTACTACTTGTCCGGCCTACTTGTCGACCAATCACAAGAATCACAGTAGTAATATACATTAAACATTGACGCTAATAGGCAGCACATAAAATAAAAGTAATTTTATCCAAAAGTAGTAACAGGCAGCGTTGCATAAACGTGCTAGCATGGAGAATAATGAATAATGAATAATAAATTGTCCAAAAGTAATGTGTAACGAAGAACAAACCTTAAAAAAGCCTGAAGAAAAAGCTATCAATTGAGACTGGCGGTGGAAGCTAGCTCGGGAGTCGGGATGAAGTTCGTGAATAGTTAGAGTGTGTATATATATACACACACAATTTCTTAGGGTTTGAGGTTTTATTTGGAGGTAAAATTCTGACTTTTGGTTTCCTTAGGGTTTGGGGTTTTGGAGGTAAAATTCTGATATTTTGGAGGTAAAATTAAACCACTAAACATGGATTTTTAATCAAATATACTTCCGATCCATTATTAACTTTTTAAGGAGATTTTTTTTTCCCGAACTTAAATCGTAAATTACTTGCAAATTACAAAAAAAATGTATAAAACAAAGTTACGTTAATCAAATATACTTAATTTCTTTTCATAAAAGTTGAAATATGAGTATTGAGACATGAAAGTTGAAGAAGCAATTTGGAAAATGGAACAAGGCTGGAGGTTTTGGACAAGAAAGAGTGTTGATGTAAAGTTGTTGGCACGAGCTTCTGCATGGTTTATGGACTAGTGATTTTGGTTAAGCTTTTAATTATTTTATTTGTCGAACATTGTCCATGCTCTTGTAAACGTTTTCAAGTTGTAATAAATTTCACCGATTCAAAAAAAAAAAAAACTAGATAAAGACAGTTTGTACGACGATTAAAATTCGGTTTTAATCGAGTTATCATTCTCATATTGTTTTCTACGCGGTTGGTTTTAAAGTTTGTTATACAATAATAAATAAAAAGGTAAAGTGACAGAAAAGGAGTAGGAAGAGTGTGAGAAAGATGACAAAAATAATATTTTTTAATTGTGATTATATATACCATCATATAATTATTATTACAAAATAATTTCTTCAGTTCAGTTCAGTTCAGTTCAGTTCCATTCAGAAAATTACAGTTGAAGAGAACAGAGCCTTAGAGTTGATTGGATAAGTGATAGAGTTATCTGAAATTCTAACACAGCTAGATTAAAACTGAACATTTCTCTTTCTACCCTACAATTTCTCCTGATTTGTTTTCTATTTACACTAACATTTTAAACTCAATCAAATAATTTACGAATTAAATAATCTTAAAAATATTATAATTATCACTTTTTCTTACACACATCAATTGACTTTTACACACTATATATATATATATATATATATATATATATATATATATATATATATATATATATATATATATATATATATATATATATATATATATATAAACTCTACAAAATACTACTATAATAACTCTATGTTAAACATATTTTTTGTCAACTCAATTACAGTCAAGTCATTGTTCATCAACTTAGACACTGCTATAATCCATCCAATAAGAAGAAATATTTTACTTTGAAATGCTCACAAATACTTTAATATGAGTATCATTACCATTTACGTCTATTTTGAACTTCGGATAGTTTCATACATGGGTTCCAAACTTGCTATTTTATTTTTATTGTTGGGCATTTTATATTTTTATTTCCTCATTTCAAAAGTTTTAAATCTCACAAATCACAATTACACTCGGGTCGAATTAAGGTTGGTATGTATGATACCCTTTTGTAATTGGGCTGGGCTGCTAAGGAATGTTCATTACCAGCATAACAGTCAACCACTACGGCCCCATTTATTGGACCCAAAAAATCAAACAAACTGGCCGTGAAGTATTTTGTGCCTATTGGCAGGCAACTCTAAATGGTGAAGTATTGGAAAACTGAATTCTAGAATAGTAAACTCCACTTTACTATTTTTTTACCAGTATAGTTTAAAATTAATACGTTATCAAAGTTCGGCATGAAAACTCTAACAGAGACAACAATGTGTTAATTCATCCTTCTATGTGAAGGAACAAACGACCAAAGCTGAAAATAGAGGAAAAAACTTCCATGCTAATCAAACACACTAACAAAACTGCAACCACTAACACAAGATGTTGCCAAGATCCAAAAACATGTTGTGCCATTAAATTTCCAATTCTGACCTTCCAACTTCTAGTGTAATAGCTATTCACATCTTGAATTGTCTTGTCCAAGAAGGGCACTTTCGTCAATCTGATTGACTTGGTCATGCCATTCCACACATTGGCCACATCTTCATCACTGTTTAGATGATTCAAAATGATCCCTCTTTCTCTAAGAATCTTTGCATCCTCCTTGTCATCAATAATCCCGTTCATTAACTCTGTGTATCGCGTAAAGATCAACGGTCCAGATGCGGTGCACGCCTCGTATGCTACCAAATTTCGCAGGGCAACTTCAGTGTTACAGTCTAGTTTAACAGTTGGGAGGTAAAACGTACTCGTTTTCTCATCGAAATTGATGTTGAAAATGCCTGGAGACGGGGTTGGAGAGAAAAGAATTCCAGCTTTTGAAAGTTCAGTTACAGATGGAATCGCTATTTCTTCCATTATTGGAAGCCTGTTGCTAGAATCGCAGTTCAGATTTTCTGTGCTCTTATTTTCGGTTTCTTGAGAAAAACAGAAATACTCAAACTGTTTTACCATTACGATTAGAGGAAGACTGGAAATGATTTTACAAGGCAATGAGAAGACAAATTTAACAGGTCTAGAGATCAGAACTCTTTTAATCAAACTCACCGAACCTTGGTTTAATTTTGAAACAATGTTCCAAGAACTGTTTACTTCTTCACCAACTTCAGCTTGTTCCTGATCATCTTCCACCGTTGTTCCTGATGAACGCTCCCAGTTTGGAACGATGAATCGGTACAACAGGTCCAGCAAATGTATGCAGTCCGTTACCTGATTTACGCTGGGCAATTCTTGGATCATCTCAAAAGGTATAATCTCTTTGCAAAATCCAATCAACATCCCATAAAGTGTGTTTTGAGCTTCATCTGATGACCCCAATTTGAATTCCAATATCTTTTTTAGTAAAAACATCGGGATCTGATTCTCAAGCATAATCATATCCTTAACAATAGCATTATGTCCTGATTTTCTCCCTGAGATATCAACCAAATGCAACATTATAGATGAAATCCGAAACAGTTGTTTACTTTCTTTCACCGAGAACATGTTGAAGAACTCTAGCAGGAAGCACGAATCTACAGCCATTATCCAGGCGAGCGTCTCACGATCATAATGCAAGTACTTGTGGTAGCAAGCGCGAATCATCAGGTCACATTCTGTTAAGTGGTCTACGAGATTCTGGAATTTAAGAGGTTTGAGCTGTTTTTGAACCCGTTTTGCTGCCAAAAGTTTGTATCGGCCCATTTCATAGAGTTCGGGCCTGGAATGGTGATACGGGCCTAACGCTACTTTCTGGGGCGTGAAAGAATCAGGGTGCAGAAGCTTTAATGCTCTCGGGACATCAAAGATCGAGACAGGTGTACTCTCATGTTCTTCGTCTAGATCATCTTCGTTCAGGGCCTGACGAATGTGGATGATCCAATGTTCTCCGTTAAAAGCCGACTCAAAAGCCCTGTTTGGGAATGAAGTGCACATGTTTGTTTTGTTTTCCATGTGTGTTGTGTTGGCAAATTCTTGGCAGTTTTGGTTTACTGTGTAAGAATTAGAAGCATGTTAAAGATTTTATGGCAGTTTCTTCTGTCAGAGAGGTTATAATTGGCGTTTTACATATTGTCATAAAAGTTTCATTAAATTAAAGAGTAAATCTGTTAATAATCCAGTTTATGAGCATTCAAGAACTAGATCCATTACACATTTACACCCTTGCAAAGATGATTATGCATATTTGGACAAAATTACTTTCCAGATCTATTTGCACATTTAGAGCAATCAAGACAAGTTCATCCCAGAAACTCAAGTACTTCTGTTCATGTACTCTTTGTACAACAAGAGTCGTTGATCAATATACATAATGAAGAAGTTTATGTACAGAGTTTATAAACATCAAGTTCTCAACTGCTGGTATTATTACCGTTTAATCCTGCTGGTAAAAGGCCATCGATGCGCATAATGCGACTACAGCTATAAATCTGGCAAAATGACTGCATAACCATGAGAAACAAGAACATAAGAGCACCAAGAAACGTCAGAATCTTCCAAGAACCAAACACATAGATCTTCATGAATCTCTCAAACTTAACATTCCACTTGGCATCATAATACTTGTTCACTTCCCTGATCACATCATCCAAACCCGGCACTTTCGTCAATCTAACCGATTTATTCATCCCGTTCCACAAATTAGCCACCTCATGTTCACTCTTCAGATGGTTAACTATAATCCCCTTGTGGCAAAGAAATTTGGCATCCTCATCAGTGTCGATTATCCCATTCATTAGCTCCGTGTACCGACTCAATACTAGCGATCCAGATGTCGCGCACGCCTCATAAGCCACCAGGTTTCTTAATATAGCCTCCGAGTTCACGTCTAGCGTGATAATGGGGATGTAAAACATACAGGTTTTCGCTTCGAATCTTATCGTGTTGATTCCCCCATTGGTAGGGACGAATTGCACCCCAACCTTGAGAAGCTGAGTAATAGAAGGAATTGTGATCTCCTGAAGGATAGGGGGGCCGTTTTCGTCACCTTCCTCCAAGTCCTCGTTTTTCGCATGTTTTCCCTGACGAATGCTACGGAGCATGTTCTCGACAGGCTCTTTAATCATGCCCAAAAAAGGGATCTTGGTAATGATTATCAACGGCAGTTTGATTAACGCCTTGACCGGCTTCGAGAAGATGATCTTCTTTAACAACCGAACTGGTCCTCGTTCCGACCTGGAAAAAATCCCCCAGAACCTGTTCAGAGATTCTCGAGCCAGTTTCAGCCTGGAGATCGCCTCCGCTACCTCTTCTTTCAAGTCATGATCATCATCGTCGGAAATTTCAATGATTTCAATCGGGTGCTCGATTTTGGGGATGATGTATTGGTACAGGAAGTCTAGAATGTGAGCACAGTCTCTGACGTCGATTTTTCGGGTGGGGTTCACGGTCTTGAACGGGGAGAGCTGCCGGCTTAGTGAAGTTAACATGTCTACAAGCAGATCATCAGCTGCTTCTGTGGAAGACAACTGAAACTCCAATTGCTTTCTCAGGACAAAGATTGGAAGCTGATTCTCAAGCATCATTATGTCTCTTAGGATGGCATTGTGAACGGTCTTATTCCCTGCTATATCCAGCAAATGATTAAATCTTGATGGAATTTTCTTCAGAACCTTGCCTTTCCTGTTAAATGTAATTCAACGTTAATTACACCAAATTACATCAACAAAAGTATATTTCAGCAAGAACAATTGTGAAAGTTAACAAGAGTGAAAATAGGTCAATTATATTGTCTGATAATGAGCAAGAAATTTCCATCTTTCTGCTAAACAAGATGTGGATTGAACGCATAAATAAATTACAGATTAGTTTTTTCTTAAGTTAAAATATGTGTAGCAAAATTTGTTCATATAGGACTTAGGAGTTGGTACCTAATGCCAATTAAGATAATTGACATCTCATAAATTAGTTCGGTGAAGTAGGTGATAAATTATCTTATTAGAGTATTGTTTAATAACACTATCTACTTACACCGTTCATTTCATATCAAATGTCACATTTGATTTTGAACACGACAAATATGGAAATGTGACAAAATGAAGGGTTCACATGAATTTTATAATTTATACCTAAAATGAAAATGTGACAAATATAAATAAAATACCTATGAAATCCTAAGCCACCTAATTTGACCAGCAAATGGGAGTAGATGTTTAGATGTGAGTGAGAGTAGATAAGCTAATTTATTTTTATAAAAATATTTGACAGATTAATTAATTATCAATAATTGAATTTAAAATATAGTAAAATTAGTTAAATTACATTTTCATAAATTAATTGAGATAATTTATGAGTTTTGGTTAAATATTAACTAATATATTTTTCTTTAATTTTTTTTAGAATCAAGAGATGAATATATCGCTAGTGTTTGTAAATACTTAAAAAAAGTGTTTTTGTGCTTTTGAAGAATTAAAAGTAGTCTTTTAGTGTTATATATTACAACTTCTGCTGCAACTTCTCTGGAAAAAAGTAGGTAACCGCAAGAAGCTAACAAGCAACCCAATAACAGCTTCTATCTGCTTTAAGCAGGTAGTAGCTTTTTTTTCCAATTAAAATCAACTAATTAAATTAATTTTTACAAACACTAAAACTTATGATTTTACAACTTTAAGCTGTTTTTTTTTATAATATATCAAACACTAATGACTTTTACTTAAAATCAACTTTAATCAACTTTTAACAAAAGCAGATAAAAAAGCACTAGTAAAATCATTTGCAAACACACATCATATCAGAGGAAGAAATGATCGAAAAAAGCATACAAACCATTACACCTATCAGGCATGCAATTCACCACTCATAAATAATCGTCTAATACTCCAATTCTGATTGCAATAAATTGGGAGCTTTAGTTTTTGTACTTTATATAGCACATGTTCAGGGTTGTAAATTGACAGGAGTGACACATGCAGATGCAGACTATCTCTAACTTTTTAAGAGTCTCAGAACACACATAAATTGGAAATTGTGTACCAGAGCAGTGATCTTTATCAGAAGTGTTTTTACCATTTTTAAGTTCATGTACTTATAGACTTTATATTTAAACTTTTACGATTTTAAAGTTCCGCTGCATTATTTTACTAGTTCACGAATTGGAATCAAGATTTTCACATCAAGTCTAAGGACGTTTAAAGCGTCCAGTAACATTTTAAATTTTTATATCTCAAGTTCGTTAAAAATATAAGCTCACGAACTGGCGCATATTATATTTTTCATAATTCGTCCTTTAAAAATCAGGGCGCTACACTAGAATTCTATCTTGTGTTGTTATTTTTTAGGGGAAAAATATAAATTCCAACAGTCACATAATCACATTAATTGTAGCCTCGTGCAATAATGATTCTACACTTAATTTGTGTAAAACTGGCTTCTCCTTAGTTACATAACCGACCAGCTGTACCACTTGAACACCTATCCAACGGTTTTTGGGTTTCCACGTTATGTGCTATTTTAATTACTCCCTCCGTCCCGCAGAACTTCATACATTTGCTATTTTTAACCGTCTCACAAAACTTCATACATTACCAAAAAATTAAGCTACCCCACACACCCAACAAATATTAAACAATTTCAACTTTACACTCAAATTACACATTTTGCCATTAAAAGTACACTTTTTCCCACATTTTCTATATTCTATCATTACTTTAACTTTTCGCATAAAACTGTGCGCTAACCCTAATGTATGAAGTTCTCCGGACGGAGGGAGTATAAAATTGATTTTGGGTTTCCAAGACTCTTTGTTGATTTTATAAGATAGTAAGGCTATGTTCTCTTCAACTGAAAACTCATTCAATTCAGTTCAGTTCAGTTCTACTTAGTTATATTTTATACTATAATTCAGTTCAGTTCAGTTGAAGATAACATAGGCTAATTGGTTAGTCGAAATTAATTTAGAATTGTTAATTAAATTACCGTGCTGCTCCGCAAAGTTGAAGGAACTCGAACAAGAAACTGGAGTCAACAGCCATCATCCATGCAAGAGTCTCTCCTTCAATAGTCAATGGCCGATGATAGCTAGCACGAATCTGCATCTCATGATTCTTCAACTCTTCTACGTAATGCTCAACCTTCAGCTCCTTCGGAAATTCCTTCTGCTTCCGTTTCGCCACAGCCACCTTGTACCTCTCCATGTCGTAAACCTCTGTCTTTAGATGGTGGTACGGCCCTATCGCCACTTGTTGCGGAATGTATGACTCAGGATCTGTCATCAAGAGTGTTTTTGGAACCACAAATATGGAAACAACTGTTTCGTTCTCTTCTTCGAGATTTTCGTCTAGGGTTTGACGAATCTGTTGGACCCATTTGTGCTCGTCGAAAGTTGCAGATAGGTGTGAAATCGTGTTTGTTTGGAAGAACGAACTAGTCCGTTTAACGGAACGTTGTTCTTCTTGAGTGTTACCACTACTGGTTCCTTGAGGAGAAGATTGTTTATTTTGTAGCATGGAAAGAGGGTTGAGGTTGAACGGGAGTAATTGGTTAGGATTCATTGCCAAAATCTTATCACTCAATGAAGAAAATGAACTACACTTATATAGACAAAGAAGAAATTTAGAAATGGTGGTGAATTATTGCACTTCACATCTCAATAGGGTCCCCATTTGCTTGTACACATTAACAAATTAATTAAGAAACGTGTTTGTACAATAACAGAATAATATAGAAAATACTTAAATGAACAAAAAAATGTGCCATATAATGTAATTCATAAAATCGAAAGCAAGTTTTTACTTTGATTTTTGATTGACTTTTCATTTTATTCTGAATTAATTTTAAGCAAGAATGTAAAATGTTCAATTTTTTATATAATGAAACTTTAGGGCTAAATTTTCATTATATAAAAAATTGAACATTTTACATTCGATTAAGATTAATTGTAGTCAATTGAAAAGCTTAAAACTCAATCTTAACTATAAGTAGTAATTATCAATCTCAATTTTCCAATTTTTTTTTTTTTCAATCTCACTTTTGTTCATACCTTAAATAAAAAAGATTATATCTCATACTTTATTTATTCACTCTCATAATTATTTCATCCTTACATTAATTATTTTATATTGTTCTAATTATTTTTTATTGTTTACTCTTAAAATTCATCACCAGTTCAATGAGGAGTTGATGTGAGGGGTGGAGTAATTTAGGTTTGCGATACTACAATTTGAAACTGATTTAACAATAGAGGAAGGGAATTGAAATATTGTCTTACAAGCTCACGAATATTGTGTAAAACATGTAAATATATTTTAACAACTCAGAGATGTCGCTTTAATACATTGAGATATAAATTAAAGTCACGATTTAAGTTTCTTATGAATTTTGTATTCAGCTAATCTAATATGCTAATTTTCATCCCAAACTCAAATTTCATGACTTCGAATATGAATTTTAATGTAAAACTATATACATAATTGTTGGTCCAGATAACTGCAAAGTAAAAGACTAGAGAGGGGTGAATAGTATTTTAAAACTTTTGTCGATAAACACAGTTTATCAGATATCTGTGAAGATATCCGACACAGTTTCTTAAATATCTGTGAAGATATCTGATACTTAATTTAAGAGAGCGGAAGACTTTATGTGATAAGTGCACGTGCTCAGTGATGTGTTCAAATTGATACTTAGTAAACAAGTAGCAAGTAGTTATTGTATAATAAATAAGCTAACCATGAAGTCGTTCGTTAAGGAACCAATTAGGCTACCGCAATGATTGAAAGCCAACAGTTACTTGTGAAACGAGTTGATTTGTTTGTGTTCTAGTACTTCTAATAACTAGAAAAGAGAAAATGCAGTGTAGTTGTTTGTAACAATGAGATAGAGAGGACACAGTAGTTACGATCAAGCAATGCTAATTCGCTCTAGGGATACGTTTATATTTGTCACACGATCGGTGTACAGAAAACCATCAATTCAACCTTTACCAAACGCGTCTGAAGATATTTGAACTAGAGTAATCGTAGGTCGTCAATCCACGATCCTTAACCAAACGTTTTAGAAAATCTTTGAACGAGAGTATTGAATCGAAGGGTTTTTACGAAGATCTTTGAACGAGCCTAACCTATATGAACGATTTGAAACCCTAAATGTGAATACGCAAAGCTATCACGCGACTACCATGCCCGGAGCGATTTAGCTACTCATAATTGATAATTGCATACAGAGATTCATGGTAATAATCATACGAAACATAGATGAGAAACTCGCATGCAATAACATACAATTCAATCGATAAAGATAAAGAATGAATTGTAAAGAAGAAAGCAATAGAGAAATCAATACCAATAATCCTAATGTGTAAAATCAATGAATAACCAAGCTCCAAAGATGTCTCAATGTCAATGTCTGAATCCCGGAGCTCTCCTCCAAAACTAGGTTAAAAAGAAGTATGAGAGAAAAAAATCCCAATTCCCAGCTAATAAGGAAAAACAAAAATTATGTTCTGCGTATCTCGCCGCGGCGGAAAGAATAGCTCGCCACGGCGAGCCTTCTTAATCGAAAAATATATAGCTCTCGCATAATTTCGCCGCGGCGGGCAAATTCCTTCGTCGCGGCGAGCTTCAATCTTCAAGACAGGAGCTTCATTCGTAAAATCTTGCCGCGGCGAACCAATTCCTTCGCCGCGGTGAGCCTTCTTTAATCGCAGAAGATATACATTCGCTAAATCTCAAGTGATCGATTTCGCCACAAGTAGCCTTCTTGCAATTTCAGCTCCAAGTCGTAGAAATCTACGCCAAGGAAATATGCTAAGCAGCTTGTTCTCATTTAGCTCAAAAGACATCGATTCCTGCAAAATGTAAACAAAACACCAAAGCATAAAAATGAACTAAAATAATATAAAACTAAGGTCAAAGACTAACACAAGACAATTAAAAAGGACCAAATGAGACGTTAGAATATTATTTCATCAAAATCCCCAAACCGAACCTTTGCTCGTCCTCGAGCAAACAAACAATCTAAACACTCTAGACTCTAAACCACGTAGACAAATACAAGAGTTACAAATCCAAGTAATCGAATCTACCATTGAAAGCATTAAGTCCTCCAAATGCAAATGTTTTATTCTCAAGTAACCTTGGCAGAAAAGTGCACAGATAATCCCAAAAAAAAATCGTTTCTCAAGCAAATAACTTTTAAGTCCAGCACGCTAGTCCCTCACAGAAATAATATGCAATCTCTATTCTCTTTGGAAGTGTCCAATAGGGTTATTCGCTCAAAAAGTAAACTGGGAAGGTGACTCGCATCACAAAATTGCCTAGACTATCTTATGCTAATGTACTAAAATCAAATGGATCAGAAGGGACTTTTTTCAAAAACGACTTATAACAAAAGTTCAAGACCTGTGTTGTTCCCTTTTTTACTTGCAATCAAACATAAACCATTATTGCACTGTATTCAATGCATGGCCTCATTTGGCTCTTTTATCTCAATTTTTTTACCGGTGTCTGTTTTACCGAAAGTCTGCAATTTTGTGCGTGTCAGTTTGGTATACATGTCATCAACCCTCACGGTCATATAGCTTTAAGGGCCACGCCGGTATATAGGTAGTATCTGAAACATGCCCAACACGACAGACGGTGATCAACTAAGACCATAGATCCACCCCGAGATTAGATTCGAGCGACTTTGGAAACAAAGAATGACTCAAACACAATCAAGCATATAAAGCTCAAAAATTAGTCGTAAACATGTAAGTAACTCTTCCCCAAAGCTGTTCTTTAGAACGGGGTTTAAAAGTTAGAGAACTCAGAATTAAAAGCATGTCGTTCGTCATCCCCAAATAAAATGAGTACACATAAGTATGAAAAGGCGCAAGTAATTCGTAAAAAAAACTTGCACATCCCATGAATCACACAATACAAATGCCGGTACAATATTTTTTCATCGGCTCAGGCTTCTCACAGCTTTTGGACTAAAGGACTGGACAGACTAGCTATTTGCAAGAGAAACAGACCTTAAGGAATTAACAATGCACTAGGCTACTTCCAGTTACATATCAAACAAAACAAAGGCATTAAGTGGATTTACCACTCACAATAGATACTCAAAACTTGGAAAAATAACACGGACACACGAAAGACTCACGGAAATATGAAAAAACACAAAGAAACACAGGCAAGAAACTGAAGAGCCTCACATTCCCTCCCCAAACCGAAACTCAAGCATGTCCTCAAGCTAAGAGTGGAAAGATAAAAGGGATCGAAAGTGTATGGCCTGTGAAGTACAGTTTATAGTCATGTACTAGACTCTTCCGTGTTGGCTAACGAGTACTCTGGAGGTTCTTGGCTCCTCCGGTTGGTGCAGCTCTTATTCTTCCTTGTTGATAAGTATGTATATACAAGGGTCCCGTAGCGCCTATATAGTTCCCGTATCAACCAGGGTGAGTATGGTGTAGTGGTGGCTTGCAACTCACGTTGCTTGCCATGTACTTTTATAGTGCAGGTACGAGCGTGGAGGTTGACAATCATGCGAGTGGTTTTGATGAACGGTCGCCTAAGCAGCAACATATCCTTCTCCATATCCTTTCCTTTAACCCGTGTCGACTCCACAACCACGAAATCGACCATAAAAGTGTCCCCATCCAGTGTAACCGGAACATCCTCAATCACACCCATGCACCTACTTCTCGTTTCATTGACCATCGTGACGAAGCATTTCCTGGGTTCCAAACCCTTCAAATCAAGCTCCTCATAGGTCGCAAAGGTCATCAGATTAACCGTCGCTCCTGTATCTACGATGGCATTTACCTCGGAAGAATTTCCTATCCCAGCCACCAAAACTATCGGCATCACTGATGCTCTTATCTGCTGCTGGGATCACCCTAGCGGTGGGGCTTACCTCAAGGACGGCCAGTTTTGCACTCGCCTCCTCTACTGGAGTCGCAATACTGGGTGTGGCTACCTCCTTTTCACGTACCCCGACTCTCACTTCTACCGGCTTCTCAAGTGCCGGTGTAGGTGCTACCTCAACTACCTCTGGTGTCTTAACCTGGGTCACCGTGTTCTCGAGCTGGCAAGTGCAGGTAGCAAGAATAGACTTCACCTTTACTGGCTCATCGAATGTCACCTCAACGGCTAAAGCTCTGTGGGTTTCTGCGTGCAGAACTTACCCTTTCTTTGAAATCGACCAACTAGATCCCCCAAAGTCTTCTCTAATCGCTTATGTGCCTGCTCAATGATGTCGAACCGCTAATCATTCCTGCGCTGATTTTCATGTGCTTCGGCCCAGAACCTCTCGGAACGCTCCATGTGGTCCCTGATTGCCTGATAAGGACTTCCCAGCACTTTTGTAATCTGAACCAATCGAGCTAGAATGGTTGCTCCCGTGGCGCATTCTCGTAGAAGTTGTTGCCACCTTGGTTATCCCGCCGATTACCTTCTTTAGTCCGCCTGCCATGCGTCCCACTCGAGTATACATGCCTGAGTCCCTTCAACTGCTCGGTATCCCACTCTCCTAGATTTATTTCTCGCACCCTTGAGCTGAGACACCGCTGCCAATCTCTCGAAAACACGATTTAATTCATCAGAAGATGCTTCCAGGAGTGAATGTTTACACGTCATATCAACCATGTACTGGCACTCCCAATTCAGACCCTCATAAAATCTGATGCACAGATTCATCTCGTCGATCCTGTGGTGCGGGCATTGGGATAGCAACTGTAAGAAGCCTTTGCGAGCTTCATAGAAGGTCTCATCGTACATCTGTTGAAACTGCATTATCTGGGTACGAAGGTGCTGCGTTCTCTCGGGAGGGTAAAACTTATTAATGAAGGCTTTGTAGAGAGAATCCCAAGTAGGTAGAGAACCCCAGTCGGGTTTAATGACCGGTTCTAGCTTTATCCTGTAGACACATCGAAAAACCTTCTTCCTTATCTCCATCTCAAATCATTCTCCTCCGGTCAACGGAATCCTCGCAATCGATGCCAATTCTTTGAGGAACCTTATCACATCCTCATTGGCCATTCCGTAGAACTTGGGGAGATTATGAAAGTGGTAGGCTTTGAGTTCTAAATTTCTTGCCTCATTAAACAGCACGATTGCCGCTTTCCTGGCCTTAACCTCGCCAGGTTGCATGTAGGCTCCATAGGTTAACTGAGCCATTGAAATATCCTTTCTGATCAACCTGTCGTTAGAGCTACACAACACAAAAACCTTGAAATATCCTCAGTTTCTGTTAGTGCACTAAACCTCAGGTAAGTTGGAAAACAAATAAAAATTCGCAATCAACCGCTACAATAGGAATTGATTCTCCGGCAGTGGCGCCAAATTTGATGTGCTCAAATTGATACTTAGTAAACAAGTAGCAAGCAGTTATTGTAGAATAAATAAGCTAACCACGAAGTCGTTCGCTAAGGAACCAATTAGGCTTCCGCAACGATTGAAAGCCAACAGTTACTTGTGAAAACGAGTTGATTTGTTTGTGTTCTAGTACTTCTAATAACTAGAAAATAGAAAATGCAGTGTAGTTGTTTGTAACAATGAGATAGAGAGGACACAGTAGTTACGATCAAGCAATGCTAATTCGCTCTAGGGATACGTTCTATTTGTCACACGGTCGGTGTACAGAAAACTATCAATTCAACCTTTACCAAACGCGTTTGAAGATATTTGAACCAGAGTAATCGTAGGTCGTCAATCCACGATCCTTAACCAAACGTTTTAGAAAATCTTTGAACAAGAGTATTGAATCGAATGGTTTTTACGAAGATCTTTGAACGAGCCTAACCTATATGAACGATTTGAAACCCTATATGTGAATACGCAAAGCTATCACGCAACTACCATGTCCGGAGCGATTTAGCTATGTTAGAACTGTAGGACCGGGATTGGTACTTCTGGACAGTTTTGAACGATGTTGACTATTGATGTTGAGTCAACACCGTTACGACAACAGTGAACAATGTTCAACTAAACTACGACAATAATAAACTGTGATCAACAAAACTCTGTAAAGTGCAGCGGAATAAAACTGAACACGAGATTTCTCAAGCCGGTATAGAAAGATACCGACGGTGCCGAAGCAAAACTTCTACTAAAATTGAAAAGTAGAATTACAAAAAGAAGTTTAATTCAATCACAAACGATTGATTAAACTTACAGAAAACTAGACCTAGAACAGATAAGAAAAACCTATTCTAGTTCAATGATACTAGAGTAATTCTCAATCTTTAGAGAACACTCACAAGTAAACACCGAGGTAAAGGTCTAGTAAAGCAAGACGCCTAAAACAATATAATGTTCTCTTCTTTTGTTCTTTGCATCGGCAACTTGCAACACCTCCTTCTTCCACTATATATATAATTGTGATAACTCATGTCCAGGAAGAACAAGTCGGCAGCAGGCAGGCCCAAGTCTCAACAAACTTGGATTCTATGGTAAGGAAACTTCCTTTGATGTATTAATGGTATAAGGAGTCTTCTAGATATCAATCTCTTTAAATCTCACTTTCCTTATAGCATCAAATTCTTCCTTGAACAATATGGCAGCTTCCTTCTTGCATTATGCCTCTTATTTTCCTTTATACTACTGATCTGCTTTGCTCAAAGAACTGCTTTACAGTGTGCTTCTTTGCGTTAATCATCAAGAAGGAAATATTCCTTGTTGTGTTTCCTTGAGAATCTTTATTTCCTTCTTTCTCTCCAAGTGTCCATGCCTTCACCAACTCTTCCCATATTGAGTTTCATGCGCCTAGCTCTTTCCAGATATGTTTGGATTCTTCCTTAAGGCCCAAGCTAACCAATCTTGATCCATTAAGCATGTTGAAGCCCAACTTGATATATCCTACAAAATATCCATAGAAAAACAACTACAATTGTCGAACCGATCAATAAACGAAGAAAGGCCGAATTAACAAAACAAGTGCAATATAAATTGCACTTTCAATCTCCCCCTTAATTCTTGCCTTTCTTCACAAAAAACCTGAAAGCAGTTAGTAGGAAAATACAAGACAATATCAAGCAACTCCCCCTTGTTCCAAGAACTCCCAAACTAAGTACTTCCTGTACTCCACGCCTGTTGGTGTGTGGTTAAGGTAGTTTGTCAGGTGAGCTTCTTTATAACTTACAAAGTTATTTTAGAAAGCTCTATAGAATCAAGATTACTTAATTAATACACTTCACAATGTATGGTAACTTGTTCTTTACTGATCCAAGTCTATGTTAAATGTTCTAGAGAATGAATCTCAGATACTTGATCTTTTGATTCAACTCCTTTACATATAGCAATGCTTGTTAAGGATCAGGACACTTAGAACTTGTATACTACTTAGAGTTCTAGAGCTTTAGTCACAACAGAAAGCTAGAAGGTAAGTAGTAAGAAATCTTGTATGCTTGAGAGATCACTTGAAGATATTCAGTAAGTTGAAAGTTCGTGTGTAAGTTCAAGGTGTGTTTTCAAGCATTCTAATTGGTGATATTTATAGTTGAATTTGAAGCCATTTGAATAGTATCCATTATGCTTTATTCAAATTCAAACTATTGATATCTGTAAATAGTACTGCAGATTTCTTTGTCTTCTTCTTCAGAGACTTCTGCTTTTGTGCAGACATTTCTGTCCGAGCAATAAATGCATTGTACTATATTTGTCATGTTGTCTCAACGGATACGTGAAGCTTTCTGAGACTTGACACATTCCTTACTCAGTACACTTGTGTTCTCAGATATCCTTTGAGTAACTTGTTTAATCAAAACACTTGTTGACTCAAGGTTTCTGTACATAAGTATTTGAGGAGACTTTTCTCCTTAGTCTTCAGCAATCTTGAGCAAACTTCAGTCTTCTGGAAATGAGTTCCTTTGCTTGGATGCTTCCTTCTTGGTCTTCTTCAAATAAGTAAAAATTACATTCAGAGACCTAACACCCTATACAAGATTTGCTAGACTAACATACTTAGTGATTTTCCTCTTTTACAATGTTCAAGTGAACCAAGAGTACTAAGCACCTTTCTGAGCTAAGATGAGTCATTAGATTGCTGATCAAAATCTAAACAGATATTCCTAACAATAATTAGAATGAATTATAAAAATTAGGCAGGAGTGGATAAAGGTATGAAAGAGAGTTGGTGGATAAGGTCACTCCCACATACTGTGCCTGGGGACTTTCTTTTCCTTCGGATCCTCCTGTTTCCATTTCTCCTCCATGAGTTCTCGAAAGTACTCCTTGTCTAACACAATTGGGTTTGCAGATATTTACAAAACCCACCCGTCCAAGATGACCACTTTGCATATTCATACCCGCTGTTTGAACAATTACAAAACACTCCCTTACGTTTTCAAATTAATTACATATAAACCCAAAAAGTCAAAGATTTCCTTTTTTTTATTTTACCATTATCTTTATTTTCCTTTTCTGTTTTATCATTTCTTTTTAATCTTTCAAATTAATTATTTCTCCAATTCACATTTTAAACCCTCAATTTTCCTTCTTCTCCAAAATTTCTCCTTCTTCTCAAAAACACCTCACTTCTAATTCCACCACCATCTCCTCCATGGCTCCACCCTTCTTCACCACCACCACGAACAACCACCATGGAATCTTCATCTCCAGTTGCCCCCCACCAATTTAAGCTCCAATCGAAGCTCGAATTAAACTTCCCTGGAAGCTCAGAAGCTTGGATTGAGCTTCCATGGAAGCCCAAATTCGAGCTTCCTACATCTTGTTCTTCTTCTCCTTCTATTTTTTTTTTTTAATTTCTTAAAAATGAAAGCTCCGTTTGGAGCTTCCATGGAAGCTCCGAATAGAGCTTCCATGTCTGGTCGGAGCTGGAAGCTCCATGGAAGCTGGAGCTTCCAGCTCCTTTGCTCCATAGAAGCTCCAAACGGAGCAGTTCGGTTTGGAGCTTCCATGGAATAGCTCCGAACGTTCGGAGTTTCCATGGGAGATGGAAGTTCTGGTCGGAGCTCCGATCCGTTGACCGGAGCTCCGTTTTTTTTTTCCTAAATAATTGAACTGGGGGTTTGTTGAATTTTCGAATTGTTTGAGGGTTGATTTCAAATATGTTGTTGGATGATAATATGAGTAAAATTTGGAATTTGGTATATTTTGTATAATTTCAAACATAAGGGACCCTACTGTAATAAAACATACAATAATAATTTTATTTCTCCATTAAGTTTTATTTTACTATTTTTTTTATTTTTTTTCTTCTGAAAAATGAATCTTTAATCTTCGTCGACGATTTTAGGTGGGTATGTAATTATTCAAACTGCAGGTTTGAATCTGTAATTGAAGATAACATGAATTAATGCAAGTTATAACATGTTTATTAAAACGTCAAAGTAAATGGTACATTATTACTCTTTGTAAATATAAAGTTGGCATGTAACTTTATTTCTTTCTTTTTTTTATAGAAGTTTTACATTTATCCCAATTTCCAATAGCTCAGGGACTAGGTTCCTCATTACCAAAGTTGAAGATCAATCACCTCTGGTTGTTCTGCACAAATCATGAATCAATGAGAATTATTAGTCTGATAAAAAGTGAATAAAATGTGTATGTCAATATGGATGTATAAATTGTCAAGATTTACTTTTGTTGTATAATTTAGAAGGAAACAATGTGCATTACCTTTGAGTTTTGAGGCTTGTTCATTAGTCAAACTAGCAAGAAATGAATACTTTACATCCAACACTTGTACTAGTGCATCCTTCGCAGCCTCATTGCTGAAATTTATGCAATTACATGAGTTACATGAGAACCATATATCACACAAATGGATGCAAAATATGTCAATCTAATATATTAAGCAATGTTATAAGCTAGCTAATTCAGATGGTTGAATTTAGAACTGATAATTTAGATGGTTTTAATATTTGCTACTGAACATAAGAATACCTGCCGTTAAACACTCGAGAAAGGATATGAATATAAGCTCTCCAGAGATAATGAATATCTGAGGGATCTTCTGGGGTTGTTAGTTGTGATTGTGGTGGTGATGGTTGTGGAGAAGCATCAATTTCTGAAATAAGTACAATATAAGTGGGTGGGATTAAATCTAATGATTCAGGTGGTGATGGTTGTGGAGAAGCATGAACTAGTATTGATGGGATAATTATGATATTGGAAAAAAGAATTGCAAAGCAGAAGAAAATCAAAAAACCCTTCATTTTTTTCTTCCCTTAGTTACTAGCAATGTCAATTATCAATGGTGATTGTGCAAGACACCTATCTCCACCCAATATATAAGTGTGGTTAACTTAGCTTAACTTTTTCACTTACAATAAAAATGACACTTTTCATGATTGTTGATTCTTCATTTATTATAAAACTGCATAATTCATTAATTTTTTATGATTAAATACACTATCCTTATATTTAAAAGGAATGAAAAATTAATACTATATATCTTCTTTTTTTTTTTTGAAGAATTAAAATATATTGATCAAAATGTCAGCAATAGCACAAGGTGTGCTGGATTACACAATTATTCCTTTATCCGCAACAGAAACATGATCCAGTTGCTTCTATACCAATTTTCCAACCACTATGACCCAAAAATACTAAAAACAGACCAATGCCGAATTAGATACAATTCAGCACTCCTTTCGGACACATCATACAGTCCACAAAATTGTATCCGGCCTTAATTAGATTTCTGTGTTTTGCCCAAAACCATAAGTTGAATTTGATAATTTGCACTATATCCCTCGCCAATTTTGATTCCCCTTTGAACATTACTTCGTTCCTGGCTTTCCATAAAAACCAAATCGTCTCGTGCCAGAAAAGTTGCCAAGCCGCTTCTCTTTTTGGCGGAGCAGTACTCAAGAACTGTTGAAGATTCTTTCGCCGCCTTCCCAGAAAATTGAATCAATGGCTAACCATCTGCAAACCGCATTCCACACCATTTTCGCTGTCTTGCACTCGAAGAATAAATGGTCTATGGTCTCTTCATGTCCCTCATCGCAAACTTTACAGAGTTGCAGCTTCAGAGAAGAGAATACCTTGCGCTTTTAGATTTGGTAGCAGAGGGATGCAATTCTGAAAGAACTTCCATAAGAACACGTTAACTTTTGGTGGCGCTCACTTGTTCCATACCATCTTTACCCACTCAGGATTTTGCTCGCTGCTGGATGTGTCTTGACGCATCAATCTGTCATATGCTGATTTTGTAGTGTAACACCGGCTTGGGCAATGCTTCCAAACCCACTGATCACTTGCGCCACAACTTCTTTTTGCCCCGTTCAAGATAGCACATAAATCATGAACCAAATCTTCTTCCCAGCAAACAACTTTCTTGTCAAATTCCATCTAATGACCTCAGACGACTCAGCCCTTCCTAATCTATCAAAAACATAACACCTCTTCTCACTTTCTAGACTGTAAAGACTTGGGAAGAATTCCTTTAGGCTACTACCAATGTCTAACCACATCTCTTCCCAAAACAATGTTTATTGACCTTCCCCAACACTCCTACTAACACCCTCAAGGCCTCAACAGACGTTTCCTCCCACTGCCTTTACTATATCACGCCACCAAGACGAGCACGACTTATTTCTAACTCTACTTCTATTATAGTCTCTATATGGGTTGTAATTACGAACACATCCCCATTTAATGACAATTTATAAAAAAAAATGCAAATTCGTTCATTAATCGATCGAGACTCGACCCTTTAGGCCAGCATGGTTACTCTTGGGTTGTTTTTCGGGTGATACCATATAATTTGACCTTACTCGTACGCGTACAGGGAGACTTCCCAGTTGTAGCGACGGATATTAAGGTTGTCGTCCTTTTGCTCGTCACAAACTCTTAGCGATGGATAAATTCGTTGACCTTTTTGCATAAGTTTTTTTTATTTTTTTAAAAATCCATAATTCTGTGCCTTTTAGCGATGGATAACTTATCCATCGCTAAATAGCGACGGATTTTCAATTTTTTATTTTTTTAATAAATAAAATCCAGATTTAGAGACGGATAATTCATCCATCTCTAATTTGCATATTATTTAATTTTTTTTTTAATTTTAATGCCTGTTTTCATATTTCACATGTTTCACAAATATAATCTACGATAATAAATCCAAAAAAGTTAAATTGTATTAATTAACATAAAGCATTCGACGACTACAAATTATCCATAATGAAATTAAATATCCGTACAGAAGCTAAAATAAGAAGTCAAGTGGCAGAAAAACACAAGTCCAAACTAACTATCTTGGAGAAGCAGAACAGAAATGCATCAAGGCTAAGAAGATGTCGTTTTCTTCTTGAATTGACAGCTCCCAACCGTCGATCCTCCTCTCCACCTCAACCTGAAATCGTGAAGTGCATACCATGAGTTACAGATGAAAAAATCACTCATACTACACAAATATGAACCTTAACAATGAAACGTCCGCAAATAAAGACAACAATTTAATAATATAACACAACAAATTCAATGGTGGCTAACAACATATCACCCAATTTCAGTGGCTAGCATACCACTCACATATAGTGGCTAACATACCACTCATATTGTCCTAAAATTTTCTAACACAATGGTGACTAACATATCACCCAAGTTCAGTAGCTAACATACCACTCACAAATAAAGCACAAAAAAATTAAACTTACACTGGTCATATTATCAACGGAAGATACGAATATATACACTAACATCTAATGATTCTGTTTATATTCAAGCATGATAGAGACACTTGCAAATAATCGAAAGTTAATCATCCTCTGATGGTCATGTCAAAATCCTCATCATCTTCATCATCCATTTCTTTCCCAACATCGGTTTTAGCCATGTTTGCATCTTCATCATCCATGTCGGCCTTGCAATCTGCCTCCCATGCTCTATCGATAGCAGAATAACTTGTGAACATTGGAACGGAGAGTGTATCGCAATTTCTACATACATAAAAAAAATCGAGGTTAAATATTAGTTGTGCTAAGTCAACTAAAAAATACAGTTCACTAAAAAATGTTAGAAATGAAATCACTACTAAGAAAGACGAAGCATACTTACTCGACGACAAACTTATGAAACGACTCCAATGAATCTGGTGGAGGAGGTTATGGTGTAGGCGGCGGTGGAGGAGGTGACCAAGGTGGAGAAGTCATCCTTGAAGTGTTGAGATCAATGATTGTTTTGTGAGCAAATAGTCAATTTCTTATAAACCCAGGTATAATTACAGTTTAAACACCCCTTACTTTTCTAAACATCATTCCCAAATGAAATAGTAGTAATTATTTCTAAGTTAATACGAGCCAATTATACTACAACCACCAAAATCACTAAATGGTCTCCAAACACTCAACCAAATCTTCCTAATCCTAGTACATGTACGAAAATATGAAATTAAATACCCTACATACAAACATCCTAACATGATCCTAATAATTCAATTTCATAATAAATCTATTAATTGCACAACCTCAAGCTTAACACACTACTTAAAATAAGCTAAACTAGCTAGTAGAGACTTCTCATAAACTACAAAAAATTAGTTTCTGGTGACAATTTAATAATGACGAAACAAATTTTTTTCACTGTAGGTTTCCTTCTGGTGACGACTTTTGCTTTTGTCGCTATACTATCAATCTCTAGTGACGACATAGAATGTTGTGGCTAGAGGATAGACTTCTAGTGACAAAATCCGTGTTTTGTCACTCCCGTGGCATGAGACGCCAGTCCAAAATTTTGGCGCAAATTCTCTGGTGACAAATTTTATATGCTTTGGTGACAAATGCAAAGTCTGTCACAAAGTTGTCTCGTGACGCATTTACATTTGCCATAGGAAAATAATTCTCATGACAGATATTGTTTTTGTTACCACACATTTACCTAGTGACAAATTCTACTTGTCACTATAAACATTTCATGACAATTTTGCATTCGTCACCAATTTTGAATACATAGTTGCCATAGAACCTAAAGTATGGTGACAAAATTCAATATTTGTCACTGGGATGAAAGTCGATGACAAAATGAGTTTACGTCAATAAGTTCATATTTTTTAGTGACAGCGGTGATTTGTGATCACCAAATATATCTAACGACAGAGTTGATTTTGTCACACTGACATTGAGTAGGACTATGCACGATAATTTGTCGGGCCGGGATTCATGAAGCCCAATTCTTCTCATGGATTATAAATAAAAATTAACATAATTAGAATAACACGAATCTTCAAATATAAGACTTTGAATTAACTTTTGAATAAAATGAAGAGTAATTCTCATGAGAGGTGTTCTTTAGATAACTTATCTTGAGACGGACCTATATTGTCAAGGAAATCATTAATACTATTAATCAAAATGTTTAAGTTGTCAACATTGTTGAATTTTTAAATAGAAAAAAAAGTACATTTTGTTAATAACATAGACATTTTGATTAATAGCATCGATATTTTTCTTGACAATATAGGTTCGTCTCTAGAGAAGTTGTTTACAAACCGTCACTCTTGAGAATTTGTGATAAATAAATTGGTATAAATTAATCAAATTAATAAGTAAATATTTATTTTGCATGATATACATTTATACAAGATTAAATCTCTTTTAGAACTAGTTTTACTCTTGACAAACTGTAAATTGGTTTGGACGTTGGTGGTTAAGAGACTTTTGTGAGACACCGTGTCTTGGAGAGACCAGATCGATCAAGCATCACATATTTTGTAATAAATATCGCATGTTTAGTTAGAAACATCAAATGCAATTATAATGCTGGTTTATTATGCACACGATGTTTGAAATTAATCATATAATATTTGTAATTAAATATATGATGTTTATTTGATATCTCTGATATACAGTTTCTCGTAATGTTTTTATAAAGAGAATGAATTTTTTATATATAAGAAAAAGCAGTCTTATGAAATCTTACTATATACTACTTCGTACGTCTTGAGAATAACTTTCCACTTTGACTTTGTACATTTAAACGTTTTCAACTTTAACTACGAATTAATTTTACCGCAAATGTAAGATGTTCAATTTTTTTATATAATGAAACTTTAGAGATTAAATTTCCATTATATAATTTTATTGAACATTTTACACTTGCAATTTAAGATTAATTTATAGTTAAAGTTGAAAAAAATTGACTGCAAAAAGTCAAAGTGAGATGGTATTAATTCCCGGGACGGAGGAAGGAGTAAAAATAAAAGTATGTCCTTCTTCAAAGGAGTAGGAAATAAAAAGAGCCGCCTTAATTAACTAAAGAAAGTGAAAAAAAAAACAATTAAAATAATACATCCATTCATATATATACATATATATTATGTAAAGCACAATGATCTAAAACTCACCATATTTCATTCAGTCCTACGTGGAATTTTGTAGAATTAGTTAGTATATTTTAATCAGTATATATTTAAATGTTATTTTTGAATATATATTATTGACTGCATATATAATTTTTATTAAATCTCATATAACTTTATCTAAAAAAAATCGAAAAATATATGGAACATATATTTGAATTCGTCGTGACAAGACAAATCCATATACACCAATCTTAAATACAATTATTAATTAAATAAATTATTTTATCTATTAAAATAAAATATAAATTTATTAAATAAGATAAAATAAAATACTGGAATTTTAAAAATAGAGTATTTATTAAATTAATTCAATCTTATGTGGAATTAGTTGCATTTTCAACCGGTATATACATATTTCATAGTTTATTTTGGGTATGTTGGTTGCATATATAATTTTTATTAAATATCATATAACTTTATCTACAAAAATTCGAAAAATATATTGAACATATATTTGAATTCCCCGTGACAAGACGAATCCATAGACACCAATCTTGAATACTATTATTCATTAAATAAATTATATTATTTATTAAAATAAAATATAAATTTATTAAATAAGGTAAAATGTAATAATTAAATTTAAAAAATAGAGCATTTATTAAATTAATTCAATCATACGTGGAATTGTGTGGAATTAGTTGCATTTTCAACCAGTATATATTTCACTGTTTATTTTTTGTATGTTGGCTGCATATATAGTTTTTATTAAGTCTCATATAAATTTATCAACAAAACTCTGAAAAATATTTATGTTTATATTAATAGATATTTATATTTTCAATTATAGATTTTCATTCTACGGTTGAGCAGATTCCGAATAGGGGGAGATAATTTTGTTGCATAAAATTTTGCCAGGTTAAACGTGAGGAACTGAGGTAATGTTTTAGCGCTTAGATTATCAGTTAGGTGTTCTAATATAATATAATATAATATAATATAATATAATATAATATAATATAATATATAAAGATGATGAGCTAAACCCACCAGATGCATTCAAATTCCATCCATCCTACGTGAAATTTTGATTCTACGGTTAAGCAGAATCTGAATAGGGGAACGTAGCTGAGATCATGTGAGCAATGTTATTACTTGGTGACAAAATTTTATGTCTTATAGTTGCTTAAAATGCGGAAGGTTTGCCAGCCAAATTAAGAACTAAATTTGTTCGAGATTTTGAGTGGCAACATGTAGTAATTGATAGGGATTTTTCTTTGGTGATTAAATTTTTTAAATCGACAAATTTTAGCTTTGCCCCTTTGTTTCACTTTTCAAAATAATTCAGGTATTTGATGGAAAATTTTGTTCCATATTTTTCACTATTAAACCTACCTATATACAAATCATTAATCATGTATCTCCATCTTCATGCCCGATATTGATTATCTGGTTGTATTAATTATGAAAAATCAGTTTGTCATATTTTTTCTGATTTATTTTTTTACGTTTCAATTGGTGTTTCTGCAATTATGGAGGATGGTCCAACAAGCATAAAAGAAGTAGAAAAGTACTAAATAATATACTTATTTAAGTCATAGTTATCATGAGAATAATTAAGTTTGAGTGTACATCTTCAACAAAATTAAAACATTTCGATATAATAGATTGATCATGTTGATAAAGTGGATTATATACTCTAAGGACAATACAAAGCTAATCCAAGCTTACAATAATGGAACTTATACAACCTTAGACCATTCCCAATGGTCATGGTGATGGCCGTGAATAGTGGCATCCGTGAGCCACGACTGAAATGACGATAAAATCTGGAAAAATCATGTCCAATGGGTTCAAAATAAGATCTTCTCTCTACTTTCCTCTCCATAACGAGCCAGGGGAGGGCAAGGATCAGCTGATACTCTCTAGGCGGGAAAAATGTCTTCGATCTTCTTTGTACTTTCTTGATCTCCATGACCCGGGGGTTTCTTGTGAAATTATGTTCGTAGAATAATAGTAATTTTTGTGTCTTTGGTGGGATGGCGCATACCACCGCGGGGTTGTTAGGAATCGGTGGGTTGGAAAAAACAACCGTAACATGTGAAATTACGTCTGTATAATATTTTTGTGTGTGTGTGGTGGGGTGACCACATATCACCGCGAGATTGTTGGGAACAACCCTATTGATTGTGTTGTATACTTTTGCATTTTATTTTGGTTTCGTTTGAGGAATAAATTTTTTTGTAAAAAAACATGTACCTGTTACTAATTAACAAGTAGGGTACGGTAGGACCCTATTTTTACATTTTCTATAATTAACATAAATAAACACTCAATGATATAATGTTGGATGAAGAATGACTATCTTATTTTGACTATCAATGTTGTCTATAAGTAATTGTGACTATCTTATTTTCTCAATTAATTTATTTAATTCTCACATTTCTATTTATTATTAAAAGTAAATTCGCGATGCCACGGGTTAGTACTTGTTAAGGGTAAATAAATACAGCCACAGATTAAACCCTTACTCGTTACAGCAGCCCCATTTTTTTACCTGCTCTCCTTCCGCCTCGTCAATCGGCTCGACCATCGAACTTCAGCCGCGTATACCGGCGATTCAGCCAGGTTCGCCTCGATTTCCTTTAATCTTCTTCTGGTTCTCTAACTTATTTGACTGTCTTGGGTTTTTTGAAGTATTCTTGATTCTGTCCTGGTTTGATTCTGTCCAACTCTTCGCAAATCGTAGGCTGGTAGTTCGCTTGTTGACCCATATCGTTCAACAAGATTTCTCAAAAACCATGTCCCTGCTTCACTCTTTTCGCGTCATTTCGGGTTCGAATCTGTCTTCTGTTTACTTGGTTTTCAATTTTCAATCTTGCCCACATTGTGTTTGTTCTAATGTCCTACTAAGGCTTTTCTTATTTTAGTTGCTTTTGTGCGATCATAAATGGTTATTCCAACTTAATTAAGTTCAATCAAGACTGTTGTATATGAATAAGTTATCGTTGTTTAGATTGTCAAATTCTTTTGCCAGCTCTCGGTTTAGGTTCTGCTGTAGTATTGAATAAGTTACTGTGTCTAGAATGTCATATTCTTATTGCCAAATCTTAGTTTATTAGTTGAATTTTTGTCCTGTTATTGAAGAAAAGCATTAGCTTTTGGATTTAGATTGCTTGCGTTCTTATGAGATTTGCTGCGTGTATTACTGGAGGATAGTAGGATACTTGAGTCATGTAGTTAGTGTTTAGGTTCAGTAATTAACCTGGAAGAAGAAACGCATGAGGAAAAATATGGAATATTTGGATTGTTGATGTTATAGTTTAGCTACAGAGAAAACTTGTAAGTTTGAGTAAAGTTGGGGTGTTATAGTTTAGTAGTAGTATAATTTAGTTATTAAATCCTTTTGACGCCGAAACTGAGAGATCAAGACAATTTACTGTATATTAGTGGTGGGATTTAGTAAGTCTTTGAGAAGTTAGGTCAACTAGCTAGCAATAAGTATTACTATAGATACCGTAAGCTAGCAATGCAGTAAGATACTTGGACCTGAGATAATATATCATTAATTCTTTTTTTTTTTTCCTTCTATTAACTGTTATTAAGATGCATTTACGTTGTTTCTAGATATTACAATACGACCAGTATTTCTGTGCGTGTAGACACGTTGGGACTTAAATGCTGAAACTTAAAAAAATGTAAGCCTCGTACATATAAACTCATTATGAGCGGATGGTTTGTATTTTATTTCTCAACTCCCCATTTTTTGTTCTACAATAATTATTTATCAATAAAATTATACTGAAATGCTAATTTTTTTTTATCGTATAATTATGATTCATGAATAGCCTGAGAATGACAAAGCAAGATTCAACTGTTCAGGACCACTCACATTGATAAACATGGTAAATTTGTGGATCCTGAGGATAGCAAGTTTGAAACTCTTCAAGTCCATATTGAACTAGTGCAACAAAATTTTCTCCGGCAGTAAGGTACACCTTTAAACTTTTCTTGTTGAGAGCCATAACTTACTTCTCTTCAATTTGCTTGGTAAGATGATATTCTGCTATAATGTTTGGATATTGATTGTATATGACATGAGTACTTTCATTGTGGCTGGTAACTTGTTTGCGTTGTTCGAAGCAACATTAATAATTCCGATCCATTAAGTTGTAGTTAATGGTTTTATCTATTGATGGTCTATGTTGTATTTCTTTTGAACATAAAGATGGATTGATAACTTAGCTTATTGTTTTCATTAATTTTGCAGATTGTGCACTTGCATCTCTATTGGAGACAGAAGATGGTGGTTCATTTGACATTCTTGAAGAATGTACTTTTACAAAGCTAGCTAGCCTCGAACTTTTATACATTCTTTTAGCAATATACCATTATTGCAAACTTTTGGTTAGATTTGGATTCGTATTGATATTATAGTTATAATCTTATTTAGCAACAATATTTGTTTTTTTACTTGGTTTCGCAATGACATGATTTTTTTTCAATCTTTGGTTTAGTTCCCTGATCAATCTATTGTCCATATTATATTATGGTTTATGATTGTACATGTTGATCTTAATTGATGAATTAGTAACAATGTTAAAAAGTTACTAGGGGGTTTCTACGGTGAGATAGTAGTCGTACTACTTGTTAAAGTGAGATAGTAGTCGTACTACCTTTAAGATCTAATCTTGACCATTGATCATGTGTACGACAACTCAAGAGTAGTCGTACTGGTTAATTGACAAATATACCCATTTAGTTACTAATAAATAAAAAAGGGTGATATAAGAATAAAAATAATAATAACAAATAGGAAGTATTATTTAAGTTAAAGTGGTTTGGGTTGGGCCGGGCCGGACCATAAAAAGTGATCGGGCCACCACCTCCGGCGACCGTCACCACCTCCACCGCCGGACCGGCGACCATTACTACCTCGCTCCGGCGGCTGTCACCACCCTCACCTCCGGCGACCGACCAGCCCCGATGAAGTTATTAGTCTTTAATAAAAAAGTAAATTATGTGGTTAACATGATTTGAACCCATGATCTCCTATTAATAATGTACATTACCTAACCACTACACCAAGGAGAATTGGATGTCTATGTTCAGATTTTATAAAACTTACCCTAAAACCTATTCTATATTCTCCTATACTCCCTTAGTCCCTAAAACTTTATACATTTTTTCGTTTTTATATGTACCATATAATATCATTCAAGATTAAAAAAAATGGATACCATCCCACTAAAAGTATCCATGTTCATGCTTTATATTTGTGTTAAATTTGTACCTAAAAGTATGCTTCAATATATGATTCTTTTGGGACGAAGGTAGTACTTTATATTGGTCATGTAGTATGATATTTTTATTTTTCAATTGTTACTAACATTTATACACTACAAAAAACACGGGAAATAACTATCCGTCTCTTGATTTTTTGCGACGGTTAATTTATCCGTCGCTAATTAGGGACGGAATTAGCGACGGATAAAGTGTTGACCGTCTGAAACAAAAAGCAGCACTATTTAGCGACGGATAAAATAGTATTTTTTTTATTTTTAATACGAATATTTCGACAATTTTATACGAATATTCAATACCGATAAATCGATAATTTTATTCAATTCGGATAAACCAACAATTATATACGAATATTCAATACGGATAAACTGACAATTGTTTACAATTATTCAATACGCATAAAATGATAATTTTATTCAATACGGATAAATCGACAATTTCATACAATATTCGATAATACAGTATACAACATTTAATAATAATTAATAAAAATAAAAAATTACAAAATTAATAAGAAATTACAATAATATAATATACAAAATCAAGATCTGGATCTTGTTGGATCTTAGATGACGTCGGATCTGGTCGGAGATGGTGGTGGACGAATCTCGTGGTGGTGGTGTGGTTTGGTGGAGTGACAGTGGAGATGTCGTGGTGGTGGATCTGGGCGTGGTCTTTGTGCAGTATTGATCCAAAGATGGTGACTTCAAGAGCGGTGGTTTTTTGTTATATTGAGAAACATATGGAGTTGCACGAGGTTTGGAACACTACTTTGATTGGAGAAAATTCCATGGGTGGTACAACGAGACTTGACACAACCGAGGACCTTCTTGATTTTATCAAAACACATAGGGAAGTTGGAAGACGAGACTTATATTTCAGTTTGAGTTGGGATTAGTTAATAGTGATACTTTTGGTCATTTGCTTTAAAGTTACATGTAATGATTTTGGATTGTCGCATGTTTTTTTTTTTTTTTTTTGGGTGTTGCGGATTCCATTTTTTTCCCCATAAATCGAAAGACTATTGATGTTTAGAAGTATTTCAAGTTTTGAATTGCAAGTTGCATTCATGTAGCATTTTGAGGTTCATGGAAGATTCCTATATTTTACAATGAAAAGTATTTTTGTTTGAACGGTGTGAGGGTTACATGTCATTTAGGTTATTTATATGAACAGACATTTGTGAAGACGTGAATGTGAAGAATTGATGGTAAAGTTTGGTGTTTTAAAGTGGCAAAGAATGGTGTGGGGTGGATAATTGATGGCAAAAATCTAAAACAAAAAAATGCCTACCTTTTATTAGTTGCAATGATATCTAAAACAAAATAAAAGAAAAGAACAAAACAAATCGACGTTAAACAATAATTCTTGGATAAAAGAACAAAACAAATTGATATTAAACAATAATTCTTGAATAAAAGAATAAAACAAATCGATGTTAAACAATAATTCTTGCATAAAAGACAAAACAAATCAATGTTAAAACAATTGTTATGTGGTTGGTTTTCTCTTTTTGTTGGTTTGGATAAGGATATGTTATATATATTTATAGTTAGACTATGGATATGTAATACCTTGTAGCTTAATGGTAAGTTTCTAAACTTGTATTTATGAGGTGTTTGGGTTCAATTCCTATGAGTTACAACATTAAATTTTTTAAAATTAAATTAGGGTGTCGCCGGAGATCCGCCGGATGCCGGAGGTCCGGTGGCACCCGCCGGAGGTCCGGCGACGGCTCCGGTGGCGCTCATTGGAGGTCCGATGGTGGTTCTAATTAATATTAATACATTTTCTTTTTTAATGAAAGGGTATAATGGTAAATCAACAATTATGTCTAATTACAATTATAATTTTTTTCCTAATTTTTTTTGAATATTTGTATATTTTATGAATGAATTATAAAATAAGACCTAAATGAATAACTAAAGGGTATATTTGGTAAACACTTTAATGTACGATTACTATCTCATTTTAATCATGTACGACTACTATCTCACCGTAGAAAAACCCAAGTTACTATGATGAATTTATTTTGTCAAAAATGGTGAGTAAAATATGACAAAAATATAGTTTTCGTGATGACATTCTTTGTCAGGACACCTTGTTATCCGTGACAACAATAGTTTGTAATTAGAAACATAAAAGTACGTGACAACAACAATTAATCCGGTGATGAAACTTTTGTCACTATTAAAATACATTTAGCATGACGAAACCTTTTGTCACCAGAGCAATGATCAGGCAAGGAATATGGTGACAAGACACAATTTTGGTGACAATTCTTTTTCAATAATGACAGAAACTTTGTCACTGAAGTCCAAACAGTGACAACTAGTTTTGTCACAAGAGATGACACCGACAAACTTTTTGGTGACAAACTAAATCAATTGGTGACAAAAGTTTTACATCTTATGACAAAAAAACTGTCACCGGTACTAGGTCTCTAGTGACATATCTCATTGTCGTCACGAACTACGGTGATGAAAAACGTTTCGTCACAAGTTTTTTGTGACTTCACCTCAATTTGTCACCAGAAATTTAATGTGACGGACCTCCAGTGACAACGTCCGTGACAAAAATGTTCATCACGACAACTCTTTGGTGACGCTTTTTTCTTGTCCAGTGACAAAATTTTTTCGTCATAAAAAAATTAATTTTTTGTAGTATAAACATACAATTGCTCAAATTAGTCGAAATTAGCAAAAATTCCAAATTTAACAAAGTAAGGGTTTTAGACTAATACCTTCAATTACGGAAAAAAATGGCCGAAGAAGGATGAAATTGAATGGCCACCCGAGTTCCTTATTCAACGAGCTTCGAAAAGAGTCAAAGATTGGCCGGAATGGTGGAATTTTCATCGGACTTCACAAATGGCGAAGATGGTGAAGAAGGGGAAGAAAGGAAGAAACAGAAGTGAAATGGGGAAGAAGAAGGCTTCTGCCCGCTATTAAACAGATTTAGCGACGGATAGCCTATCCGTCGCTAAGTTTAGCGATTGATAGCCCTATCCGTCATTAAATCTTTTTCTTTAATGTTTAGTCAACCTAATTAGAGACGGATTATTTAATCCGTCGCGAATTAGAGACAAATAGTTAATCTGTCGCTAATCCTTATCGATTCGTCGCTAAAATTCGTCTCAATTTGAGTGTATTCTTATAGTGATTATAAGATTACTCCAGAGCAAGTACGCTTGACTCAGGAGTTCTCATGGATGGATTATCTATAAGTAATACTATCAATCCATTTAACTCTCGTAACATTACAATGTAAGTCCACTCTCTCTTTACAGAGTTCAAAAAGTTCAACTTTAAACCCAACATAATAACTTTAACTGAATACAATATTCATTGATTTTTTTAATGTAAAGAATCTAAAACATCATACTCTCTCCGTCCCGATTTCAACTTTCCACGGGCCCGGCACAAGTTTTAAGATAAAAGTGAATAAAGTATACGAAAGATGGTGATAAAGTATAAAAGATAGTGAATAAAGTATAAGAGAGATTTTATATTTAAGAGATGGAAAGTTGAAATTGTGACGTCCTAAAATGGAATGCGGAAATTTAAAATCAGGACGAAAGGAGTATATTTTATCTAAAATGTAAAATATTACTCATAAAACAAATATTTATTTGTTGGTGATTTTGTAAAATATCAAGCATTTCTCATGAAATATCAACACTTTTATATTATTATATCATTTCACTTATATAAGTTATTCATCAGTATATTATTTATGTTAGAACATCTTTTCTTAATGTACGGACATAGATGTTTTTATGTGTAAACAAAAGGGTTATTACATATAATAACCCGTTAGATAGGGTCATTGCATCTAAGCATCAACTAATTCAACAATTACATTTAAGTCCAAAAAGCTGATTTTTCATTGACCTGCTTATAAGTTGAAACTGATTATTGGACAAACAAACAGGTCCTTAGTTCATTTTTCCCCTTTTCGATTTTAATACACAATAATGTCCAGAAAATAAATAAAAAATGGAAAAATGATTCTAGGTGAATAAAAATTATGAAAAATAAATTAAAAAATATAAAAACTATTTTAAAAAATTATGAAAAATAAATAAAAATTAGAAAAATTATGAAAATAAATAAATAATTTTTAAAAATAATTTTTTGGATAATAAATAAAAAAATAGAAAAATGATTTAAAGAAATAAAAATATTACAAAATAAATAAAAATTGAAAAATAAATAATAACATAAAAATATTTATAAAATAAAAAATTATGAAAAATAAAATAAAAATACAAACAAATGTGAAAAACAATAGAACATTAATTAACATATGTTTCCTTTCACTTCCATGGAAGCTCCATCCATGGCAGGAAGGTGAAATTGATCTGTTAGAGGTTGATTGATTCATGAATCTGTTGGTTGCATCCTGCCTCCTTCTCCGTTGTTCTGCCTCCTCCTCCCCTCTACACACCCATTTCTCCTCTGCTAGCTTTCTTCTTCATTGCTTCATCTTCCTCCACTTTCAGATCTGTCGTCTTGGATGATGTTTTTTTAACGGACAATGATTACTCATGTGTATATCGAAGTTTAAAACCGAGATTCGTTGAAAAGATTAAAGAACCAAAGTTTAAGAAAGTTATGGGATTTTACAGGGACTTGATTGAGATTTTTTTAAAAAAATTAAAGGACTGTCATTTGAGAATTAGGTGATCCCTGGGGACTTGTACTGCAATTTAAAGTTCACATTATTTACAAAAGTGCCACCCATGCTTTAAAACACGTTTGGAGTTTTGGAAATTGCAAATTGACCCTCGACCACTTCATATTTATATGTTTCACATGTGAAAATTGAAATGGACCCCTCATAATATTTTAGATTCTATGATTGACCCTAATGAGATTTCTTAAAGTACAAGTTAATTTATAAAAGGTTATAATAAAAATTTGGAAAAAAATTATCCAAACTTCAATTACATAAATTACATCCATATCCACACATCATCACTAAGTTATGGCTGTTTGGACAAAACTAAAATCTGATATATGAGCAGGGGTAAACATGCATTTTCCTGATTTTAATTCGCCAGAAGTCAAATTCGTGGACTTAGATGTAATTGATTTATATCGAACATGACTTGCATGTTATTATTGATCTAACTGGTACCCATATGTATTTAGAACTTCTAAGAGGGGTACTGGATGAAATTCACCCGTAACCAAATATCAAGGATGTTATGTTTTTACATAATTTTTTAAATACTGTAAGTGGAAACATAACATATTTCAGACAGGATATCAAGTGGAAAGTTTACTTTCAAAAGTTTAATTATATGATTAATTGAACATTTTATATTTACGATTTAAATTATATCGTAGTCGAAGTTTACAAATATTTACAACAAAACGAAAAAATTGTACATTTGATTTGGGATGAAAGGAGTACAAAATAAGGTTTGAATTATTTCACTTGAGAAAACCCATAGCCAAACCAAAATCAATGAGAAGTTGATGTCTTGACATTGACATAAGGTTGGTAATGAATCATTTGGTTTGCAAATTATTAACCCAAAATCTTGTTCATACTGAAAGATATTATTGAAAAGTATTCTAAAACTATTAATTCAGTGGTACCCTCCGTTGCTTTTAAAACATCGTTTCTTATTACTGATTATGTTTTGACTTTGATCGCAATTCTTTCTTAATTATAATAGTAAATAATTAAATAAAATCATATAATAAAATTTAATTCTTAAATTTTCATTATATGATTTTATTAAATTATTTACTTATTATCGTTAAAGAATTCTGATCAATCGAAGTTTAAATCGAAGTTAATATAGCAAGTTTTTAAAAAAAAAACAGAGGGAGTATAATATAGGATTAGTAAACCATACGGTCCATACCGTTTTAGAAAGAAGGTGAGAAATCTGCAGCTTCCTTTCCACACACTTGCAATTTGCGCCGCCTGAAAATGAGCTGCTCCGCCCTATTCTCCGTCAACAATTCACCGTCCTTTGCACTATCATCCAGACCCACCAATTATTCCTACCGTCTCACGCCAATTAAGTGTGTAATCGACGTACGCGCACCAAACACCACCCAAAATCCGCCCCTTTCTGAGAACAGAGCAGCTGAGATAATTGCCGACGAGAAGAAGTTCATTGTGGGCACTTATGCTAGAGCTCCACTCGTCTTGTCCAGTGGAAAAGGTTGTAAATTGTTTGATGTTGAAGGGCGAGAGTATCTCGACCTAACTTCTGGTATTGCTGTCAATGCTCTTGGCCATGGGGATTCCGATTGGCTAAGAGCGGTTACAGAGCAGGCTGAGGTTCTTGCGCATGTCAGCAATGTTTACTACACTGTTCCTCAGGTGAAAGATTGGGTCTTTTTGTTGGTTTGCTTTTGATTTTGAGTTTCAAGATTGGGTTTTTATGCGGGTTTGGTCTGTGTTGGAATATGTGGAATCATCAATTGCATGGTGTTGTGTTGGTGAATAGGAAATGTGGATGCCTGGGCCATTCTTTGGGAGTATTTGATGTGTGTTTGCTTTTGATTTTGATTTTGGGTTTCAACTATATGAGGTTTACTCTGTGTTGAATTTTTATGAGGTTTACTCTGTGTTGGAATCATCAGTTACATAGTGTTGTGTTAATGAATAGGAAATGCGGATGCCTAAGTCATTCTTTGGGGAAAATTAATGGTTTGTATTTGAATCGTTTAGTTGCAGATAGAATTATGAGTAAAAGAATTAATCTTGCAGATAGAGCTTGCGAAGCGTTTACTTGCGAGATCATTTGCTGACCGGGTGTTCTTCTGCAACTCTGGAACTGAAGCTAATGAGGCGGCCATTAAGTTTGCGAGGAAGTTCCAGAGATTTACACATCCTGATAACAAGGAGCCGTCTGTCGAGTTTCTTGCATTCTCGAATTGCTTTCATGGTAGAACAATGGGGTCTCTTGCGTTGACGAGCAAAGAGTATTACAGAACACCATTTCAACCTGTTATGCCTGGGGTGACTTTTCTAGAGTATGGTGATGTTCAAGCGTCAGTAAAGGCAATAGAAAGTGGAAAGTTTGCTGCTGTATTTGTGGAGCCGATTCAAGGAGAAGGTGGTATATATAGTGCGGCAAAGGAATTTTTGCACTCGCTGCGTGTTGCATGTGATAATGTTGGGTGCCTTCTTGTCTATGATGAGGTAAAGGATCACTTCATTTCTTCTTCTGTTTTTTAATTTTTAATTTTTACATTGCACCATATCTTCACATCGTTTACTTCATATTCTGTATGAAGTTTCTTTTATACTTTAAAGTTCATTACTTTCTCACTGAATTTCTTCAGCAATTTTAGAGTTTGTTCGTTTACTATTTCCTCAAACTTCTTAACAGCGCCTGGAATGTTTATGATGCTCTTGTTGAAATGTTGCCCTGTCTGTTGCCAAAATTTTGATGATACTTCAAGAAAACATTACATTATTCATATAGTTCAATAAAATGCCAATACCTTTTCATTTACAGACTGCAGAGAAGTTCAATTTGTTAATTCAGTCTACTGTCACAGATCATTTGTTTGTCTTATGATTCATTATCCTCCGACACTAGAGCACAATGAAGGTAGAAATTTGACTACCTTTGGCACTGGTCAGAACTCAGAAGTTAGCAAGTCTATTGCTACGAGCATATTGTAAAAGTTTTTATGAACAAAGGCCACTAGATTTTTATCTCTGAGAAGCACCGTATTTTCTTCAGTAGTTTAAGATAATATTTTTATCTCCCAACCTTCAACAAATATAAAGTACAACTTATCTTTCTCCAGTTTCATAGCGCTTAGAAAATTCTGCACAAAAGATATATGCTGATTATAAGGGAATTGCATCCTTTATTTTGCCAAAATTTGTTCTGGCAAGTAATTGTTTATGCTCTTTCAACATTCTTGCATCATTGCACTGCCCCTCATATGTCGTCAAATTAACCTGTTTCAAGATTCATTTGTGGAAGAAATACTCCGACATATATCATGGATATCTAGAACAGGTTAACTTTGCTCTTCAAGTGTAAATTTGTAGCATCATATTGCAGTTGTTGCTTAATCTCATGTAAATCAGCATCCTTTTAGAAAAAAATTACAAACACAAACAGTATCATGAATTCTGGCTGGCCCGTTCAATTTTAACTCTTAGAAATAAAACATTACAATGTGTCGGGTCTGTCGGCCTTTAATTATTACTTCATGATATCTTTCTGAATGTGAATCTGTAAATGTATAGTACAGTATTCCTTAACAATCTTATTGTGTGCCTATGATCACAAGGTACAATGTGGCCTGGGCCGAACGGGATACCTGTGGGCCCACGAAGCGTACAGCGTCTACCCAGACATAATGACTCTTGCAAAGCCCCTTGCCGGAGGTCTACCCATTGGCGCCGTATTGGTAACTGAAAAGGTCGCGTCTGCTATAAGTCATGGGGATCATGGCAGCACTTTTGCAGGTAACCCTCTCGTCTGCAGTGCTGCAATTGCCGTCCTTGACAAAATATCAGATCCTGGGTTCTTGGCCAGTGTCTCGGAGAAAGGCCAGTACCTCAAGGATTTGTTAGTGAAAAAACTGGGTAGAAACTCACACGTGAAAGAAGTACGAGGGTCGGGATTGATAATTGGCATAGAGCTCGATGTATCTGCATCTCCACTAGTCGAGGCGTGCCAAACATCTGGGCTTCTCGTTTTGACCGCTGGGAAAGGAAATGTAGTTAGGATCGTTCCACCATTGATAATTTCAAAGGAAGAACTGGAATCAGCGGCTGAAATCCTGACCAAGTGTTTGCCTGTACTTGATGAGACTGTTGACAATAATTAGAGCCGGGTACAGATGATGTAGCATATACTAGACCATTAATATGGGATTTCCGCGAAGTGTATTTCATTTACTACATGTTATATTTCTATCCATTATAGAGAGTTTTTACTTTCCTGGCTGTATGAGAAATTTGGACATAAATAATTCTCTGTTACTGATTGCAACTTTGCAAGCATGGATCATTATTCATCAATGCTGTAAATATTCCCCAAAACTTTTTGCCCCATATAATATCAACTCGAATTGCTGGTTAATGTGCTTATGCATGTAACATTATCTCCGTTAATTTGCGTTCAAACGGATCTTAAGAAAAGTTAATAAAATCAAATTTTATGGGAGAATTTCCCGACCTAATCCTTCTTTATGTCAAGGAGGCTTGGGTTAGCCACACTTTTTCTCTCCTACGGCATGTGGTAGGACAGAGTAAACCGTCGTAGAAACTAGTAGTATCGATTAATTTAACATTGGGTTGATAGCTCACCAGCTCTTTCGTTCATATCAACATCATTTGGGCCGGTTCAATTGGACTGCGCACTTATTTATAGAGAGAAAGATATTTTAAAATTCAATTAAGCTCCCACATCATAAAATAGCATAATAGGTGTGGTACAAAACTGTTTGGACAATTAAGAAGGCCACGATCTTAAACTAAGAATCGTACCCATCATTAGTCTCTCGTTGATAGCCGGCCCCCAATTATATGGCGCCTTGGCCCTCCCTCTGTGGCTCGAGTGTCGAGCGACCTTTCCCTAGTACGAGAGGACCGGGAAAGACGGACACACTGGTGACCAGTTATCGGGACGCGGCCGTAAGAGACTATCTATTCTTTTTATCTTTTTTTACACTAAAGAAGCTTCACTGAGTTTAGTTCGTCGCTAAATCTTAGTAATTCCTTTCTGCACCTGCCAAAGGATGGTGATATACCACATGCGTAAAAGATCAAGTAGAAAATACCCTTGAAGAATAAAAACACAAGTGTATGTATAATCTAAAAGTTGCATAGTAGTATGGTTTACATCTTATATCTACCACTATTTCCATAAAAAGAAAGTACAAGAGACCCTCAAAGAAGTGGAGTACTAGCTTGAGCGAATAAACTGCGAAAAACCAACAAAGGAAAGAATGTTGCCACGACTAGTCTGCTTAAACTAAAACGTCAGCTCTTCTGTTTTTAACTAAAGAGGAAGATATCCTAACTACTAGAGCACCACAAGACAGTTCCTGACTTTTGCCGGGTTGTGTTGGAGGTGTACCGTCCAAGCATCATATAGTTACAGTACTTGATCTATCAAAGCAAGGTTAGCCCTTATTTAGTAGTAGTCGTAGTAGTAGTTGTAGTATATATATCTGTCATGTATGCTATTCGCTCCAGCTAAGACGGGAAAAAATAAGTTTCATTGCTACATGCCTGATGGTCTAGCTGACTCCACAAATAACATCAGAACTTGGATCGTCAAACGGCATGTTAAGATCTGGGAGGACAAATCTTGCATCTGCATTCTGCTCCAGGCCACTGTTTGCAGCAGATGTTTGTGCAATATTGTTGCCTGTCGTAGAAGGCATGCATTTTCCAGAAACAGATTCTTCTTGCGAAGCTATCACAACTCTATCCGATTCTGGTTTCAAATTAAGCTGCAATGAAGAGGAATGCCATTTAGAGATGATATACCTAAAAAAAGGAGTTTCAGACAGAAATACAAGATGGAATTCAAAGAGACAGCAAACAGTACAGAACCTATTTAACTACATGACAAATCACAAACAAAAATTAGAGTAGAAGAAAAAGGCCAGAATAACAAACCAAGAAAGAACACAAAATACGAACTTGCACAACTCACGGAACTTGTGATATGCTACTACTAATTTCCAAGAGCACACTACAGCAGATTGACAGATTGTTAACACCTGATTATCCGCGTTAAACAAAAAAATTTAGCTGCCCGATAAATTATTAGTTGAAAGGCATTGAATTACTACATGTAAGAGACGTCAGACGTGCCATCATTTTAGACATAAAGGGAGCAGAAAGCATAATGTAACAGCAGGCATAAGAAAGTTCAATAGTGAACATGTAGTATATAAAAGGGACAAAAGTAACATCACGGGGATGTAATGCACCTTAATTCGTTTCAAACTATTGTTTGTAGCTCTTTCCCTTTCCAACTTCATGCGTAACGCTGTTATTTCCTAAACATCAGGATTTTTTATGATGTTAGCTTTCAAGATTGAACAAGAAAAGGTTGCATAAAATGCCAGGTGGGAATTGAAATAAGTAGAATACCTTATTTAAGTCTCGTCTTTCCCTAACCAGCAAGTTTTCTTCTTCTTTGAGTTGAGCCAAGGTCTGGATGAAACCAAAATATTGCATGTTAGCTACACAAATAGGCCGAATACCAACCTCACTCAAGGTTTTAACTTTTAACAGTCTACATAATGAAAAATATGCTGACATGTACGTACATTGGTTTTACTGAAACGAATTGGAACTACTTGAGCATATTAGTAAATTTTAGAAGCAAAATGTTGAAGCATGCGTAGTGCAAGCAGATTCAACGGCCAGCAGAGGATTAGTTTCCCAAGCAATCATGAATTCATGACGAGTACGATGTCAAAACAAAAGTGAGTTTTCTGACAGTCGACTTAAGAATATAATCCGTGGTGCTCTTGTACTAAAATTTGCCCCTTGACAATCTATAGAAGTCGAGTGTGTTCACCTTTTTCTTTCTTGGCCTCTTGGATGGTGTTTTGTCATTGTCACAGTTGACCTGAAAAGGAAAGTAAATACACATTAATTCAAACTCTGCATTCGCACGATAACTGAAGTTTACGTTAGAGCATCCAATGAGCCAAAAACACCACCATCAAAGAAACTCAACCCCGACAAGAAAAATGACAGTCTTCTTTGCTTCGTGTTAACATGATTGCACACTGAGTTCATAAATTAGAAGACATCTAGTATACATTCTTTCTGCTTCAAGAATGCAACTCTTGGCTTCTATAATGTCATCTATAAAGTCCATACGTGATCTACATAAGTACATTTGACGCTTCGTGCATATCCTAAAGTATAATACTCGATACTACATTTTCAATCTTTCCAGTCCATGATTGAAAACATAAATAGAAACTTGTGATCTACTTGAGCACATGTAACGCTTCGTGGATATCCTAAAGCCTTAAACACTCGGCAATCCACGTAAGTTACAGACGAGAATCGATAATTCGATATAATCAGAGATAGAAACAAGTGAGAATGTCCAATCTGGAACTATCCTATTTTCAAGAAAGCCAAAAGAAGCAAGAATGGCAATAGGCAGTTGAAAAGGAGAGTACTATCCAAGAAACCAAATAGGTAGTAGTATTGGTTGAAGATGTTGACTAGGCAATGCATTTTAAGCTGCAACAAATAGCAGTTTGGTGACTAAAACTGGTCCCCTCCACTCCAACCACGACACTAAATACACACCATACACTTTCCTACTGATTTTTCAACCAAATTCACACTTTCCACCCTTCACACACAATTACAGAAAATTCAATTTTCAAAAAACAAAACAATAAAAAAAGAAAAAAAAATCCAACTTTCTTGGACCCACAAAAAGAAGTTAGTAGTAAAAAGATAAAGAAAAACAAACCCACGTTAACACTCATCTGTAACAAGTGTTTTAGCCCTTTTACCCAGATTAAAGAATGAAAAAGTGATTCCCAGCTTTGATTTTGGGCAAATCTCTATTCAAATGGTTGTAGTTGTAGTAAGTTACCAAAGCTGTCACGTTCTAACTGATTTTTGTCCTACTTGTAATTTGTAATAAGATTTAACAGCCTTGACCTAAAGAATGACATATCTGGATACAGAGTTACCAAAATGCCCTTTAAGAAGATCAAGTGATCACAAGATGATGAAATGGAAGTAAAGAAAGGAAAACTACTAGGTTGTACAGTTGTGCGGTGCCTTGGATTGTTCGCTTCGTGTTGTGTACAGATGGCATTATGTAGTTCGTGGATAAAGACAAGAGGATATGGATGGATTCATGCTACAACTACCACTATTACATGGATAGATACTATACCACTCGTTATAATACTCCTTCCATCCCGCAAAACTCAGATGCATCAGAGTTGAGTTCAATGTCGCATCTAAAAATGACAAATTTATACAGTTATGCAGAATGTATTTAGTACCGGTATTCAAATATGACTCCGAGTACATTTCAACACGGCGAGATGAAAACCCGAGAAGTTTCGATACTTTCGGTGCCGTTTCGACTACCGCATTGATTATGTGAAATGACAAGAATACCCTTGTAGAAAAAAGACCATTAAAGAAAGTGTGTTTGTTTTGTTTACACAATAAAGTGCACAACCACTAACAACACCCCACCAAACTCAAATGCAGACCTACATGCCACGAAAACACGCCACCGCCTACGCAGGCACCCACACAGCCCCACTTGTTGATTTACCAAACTACCCCTCGTTGCTTAAAAAGGAAGGCTTTAATTGCTTGATTGGAATTTAATTTGTTGGCCTTTTAAGAAAGTCTTGATTATTAATTAATCATGATAATAGAAAAGGAAATGTGGGATTCAAATCGAGAAAGTTTGACTATGGAAGAAGAGGCTTGTTTGGAAATTTTGGTTTAAACTTCAAAGTAAATGAGGCTGACTCTGTCATGAGACTTCCATTGGGAGAATTTCTTGGTCGTTTCAATAGACTGAAATGACGAGACTGCCCTTACCACCGGGGCGGTTTCGTCATTTCGGTGTTCATTAGGGGTGTGAAACTGACAACAAGGCGCATAATTGCTGGTGAGCTGAGAAAATGTGAGAGAAAAGCGCAACACGGAGTGTCATATTCTACATCACCCACCCAGAAATTAATCAGTCGGATTAGTCGAACGTATTAAAAAACTGGCAACCGAAAAATTAGAAAATGAAAAGAAATTTGAGAACGTGGCAGAGGGCATTTCGGTCAACAAACCGGAGCTGAGACCGGAAGTGTGAGTGAATTGACAAGAGTGCCCCGGAATCAGATAGAGAAGCAAACAAAAGACCTAAAAATGGCTGAATCTGACTACCTTCACCAACACGCGTGGCAGTAAATATCCCAATCTAAAAGGGGCAATTTCGTAATTCCTGACAAGTGAACTGACACGCGAGTCTAATGAAAGAAAGAGAAGAAAGAAAAGGACACTCATCCTTCCATCCTACAGAAGCCCAGCCTAGGATTGGATTACTTCGATTCTGTCACCGGAAAACACCCTATCGGATAATTAATATAAATAACTAGATTCGATGCACAGACACTCGTACTGTCATACGGACATACCTGGGTTCGAATCTACACGAACGAACAACGTATATTACACTACACGTATTATTAATACGTTAACAGGGGCGGAGCCAGGATTTAAACGAGAATAAGGAAATGACAAACCTTAGATCTTGTAGTGTGAGGGAGCTTGAAGGGGATGCTGGAGTCTTCGGAGGCGCCGCCGCTGAGAGAGGTGGCGCCGCCTGACCAGGATAACGGAGTGGTTGGGCTGTTGCGGTGAGAAAGTTGCTTGTTCTTGGTGTTGTTGAGTGAAGTTGACCTTGACCGGCGTTGACGGACGGTCCAGTGGAGGGGGGAGAGAGGGTTGGGTTTGGGGGGAGGAGAGGGGCGGTGGAGGCGGACGAGGAGGTCGACGACCATGGCGTCGTCGGACATGGCGGCTTGGACCCACTCTTCGTCGGCAGACATGGGCTTTTAGGGAAAGTGGTGGCAACTGGCAAGGCAATCTGATGAGAGGAGAGGAAGAAAGGGAGTTATGTAAGTTATGAAATGGAATAAAATTGTTATTAGAAGTATATATGGTGGTAAATACTAATTACTCCGTCCCTGAAATAGCTTCACATTTTAACTTTTTGTAGTTAAAATTTTCCAATTTTCACTACAAATTAATCTTAAATTGCAAATGTAAAATGTTCAATTAAATTATATAATGAAAATTTAGTCCCTGAAGTTTCATTATATAAAAAAATTAAACATTTTACATTTACGATTTAAGATTAATTTGTAGTGAAAGTTTGACTGTAAAAAGTCAAAATGGAAAGTTATTTTCGGGACGGAGTAATTACTGAATTGGGAGGAGAGGTATGTATGTATGACATGAGTGCAGTTGGGCTTCCTTTTTCTATACTCCTCCTTACTACTACTAAATATACTAATACTTTTTTTTTTTTACTTTTTTTTTTTTTTTTTTGGTTTTGTGTATGAATATTTTTGTGTCAAATGTTTACTACTGAATTGAAGATGCTTACTGACAACTCCTTGTGCTGTGTGTGTGTTTGGCGCGGGAGTCGGGAGTGGGGTAGCCTGTGAGGTGACTTTCTGGTTTCAGGTCTTGTGTTCAATGAGATGGACTCGCTCTCTTTTCTTCTCTTGCTCATTGGGTTGAGTCATCACTCATCATCCTCTGAATCAGGACGGCAACTCATGGGATTAAGCTCGTGATATGCTAGTTTCATTGTACTAAGTCTCTGTTCTCTTCGTCTAAGCAGAACTAAACTGAACTGAAATTAATGAGTTTTCAGATGAAAATAACATAGCCTAACTACCAACTTGTCATTTTCCGCATATTTTATTATCATCAAAGCGCACTAAGACGTATCAGTGAGTCATGGATTTTAAAATTGTTCAATGGCAAACATTTAGACTCTGTTTATCAGATAGTTTATTAGCTCGATAAACTTATTTTTCGAATAAGTCTGTTATGTGAATGTCTAGCTGGTAGCTAATAACTTATCTGATCTGATAAGTTTGTTCGGGAGGCTTAAAGAAAAACATGAGCTGTTGATTTGTTTTTACATAGTGGAGTATTTAGCAAATCAGCTACCTTATTAGCTAATTAATTTAGTGAACATTTTTATAAAAATAAACTAGTTTATCAGCTACTCAATCAACTATTAACTACCAGCTAACTTATCAATCAATTTTGCTAAACAAATCCGTAGATTTTATACGGATGAGTTTTTTTGAAGAAAAATGTATGAAAATAAGATCTAAGATCATAATCATAATAGTGAGGATTTGTATTATTTATGATGTTATTTTACTCTCCTAGATAGTACTTTGGCCATTTATCATAACAGTGTTTGATTTTCAAAATGTTGTTTGAGATATTACAGTGAAAAACAAATATTTTGGTTGATCGTTTAGTATTGAATTTGAGCTCGTCGGTTGATAGGCATAAAGTGTGATCGTTATATGGCATTGTGTACATGAAGGTATGTGATCAATTCATACATGGCCCGATTAAGAGTGTACAATGATTCGAAAAATTGATTTAACAATCTCGTGATATGATTCTTGACACCCTTATCGTGAAAAGTTTGGATTGATTTTGGATCAGCCTATTACTTGGCACATGTACGAAGTGACATTGAGTAATTTGAAATGCCATTTTAAGAAATTGAATTATTTTGTTAGTATATATAACGCAAGAACACGCGCATATTATTGTGGCACATAGTTACAATTATAGAGGACGTATATAAATGCAAGTAATATTGTTGTTTCTGATAATGAATTTCTTTTTTTCCAAGTTGAAGTGTTTGAGTTGATCTGTTTTAATTTAATTGGAGAATGTGGAGCAGAAAGATTGATTATCGTTGTTTTTTAATGATGAATTAATTTTGTTTTGTTGAATTAGGGTTTAAAATTTAATTGGAGAAGACATGTTGGTTTTTTTTAATGATGAATTGATTTTTTTGGGTTGAATTAATGTTTAAAATTTAAATGGGAAATGAAGATTAGTTTTTGTTGTGATGTATTGATTTTGTTGAGATTGAATTAGGACTTGTAATTTGATTGAATAAACATATTACTTTTTGTAATTAAAGTCTAATTTACATATATATTACAAATGAGTCCAATTTAACTTAAATTAAGTACTTAATTGCATAATTTCAATAGATGTCCACTTATATAAACTACTGTAATAACTTACGTAGGTGTACTTCTCGAATCAACACAACATAGTGAGAATGTATACGGAGTTTTATTTATACGATTTGGTGTTACAACATCATTGATTTACTCTTTAATAATCGTACAATACATGATTTGAATTTCATGTACCATTCATGCCATTCGTTAATTGAGTCGATTAACTTATCTCAGCTTGTCAAATGACATTGATGCAATAATTTGTTCGTCGGTTCTTCAGTCGATTTGTCAAGAGAAAATAGAGATGAAAGCATGTAATTAGCGGATTGGTTAAAAAAAAGCTTGTGAAATCGTGATTTGTACGGAATGTTTCACTCACAAATAATCCCACAAGAGGTTATGGGCCCTAATAAGACGAAGATGCGATCCATGACGGGTTAACTGCTTTTTATAATGCCTGCCTGCCTGCCTGCTTATGTCCATTATTCTCTCCTCCTTATTTCCTAAGGAAACAAAATAAAGACATACATAAATAAAATCGAACCAATTTTATTCATGAATCACTAAAGACGATATGGTAAAAATTTCAGTGTACATATGTATGAAGTTGAAGAAATACAATTGTTAAAATAAAGTAAATAAATACAGTAAGACTACGTGTTATCTTTTTTACATAAAATTTTTCAATTAAGTACCGGCATGTATTGCTCTAAAGAAGCTAAGACTGGTCTGGTTTCATTTGTTCTCTAATTTTACTTACCTCTTTGCATGAAGAGTAGGAAAAGATATGTTGAAAATATATACTAAGATTAATTACCTGCAATGGTCATTACAGTGTTTTTTAGTTCATCTTTCTTTCTTAAATGACATATAAAAAGCAAGACGGAATTAAATGGGTCATAGTGGAACATTCCTTCCTGAAGTTTGAGAACTTTTTAATTAATTTTACAAAAAATAGTCAATTTGCTCTCAATTTGTAAATATTTATATTTACTAGTTAACATACCTCAATTCCTAGATATATAGTGTAAAGTTAGCACTTGTAGAACAAAGCAGTGGGAAGTATCGATCTATTTTGTCAATTTTGGGTGGCACAATGCAAGTATGTGGGGGACCTTATTAGGTTATTCATGCATTTAAATGATGATGATATGGGCATGTGAGTGACACTCAATATTGGGACTTGAAATTGGTGCGTAGGAAGGTGGATGGTTAGTGTTTGAGATATTGGATTAATCTCTTATTTTAGTTGATCCGATGAACTAATATTGTCATCTCCTTGCGTGGGCTCCCCACCATTGAGAATTCATTTGGCATAAGATTGAAGGATCCGCCCTAGATAATGGGGTGATTAAGTACTTTGTCATGTTTTTGGTATCTGACGGTATCATCTTCAAAAAAAACTCACTTATTTTATACAAGGCTATATATTACATTCAACGATTGATCAGTGAGATGGCGATACTATTTCAAAAGGTTATTACAACTCAACTCGTGTTTCGTCTGCTGTGCTAATGGAATAGGATATCAAGTGTTCATCTAATGGAGACATCGATCACCTCAACTAGTAGTAGTGTCGATATTAGTTTAGTACTATGGAGATAGATGTCTGGCTTTGCCATATGATATTGTAATTTCTCATGTATCAACTAAATGCATCATAATTGTTCAAGTATGGATCGTCATGACAGTGTTTGTACCTTGTATTAACCTGATATTATAAATTTGATAGTGTTTGTATTTTTTATATTAATTTGATATTATAAATAGGTGTGTTTAATTATAAAAGAAAATGAGTTGTTAAATGGATTCGATCTATCCAATACTAAGACTGATCTCTTAGGGAAATTGAATTACCTAGTGTACAAGAAGAAGAAAACAAGCATGAGTGGCTTAAATGGTAATAGTAGACTAGTTAATTAGTAGTAGTAGTTTTGAAGGATTATAAAATTGTTTAAGGCTTAACCAAATTTAATGGGACCAACTTGCAGCTGCATTTACACTATTCGAGCGTGTTGTCACGCGTGAACACATGGTGTGAATAAGCATGGTGGCATGCTCAATTCCAATTTAAAAATTATGAGTAATTTGCGAAAAAGGAAAGTATCAGAGTGGATGACAAGCTTTGATCGAGACGAAGTATATAGTAAATTTTGTATGTAAGTGATGTAGTTTAATGAAGACGGAAGTGTCTGAAAACAGAAATATACTATCAATCGATCAACTCACGAGAACCCAACAAATCTAATTCTTTGCCAAGACAATGCTAACACCTACACATTCAAAGTATCCTTTAATCACGACGAAGGAAATAACACAGCATAATATCTTTTTTGAACTAAAACAACTATGTTAACCAAGCTACCTGTGTCAATGATAGTGAAAAAGGCCATGACGTTGTGCCATGTGCATGAAACATATGTAAGTATACTATATTTGAAACTTCCACTACTCCATCTCTTATACTCTTACCAAAGGTCAAAATTATGAACTTTTAAACCATACTCCGTGGTAATCTAAGTTTCGAACAAAGAAGTTTGAAACTGATTACTCTCTACTAATATGCTATTTGAATTATGGAATACAGAACTTAACATGATATAGAGCAATCATTCACACAATGTTTGTCTGTTTTTTCACCACGTTTTTTTTTAACTCTCTAATTTTTTTTGTTACCCTAATTTAAATGTATATGCAATAATGGTAATGTAGGCTAAAATCGGTTAAGTCAATAGTTCAGGTCAAAGTGTTAATTAGAGTCCGCCTGATTAAGCCTTAGTTAGTAAGATTGCCAGGTTAGGGAGTTGTATAGTTTTCGTCCTTCTGAAGTTATGGTCCGGCAAAAGATAGGTCCGTCTGAATGTGAAGTCCGTTGGAAGATTACTTGATATGATTATCTGAAATAAGAAGAGAATGGGTTAGACCCTTTTGGGCCGGTCTACCTGAGACAGCCCAGACTTAGATTCAACTAGTTATGAGGCGGATCAAGTTTGGGCTCGGACCTTGAAACTTAGAGAGTAGATTATTGCGAAGTGATTGCTTACCATTATGAGGAGTAAATGCCCTCCTATTTATAGTGGTGAGCTCTGGGGACAGACCTCTGACACATCGTAGTTTGATCGGCCTAGCGAGATGATGACACGTGGTGTCGAAGATGGGAGGCATGTTTACAACACGCTAGAGTAGCAGATAAGTTTTGAGGTGGTCCGCCCGTCTTTGAACCCCGGACTTAGTGACTAGATGGACACACAGATAAGGATAGTGAGGGTCGGACCTCTTCACATCCTGTGTAGATCTTTTGGTTATTGTCTTGGTGAAGCATTCTCCTACAGACGGACTTCAAGATAGTGACCACGAACTGTCTTTTAGGGACGGACCAGAACTTCGACTTATCCTGGGATGCGTTGTAAGTCGTCAAAATCCGGTCAGTTCGGAGGGCAGACTTAAAGGTATATATCATAAGTCCCCCTCAGTTTCCAAGTATCTTAGTAGAAGATAGTTGTGAAATTATTGGTTGTTGTCCGTCTCGAGTTCTCTTATGGCCCGTCCAAAAGTATTTTGGGCCTGGTTCATCGATCCAGTAAGGGAGTCCAACTTTGGCCCAAGCCCAAGCCCAATAATGTCGGCATCATAGTGCCCACATAGTAGCCTAGGATTGGCCCTAGTGAGCTATATATACTCCCTCAGCTCGTGGTTGTTTTTCAGCTCACTTTTGCATTTTTTTTATGGAGTCGTTGGGTCGGCCTGCCTTTATCGGGCCAGACATATGGTCATTAGTGGTAGGGGTCGGGCAGACCGTCATCAGTTAGCGTTGGCCGTCTCATTTGTAATTCAAGGGCCACTTTGAGGTGTTTGTGTCCTTCTAAGATATTAACTCGTGGGGTGAGCTAAATTCATCAGGCTGGCCCATTCCAGCTTTGCTATCTTGGAAGATACGCAAGCACGTCAAAGGGAAGTGACCTTTCTCTCATAAGATTTATTCAATCGCTATTATTGAGGCCTCGGTGTCCTCAAGATCGTAAGCTAGTGGGGAGAGCTCGATCATGTGGCTGTCCCTTTCCAGGTTTTGATCTTGCAGAACACTGGGGTTTCAATTAGGTGATTTAGCTGTCGGTTTTTCAAGAGAAACGGGGTCTAGGTTGTTCATGGTCACTTATCAAGTCCGTCGTGACGAATGGCTTGTAGTGATGTGGAGCAGACGGGAGGGCCTTCCATCTCGCCCTTGATATGAAGGGCAGTTCGCCTGCTCTGCATTCCTTTAAGTCCGTGGTCCAATGGTCCGTCCTTCATTGGCTTTGTGGAGGTTCCGTCGGATCTAGGTTGACGGCTTTGTTGTGATGAGAATTCGACCGGCTGCTCTTTTTCTCAAGAAGTTTCTTTTCGGACTTCCTTTTGAGTTAAAGGGCAGTTCGCCGGATCCTCATTTCTCCTAGCCAATAATCTGTCCGGCATGGTATTGAAGTGTATCCGTATCATTCATTCCTCCCAAGTTTTGAGGTTGCTTTCATAGAAAAAAAAAAGCAAAGTCGAGACTTTAATTGATGTTCGGCGGATCTGTTGTCCGTCGTCTGGTGTCGACTCTTGTATGGAAATTTGGTTGGGAGTAGGTCCGCCGGGTTGGCGAATTATGACGGTTTAAAGCGGCCCAAGTCGTTCTGGTTCACAATGGTTGCGGTTGCATGCCAATCGATGCGACGGTTCGAACTTCTGGCCCATGGTCCTAGTTGGACCATCATAGTATGCCTATATATAGGCCTTTACCCCCGTCACTTTCACACTTTGCACAAATCCGAAATTTTAGAGAGAGAAACTTGAGTCCGAGACAAAGCTAGAGAGAAGATTTCAGCATGCGGACTTTCCACTGTTATCCATTGTACAAGCAGTCGACTTTCTTATAGACAAGTAAGTTTGCCTTCCTCGGACTTTACTTTTTCATTCGTATTTTCTTTTCAAGGATTTTTGTGGCGGTCTAGCGTTGGTAGCTATTGCCTGTTGCCTGTCCGAGCTTGGGGCTTAAACTTTTTCTTTTGCTTCCTTTTACTTTTGTAGATTCTCCAGCTCGGACTACTAGGCATGTCGGTAGGATCTGATCAACACTTAGGTGATCTGTATGAGAGTGAGGGTGAGGAAGTTCAACAGCCGAACAACATTATTAACATTACTGACTCCGACCAGGGCTCGAATCTTGACATAGCACCGCCATCTCCGTCCGAGCTTGAAATCATTGGTGCCCGCCGAAAATTCACTGCTCGTTACAACCTAGTCAACCTTCCTAACTCCTCTATTCAATCTATAGGGTCTTCTTCCCGATCCGTCAATCCAGTTGAGACCGGTCCTTCCAACCCCCCGGTCCGCTATAACCTTATTGACGTTCCTTCTCATCCTCGAAATCCTTATCCTCCAAATTCTTTTGCTAGTTTAGGTTATAATTGTAGAATTCCCATTTTTTAGCCCGAGCCGATGTCTTCTTTCCCTATGTCCGGTTATAATGAAGCGGTCCGTCCGGAACTCTACCTTTTACTGGCGTTCCTGAGATTGGAAATGAGGAGACTGATGTCAATGGAGGTGGATACGAGTCGTCTCCTCTTTCCTTTGATGACAATCCTCCGCCTAGACGGACTCTGACCGAGGGTAAATCGGTCAAGTCAATAGTCCAGGTCAAAGTGTCAATTAGAGTCCGCCTGATTAAGCCTTAGTTAGTAAGATTGCCAGGTTAGGGAGTTGTATAGTTTTCGTCCTTCTGAAGTTATGGTCCGGCAGGAGATAGGTCCATCTGAATGTGAAGTCCGTTGGAAGATTACTTGATATGATTATCTGCTTTAAGAAAAGAAGGGGTTAGACCCTTTTGGGCCGGTCTGCCTGAGACAGCCCGGACTTAGATTCAACTAGTTAGGAGGCGGATCAAGCTGGGGCTCGAACCTCGAAACTTAGAGAGTAGATTATTGCGAAGTGGTTGCTTACCATTATGAGGAGTAAATGCCCTCCTATTTATAGTGGTGATCTCTGGGGACAGGCCTCTGACACATCGTAGTTTGGTCGGCCTAGCGAGATGATGACACGTGGTGTCGAAGATGGGAGATGCGTTTACGACACGCTAGAGTACAGATAAGTTTTGAGGTGGTCCGCCCGTCTTTGAACCCCGGACTTAGTGACTAGATGGACACACAGATAAGGATAGTGAGGGTCGGACCTCTACCTGTGTAGATCTTTTGGTTATTGTCTTGGTGAAGCATTCTCCTAGAGATGGACTTCAATATAGTGACTACGGACTATCTTTTAGGGACGGATCAGAACTTCGACTTATCCTGGGAGGCGTTGTAAGTCGTCCTAATCGGCCTGCAAACTTAAAGTTACATATCAAATGGTATTCTATCTATAATTATGTCATTAAGCAACTGCATTGTTTAAAGCATCTAGAAGTAGCTTCAACAACTCACGAGCTAAGTGGCATTATATAACAAGAAGCATTTGCAATAGAATTTGACTTTCAAGTCGAAAATATGGTTGCTTTAATCATTAAAAATAATTGAGCCATTGAGGTATCCAGCACTTGCAATACACAATATAGGTCAATGGCAAAACATGAATAAAAGCAACAAAAGTAATGTCTTGCATCTCCAATGGGTTGCATAACCCTAGAATTTGTTCCCCTTTTCCTTTTCTCATTAAATATAGTTCTAAATACGTTAATTATTTAAACAAAGTTTGACTTTTCGATTCGTTTTGCATGCCAAACAGATTCCTCCCTAACCCTGGTCTTTAGTTGCTTGTCGTTCAAGTTCAATGTTAATGGGGAATACTTGTGTTCAAAAGTAGACAAACTACAAGTTTGATCTGAATTCTAGCTAGCACCATTTGTAATATCTAAATGAGCAAGAGTCTTGGATACGGTTTTATATATGGAATAAGATGGTCCGACAAACATTATAATTATAATAAAAAAAACTTTATAGATTTTTACTAGTAACATCGACGCCGTCATACACATACATAAAAAATAAAATAAAGTGTACATTAATAAAACATTATTGATGATGTTTAACACTAAAGTTATATTTAAGAACACTAGACTTCTCGTCATAAGTAGAAATGAGTAAAAAGTAGGTAGAAATATAGGGGACAATAGAGGTTGGTACTAAGTTGAAAAGTTTTATGCAAAAACAAGAAAAGTCACATAGTTTTACTCTGGTTCTTCATTATATTTATACGACTAATAATGTATTTCTATACTGTAGTTACATAGCTAACGCATGTATTTCTTCACGAGACGATGTATATTTGGCTTTTTTTTTTTTTTTTTTGTTTGGTTTGGTATTATTAGGTCTTTTTAATAATTCACGGATAAAATTGATTTTTGTCTAGCAATTTCACATAAATATACATGACACGTGACACGTGTGTAAGGCCCGCATGATATGCAGAACAATCACAAATACTATGATGGGTTAAAAGATTGGACATCGATCGATTAATGTCCGTATCATTAGTCCATTACTAGTTCAATCCAATTCAAATATTGAACATGAGTGTGACATTAGATCCATTTAATAATCCATATATATTTTAAAAGTGGTGGTTTGTCTCAAAGGAGAAGTATGCCACATAGACAAAAATCCTATGTGGCAAATTTTAACAAAAAACAATTCATTTTTTACTTCTCCTATTTTCATGGATAAATCCTACCATCATAAAACTCTACATCGGATTTATATACCCCAGAAAAAAAAAATCAAGTTTGTTATTCTTCCTATCCTAAATCTACTGTTCCTATTTAAAAGGAGAAATCTTCTCCATTATCGATTTCAAACAGAATCCGGATACTCACAATAGAAATAAAATTCATGTTGTAATTCATATACTCATATTCATGTTAAATGGAGTAACCTATTTACTAATTAAACTTTCAATTTATGTGGACTCATAATAATACCTTATTGTATGAGTTACGAGGCATGCTAATATGAACATTCAACACATTCCTCAAAAGGATTGCCTGGCGTTTCCTACTATGGCCATGTTTACCACTAGCTTTTCAGCTCCATTAGCTTTTTTTGACTATTGACTAGTAAAAAGCTTGTTACGTGAATGCGCAGCTTTTTAAATCAGCTAGCTGGTTGAAGAAGCTACCCAAGTTAGCTTTTTTTTTAAAAAAAAAAGCCACTTGTTATCTTTTTATTCCGAAGATATCCCTAACCTAAATTAAATAAACTAAAATCAATCGTTAGTATTATTCTCGTGTTCTATCTTTTACTGCGGTTCTGTGTTCCATCGCCTCTCCTTGCCAGCGCTCCAGGTAATGTGCTACTGCTCCTTCTCTTCTTTAATTAGATAATATGAATTTCTCGAGTTGTGAATTCTTGTTGCCAGCGTTCTGTGTTCCTTTGTGAGTTGTTTATTTTCGGCGCTAGTTGAAAATAATTAGACAAAAATGTGATGTACTATTATTTAGAAAAATAAGAGTAATGACATTTTATGTCATTTTATAAAATACCAACTAGCTTATCAGCTAATTTGCTAAACACCTACTTTAAAATCAGCTAGTTAATTAGCTACCTATTCAGCTAGCTTTTCAACTACATATTCAGCTACCAGCTAGCTTTCCAGCTACCAGCTAGCTTTTCAGCTAGTTTTGCTAAACAGGGCCTATATGTCTATGTATATAAACACGTTAAACTAACTAACCTATTTACCCATGTAACTAAATATATTGCCTTATTTTGTGGAACAATTCGTTTAGTTTTATCATCCCTTTAATATTAGTTACATATTTAAATTAATCAAATCTTATCATATATATATATATATATATATATATATATATATATATATATATATATATATATATATTTTAGTTTGTTACGAACTAAATCCATATATATACATAACCCTACACGAATTTCAGCATAACAGAAATACGTAAAATTCATTTCAGAATGCTACTGTACTCAATGGCTATCTCTTCAAGAATCCGTATGATCGGTTCCAACCCCATGGACAATCTGTCGGACGAGATACTCATTACCATCATGGAAAAACTTGCATCTTGTTGGTCCAGATAACGGCAAAGTAAAAGACTAGAGGGGGGGGGGGGGGTGAACAGTCTTTTAAAACTTTTGTCGATAAAAACTATTTCTCAGATATCTGAATAGATATCTGACACTTAGAATCAGAGCGCGGAAGACTTAATAAAGATAAGTGCAGAAACAGTTAAAGTGTGTGTGTGTGTGTGTGTTGCTGAAATATAAATACAGAAAGGTAAATAACACAGCAAGTATAGTGGTATCTGGAGGTGGCGTAATCCTCCAACTAATCCACTTCGGTCTACCAGAGACCTAGAATTCACTAGAATAGATAATTGAGTTCTCCTTACAAAAATCCTATTCTAAGATTCTTCAACAATTGGTTCCCAACCAAATGTTCCCCCTGAGTTGTTCCCCGGCTTTCACAGCCAAGTACTTCCTGTACTCAGAAACCTTTGAGTTATTCCCTAGCTTCACTTCCTATACTCAATATCCTTGGATTTATTCCTTAGTTTCCCAAATCAATTACTTCCTATACTCCGGTAACCTTGGAGTTGTTCCCTGATTTTTCAAACTAAGTACTTCCTGTACTCCACGCCAGTTATGGTGTTGGTTTTGGTTTGAGTTATCAGATGAGCTTCTTTAATAACTTATTCAGTTATTCAGATAGCTCTGTGAATCAAGTATACTTAATACACTTTTCAATGTATGGTATCTTGTTCTTTTTACTGACCCAAGTCTTAGATAAATGTTCAAGAGAATGAATCTCAGATACTTGATCTTTCGTTTCAACTCTTTCACAGATAGCTGTGCTTGTTTAGGATCAGGACACTTAGAACTTCAGTGTTACTCAAGATCAAAAGCTTTGGTCGCAACAGAAAGCTTTGAGGATAAGTAAGTTGCTTTGAGAGAGTAAGATGTTTAGCGTTTTCAAGGTGTGTCGTGTGTCTCTTCAAGCAGTCTAAGTGTTGATATTTATAGATGAATTTGAGTGCCGTTTGAATAGTATCCGTTAGGCTCAAATTCGAACTATTGATATCTGTGTATAAGATCAGAAAGGTTTTGTCTTCTTCTTGAAGCCGTTGCTTTTATTCGTACATCTCTGTCCGTGCATTAAATGCATTGTACTATACTTTTTGTCTGTAGTGCCAACGGAACTATGCTTTATGTCGTAGACTAGTGTTATCTGATTCTTTGCACGTCCTTATCTTCAATCTTTAGATACCACTTTTATTGAAACAACTTTGTTTGCAATATATATATTTCTTTTTCAGAAATGTGGTTAATGCTCAAGGTATCTGAGAATAGATATCTGTGGACACTTTCCTTGTTTTCAGATAGGTCTTTTATTTCTCAGATATCTCTTGTGACACAGTTTGTTTAAAACTGTTCGTGTCTTCAAGATATCCGCTACGATATCTGAAAAGCTTTCGATAATCTTGTGCGGTTCTTCAAGTCTTCAATGTCGTTGAGCTTGTTCTGCTTGGATGTCTTCTTCTTGGTCTTCTCTTCATAAAATAAAAATTACATTTTGAGACCTAACATCCTATACAAGATTAGCTAGACTATCATACTTAGTGGGTTTCCTCTTTTACAATGTTCAAGTGAACCAAGAGTACTAATCACCTTTCTGAGACTAAGATAAGTCATCATGTTGCTGATCAAAATCTAAACAGATATTTCTAACAAAATATCTAACAAATTTCCTAACAAATTTCCCAACAAATTTCCCCCTTTTTGATCAGTCAACGATGACTATCTTACCTATTACAAATCTGGATGAGTGAACAATCCAACACTTCATCTTTTCTTAAGATCTTCAAATTTATTTAATTAAGTGCAGAAAGTAAACATCAACCAAATCACAAGGTGTGATCTTTGTTGACAAGTTATCTTTTATAGAATACTATCTGAGAGTAAGTTCTTCAGATAAGTTATAAAGAGAGATTACAGATAACTTCAATACATAGAACAAGTTTGGCTCAGTCAGCAAAAATACAAAAACTACATAGTAAATTAGGACAACAGGAGTAACCAAGCTCCAAGTAAACATCCTAATAAACTAGTCTTCAAGTCTTCAATCTCTTCAAGTCTTCAATAGTATTTCTATGGATCAGTCTGCAAATTTCCTATCTCCAAACCTTTTGATGTCATCAGAATAATCATAGAGAAGTGTTCTGACGAGCATCTCAGTGTCTCTGGCAAATCCACAGACCTCTTTATAGGTTTTGGTAGGATTTTTCTTGACAAAATGTTTGACCCATAGGTACTTTCCCCACTTCCAGGCATGCTCTATTCTGATATCTGAAAGCTTAAAGTATTCGTAGATAATCCTCAGATATCTGATGTCACCCTTGTATTGATCTTCAATTAGATAGAACGATTCATAGGGTTCTACAGCGAGTCTTTCTCTTGTGCCTATTCCTGTGATATTCAGAATTCTGTGCACATCATCTGGCTTTCCATATGGACATTCATCAGAGAGGTCCTTTCTCATGGCTTCAGTTCTCTTGACAACTTCAAAATCCAACCAGGCTTTAATGTGATTGGTGTTGATCAAGGTTGGCTTATCTTTTCTCCATGCCATAAGTTGTTTATGGATTGGTTCTGGAAATCTTGAATTTACCAATAGATGCTTAAGTTCCAGAATCCAATAGCCATTTTTCTGATTGATGCACCTGTAGACAGAGGAATCATTGTCATACTTCACATACTCTATTTTGGCTTCTTCTGGCCTGAGTGGAAGTTGACTTTGTCTTTGCTCAGCTCTCAGTCTGTTCCTTCTCTGTCTTGAATTCTCTTTGGGGTTGTTGCTTGAAGAACCACCCTGGATAGACTTGGTATTTCCAGAGGGTGTTTTAGCTGCTAGGGGCTTTGCAGCTATGGGCTCAGTTAGGCTTTCAATTTTTCTTTTCTTGTGAAGAGGAGCTTCATCTTCATCAGTTTCTTCATCATCATCAAGATTAAATCTTGTGTGAGTTTTACAGCCTTCTTCATTGCCCAGGGACTTGATTTGACCTTCTTCTTCTTCTTCAGAAGATTCATCAATCCCTTTAACTTGTCTTCTCCTTGGAGCCTTGGTACTCCTTGGAGGTTTCTGTGCCATGGCCCTTGTTATCATTTTAGTTCCTTCAGTAGGTTTCTGGGAAGCAGCTACTATTTGCAAAGCAGCTTGGCATGAGGAGGGTTCATTGATTCTGAGTGGTGGCTGGGAAGTTTTCATGTTTCTTCTTCCTTCGAGCCTTTTGACTCAGATTTCTTCTTGTTTTCTTCTCCTTCTTCCCATTCCCCGACTTTGAGGTCAGATTTGTACATTCTTTCCCCTTAGTCATTGTTGGGTGACTCGGTCTCAAAGGAATCGAGAGAGAGTTAAAGTGCCCTTGTAAATAATTATAGGCGGTGACCAACTTCAAGTTCGGCTTTAAGCTCTGATTTTGCTTGATAAGTCCATTGTCCTTATCGTGAGCTCTTGATGGGCCTAGGATGGCATCTGCTTTTCAAAGATGTAACTTGCCTCTTGGAAAGCTTTTTCACTAAAGATGCGTCATCGTCCCTTATCATTCCAGATCTTTCCGAGAAATGACTATGCTAGTTGTTCTCTCGAGTGATGAGCTCGGTGAACTTTCTCATTCGAGAGGGACGGAGGCATTACTTCCTTGTTCGTGAAGACATCTCCTTGTTCGGATGAGCGATTACTTGGTACTGCTCATGTATTCATTGGAGTGGACATTTGGCGGTTCTTTGAAAATTGTAGGAGCAATCGACTTCCTTTTCAAGTGAGAAACCGCTAGATGTTCATTGCGGTGCTCTGCCAAAGTCTTGTCTTCTTCATCATCGAGTAATCACCAAAGGATCTTCATCCTCTTGGACATTTTTATCGATTGTATCGAGTCCAAAGAACCATCTCGTAGATTGGTTTCTTTCCTTTACGGGAGGAGGATGGTACTTCTTTTGAAGATGATGCACCTTAGCATCATGCTTGACTTCGAATACTTCTTGATGTCGAGTTCTTTGGTGATATCATGCACAACATCCCATAGCTCTTTAACCTCAGAGTAAGAAATCATTTCTTGTAAGTATTGATCTTGTAGTTGATCAAGCTTGTCTCTGGATTTAGCTATTTGATCTTCTAGTTGAAGATGGAGCTGTTGTTCTTCTTCAACAGTTATGCGAGTTGAGCGGATCTGGTTTGAGTGTTTAATATTTTACGATTGGTTTCTTGAGCTCAACTACTTGTTCAAGGTAATCGGGTGTTGGTTAGAAGATGGATGAGTAGATTTCTGAGGAGATGGAGACGGAGATTTCTGTGAGGTCTTCTCAGTGTGCTTTTCAGCAGCTGAGGCATCATTTCTTAGTGAAATTCCTCCGGTCCACAGTGCGGGGCATCATCATCGTCCTTTTTGTCTGTGTCATCCTTTTGGTGATGGTCAGTGGGAGGTTCATCGAAGTCATTTTCGTTTATCTCTTCCTCCTCATCATCTTCAGATACAAGATTGATCACTTCAGGAATAGTGATCTTCTGCCCATTAACCTCTTCTTGTTCAGAAAGTATAAATTGCGAGTTTGGGCGGGGCGGCTTAAATGCCATTTGTAATCTTGTCGACCATCCTGCTGTTCAAGGCTTGTATCAAGCGTCGCCACTTCTCTGGAGAAATCCTTATGCAATAGAGTCAATTAGCGTGTCTTTGTTCGATAGGGAACATTGCATGGATGTATGTCTCCAAGTCAAGAGCTCGTGCTCGTCATTTGGTTGATCTGTGATTCTCAATATTTCAGAGAGATCAGAGCACCTTAACCTTTGCCATTTCTTGAAGCATTTAATGTGCTTTGGCAGGGTGTGAGCTTTGAAGAAGGGAAGTAGGTCCCTTGTCTCAACATTGGGAGCCTGCTCGGCACTTGTTTGAGCCTGAAAGAAAGAGTTTTGAGTGAGCTTCAAAACTTTTATAGATATCTGAGGAAAAGTGTAGTTTAGTTTCTGAGTTACCTGAGTAAGTACTTCAGGCTCAGAGACTTGTTCTACTGAGACAATTGGTGTCTCAGATATCTTGTTGTGAGGCGGAGACTTGGAAGTCTGGTCCTCATCAACCTTTCTTTCTTGAACCTGAGAATTAACATTATCACAATACTTAGGAAATTTTATCAAGAAAAACTTTAAGTGACAAGTCAGATATCTAAGAGATCAATTACCTCCATGGGAGGCTCAGATACTTGTCTCTCAGAGACTTGTGCAGTCTCTGGAATCTTTTCTTGTGATGAAGGCCTTGATGCCTCATCAATTTCCATAGGTGCAGGGGATGTCGCAACTCTGTCCCCTTGCACTTCTACTTCTGAGTGAGCCTGTGTGTAGAAAGCATTGAATAATTTAGAGAAGATTTTAGTTAACCCAAGGTGAAGAATATTTATCATTGATTTTCATATACCTTCATACTGGAAGGCTCAATGATCTGTTCTTCAGAAACCTTGTCGGTTTCTGGGTTTTCTTCTGGCATTTCTGCCTTATCTTCCTCTTTCTCAGTTATAGCCTGTTAGAAACATTTATTTTAATGATTAAGCACATAAACTTATAACTGAATAAGTGTTATCTTAAGAATCCATTATTACCTGTGGCACAGGCTCAGATATCTTAAGAGGCGAGGTTGAGGGAACCTCCTTCTCAGTTTCTGAGGTAAGCTTTTCAGCTTCCTCTTGTTTTTGTGTTTCTAACTCAGCCTGTAACAAAGAAATTTTATGAGTAACAAGATGTATAAGCATAAAAGTTTTCACAAGATAAGAGTTAAACCGGTCAGCTACCTGAGCAGTTTCAGGCTGATTGGTCTCTGGAACTTGTGACCTTTCTATACTTAGGTCTTCTTGTCTCAGTGCAGTTTCTTTGCTTGAAGTTTCTGGTACTTCACACCTTTCCTGAGTATGCAACTCAGTTGCCTCCCCTGGTTGATCATTCTGAGTAGATGTCTCAGTTTGATCCCTCTCATTGAGTTGGGGAACCTGCTCTTTTGCAGGATTTTCTTCAGCATACTGTATTGCTGGTAATTCGAAATGGGGTTCATTTACCATTCATCAACCACTTGTGGCTATTGTGGTTGTTGTGATTGTGGTTGTTGTGGTTGTCTGGAAGCAGAGGATTGATCAGTAGAATGTTCTTCCAGATTTTTAGATGTGGCATTTCCATCGAGATCCGCAGCACTAAAATACCACTCATCAGGGCTTTTTGAAGTTGTGCATAAGAAACGTTCCCTGATGATGTGTTTGCACCAACAACCTTTGCTATAGGTTCAGCAACCTGTGGTGTAGGTTCTTCTTTAGATACCTTATCACCAGTTACTGTTACAGTAACCTTAGCCCTCTTTGTTCTTTCTAGGACTTGAGAGATGACTAGTTCATCATCTTCATCGTCAGAGCTCTCATCAGCATTGGGAACTGATTGGTCCATTACTCCTGCTGTTTCTGCAGATAGGGCTTGGTGTTTTTCACCACTTTTGGCAGCATTTATGAGTTCATCAGCAAGGCTTTCTGCATTAGTCGCAACATTTCTGAAAGCACTTTCCCTTGCTGAGTCTACTTGTTCAGTAGTTGATAACTCTTTTGCAGCATTGATGATTTCATCTGCCTTTATCAGTTCATCGGCAATGCCTGCAGATATCTGAGAATCGACAACCTCTTTGGGTGTGTCTTCTAATTTGCCAGCAGACTTCTTTCTTGAAGTTCTGGGCTTCTTGGTTGCAACCTTTTCTTCAGATACCTTTTCAGACTTTCGCTTCTTAGAACCTTTCTGAGACCCAGTAACCTATTTCATCAAGTTTCTATACTCATATTTGTATAGTAGGTTACTGTTGGCTATTTCAGCCGTCTCTCTGAGCTCAATGCCAAGCTTCTCCAGCAAGTAGCATATCTTCAGACCATATCCTACTGTGGCCTTTGGCTCAGCTAGTCCTTTGGCAATCTTAGGCTCGAAGCCTTGAATTTTCTTCACAAACTTCATGAAGGCGTACTTTCCCCAGTTAAAAGGGTTTTCCAGCCTTTTGTCTTGTTGATTCAAAGAAGAACATCATGATCCATCGTTCTTGGCTTATCCGTCAAGACACCTCCTTGTAGACCATCAAAGCATCTGTGAAGAATGCAAGCCAGTACATTCCAGTGAACCATCAGATGTCTGTTCGGATGTCAGCAAGCTTGAACTCAGTGGGTGTATCGATTTTCAAGATCACACGTCATTGTCTGATTCTTTAACACCTTCAAGGAGTTCATCATCCTTGGTGTTTATTTCAAAATCCTTTCCAAGATTTTGAAACTCAAACAACTTACAGAAAGTTGTTAAGTCCAGAAGGATTTCCTTTCCTTGGGTGAGGTTTTGATGAACACTATTTCGGTTGCCTTCAGAAACACAGGAAATAATCCTGGAGTTGTTGTAGAATTCCAACACATCGAGTGATGAAATTCCACTAGGGCGAGCAGATAGAAAGCCCTTGATTTGTGCCTTTTCAAGCATGTCAAGAATTAGCTTTCTATCGGCTTGGTTCTCTATTCCAGCCGTGAGGTATTCCTCAACCATGGAACCACCCCAAATCATTCTATGATTTGAAGTCCAATGGTCAGGATTAAAATCTCCTACCAGTCGGTTGTTCACAATAACCAACTCTGGTGCTTGCTTTTCAGCAGTACCAGTGGAAGATTGAGATTTTAGTGTGGTTGAACTTTTAGGGGCCATCTCTTTATATAGTGTAGGGATTTGAAATTGGTGTTTGAAAGAGATTTGATTCAGTAATTCTTTGCAGAAAAACTTAATCTTGATTTGCAGAGATTGTAGAAGGTTTTGCAGAGAATCAAGAGAAGGATTTGCTATTTTTGTGCAAGATGAGTTTTCGGATTAGGCAAAAGTGATTTCTTATGCCAAAATCCTATATATATAGCAGTTGAATCCCAACAGACAAATACATACAAATTGATTTTGTGTGTAAGTATCTGTGATTTGCGAGTAGGCGTGAGCAAAAGCTAGTTCGGCATTAAATGCTTAGTGGGCCATGTCTGAATTTCAACAGTCCACTATTTACTGTGAATTAATTTCCACCGTACAGATTAATCGCTTAATTTCATCAAGGGTCACCATTGCTTCTTCAGCAATGATCACAATCAACAAGTGTAATTGTGCCCATTTAATGAATTTTGGCTCATAGCTTTCTGAATCACGTTTTTGTATGACCAAGAACATTGTTTGCATCTGAATCTGTCTTATACTTAGGATTTTTCAAAGTTTTTCATCAAGATAGAAATAATGCGAGTTTCAAGAGAGTAGTTGACTGCAGATAGTTATACTATTCTTTTTTGTGTTCCCCGTTTATAGAGTGATTCAGATATCTGAGTTCCCGTCTCAGAGATCTTAAGCTATCTTTTTGCTCTTTAGCCTTTTTTACTTCTGGATACCCGTTCCAGATTTCTCTTTTCTCTTCTCTGGATACCCGTTCCAGATACCTCTTCTCTGGATGCCCGTTCCAGATACCTCTTCTCTTTCAGTTCATTGGTAGTTCCATTAGTCCAAGACTATGTCTTAAGGCTAAGAATCTACTTTCTTGTAGTGGCTTAGTGAAGATATCTGCAAGTTGGTCTTCAGTGTCAATCTTGAGTATCTCTATATTGCCCTTTTCAACATGGTCTCTGATGAAGTGATGTCTAACATCAATGTGCTTTGTTCTGGCATGAAATTTAGGATTCTGTGTAATTGCAATAGCACTTGTGTTGTCACAGAAAATGGGAGTTTTCTCCTCATCGAGTCCATAGTCTTTAAGTTGTTGTTGTATCCACAGAATTTGTGTTGCACAACAACCGGTGACAATATATTCACCTCTGTGGTAGAAGTTGCAATTGAGTTTTGCTTCTTGCTAAACCATGAGATAAGTCTAGTACCCGTAAACCCAAGTTCTGAGGTGCTTTTCCTATCAAGCGTGATCCGGATAATCGATACGAGTACCCAGCTAAACTCAATCCGCTTTCTTTAGGATACCACAATCCTACATCTACTGTACCCTTTACATACCTTAATATTTTCATAGCAATGTTGTAGTGTGTTTGCATTGGATTTGTCTGAAATCTAGCACACACTCCAACGACGTATTGAATATCAGGTCTACTTGCAATGAGGTAAAGTAGTGAACCTATCAATTTCCTATACTTATGTTCTTCAACACTCTTATCAGATTCAGTATAGGTCATTTTGGTTCCAATGCTCATAGGTATCTTAGCATTCTTTTCAGAAGGCTTGAGATTAAATTTTATGAGCATATCTTTTGCATACTTTGTTTGACTAATGAATATTCCATCATTGAGTTGCTTGACTTGCAATTCTAGAAAATAATTCATTTCTCCCATCATGCTCATCTCAAACTTGCTTTTCATGAGATTTGCAAAGTCATTACAAAGTTGCTTGTCCTTATATCCAAATATGATGTCATCAACATATACTTGAACTAAGAGTAGTTTCCCGTCATGATTTAAGGTAAATAAAGTTTTATCAACTTCACCTTTCTTGAAACCACTTTCCAGAAGGTACTTGGCCAAAGTGTCATACCATGCTCTTGGAGCCTGTTTCAGTCCATACAGAGCTTTCTCTAGTTTATAGACCGTTCTACTTTCTGAGGAAACTTCAAAACCAGGTGGTTGCTCAACATAAACTTCTTCTGCAAGTTCACCGTTCAAGAATGCACTTTTGACATCCATCTGATAAACTTTGAAATCTTTATGAGCTGCAAAGGCTAGAAAGAGTCTTATTGCATCCAATCTTGCAACTGGTGCATATGACTCGTCAAAATCTAAGCCTTCAGACTGGGTAAATTCCTTGGCAACCAATCTTGCTTTGTTTCTGGTTATTTCACCAGATTCATTCATCTTGTTTCTGAAAACCCATTTAGTTCCAATCACAGATATTCCTTCTATAAATGGAACTAGGTTCCAGACTTTGTTTCTCTCAAATTGATCCAACTCTTCTTGCATTGCAGAGATCCAGTCTTGGTCTCCTAATGCTTCTTCTATATTTTTAGGTTCAATATTCGAGATGAAACATCCAAAGAGAGAATTAGCATTTTCAGCTATTGCTCTCCTAGTCCTAACACCTTGATTAATTGGTCCAATTACATCCGTTGCAGGATGATCTTTGATCCATCTCATCATAGGTTTAGTGCTAGTAGGATCAATATCCAAGTGATTTGAATGTGAATCACTAAGATTATGATTTGATACTTTTTCAGTATCTGAGACATCTGACATATGGGAAATGTCATGGATATCTGACACTTTTTTGATGTTAGAGATATGGAACTTGCATTTCAGATCTCATTTTCGATACCTCTTCATGATGAAGGTTCTCGAACTGTTCCATTTCGAAAACTCAGGAAATTCCTCATCATGTCTGTGAGTCATCTTGTTGTTACTAGGCATTTCAAGCTTTTCTACGTCAGAGTCATCCTCACTTTCCATAATGATGTTTCTCCTTTCTGAGGATTCTTCTTTAGAATCCCTCAGTAATAGTTCTTTGAACCTTTATGAGAGTTCATCATTAGGAGGTATTTTCTTATTTCCTTCATAGAATACAACATGAATTGATTCTTCAATTTTCTTTGTTCTTTTGTTGTAAACTCTGTAGGCTTTGCTATTTGTGGAATAACCAAGAAAAACACCTTCATCTGCCTTTGGTTGAAATGTTCTCAGATAATCTTTCCCATTGTTTAGAACAAAACATTTACAACCAAATACTCTCAGATGTTTGATATTAGGGATCTACCAACCAAGATTTCATAGGGGTCTTGTCATGGTGTTTGTTTATCAAACATCATTACGAGTGTAGCAAGTCGTGTTTACTTCTTGACCCAATAAATTTCACTTATTTCAAGGTCATTAGCATTGTCCTTGCGGCTTCTTTAAGGGTTCTGTTTTCCTTTACGCAACACCATTTTGTTGAGGTGTTCTTCAGAGGAAAGTTGGTGTTGTATACCTTTGCGGTCTGAAACTCCTTTATGTCTTTGGTTGACAAACTCGATTACCATGGTGCTTACGATTGCAGATACCTTGTCATTTTCATGACTTCAAGCTTTTTCAAAGAAGTTTGGTATCTCCACCGGCATCAGTTGTGTTTCATAAAGACAACCCAAGTGAATCTTGAGAAGTCATCTACAACAACCAGACCATACTTCTTTCCTGCATAACTAGTTACAGATGATTCAAAAAGATCCATGTGTAATAGTTGCAGTGGTCTAACACTAGAGTGTCTGATTTTGAACTTGAAAGAGATCTTAGATTGTTTCCCCATCTGACAGGCAGAACAGATACCATCCTTTCTGAAAGATGTTCTGGGAAGGCCAACCACTAACTCTTTCTTGGCAAGTCTGTTCAGAGTTTTGAAGTTCAAGTGACTCATTCTTTTGTGCCATAACCAGTGCTCTTCTGTGTGACCAGATTGACTCACCATGAGACATTCTTCAGTTGTGGCAGATGCCCAATCGGCAACATAAAGACTGCCTTTCCGCCGACCAACTAAGACTGTCTGCTTTGACTCATTGTCAATTAGTTTGCAGTATTTAGCTTTGAATTTTATAGTAAAACCCTTGTCTGCAAACTGGCTCATGCTAAATAGATTATATTTCAAATCCTTAACATGTAATACGTCAGTGATTGTTAAAGTCCCCAATTTTGACGTTGCCAAATCCCAGAGAGGGATTTAATTCTCCTCCAGCCAATCTGATATTTGGTCCTGTGTTGCAAGCTTTGTAATCGACCAGATTTGCTTTGTCTCCTGTCATGTGCTTTCCGCATCCACTATCAAATAGCCATTGTGCTTTAGTCCAGGAAGCATTCTGCACACAACAGGAAACAGGAGATTAGGTTCTCATATCTTTGATGGAACCGTCAAAATTAAAAGATCTTCCAGTAGGAATCCATTTTTGAATGAATTTCTTTGAAATATTCTTTTGTCTGACGGGAACATAAGGAGGAATTCTATTTGAATGAATGTTATCATTAGTAAGAATTATTTTCTTCCTTGGTGTGTTCCTAGGTTCTCCATATGATGCTTTCAGATACCTGTCAGGTTTCTGAGTTTGCTTTTCAGCAAACTTAGCTTTCCTTGCCAGATTTCTTCTAGCCCTGGCATTCAGATTTTCAAGCTTGATTTAACTTCCACTTCGATAATTGCTTTGAGCAATTCTAGCTTTCGACCATCGTTCTTGCTCACCTTGTACTCATGAGCAAGTTGTTTTCCGATGCCTTTGTAGCAATACCGTTTGAGCACTTGAAGCTATCTGAGATCTTTTCTCGTGACTTTACTAGTCTCTGGTTGGTCCAATTTCTTTCCAGAAAAAGTGACATGGGAGAATTTGCCAGCTCCTGCAATTCTACCTTTTTGAGAGACATAGCAATGTGGGTGTTTACACTTTTCAGTGTTGTGTTTCTTTTCAGAGACGTGCCCAACAGATTTGTTTTTGACTTGTTTTTCCCATAAAGGTTTAGTAGCAACTGCCTTTCCTTTGTCAACAATCTTTGTCTTCTCACCGATACTATAGATTGCATGGGAACCGTCTTGCTGAGTACTTACAAATGTTCTTCTCTCCTTACTCTTATTCAGAGTGATAGAACAATCTGCACGTATATTACCAAGTCCTTTCTTTTTCAAGGATCTCTTAAGTAAGATTGTACTTGAGAAGAGTGTCACTAGCTTTGGCATAAGATTGAAAAGATAATTCTTTCTTCTTGAGTTCCTTGTTCTCAGAAAGAAGATATTCATATTTCTTTTGTAATTCAGCCATTGCTTCTTTATGTGACTTTTCAGTCTTAGATATCTGAGCTTTGAGAGATGCATTTTCAGCATCCTTTCTCTCAGATACTTTAACTAATTGAGAATTTTCCTTTGCAAGAGAATTCTTTTCTTCTTCAAGGTTTTCGGCTCTAGCTCGGATCATTAGAAATTCTCTTTCATAGATGTCAAGTTTTTTCCTGAGATTTTCTAGATTTTTTATTTCCTCTTCATCACTTTCATAAGTATAACAAGAAGTATGTGTTACCTCATCAGCCATAAGACAGATTTCTATGTTGGAGATGTCTGGACCGTCAATTTCAAAGAACTCCACATTTCATTCTTCTTGAGGCGAAGTCGATTATATCATGAGTAACTCCACATAATTCGGTGATGGTAAGGTTGAGTCATCTGAATTGTCATCTTGAATCATCTCAACGTCTAGAGCATCCGATTGAATTTGGATTTTCTTTCTTTCTTGATTAACAAAGCTTTACGGCTTCTTCCGAAGATTCTCCTATCTTTCTTGTCACCGTCCTTAGTTTGTTGAGGCGGACAATCCTTCTTGAAGTGGCGGTTTACGACAATAGAAGCAGATATCGTTTCAATTTACCTTCCTCAAGACATGATGCTTTACGAGTGGCTTGTTCAAATGAGCTTTGCATATTTTGTCTTGGTGATAGTTTGAGCCTAGATGCTTTTTCAGCTTCTCTTTGGCTTTCCTTCTTTCAATTTCTCGACTGATATATTTGCTCATTTGCTTTGCAGCAAGAGCATCCTCAGTTTCTTCCTTGCTTTTCTTCTTTTCAGAAGTTCCTTGAGTGACTAGAGCAACGTTTTGCAACTTTTCAGTTGTTTGTTCTCTTTGAGTTGTCTCATAATCAACAGTAGCAAGATGAGAGAAAAGTTCCACTGGAGTGATATTTGGCATTCCTTGGTTAAAATAAAAAATTTTGTATGCTCCGGTTGTGGTTAAGACTTGACAATAGTCTTAATCTTTTACATTGGGAGTATCATTGCTTTCCCCAAGAGCTGCCATGTCACTCATGAGAGGTAAATCTGAAATCAAGTTCTTCCAGAGTTTCATTGGGTCCTTGTTCGAAATTTTGAAATTTCAACTTGAGAAATTCGAACTTGTTTTCTTTGGTTTTCTCAGTTCCGGCACAGATTTCTTCAATCAGTTGCCAGGCAACTTTCGCCGTTTTAGCACCCCACAGTTTACACTGTATGTGCTCAGGTGTCGATCTGATGATGATATTACGAGCTTGACCATCCAGACGATTTCTCTTGGCATCTTCCGATGTCCAGAGTTCTCTGGGCTTTGGTTCGTAAATAACTTGACTAGTAGATCTCCCACTTGTTGACGCATCGGTTTGTGAAGATCCTTCGCTTTGATCTTTGTCTCTACCATTAGAAACCTCCATGACTTGTTTGAGTTGTTGAATGACTATTGGGCCATTCTTTATCACTTCGATCATTTCGTCACTTATGGCTTCAAGGTGGAGCATTATGTTATTTTTCCATTTATCGTAATTCTCTGGTTTGAGAATGGGTGCATCACTCAGAGACATACCTGCACACTTAACACACAAATTAAATAGTCCTCGAAAATGGACAATTCCTTCACCTATCTGGGGATCTAGGTTCAGTGCAGAAGGCTTGTAAACCTCCTGCTCTGATACCTCTTGTTGGTCCAGATAACGGCAAAGTAAAAGACTAGGAGGGGGGGGGGGTGAATAGTCTTTTAAAACTTTTGTCGATAAAAACTATTTCTCAGATATCTGAATAGATATCTGACACTTAGAATCAGAGCGCGGAAGACTTAATAAAGATAAGTGCAGAAACAGTTAAAGTGTGTGTGTGTGTGTGTGTGTGTTGCTGAAATATAAATACAGAAAGGTAAATAACACAGCAAGTATAGTGGTATCTGGAGGTGGCGTAATCCTCCAACTAATCCACTTCGGTCTACCAGAGACCTAGAATTCACTAGAATAGATAATTGAGTTCTCCTTACAAAAATCCTATTCTAAGATTCTTCAACAATTGGTTCCCAACCAAATGTTCCCCCTGAGTTGTTCCCCGGCTTTCACAGCCAAGTACTTCCTGTACTCAGAAACCTTTGAGTTATTCCCTAGCTTCACTTCCTATACTCAATATCCTTGGATTTATTCCTTAGTTTCCCAAATCAAGTACTTCCTATACTCCAGTAACCTTGGAGTTGTTCCCTGATTTTTCAAACTAAGTACTTCCTGTACTCCACGCCAGTTATGGTGTTGGTTTTGGTTTGAGTTGTCAGATGAGCTTCTTTAATAACTTATTCAGTTATTCAGATAGCTCTGTGAATCAAGTATACTTAATACACTTTTCAATGTATGGTATCTTGTTCTTTTTACTGACCCAAGTCTTAGATAAATGTTCAAGAGAATGAATCTCAGATACTTGATCTTTCGTTTCAACTCTTTCACAGATAGCTGTGCTTGTTTAGGATCATGACACTTAGAACTTCAGTGTTACTCAAGATCAAAAGCTTTGGCAATCGTAAAGCTTTGAGGATAAGTAAGTTGCTTTGAGAGAGTAAGATGTTCAGCGTTTTCAAGGTGTGTCGTGTGTCTCTTCAAGCAGTCTAAGTGTTGATATTTATAGATGAATTTGAGTGCCGTTTGAATAGTATACGTTAGGCTCAAATTCGAACTATTGATATCTGTGTATAATCTTATGTGAGGTTTTGTCTTCTTCTTGAGCCGTTGCTTTTATTCAGACATCTCTGTCCATGTATTAAATGCATTGTACTATACTTTTTGTCCTGTAGTGCCAACGGAACTATGCTTTGTATCAGAGACTAGTGTTATCTGATTCTTTGCACGTCCTTATCTTCAATCTTCATATACCACTTTTATTGAAACAACTTTGTTTGCAATATATATATTTCTTTTTCAGAAATGTGGTTAATGCTCAAGGTATCTGAGAATAGATATCTGTGGACACTTTCCTTATTTTCAGATAGGTCTTTTATTTCTCAGATATCTCTTGTGACACAGTTTGTTTAAAACTGTTCGTGTCTTCAAGATATCTGGCTAAGGTATCTGAAAAATGTTTGATAATCTTGTGCAGTTTCTTCAAGTCTTCAATGTCGTTGAGCTTGTTCTGCTTGGATGTCTTCTTCTTGGTCTTCTCTTCATTAAATAAAAATTACATTTTGAGACCTAACATCATATACAAGATTAGCTAGACTATCATACTTAGTGGGTTTCCTCTTTTACAATGTTCAAGTGAACCAAGAGTACTAATCACCTTTCTGAGACTAAGATAAGTCATCATGTTGCTGATCAAAATCTAAACAAATATTTCTAACAAAATATCTAACAAATTTCCTAACAAATTTCCCAAGAAATTTCCCAACACATCTCAGTCTCCAAACACATGGGCAAACACAAGTTGCAGGTAATATTCTTCAATCCGGTATATTTGCGATTAACTGTTCTACTGACAATCATAGTGTAACCATTGTACCCGCCTTCTCTTTGCACGAAAATATGATACAAATATTGTTGTTGGAAATCACAAAAGAAATTAAATTGAAGGAATAATGCTTAACCTCCCAAAAGTGTATATACTACGGCACAAGCACACTATCTTGCTTGGTATTCGTTTAATGGATGCTAGAAAACCGACGTAACTCAATGTCATACTTTCGACTATGCAGTAGGTTGTTTTTCTTTCGCTCCCTGTACCTTTTCTATTTGCGTTTGAATGAAGAATATAACTAAGAATTTTATGGGCCAATGAATGGAGTGTAATTAAAATTTGAAAAATTCATTTAATTCTGTTTATGTTGTACTTCTATATATTAGCGAATTAACTGAATACTGGACATCAAGCCATGCGCATTTTTTGAGAATGTACTTATTAGCCGGAGGAGACTAAGCCTGTCATTTATTAATACACTACAAATTCTAATCTAAGTGATGAGTTCTATCTCAATTCTCTATTTTATTATATCATTTGTTTCCAGCAGAGAGGGTATGTCTACATTTCTACTTTTTAAGATTTTAAAATGTGTGAGTGTTGATAATGTGAAGAAGTTAATATAATTAGCACTATTAAATGTAAAATGAAGTTGATGAATTTATGATGATGATTCGAATAAGTTGTTGTGCAATTACAACTGTATGTTTGTTGGATTTTTATCCATTCCTTTACTTTGTTTTCTGTGTTTGTTTCTGATACTTCCAATTTCTTCATGCCACTTCAATTTAATTATTACTAACCCCCAAGGCATGTTTAATTTTATATGCTATGAAGTTTATAAAAAAAACATATTATATAAACTAATAATCATATAACAATATTTTTTACCATGTAGCTCTCTACTACTTTATAAGTTGGGCAACAAAAAAGTGTTCTAAAAGTGCTTGATATCTATGCAACTCATGATGAAACTCCTATGGCTTTGGACAAGATGGTGGCTGCACAAAATCCCGAGGCTCTCTTCAAGAAATCGTTGGTACAATACATTTTATACATTCACATTTCCATCATAATTTAATACAAGAGTACGTGCTATTTTGAGTGTTTGCAACTATTTAGATGAGTTTTGATCCAATCCCAGTGATATCTAACGAATCATCATATATTATGTTACTAATGAATATACTATTGGTTTACCTACATGTTCACACTCCCCAATTAGAAATATTTTGTAAATTTCGCTTCACATCCATATTTAATTATGAATCCGTATTCAATTTAATTATAATTTTTTTAATAATCATATTTATTTTATTATTAATTAACAGGAAAAATATTTTGTTAATGGAGTTGAAAATGAAGCCTATCCATTAATGAATTTGGCTCTTATTTTGGGTCACAAAGAAGCAAAATATTCCTTGAACTTCATGAAACTTTTCAGCGTTAGCAAAAACATTCGTGCTGATGGTATTGCACTACAAAAAACTAGCAGTTTAGGGACGGATTTATCCATCCCTAAACAACCAGCGATTCGTCCCTAATCCGTTAGGGACGGATAGGGACGCCCGTCCTTAAAACGGGCGTCTCTAACCGTTTAGGGACGGATAATATATCCGTCCCTAACTAGGGACGGATATTATCCGTCTCTAATGGTCAAACACCATTAGGGACGGATAAAATCCGTCTCTAATGGCTGTGACCATTAGGGACGGATTTATCCGTCCCTAAATATGTATTTTTTTTTAAAAAAAAAAATTGCAGAATTTTATACGTCGAGAATTTTTATACGGATATACAATAAATCGATAATTTTATTTGTCGACAATGATACAATAAATCGATAATTTTATACGAATCAACAATAAATCGACAACGTCAATACACGAATATACAATAAATCAACAACGACAATACACGAATAAATCGACAACGTCAATACAATATTCAATAATACAAATACAATATTCTGTTAATTATACAAAATTAACAAGACAAAATACAAAAAAAATATAAATAACGTGCGATTTTGGACGGAGGGAGGCGGTGGTGGATCTGGTCGGATGGTGGTGGTGGTGGTGGTGGTGGGAGGCGGTGATGGTGGTGGTGGACAGTGGGTGGATGGTGGTGGATCTGGTGGTGGTGCATCACGCCTCTCGCCGGAAAACAACCTCGTCATTCTCCTCCACGTCCGCCCTATCTCCGTCCTCTACGGCGTGGGTTTTTATTCAATTGATATGGTGGTGGTGGTGGTGTAGGGGGGGGGGGGGGGGGGTGGTGTTTGGGGGTGGTGGTGGCTGGGTGGTGGTTGGTGGTGGGGTGGTTGGTGGTGGTGGCAGGGAGGTGGTGGTGGTGGTGGCAGGGAGGTGGATGGTGGATGGTGGTGGGAGGTGAAATGGAGATGGTGGGAGGAGGAAGAAATGGAGATGGTGGGAGGAGGAAGGAGGGTTAAATTAGGGTTTCGGACGATTTAGGGACGGATAGCTATCCGTCCCTGCTATCCGTCCCTAAAAAATGATTTTTTTTTTTTTTTTGTTCAGTCAACTGTTTTAGGGACGGATAAAAAATCCGTCCCTAAAACAGGGACGGATTAGGGACGGATTATTCAATCCGTCCCTAAGTAAGGACGGATTAGGGACGGATAGGCCTATCCGTCCCTAATCCGTCCCTAAAAGTGCCGATTCGTCCCTAAATTAGGGACGGATTATATCCGTCCCTAATTTCCGTCCCTAAAACAGAACTTTCTTGTAGTGTTGATGGATTAGCAGAACTTAAAGCAAATTATATTGGTGTAGTCTACGTAAGTTCTTCTAGATGGTCTTTGAAGGAGAGACTTTCTAAAATGAAATTGAAAATTCCAGATTACCTGGATGTCCCACTATTCTGTGAACGTAAGAACGCAGATTACGACAAACCTCTCAAACAGAAAATACATCCATATAAATTCAACCAGTGCCTCAAATGTGTAGCTGATATAGAAGTGGCATATATGAGCTCAAAGTACATTAGCATTGGTCACAAACGTCGCCTTCTTCTGTGAAGTATTGGACATTTGCATTAGAATAATTTCTATAACATTTTCAATTTTCATTTGATTTTACTCATTTTGTAATTGAACTCCATTTCAATAAGATGGCTTTTTTTTACCATTTTAGTTACTGTCGTATGGTGAGGATGGATACCATACTGAGATATTGCACTCTGATAAGTCCAAAGGAGTAAGGCACACCCTTACAATCAAGGAGTTCTTATCATTTAGGATTTTTGATCGTGTTGATGAGGCTCAGACCATACTGCTTAGTAGTTAGTAGAAATTTATTTCAACAATTTATAGTAAATGATTATATGATTATTACTATATTAACTTTCCAGTCGTCTACACCATTGAATTACGAAAATGCGGGCTTCCTCATGCACATATACTGCTATGGGTTGATCGAGCAGATTGAAATATGTCTGCTAGTTCTATAGATGATTCCATCAGTGCTGACATACCGGATAAGGATCTCAATCCGGAGCTATACAAAGTTGTATCCGAGTACATGGTGCATGGTCCTTGCGGACCATTGAATTCAACTTCACCTTGCATGCACGATGGCAAGAAATGCTCTAAGAAATTTCCAAAATCATTTAATGAGCAGGCTATATTTTATGGAAATGGCTATCCTGTTTATAGGAGGCGTGATACCGACGCCACTATCGAGAAGAATGGTAATATCATTGATAACAGGTGCAATTTATAACTACTTATCAATATTTAAGTATTAAATTATACTCTATTTATCTTTATCTAAATTGATTCACACGTGTATTTAGAAATAATAAGTTGTTTCACTATCCCTTAATAGGTTTATTGTTCCGTACAATCCCTTCTTGCTGATGAAGTACCAGACTCACATAAATGTTGAATGGTGCAATAAGACAAATTCAATCAAGTATCTGTTCAAATATGTCAACAAGGGTGTGGATAGGATAGGCACAAAATTAACAGTTGATAATGAGGTGAAGGATTATGTTGACTGTCGGTACGTATCTGCATGTGAGGCTGTATGGCGTATTATGGGTTATGATATCCATTACAGAGATCCACCCGTTGAGCGTTTATCATTCCATATGGTAGGTGAGCAATCGGTCACATTCAAGGATGGTGATCTCTAGGGCTGCTCATTTCATCCGTATCCGTGGATCCGGTCCGTTTATCCGCATTTACGTATCGGATCGAGCCGGTCCGTTGGCTAACGGATCGGATAATGGATACGATTTTTGCCTATCCGTTATGAACGGATAAATCCGCCGAATATCCGTTATCCGGTTTTTTTTTTTAATTTACAATTATACATAATTACATATACATAAATTCAATTAGGTCACCAACAAAACACACAATTCGTCTTCTGCAAACGTCTCACTCTTTCCCAATACCAACACTCAGCCGCTCTCTGACTCTCTCTCAGATCGGAATCGCCGATCATCTTCCTGTCTTCGCAGTTCGCACTTCCTCTTCTTCTCGTGTCTCTGCTTCGTCTTCCTCCGCCGCCTCTCTGCTCCGATCTCCTCCCCTCCGATCTCCGCTCCTCCTTTATCCGTCTCCGACTTCTCGACTCCGGCTTCCAAGTTTGGTCCACCGTCTTCCGCCTACGACTTTTGTTTTGTCTGATTTGGTCCCACAGATTCAAATTGCACTTTCTCTCCTTTTTCTTCTTTATGTTGTTCTCCTAAAATGGATTGTTTTGTTGTTGTTGGGGACTCTTCTGTTGTGCAAATGTTGAAAAATTGAGTAGTTTTTTTTTTTTTTTATTAAGTTTCATGGATAACGGATATCCGCGGATTTATCCGTTATCCGGCGGATTTATCCGTTATCCAATCTGCTCTGAATGGATCGGATAACGGATAGACATTTTAGTTACCCGTTTGACCGGATATCCGGTCAAACGGATCGGATATATCCGTATCCGTCCGTTGCCGAGACAAAAAAATATAGTGATAAAAAGAACATAACATAAAGTATGCTTAGTCCAGTTCTTCGGTATCCAAGGTAGAATCTGCAAGTTACAAATTAATGGATAAAAACAAACATTTTTTTCTAGGCACCTACAAAGAATTCGTTATAATGTTCTCTACTCTTATGTTCTCTCTAACATAATTCCTGTCTTTTGCTGGGCGAAGAAATTTCTAGTTTTTTCCTTAAATGGATGGAATTCAACAAACATCATCCCGAGGCACGTAAGTATATCTATATTCAGAGTTCCCCAGACATTACGTGTGGGATCCTACAGGCAAAATGTGGAGAGATAGGAAGGTTTTCAACAATAAAGTTGGAAGAATATATCATGTTCCAATTAAGATCGGTCAACTATATTTCATGCGTATAATGTTGAATCACATAAGGGGTGCCACTTGCTATGAGGATCTGCGGACCATGGATGGTGTTGTTCATCCAACATACCGCGATGCATGCTACGCTTTGGGTCTACTTGATGACGATAAGGAATACATCCATGCTATCAAGGAAGCAAGTTTTTGGGGTTCCAGACGCTTCCTTCGACATTTGTTCTCCATGCTCCTCCAGTCTGATCGTATGTCTAGGCATGTTCATGTTTGGGAGAATACATGGGAGTATCTATCTGACGACATCCAGTACATCATGCGAAAGAAGTTAAATAATCCTGGTATAAATTTTAATATTGTATTCGAATTGATTTTTTTACGATTAATTTTATTATTTATTAAATATTCTCATGACCCCAGGGCTCGAGTTGAATGAAGAACAATTGATGAATTTCGCTCTTTCTGAGATTGAAAAGTTCCTTTCTAGAAACGGCTTCAGCTTGAGTGAGATTGAAGTTATGTCCATGCCCGACAGTGTAGTCGTAGATAATGGCATGAATAATTTGATACTTGAAGAAACGTCCTATGATGTTGATGATATGATTGAGCAGCACAGCCGTTTGTATCCGTCTCTCACTGATGAGCAAAGGACTGTGTACCATACGATTATGGATGCAGTCGATTCTGGTAGTGGTGGAGTTTTCTTTATCTATGGTTATGGTGGCACTGGAAAGACATTTTGTGGAATACACTGTGTTCTGCATTACGTGGTAGACGTGATATTGTTCTCCCAGTTGCATCGAGTGGTATAGCTTCTCTATTTCTTCCTGGTGGTCGTACTGCACACTCCAGATTCAGTATTCCTTTGCAGGTAGATGAAACTACTACTTACAGTAGGATAACTCCAGGCAACGATCTTACAGGACTCTTGAAAAATACAAAGTTAATAATCTGGGATGAGGCGCCCATGACTAATAGGTTTTGTTTTGAGGCTCTTGATCATAGTCTAAGGGACGCAATGAGAGGTGAGCATGGTAGAGAATCAAACAAGCCATTTGGTGGTTTGGTTGTCGTTTTTGGAGGGGATTTCAGACGAATACTGCATGTCATACCTAAGGGTAGCAGGCGGGACATAGTCAACGCATCTCTATGCTCATCGAAGAAGCATTGGAGTTCGTGTCGTGTGTTGAAGCTCACTAAAAACACGCGCCTGCAGGTATTTTTCTAACATTTTATATTAATTATAATTTTTAATATCCAATTTAATTAGTTGACAATAATGTAAATTATTTTATATAATAAGTATGTTTATATTATTTTATTCAATTACAGTCTGGACGCTCACACGTTGAGGTTGAGAGTATTAGGGAGTTTGCTAATTGGTTGTTGAAGGTTGAAGATGGTGAGGTTAGTGGTGATAATGATGGTGAGGTAGAATTTAAATTGCCTGATGATATCTTGATTCGTTCTACTGATGAACCAATTGTTGCAGTAGTTGAGAGCACATATCCTAGTATATTAGACCATGTTAGCGATGGTCTGTACTTTCATGATAGAGCTATTCTTGCTTCGACCAATGAGATAGTCCAGGAAGTCAATGATTATATCATGTCTCTTTTACCTGGATATGCCACCGAGTTCATGAGTTCCGACAGCATATGCCCTGATGAAGATGATATTGTCAATAGAGAAGATGTGTATTATGTCGAGTTTCTAAACACTATTAGGACTTTTGGAATACCAAATCATATTATCCGACTTAAGGTGGGTTGTCCTACAATCAACCGAGTCCCATTACAAAGCTCCATTTTGTGGATTCGGTTGATTGTTACTGCAACTGGCAATCACGTTATTGAGGCGAAGACCATACATGGGAAGAACACTGGAGTGAAGGTTTTTATACCTAGGATTGTACTCACACCTTCTGACCTTACCAAGTTTCCTATTAGATTTCAGCGAAGGCAATTTCCTATATCAGTTTGTTATGCGATGACTATCAACAAGAGTCAGGGACAATCGTTCTCATGTTGGACTCTATCTCCCAAAGCTTGTATTCAGTCATGGTCAGCTCTATGTGGCATTTTCTAGAGTGACAAGCAAGAAAGGTCTCAAGGTTTTAGCTTTGGATGAAGAAGGCAATCCAATAGTTACGAATAGATGTTTAGAAAGCTTTGAGGTATTGTTTATTATATTAAATCACTATAACTTTATATTATCAAAATTCAATTATCTTATTTTCAATACTAACTATTTCCTTATTATGTTGTTTTGTAGTTGTTAATCATTAATAGACCTACCGCGATTGTACGAAACATCAACCCGGCCCCTTTTTTTTCTGATCCTTCGAGAAAAAGATTGATTCTCTTCAGAGAAAATATCTTTTCAATAATTCAATGTATTAGACCATTTTAATATGATTATACAAAATATCTTTTACATGATTTTTTATCTAAATTAGAAGTAATAATATAACCAAACTTTAGGCGCGTGGATGACTATCCGATTTTTCCTCAATTTGACTGATCATAGTACAAATCTGTCTGGAGTAATAAGAATGCCCAGTTTCAATATACTAACGCGTGAAAGATACGAAAACTTTAATCCTATGTCAGCACAACTCTCTCCCTCCCTCCCCTTCTATTTCTCTTGACCCAAATCTCTTTTCAATTTCAACATCACTTTAACAAATTCAAGGATGAAACAACCTATATCAATTTTTCTTGCATACTTTGAGCTTCATGTGGATATAATTTAAGAGAGTGATGGAGGAGTTCGAGCCAAGAAGCTGTGGCAGCCATGGAAGAGCGGTACGGCGGCTATGGAAGAACAATGAAACGACCATTTATTTGGGGGTCGTTAAACGCAACACAAATATCGTTAAACGCAACACAAAATATTTATAAATTGACCAAAATGCCCCTATCTCAAAACAACACTTATATATTCAACAAAAATTCGAAAATGCACTTTTATGAAAACGAAAAAACATTAACACACACAATCTAACACATATAACAACACCAAACATAAATCGGAGAAAAAAAATAAAATTCCGAATTTTTTTCATTTATACAAATACAAAAGCATTAACATGCAATTGAATACAAATTAACAACACTAAACATAAATCGATAAAAAAAAAAATCGGATTCGAAATTTTTTTCGTAAATACGATTCTTTCTTCTAAAAAATATGAAATAAAAGGAACCCCGGAAAACCCGAGAAAAAATTTATAGGACAAATGAAAATCTAGTGTAAATCGCTGTTTAATTAATTACACACCATTCACAAGGTATTCTTTATCATTATCAAAAATCTCTCTTTTGCCTTACCTCTGAGTCTACAAATTCTTTACTCTGTACGACTCTGTACGCAAATTCATGATTTTAATGAAACTTTTAGAATTTTCAAATAGAAATGTATGAATTAGTATTTTCCTTAACTCCTTTTCTTTTCTAGATTTTATCCAAGCAGGAAAACCAGGTATTCGTAAATCTTGGAGACAAGGATACCACTACAATATTAATCGACCTTGGATTTCCTAATATTATTATTATAATTATATTACATATGGCGCAATAATTCTAAAACTTAACCCTATTCTTCTCGTGCAAAACAAAGATATCACAACTAGCTAGATAGAATTCCTTCTAATTAATATCGAGCTAAGACTCTTAATATTTATTCTTTTCTTTTCTTCTCCCGTTCTCTAGTATAACTAGTCTACCCAACAGGTCTGGACATAAGTTGAACACATCTTAATTATAATGAGTATCATCCTCCTATATAGTGCATGCACTTTTCCTGGTTTTCCGAGTCATTAAGAATAGTCAATGAGAAATCTGTTGTAATAGAATTAGGACTATTCCTAAGAACTTTTTAAAAATTTACATGAAATTTTCTAATCAAAAAAATATAGATAGAATCTTTGCCTTCTCGAACTCGTTACTCTGTCTCCTTACAAATTTAAGAGTTCTCTTCCTAGGCAGTTTTAGTTGACCTATTCACTACTACCCTTCCTTTGCTATTTCTTTTCATGTGTTTTTTTATCTAAGGAAGGCAGGCAATCAATCCATTATAATAGAAAAGGTGTTTGGAGGAAGTTTTTGTGGTTTTCGTGGCATATAATTATTTATAATGACCTGCCGGGATTTTTCCCGGCAGTTCCTAATAAACTGCCGGGATTTTCCCGGCAGTTCATAACCCGGGAAAAAAAAATTTAAAACAAAATAAAATAAATAAAAAAAAGAAAAAATAATTTTATTTCAAACCCGATTGAATGAAAAAAAAATTCCCGGGTTTTCCGGGGTTCCTTTTATTTCATATTTTTTAGAAGAAAGAATCGTATTTACGAAAAAAATTTCGAATCCGATTTTTTTTTTATCGATTTATGTTTAGTGTTGTTAATTTGTGTTCAATTGCATGTTAATGTTTTTGTATTTGTATAAATGAAAAAAATTCGGAATTTTATTTTTTTTTCTCCGATTTATGTTTGGTGTTGTTATATGTGTTAGATTGTGTGTGTGTTAATTTTTTTTTTTTTTAAAAAAAGTTTTTTTTGTTGAATATATAAGTGTTTTTGAGATAAAGGCATTTTGGTCAATTTATAAAGATTTTTGTTGCGTTTAACTAGACGTATTAACGTTTAAAGCGATTTATTTATATATTAAATAGAACAAAAGATGGAGGAGTTGGATCCAAAAAGCTACCGATTTAGTGTTCCGGAAGAGCAAAGGATGGTGTGCTGGCCATAGTATCTGATAAGTGAGAGATCTGTGTCGGGTGAGTTTCCCCAATTCTGTTTTCCTTTTTGAGTTAATTGTTGTCTGAACATTCTTGTGTAATGCTGTCCATTCTTTCCACTGTGAATGGTACTGAGAGAAGTCTTGTAGCAATGTGCAATAAATTTCTAAACAATTTTTTTGGTTGCAGGTTACAGTACGACAAGATGAGCAAGAGCTGCGAGAAGGAAGCAGGTGAAATTAAGACTGCCCACTATGGGGCAGCCGTGAAGGAAGCAGGTGAAATTAAGTACATTTAAAAGTCGGAGTTAAAATCTTATAATATTCACCCATTTTAACATAAACTAATACTCCATCCGGTCCATTAAAAGCTTCATAAGTTATCTTTGTTTAAGGAGAATGATTTAAATATTAGTTTGTGAGTGGTAATATATTGATAAAGTTGTAATTGGATGATAAAATAAGTGAGAGAATGAATAAAATAATGATAAAGTAGGAAAGAGAAAATAATAAATAATTAGTTAGTGAGATAAAAATTTTATTTTCTTGGTTTCTAACGAAACACCAAAAAAGTAAGTATTTAAGTGTTTTAGGTAGAATTATACTGTGATCAATCAAATTGAACAATATGTATCTCTCCAAAGACATAGGATTTAACAAAAATATATCGCTATTTCTGGTTATTTATAATTGAAAGTAAGTCATGCCGTGGAGTTGGCAACGGTTAGACCACTCCCAATGGGAGTGGTCGTGGCGCCGGCCGTGTCTCACGGCCGGCCGTCGGTGCTCCAATGGAGCACCACGGCAGACAAGGCTGAATTTGGGGCCTCGGCCGTCCCGGTCGGCTGGGCCCCACCTTTTTTTTTTTAATTTTTTAAAATTAATTTATAAAGTAATATTAAATGAAAAATGCCAAATTCATTATTCATATCTTGCACTAGATTTGTTCTGTTTTTTTCTCATTTTTTTCATTCTGATTTCAACCTCAATAAATTATAAAACGAGTTTTAAGAATCTAATTTGAGTAATTTCAACTTCTAAACACTCTTATAATATGTGAAGCAAGGTAAAAAAATATTTTGAAAAATACGAAAAAAATAATAAAAAACACTATTCACGGTCGTCAAATGACAATTGAATTTTTTTTTCAAGACCTACGTTAAATCGTCGGTAGTCATCGCAACTATTCACGGTCGCGACGACCCATTGGGAGCGGTCTTCGTACTAGTAATCCATTAATCCTAGGTGCAGATTTGATCCAGATCTATCCAGATCAGATCTGAATTAGAAAAAACGCCAAACCTACTACCTTCGTCTCTAAACCTCCGACTCCGACAACTGACACCGGCGATTACTCGCACCACCGAGCAAGGCGGACCGGTAAGATTACTGTTTATTTCAAAAAAAGTTTGATTTTTACCTATTCACTAACAGTTAATGGATTGTGAGCTGAATTTTTGTAACCCGACAAATTTGCTGTATGTAATGGACACCATGTTAAGCTATAAAGATGATTCTTTTTTCAAGATAAGAGCAAACGATTTAGCTGTGTAAGTTCGATTTTGTGTTTTTTTAACTTACCAGACGTCGTCGCTTTTATGCGTGAGTTTTTTTGTTCACCATCTGTTTGTGATTTTGCCTGAGCGAGAAAAGCGAAGTCTTTTGGAACAATGTTCCCTAAACTGAAGGTTGTTGTTATATCAAGTGGCTGTTTATTGTTTGCGTGAGCTTTTTTGTTCACCATCTGTTTGTGATTTTGCCTGAGAGAGAAAAGCGAAGTTTTTTGGAACAATGTTGTTATATGAAGTGGCTGTTTATTGTTTTCGTTGTCCTTGTATCTTTTGTAGTGTTTGATTCCATGGACGAGCAGGAAGGATCTTCTGCGGCACCGGAATTGCCGTATCTGGGGTAATTTTGATACACTGATGGGTTTATGAAATCTTGATTTGATTTAAGTTATCTATTCTCAGATTGATGTTAACCATGTTTCTCAATGTCTTTGTTATGGGTTGTTTTGCTTTTCATCACTGTTACTCTTGCCATGTAATTTGTGGAATTTAAAAATATCTCTTTGTACATAGCATTGTATTAGTTACAGTATGTTTTTTGTGCATCCTCATTTCTGTCTGCTGATTATCACTTGGCCATGAAACTGAATGGCATCACAATGTAAATAAAACAAGAAACTGGGCTTACCTATGTAGCCATATACGCTGATAGGCTTATAGTTGGCACTGAAGATTTTATAACATTTTGGAAATTAGGATACTGTGCAACTGAAGTCCTGGCATAGTCTTGGTTCGTGATTGTAATATTGGTCTTTCTGTACAGTCTGTCGCACTTCTGTGTGTTATAATTGTGATGCATGAAACTTTAAGCAAATAGTCGAGCCAAACTAGAAGTTACGGGGTGTTTGAGCTGCTCAAATAAGCAGCTGATATAGGGGACTTATGATGTGCTTTTCTGGTTTTAGCTAATCATGTTTTAACTTTTAAGAGATACCAATCAGAATCCATAAGGTGCATTTCCAAACATACCAAGGCCACGGAGTCCATAAGCTGCAAAAACAAAAGCTCGTGAGATTTGGCATGGACTGTAAAAACTTACTCATGCTATCTAATTCAGAGTCAATATTACAGCATAAGACTGAATCAATCAATTTCGTGTAAATTTTGAAAGTGAAACTTTCGTATCATATCATATGGTCTTTTTTGGCTGGCTCTTCTTATTGTTTCATGTGATGCATCATGCACGTGTCACTTACTGTTTCAGCGTCGAAGATATGGGTGAAGAGGACGCAAATGCAAAGACTACGAGGAAAAACTCTTCTAATGTCTGGCTACATTTTGATAAATTCATGGAAGGGAATGTTCTAAAAGCTAAATGTAGAAAGTGCCAAGTAGTTTATGTTGTCAAAGGAACATCTAATTGTAAGAAACATTTGGAGGAACGGTGTCCTTATCGTGAAAAACGTGGGGTTGGAGGTGAGCTTTTGTGGTATATGATGCTAATAGTATATGTGTATATCTAGCTTGAGCTTTTGAAAGATCTCTATATTCTTTATTTATATGTGTGACTTGACAATGATTTTTGGATCTTGTTTCAGTGGGAATCAGCCGTAGTTCTCTAAGAAATGCAATCCAAGTCATTGAACCAGTAAGGCATAGGGAGTTGGATCAATTTGACGAATGCCTTTTACTAGCTGAACTCAAAAATCTAAATAAAGCAGGTTGGAAAGTAGGCAATAAGTATAAGGATGGTTATACTGAAGAGCTCGGAAATGCTATGCGTAAAAGACTCCCAGATAGAGACATCTGCCAAGAACATATAACTTCCAAGATCTCGGCCTGGAAGAGAGACTATCAAACTCTAAACAAGTTGTTCAGCTCCACTGTTTTTGGTTTGGATTCATCTACACATGAGATTGTAGTAAAGGGAACTGAAGCATGGGAGGCTTATGAGAAGGTACATACTCATGCAATTTTATACCAACTTTAGTTTATTGGTTGAAGTTCTTTAGATACCTGGTGTTGTACTTTGAGGTCTGAGGATATACTGGTGCAAATAAAAACTCATACAGTACATTGGCAATCCTGCTTTCCGAAGCTAAGTAGTTGTGCAAAAGGATTTTTAAGGTTTATGATGCAGATATTCTAGAAAAACTACAGGATTGTTATTCTATTTACCCATCATTGTTTATGAATAACTGCTGAAGACTTCAACTAATCGGTGTGTTGCAGGTCCACCCCGAGGTTAAGGGCATGTGGCATAGGACTTTCCCCTTTTACAACTCGTGGAAGGAATCTTTTGGCGAAGATGAAGCAACTGGAGAACCAAAGGAGGACCCTGTTAACAGCACAGACCCTATTAACAGAGCGAATGATGTTCTATATTCGTGGGTAGAAAACCAGGCTGCCTGTGTGAATACCTCAAATGCAGTTGAAAAGGACGGCCCCTGCTTGGAAGATGAAACATCTTCGCATGACAAGAATAACGCATCTGGGACAAAGAGAAAGTCGCCAGAATTTGGTGAGGAACCTTTAAAGAAGTTAAAGGGAGACTTGGTCTGTTACCAGAATGAAACATTGAAGACTTGTTTGAACATAAAGAAGGTTCAAGAACCTTCAAGAGCAAGTGTTATGTACACATTACTGGAATCCATTCCTGACCTATCATTGGAGCAGCGCGTCAAGGTAGCACGAAAGCTTGTGAAGGAGACCCAAGAATTGGAGCTGTTCATAGCTTTGCCTGGTGAAGCGAGGACTAAATTAGTTGAGCTGATCATCCGGGAGATGTTTTAGACATTTTCTTCTGGCAACTTAACATTCAACCTCGGAGGCTATTTTGGCAGCATGGTGCTACAGTTCGATGGTAATCTTCAGCCCCATTCGTTGTCTAGTAATTTAATTACTGGATTCACATGTACTAGTCAACTAGTGATTATGACTATTCTCAAGTATGTGACCACTGATTCACAAAATGGAAAGAGATTTGAACTAGTTATTGCCAGGAATCATTGGATGATACTAAAGGTACATACGACATTTTTTTTTGGATTAAATGCTAGTCTGCAACTTTTCCGCTAGCATGGACACCCAAAACTTGTGTTTCAGGCATTTAAACATGTAATTTCTCAGGTAGCATCATACCATGCCTTGTGTACTTCCTCATTCATTAATCTTAATCATAGAGTTTTTAGTAACTCAAGTTTGATTTAGTTGGATTACATTAAACTTTCTCGTTTCTTTTGTATCCCGACTGAGTTTATGTTGTGTACTATAAACATCTTCTGTAGGCTATTATATTTATCGAATGTGAGATCTATCATCCCCTGGAAGGGCGAATATATGTTGCTGTGTTAACGTTTCGTTTTTAGCATCTGATAATGTAAATTCTTTTTTAGGCGTTGTAGTACAAGAGTTCACATGTAATAAAATGATAAAGGCAAGGTTAGGCAATCATAGTTCATAAACAATCTAAAGAATCATAAAATTACAGCAGCATATATTATGTAGTCATGAAAATCAAAGAGAACCAACAGGAGCAAAAGTCTTAATTAACCAACTGGAGGTGAATCAGGCTCTGGCTCTGGCTCCGGAAACTCAAAAGGGAGCGGTGGTGGGAGCGGGTTCTCTTCCATTACTGGTGGCGCTGATATGAAAGGTATTGGCTGCACTGGATTGCTATTCACCGGTGGTGTGAAGAAGTCTGGTGCCTGTGGGATTGGAAACGCAGGAGTTTGGTCTGCTGGAGGAAGGAACGGGAGAGGTGGTGGCTCCGGTTGCTCTTCAAACGTTGGTGGTGTAGTTAGGAACGGAATATCTGGCTGCACTGGACTGCTAATAACCGGCGGCTGTGGAAATGTGAATGGGAAACCTGGCGTGGCTGGCGGAGTTTCTTGAGGTTCTTCTGGAGAAAATATTGGGAGAAATGGAGTCGCTGGTGTAACTCCGTCATCTACTGGTGGTGAAGAAACTGATGGTGTGTCCGGTATAGGTGGCGTGGAAGAAACCGATGGTGTGTCCGGTATAGGTGGTGCGGAAGAAACCGATGGAGTGTCCGGTATAGGTGGCGTAGAAGAATCAGATGGTGTGTCTGGTATAGGTGGTGGGAAGAAGTCAGGTACAAGTGGTGGAGCAAATGCTGATGGTGGAGTATCAGTGCCTGCGTCTGGTGGAGTAAGCCATGGCATGTCAGGTGTGTTGTCGTCGTCGTCCGGAGGTGGCAATGCGACCAATGGCGGAGGATATACTATAGGAACTACTTCCGGTGGCGGTGGCGTGGGTGGTGGTGGAGAAGGGACTAATGGCGGTGGAGGTGGCGCTGAAGTTGCTGGAGCAGGAGGCGTTGCGGGCGGAGAGGCCGGTGGTGCGGCTGGAGGAGTGAGCGGAATTAGTGGAGGAGAGGGTATTACTTGTGGTGGAGGAGAGGGTATTACTAGTGGTGGAGCAGGGGCTGCTGGTGGTGGCAGGGGAATGAGTGGCGGAGAAGTCGGTGGAGCGCGTGGACGTGGTCGGAACGGGTTGTTTCTTGCGTTTCTCGCAAATGGCCACTGACCACAGCTCCCGAAAAGATACGAATACAACGGATCACAACTTCCTCCTCCACTACCACCACCACCGCCCCGGGTGCCACCCCCGCCTCTTCCACGACCTCGGCTTCGACTCCTCCCTCCGCCACTGCGTCGGCTTCTTTTGTCTTCTTGATCTTTAGGTCTTGGATGAGTTCTTGCTTCAGCTATAGCTGAAGAAAGGAGAAGCAAGCCAAAGATGAAAAGTAGTACTCTATTCAGTTTCATTCTTCTTTGTTGTGCCATGTTTTCTGCCACCCTGATTTATAGTTGCTGGAGTGACATTTAAGATTGAGCAGAAGTGTGTAAATGCAAGGTTTGATTATTATGGCGTCTGTAGTGTAAATGCTGTTGCAGGGATAAGCATGGCATTGTTTGTGAAGGGTGCGGTTTTCAATAGAAATGGGTGACCTTTTGCATGTTGAACTTTGAATGTGTTGTAGAAGCCTAGAAGGTGATTGGAGTTTCTGGGTGCAGAACAGTTGGGAGAATGGCTATTCCAATTTAACACAAATAGTATGTATGATTCAACGATGAGATTTATGGCTCACAATATTGGCGTTGAAGTATGTGCCATTAACTTAACCTCAAACAACCTTAGTTTGCAACTTCTGATATCAAGCACTAGCTAGAATCTTCTGCCGGTATGTTTATCATCTTCTTAGCTTACTTTCCTGACGGATACCACCAGCTGCAACTAATCCAATCGAGGACCATCGGATCCTCTTTAACAAACAACTTACATTTGCCAACCTAACAGTAACATTAGCCCTTCTTTTGTTTGATTTGATTTTACTAGTTTTTTCGTTCTTTTTTTTTTCATAGGTAAAATTGATGAATGGTAAGAATTTTCCCATTATTGAACCTCCACGGGAATAGACCTTGGCCATGCATGTTTTAGTGCAGATGGACATTTGGGAATTGGGCTTCTCCCATATGTTAGATGAGCACATTGATGAGGATTCGGACCACTAATTTATGGGCCTGGGCCGAGTAATGGGAGAATATGGTGCAGAAAGGTTACTTCGGATGGACAGACAATGACACAGTCACATAATGAAAATCCTTACTGTTAGAACTTGGAACATATGATGACGATAAGTAGCGAGGCAAAAAGGTTTATATTATTAATGATTCGATCAGTGTCGCTTGATCAATGATATGGTATCGATCTCATCAGTCGAGTAGGTGTCTAGAAGATTGCCTTGTTGTCTTCCGGAAATCGAATCTCATTGGCGACCTTATACAAGCAGAGGAAGTTCAAATGACTCATATGTACACGACATTTAAAAAATGAGACTTCTACCCTTTTTTAGTGTTACATAATGCACAAAGTCTCATGGGAGACGGTTTCTAAATAACTTATCTAGATACGGCCTATGTTACCAATAAAACCATACATGTTATTAATCAAAACGTCTATTTTGTTAACAAAATAAGTCTTGTTGTAATATGAAAAAAAAACACCAATATTGAGAACATATGTGTTTTCATTAATAACATCGATAATTTTCTTGACAATATAGATCCGTCTCTAAATAAATTATTTACAAACCGTCTCTCATAAGACTTCCTCTACATAATGTAACAAAAAAACAAATACAATGTTAATTTCTCCTATGCTATATCCGTGTCGGAATACCATAATTTTGTAACGGGGCAAAAGGCACTATCTTCTTCTTGTTTTGATTAGAGGGGTGTTTTCTTTCTTTCTTTTTCTTCCTTACTTTTGCTCTGTCCTTTAAATGATCACAGCCGATCTCTAAATAACTTATTTAGAAACAGTCAATATTGTCAATAAAATCATTTATGTTATTAATCAAAACGTTTATGTTGTCAACGAAATAAGTATTGTTGTAATATGAAAAAACACCAATGTTGAGAACATAGGCGTTTTGATTAATAACATCGATGATTTTCTTGACAATATAGGTTCATCTCTAGATAAATAATCTAAAGACCGTCTCTCAAGAGACTTTGGCCCTGTTCTCTTCAACTGAAAACTCATTCAGTTCAGCTCATTAAATTCATATTATTATTATTGTTGTTTTTGTTGTTGTTGTTGTTAGTATTATTATTATTATTTTATCATTTATTTACGCACCCGATCTTTTGTACGAGGAAAATAAGAAAATTTATCCAATTGAGTTATTTTCAACTTTTTTTCTTTCTTTCTTTTTAATACGACTTTTAGTAGATCAATGAAATAAAGAGTATAGTTACAATTTGAATTACCCTTCTTTTCTACCGTAAAATGTGAGTTAAGATAAGAAACTACAGGAACCTTAGAGTACCATACAATCTGGTTCACATACTCTGTACGTACATCTCTAACAAAAAATCTACATGTTCTTTTGTTGGAAGATATCAGAACAATAGAATTAAACTCAGAATCTAACGTTTAGTTTTTTCTCAAACTTAACAAATAAAAAACAAGTTAAGCCAAACCAAAGTCAAACCAAACTCTACAAGTCTTTCAAATGACTCAAAAACTCCAAAACAAGTTAAACCAAACCAAAGTCGGACCAAACTTTATAAAAATAACATTATCACAAATATTGAAAAATGGCATTTATTCCTCCATATTATCTTCCTCGGGCTCTATATTGTATGGAATAGAGCGCCAAATTCTCAATGTTATCTCCTCTTGCGCACCCTATTCATTGCTTCTTTCATTGTCCGGTTCAATAAATCATTATCCACTCCACCTTGGGCATTGACATCATGTTGCAAAACTGGTATTTCAAGTTTACACATGCGCATAAAATTATGAAGAGTAAGGTAGCAACAATCATGTATATTTGATATGTGTCTTCCATTTGAGTCATCGTATAAAGGACCTTCCATCTCCTTTTCAAGCCGCCGAAGGCTCTTTCAACAGTAGTTCGTAATGAAGAGTGTGTATAATACACACACAAATTCTTAGGGTTTTGAGGTTTTGGGGGTAAAATTCCGACTTTTGGAGGTAAAATTCTGACTTTTGGTTTCCTTAGGGTTTGGGGTTTTGGAGGTAAAATTCTAATATTTTGGAGGTAAAATTAAACCACTAAATATCGATTTTTAATCAAATATACTTCCGATCCATTATTAACTTTCTAAGGAGATTTTTTTTCCGAACTTAAATCGTAAATTACTTGCAAATTACAAAAAAAAAAGTATAAAACAAAGTTACGTTAATCAAATATACTTAATTTCTTTTCATAAAAGTTGAAATATGAGTATTGGGACATGAAAGTTGAAGAAGCAGTTTGAAAAATGGAACAAGGCTGGAGGTTTTGGACAAGAAAGAGTATTGATGTAAAGTTGTTGGCATGAGCTTGTGCATGGTTTATGGACTAGTGATTTTGGTTAAACTTTTAATTATTTTATTTGCCGAACATTGTCCATACTCTTGTAAACGTTGTCAAGTTGTAATAAATTTCACCGATTCAAAAAAAAAACTAGATAAAGACAGTTTGTACGACGATTGAAATTCAGTTTTAATCGAGTTATCATTCTCATATTGTTTTCCACGCGGTTGGTTTTAAAGTTTGTTATACGATAATAAAAAAAAAAGATAAAGTGAAAGAAAATTGTAGGAAGAGTGTGAGAAAGATGACAAAAATAATATGTTTTTTTTTTAATTGTGATTATATATACCATCATATAATTGTTATTATTATTACAAAATAATTTCTTTAGTTCAGTTCAGTTCCGTTCAGTATAGTTCAGAAAATTACAGTTGAAGAGAATATATCCTTATGATTGAGAAAATGATTATTATTTCTATAGCTGGTATAACTAATGTTTAATTGATTGACTATCATGCTCCAAATATGGAGAGTCCATCCAGTACAGGTTGGATTGGATTGGATGTATTATTCAATAATCTTTCCACAAAATGTGTCTAAGCTTTGGATTACCGTATTCCATTCTCGTGGTCTGATTATTATTCAGTCCGTCGGGTCAATTTTTCATATTGTTTTCCCGATATGATCAATATGGAAATATATGCAATAAAATAGTACGTGACCAGCCTAATGTGTAAAATGATTGAATGGAAGAAACATTTCTACAACGTTTGTGAATAGTAGATGCTTCCGGGGCGGACACCGACTCAATATAAACTTCAAAAAAAGTTTTGTTTGAATAAATATGCAAGATTTGTCCGATTTCTATGAATTTAGTCCGTGGAGTTGGTAGAAAAGATTTTTGTCGTGTAGACGAAACCAGCCAATGCATGGGACAAAATAGTGCATGCAGATTTTATTACTATTAATGAATCAAAAGAAGGGACTATGGTCAGCTGTCCCTCGGCTCACATTATTGACCTACTAATGAGATCTTTCATGTTAGAAAGTATCATTACTGCATAATTAAATAATGAAAGATTAAGTATATCATTACAAATTGTTTACTACTGAGAGTAAAGTGGCAATGGAAACTTACAAAAAAAAAAATCGTTTTACGCTTGTAAAAATGTGTTGGTACGCTCTTAATCCTCATTCTTAGTAAATTTCAGGGTTAGAATAGAAAGACTTGCTCTAATGCTCCTCAGAGTGCCCTAGTGGGTTGGAATGACAAAATTAGTTTGAGTGTTTTGCTTCACTTGAGTTGAGTTTTAACAAAACAAAAGTTCAACTGAAGTTGAGAAAACTCAATTCGAATTCGACAATGTGTGTCGTCAAACAATCTGAGAATTACAAGTCCAATGCAAAATTTAAAGTCTTGCCATCTATATGATAATTCAACTATAAGATATTTCAGTCCATATCTTCATGTTAAAAAAAAAAAAAAAATACTTCATAAAAATTGGTGAGAGAAGAGAGAGATTAGTGGTGTCATATTGACCAATATGTTTATATTCTATGATTTTCTTTTGAAACTCTATATATATATATTCTATGTTTTTTGTTCGCTCTATGTGTGACAGTTTTCTTGACTTCCTCACATGCATTTGTTTTGTGCTTTCAATATCACATCATTAGTCAATCCTTTCTCCTAGTATATGTTTGCTCTTTTTTTTTTTTTTTTTTGGTAATGATATGTTTGCATAATTGAAAAGGAAGATTAAGGTGATTAATGAGGGTTAACGAATTGATAGTGACAGGTGCATGTGCTTCTTCTCTCAACCAGATTTGTTGCTCTGAATAATTAATAAAGGCAAGTTATAGAGTATCAACGTCAACATGCCTCTTTCTGTCTCTTTTACATATCTTAGATCATATTAATATTAAAATTCATTCTACGAGATTTTCCTTAATTATTGTAGATTGCCAATATCCCACATAAAATGACATCCATATTTCGGTGCTCAATTTCCAACTTATAAGTTATCATCATTAATTATATATTTAAGGTTTTAAAAGTGAGTTTAGTTGTTGAAATTCTATATAATAGAGATAAAACATACCAACAAAATTAATTATACTGCTTGACATATCTGACTTTAACATGTTAAAAAATGATTAGATTTTATGCGGGTGGAATAGTAAGTTAACTGAGTTGTTTAGTTTCATGATAAACAAAATTTACTGTACAACTCCACTTTAACGGGGTGAAATGATATGCAAAAGAGTCCAAACGTTATCACTAAAATTAGGGTCTTCATTTAATAAAATCAGTATTTTTCATTAAAGATGCATTTTATTAATAAAAGATAGGCATTTTGATTAAACACAACGATGTTTTATCAATAATATGAATTGAACTATTTTAAAATTTAGTATATATGGTCCTATAAGACTCTATACCGAGTAGGCTTGCGTGACAGTCAATGATATAGATAAATACAAAAACTAATATACATCAAAATTATATTATTGCTTGTAACTTTTAAAACAGTGATGTTTTTCATAAATAAAAAAAGTGATGTTTTAACACTATATGCATTTTGATAAATAATTGTTAATGCTTTTATTAACAACATTGATGGATCTAATTTTAAAGTGACTATAAACAGTTTCCTATTTCCTGCGTCCCGTTTCAAGTTTTTCATTTTGCCATTTTTATATTTTGACCACTAAAAGATTTTCATTTTCTTTTTTTGCAATTAAACTTTACACCCCACTCTACTATACTACCCTCTCAATATACTCATGTCCACAACTTCATCAACCCACCATCTCTTTTTATTAATTCATTTAAATAATAATTGACCTTCCACTTTACGAAACCAATATAATTTTTTATTATTTTTTCATTCTAAATTTTCAGTTTTTATTATTTTGTTGACTACAAATTCAAATGAAAAATATAGGACGAGAGGTGTAATATTATGTGGTGACTTAATATAATTATGTTTAGCCAATGAAGCCTACCTCAGTTGGTTAGGCTGAGGTGACATGACTCCAGAGGTCATGTGTTATTATATTCCTGTTGAAATCGGGTTTGTGTTCTAGTGTATGCTAGTTATATATAATAGATTGACTGATGAGTTATGACTATGTAATGATTGATATACGAATGATAGATATATGAGTACATTTCATGTAATACAATTGTAATGGTTATATTCTAAAAAAAAAGTTATTATGTTTAATATTTTTCTTTAATAGTACCATACTCTAGAGATTATGTCGGCACGTGCAATTATTATTATTCTAACGACTTTGTGATGCTGTGATAAGAATGGTACACTACACACTGCCGAGCTGTCTTTCAAATGCTTACCATGATAATTCAACTCTTAAGCAGTGTTATTCCATTTGTTTGAAGATCAATTACCTGATTAAGATGTGTATAGTGTCTAATATAATATTTGGCATGAAACTTAAAAATTCAGTTTTTTCAACAGACCTACATATCATTATCAACTCGATTTCATATGAATAAACTAGTGATTTAATAAAATTTTAAGTTATATATCAAATAGACAAACTGATGAATAATGACCTGACAAAATTGTTAGCTGGTTGTCAAACATTCAATAAGTGTGTGAGAAATCGGAGAATTGGATCGTTTTTAATAAAACAAATTACTTATAATGTATTTTCGATAGACGACATCAACATCATATTTATCATCTATGGTTAATATCATATGTTCATTGTAAAACTATCGTTTACTCTACATTATTGACGTTATTAATAGGCCCGGCCATGGGCCCATGCGGGCTGTTCAGCCGCATGGGGCCCAGGCTCAGGACCAGCCCATATAGTATATAGGGAAAAAATCATTAACTGCTTTTCAGTCAACTAGCAAAAAGTTATTTTCTATATGGGATAATGACCATTAATACGGTAATAACTTAAATTTCTATAAAAAGATTACAATCTCAAGCATGTATTAAAGAGTTTGAGTTGTCAGTTTAACAAGTCTGATAAGTTGTGATTTTAATTATTATTCATTGTTTGATTTGATGAATGTAATAATATAATAATAATCATCATAATAGGAAATGCCTTATTTGACCAATTTAAAAGGGTATTGATTCTCTCAAACTACAAATTATACTCAAATTTGAGGTAAGATAAGTAACAAAGTGATAGAATGTTAAAACCTTAGGAATATTAAAATACTATATATGGCCTACTAAAGTTTAATCATATACTTAAAGACTCCTTAAAAAAAATGTATCAAAGATAGAGAGTATGTATACCTTTATGAAGAGTAAAATATGTGGGCCCATATACAAATTTTGTAATTTTATGCATAAAATAGAGGTCCTACAATTATATAAAATATATAAAGAGGATACATATGATGCAGGAAAATGAATTAACATGTACTTTGAGGAGAATTTTTGTTAGGAGTCCTACAACTAATGCTCTAAGGTTTTCCGAAAAGGTTCAAGTCTTAAAAGGTTCCCGTCAAGGTTAACTTAGACTTATTACTATCAAGAGAAGAAAGGTTTCCCGAAAATGCTCCGACCTTAAAAGGTTCCCGACAAATTAAGTCAACTTTGCCACTGATCTATTTATCATGTTTGAAGAAAGGTTCCCCTGAAAAGCCCCGAACAATAATACCAATATTATATTTGAAAATTTGTTTAACATATGCATATTTTAATGTATATGAAATATATATTTTTATTTTTTATTGATATCGTTCGGGGCCATTTCTAAAAATTTGCATGGGGCCTCACATTTTTCGGGCCGGCCCTGATTATTAAACATGTTAAATATGTTTAGTAACTATACAAAGTGGTATAGATCTATACAAAATGGATGATGATGAATGGTTTTTGTCATTACACTTCAGTTTCTTTCTAGCTAGTAAGTAATTCCTCAGTCCCGGAATAAGTTTTTCACTTTGACTTTTTACGGTTAATTTTTTTCAACTTTGACTATGAATTAATCTTAAACCGCAAATGTAAAATGTTCAATTTTTTTATATAATGAAACTTTAGGGGCTAAATTTTCATTATATAAAAAAATTGAACATTTTACATTTACAATTTAAGATTAATTCATAGTCAAAGTTGAAAAAATTTAACCGTAAAAAGTCAAAGTGGGAAACTTGTTCCGGGAATCACGAACTAGTAAGTAAAGGGAGGACAAAAAGCCACTTTTTAAATCAATGAAACTCCACTTGATTCAACTTTGGTGCAACAATTACGAACCTACCATTATAAATTTCCTCTAATCCTCTGATCCAAGATAAATATAATTTCTTATTTGTGTTTCCTTTCACCCTATTTATTATCTTTAATACCTACGACCCATGACTCCACACAAAATTTGACACACATACCTTCATTAACTAAAATTCAAGTCAACTTGAATTTGTGACCAATCAACTATTTAATCAATTACGAGTCAAGTGACTCTTCAGACCGACTTTATTTTTTATTTCAAATTTAAAACCTCAGTAAAAATGGAATGTTCTTTAGTAATTTCATAATATTAATTTGCACATTCAAAAATCGAAATCTGTTCCAACTTCCAACAGGTCAAGTTGTACTTAAATGCATGTCTTTCTTGATCCTTGTTACAACCATCCACACATGAATACTTTACATAAATTGAAGTGTAAAATCCAGAAACAAAACAAATATATTTCCATATCTACCCCTGAAGTTTAAATGGATTATTCAATTTATACACTGCATGGGGTTTGATGCAATATAAAATTAAGTAACAATAATTACCACTAACCACCTCCCAAAAACTTTTTAATTCAGTCAAATTCCCTCCTGATTTTTGCTTTTCCTCCTCTCACTCCCTCAAAGTAATCAAATAACTTTTGTAGCTTTTAACAATAAATCAACAATTATAAACTGCCCTTTACTCAAGTGGTTAGGGATTGAGTCGATAGGCAAGTACTCAAGTTCGATCTTTCTTTATCTAAGTAAAAAACATCAGAGAGACGCACCCTCGAAAGAGTCCGATAATGCTCAATCGGATAGATCGCACGTAAAATATACAAAATACTCCATCCGTCCCAAATTCAACTTCTCACATTTTCTTTTTGTACGTCTCAATTTCAACTTTATTCAATATATTTATACTGTATTCACGATCTAATCTATTTTATTCACTATTCTTTTAAATCTTCTATCCGGACCAGCGTCAAATTGAATTCGAGATCGAGGGAGTAAATAGATATAAAGAATTGGGGAGAATTACAGTTAAGGCCCACTAGGCCCGGAGTCCACTCTTTTTTGTCCACACAATAAAATTTCTCCTCCTTTTGAACCCACCATCACAGAGAACGTGACCACCTTTTAAAAACTCCATGGAACTGGTAATAGCTTTGCTTCACCATTAATAACTGCCACATGATTGTTGTGCATTTGCCAGTAAGATAGAAAAGGGGTAAAAAAAACACTCTCCATTTTGCACTGCTCTGCAATTTTTTCCTGAGCTCTGTTTCAGCCTTTTGTCCCTTTCTTGCATAGTACTATATAATAAAGAAAGATAGCAGCAGCACCAAAGAAAAGTGAAAAAGAAACTCAGATACATACATATCTATCAAATCAAACATCCAAACTGAGATACACTCAACACACAGACAAAGTAAAAACAGACAATTTAATCTCACTTCAGTTCCCCTTTTCCATTCTCCTTGCTCAACACATTTCAAAATTTGAATCTTTTTGTAATCTAGCTAGCTTTCTTCTTGAACCCCATTTGTTTGAGGGAGAGAAGAAGGAAGAAAAGGGGCAATGAAGCTTCTGTTTTTGCTGCTAATTTCCATTTGGATTTTCAGCTATGCTTCTTTTGGGGCTCCACTTGATGTTCCGGACCCTCCTGTAGCTGACCCTGTTCTTCCTTCTGAAAAAGATCCCTCTTTTAAGAACTCTTCTGATTTCATAGCTCATTCTCCAGGTAATTAATTGGTTTTCTTGGTTTTTTTATTTTCCTCCTGCATCTGAATAGTTGAATTTTGTGTTCTGGTTTGTACTGTAGTTTTGGAATTACTGCTATGTGTTCGTGTGTGTGTGTGTGTTTTTTTTTTTTTTTGGAAATTTTACCATCCCTTTGAATTTATCGTGTCCCTATCCTTTGAGATTGAAATGATCCCCAACTTTTTGCCATTGATTTTGACTTTGCTTGCTGTCATATGCTTTAAATAATGTGTGGTATCTGAAGCTGATTTGTGTTGTGTTGTGTTATCATTAAATCAGATTCTGCTGAGATTCAGGTTGTGCACCACCAGGATTTAAACAAGAAAATCCTTGTTGCACTTGTTGTTTCTTCATGTCTTCTTGGAGTAATGTTGCTGTTGTTGTCTTGTTTCTCGATCTACCGGTTCAAAAGGTCGAAGAAATGCAAAAGTGATCGGGGTTTAGGTACTTTTGGTTCTTGTTTTTGTTTCATTATCAAATTAGTTCAACTTTCTTTTTCGTTTTGGTAATTGTGGTTACTGTAGATGCAGAGAATGCAAAGGGGATCTCATACAGTCCTGCCTTGGAGAAATTTAATTCTTTGAAAATTGGTGGCAAGAAAGGTTCGATAACATCGATTGACTATCAGTTGTTAGTGGCTGCCACTAGCAACTTTGATGAATGTAATGTTCTTGGGGAGGGTGGATTAGGCCGTGTGTACAAAGCTCACTTCAATGACAATTTCCAGGCGGCTGTTAAGAAAATTTACGCGGGTGGACAGGAAGCTGAAAGAGAATTTGAGGTAGAATAGAATAGTTACTATTCTCCTTTTGTGATTGTAGTAATTTATTGTATTGTTGATCATCGAATGAAAAATGCAGAATGAGGTTGAGTCTTTGAGTAAGATTCAGCATCAAAACATAGTTTCTCTTTTGGGATACTGTATTCATCGCGAGGCGCGGTTCTTGGTATATGAGATGATGGAGAATGGGTCTCTGGATTATCACCTACATGGTAATGAAGTTTCTTCGGCTAGCTTGTTTCTCAAAAGATCATGAAGTCCATTTCTTAAGATTTAGATTCATGTTTCGCGCAGGACCTAATAGATCGGCATTGACTTGGCACATAAGAATGAAAATTGCTCTGGATGTTGCAAGGTACCGATTCTGATGCATTCATTTTCAAATGACTTCACTCATAGTTATCATCTGTTTCCTTAACTTAGATAATGTATTTGGTTACTAAACAGAGGGCTTGAGTACCTGCATGAGCGATGCAACCCTCCTGTGATCCATAGAGATATCAAATCCTCCAACATTCTTCTAGACTCCGACTTCAATGCTAAGGTAACATTATCTGGAGATGATCTCTCTCCATCAGTTACGTCCTGTGGCTACGGATGGAAAATTTTGTGATTAGCTAATGTGCTTGATGTTTTTTGTTCAGCTTTCTGATTTTGGGCTTGCAATTACTGGGAACTCGAACAAAGCAGACATCAAGCTTTCTGGAACACTGGGTTATGTTGCTCCTGAATATCTGTTAGATGGTAACCTACACTTTCTAATCCTTCACTGTATGTCATTTCTTAAATTTATCATTTCATTTGCTGTCTCTTAACTTGAAGACAAATGCTTCATATTGCTTTCATGATCTTTTCATTGAAACTGGTATAGAAAAGATTTATGTAGATGTTGTTCATGAATAGTCATGTCATTTTGCATTTTTGATTGTATTAGTTTGTGCGGCGCCCATGCCATATAGTTCTTGTCTAGCCAAGTAGTCTATACTATAGTACACTCGATTCCATGCGCAAGTCACTCAATCTCTATATGCATGATCAGAATTCACAGGTTCTCTTGGCTTAATAGATCAACTAGAAGACCGTTATATAAAACATACCTGCGGTTTTGAAAAGAGACATTTACTAAAATTTCTAAGTCCCAACATGCTATTCTGCTTCAGTTTTATAGTTTTAATTTGGCTTCAATTTTACCAGATACTTGAGCTTGACCTTGATAACTTCGTGCTCCAGTGTTAAAGAAGCTTGATATTAACAATGCGTGTTCATTGTTGACCTACTAAACCCGAGTGGACTAGGAAGATACAAAGATATAGAAATAATTTGTCTTGTTTGATAACTGCCTGCTATTTCCTTGATGAGTGTTTAATTGTCTGTAACTGCAATTTTTAAATTTTTCCATACCAGGTAAACTTACCGATAAAAGTGATGTCTATGCCTTTGGTGTAATTCTTTTGGAGCTTTTGATGGGACGAAGGCCTGTGGAAAGAGTAGCCGAAGCACAGAGCCAATCTATAGTTACCTGGGTAAATGTTTGTTTTTGAGACAACTTAATCAGTCAATGCAATATCAGTCAAAATCTCTAATTCCAAGGGCTTGTTTGACAAACAGGCAATGCCACAGCTTACTGACAGATCAAAGCTACCAAATATCATTGATCCAGTCATAAAAAACTCAATGGATTTGAAGCATCTCTACCAAGTCCGTTCCCTTTAAATCGTCTATCATTAACAACAGCAAGTATTTTACAATGACGTTAAACTCATGTTTTTCGGAAATCGTACAGGTAGCTGCTATAGCTGTTCTATGTGTTCAACCGGAGCCAAGTTACAGACCGCTGATAACCGATGTCTTGCACTCCTTCATGCCTCTTGTGCCTGTCGATCTTGGAGGATCACTAAGAGTAACAGATTGTGCTGTTTAATACTGTACGTAAGAAATGTGTTTCATCTGATTTTCAAGTGCTTTTGGAGCTGGCATCACTTGTTTATTAACTGAAGTTGACCAAAAGCGTGTTCCTGTTTCCTAGGAGAGTAGATTATGTTTTGGGGGAATTTTTTTTGGTTGAGCATACAGCTTGTAAAGTTGGTAAAGGGAAAAGGGGCTTCTTTTTTAATGATGCTGATTACTTTGACAAAACTGGATTGTGTTTATTTTGTCCCAACTCTGTAGCAGACTAGCCGGTGCTTTTGTGTATATAAGAGTTCTTTTTATGTGAAATTATGCAACAAATAAAGACTGTTATGTTGTAAAGGTTATTTCTTTTAGAATGGGCTGCAACGTAATGTGATCGAACCTTGGAAATTACGAGGGAGTGGCAGTTAGTTAGGGAATGTTCCGATTCGATTAGTGTGGATGCTGGCTGCTTGTCAATTTGCTCTTTAAGCTGTCTGTTAGCAGGTGGAACTATCACATGTGACATACTTGAACAATGTATACTTGTCTCATTGTCTGATTAATGCTGCAATGCACATTTTTCGGACAGGTGATGTTTTAACAACTACCAAGCAATGTGCCTTGCAATTTCCACTCAGCATTTAACGTTTCTTCATGTACTGTTTTTCATGTCATTTATGAACTCGCTTGACTAGTAGTAGTATGGAACTTTAATAGGCCTCGATTCGGTCTTTTTCGAGAAGTTTCAAGGCCAATCACACCAAATATGGAGATGGAACAAAACCTAACCTAGTGAACTTAGTTGGGTCAATGTCTTACCCATTAGATTCTGTACTACTATGTTCTCTTTGCCGTTTGGTTGTTGACGAGTAGGCAAAAAACCAAATATCAAGAAATTGCCGTCTGAATGTAACTATCATTCAAACATAAGAACAGAACATCCTTGTCTCGGTTTTACCAAAGTTCCAACAGAACAGGCCATAAACAAGAATTTCAAGTACTAATACTTCACACTTATTTAAACTCTGAACTTTCTTTAACCTGCAAACCAGAATTAGATCATGATCCTGCTTTCATGGTTTTGTACAAATAGCACAAAAAACTTGTTTGTAAAGATAGTGCATCCAGGCGGTCATGTGGAACTACATGACCGGCCTATTCTAGCTGCAGATTTGCTCAACCGGAATCCCAAGTGCTGCGTGGCTCACCCCACCGTGTTCCAGCAGCCATACGACATTGTTTCACCGGATACCATTCTCGCACTTGGCAGGAAGTACTATGTTGTGCCGCTAGGTACCATAAGGAAGCTTCAGAATAAGTACTCCCCTGCACGTGTAAGACAGTACAAACAAGCCGCTATCCAAAAAAGGGAGCGCATAGACAATGGTGACCAAGAAGATTATGAAACGGACTCTTCTTGTTGGCTGATGAGGAAGAAGAGCAGGAGAAAGGCTACGAGTGGACCGCGGATGAGTTCGAGGATCAAGGTCAAGTCTGATAGCAACAGTGAGAACTCATCTGATTCTCGGAAACCGATGGTTAACAGCAAGAAAAAGTCGAAAAAGGAATCTGAAGAAGGTGCATCTCCCTCGAGATTATCACTTACATCTATTGATTACTGGCAGCCTGGTCTAGAAAGCATCACAGAAGAACAATTGAAGAGCCCAGTTCCAGCTGTTGAAGATAGCATTTCCCTCGGAGTTGATAAATAAGCAGCACATTGTCAAAAATCGAAAGATATTTGCAAGGCGAATACAGACCTGGCGAGTTTTGTTAAAGCCAAGGGTTGATAGAATGTTCCTACTTATACTACTACACTTTGTTAATGAAGGCTCAGGTCCAAAGATCTACAAAAAGTAATATCATTGCACTGACAGAAAAATTTCAATTGAGCAGTAAAATTGAAGTATCAATGGTGGGAAAAAACTAAACAAAGAATCGACTCTAGCACTAGCCGTAGAACTGATATCTCCAACTTCTCGGCTGGACTGTTCACAATTATTAGACACATTTACACCTGTGCTTAATAAAAGACAAGAAACCTAGCCGTCTACTTTCTTGATTTCTCTCTTAGAGGGATTCCCCTGGTGCAGCGCATTCCTAAACTGTGCAGTGTACATTATTAATATTATCAAGGCCCTTCAGCTTCACCACTGACTCAATGTGACCCTTCAGCGTGTGTAGCTCTCTCAGCCTGGGAAGATTAGAAAGAAATGACATCAAAATACAGTTTGACTTGTTTAGAAACTTGATTTGCAATGACAAGATCATCGAGAAAAAGTTAACCTTGCAACTTCAGCGCGCCTCTTAGCTTGTTCAGCAATTTCAGACAATTCCCTGTAGCTGCTTTTATCTTGAAAGATGTCTGAAGAATCTGATGTTTGGAGGCCATGATGTGTGCGTTGAGCCATAGCCCACTGTGCTTCCCTTTCTCCGCGACCATAATCATTCCCCGATGCGAAGGCAGTCTGTAGTTATTCAAACAGCAAAATTATAGGATGAGAAATTTTGGAATAAGATCCAAAACAGTCACAAAATTAACTAATGATCACATGTTAAAGTGTTCTGATTCTGTCAGAGTGAAGCTATAGTGTATATACCCTTTTATCGATCATATTGTTCCATGCCTTGCCACTCAGAAGGTATCTTATGAGAAACTTGATTATGTCAAGAGGGATATAGGTTATGATGCTATAAATCCATATAACACCAGCCCAACCCCAGCCAATGCCGCGAATCCTAGCAAATTCCCAGTTTGCATATACTGCTATCAAAGTTGCAACCTGTACAAGAAATATTGCATCAGAATTATCAAGAGAAAGAACTTTGTGAATGCTAGCCTTCATGACAAGATGTTTATGCAACTTACAAGCTGGGCTACTAGAAAAGCAATCATAAGGAGTGCACCAGGTCTTTCTGCATAGGACCAACTTCTTGACCGAGTGACAAATATGAGGGCTTGGCTGACAATGCTGACTTGAAGGTAGATTGCTGCAGTCAGCTCGTGGTTATTATTCCTGATTGATCTCACGCCGAATTTTTCCTAAGAATGAGAATATCTCAATTTATTTACATGGGGCTACACCAACGTGAAGGTCAAGATTAAAAATAAGCAACGCAAAGTTATTCTTAGTAGCATTCCATACCGTGAAGAAATCAGTATCATGAGCAGCCCAGAAGAATACTACTGTCATCACTGCAAGATAAGTGCCAAGAACAATTCCAGTAGCAAAAATCTCATTCAGCTTCCATGAATCAGGCAGTGGGGAAGGCTTCACTTTATCTTTAGAGATTGTCATAATGGTCCCATCATTCAGGATTGCAATGATCAGAACCATGAAGGGTGAAAAGTCAAACTTCCAGAGGAGTGCAATGAGCATAAAACCCAACACTATACGGATGGTAATGGAAACTGCATAGATAGTGTAGTTTTTCATCCTCTGGAATATAGCTCTGCTAGTCAAAACAGCACTAATTATAACACTTAGTCCTGGCTCTGTCAAAACTATATCTGAAGCACTTCGGGCAGCATCAGTGGCATCAGCTACTGCAATGCCAATGTCGGCCTTCTTTAGTGCAGGGGCATCATTCACACCATCTCCTGTCATTCCACAGATATGCTGTCTTTCTTGTAGTTTCTTCACAATTTCGTACTTGTGTTCTGCATCCCTCCCCAAAAGTCAGTAAATATTAAGAAAACATAGGAAAAATAATTTTAGTTTTTAAAGATATTTTGGGGCTCACCTGGAAAGACACCGGCAAAGCCATCAGCTTTCTCGATGAGTTCTTCGACTGGAAGGTCAGCAATAGCTGCATCCTTGTGTTGTCCGAGAAGTGAGGAAGAAGGATACATGTTCACTCCCATTCCCAACCTTCGGCCTGTCTCCTTGGCTATGGCTAGCTGATCACCGGTAATCATTTTAACATTGACACCAAGATCTAAGGCACGAGTAATTGTTTCTGCACTGTCATGCCTTGGTGGGTCAAAGAGTGGCAAGAGACCAACAAATGTCCAGGGACTTCCTGGGCTGTCCTTGTTCTTCTCTGGCACGGTCTGCAGAACCAAAGAGACACATAAAATCACCTTAGTTCATTTCTAAGAAGTGACTCGGGATAAACTTTGAAAGCATTAAAAAGTAGTAGAAAATCACCTGTTTAGAAACACCTAGAGCACGGAGGCCACGCTCAGCAAATTTGTCGATAATGGAATGAATCTTATTCTTCAGTTCAGGCCTTAGGCCACAGAGTTCAATGATCTAGGTGAACATATAGAATGATTGGTAAACAGAACTCTGTTGTATTGATGAGTAATTGGAAATCTAAATGGTGGTGGACTTCTATTCCACGAGGGATTTACCTGTTCGGGTGCTCCTTTGCTTACTCGGTGCCAATTCCCATCTTCATCTATGTAAGTCATAGCAGTGCGTTTGTCCACAGGATTAAACGGAAGAAAGTGCACTTCAGTGATCCCTGCTCTTGCCTAGAACCAAAGGCAGAAAAGAAAGCGTTAACTGGGTTTGATTCGCATGGGATAATCCAAATGATCGAGGTCAATTGTAAAGAAAAGACATACAAGCATTCAGAGCAAACTCAGAATCTAATTCAGATTCTTGCATCAAAATGTACTTGTACAATACCTCTCTAGGATCAGACAACATTCCGACAATGCAAGCATCAATGGCATCTTGGTTTTCCACCCTTGAAGCTCTAGCTCCACAAAGAATAACTTCATCCTTATCCATACCATTTGCAAAAACCTGCATGACACCCATGGCATTATTATCAACAGAGAAGATGATTTGAGTAAATTATCTCATCTATTTTATTCAAGTAACATATCAAACCTCAATTAGAGATTTGTCCACTGTGAGCTTGTTCAAGGTAAGAGTTCCAGTTTTGTCACTGCACAGAACATCCATACCAGCCATTTCTTCAATGGCTGTCATTCTCTTAGTAATAGCACCCTGCTGTGATAGCCTATGTGATCCAATGGCCATTGTAACTGATAACACCGTGGGCATGGCAATTGGTATCCCTCCAATGAGAAGAACCAGCAGATTATCAATTCCATCTCTGTACTGCCTGTGCTGAATGGGGTACATAACTATAATTTCTATTATGAGCCCCACAGCAATCGAACATATGCAGAAGTTCCCAATGGCAGTTAACACCTAATCATTCATTTTCAACGAATAAAAGTTAGAAAAGATTGAAGTACGTATTATAAGAATATTATTGTGGGTCAAGAATACACTGTACCTTCTGGAAGTGACCGACGTTCTGAGTGCTATCAACAAGATGTGCTGCTTTTCCAAAGAACGAATGGATTCCAGTGGCGATGACAACCGCCTCAATTTCTCCTTGTTTACAGGTCGAACCAGAAAACACTTCATCCCCAGTGTTCCTGGTTACAGGCAATGACTCACCTGTCAAAGCAGATTGATCAATTTTTAAAGGATCACCCTCAAGGAGTCGTGCATCTGCGGGAATGATATCTCCCAGTTTGATACTAATAATGTCTCCTGGGACTAGGATGGCAGCTTCCTGTTCACTCCACTTCCCATCCCTTAGCACCTACAAAAATAAAGAAGTAGCTGAATATCATCAACCTGAGAGATCCATCATCCATGTACCATATCTAGAACCAGATTATTACCTTAGTCTTGGGTGCAAGGCCTGCCATTAGAGCTGCAGCAGCATTACCAGCATTGTTCTCTTCTACAAAGCTGATAGTTGAGTTGATGAACAACAATGCAGTAATACCGATAAAGTCTTGCCAATCCGGTGGCCTCCCCTGAAATCACATTTTTTATCAAAAATTCATAACATGGAGAAAATAACCATGTATCATCAATCGACACATCACACATACTACATATACATCTAAACCAACCTGTCCATTGGCCAAGACGATTGCGATGATAGCTGCACTTTCCATGACCCATGACAGAGGATTCCACATAAAACCCAAGAACTTGAGGAACTTGCTTTCCTGTATTTTAGCCATGATACAGAGTTACAATCGAACAAAAGCAATCGAATAATTTGAAAGGCAGGTAAGTAAAACTAGCCTTCTTCTCCTCGAGCTTGTTCTGACCAAATACCGTAAGCCGGTGGTCAGCATCAGCCTGTGTCAATCCTGACCTCGAACAATGCAATTGAGTAAAAACTTCCTCAAGCGGAATATTCTCCTGCAACCCCGAAAAAGGCACTCAACCAGTAAATCAAACTATACTAGTGATAATCAGAAAACAGATTACCAGATCCACATATGACTCATCTCAAAACTCCCAAACTAATTCACAAACACCATATCCTACTTCAATTCAAATGTCCAAAGCTCCAATTTCCAATTCACAGTCATCAATTCATCCCAATCAAGTCGTAAACACACAACATTCCACTACGAAAACACATGCAAACGTCACAATTCGAACAGATGAACATAATACAAGCGACATTAACACGAATGCATGGTGAGCATAGAAACAGTATTTTCACAAACACACTGATGACTGATCGAATGAAAATCAACATATACGAAGCTCAAACAACAACAATAGAGAAAAAATGTATCAATCAAAACAATTACCAGGTCCACACTCTCATTCTTAATCGCCTCCAAGGAGATACCACCTCCTCCTTTATCCTCCATGTTTAATTCTATGTATCAATCAAAACTATGAGAATTGTGATTGTGAGCAGAGAACTCTGTTTGTGGAGAGAAGGAAGATTACCAGGAGTTAAATACTACGGAAAAAGAAAGACCAATCTTATAGGGCTGGCTGTTTGTTTACTGTTATCCTATTTTCAGCACTGTGTGGAATTTGAATCCTTGTTGAAGAAGACTCTCCAATCAAACTACTTGGAATTTCAGTATTTGTATGTATTTTTTTTTTTTTTTGGATATACTAATACATATACACAGCTATAATATAAGAGTGAGATATTAATGGAGTTCTAAAACTAAAAAATAGGCAGGAGAAATGAGTTGATGAATTTGAATGGATTTCGGTTCTGAATTACCGGGTCAAACACTAAAAAGAGGGAAGTGCGTTTTTAGTATGTAGTAGGAATTAGGATGATTCAACTCCAAGTAATTAGAATGGAGTTTGGATTGACCCTCGTCGGGTCAATTTTTAAGGGGTTCGATTATGGGTTGACCGTGATATATAAATTCTAGAGCGGATAAGTCTTTAAAACGACGCATCTATAATTTACAGTATTACATTACAGTATTATTATTATTATTATATATTACTAGTAACCGTGACACGCGGATACCCGCGTGACATTCTTTTTATTTTAAATTTTGAATTCATATAATAGAAAAAAATCAATACACCATTTTAATCATATAAAAATTTTACGAATTTAAAAAATTGATAGAACATATTATTTCCTCGTTACTTTTTATAAAGTTATCTGAAAAATATATAAAAAGAACTAAAAAAACTACAACCCAAATCACAAAGTTTGAATAGATGATATTATTCCTATGAATAGTAATATTTGGATACGGTTGTATATAGCCTAAAATTAAGGAAGTGGTGGACTAATAACTACTTCCAAGTATCTATATATATATGATAAAAGTGATAGTCTAAATTAAAGCAGAGCTATGCCACATAAGCAAAAAGCTGATGTGGCAAATTCCCTCCAAAATTAAATGGTTTTTAATTCATCAATATTTGAAGAAGGAAAGTTCATCTCTTTGCAAGTTAATCAATAATTAGTTGTTAAAGCCCCCTATTTTTATGGAGGAGATTGTGTCGTGAAAGTAAATTAATGACTGTTCAGAATAATTTGACTACAACTAACCTGGCGTAAAATAATGAACTTGCTAAAATTTGGCGTGAAAGTAAATTTTTCAGATTAAAGCCCCCTATTTTTATGGCTCTACTAGGTTTAATTCCATGTTGTTTGTTAGAATCCAATATTTGAATTTAAATTTCCGGTGAAATAGCATAGTACGTTTGTTTACCTACTTCCTATATAGGTCTTATCAAGATTTACTAAATTTACGTCACATTCATGCCTAGCACAGCAGGTTCGATGAGTCTAAATTTACCAGACGATTTGTGGATTACCATTCTTGAAAAACTTTCGTTTCAATCAACGGATGCATGGGCAAGAATAACTTCTAGGTTTTTTTATGCTTTGTTTTACTTCATCTTAACATTTGATTGAAATTTGCATTATAACTCATCGTTTTTTATATTTATTAGCTGCCCATGGTTCTATCGGCTGGGAAACACACGGACAGTTCTGAAGAATATACAGATCGAGCCAGATGTAATTGTTCCTCAACCATTGATCGATAGAATGTCTTTGGCAGAAAATCCCGAAGCCGTATTAAGAAAGTCATTGGTAAGAAAATAAACAATGTAAAGTGCCACAGATATCAGTAACGTGTTGATAACACATAACGCGTTCTTATTTATGATTTTGTTACATTTATACCACAGCAAGCATACTTCGTCGATGGGAATGAATCCGAAGCGTACCAATATATGGAGATGGCTATATCTTTGAAGCACAACGAGGCAAATTATTGCATCAACTATATGAAGCTATTCAGCAAGGAAATACATGTTCGTGATCAAGGTGTATGTGGATTAGCATACCTGAAATCTAATTATCTTGGAGTTCTTTACATTAGCTCTTCTAGATGGTCATTGAAATCTAGACTATCCAAATTAAAGCTGAAGAATCCATTAGATCTAGATGTTCCGTTGTTCTGTCAGCGGAACAACCCGAATGATGCATGTGATAATAATCAGAAAACCCATGGGTACAAATACAATCAATGCCCAAATTGTGTTGCCGACATAGAAGTTTCCCACATGAGTTCTAATTACTTGAGCATTGGCAGGAAACGACACCATCCTAACCGTGGTGGCATGCACGTGCACTGTAAGAAGAGATAATGTCACCATAGAACTTTTGTTTATTTCTAAATCATTTAATTTCTTATTATAAGAAGAATATTGTATTCGTAAGATTAAGATGGAAGACAGGAAACTTGGAGACATATGCACCAACCTTACCTGTGCGAAGAAAATAGAGACAGTCATACCAAGGTATATAAAACGTGGCTCCTTATTCACAAGTTTCATTTTCACGGATATTGGCAGAATATAATATGCATTATATTCCACTATAGGTTCCGACTGAAGATAATTGCAACGGGTGAAAAATCTTCCGATACTATCATAGTTGTTCTTTTTGAGGATATGGTGAAGGGCCTCATAGGCAAGACAGCTGCTTCAATTCTTGCTTCTCTCATGGAGGTAATTAATTTAATAAAATGAGTTGCTAAATTTAGAGTTCGATGCAAAATTCAACTTTAATAACAGAAGTATTGATCTCTTTGTAGGAAGGTGATGAGGATGATATTCCTATGGATTTTGCCCCGATATTGGACAAGAATTATTTGATAAGGATCAAGGTTGCGAGGGAATACAACATTGTCAAGGGATTCAATGATTATAGTGTAGAGTACTTGACAGATGATGATACTATACTTGGGGAATACTGCAGCCTTTCTGCAAGTGTAATACATATCTCTGTTTTTTTTCCGTGTACTTTGTATTTGATTTTGAATAAGTTAACTTATTGTGGGGTAATCTGTTTTTAGGAGGTGGCATCTGAACCTAAGGAGAGCGAGGAAAAAATTGGAGGCAATGTTTCAGGGAAAGGCAAAGAGAAAGTCACTGAGGACTCTACAGATCATGATTCAACGAGTAATGGATCTGAGAATACAACCACTCCCTACAAACGTAGCAGGCCTATTGATGTGGATGATGATGATGAAGTTTGCCCAGTCGTAGTTCATGAGTCCTCGACTAAAGTGGTCGTAAAGAAGGAGAAGAATGCTTGAAAACTTCATGATCTTTGTTATATTATAATAACGTTATGGTTTAGTTGTCTTATTATGGTTTTCCATTCCAGTAGCTTCGCATTTTTCATTAGGATGCAAGAATAAGTTAGTTTTTCAGTTTTAGGGTATTTTGTTTTGATTTCGAACGATCTTTAATAAACATTTCCCTTTTCTATTATGGAGAATATTCGTTACTCTATTATTTTACACTATTAAGTCAGATCCTAAGTATACTTTGTAAAGTCTAATATCACCTAAATTCGAAAACTATACGCGATAGGGAACCATTTGTATTGAGTAACCTATCTCAATAATACATGCATGCAACCAGGAAAGATATAAACTTAAGCGCATGGAATTGAAAGGCGGAGACGAGTAATTTAACAGGAACACCTGTTTTACCTGTCTTCCGAGGTCTCGGAACCGAGAACGCTTTCAATAAAAACTAACTTATAATACAAACCACTGATGTCCTATCGAATTACATTCTACAGTATGTTACGAACTCGGTCCCGGGTATGCAGTCTTCCTCCTGCCCAGTTTTCCTTCCGTTTTAAATTCCATTTTCTGTGTTCGACTTTGTTCAGCCAAATCTGATTTTCTGCTGCAAATGTTCATTCAATTTCAAAATGTGTTTTTACTTAAGAAATCAGCAAAATATTAAGATGAATTATTAAGATGAATAATACCTTATGAAATATTATAATTATATCCCTATTCAATGTCTTTTTGGAATAGTCCCATAAATCTAATCTATCTACAAAATTCTGGCTTACCTTTTCGACTGATTACCCGATCTGAAATCTTTCTTTTTGTTGATTTCTGTGTCCCCAGTTTACCTACAACATTTTATATACCCTCAATCAACAATCCATCTAAAAAAAGACACAGTACATTATATGGTTTGACCATAATTAAAATGTAAACGAAATTTTTTTGGCACTGTCTATCAAAGTTGTTAAGATTTTATTGTAAGTTGTTGAGATTTGTACAGTATAAGACATATTTCTTAAGGACTCTAGAGTCCACATATTTCCAAATAGTTGGTATCTTTTTAAGTCAAAAGTAATAATCTATTTAACTTCAATAGATGAAGTTAGTCACAAAGTTATCAACACTTCCTCATTTTACAAAATCTCTGATCTACGGTAATTCTCTATACTCTGCTCAACAACTACATCATATTGTACCTATCAATTAAGTGCTTTCTACTTTCTGTGATATACTTACATATCACTATTCTCCGTTCTTATCACAGATCTATCATCATGTCGTGAAGTAAAAAAGTAGTCCTCTACAGTTACAGACATCACAAGTGTTCAAACATTTGCTAAAGCAGGTATGGTTTTGTCAATTTTAGTACCAATTACATACCGGGCCATTTATGCGCAAAGCTTTTGTGTTAAATTGTTTGATTGACATCCGTCCTCTGATGTAATTTTCCAAAGCTTATCTCCATAATAACTCGCATATAATTGAATGAAAACCTTAGTAATTTTACAAAAAGACATTATTTTAGGATGCTTATTTTGTTTTACGTTGATTCAGAACATATATAAAGTTGTATATGGAATTGTATAAAGTATTATGTACCTTAGAGATTAGTATAGAAACATATTCGATCTGTTCAAGTTTAGTTTATACAAAATCATCAGAAGACGTTTCACATGGTTGATAAGATACATGTAATTCCAAGCTGTTTATTTATATTAAGTCCTTAGATTATTATGCATGTGAGATTAGTCGAATAATTGTTCATATATACAATAAACCCACATAAAAACAGAAAGATACGATAAATCTGTTCAAGAATTTACCAGATCTGAAATGCGAAGTTAATTTCTTTCTTAGCTAATCTTTAACCCGTCTTCATCTACTTTCAAATATCCATATATGCTATAACATTAATAAGAAAATATTTGAAGTCTGATTTTATTAATTAAATGAAAATGCAACTGCAGTTTATTTATATAAAGTCCTTAGATTATTATGCATGTGAGATTATTCGAAGAAGGGTTCATATATACAATAAATCCACATACAATCAGAAAGATACGTTCAGATCTGTTCAAGAATTTACCAGATCTGATATGTTCAGTTAATTTCTGGCCGAGAAAATCTTTAACAAGTCTTCATTTACTTTCAAACATCCAGATCTGCAATAACATAAATAAGAAACAACTTTAGATTAGCATCCGGGTTGATAGAAATAATAACAATATAGTAGAAAATGATATACTGAAGACGAAGAAAGGAACAGTGGAAAGTACAGACAGTGAGGCATTTGAAGGAAAACAGAGTCGTACCCTTTTCTCCGTTTCATTTTCTGAGTCGATTGGACAGAAATTGGAGATGAAGAGCATATCCAAATCGATATTTTCTCTACCGTACAAAGAAACAACAGATCTGTAATCGTTCATAAAAGAAATGAAATCAAAGCCTAACACAATATAAAAATTCGAAAGTAACAATCATAAAAAAAAAAATTCAAAGTCGATCTTAAAAGCTTACCCCAATCCTTCATATTGATCCGGTTTGTATCCCCCATCTTCGAAAACAAAGAATCAAGTAGCTAAAAAGCTGTAAAAACATCTTTCGAATTGTTTATAATACACCAAATATTTTCAAGTATCGGTAAGACTGGGACAAATTATTAGGAAGAATCGAGAGTTGTTCTCGGGGCATTGTATATATCGGACAATGGCAGATGTTTTTACAGGAAATATGGTTGTTGTTATAGAGAGAGAAACGATGGGTGGGTACTGATAGATAGAAAAAATGTAGAGTAGTGGATTCTAGGGTTTTTACAGGAAATATGGTCATTGTTTGCTTGGTCGGTTATTTGGGCTTTCAGGCCTAGTAAATTTGGACTCTGGCATGTAGTAGTTGTAGGCAACCCAAATCCATATACTACTTCATCTATCGAGAATATTGAAAGAAATATCGAGCATAATAAGTGATGTTCTGCCTTACACTTCTTTGTTGCTTATGATTGATACAAGTTAGTACTTTACACAGTTTAATGATTTTTTTTATATTTGTGTAGTGATGGACGGTAGACGTCCTAAGTCTTCAAACTATAGCGATCCAGATAAACATTTTAATGTTGCACAAACTTTGTCTGGAAAAAGAACAAGGTTTCTAAACAGTCCGAGTACACCATCTCCGTTGAATGATATTACTAATGGTAGTATTCTATTGAATTTAAATATATTTTATATTTAATACATATTCCATTATATGTATGTGAAATATATAATATTATTTTATTTGTTTTGTTTGTCATGATCGATCAAGTTAATAATGAAAATGGTACAAGCTTTAAAAAGAACCGAGCATCGTATCAATCCTTACAGCCTCAAGAACCGGATCAAAATGGTAATGCAATATCCCAGGGCCTCCGTACTATCGTATCACCATTGAAGGACATCACCAATGGTAATTTTTTATTTTATATCAATTTGTACGTTTTGTGTGAATTTATGCATATATAAAAGCTCTTTTAACGATATTATTTGTATCAGTGTTGAGATCAGGCCAAACCATTACAAATACCAACACGTCAAAATTAGTTTTAACTACACCAAATGTTGGTCTATCTAAATCTCTTGCATCGATGTGTGATATCCACGACCAAGGAAGCATTCCATTGAAATGGTTACAGATGGTATAATTTTTTGTTGCTTTTTAATTTTTGTATAATTATATATTTTTGAATAGTGTTAGTATGTTTGATTATACAAATATCATTATAGTGCATGGACACCGGTACATCACTCCTGGAGTTATCAACGACGTTCCTGAGAGTTCTACATCTGTTAGACACGGTAAGCAACTAACTATTGGTCGGGATGTCCTACATCAAGTTACAAAGCAAATTTCCATGGATATTTCATCGCCAGATTTGGAGCAGTCATCAAGTAAGTTGAAATGATGTATTAATAATCCGTTTATGCCCTCACATGAAATTTGTTCTAATTATATTCGCACATTTATATATTCTACCTAGGGAATATGAATGAAGATTACAAGGTTGTTACGCGGTTCAATAAAATGAACCGGAGATTTACTTTAACAATGAGACGGCATCTCAAGTCAAATCCGTTTGATTATTTCATGTACCATGAAGATTCCAGAGGATATAGTAAGTATATTGATTTTTTATTTTTTATTTTTTTTATTTGATAAAGTGATTACATCTATATATTTTGTACTGATGGGATGAAGGGTCTTCAAATATACCTAACAAGCGCATTTTTTTATGATTCAGAAATTCCAGTGCCTCTTAATGTCGAACAATCAATACCACTTGCGGATAAGCATATAGAACATCTACTCGATAAATATACCCAAAATTTGCAAAGGGTTCTTCCCGAAGAGCCCTCAACTGCTGAGAAAAATAAGAATTCACGAAAGAGAGCAACGAAAGCAAGACAAGACAAGAAGGATATGATTGCTCGAAGGAATATTGGCATCTCAGTAGTAGGTAATCATCTATTACCATGGTTATGTATATTTGCAGACACACACACACACACACACACACACACACAATATATATATATATATATATATATATATATATATATATATATATATATATATATATATATATATATATATATATATAATCTTTATTAATCATATTTATAATTATCATCATGTAGCATATCAAGATATGGGTGATCCTACATATGCCTGTAAATTTTGTGGTGCACTTATGTGGTTTGACGAGAGGATAAAAAATTCTCCATTGAGCAATCCAGAATTTGGTTTGTGTTGTAGCCGTGGAAAAATACAGTTACCTATTCTCAGGCAACCTCCGCGTCTCCTAAGTGATCTTTTGCAAAATAGGCATATTAAGAGTAGAAATTATATTGAGCACATAAGAGCTTACAACATGATGTATGCATTTACTTCGATGGGTGGTATACAAGACAATTCAGTCAACAATGGGAGTGGTCCTTATACATACAGGCTTGGCGGAAATAATTATCATAGGCTTGGTAGTTTGTTGCCAGATGAAGGCGAAACTCCTAAATTTTCTCAGCTTTATATGTACTGCGGAGAGGATGAAACTAAAGATAGAATTGATGTTGTTCGGTATGATATCTCTACTTCATGCAATGTTATTGATTTAGTTAATTCTATACATACATTTTGATTACAATATATGCATATAAGTTAATAGCTCATGTTGAGGAAAAAAAATTATTTGCAGATCAAAAAGTACTGCTGCTGTAGATCCATCTATTGTTGATGATCTAAAGGACATGATAGATGAGGAAAATCCAATTGCCAAAAATTTTCGTATGGCTGCCGATCGTTTCAAGGAGAGTGCTGACATGAATGTGAAACTATGTCTTATTGGAAGGAGATCACGTGATGGACGGATGTACAATCTACCAACATGTTCTGAAGTAGCTGCATTAATTGTTGGTATGTTTGCTCTAATGCCAATCTTCGTTAGATAATATCGTGATATAAGCATGTATCCGCTATTTCTATATTATAAATTAACTAACTTTATAAATTTACTTATGAAGGTAACGATGAGTATGACATGGATCCCCGTGATATTATTCTCGAGCCTAAACAAGGAGATTTTAAGAGGATTTCTGAATTGCATCCGAGCTACCTTCCAATGCAATATCCCCTACCTTTCCCATATGGTGAAGATGGATATCATACGGAGATTATGCACACTGATAAGTCAAAAGGTGTTAAGCACAAGGTTACTATCAAGGAGTTTTTGTCTTTTCGGATTTTTGATCGTGCCAATGAAGCACAAACCATACTACTCAGTAGGGAATTGTTCCAGCAGTTCATAGTAGATGGTTACATGATGATGGAATCTCAAAGGCTTTCATTCGTGATGAGGAACCAACCATTATTGAGATCCGATAACTATAAGTCCCTTGATGATGCCATAAGAACAGGTGATATAGATCCAAATGATCCTACCGGAAATGTTGGTAAACGATTTGTGTTGCCATCTTCTTTTGTTGGAGGTCCTAGATATATGGTTCAGAACTTCCAAGATGCAATGGCCATCTGCAAGAGTATAGGCTATCCTGAACTCTTCATCACTTTCACATGCAATCCGAAATGGCCTGAGATCACACGTTGGATGGAGTCTAAGGGTCTGCGTCCCGAGGATAGACCTGATGTATTGAGTCGCATCTTCAAGATGAAGTTGGATCAACTGATAAAGGATTTGAAAACAGAAAATGTCTTTGGAAAGGCCATAGGAGGTAATCACTCATCATAGAACTATTTGTTGCCTTCTGTTTTCATAGCATGTTATTTATTAGTTAATTTGTAATTATTATTTATTGTTTTAATCTTTTGGATTTTGTAGTTGTGTACACCATTGAGTTTCAGAAACGTGGTCTCCCACATGCACATATTCTTCTCTGGGTAGATCGAGGGATGTAAACATGTCAGGAGATGCTATAGATGAGTTCATATCCGCTGAGATACCTGACAAGGAACTTAACCCGGAGTTGTACAAGGCCGTATCTGAGTACATGGTACATGGTCCGTGCGGTCCATTGAATCCAACCTCACCGTGCATGCATGATGGGAAGAAATGCTCTAAGAAATTCCCAAAATCTTTTAATGAACGTACCATATTTGACGGCAATGGCTACCCGGTATACAAGAGGCGTGATACATGTGCCACAATTGAGAAGAATGGGGAGCTTATTGATAATAGGTACGTTTAGTCATAAATTATTTAATTTAAATAATCAATCTCATTATACTGTTATTGTTTAACCATTTTTTATTTTTGTTTTTATATCAACACGACTAAGTTCATTTGATATAATTCCACAGGTTCATCGTACCATATAATCCCTTTCTATTGATGAAGTACCAGGCACACATTAATGTTGAATGGTGCAATAAGTCCAATTCAATAAAATATCTCTTTAAGTACGTCAACAAAGGGGTGGATAGGATAGGTGCCAAAATAACTGTGGATAATGAGGTGAAGGATTATGTCGATCGCCGTATGTATACGCATGTGAAGCCGGCGTATTATGGGATATGATATTCATTATAGAGACCATTTAACGTTTATCCTTTCATATGGAGGGAAATACGGTCACATTTAAGGATGGTGACCTAATAATCGACTTCTTGGAAAAACATACGATTTAGAGACAAAATTCCTAAAATGGATGGAGTTCAACAAACATAATCCGTAAGCGCAAGATCAGATATCTTTGAGTTCCCTAAACATTACGTGGGATTCTAGATCAAGGTTTGGAGAGATAGGAAGCAGTTCAACAACAAAGTCGGACGAATTTATCACGTCCCAATTAAGACTGGTCCGCTTTATTACATGAGGATAATGTTGAATCATATTAGGGGTGCTACTTGCTTCGAGGATCTGCGAACGGTTGATGGTGTTGTTCATGCAACTTACCGCGATGCATGTTTTGCTTTGGGCTTGCTCGATGACGACAAGGAGTACATTTATGCTATAAAGGAAGCCAATTTTTGGGGATCTGGACGTTTCCTTCGACATTTGTTCGCTATTCTGCTTCAGTCTGATAGTATGTCAAGGTCTCTGCATGTATGGGAAAGCTCATGGGAGTTTTTATCGGATGACATCCAAAGATATATGATGCGAGGAAATTGAAAAATCCGATGAAATTTTAATTATTTATTTAAATTAATATCTCTTACATATTGTTCATTTATGGTCACCCATCGTATTTAAACATCATCCCTCATTTATTAAATGTAGAACTTGAGCTTAGTGAAGAACAATTGAAGAATTTCGCTCTTGCTGAGATTGAAAGTTTACTCGCAAGGAATGGATTTAGCTTGAGTGGTATTGAAGGTATGCCCATGCCAGACAATGCAACAATTAATAATGGCATGAATAATTTGATTGTTGAGGAAATGTCATATGATGTTGATGAGATGATTGAGCGACAATCGCCTATATCCATGTCTTCTTGATGAGCGAGGTCCAGATACCATACTATTATGGATGCCGTTGATTCTGGTAATGGTGGAGTTTTTTTCCTATACGGTTATGGTGGTACGGGAAAAACATTCTTATGCAATACATTATGTTCTGCGTTACGTGGTAGACGTGACATAGTTCTACCAGTTGCATCGAGTGGCATAGCTTCTCTTCTTCTTCCAACTGGCCGCACAACCCATTCAAGATTCAGTATTCCATTGCAAGTCGACGAGACTACCGTCTGTAGTAGAATTACACCTGGAAGCGAATTAACAGAACTGTTGAAAAATACCAAGTTGATCATTTGGGATGAAGCTCCCATTACCAATAGGTTTTTCTTTGAGGCACTTGATCGCATTCTAAATGATGTAATGAGAGGTCCCAATGGTAGTGAGTGGAACAAGCCGTTTGGTGGATTGGTTGTCGTATTTGGTGGGGATTTCAGACAAATCTTGCCGGTAATACCAAAGGGAAGTAGGCAGGATATAGTACACGCCTCTCTCTACTCATCTAAGAAGCTTTGGAGTTCATGTCGTGTACTTAAACTTACAAAGAATATGCGTCTGCATGTATTATCCTACATTTCATAGTAATTTTCATTTATATTCAAATTAATGCAATTTAAAGACTATAGTATTTATTTATATTATATTCTGCACTAATAATGTTATTTCTAATCAGTCTGGCAGCTCACCATCCGAGAATGAGACAATAAAAGAGTTTGCGGAGTGGCTTTTGAAAGTTGGAGATGGTGAAATTGGTGGTGATAATGACGGTGAGGTAGAATTCAAGATACTCGAAGACATGTTGATCCGTTCTAGCGGTGCACCAATTGACGCGATCGTTAAGAGTACATATCCAAACTTATTATCCCATGTCGGTGATGGTAGGTATTTTCAAGATAGAGCTATTCTTGCTCCTACTAATGAGATCGTACACGAGGTCAATGATTATATAATGTCCATTTTACCTGGAGATGCCACCGAGTTCAAGAGTTCAGATGCCATTTGTCCCGATGAAGATGACATCGTAAATAGAGAAGATGTTTACTCCGTTGAGTTCCTAAACACTATTAAGGCATCAGGAATACCAAACCACATAATTCGATTGAAGATCGGCACTCCTATTATGCTCCTTAGGAACATTGACTAGTCCGCTGAGCTATGTAACGGTACTAGATTGATTGTCACTGCAATTGGGAAACATGTACTTGAGGCTAAGACTATACATGGAAAGAATGATGGAAAGAAGGTTTTCATACCTCGAATGGTACTCACACCTTCCGATCTTACTAAGTTTCCTATTAGATTCCAAAGGAGACAATTTCCTATCTCAATTTGCTATGCAATGACAATCAACAAGAGTCAGGGACAATCACTTTCTCATGTTGGACTCTACCTTCCAAACCCTGTTTTCAGTCATGGACAACTATATGTGGCATTCTCGAGAGTAACGAGCAAGAAAGGGCTAAAGGTGTTAGCGCTTGATGAGGAAGGTAATCCAATCGATACGACAACCAACGTAGTCTACAAGTAGGTTTTTAGCTCTCTTTGAGGTATTTTTTTTTATAACAACTTCAACGTTATATTGCAATTTGTTTTATTTAGTTAATTAACTAATGTTTACTATGTTTTATGCAGTTCACGAAGATCCGGATGTTGTTTGAGATTCATTAATTTAGATTATTATTTAGAATTGAAAACGATACTCACCTTGAATTTGATTTATTAGTCTCCTGTTTTGCTTTATACGTATGTATCCTACTATCATTCTTCATGAGTTAATTTGATTTATTATTTACAATAAAATGTATTTGACCTTCGATTGCTACTATTTTATTTTACGTTTCGTTTATTAGTATGGAATACTACCTTCATCTATTGTAATAAGTAAACTATACCGTGGCATCGCCACGGGTTAGTACTAGTTTGATTAGTATTAGTAGTATGTGTGTGTGTGTGTGTATATATATATATATATATATATATATATATATATATATATATATATATATATATAAAAGTGGATAACTATTTGAGTCGTGCAATTGAGTACTTAATTTAAGTTAAATTAAACTCATTTGTAATAGTATATGTTTAAATTAGATTTTAATTAAAAAAAATAATCTGTTTTATTCAATCAGATTACAAGCTCTAATTCAATCTCAACAAAATCAATGCATCATAACAAAAATCAATCTTCCTTCTCCATTTAAATTTTAAACACTAATTCAACTCAACAAAATCAAATCATTATTAAAAAAATCAATCTATCTTCTCCAATTAAATTTTAATCTCTAATTCAACCCAAAAAAATCAAAATCAATTCATCATTAAAAACAACGATAACTATGCTCCATCTTCTCCAATTAAATTAAAACATATCAACTCAAACACTAATTCAATTTGAAGAAAAAAAAGAAATTCATTATCGGGAACAACAATATTACTTGTCTTCGTATACGTCTTCTATAACTATAACTATGTGCCACAATAACACGCGTAGCGTGTTCTCACATTCTAGTATTATTTTTATTATTTTTTATATATAATATAAGTGGACAACTATTAGAGTTATGCAATTGAGTACTTAATTTAAGTTAAATTTGACCGATTTATAATAATTATGTAAATTAGACTTTAATTGCAAAAAACCAATATGTCTTTACACTACAAAAATCAGGATGGCGACGGATAGATCCGCTGACAGCCTATCCGCCTCACCGGCGACGGATAAAATCCGTCGCCCAGAGGCTGTGGCGACGGATAAAATCCGTCGATTCGGATTGGACGACGGATTGACCTTTTTTTTTTTTAAAAAAAAAAAAATGATTATGGGGCGACGGATAGATCTATCCGTCGACGGATAGATCTATCCGTCGCCCCATTTTTTTTTTTTAAAAAAAAATAAAATCCGTACAATTTTTATATTCAGATTACACCGGCAGTGTGGTGGTGTGGGTGGTGCGGTGGGTGTGGTGCGGTGGTGGTGGGAGGTGGTGGTGGTGGTGGTGGTGGATATGGTGGTGGTGGCTGGGTGGTGGTGGTGGAGGAGATGGTGGTGGTGGCAGGGTGGTGGTGCGGTGGTGGTGGGAGTAGAGAGGTGGTGGTGGTGGAGATGGTGGTGGAGGAGGATGGTGGAGGAAAGGAGGTGGTGGAGGAGATGGTGGTGGTGGAGGATGGTGGTGGTGGGAGGAGAGAGGTGGTGGTGAGATGGTGGTGGAGGAAAGGAGGTGGTGGAGGAGATGGTGGTGGTGGAGGATGGTGGTGGTGGGAGGAGAAAGGTGGTGGAGGAGATGGTGGTGGTGGAGGATGGTGGTGGTGGGAGGAGATGGTGGTGGTGGAGGATGGTGGTGGTGGGAGGAGAAAGGTGGTGGTGGGAGGAGGAGAGGAGAAGTAGTGGAGAAAAGGAGGTGGTGGAGGAGATATATTATATTTTTTTTAGGTTTTTAGCGACGGATAGATCTAGATCTATCCGTCGCTAATTTTTTTTTTTTTCCGGCCTTGTAGCGACGGATAAATCTATCCGTCGCTACATAGCGACGGATAGATTTATCCGTCGCTATTTTAGCGACGGATAAATCTATCCGTCGCTAAAATTTTTTTTTTTTTTTTTTAAATTTTGGTCAACGCCTCAGACGGATAATTTTATCCGTCGCTACAGAGCGACGGATAACCTTTATCCGTCGCCAAACGGGGCGACGGATAGAATCCGTCGCCCCAAGTAGCGATCCGTCGCTACAGGGGCGACGGATAAAATCCGTCGCCCCTTTCCGTCCCGTTACGGATGGATTCTTGTAGTGTTATTCATTCTAATTTTGAGCCCTAATGCAACTTCAACAAGATCAATACATCATTTAAAAAACTCAATTTATCTTCTCCAATTAAATTCCAAATTCTAAATCAACCCCAACATAATCAATTCACCATTAAAAAAAACTCAATCCCTTTCTCCAATCAAATTCAAAGCTCTAATTCAACCCAAACAAAATCAATTCATCATAAAAACAACAACAACAATGATAATCAATATTTCTTATCCATCATCTTTAATTAAATTGAAACAGATCAATTCACACTAACAAAAACCCTAATTCAGCTCGAAAATATGCAATTCTTTATTAGAAACAACTTGATATTACTTATCTTCATACATTTTTTCTATTATTTGTAACTAAATGCCACAATAACACGCATAGCGTGTTCTCACATTCTAGTACTATATATATAACATTTAGAAAATATCTAGAAATGATTATAATAATTTATAATTTTCTAAATATTTTTTTAAGTTTCCTAAGTTTATATATGGCTTAGTGGTGTCTATAAATAAGTTGAATACTATTAACATCTCGAATATACATTTGCTAAGTTTTACTGAGATATATAATGCGTCTGTGCATTTGATAATTTTTTTTTTAAATATATAATGCATTTTAAAAAACTCGTAACGACATATGATTAGTTTTCTTATAACATTTTCATTTGATTGGAGTTTGGTTTGACGCTTGTCGGTTCTAAAAATAAGTTGTACGGGTCAATTTTTCCCAATTCGTTGGTTTGACGCTTGTATGGGTTGACTAGCGAATTATCAAGTGGACTACTCTTTAAAATACAACTAATACTCCCTTCATTTCAGAAAAATTGTTACATTTTACTATTTTGCGGTCAACTGTCTCCGCGTTTGACCGCAAAATTAAATTATTATAATCGTTTATAATGAAAATTTAGTAATGAAATTTTTATTATATAATTTTATTAAATTATTTACTATAATCGTTTATGAGTAATTTGTGGTCAAACTCGAATACAGTTGACCGGTCAAAGTCAAAATGTAACACTTTCTCTGAAATTGAGGGAGTATATATTTTAAGTTCATGAATTCGAGTTGACTGACCAGTTATGAGTGTAACTGAATCACGATTGAAGGACAAAAATAAAAGAATGAATGGCTTCTTTAGTTCTTTTAGTTTGTTGGATAAGCTTTCCTGAATTACGGGTTAAAATATGTAAGATCAACATTTGGTTTGACTATTGTCTATTTAAAAAAAAAAAATCGGTACGAGTCAATTTTCAAGCCGTTCAGTAATGTGTTAATGCTATCAAGACCAATCATCTACCACATACCGTCTAAGTTCATTCTACTTAGGCCCATATGATAGGATACACTTAGAATTTTGTTATTATTTATACCTCCCCTTAGGTAATTGTATGTAAATCCACATCAATGGGATAATTTTAGTACTTTGTTATAATTTCGCTTAAGTCAATCAGTTCTAAAAGTAAACTGTATAAGTCAATTTTCGAACATGCTGGCACTGAAAGTCTCATGTCATTTACCTGATAACAAATATAGTTTGCTTTCATATGAATGATTCTGTAAGAATCAAGTCCTATTTTGGAAGAGAAGCTTAAGTTATATTTGATCACTCATGTTTTAACATTTTTTACTTTAAAACAGTAAGATAGCCAGGATTAGAATAATCGGACGTTCATTAGCCGAGTGTATAAATAATGTTTCACACTCATTTGTAAAATTTATTATGAAATTTAATTAATACCTCTAATTCTATACGCTTAATCGTTCATCCGTGAAATCTATCTATTTTTTATTATCTTCTCTCATGATAGGGAATTGACCCCAACAGTTTGAGCTTGGTTCGTTGAATGAAATTATTAATAAGGCCACAAGATATCAAGGTTAATTATTTGGGTTAAATTTGTTACCAACTTCATCCTATGACTTAAGTAGATGAAATTTGTTTCAAGCTTCACTCATTCAATGTGGACAGAGAGAATAGTATGTATGCGGACTCATGCAATAGAAATCAAACAAAATATGGTAAATTGTATAATGCGCGACATCTAAATACTAGAGTCATACGATGTGCATCTGACACTATGAGCTTGAACATGTCATAAAAATATTTTGCTCAATACTAAAGGTATACGTTGTGAATTTGCTACAATAAGTTAAGTTTGAAGTCATGAAGAATATGTTAATCCCCTACTCGGGGTAAATTTTTTGATATGTTTAATACAATAAGAGAAAAATGATCACATGATGAATTAAATATGCACTATAATTCAAATTGATGTATAAGGTTGATATATGTGATATGATTGGAACTATTACATATAACATAGTTCCTTCCAAATTATTAAAAGCTCAGCGTGGCATTCATCAGGGAGATCCCGTCTCGCCTCTTCTGTTTGTTATCATGATGGAGTACATGCACAGAGTTTTGGGAAAGTTGAAGCGAAATCCTGACTTCAACTACCATGCTCGATGCGAAACATTGGGTATCACTAACCTTTGTTTTGCCGATGATCTCCTGATGTTCGTTCGTGGCGATGTCTGCTCCGTTGAGCTCCTCATGGAGCAATTCCATACCTTCTCCCGCTCCACAGGACTGTCAGCTAACCCACGAAAGTGCCAAGTTTTCTTTGGAGGAGTTGGAGTAGCCGAGAGATCACAGATCCTCCGTTTGACAGGTTTTGCGGAGGGCAAACTACCTATAAAGTATCTTGGCATCCCACTTTCAACTCGCAAGTTGACAGTGCGCAACTGCCAACCACTCATCGACCGCATCACAGATAGAATCCGACATTGGACCTCCAAGCTACTTAGTTATGCGGGCAAGTTCCAGCTTATCCGGAGTGTCCTACATGCCATGACGAGCTACTGGCTACAGGTTTTCCCTATGCCTTCCACGGTGCTAAAGCATATTGAAGCCATTTGTCGATCTTTTCTTTGCAGTGGAACTGATGAAGTTACTCGGAAATCGCCGATCGCATGGGCAAAGCTTTGTGATGAGAAGAATGCGGGAGGCCTGAACTTCACCTCGCTTGCCGACTGGAATAAATGTACCATTGCAAAGTTGTTATGGAATGTGTGTTGCAAGGCGGATAAGCTATGGGTTAAGTGGATACACTGCTACTACATTAAAAATCGAGAGGTGATGGATGTTCGATTATCTGAGAATTGCTCTTGGATACTTAAGGCAATGATGAAAGCTCGATCCATGGTGAGAAATACACACACTTGGTTGATAGCGCTGAATTCGCAAAGATTTCCCACCCGGACTTTATATAAAGAATTGCGGGGTGTCAGACAAGAGGTAAAGTGTGGAGGAAATTCTGGTTTGGAAATAAAGCTAGTCCTAGGGCTCTTTTCTGTACCTGGATGGCTCTGAACGAACGCCTAGCAACGAAGGACCGAATTAGTCGATGGAATCCGGCTGTCGACCCGAGCTGTATGTTCTGTGCGCATGCCGAGACACAACAACACCTGTTCTTTGAATGCGCCTACACCTGCAACATTTGGCGTCATGTGATGGAATGGCTGAAAATCGACCGTTCTCCGCTTAGCTGGAATGCAGAACTGGACTTGATGAGTCGTCGTTTTGGAGGGAAGAGTTGGAAAGCGAAGTTACTTAAGAGTGCATTTGCGGAAACTATATACGCACTATGAATTGAGAGGAATGCTGTTTGTTTCCAGCAAAGGACTGCCGATCTTCATCTTGGGGATAAAATTATTGACATAGTGATCAACAGAGCTTGGGTAGACCCTAGTTTACGTGCGCATTGCGCAAAGTTGATGTTAGGATAGTATAACATCTATACTTTAGAACTCTTTTAGTCCTTTTGATTCTTTTGGTTGTTTTGATATTGCCTGTATCTTCGGATCGGCTTGTACTTATTGGTTCTGGAGAGAAATAAAGTAGTAGACTTTATGGTTCATTTAATAGTATAATAATAATAATTTGTCATACTTCAAAGAACATCCTTATGCAGGATTCAATTCAATCATAAAACTCTATTTCCCGCGATCTGTTGCAAAAATGATACTTTTTGCAAATAGGCCAGATTTATTACAATACCTCGATTTTTAAGTTTGACATGAAATAAATTTACTAGAACGTGAGAATACACTATGCGTGTTATTGTGGCATTTAGTTACAAATAATAGAAAAAAATATATGAAGGTAAGTACTATCATTGTTTCTGATAATGAGTTGTCTTTTCCGAATTGAATTAGGGTTTGAGTTAGTGCAAATTAAATATGTTTCAATTTAATTAAAGAAGATGGAGAAAAAATATTGGTTATTGTTTTTTTAAATGATGAATTTGTTCTGTTGGGGTTGTATTAGATTTTGAATTTAATTGGGGAGGACGGGTTGAGTTGATGAATTGATTCTGTTGGATTGATTTAGGACTTGGAATTTAATTGGAGAAGACATATTAAGTTTTTCAAATGATAAATTGATTTTGTTGGAGTTGCGTTAGAGCTTAAAATTAGAATGAATAATACATATTGATTTTTTGTGATTAAAGTCTAATTTACATATATATTACAAATGAGTCCAATTTAACTTAAATTAAATACTCAATTGCATAACTCCGATAGTTGTCCACTTTTATATATATATATATATATATATATATATATATATATATATATATATATATATATATATATATATATATATATATATATATATAACTGTAATACATATTACCTTTTCCCCTTCCAGCTGTCATGTATTGCTCGCCCTAAATTTAAAACAATTAAATAGTTCGTGGATTCACATGCCAATGACAACATCAACACCTAATATAACGCAATAAGCTTTTAAACGGGTTGGATTCTATCCAACGCGAACCCGTTTTTACCAATCGTGTAGAGACCCGATATTTTCTTATCGGATCCTCTACCCGTATCTGTACCTGACCCGTTAATTAATAACAGGTAGGGGTCGGGTACTGGTAGAACCCACCAAACCCGTATTTAAAATCTGAAAAAAACGTGCTCATCAGTCAGATCTGGAAATCTGAACGTGACTTCAATCTGAAAATCTCGACCTAGGTCTTCTTCTCCCATCGTCTTTCTCAGCTAAATTAATGGTGACATCTTCAACCAAAGCTTGCATCTTTCTCCTTTTCCACTGATCAAACCAAAATTTGCAGATTTCTTACACCATCTTCTCTCACACAGTGTAGTGTGTACCACTGTAATTGCATCACACAAAACATCAAATCTGTACTGTACTCCATCCAAAAACAGCCAAATCAACCTCGGTTTGGTCTACTATTGGCAACATCTTTATCACCTCACCGATAAAGTTTGCATCTGTATCATCAATGGCGGAAATGTTTCAGTGATTGGTCGATCATTCTCGCCGACCTGATGTCGACTATGGGTTTTTGTCTTTTGCTCGATACTGAGAGTTCTTCCATTCTATTATAGTTGATGTTTCAATTTGTGTTGATTCCATTCTATTAGGGATTTCTTGAACTCCTTTTTTCTTGCACTGGTTTGAATTTCAAGACCATTAACCCCAAGTAGAAGGATTAACCTATATTATTCAACGGGAAACTAATAAGCATTTTCAATAATAGAATAGTATTACTTAAATTGGAATATTAATATATATTACTAGATTCCACACATCTCTATAAGTTCGAGCTTTTAGATGAGATGGAATTCTATCGTAGATCGAGTGAGTCTCGGTTCACGCGCTAACTGGTTCAATTTCCACAAACTCCTACATATTAAATTTCCACTTGAATGACCTCCCCAAAGAGGATGAAATTGGACACGAGTGTGGGAAAGTATTGGAGTATTAATATATATGACTAGATTCGACACCTCTCTACAAGTTCGAGCTTTTAGATGAGATGGAATTCTATCATGGTATCAGAGTGAGTCTCTGGCTCACGCCTAACCGGGTTCGAATTTCCACGGAGACAAACTCCGCCCCATATTAAATTTCCACTCGAATGACCTCCCCAAAGAGGATGAAATTGGACACGAGTGTGGGAAAGTATTGGAGTATTAATATATATGACTAGATTCGACACCTCTCTACAAGTTCGAGCTTTTAGATGAGATGAAATTCTATCAACCTCAAGTAGAAGGGATAATGGATGGCACTTAAGGCAACAGATTCTTTTATTGAAAGGATAAGCTCCCAATTAATTTTCTTCCAATTTCAGAAACGTAGTACATACAAATCTCGTAATTCATTCCCACAAGTATGATATGGTAATTGCAAGGTTATTTAAAAAAAAAAAAAAACTCGTATCAGGTCGGGTCGGGTTTGAACCGGGTTTTTGGGTTGATCGGGTTCGGGTCCTGCCTACAGGGTTCTGGATTGGTCTGGGTACATACCGACCCGTACCCAAACACCAAAACATGTGTACGGATCTTGTTCGGGTAGGGGGTTGTACCCTACCCATTAAAAGCTTATAACGCAATGGATATCATTGTTAAACCCTTGATCGTAGCTCCTAGGACACTGTATCACTCTACCTTGTAGAAGTGAAATTAATACTACACTTTTAAATGAAAACACGAACAGTGTTTTAAATTAAACGCGAAATCACGTTTTAAGTTCGAGATAAAACACAAACAAAACCCGCAAAAGGAATGTGAAACACGTTATGGAAAGCCCCTGCGAGTTCAATATTGGAGTAAAACACGTTTCTCAGATTTTGCCCAAACAGTGCCCAGTAAATTGTCTTCAAAGCCTAAAACCCTTTTCGTCTTCTTCTTCACTCCCGCTCATCGTCATCTCACCGTGAAGAAACAAATCCTCAGTTCAGTTGCAAGTCCAATCCACAGGTATGTTTGCTTTCCATTTTATTTTCAATTTGACATTTGTATTCGTTAGGGTTTTGCTGTTTTCACTTCTAGTTCACCTGGAACGCACTGTTAGGTCAATGGTGTCCTGGTTTGGTTTACTGTAGGATCTTACAAATTGAAATAGGAATTGAAATGTAGGACAGAAGAGGAGTGTTTGTTCTTATTTCCATTTTATGCTGTTGACAAGTAAACAACTAAAGTTCCTTTTGCTCTCTGATTGTGGCATGTCGATTTGACCAGCAAAAGTGTCTCTGTGACAATTTTCATCGACTAAAAGCTCGTTTAAGTATAGCTGAGAGTTTTAAAATGGGAAAATCTGGGTTTATTGGCCTTATTTACGGTATAGTACAGTTAGCTGATAGAGGATATTTTGCTTGCCATTCAGCGACCTGATTGAGTATACTATTAACTGTAGGTTATGTTTGTTTTGTGCTAATTTGAGCAGTGGAATGCTAGTACCAGCTGGGTGGCTGTAGTGTGTATTGGACGACTATAGGCCTTTTTGCTGAGGTTTGAGCTAAGCATGGATGTTCAGGTTGGGACAGTAGAACCTAGTCGTGTCCTGGATTTTGAATGCAAGAGAAGAAGAATTTCTATGGATGTTGGAGATCCATTATCTATGGTCCCACGAGAAGTCGAACACTGTTTGCCCACATTGCAATGTTCTGATTATTATACAGAACCTTGCATAAGTGAGCTGGCTATTCGGGAGTTTATGAATCCGGGTTATTGCAGCAGAGTCCAAGACTTCGTTGTTGGGAGGTTTGGTTATGGGCATGTCAAATTTATTGGGGAAACTGATGTTAGATCTTTGGATCTAGACCACATCATTAAATTCAACCGGAATGAAGTTATTGTGTATGGAGATGAAAATTCAAAGCCGGTAGTAGGTCAGGGGCTTAACAAACCAGCCAAAGTAACTTTACTACTTAAAGTAAAATCCCCCAATAAGACTGAGGGATGTTTAAGAAAAATTGAGGGAAAGTTGAAATGTAAGACAGAGAGTCAAGGAGCCCAGTTTCTCTCTTATGATCAATTTCATGGTGAATGGAAATTTATGGTACCGCATTTTAGCAGATTTGGTTTTGATGATGATGATGAAGAGGATATTGCAATGGATGATGTGTCTCTTGAAGCAAAAGATCCTGTGGACATGAATGGTAGTGACTTATCAGACGTTGATGAGGAAATGCATTCAGAAAACCGAAGTCCACTTCCACATTCTCTTCCTGCCCACCTTGGGCTTGATCCTGGCAGAATGAAAGATTTGAGGATGTTGCTGTTACCCACAGAGGAGGATGAGCTAGAGGGCCACAGTGGCTTGCCTTCTCATGATACTCCATCTTTTACTAAAGAATCCTACTCAAGGTCACCATTGCGGAATTCCTCCCAGAAGACAGTTCATAAGACAAATACTGCGCATTATCGTAAGACTCCATTAGCTTTACTGGAATATAACCCCGTAAGTTTCACCTCTAGTCCTCCTGGAGCCATTTGGATGACCCAACAGAATAAAGGTTTGCATATAAAGACACCAAAACCTGTAGGTTTCGAGCTTGAGATGAAGAACGAAACGCCAGTAGCTGGAAGTCATTCAAATAATATTGTCGATGCAGCATTGTTCATGGGTAGATCTTTCCGAGTAGGTTGGGGTCCAAATGGCACATTTGTTCATTCTGGTATGCCCGCTGGCAGTGCTAATGGCCGTTGTACATTGTCCTCTGTGATCCATCTTGAAAAAGTTGCACTTGACCGAGTGACGAGAGATGAGAATAACAAAATTAAAGAAGAACTGAGTGAGTTGTGTTTTGATGCGCCCCTCAATCTTCACATGGAATTGAGTCATGAAACTAGAAAAATTGAATTTCAAACCTTTGAGTTGAAGATTCAAAAGCTTGTTTGTGACAGGTTGAGTCTTCCAGATGTTTGTCAGAGTTACACAGACATCATTGAGAAGCAATTAGAGGTGCCTACTTTATCCCCAGCTTCCCGTATCTTGCTAATGCACCAAGTGTTGGTTTGGGAATTAATTAAAGTTCTATTCTCATTACGGAAAATGGGTGGTCAATTGAAACCTTTGGATGCCAATGATGAGGATATGATACAGGATGGGATGGAGAGTTATCCAGATCTTGATCAGGAAGCACTTCCATTCATGAGGCGAGCAGACTTTAGCTATTGGCTGCAAGAAAGTGTTTACCATCGCGTGCAAGATGAGGTTAGTTCACTTGATGGAACAAGTGATTTAGAACATATATTCTTGCTGCTTACTGGCCGCCAGATGGATGCTGCTGTCGAACTTGCTGCTTCCAGAGGAGATGTCAGATTGTCTTGCCTTTTAAGCCAGGCTGGTGGATCCAATATAAATCGTCTAGATATTGCTCATCAGCTAGATCTTTGGAGAAAAAACGGAATGGATTTTAATTTTATTGAAGATGATAGGGTGCGACTTCTTGAGTTACTTGCAGGCAACATTCGTGGAGCCCTACACGGTGTGAAAGTTGACTGGAAAAGGTTCTTAGGACTTTTGATGTGGTATGAACTTTCGCCGGACATTCCACTGCCTGATGTTTTTAATACTTACCAGAAGCTTCTTAATGAGGGAAATGCTCCATATCCTGTTCCAGTTTACATAGATGAAGGGCCTGCAGAATCTGTGAATGATTGGGTGATAGATGGGCATTATGATCTTGCTTATTATCTTATGCTCCTTCATGCTAGACAAGAAAATGACTTTGGAGCTCTAAAGACCATGTTCAGTGCCTTTGCCTCCACTAATGATCCACTTGATTATCACATGATATGGCATCACCGTGCAGTTCTGGAAGCCATCGGAACCTTCAGTTCTAATGATCTTCATGTTCTAGATATGGCATTTGTTTCTCAGTTGCTGTCCCTTGGGAAATGTCATTGGGCTATATATGTAGCTCTTCACATGCCACATCGTGAGGATTATCCATATTTGCACGCAACTGTGATCAGGGAAATTCTCTTCCAGAATTGTGAAGTTTGGAGTGAGCAGGAATCACAATGGAAGTTCATTGAAAATCTTGGGATTCCTTCAGCATGGTTAAATGAAGCACTGGTGAGTTATTTTCCCTGGAAACATTAACTTCAGGAAGAGGTTGTGGTTTAACATTACATCAATGTTGCTAAACATCTGGTATTGTATTTGAGTGCTCCACCCGTCTTTCTCTCGACAATAATGTTGCTAAACATCTGATCCTATTTTTTTGTGTTCTCTGATGATTGTTAATGAAAAGATTATTCTCATGGCTATCTCATCATATCTTTACCCTCTTCTACAAATGCAGGCTATATATTTCAATTATATTGGTGATTTCCCGAAGGCCATGCATCACTTTCTTGAATGTGAAAACTGGCAAAGAGCACATGCAATTTTCTTAACTTCAGTTGCCCATTCTCTGTTTTTGTCAGGTAAATAGCACATTTTCTCGTCCTGTATTATTTAGGTTTTGATCGATAAAAGAAGTAAAGAACAGACAAACCCCACACAGCCTTTTCCTTGCATTTAGGTCTTGCACTCTTGCTAGTTGAATTCATTTATATTTGCAATTATATATGCCGTGTTTTATTGTTGTATCCTGTATGGGGTCTGAGGTCTTTGAGGTCCATTTGGTTACTTTTAGAAAGTGAGTTCGAAATTCTGGAGATCTGAATACTGTTGGACGTGAATTTCAATCACTGTCCATCATTTTTTCCATTGAATAAATTGGGCTGCTGTTAAAGAGAAAAGTTGCAGAAATTTCTATCTATTTTCAACGATCCAGATATTGACATGTTTGTTGATGGTCTTTTAGCAGTTCCGGTCTGTTGTTGTTTTTCACATAAACTTCTAATCCAGAAATCAGATCGAACCTTAATTTGTTGGCTACTCTGTTGTTTTGGGGCTTGCAATTTTATTGTACGTGCAATTTCAGAGTGCTTATTCTTCTGCAGAACTCTATTCTTGATTGAAAATGAAGTTATATTTCTAATGGGTATACCTGTTTCATGTAGCACAAGATTCGGAGATATGGAGGCTTGCTACATCCATGGAGGACCATAAGTCTGAAATTGAAGATTGGGATCTTGGTGCTGGAATTTATATTTCATTTTATTTGTTGAGAAATTCCTTGCAAGAAGACAGCAACACTGTCACTGAATTGGTATGCGTTTCTTTTAAATTATTGCGCAGCACATAGTTGATTGCTGGACTTTCTGTGTTCAGTTTTGCTTGCTTTAATTATTAGTTCAATCTTCAATGTCAACGACTCAACAATCGATAATAAAACATAAGGTTGGCATAGATCCCTACAGTTAATTCCATAAAGTAAACAGATTTTTCTGGCATATTAACCTGCATGATCTATACAATAATTTCTATTGAATCTGTCAATCTATAGTCTATACACACTCAGTACTGTCAATAGTTCCAAACAGATAACAAATGCTTGCCAATTTTACATCTGCGACTGGTGTCGATTATACAGCTGTCTTTTGGGAGCTCATAAATCTTGTTGTGCAGGACACTCTTGAGAAGAAAAATGATGAATGTGCAGAGTTTCTTGTTCGCCTAAACAAGTCTTTGGCAGTTTGGGGCTCTAAATTATCTCTTGATGCAAGGTATTGATTTCTTTGGTCTAACCACCTTACTGTATACAGTTTATCACGATTCATTTTATTTTTTTGGTGGATTTCTTCAAAATATTTGGAAGGAGGTCAATACTGCATATCATTGGTATCTAAGCTAGAGCTATCTTATACAGTTATACTAACATTGTAAGTACAGACCTTGAAAGATTAGATTACACAGGCAGACTATCTTATGTAGTTGGTTTCTTATTTTTTACAGAATATATTTTTATTTTATGATATCAAGGCATGTCCAATGGAACAATGCTTTAGATCAATGGAACTTAGCTGTTGGGTTTCATTCACACCAAAAGCAAGCTCACCAATCTAGTATTAGCTCCTTTATCATAAACATGTGTTAGTGTCTTGATAAATGTTGACTATTTCCTGTCATGGCAAAGTCCATTTCCGTTTCTAGCGAAGCACGATCAAGGTTGAGGTTTCCACTTTCCCTTTTAAATAAAGAGATGAACCCACCCAACAAAAGGTTGAGCTGATTCACCAGTGGCTTCATCAGACTCCATATTTGATTATTTTCTTTTGTTTATGTCTCAGAGTTGTGTACTCGAAGATGGCTGAAGAGATTAGTAGTCTGCTTCTCTCTGATTGTGGTGAGGATTTGTCTGGTGAGGTCCAACTAAGCTGCTTCGACACTGTATTCAGGGGACCTTTAGCAGAGGATCAACGGCTGTACTATTTGCAGGATGCTATTTCACTCTTCACATGTTTTCTTTCTGAGATGGCACAATAGATCTGTTTGAGATTCTCTGGTTGAGACTTGTATTTCAGTGTTGCTGCGCCTTAGATCTGTGGCATATGGTGTTGTAATACTTATAGACGGGCTGGTTTCATGTGACAGGTTTTGAGATTTGGAATTTTTGGTGTATTGATATTTGTCAGTGAGCAGATAAAGTTGGAGAATACCATAATTGTAGAATAGTTGTGTCTTCCGTTTCAAATACCTGCAAAGGATGAGAGTTTTAGGTTTGTTATACGGTACTCGGAGTATTTGCAATGTAAACCACAAACCAGCATTACATGGAACCACATTATTTGGATTTTCTTTTATAGTTCTGAAATTGCAAGTGTCTTGTCTTCTCTGCTTCCTAGAGCTTTTGCGGTTGTTTAGGTCCAAAAGTACGAGATTGTAGAGTCAGAAGATTATTGCATAGATTGGGTTAATGACTTTTTTCATATACATTGTATCCAGAAATTATCCTGAACACATATTTGATCAAGTGCTCTGCACATTTGTTGCCATTTTAGGAGCATTTCTAACCTCAACCCGAATGAAAATGTGTTACAAATTTTCATTGGAGCTATTGAAGCTTTTAATTTTCTCTCGTATAATCCAAAAATAATTTGGGACCGATATAGATTGAAAAATCAACCGGAAATCTTACGTGGGACGCTCACTATGGTATGTCATATCTAAAATCGAAGGAGAAGGAAAATAAGTAAACGGTAAATCTTAAATGATTTTGGGAGGAGTGGTTTAAAATTTCGGGGAAAAATTATACGATGTTAAATTAATACAAGCATTTGCAATATACTACCAATCAAATATATTCAACTAAAAATCATAATTTATGAAACTTCAAACACCGTGTTTAATTTTTTAAATATGTGATTTGATTTTTGTTCTAGCTAAATATAGAATGTTTCGGTAAATATGTATATAGTGTTGATCCGTCTATCCTATTTCGCAAAATTGACTCCAAAATTAAGTAAAAAAAGAAAGAGAAGGAAGTAATAATGAAATGAATCGATTGGAGTAGGCACTGTAGCAGAGCAATAGATAATCTAGCGTCTGGAAATTGAGCATACATACAGTACTGTATCATCATCATCATCAGCAGCCATTAATCAAGAAGAAACAAGCGCACGTTCCACTATCTTGCGCCGCTTTCTGGATTGGATTTCATCAGCAGCTCCAACAATACTGAATTTCGCAAAAGCCCTCTTCTCTTTTTCTTCTTTGGAGAAGAGAAAGGGCCCATTTCAGTCTCTTCTCAATTGCAATCGGAAAGATATGCCTCGTGCCTCTTCACGAAAAGCCCCAGCAGCTTCCGGTAATTCATCCACCGTGGATCTTTTTCGCGCAGGTTGTTTCAGCTCTTGTGATTTTCATATATGATTGATTTGTCTGTTGCATAATTGGATTTGTGTTATTTCATATGATGATCAATTGATCATGCCGATTGCCATGAATATGTTCGGTGTTTTTTGGTGAGGGATTGTTTGGGAGATCTAATTACTTGCAGGGTACTGTAGGTTATTATAGATAATAATAATAATAATCAGATGATGTGATTGGAATATGAAATTGATTCTCAGTGATTTCTGTCTGTGAGTGAGCTCATACCTCAAGTCACCATTCGTGATTTTTCGTATACAAAAAATACATTTCTTTGTTAACATCATAAACGTTTTGATTTACACCATCGATCATTTTTGTGATAAATTGAATTTATTTTATTAATAACATAGCTCCGTATCTAGATAATTTATCTACAGTCTGTCTTTGTGAATAATAAGATAATAGTAGTATTTTTTCTAAAGCCAGTGTATATTTATTATTCCTGTAATTCAATAATAATCACACTCATGTAGTATGTATATATACTCCAAATATGCATCATCCATTTCAAAATTCTAAACAATTATTAATTTATAGAGGTTTTACTGTAAGTCGTTTATGTTAACATTTGGAACTTATAGGAAACGTACATGTGTGCCTTATGATTTTTTGTATGTTCATTGACTGTCGTGTTGCTACCTTTCACTCAACCTGGCATGTTTTTATTTGCTTTCAGCGACCGGTAAAGCAGCATCGAAGGAGCTGGAGCGGGTTGACCAGCTCTTCTATGCATATGCTAACAAATCCAGTGATCTGATCGAGTAAGCAACACTATCTATTTTTATTTTTGAATCTCATGTATCTGTGTTAAGGCCCATTATATGGTCTAAGTTCTTATAGTCAACCACCCCGGAAATCTATTTATGTTGAATCTGATTGAGAAATAGCATAATGTAGATATCTGCTTGCATTTTGCTTTAGTGGAAAACAGTTTCACGAGCTTGTAATTGTTATTTTATTTTGGTAATAAAGAAAAGTAAGAATGTCATCAAGATGGTTTTATATTTCTGTTCGCGCTCCTCGACTAAACCGATGAACCATAAAAACACATTAGAAACTTTCTTCCAGACTTGCTAACAGTAAATATGTTGAATTCATCAATGCAGTCCAAATTAAGGAAGTCAGATTTCAAGAGGGAACTTGAATGTTCTTTAAATTGATTATCGATAATCGTACTTCTTCCTTATGCATTGGTTATTTCTTCCATAGAACTTCAAGGTATATTTTACAGGGCCATTGAACTGGCAAGCTCGTTTTATGTGATCTGTTGTTCTGTCTCACATTCATTACTCTTGATATTTGCTTGCTTGGTTCTAATTTGGTGTTTTTTATTAACAGACCTGAAGGAATTGAGTCCCTGTGTTTAGAGATGGGAGTTCCTCATACCGATGTGCGGATATTGATGCTTGCATGGCAAGTAAATCATATATGTATGGTCTACTGAGTAGATATTTTAATTACTTGGTATTGATCTGTTTTCTCTTGTTTGCAGGAAAATGCAAGCAGAAAAGCAGGGATATTTCACATTGGTAAGAATGTTAATCCACATATTAAGTTCCGTGTATATAGTTAAGTATTTTTAGAAATGTACCTCATCGTCCACATTTGCTGATTGAACTCATGAATTGTAATCCGCCCAACTGTCATCCTGTGTCCTATATTTCTTTATATCAATTGGTTGATAATGAAGTTTTTCTGAGAACAGGCTAAACTTCCTCAAGCTTTATCAGTGGATTAGTTTATGAGTTAACTCGATCAATCCAAATGTGTTTGGTATCTATCACCTCATGGTGACCCAGATATTCTTTATCTGACTGTTGGTTTTTACTTAGGATGAGTGGCGGAGAGGCCTTAAAGCTCTGAGAACTGACACAATAATCAAATTGAAGGCGTCACTTGTGGATCTGGAGAGGGAGGTAAGCAGTCATGCACTTTCTGCACGCAGTTGAATTAAGAGTCAACGTACTTGGTGTTTTCACTTTTCACAGCGATTATATGATATGTTTCTTCTGTTAAAGGTGAATCGGCCATCAAACTTCTCAGATTTTTTCTCTTACTCATTCAAGTTTAGCCTCACAGGTAGGTCATGCAAGCCATTTTCTACTTCCCATTTTGTAGGCTCTACTTCCTGTTTCCCCTACTAATTAATTTATATTCCATGTTATTCAGACGAGAAGCAAAAGAGCATAGACATTGAATATATATGTATGCTGCTGGAACTTGTTCTAGGATCCAAATTTCCATCGCAAGTGGGGGCATTGGCACAATACCTGAAGGTATGGCTTTAAGCTCTTATTTTTGTACGTTCATTCATACTCCACGGAACCATGCAAATGCTCATGAAGTGACTATGTTTTGTAGTTGCCTATTAATTCAACTTTTTCTTATTTAAACCAAGACAACGCAACTGGACAAAGTACACAGATACAAATTTCCAAACCAACTTTGAATAGTAGTAAAAGTAGACCCTGGGGTCGACTAATTTAGCAATTTATTATTGGCTGCAGAATTTGGACGAGATTTTCTTATCATGTTTTCTCGTTTTTGCTTGATTGTAGATTCAGAATGATTACAAGGTCATTAACATGGACCAGTGGATGGGATTCTTTAGGTTTATGAATGAGGTAACTATTGTTTTCCTTTTTCCCTACACCTCGAGAGGACTCAGAAAGCGATTTAGCATCCACAGCATACGCCAACTAGCTGTTGTATTTATTTTAAAACTGTGTTATATACGCTCATCAAACTGTCAAAACTCTTTTCTTCTTGATGGATGGACTAATAAAGTTTCTTGAATACTGATATTTTCACAGATCAGCTTTCCAGATTTTCACAATTACAACGAAGATCTTGCTTGGCCTTTGATTCTCGACAATTTTGTTGATTGGATGAAAGCGAAGCAGGGATGAGTTTGTAACTATTTGGTGAAGCCGGTTCATTGCTGCAATACTGTTCATGTTCGGAAGTAGAATATACTGCTCTCTCAAAAGACCTTGGTTTCAACTGTTCATAATCTCTTGTTATACCCAGTCCTTGTCTGAATATACTTGCAAGATGGCGAAATGACATCTATATGTTCATTTTACTTGTTCATTTTACCTTCAAAGAATTTATCATACATTTACAGCATCTCCTGTAGTAATTACATCCTTGAGTATATAGTGACATGATTGAATCATTTCTCGGTTCCGTGATTGGTGTTTACTGTTTAAGGCTTTAAGCAGGCCAATTTTTTTTTGTGGTTTTACAGTTGATTTGTGTGAATGTGGTCCCTTGAAAGATATTCTCAGTCTTTAACATGATAGAAACTTGTGGAGATATAATTCCAGTGGTTTGGTAAATCTTTATTTAATCAAAAACAGTCGCAATGAATAAAATCAAGCTGTTAAAGGACAATATTCTCCGGACCCATGTCATAATATAATCTTAGGCCAGAAAAAAAAAAGTTTGGTTCCTATAAGATGCCTGAGCCTTTACGAAACAAGAATTTGGGACGTTTAAATAGACAATATGAGACACAATATCTACAATTTACTTGTAGATCCGGTCTGTGGTATAATCTCTCGTACTGAACAAGTTATTTTCAGTACCATGCAACTGATAAGATCTGTGGTCCTTTATGTGGAAATGCAGAGATCATTGGTGGATCCAATGAACTTTGGTTGTTGCATTACTCAAACCTTTATGTACTCCTATAGTATTCTAGTAGTTCTTGGTTAACTAATCCCCAAAAGGACAGAACTGCATTAGTCCTTGATTATTCAGGTCAAACAAATACTACCAACTTTCTAGGAACACATAATTGTAGGGGTTATGTTTCCTACATTCACCTGCCACTTGACATTTGTTGTAGAAATAGTTCAAAGTTCAAACAACTGCAAATGTAAGAAAAAGAAAGTAAAAAAGATTGTGATTCAGCAATAATTTTAATGTACACATTTTCAAGACTTCATCTCACCAAACTGTTGGCAATATAAGATCACAGTAAGATAAAAATGAAGAAAACAGAAAATTCCTTGTATAAAAATATGGCCTTCCTCAGTTAACTAGTTGTAGTCTCTAATTTGCAGCAGAATCAATGATCAACGGTGAAGAAAGAGTAGTAGGGCTTCTATTTCGACTGCCTTTCTCTGTTGTAATGGGAGGAGAGCATGGAGAGGATGACGACGTATTGGAAGACTCGGAGAACCTGTTTGATCGATTTCTAAGTTTCTTCTTCTCTCCTTCGCAAACTTTGTCTTCAATTTTGTGATGTCCAACTTTTGTTGAATTCAGGTTAGCAGGAATGACACATCTGCATAAGAAACCTAGAGAACAATAACAATTCCAATTGTTAATAAATTTTCTAAATGCAGTTATACAACTTGTAGTCCTGTACTACTACTAAATGAAGTCAAGTATACTTGGTATGTCAACATTTTTCTTTTTTAGTTACGTAGGACTTTTCAGAGACCTTCTAAAGTAGGCTTTTTGACATCTCACAGTGTCCTGAACTTTCCCGTTCTAAAATTCTTGCAATTATATGGGGCATTTTCACATGGATGCCAACTGACTTTTGCTTAAAAAATACTTCAAATACTCTTTAACAAGAAAGTAACTTTAAAGCACTGTTGAGCAACTGTGGCAAATACCAAATTGTACCAGCCTCATTAAGGGAGAGAATTTGCCTAGTTATACCCTATAGTCCTATTTGCATTTATTGTCACATTTCAGCAATCACAAAACAAACATAACAATAACTGGCAGAAAAAACACGAAAAATCATTCCGTTTGGCCCGTTTTAGTACCGGTAGTAAACTAGTTGGCACCACCTATGGACACGTTTGGTTGAAAAACTACGAAACAATACTGGGACAGATCAATGCTAAAAATGCAGAACTTACCGATCCTGGCGAGGCGATTAACCCAATTAGGGATTGGATTTCCAGTGAGCTTAACACATGCATCATTGCAGAAATGGTTGCAATTCTTGGTAATGAGATTATAAGCATCTCCTCTGTACTTCTCAGAAAGTTTCTCCATAACTGCTCTGACTTCTCTCTGAGTCATATCAGTCCATCCAATCAGAATCGACTTCCTAAATGTGAATCCATCACACTGTTTTGGCTCACCTTCAAATATTCCAGTTGTTGGATACTCATGAGCTCCAAATGCATACTCTATTCCATGAACTGCCAATAAGAAAATTTCCCATTCCACCAATTCAAATTCAGCTCTCAATATTGAGATAAGCTAAAAAAGGTAGAATCTTGGAAAGTTCATTATTCCATCAAAATTAAAAAAAGAAGAAAAAACAGATCTGATTTGGGATTATTGCAGAACAAGAATAGAAACCCAACCTCCAAATTCAATAAAAGTATAAAAAGATTCGATCTTTATACTTGAACAGAGCACAAACTGACCTTGAACACCAGAATGGTAGACACCAAGGCCAACCCAGTAAGCGTAGCCATTCATGGAGGTGAGATCATACACGTTCAGATGCACCGGTACCGATCCACGGCTACTTTTCACCAAGCTTTTCCGGCATAACATTGCAAATCAACTTCTCCAATACAACAAAAAAACAGATTCTTGGTGACCCTTTAGCCCAGTGAATGCAAAAACAGAGTAAAAATCCAAACTTTGGAATTTGAAGAGTTGCTATAATTATTTATAAACCAGGCGGCATAATAACATAATAGTGCAAAAAAAGGCTGGACTCTTGAAAAAGGAAAGGAACCTGAGATAGTTTTTGTACAGAAAAATAGGTCAGTTTTGAAGGAATTGAGGCAAAAAGAGGAAGGTGATTGGTTGGAATCCGAGCTGGCGTGATCCAATTCTTGATTTTAAAAATTTGAAAGAATTGTGTTTCTGGGAGAAAGTAACGTAAGCTAATTATGAGGTGCAGTGGGACTGTTGGATTAGTGTGATACACACTGACACACACTTTTTAAATGGGAGTATTATGTGTAATTGTGTATGCTAATGTGGTCTGTTATGTGTTTGTAATGGAATGATGATGATCTGTGATCGATTATTAGGTTTAAAGAGCAATTGAGGTTTGTTATTAGCCACTAACAAACCCGGAGGCATAAGTCCGGGAGTCCAAATATATGAAATTATTTCAGAGGAGCCACACCCTAGCACCGCACGATCTATTATTTATGCCTAATTAGTATGCTAGACATACCAGAATTAGTTTCGCTGGAAAGGATTGTGATGATTTTAAATAAAGATAGAAGAACGTGTGGAGTTTAGAAAATTGTCCGAGTTTTGTAAGTTTTTTCAAGTAATTTTATATATTTCACTTAATTTTATATATTGCATTATTGTCTAGTCAATAAAGATCACTTATGTGTAATATTTTAGTCAAACAATATCAAAATATAGAGTTGACATATGTAGTAATAATAATAATAATAATAATAATAATAATAATAATAATAATAATACTGTGGACCAATAAAACATGAAGATGTAAGAAAATTACTAGCTTATCATCACAACCTAGTAAAAATTCATAAAGTTTTGCCAAATCTAACATAGATTAAATTGACATTTTGACATACTCCTTTTGTCTCGCTAATAATTTATTTGTGTATGTTTTTTTTATGTGGCATTAGAATGTAGCATATAGTAATATAACACAATAAAATGCTATTTAGAGTGTCAAAATAAATAAGAAAATATTTAATTACATTGAAACCGAAGTATTTTATTGATAGCCACAATACCAATTTACAAATAGATTTTGAGTAACCTTATAGACATAAAGCACAAAAGTAATAATAGGATAGTAGAATAGGAAACACTAAATACACAATAAAGGAATGGTTAAGAACCAAATGCAAAGTCGGAAGCAAAGTGCCTTGACCCATTTTCTTCTATTTGCATAGACAATTAAAGAGCATATCCTTTTGATCTTTCCTTCTTCTCCATTAAGGGAGTTCGTCATTTCTTTGTTCTGATGCTACATGGCTCGGGTGATCTGTCGATTTCTCTTGCATGATAGGCATCTCCATCTGCGTGAAGAAAGTACATCATGCTTGGTTTGTTTAATTATGCAAAAATATTGTCATGATATGTTCAAAATTCAGATAGCAAGGGGAATTAAATGATAATTGTATGTGCAAGTTTTGCATTAACCATGAAACTCAGAAGAACTAACCTGGTTAGCAAAGAGTTCATCATCCAAGTCAAGGTCCTTGTGCAGCTCATCCCAATTGATTATATTAATTTGGGTAGTATTTGTATTCATTCCACTCGGGGCATTAAATATCAATAGATCATTAGATATGATCATGTCATCTACGGAAAAATCACCTTCTCCAAGTCCTTCAGGCTTGTCATTTACATTTGGCATGTGGCCCATGGATTCTTCTCTATGAGCATGAATGTGGGAATTATGGCCTCGAGTATCAGTATGCACGGACGCGTGAGCGTTGCGATGTTCATCAATATTACCAGGTATATTTTCCTGCATGTTTGTGTTGATTTTCAGGTCTTCAGCCAAATAACGATGTATATTCACTTGACCATTTGATTTTACTTGCAATTTTTGGCTACACGAAGCATTTTACCAAATCTTCTTGATCTTACCGAGGGAATTTCATAATGTAGAGCCTCATTATAATTTGGGTCTTTGACATCACCAATAGCGTATCTGCAACTTCCGGCTCTGCATTTCTGTAGATTTATTTAAATCCATGTCAAATAACATGGAGATCATAAAATGCTCCAGTTCGATTCATAATCTAGACGACATTAAATGAACCTGCAGGTGGCTTGCAACTTGCATTCTACTTAGGCCAGGCACGTTCATTAGCTCAAGAATTTGTTTCGGGTAACATCCTATTTTTTTTCAAGGAAAACATAAGAGCGCATCAATAAATTATACATGAACAACAAATTTGTGCAAAAACATGTTATGATTTTATTTCTCTTTCATGGAAATGGTGTTATAGTTGTAGGGGTAGAGTTACGAATAAAGTTATGGGTGTGGGGGTAGAGGTACACTCCGTATATCTTTCATTAATCATTTGTTTAAGTATGATCGATGCATCAAATGATGTGTACTTACTTCCTTCCCCTAGAGTCTTGACGGCATTGGCAAATTTCTCATGAAGTTCAGGAGTCCACACAACCCAATTATCCTTTCTGGAAGAACGGATACTTTGATTTTGCACATTACTGCTTTCTCCAACATAGATTGGTTTTCGTCGAGTTCTCACATTTCTCACTGACTTGGAGCTTTGTTCGACATTGACATGTTGAACATTGTTATTATCATGTCCCAATCTAATGTTGAGTGTTGATTCATGGTGTGCCATCAATCCTTTAAGTCTTCCAGTGTCTCCAACTTTGCGCACCTTTTCTCTGAGAACATGTTGCCATGCATACTTTACGGATTCCAAAGTTACCGGCTTCTCGATGCAAAAGATTGCACCCTCTTCCATTCCTCTCACCATTGCTAGAGGATCATTTGCATCTGTCAGCACTGCATTAGATGCACAAGTATAGTTAGAACGTTTTCATGTTGTAAGATTAATTATGTTTAAAATTTTGATATATCAATATAAGGCAAGAGAAACTTCCTTTCTCTGACTCAATTCCTCTCGTATTTAGTCGGCTTATGCAAGACGATCTATTAAATATACGAAGCTTACTATTCCCATCAAAATTTTTAAAAAAATTATCTCATGGAGCAGAATATATCAATGGTGTCAAGTTTATCCAATAACGTAATTAATTGAAGATATACCTTGGATCGACCATTATTGGAAAGAGAAATAAAAGATATTTTCAACCTATTTGTGATCTCTTCTCTATGGACTAAAAACCATTGGGTGACTTGAAGGATCACTAAGAGAAGGATATTAAATGGCTGACTATAGGTTCTTTATCTAAATTTAAAAAAAATCATTTTATATTAATACCAGTTAATGTGACACAAAATGTATGCAAATATCATAATATATCATAATAAATTAAAAACAATAGCAAATACAAATTAGTACTCACAAATAACGGGTAAACCCATCATAGTAGCATCATGTAGAAGTTTGATTCCAGATGCGTCAGGCGACTGGATATTCTCCATCACGAGATCAAACGGGCAGTTACCATCTGATAACATTGACAAAGCTGTGGAAGCATGCCTCACTATAGACACTGAAATAAGAAAACACAAATTGAGTAGAATGCACCAAGCGATTTAAATTTTCATGAGTTTATCAAAATGTTTAGTAGAATACACCAAGCGATTTAAATTTTCATGAGTTTATTTGTCTATACCTTCACAAGACAAGTATGAAAACATTTCTATGATTGAAGCGTCATGAGTGCAATCATGATCAACAAACAATACATGGATTTGTTGCAGTTTTAGCGCTTGATTCCACACGGCGTCCATTATTACAAGTATAGACTTCGTACAATAACACAACAATAATAGTGTTTGCTATTAAATACAAATTGTTGGATGGTTGCTAGATGAATTCTTCTCTATATTGAGCTCTATAAGTTACTAACAAATGAAATAAATTTGAAAGACAATAATTCTATGATATTTTTGTGAGAAATATTGTGCATTGTCCAATATTTATATATGTAGTTCAACAAAAATCTTGTTGTCACTTTAATATTTTTTAATGTAGCATTATTTTTCTTTCCCCCTTAATTTTTTAATATTACATTTCTCTTTATTTTTTCTTTTTGTAGGGGAGTGTGGCGAACTGGTAAAGGGAAGACAACTAGGAGTTTTGGATTTCATACGAGCGATTGAGTAGATGTTAATATTGCATGATTCAATCATAAAGTCTCTAAAAAAATAATTATTTTTACACCGAACAAGTGTAAAACTATTTTTGTTTGAGTTACATAAGTGACTAGATGAGTCAATTTAACGTCTTGCAAACTAGTTATGCAACTCACCAAGTGTAAATCTGGTCATACAAGAACCTTAATTGTATGCAATTCGATTACATTTAGCTAGAGATCACATTATTGCACTAAATTATTTGTATCTGGGGATGATGCCATCAGAAATTAGGGAGTTTTTTTGAAAGAGTTATATGTGTGTATCTAAACAAGTTGTGTAACAAAGATGTTTAGGCTTTCTTTTTCATATATTTGCGTGTTCATGGTAGAACTTTATCAAAAAGTTTGTACAAAATATGTCAAAATGTTATTGACCAATGTTGGTTAAAAAGTTCATTGGAAGATTTATAAAGCTCACATAAAAGCTCACCATTCTAAACTTTTGTAATCATTTTTCAATGTTTATCATCTTGATTATCTAAATTGATAAAGTTAGATGCCTTTAGAATTTTCTTTGTGGAATTAAAATAACTTTTTGGGTTCTAGTATAACTTATTTATGAAAAAATAAATAAATAAAGGCCACAAATTATATCCATTGTTTTGTTCACTTTCTCATGGGCATGTAATGCTATTGTAACTTTAGTACTTCATATATATACTCGATCCATCTCTCGATCTCATACTGTTTCAGGGCACATAACAAGAGATATATGTTCTCCAAAACAAAACGATATAACCGTAATCATTGACTAAAACTAACTTAAAATTGAATAGAGTTGTAATTTGAGGAAAATTATTAGGGGTAGAAATTAAATAACGTTGATAAAAGTAGTTAGAACATCAAGTTGTTTTCAAATGGTGGCTAATTCTAAAACATTGAAGAATTAATATATGAGAAAGTACCTTTCAAGATTACTTGCGCACATGACTTTTTACCAGATCTGCGATGTTTTGGGACTTTGAGCCATCGCATGGCTATCACAGCTGCTAGAGCCATCCGATGTGGCATAAAGGTCCCCAAGGAAATTGTTTCGATTACGATTGAAGAAACTGGCGTGGGCATTTCTTTTCATGTGACTATGCTTATATTTTTATTTCCAATCACAATATACCATTTAAGGACAATCACCGTATCATTTTTCTGTGACAAGTAAACAAGAATCATGTTTGGCACATAGGTTATAATATTATTCAAATACTGCATTTAATTAAACCAACTACAGTTAAGAAGGCAAGCCACTTATATATTTGCAAGGTTATACATTTTTTTCTATACAAGGATCTCTCTTGGATAACAGTAAGTGACATGACACATAAATTACTTAAGACAAATCCCTACCGATATTTGTAATGATCATAATATTTGTGGAGGAATATTCAATAAATATCATAAAACACTCTATATATGTATACAGCCTGACAAGATACACACCCCCTACTACATCATGTAGATAAGTAGATCAACACATAATTACTTACTTCTACGAGAGTTCTGACACCTAACATAAATTTACCATGTAGATCTAAACTCCACTCAGATCAATCATTCTTTAGAGATAGATCAACAACGTGCTATTCACCAAACTCGTCGTTCACATGCATTTAAGTTTTTCTTTCCTTACCTCCTTCATTGATTTAGCTTATTGTTCGGTTATGCATGTTTAAATTTTTGTCGATAACTCGTAGTTTCCATTGATTCTTTTGAGTCATTCTTTACGTTTTATTATGTTTATAAATATATTAGGATGTTTATGTTATCATTGCCAACCTGATCGGCTTCTATACACAAAAAATAACCCATTCGTTCATTATGTTCATAGTTGTTCAAAAATCATTTGTATATGTCAATACTGCATTAAAAAGGCAAATTAAAAAAAGTTTAGTTGATATTTACGGTTTCACATTTTTTTTCTTAACAAACAATAAAATATTTTCCTCATTCTCTGTCGTTCCACCTCCCATCCGTATGAAAACTTCATTTAACAAGAATGATTTACTTTCAGTTGAAACAATATATAGAAGATAAAGAGGTCTTATAATTTTACCAAATGTATTAAACAAAAATAACTAACTCATCATAAAAAAAACACCATAATATCATACCAAAATCAAAAGAATATGAAATGTATAAGGAAAATAAAAAGGTCTTAAAATTTACCATTAGACATATATGAAACTTTCCATTCCTCCAAGCTCCGATTCTCACACTCCACTAGATTATTCTCTGAGCTCCTGTAAAAGGCAAAATATACCAAAGTCAGCCCAAATTTTCAAAATCATACCACCAAACATTTATACATGATACTACAACGAATACTCTTTAATATTTATAGCATAAAACGTCAAATATGTCGCTATCCACGATAACCCTTACAACTGAAATCGTGCGGCCGTGACTATAGTCAAGCTTGCTTCCACAACCTTGTATATGCTATCAAGAATTTCCCGGTTGATCTCGTGATGGAGAACATCCAGTCACCTGGCTCATATGGGATCAAACTTCTACAATATGCTTGATGGATTATCAGCTATGTGTGAATGTATTTTATATATTAACACTATGATTGTTTGTTCATAGTTTTCCCAAATTTATAGTACTATACTCATCCGCTTTTTAATTCACTTTATCATGATTTTCTATATTCTCCGAATAAGTGCCCCTTTATTAATTCTACGTCAAAATTCATTTAATCTTCGCCTTTACTTTGCACAGCTGTGATCCACTGATGAGAACTAATCACTGGAATACTTTCTCCGTTCCATACCAAATGTCACATTTGACTCCTGTGTAATTCTCAGGATCAACTATAACCGCAAATTACTCACAAATCATATTGAAAAAGCTATTAAATAAAATTATATCAAGAACGTTCATAATATGTATTTCCATAATATAACTTTATAAAGTAGTTTATTTGATATTGCTTAAAAGTAATTTATGACAAAGTCGAACTCAAAAATTTCTACTACTAAAAAGTTAAATGCGGGACGAAAGTAGTACGCATTAATATTAAGGGCCTGAGGCCCACGGTTTATTTTACAATCACCCGGTAGAGAGTCCAGGGTTGTGTTTTTTCCCGGATCCGGCCCCTGAGAGAGCCCAATATATTTCTTTCCAACTTCATCGTCTTGCCTGACGCCTGTCAATGTAGTTTGAAGATGAGAATGGTGAAAAATCTTGGCGGGAGAAGTGTCTTGTTCCGATTTCAGAACCGGTTCAATCTTTTCGGAACGCGACGTTATTGCTCTTCCCCACAGAACAAAAAGGCTAACGACACCACAATTGTCAACATCAGCAGCAAGAACGATGGGTCATCATCTTCATTGAGCACTTACGATGAGCAATATAAAGCTCTCAGCGACCTTGATTTTATGAAGGCTGCCAAGATTCTCTTCAACGAGCAGCCGAAAAGGAAGGAATTTGGGTGTGTACTCTGTTCTTTCTCTATGTGGCATTTTGTCGAACACATTGTGTGCGCTGATTAGTGTTTTGCACTAGTGTGTTTAAAGGGTTCGTTTGATCTTTTTTCAGGCTGGATTTTCACCTGGTGCAGCTCTTCTTTGTGTGTTTGCCTTCATTGGGTATTGTTGTTTAAGCTCAATTTGACTTGCACTTTTTTTGTTAAGGACTGATTGTGGGAATAATGGTTGTTTCTATTGATGCAGGTGTGTATCTTCTAGCTATGTATGCCAGGAGTGAAATGCGGAAAATGGATGCGGTAATGATAAGTGAAAACGTCCATTCTGCAGTTCTTTTTTGCCATATTTTATTTTCAATAGCATGTTTCTTGAATTGTGAAGTCACTAGCAATATGATTTTGAGTTACTTGATCAGGATTTTCTGAAGTAATATGGAATGTTTATTCTTTATGTCTGATGTTAAAAGAGTTCTTGGTCGATAGTAAAATGCACTAGTATGATACTATTACTATGATCCCTTTCCAATTCAGGATACTTATGTTGGTTTGAGAGCAAATTTTGGGAAAAAATGTGTGCTTTGGGGAAAATTCATACTGGTATAGTTTACACTGGTTGATGAACTATAGGAAAAAGTTCTGTGGCAGCATATGTTGACTGGTAGCTATGCTCATCCTAGAGCACTTTAATCCTTTGGCTTGTGTGCTGGGGTTATCTACTAGAGATCGACTCCATTGGTTTGGTCTCGTCCCGGATTCTATTCGTATCAATTGGGACTGGGTTGAATCCCTCGATCATCTACTTTTTTGTTTGCCCATGTACAAGTAGCATTTGGAATCGAATTCTACAGTGGTTGGGTTATAGGACTGCTGGGCAATGGACGGGTGGAAAGGTCTCCCCAGGGAAAAATCCTTTGAGCTGCTCTTGCTGAAACAGTTTACATATTAGATATTATGGCAAAGATGTGATGCCTTTGGATGGGGGTGAGGGTGTGGGTGATCACACAAACTGTTCTTATCCAGTCTATGTGCCATAGTAAGATGAAAGATGTGTGTGCTGAGTTAGATATCTGCCCGGATTAGACAGTCTGTGCATAGCGTGAACTAGCCTGTGTTTCAGGGCTTTTGTGGTTCTTAGGCTGGTTATGTTGTCTGGATCATTTAGGAGTGCTGTTAGCAGCCTGGCCCTTCTTGTGCATTCGCTTCATCGCTTGTATTGGGCTATGGAGCTTTTTTTGTGAGGAGCTTATTGGTTACATGATGGAATGAAAGATGCTTTCTTTCTTCCAAACTGATTACTTGTGTGCTCATCGTGCATCTCTAATTTGCATGTGCCTTCTAAACTAAAGCAAGATTCAGTTCAACTTTCTGAAGCATTGTTAAACACATTGTTTACTAAATAAGAAATACCATGTTCATGTAGAATTATTATTTTTCTGGCTGTTTGAATTTTTATTCTCTGTGCTGAGTCTAATTTTTGAGATTGGAAAAGTAGGCATAAATGGTGAATGTGCATGCCAAACTCAAACCACGTTTTTGTAGTGTGTATTAGGCAAAAGTAGTAAGTTATGTCTGGTTTGAGCCTATATAAGACAGATCAAACATTTTTCTGACAAGTCGCTTGTTCCACTTTTCAATAGCAATACTTTATCTACTTTCTTACTGGGTCATACTCGTTGATTTCTGCCAGGAAAAAGAGGCAAGGAAACAGGCCGAATTTGAAGCAATGGCGAAAAAGTTGGAACTCAAAGCTGCAGAAAGAAAAGCAGCAGTGTCATCCAATCCGGAGCTTTTAGAACTAAAAGAGAGACTTGGCAAAATTGAAGTGACGGTAAATCAAATCATTGGAGAATCCAAGCGTAAATCTAGTGATGTTCAATCAGACAGTAACAGGCTGCAAGCTGCACAACCTAAGTTGGATAGTGTTGTGGATAAACAAGAAGCAAGTAAGACAGCAGTGGCACGCACGGAAGTTACTGGTACTCGTGGCTCATCAGATGATCAAGATTGCACCAAAAAGGGAGTGCCTTCTCAGGATCCAAAGAAGTGAATACCTCACAGATGATTCATATCCACAAAAAAGGCTTCTACCTTCTAAAGTAGGGGCGGAGCCAGGGGCGTTCACCCTCCACTAAATTTCAGAAATAATCCCACATATATAATTTAGCCCCAAACTTAAAATCCTGACTTCGCCCCTTCTGTAAATAGCGTAGAATTGCCTTGTGTTAGTTTTGCTGTTTCTCCTCAAATGCTTCGAGTAAACTGGACCTGTGATTTATAGGTGGCCATTCTTTTCCAGTGAGCGTCTCATGTGAAAGAAATCGAATTGTTCAGTTATTTGTAAATCTTGTTTGAACTCTGTTTAGTATGAAATCTTTATGCTACTGTGAGATAGATAAGAACCGGAAACTTACATTTTACACTTTCAATTCTGGCAACTTCTTATAGCTTTATTCGTTATCTTTTGCGACTCTACTCTCATTGCTTTTGTTCCATTAGCATACGTGTTCAAATCTGTCACTCCGTGACCATGAATTGCCATGAATTTTGTTTATACTTTATTCTAACAAATCCGAAGCTTCCTTAAGAGTTTTTTTTGTTCATCGTCCATTGAAATTGTAAGTGTAGAGTGTAAAATTGTAAATTGTAAAGCAAATAGAATCAATACAATAAAAGCATAAGCTGAGGAGGAGAAATGCAATGTTGTGAAGTTCGAAGGTTCCCATAATAAAAGGCTCAAATACAAGGGGCAAATTGTCATTTATGGAAGAAGACCAAATTGAGATGCTATTTCTGTAAAACCTTTCCTTAAACCCTAAACGCCTAAATCACTTGCCTGTTCATCGAATTCAGGCAATGGCTAATCGTTTGGTACGAGGATTACGAGTAGCTGCCAGAGCAATTCTATCTCATCAACAATCGAAACCCATAAACAATTGCAATCATGTTTTCAAACACTCAGTCAGAAATTACATGTCGCAAATGCGAAAATCGGCTTTTGAGGAGAACATTCTCCGTCTAATTCGCAATGAAATCCAGGACGAGATCGACAATTCGCCTTCCGTTGAGGTATATCACATTTTGTGTGTTTTTTTTAAAAATTTGATTCAACTGTCTTTTTGTACGATTGGTAACTTAGATTAAGCTTTGTTTGTTTCTTCATACTCCTCCGTCCCACGCCAGTTGTACACTTTGATTTTTTACGCGCAATATAAGGAGAGTATATTATACCCTATATGTATATTTTTTGCTGAAATGACAAAGAAATGAATGATTAGACGGCGAAAGTGGACAGCTGACTGTGTGAGTATATGTTTTTGATTCATCAGTAGTTATAGGCTTGTAGGTAAAGAAGTGCAATCTTTCAAATTAAGTGTAGAAAAACTAATGTAGAGAGTAGTCGGAGTTTTGATTTTGTTCTTATTGGTTGTGGGGTGAGTGGTTGGAGTGTAAAACTGGTGCTTACTTGTTAGGTAGGGACGCGGTAGTACTGGTTCTGCTTAGTAATTCTCTGCAGTTCAAGTAGATTTTGGATAAAATGGGGGTAAGATAAAATGATCTGCATTTTCCAGTGGTGTTGTGAAAAAAAAAAGTGGCTTCGGAATATCTTCGGGAATACTGTTTCTCGACCCTTATAGTGTAATCGTCGGATTAGTAGGGTGCCGACTAGGTCACCTTGGTGCGTTGTGAATGACTTGTTCGGCGGACCTGCAGGAGGGTTAGTTTTACCAGCAAACCCTGCCCCTTGGTTGGGTTGGAATCAACATATAACACATCAAAATTACTACTATATAATGTCTAGTTAAATGAGGGGTATCAACTATCTACCTTGGGTTTGGTGGTGTAGTATTTACAAGGATTCTTTGATAGATGAGGTTTATGAGTAAGTTGCACACATTGTGGCTCACAATCAACCACATCACTTGAGAAATGAGTATTTACAAATCTAATAAAATCCTTCCAAGTCATGTGTCAACCACAAGGTTAGAATTGGTCTACATAAGTATTTCCCGTATATATAGGAGTTAGTATTGCCCTAATAATTATTGAGCTTGGGACTTCTTGCGGGTTTGACCTCGCTAAATTCAATTCAGATCAAGAACCCCTCAAAAAATAAAATGCAAGAGGAGTGGCTGAAACCCTTGAAAAGTAAAACGAGAGAAGATTAGCTGAAGATGCCTACAACTGTAGGCCTTGGTAAAATCGACAACTGAGGGGCAAGAGTTGAAGTGACCATATCAAGCAGACCACCAAGATATCGTATACTGTTAGTCTGTTAGAATTTATTAGTAACATGCAACAGTAGACATCTGTAAACTGGTGCACCAATTTTATGTCATGAACTTTAACCTTAAAATTGTTTTGATCTTCTTCAGAGCTTGCACTCTTTCTCTGCTACAATCTATTTACTGAAAATATCTGTATGATTGTTGTTTAAATAAGTTTGGTCCATGTTTTTCTTTTTCAGTCTGCTAACTTCTTTATTTATTTACTTTCATCATCTTCAGTTTATGTGACCACATTTTGTGAATATCATTCTAAACTTACATGACCACCCACCCAAGTGTTTGGAGTGGATCATAGTAATATATAGGAGTGCTGGGCTTTTTCTTATATATCACCACACTTATTGCTGGCAATTCCTTTTGAAGCCTTTCTGAAACAGTTACACCTGTCTAACTGCTTTGCGAAGCTATGAATTTTATTAGTTGATCTAAACGAATTAGTACTAGAAGACAATGAAACACATTCTATGTTACTGCCTGCAGCATGTACCTGAATTCAATGAATTCAAGGTTGACGAATGTCCAGGGGAGAAGTGGATTCGATTGACAAGGAAATTCGGTGTGAACGAAGAGATAAATGTTGAAGCCACTTTGTATGATGATTCTATTCCCATTAAAAAAGATGACAGCCCAAATGACGTACCAGATCCCATTACTGTGATTGTTGATATCTTCAAGGGAAAAGACAATAATATTTTGGAGTTTGTTTGCGCTGCATGGCCAGATTGCATTGATATTCACAGAGTTTATACTCATGGGAATGATCAAACATGCAACATGCCTTACATGGGCCCTCAATTCAAGTACGTTTCCTATTTTCATTCCTGCTGTCTGTTAAACATTGGTTAATCTATAATATTTGCCCTCATATTCATGTAGATGTTTATCAACACGAAAGTTCTGAAGGATTAAGTGTAGCTGTGATCTCCACTGCTGTATTTAGTTTGCCCTCATATTCATGTTTTCTTATTTTCATCCCCAGGGAATTGGACGATAATCTTCAGTATTCCCTATATGACTTCTTGGAGGAGAGGGGTATAGATGACAAGTTATGTATGTTTTTACATCTTCATACGAGGAGCAAGGATAAAAATGAGTACCTACGTTATTTGGAAAAGGTCAAATCTTTTATTCAGAAGAAATAAGAGATCTAGTCGTCTTTTTGCCACTGTGTTGAGGTATATCTCATGGAATTTAAGCTGCAAAATGAGCGGAACTCTAGACGAGTCATTGACAAAGTGCCAATGTATAGCAACTATCTAGGGCATTAGCTCCTCTCTTTCATTGTTATCTTTGTTGGAGATCATGGTCTGCTCTGCATTATCCACGGCGATCATCCATCAAAAGAAAACTAAAGTGATTGTAATCCATTAGCTGTGCCTTATGTATGTTAACATTCTATTTTTTCCTTGGCAAAGTAGGCCCTTTTTTTGCACCTGTTATGCATGCCATCTTTTCTCAGTAGAAAACGGACTGCTATTTCTGCTTTAACTTGCAGCTTTAATGTTACCTGGAAATTTTCATTTCTCCATTGCTGCTCGCTTACTATTTGCAGAAGAGGTTTTATAGTTAACTGTCAAACATGTTAGGACAGGGTGACTGAACTCCAGAAGGAATAAGAGTCGACATGAGTTTTTCCAGGCCTTTCATATTTTCCTAAAATAATACGAAAATTCACATCACGTATAATGGTGGTATAAATTTGATGATTGAGTAACTCAGCCAAAATATTTGGACATGAGTGAATGATCTATTTGGTCCTTCCCTTCCACTTATACATGTAGTCTCTTTTTAATCGGGAACCAAGAAAAACAAAACGCCATAGAGAGCGAGATTTGAGCTCTCAAATCGGTAGAGCAAGTTCGGGATGCAATTCAATGACTTTGGTCGAAAAATTATGTATAAAAAGAATTGTGGTACATATAATAGGGTGGCTGCACAATAATACTTCCTCCGTCCGGATTCAACTTCTTCTCGCACACAAATTTGTATTCGGGAATGGGGTACACTGGTTGTGTAACAGAATATCAAGTCCCATCCCATTTGTATGTATGTATTCTCGTACTATTTATTATTAGTCATAGAAATTGCGTGTCCCGGTTTCAGTTTAGGGAATATAAAACAGATTGACTTTATTGAATGGGAAAATTAGACTGGACCCCTGCTACAGTAAGAGGGTGAGACCACCGGGTCTAACAAACCGAAATAAAGGTACTAACTATTGGAAAAAGATTGGTGAGCTCCAAACAAGTTTTAACAGAAACTTTACTCTCCGTCCGTGAGTGAGTAGACGAATTGAATAATCTTGAGAGTTGAACGAAAGAGAGAAATGGAAGTAAAGGGCAGCAAACCGAACGAGCATGGATTCTACATGCCTCCCGAATGGGTAACTCACTCTCACTGCTGGATCGGTTGGCCGGTAACTTCTCTTCTCCTCCATTTCTATCCACCAATTTCCGATTATGTAGCAAACGAAAAACCATCTGAATTCATCGATTGATCATGCTTCAATTGATCATCCACAGGAACGTCCCGATAATTGGCGAGACCATGGCATACACGCTCAACGCGTCTTCGCCTCTGTTGCCTCTGCCATTTCCCGATTTGAGCCGGTCACCATTTGTGCTAGCTCCCAACAGGTTCGATTAGATCTAGTTAATTCCAACACCTAGATTGATTTTATTTAGTAATGTGTTTTTTTGTAGTGAATTTGAATTTCGAGGTTTGGTGTGTAGTGGAAGAACGCTCGGGATCAATTGCCGGCACGTGTTCGGGTGGTGGAGATGAGCATGAATGATTCCTGGTTGCGGGATAGCGGTCCAACTGTGAGCCTTTGTTTCTTTGTTTTCTATTGTTCAGTAGTGGAGTGGAGTCCTGAAAAACTATGTTAATTCACTATTTTACTGTTTGTCATACAGCTAAAAAGTCACTATTTCAATCATATAAAATCGAGTTACTATTCATTCGTTAAAGGTCTGTTAAAAAGACTATGTTAAAGTTTTATGCCAAATAGCATGTTTATTTCCGCAGTTCCTTGTGAGGAATGATGTTCCGAGTGATGATGAAGTGGGTAGCAAGATTGCTGGGATTGATTGGAACTTCAACAGCTATGGTGGTAAGCGCTCTAGTTAGTCCTGTTTGCTTACTTCAAATACAGGTCGAGTTAGAAATAGCGGTTTTTGTCCTTATGCTGTATTCTACTTTGTTTACAAGCTGGAGTATTGTAGCTGCATTGTAGATTGGCTTTAACATGTGGACAGTGCTAATGTATTTTTTTCTGCAGGAGTGGAGGAAGGTTGTTATGCCGATTGGAGTCATGATATTCTCATTGCCAGAAAGGTTTGGTCAAATACTAGTCTGAATGTCCAAGATTAAGACCGTCAAGCATGATTTGTGAATATGCTATTGACCATTATTTGTTTCATTTATATGCTGTTTACAGATTTTGGATATTGAAAGAACTCCAAGGTTTTATCATTCTATGATTCTGGAAGGTGGAAGCATACATGTAGATGGGGAAGGTATGAGTTTCGCTCAGTATAGCTGATTCATCTTTCTAAAAGTTTGTGTGTTTTGTTATCACCTGCTGTGACTGTGCTTGGTGTCAGAACCTAAATGCATTAATTAGCACATTTAGAACCGAATAGTAAGCTAATATGCTATCACATATTGAAAGACATTAACCCTGTGTTCCCATGAATGATAGTGCTGGAAAAGATTTCAAAATTCTGTTATCTCGGAACATCAAGCAAGACCTTGTAAATGAACAAGTGGAGAGTGTTTATGTTAAAATATTTGTTATGGCAGTTTGAGGCATTGAGTTCAGCTATGAGTTTGTCCCTATATATGATGTTCAAAGTTATTATGGAATGAATACAGAGGAAGTACATCCTTGTCACAATAATACATGGCATGCATATTCAACTATGTGAATTGAATAATTCGAAGGACTAAAAATGCGGACAGCACTCGACTTAACTATGTAACTAGATGTAAATTATTTTCACTTATCTACTTAAACTAGTTTTTATTTTCATTCCACTATTCTGGTGCCTCATACATAGATTTCGCTAGAACTGGTTTGGTGCTGATTGAATGTGAGATCAGGGTTATGATCTGACTCACTGTATGCACGTAGTGGTTTTTAGATGGGATTTTGGACCTAACAATAACCACTATGCTCTTACTATTAAAAGAATAAGCTAATCCGTTTTGCTATCTGGGAAGACATTTGGTCACATAGAGGAGAGCAGAGCTCATTTCAACTGTACGTATAATGTTGGAAATTCTAAGAGTAAATTGAAAGTCAGGTAATTTTTTTCTTTCTTACAGGAACTTGTCTTACAACAGAAGAGTGCCTCTTAAATAAAAATAGGAACCCTCACTTGACGAAAGTACAAATCGAGGATGAGCTTAAAGCATATCTTGGAGTAAAGAAGATCATCTGGCTGCCTCGTGGATTATTTGGTATTTGTCTCTTGGACTTTCTCATTTCGCAATTTGTTTATCAGGTTTCATTGCCTTCTCCAGATAGTTATTTCACGAGTAACCATGAAATTATTAGCTTTCTTCAATATAATTTTGCCAATTATACTATATACTTTTGTCTGTTTGAGATGTGTTCGGTTTTATTCATTTTGAAACTAGATCTGTGTTTTTTACTAAATTTTATCTTGCTTTGCATGGTCAAAGGCTATCAGCTAGGTAAAAGCTTGTATAAACTAGTGACACGCTGGACCATTCTCCATTTTTCGGATTTCTGGTTAAATTTATGCTCTAAAGAACCTTTTGTTTTGTGTGAGTCGCAATTTTGAAGATATGTTAAAAAACCAATACTATCATTCTTGCATTTTGCTGCTTACTGTGGCAGCTAGAAAGAACAGAAGGCGAAACATAGTATATTAGCTCTTGAACATTTTTATGCAGTGATTTGGACCCTCTGATATATCCAATAATGTTGTGTCCTTTTACATTTGGTGGTTATATCAAGAGCTGATCCACCAAATACATAATAGATAGGTTCTATATCATTGTTTATCTTCTCAGTTTATGAATCAAACAATACCATGCTGTTAGTCATTGATAAGTAGTACAGTCTCTTAGGTATCTCCTCTTTCAAAATGTTTGGCACACCCGTACTTTGAGGATAGTAGGATCGTACTAGGATAGAAGAGAGTACAACTGGCCTTGTAAATTTCTAAATTTAGGATTGGTCTTGATGTCTGATTAATGTTAAATTCCCTATACTGTTAAGATTTTCCGAGATGAAACTGCCTATGCAGGAATGACACTTGGTACTGAAGTTGTCCCTGCTTTTTTTTTGCAGGTGATGATGACACTAACGGTCATATTGACAACATGTGCTGTTTTGTGAGGCCTGGTGTCGTATTATTGTCGTGGACTGATGATGAATCAGACCCCCATTATGAAAGAGCAATTGAAGCATTTTCTGTTCTTAGCAGCACCACAGATGCTAAAGGCAGGAACTTCGAAATCATCAAACTGCATATACCTGGGCCTTTATATATGACAGATGAGGAGGTTGCTGGATTAGAACAGGTCCCATTTGTTTTTCTCTCATTCCCTTCCCATTATTTTGATTGGTTCCAACAGCTGTTCTTAAAAAAAATTGCTTTGTAAAATTCGTCAATATATACACTGTCACAGTTTTGGTCTCCTATCCTTGTTCTTAGAAAATAATCATGTTATACAGTACACACCCCAGATAGATACTATTCGTTGATAATTCAGAAATACAGCCCTTTTGCATGGCATTACACATGTTTAGTTTACTTTTTATTCGTCTGGAACACCAGAAAAGTAAATCAAGAAGACGTAACATTGTTTTTTTTTTTTTTTTCTTTCTCATTTGGTGTGTTAATTTTGACTTCTGAAATACTCCCTAAATCCTTTTCTCCCTTTTGCCATCTTGAAAAAACAGGATGATGGGGACGCTAAAACTAGGCTTCCTGGATCAAGGATCGCTGCTTCATATGTTAACTTCTACCTTGCAAATAAAGCAATCATGGCGCCTCAATTTGGTGACAAGAAGTGGGACGATGAAGCTGTTCGAGTCTTATCTTTGGCATACCCAGACTGTGAGGTTAGGAATCTCAAGTTTCTCAATAAATTTTTCAAGGGATATTTAAGATCTGATTTTGATGTTTAAAGCACTTGCAATTTTTACTATATTTGACTTTGTAGCTATACTGGTGCCTACTGCCAAGACTGCTTTAAACTCCTAATGCATAACTGTTTTTACTTATTCTAGTGCTTAATTATCTTCTTCTACACTTGGGTTCAGATTGTTAGAATCGAGGGAGCTCGTGAGATTGCATTAGGAGGAGGAAATATACATTGCATAACACAGCAGCAACCAGCCTGTCCGTAATCTCTAGCCGGACTTCTTTAGCTCGAGAAACTGCAAAAGTCACATGGTTGGGATTGTTGTATGTTAAGGTCTCACATTGTAATAACATGTAGTACTAGAAATTTGCAGAACAGCCAGATGAAGGATTAATTGTTTGTTTCAGGGAGGTGCATGAGAAAATTTCTAATTTAGAAGCAGAGAAGTTATATCCGTATCCTGGAGTATTTGTATTGTAGAGTACCTTTCATGTGAGAACATCACTTGTACTGTAGAGTACCTTTTCATGCTAGTATGATGAGCATCTTCAATATGCTGTGCTTAGTTATTTATGTTGGAGTAGATGTGAATATGATATGACTAGTGCATCATAATTCTAAAATTAGTACTCTAGTAAATTTTAAATGGTGTTAGATGAGTTGTAGCATTCTATCATCGAAGTGTCTAAAGTGACGATAGCTCAAGATGAGTAGTAACTGATAGGGTAGTTATTAAAATCAGTGGCTTTATTGGTGCTTAACATGCAAAATTAATATTGTAAAACTAATTTATTTTAGCAACTTTTACGAGATACTTCTCTCGGAAAGACCAAATCAAACATTGTTACAAACATTGCCGGTTTAACTACAATACATATTTAGAAATGCAGATAATGTGATTATAATGCAGATTTATTATACACACGATGTTTGAAGCTAATCATATGATGTTTGTAATTAAATACGTAATGATGATCATATATCCGATATAAGAAGATAAGGTCTGTCGCAAAAACTTATAAAATTAATTTGATCAAATAGTCGAATCGATCACAAGACACCAAATATATATGAGAAAGTTTAGTAAAAGGCCTGATTTTCCTATACAATAGGAAATGTCACATTAGACTAGTGTAAGTTAAATGGGGGAATTAATATTGTGTATGTGAGTTTTTATAACTGGGGTAATTTATGTTGTGACCGTAGGTTTTTGTATATGGCGCGCTGAGAAAAAAAAGAGCAGATGAAAAGTTCGGACTTATCTGGGAGATTTATCTGGTGTTTGTGGGTTTATGCATCAGTGAAATATATTTTGTGTCCGTGGGTTTTTGCATCTGTGAGATTTTATAATTGGGAAATTTATGTTGTGTCTGTCAATTTTTATAACTAGGGGAATTAATGTTGTCTCTGTGACTTTTTATATCGGGAGAATTAATGCTGACCGCGAACAACTTAAAAAACTAATTTTTTCTATTCTAATGAAAATTCAGGCATTTTTCTAGAATTTGTAAATATAGATTTGGGCCAAAAACACATTTTTGGCTTTGTTCACTGGGCTTGGCACTATTTTTTTTTTTGGGTACTCAAGTAGTAAGCCCAAATTTGATTAATACCTCCCTTCGTTTCCAGGTTCAGAACCTCCACTCCAGGAAACTTGCCGCCATCTTCCAAGAGCTCAAACTCTGTACCTGAGCTGATTGATTTTCCGGCCAAATCATGTCAGAAGTTGAAGAATCGGCACAGCTTAATACTGTGCCGGAGATAGTTTTGAAGAAGAGGAGGAACAATGAGCAGTGGGCTATTAGAAGGAAGCTCCAGCTTCAAGACCGAGCTAAGCGTCACAAATCTAACCTCTTCATCAAGAAGCCCGAGCAGTTCATCCGTGAATACCGTGATAAAGTAATTTCTTTTCTATTTCTATCTATCTGTAGATTTTACCAATTTCGAGTTTCTAACCCTAGCTTATTTTGCCCTAGAGAAATGTTTTTTTTTTTTTGTATATCATTAAGTAATTAGGCTCATTCATTGATCAATTGAAAGTGCTCAGACTTTAGAAGCTTAGAATTCAGGCCAGGGAGTTGTAAATGAGAAATTCTTGTGATATAAAGACTTGATTTTTATAAACGATAGGAAACTTCATATCGCGTTGGTGTAAATTGGGTGAATGTGCCAAGCATTTGGGTAAGGGGAGGTGTGGATTTTGATTATGTCAAGTAAAGATGTGATTTTTACAAGCATTTCACGTCAGTTGTAAATGAGATTTTTTTTGTGAAATAAAGACTTGATTTTTCTAAACTATGGGAAAGGTCATATCACATTCGTGTAAATTGGGTGAGTGTGCCGAGCATTTGGGTAAGGGGAGTATGGATTTTCCTTGTGTCATGTAAAAATATGATTGTACAAGAATTTCACTGTCAGTTGTAAAGGAGAAATTCAGTTGTTTGCTTGGAATTTGAGAGTGTTTTATTGGTTAAAGTATATATTCAAGTGCGTAGAAATGAGAGCTTAGAAAGTCATATACTGTATTAGAAAGTCAGGAAACTCCACCTCATGTGCTTGTTCCTTTGGAATCTGAAAATGCACTTGAGGAATGAATACGAATGTGATGGTTGTTGTAGTTTGTGGCCATTCATGGAATTATTAAATGTTTCCTATACATGTGCTGCTAAGTGTGATTGCCTTGTAAGTAGATTTACACGTCGTGACTAGGGACTCTTATCTGCTTTTTGTTGCATCCAGGAATTGGATCTTGTCCAAATGAGGACTAGGGTGAAGCGGAAAAACCTTGTACCAGCTATGCCAGAATCCAAGCTGGTTTTCGTTGTGCGCATAGGAGGGTTAGTTCAATGGACCTCTTTCTGTCGCAGAGTTTCTTTTTCAAAAATCCAGTAGTCTTTGAATTCCTTGTCTTATTTATTTTTCTTTACAGGAAAAATGACATGCATCCAAGGGTTCGGAAGATATTATACTCTCTGCGCCTGACAAAAATATTCAGTGCGGTGTTCGTCGAGGCAAATGAGTCGCTGATGGAAATGTTGCAGAAGGTGGAGCCTTATGTAACCTACGGGTATGTCTAACTCTAATCATGTTTAAATTATTGTGATTTTAGTTCTTTACGTGATACATGACCCCTTTGTATGTACTCCAGTGGTTATAAATTTCTAATCAAGCAGATTATTATGTATGCACTTGGTGTCTGTTAACTTCTGTCTAGTTGAGGAAGTTAGTTTCAAATTAGTTCATTGCATATGTATACATCAGTGAGTTTGGAAAATATGGCAGTAAACAAAATCGTGAATTAAATATCATCCGTGTGGTATAGTCCAGAGTTTTATTTTGTATCTGGACACATAGTTCAAAGGGCAAGCCCTGTGACACAGGAAGCCACGTTCTACAAACTAGCTGTTACTTTAAAGTTTAAAACCTGCTTAAATGTTCTTTCAAAAAATCTGCCTCGTGTTTCTGAACTTTAGTTTGTACAAATCTTAAAATCTAAGATAATGCAATGCCATAATTTCTAAGAAAGTACTGAGTTGGTTCCGAGCTATGTGCATTTTCTATGTTTCCTCATCAACCTATTCTTCACTTTAGTTGCTCATTTGTCATTCAACTGTTCTATAAGACCGCCATGTTAAGACCTTACTGACTTTCAATGATTTAAGATCATTCTTCCACTCCTTGCTGATTTGTTTTCTTATACGTACATGTATTTCAATTTATGAACTCAAGTTTTTGAATTTTGGTATTGTTACGTCAAGACTTCACTCACAAATACTAATATTGCTTTTGTTCATTTTTATATGGTCGCAGGTATCCCAGTTTCAAAAGTGTGAAGGACTTGATTTACAAGAAAGGTGTTGTGAAAGTTGATAAGCAGAAGATTCCTTTAACAGACAACAACATTGTTGAACAGGTTAGGACATTTACCTACTAATTTTGTTACCTCGGAGTATTGATCTACATTCTTGATGACACTCTTTCACCTTAACTTTCCCCAGGAATTGGGCGAGCATGATATTATCTGTATAGAAGACATTGTGAACGAAATAGCCACAGTTGGTCCACAATTTAAAACAGTCACACATTTCTTGTGCCCCTTCGTGCTAAATAATCCAGAGAAAGCATTGCATGGGAAAAGGAAACGTTTCAAGGATGGAGGAGACTCTGGTAATCGTGAAGATCGCATAAATGAGCTGATCAGCAAGATGAATTAGTTTGGCGATAACTTGATCTATGAAATGTTGTGAAATTTTATCCTGGAAACCTTTTTTTGGGTGTACTGCAGTTTGTGGCCAGACAGTAATTTTGATTATTGGCCCAGTTATCTTAGGCTTAATCTTTACTTTTGTTGTGCTTTTGCTTCTGGTTAAGCGTAAACGGGACTTAACGGCTGAAAGGGTATATATGATAAAACTTAATGGCGAATCTAATTTAGCTCCCCCTAGTTAAAACTTCACAAAACACAAGCAAAAAGTCACGTTATAGCTTCAATCAAACTTCAATCCATCAACAATGGTCCAATTCTTCGGCAAGTTTCTTGACAATTTTCATGAGGCTATTCATGTACTACATAAATATTTACTGAGTTTCAATATGTATGTTGTAAAAATATGCAAAATATATGGGATTCCAAAATCTCGTATGAATCTCGACTTTATTTTGATTGGATTAGGATGTGAAAAAATTGCCCCGGTCCTAGAATCCCGAATATCCCACCCGACCCTTAACTCTACTATAATATGAAAATGAGACAACGAAACCGAGATGGTAAAAATTGTTGAATAGTTAGTTGTTACTTAAAGGTGTGATTTGTTTTAAATTGCACAACATGGTTAATGTTTTTAAATCGCTGGTCAAAGTCCAATCACTATTTTAAGCATAGCGTTTTGTGGTTGCTATGCTTGGTAGTTCAATTCGGATGCACTATTGTGGAATTCAAGTCTTCTCCGAATTGCAAATTTATGCGCAATTCCGAAATTAATCGCGATTCTTGGTAGTGCAATTAAAGTATTGTCAGAATTACGCATCATTAATGCGAGATTTTACACAGCCTAGCGAATTGCGTATGACTGAATTGCACACTGTATGGTCAACCTTTAAATTGCACGTTGACAACTAGGGCTGTGCAAAAAAACTACTCACCCGACCCACCCGCCCAAACCGTCCGCCTTTCACCCGCACCCGCCAACTAATTTATTTATAAAATGTATGGTGGGTTAAAAAAATTTCCACCCGCTGTTCGTGGGTGGGTGATGGGTTGGATGGGTGCAACCCGCGACCCACCCGTCATTTTATATGTATGTATGTATGTGAGAAATAGCAGAACATGAAAAATGAAAATCTATGTGACTCTATAGATTAATCCATATTGCATCTATCTCTCCAATCTTGTTATCTTTTTTTACAAACTACATACCTAGACTACAAGAATTTTTCTAATAAAAAAGGATAATTACTTCAAAAGAATCAACACTTTCTTTGTTCAAAACATACTTCTTTCAAGTTTTTACTACATTTATTTTTATCTATATTCACCTATCAATCTGCCCGTCATTTTTATCATCCGAAATGTCACGGGTCGAAAAAAGATTCTACCCACCTCGATTAATAATTATAATCACCTATTGCGAGTGGGTTTGATTTTTCGTAAAAACCCGTCTATACCCGCCCGCTCTGACATGACAACCAATGAGGCACCAATAAATTTGAGAAGAGAGAAGACCTTGTAGTAAAGAGTCCTTCCTTGCGAGAAGAAAATGGAAAATGGCGACGATTGGGTGGCCATGGATAAACTAGAACACATTCTCTTCTGCCTATTCGTTTCCATCATCTCCTCCTTGATCGCGATGAGGAGCCGTTACCCGTTCATCCGCCGCCGTAGCATTTGGGTCGGATCCATCGTGTCGTTGTCCGCCGGAGCCGCCAAGGAGTTCGCCGACGAGCTCGGATTCTTCAATTCCGCCGGTGCATCCGTTAAGGACTTCGTCGCCGATCTCCTCGGCATTCTACTCGCCGCCGTTTTGCTCCACTCTTGCAATTCCTATTTCCCGACCCGTACTCGACCCGACTCGTCTCAAATTCAAATCCAGCTCAATGACATGGTTTGAAATTTGAATTGCTGTTTGATTCATGTGTAAGTTTCTGTTTCGGCTCTCGTTATATTGAATTGAGAGCTGAGTATAGTAATTTGTACATGTCGAAATCGTTATATGCACTCAGAGTTTCATCTGATTTCAGTTTAGAGGAGAATTTAGCAATTTGAGTCTGTTAATGTTTTCGAAGTCGTCGAAAGGATGGAATTGAGCCTCAGATTGTTTGATGCTGAATGTTACTAGTGAAAGGCTGCTGACTGATCGATCATTCATATTATGATGCTGTAAGTCTGACTCCTCCCGTTTTTAATTCAGCATTAAGTTGGGTAAATGCTGCGTAAATTTATTCTAGATTATTTTTGGACACTTAGCTCTGTTCTCTTCAACTCAGTTCAGTATACTATACAATTCAATTCAGTTCAGTGAATTTCAGTTGAAAATAACAGAGCCCTAAACTTATGTGCTGCTTTAGATTGTAAATGCTTCTTTGACTTTACTTGTTTTGACATGAGAAGGTGTTAGGATGTGAAATGTTATTGGATTCTTTGTCTTAGAGAGAACCCGAAACTCTCCAGAAATTAAGACGAAAAGAACGTTTTACTGAAAATAGGAAACTTATATTTTTCATTCTTGTCCTGATAATGCATAACTACTTGCCTCTATCCACTACAACCAAATTACACTATCTAATATAACTGGCTAATTTACTCTAATAACATAAAATACAAATACTACTAATTTAATTACTATGAATAGATTTACTAATAAACTAATAATGAGGAAGTCTCCGGGAGAGAGTCTCTAGATAATTTATCTAGAGACGGACCTATGTTATCAATAAAATTATTAATCAAAACACCTATATTTTCAACATTGATGTTTTTTCATTACAACAAGATTTGTTTCATTAACAACTTAGACGAACAACATAAACGTTTTGATTAATAACATGGATGCTTTTATTGATAACATAGGTCGTCTCTAGATAAGTTATTTAGAGACCGTCTCTCATGAGACTTTGTGATTAATAATAGACACGTCCTAAATACATACTAGTTAATGATACTTATACCGTATCAGAAGGCAAGAAGAATTGCTGTCTAGTTTTATCGAATTGTGAATTTTCGTTTTATCTATGGCTGGTGTGTTTATGCGAGCATGTTATCAATAGTAACTATCAACTGAGATGCCTTCCTCGTTTATTTTTTCATGGCAACTCGGTTGTGTTTGCTCACAATTTATCCACCGATGTTTTTTGCTACAAATTTGGCATGGAGAAACATTTAAAATACAAACAATGTGATTGCTATTGCTTCCAAATTTATGTGAGTGGTATTGGGGTCTTTGGTTGAATGAGGATTAGATGCTTGATTTCAGATAAAAGGTTGTTGCAGTTATTAATTATTCAGGAGAACTGCAAAAATGTTAAATCTGGAAAACAAGAAACTTAGCTACACACACACCAGATTAATCCCAGACAGTTCCTATGATTGCACTTCAGAAGATTTCTGAAATCTTGTTAGGGATGGCTCTTGGAGTCTATATTGATAATTTTGAACCAATTGAAATTTAATGATACATGACTCGTCTAAATGGTTTAGTTTCAATATCGTTTCTTTGTATGTGATCGTAGTAGACTGTATATGCCCCCAAAACAGCTGTAACTCATTTTATGTATGGAGGGTGTTTATTTACTTGCACACACTAGTGTTGTGTATTGTCGCATGTACCAATTTATCTCCAACTCTGGGGATAGTCCCGACCAATCAAACTCAAAACTTTTGCTTCATCTGTACATTTGAAATGAAAATTGCATCGTTTGTTTAAGTGCAGTGGGTAATGTTCTGAAGCTGTATGCTGCTAAGGAATTTGCATAGGCGTGACGGTCTTCTTCAACTGGCTGAACGGCAGAATAAACACCTGCTCAGTGACACCAAGGATAGGAGCTGAGGTAAATCCACAAGGCTGTTCCGGAAATTCTAAATTAAGTCCATTGTCTTCTTCCAGTAATGCACATTGACATCAGTGTGGGTAATATGTTACTGTTTCGAAAATAATTCGTCCCTAACCAATAACCATACTGTCAATTATTATTTTAATATGTATTTTATTTATTAAAGAGCTTATGGGGCCTATTGCATTAATATCGTCAATTTGCATGTCATTTTATGTGAAGACTGGCAGCCGTAATATAGGAATCCTGTTCTCTATTTTCTCCGTTCACACCTTGACCAAGTCAGCATAATCGCTTCAGGGAACACAAGAATAAATTTAAGGAAGATGAGAGGAAATGACAAGTAGGAACTTTACTGGCCTTAATGACCGATAGTCATTTAGCAGCTTATCCCCAACTCACAACTCACAAGCTCTTGAGGCTCCAGCCGATCAAATAGCTTCCACATAGAGCACAGAGCAAGAGAGGAAAAGGAGGTATATATACCTTGCTAGCTAGGTCCCCTGACAGTAAAAAATGGCAGATGCCGCACTTGAATTTTTACTGCAGAACTTGGCAGATTTAATTCGAGCACAAATTAAAGGAAGCAATCAGTCTTGGTCCGACAATTCCAGAATTTCCAGTGTTTCCCATATTGTTGATATTCCTGATTTGGGGAAGAATCAGATAGAGAGGGTGCCACCCCTTTTCAGGAATAGCCAGGCCCACCGCAAAGCATATGACCCCGTTATTGTATCCATGGGGCCTTTCCACCATGGCAGACGACAATTCCGCCATGCAGAAGCCTTCAAGGAAGAGTCTCTGCAAGCATTCCTTTCAGGTTGCAGCAATCAGGATCCATCCTACTTCCTTGGGAAGATTCTCGCCCGGATTCAAGACGTTCGAGATTCATATGGGGAGATTAATTACAAAGACGAGGATCTTGCTCAGCTAATTCTTCGTGATGCATGTTTCTTCATATACCATTTGACAAGTCTTACAATGACGCCATCGTCTTCTTGGTGGGCCACCAACTTTTCTAGATACTACAGTTGTTTTGGTCTTGCCAGAATAAAACTCATCTCCCGTGATCTCCTGCTGCTTGAAAATCAGATCCCATTCTGGATCATCGATCTCTTGCTGTCATTACAATCTGAGTCTCCGGGCCATGAAAGTCAATGTAAGAAACTGGTTTGCAAGTACATGAACGATGTATATTCTATGAATATTGGCAACCTAGAAACACTTCTCTGGGCAAATAATGAAAGCAAGCCTTTCCACTTTTTGGGTGCATATTATCAGACCCTGGAGATGCAGATTGGAGTACATACACATAAGGGATCTACCTCTACTCCTGAAATATCGTTTCGTGAAAGAAACCCACACAACCACCGATATCGCTCCATCACCAATCTGAAAGCCAAAGGCATCCATTTCAAGGTAACTAAACCTACTGAAGAGAGACAAATCTTAAGCTTCAATTCCCATGTGCTTTTTGCACGGTTACATTTACCACCATTGGTCTTCTCAACCGAGTTCTTTGTACTGTACTCCAACCTCATTGCTTTTGAAATGTCTCCGACCAACAAAACAGAATTGTTTGTATCATCCTTTGTTATCTTCCTGAAATCGCTCATCGAGAGCTCCAGTGACGTGAAGATTCTCAGAGAAAAGGGCATACTTTACAACGACATGATTAGTGATGTTGAAGTTGTCAAGGTAATCAGAGACCTTGATACCTTTGGTTTGGAGAATGTTGGTATTTTCTCGAAATTGAGAGATGATATAGAGAGGCATTGCCGTAGCAAGGCTAAGACGTGGCTAGCTGAGTTGATTCACAATTACTTTGAGAATCCTTGGAAAGCTATTGCTCTATTAGCAGCCATTTTCCTTCTTGTGTTAACTTTTCTACAGACTTTCTATACAATCCGCCCAACAAATGTCTAGTCTTGAATAACTTGTTTGATTTAGTATATTGAATTGAATCACCGGTGTGCTTCTTTTTGTTTATTTATTTCCTTTCATTCAATTTAGTAGCTAGTAATACTTGTTAAATACCAGCTCAGTCCAATAAATTACACTTCTATTACTCCTATGTTTTTAATGCATGTCCTGTTCCCTACTGATTGCTGTAACTCGGGCTGCTCGAGTTACTTGTGACTAGTGCTTAATAATTCAAGGCATAAACTTTACCTTTTCATCCTACAATGAACGCATGTAACGATTTGACTGTGGGTTCGGATTCAGTAAATTCTATTTCGCCATTTTTTCAATTTTTTTTTATGAGAATGTAATTCTCATGAAATATTTTGTACTTGCGCACTGTTATCTTCTGGATTATTTTCCTACACTTCTTTGTCTACTTGCACTAATGATTTTGCCTTCAATTAAAACATTTCACAATTTGTTGCATTCAAAATTTGTTTCTACTTTGGATGATTAAGAAGATATCGATATCCATGTTGTTGATGTAGTGAAATCTTTAATTTCATAGCACAATTATATATTTACATGAGAAATTCTTTATTTTCCCCATCCAATTCATTGGAAACTCTACATATGTTATTTTTCAAGATAAAATAACTTCTTACACGAAACTATGTTTAGAAATAAACTCTTAGATAAGAATACTGTCAGTTTCTATTGTATTTATGACATAAGTATTTTTATGATTATAAATATATGTTGACAAAATATATCTTGCAATACGATCATAACACGAGTCCAGAATAACAGTAGAATAGAACCATGTATAGTATATAATAATGATCAATATAAACGGATGAATCAAGGATATCCGCGGATCGGATCTATTCAATCCTTTATTGACAGATGCTAGAGAAGAACAAATGTGATCCTTTGACGGCAGATTAGATCGATCCAATCCGTAAATGGGGAGATACGGACTGAATTAACGGATCTTAATTATTTTTACATAGATGGTGCCATGTATATATTGTTAGATACACACACCCCATACCCAACAAATCCAACCCACAGTTTGATCGAAATTTTAGTTACATCACTTCAGCCAAAATGGTCTCTTTTCCCTGTACCTGAATGGAGTATATATGACTTAAGGTATTTACGTGAGTATTAGATCTAAACTTCACAAGTCACAAGTCAACGGTTAGGAACTTGGGATTACTAAGTCATCTTATTCTCTCACAAGTCAACTGTTAGGAAATTCTATGTGAGGGGCGAGATCAATGCACTCATTAAGTGAGACCCAGACAGGTTAGGAGCCCGTATTTGTGTCTAGTGGGTACCGTACACATGCTCTTGCTCTTGCATAGAATGAACCGTTAGGAATACCAGTCTGTTATATTCACCAGAGCTACACCTAACAATCATTGTTCAAGTGGCTGGAAATATTGAAAACTTATCTATGATCTAAATGATGACAGATTATGATTTGTTTACAAAAAAACTTCTTCTGAATAACAAATTGATAGCCAAGACAATAACTAATCGAAGTCAATGACGTATACTTAATGCAGTACATTTGTTTATTAGGTAGTTAAGGGCTGCCAGCATGTTAACTTGGAAAAAACAGCAAGTCCTTGTGGTAGAGTTGGATCTGATCATTCCATACTTTCACACAGAAACAAGAATACAGGAAATACACCAAAAGATTGATCTGACGAGCCTTGGTAAGAGATGAGCGACTTTTCAGTTGTTGAGATCCTCAATGCTATCAAATATCCGCAGGGTCAAATACGGAGAGTGCCGGCTTATGTGAGGAACAGACAGCGCCACGATAATGTATATGATCCGGCTATCGTATCACTAGGGCCATATCATCATGGCAGAAAGCAGCTCTTCCACGCAGAAGCCTTTAAGCAAGCATGTCTAGCCATGTTCGTTGCAGATCCGAGAGGCAATAAAGATGAATCGTTCTACCACAAGAAGATTCTGGACCGGATTGTCGAGATAAGAGGTTGGTACGAGAAAGTTGATTACGATGACAATGATCTGGCTTGGATGATGCTCCGTGATGCTTGCTTCTTCATATTCTTCATGTATGCGGATTCCAGGACTTCTGAAAGTAAGGATAAGCTCACCAGTGCCCTGCATTCGTACTTTGGTCATGGGGCCAAAAATATAATTTTTTTCGATCTTATTATGCTTGAAAATCAAGTTCCACTCTGGATCATCAGGTTCCTCTTCTCTCTGCAATCTGAGGAAGAGGGAGAGTCTAATTTTGTTGCATTGCTTGATGGACTCATGAATTATTCGCAGATAATTGGTACATGGACAGATTCCATCCATTTTCTGGACGCGCACTGTAAAAAACTGAAAATGGAGATGGGAATTTCTCCTCACGTCGAAACTCGTGGTAAGGGAGGACAGACTTACCTAACTGGGTCAGCCACAAATCTCAGAGCCAAGGGCATCCATATCAAGCTAAACGAAAAAGGGCCAAGCGGCATTAGCTTCACTTCATATTCGTTATCTGGAATGCTCCGTTTGCCCAACATTTTCGTCTCAGTTGGGTTCTTTACCTATTACTGCAACCTCATTGCTTACGAGATGTCCCCAACCACAGACAAAGAACCTTACACACTATCACTGATTAGCTTCATGAAGTCACTCATACAGAGCTCTGATGACGTGAGGCTTCTTAGAGAGAAAGGCATAGTATGGAACGACGTTGGCAGTGACGAGCAAGTTGCTGAAATGTTCAAAGATGTTGCCACATACGGCCCTGAGATTTTGGATGATTTTAGAGAATTAAGGAATGAGATAAACAGACACTGCTCCCGGCTAGCTAACACTTGGGTGGCTGACCTGATGGAGACCTATCTTGCAAACCCGTGGAAAATTATGGCTCTGTTTGCTGCAGTTGCCGTTCTTGGCTTGACTGCTACCCAAACCCAGTTCACTATTCATCCATCATAGTAATCTATATTCGCCAGCCCATTCGTAAACTGTATGGTAATACATATCCCTTTTTTTCATATGTGATTTATCTTGTGATTGAAATTGATGGAATACGAAACCAGAAAGCTTGAATGTATGGTTTGCTATTTAGGCAAAAGCCGTTGAAACAGCAAAATTAGAGTGATAGATGGCAGAGGAGAAGTTTGTTTGATTAACTAGGTAGAGCTAGAGATAATTAGGAATTACAGGATTTTGATAAGATAAATTCTCCTGAGAAGCTTTCAGACAAATAGTACTCAGTTCTTCGTTGATTAAGGTGGCCTCCTGCAGAATAAGTTTATTCGTTAAACACAACCATGATGTCGAGTTTTTTAGATGCTAGGGACGTAACCGGTGATACACCCACTTATATATATAATGTGAGACCCATGCGTATGGTTCACATGCTATATAATAGAGTGTACCAATGGCTACGCTTCTAGCATAATAAACTCTGGTGTTGGTTTACAGTTTATACAATTGCTGATTGCCTATTGTCAAACTATAATCACAACATGCTTCTAGCATAATAAACTCTGTTGGTTTACAGTTGCCTATTGTCAAACTATTATCACAACATGCTTCTTGAAACTCAAACACCTCACACGTTTGTGTTTAGTGGGTGCACATGGTATTATAAAAGTAACCTTGTTGTCCGAGCTCATTGATATGAAACTGGAGATTTATCTATACATTAGAAACTTGAAAGATCGATGCATAAATATAATCGATCACTTTAGCCTTAAACACTTTCCTAGATTTAGTTTATCTTGGAAAGCTATTGACAGATAAATTAAGGCTTCTGAAGTACAATATTTGGACCTTCTTCAGGCAGCTTAACAGCAGAATATATGCCAGCTCCAGTGAGAGCACCAAGAATAGGAGCAGTTAGGTAAATCCATATGGCTGTGTAATTATTGGCTGCAATTGCTGGTCCCAAACTTCTCACTGGGTTCATTGAGGCTCCTGTACTTTCCCTGAATGTTGAGAGCAAAAAGGTTAGTTGACTTTCTGGGTATTATTCATTCTTGTTCATTGAAAATGAGATCCACACTTTTCCAACTTTAGCGCTCATTCCGTATCTCATCTTTATGCCTACCACTCACATTGTCCGCCACTGCTTCATTTCCCCACCATTTCGGTGATCGATCATCAACACAATGTATGTGTATCGGGATCTAATAAGTTGGTTGGTAGTTGATTGTGTTTTTTTTATAAAATTAGGTTTAGTTTTTAAATAAGTCATAGTTCTAACCGGATCTAATAAGTTGATTGGTGAACAAATGTAATTCACCCTGAAATAGAAATATGGAAACTCACTCAACTAATTACATTTTAAAGTTAAAATCACTTAATAAGATGATCGTCAACCCATAAAAGTACTTTTGATTACCATTATTATGTTGGGAAGGAAAAGAGGAAAAGAGGAAAAGAAATGGTCATTTTATAGATTTGGTTTCCATGTTAGTATTGCCTAGAAGGTTCATGGATCTTGTGTCCTGTAGAAAATTGTTGAGAGTACTTTATAAGCTCATAATTGAAGAAATCGTGTGTTTGTTTAAGAGATTAGGCATAAAGGTACCTTAAAAGTTTGAATCTTCCATAAATGAATGTAACTTTTTAGGTGAAATTTTAAACATATTGGGAAAATTCTAATTTATGGACAGTAGTATAAAGTATAAACCAACCATCTCAGTGTTGGTCGTCAATTCGTGATATTTACCCGAAATTATTAGGCGGAAAAGCCATTCTTCATGATATTTCATTTTATTTTCGAAAACTTCCAGTTAAACTTGTGACATCTCTGTTTTCTTTAAAATCCGAAACTATTGGGGAAGGGTTGTTTAAAATTTAATAATCTATTTATAGCATAGTTTTATCCTTGGGTTTTAGTAACTTTTAATTAATTTACCACGTACGCTTTTAGTACAGCACACGTTAAGTACATGTTTATCCACATGCAATTGCAAAAAGCAAGAGATTTAAAATATATATATAGAAAAATAGAAAATAAAGAACAGAGAGAGGAAAAATAATACTAGAAATTATAGTTTAAATAAAGAGGAAGTGTTAATACCCGGCTATGAGTATATTTAACATGACAGTAGCTCCAACAGCAATCCCGGCAAGCTCACCTACCTATTTTTAGCATCATACCAACAAAAAATATTTTAATTATATATTAAAAATGTATATTTAACTTTTAGAAATGTATACGAAAAAAAACATTTAGAAATATATATATACCACTAGATGATAAGATAGCTCGTATAAGATGATTATGTAATTGTCATTTGATATTTGTGAAGTCATTAATATATAAATAAATCCACTAATTTTTAGATCAGCTAACTCATAAAACCATCAGTTAACGTTAACCATAATATTTTCATTTAGAAAACAAGATTATATAAGTTTATAAACTTTCCCAAATCAGGGCCAGCCTACAGATTTAAGGGGCCCTGTGCAAAAATTTTGATTTGGACCCCTAATAATAAAAATATTAATTATAATATAAGAAAAATATTCAAGATATGAAAATAAAAAAATTTACACCATTATGAATTGAACACGGGACTTTTTTTTAAGTTATATATCAACTTTACCACTTTGAAAAAGAGATTTTAATGCTTTGTTATTACATGGAAACAGATTTATATATAACCTCAAATTTAAAATTGAGCACTCGAAAATAAGAAACAGATCGTCTTGTCATACGTGCTGCAAGGGCCTATCCCAAATACAATCTTATAATGATGAGATCACCTATATTATTAGAAGAAGATTCTGAGAGTTATATGTGTATAGGTTCATGCATATTTCACTGGAGATATGAGATCTAGATCCAATCTTGGTATCTAAACAATCATACATTTTTTAATTGTATTTCAATCCATAGACAATTATTTTGCCATATCACCAATAAATGGTCACATGACATTTAAAACTGGTTAACTAGTCACTCTGTTTGAAAAATTAATGTTGTTTGTCTCTGCAATCAATGTTCGTTGATGTTTGAACTTTCAGTTGCCAACTTTTACCAATTTGTGCCGTGGAGTTAAAAACCTGATCCCCTTTTGCCTATCATCTAAGATATTTTCTGCACTATTGTCCGAAAACCGGTTTATTCTTTACTACGTCATAGGCAACTATTTTAGTCCTTTAAATGCCGTATTAGTACTAATACGATTGTGTACTGTATGACATATTAAAACACAGAGGCAGTGCAACGTGAGGTACAAAATAATAAATCGACTGATCGTCTGATTGGACAATAATGTAGGCACATCGGAGTGACGGAAAAGATTGAACTTACAGCTCTGGTATCAGTGGAAACCGCAGTGACAACAAACATGAGATTGAATGTGATAATGAACTCCAAACTGAAAGCCTGACCATAACTTCCTGAAGGAACTGTCACTCCACCACCCATTATTGGACTAAAAATCACCTTCAACAGAAATGCAGCACTTATTGATGCCATCACTTGTGCTCCAATGTACACTGGAACCTGTAATAAATTCAACACCCCTAATCAAATTAGTTTTCGAAAAATTCGAAATCAGATTAACTAAAACAAAAATCTACATGTACATACATTCTTCCAGGGGAAATGTTTGAGAGCAGCAAAGGCAATAGTAACAGAAGGATTCAAATGTGCACCGGAAATATGACCGGTCGAGAGTATAACTATCATAACAGCTAGCCCTGTCGAGGCCGCTAGGCCGAAAAGTGTCTCGGAGCCTTGTGTCTTTTCATTCACTATGGCAGTTGCTGTCCCAGCAAAGATTAGTATGAGTGTACCTATGAACTCTGCTCCCACCTGATTTTCATCAAATTGAATCATTAATACAAGCAGTACTTATCATGCTAAAATCGAAATGTACATCGAAAACAAACTTGACAATTAGAATAACATATTATTACATGTACTAATGTGCATACCTTTCTTGCTAGAGAGATGGGAGGTGGAGACAAAGCACAAGCTACAGGGGGTAAGGAACCTTCTTCCAAGTCCCATGCTTGTTTACTAAAACAACTGCTGCAGTTACTAAGGAGGGATGACCGTCTCGACCCGCTGTTGCTGGGTTCGGGCCTGAATGCACCGAACAGGGGTGCACCGGGAGTCGCTGGAGTTACAGGTGTTGAAGGGGCTGATGTTCCATCTTCACCTTCCATTTCAAGCTCACTAGGTGACAGTATTAGTAGTCTCTTAAAATAATTGGAATGTGGAATGAAGTGAAGTACTATATATAGACCAAGTGATGGATACTAATGGAGATTAAGATAGTCAACTTGTCAAACACTTTCCAGTTATGTGTGGTTTTGATAGATTTGAGGTATTCATTCTTGCCTCCTTTTATATATGACTAACTGAGTTTTAAATTTGTGAATAGTAACTAAATTTTTATTGAGTTGGAAAAAATTGTATTTAAAAACAGAGTTAAAATTTTGTAGGCTTATTATTTAGGTGGAGATTTCAATTGGTAACTATACAACGAAACTAAAATTACAATCTAAACAAGAAAAGATGAAAGACATGATTTATATTGAAACTTAATGGCGTGCCTTCTAAACTCTATCAAACAAGAAATTATTACATATAAATATGATAATAGTTTGTACCAAATGATCAAAATAAAACATAGATAATGATACAAAAGTCTATCATCACTAATCCACTAATGTATTCCCAAAAAAATCAAACTAATTCTCAAAAAAAAAGTACTACACCGGTACATATATCCCAACCCAATTCATCCATTCACATATATATTGTCTAGCTCCCAACAAAACTGAATAAAAAAGATAAAACTAAAAGTGTGGGGATTGATTTCTCACGAAGTAGAAGAAAAGATAGGTTGCGGTTCGGATTCGAGTGAATCGAGTGAAGCAGAAGAAGTTCTTTCAGTGGTTCTAACTTCCAAGCCATTGCAAGTATTTTATTGGATTTTTATTCTCTAGAATTGGTTAAAGAATCTAAAATATCAAGAAAATCTTTCAAATTCAACTTCTTGTTGGATTTCTATCCATCTTTTACAGTGATTTTCCTTTTCTCGCTCCATTATTTGTGGTTGCTGGATTTTTTTGACATTCTAGTGCTTTGTCATTTTTGGGGTAGATTACAAGTTAAAATGGAAAGTTATCTTAGAAAATTACGTCATGAGCCATAATGATAATGATTCATTCATATACCTTCCAAATGAAACTGGATTCTCCAAGAGCATGCATGGGATGGGATTACCCTGTTTGGATTTATTGGGTATGCCACAAGCATAAGAGAAGCCACGAACAAGACAGGTTGACTCTCCCGTTAATTCTTAGCCATTTCCAAGTCTAAGTTAAGCAAGAAAATTACCAAAATAATACCTCTCCAGTCTCCATGAGTCCGTATTGCGAGATTCCTAGTACACAGAGAGTTCAAAACGTACAACATAAAATATACACTGAGTGTACAATTAATGATATGATATGAAGTTAGGAAACTAATGTAAAATCTTCATATTTCGCGATACACAAATCCAAGTTTATACAAATGCTGGAATAAAACAACAATCAAGATCAAGGTACGGGTTGACGCTATGAAGAATGTCAAATTAAATTGATATAATTGATCTTCAGTTGTCTTCCATTCCTCACCAGGAAGGCTGCTAGATCGACGTAATCTGAAGTGTCTCCATAGCCTTTGAAGTTCACTTCTTCTAAGACATGTTGAATGCAAGACTATATGATGAAAACTAATGAAGATTAGAAAAAAAAAAAAAACACAGAGATTCACCAATAAAAGAATAAGAAAATTGAATTAGACAGGAAAACAAATAGAAACCATGAGTTACTTACATTTTCATCATATATATCTAGAATCTCGAGTACTGGGGCTTTGTGAAGTAACTCAAGCAGCCCTTTAGGATCAATCAGAGAACACACTTCTAGTCGCACAAGGTGATGAAAGATTGGAAGAGAAACTCCAACAGTTGCTCGCGCTATAGCCTTCAAAATAAACACAAAAAGAAAATGAATTGAAAATCTTTATAATATTCGCAACATTTGTGACTCTCTACACCATATATATTCTTGTTACTTCTTTCGTTCCAAAATAGTGTGAGAGAGGACTAACCTTTGTAAAATAACCGGACGTCTTCAACTCCTTCAAGATTGAGAATTCTCTCAATAGCGCTCGAGCATGCATTACAACCTCGTCTACTTATTCAACATCAGTATAACCAAAGTATGCCAATTCAGCACAGGTTACCTGTTGTCCTGTGAAAACAATGTTCTCTTGGGCATGTACTTCACCATCAAATTTAAACTGCACAAGCTTTGTGCTAAGTATCTTGATCGAATAGTCCCCTGGCCTGTACTCTTGATCAAGATCAGCTGTACCGTAAATCAATGCAGACAATGCTGGGGTATCGAATTCCACCATCTTTGCATTCGGAAATTTGCACTTGATTAGTTGGAGTTTTTCTAGCACTGGGAAAGCTAGAGACAACGTATCCTTACGGGACTCCCTATTATTGGAGTATTAATATAAATGAATAAATTCCACTACTCTCTATAAGTTCGAACTTTTAGAATTCCATCTCATTTAAAAGTTCGAACTTATAGAGAGTTGTGGAATTTATTCATTTATATTAATACTCCAATACTCCCCCGCACTCGGGGCCGATTTCAACCTCTTTGGGGAGGCCATTCGAGTGGAAATTTAATATGGGGCGGAGATTGTCTCCGTAGAGATTCGAACCCAGGTTAGGCGTGAGCCAGAGGCTCTGATACCATGATAGAATTCCATCTCATTTAAAAGTTCGAACTTATAGAGAGTTGTGAAATTTATTCATTTATATTAATACTCCAATACCTATCACTAATCAATGGCGACTGGTTAACAAATTCAACGGTGCATAGGTTAAGGATCTTCAGGTTGGGAAATAAACTCATACTGGGAACTCGAAAAGTGCAGTATAGATGTAGTTTTAGTTTCCTTAAAGAAGTGCTATGGAGGAGACTGTTGGGTATGGCAATGTAGGGCCTGGCAATGCAAACATCATGACAGTAAGATACTTTGAGACACTCAACCTTGGTCGCCAATAGCGCATTAATCCATCCAGATATGCGACTTGATTCATATTGGGATTGCATTGCCAAACAAAATCTTGTAATCTTCGACAGAAGAAAAACTAGCCGTTCCACAAAGTCAACAAAGCCATCCCTCGTACTCTCCTTCCAAAAGAAAATCTCACTTGTTTGCCCCCTATAAGAAACTCTATCATTGACGTCCACCTTTGATATATAGGTCCACTTGTACTCCCAGTTTTTGGACAAAACACTGGTCCTCACCGCATCTTTAATGGGCATGAGTGATAGAATGTGGCTCACGACATCCTCTGGTAAATGGCTGAGTCGATCTTCACTGTGTTTTGATCTTTTAGCTTGACTCCTTGTCTTCATTTTGTAGATTGCTGAAACATTATAAGTAAAAATGAGAGAAGAATCTAAATGAAAACATTGAGCATTAACACATTAAGATACCTAAGTGATCAACTGATAAATTCTTTAGCCATAAAGAATTAAAAACTCTAGCTCAATGTTTTCTTTTTAAACAGCAAAAAAATCGTATAACTTTCGCAAACCATACAACTGAATAGCGCATAAACTCTAAATGTTTTTTTATAACAAAAGTAATCGTATAACTTCGCAAACCATTACAACAGAATAAACGCACAATTAAAACTCTAACTTAATGATTGATTTTGATGGCAAAATTTCGCAACCCATTAATTACAACCAAATAGCGCATTAGGTAAATATATGCGCTAACACAACACCCACACCATCTAGATTTACAATCCTCCAAAGCAAAATTGACACCTATCAAAGCCTAAAAAAGTAGATTAGAATTCAGATTTCAAGCTTTTGATAAGCAAATGATCGAAGTCGAATCAAGCACATATACAGGGATTCTTTCAAAAGATGATAAACACATAAATGAAATGAAGGAAACTCACAAAGATCTGATTAAACAAGTCACAGGATCACATACAAGTTAAGATAAACACAAAACAATCTTGAGTCAAGAATATGCAAAATTAATTGGAAATGATATATCAAAAGCTAGCAAAATTAAACGTTCAGGTCGTGTGTGTAGAGATATATAGCAGCAGGTTTAGAATGATCGATCAATTACAAACAAAAATCCACCAGAGAGATCTAGAGAGAGTGGCCTTGATATACTGATACATATATACCTGCAGATTATTTAACTTTGTCTGAGGAAAATTCTCACTGTTTATTATCTGGAGGAGTGAGACTGTGAGAGACTGAGAGTAACGACTATATATATAGGGTTTCTCATGTATCAAAGTAAAGGTGGTATAATATTGGATATGTCCAAACCAGATGAATCAGGAATAGGGGTATATATATTATATTAATTGATGAATCAGGAATCAGGATTAGGGGTATATATATTAGTAATTGTTCTGATGTAATATGTATATGGCCTATTTTACATTTCTATTTGATTTATTCCTTACATATATGTTTTGTTTTTTTTCTAATTTTTATCTTCGGTTGAATCTGGAAATCGCGGTCAAGTAACTCAGACTGAAAGTCGATCGTCCTCTACAAGTGCATACTTTGCGCAATCAGTTCTATTCGTCGTGACAAACGGCTTAAAGTTAACTACCAAATTCACTTCTGAATGTTTCTTTCAAAAGAACGAGGCAATGCATACTCAGGTGCTTTACGCGAGTCAAATAATATTATTATGATATCGATTGACCAAAAATTTGAATCTTTAGGCGCGGGGCACATGGCGGTTAGTCCAACATCCTCTCTCTATATATATATATAGTTGGCTCAAGTTCATCAGTCCACGCATGCGCACTTGGTATATATATATATATATATATATATAGTTGGCTCAAGTTCATCAGTCCACGCATGCGCACTTGGTTGCTGCTACTGCAAAATACAAGGCACAAGCTGATCAGAAACGGCGTGCTGTTGATTTCGATGTTGGTGACTTTGTTTGGGCTATACTAACTAAGGATCGCTTTCCTGCTCATGAATATAGCAAGCTTGCTGCTAAGAAGATTGGTCCTGTCGAGATTGTGAAGAAGATCAATCCAAATGCCTATCGTTTGCGCCTTCCCAGCCATGTTCATACTTCTGATGTCTTCAATGTGAAGCATCTTGTTCCTTTCATGGGTGACTCTTCTTTTGCTGAGGATGATGCGGTTCCAGATTCGAGGTCGAATCTTCTCTATCCAGGGGGGAATGATGCGGTGCAATTCGAGGAGGTTTATATGCAGAAAATGACGCATCCGAAGTTGCTGTGGAAGTGTCAGATTTCGATAAAGGCTTAGTGTTTTCCATGCAGAAACGGTGTTCTGGGTCAAAGTCATCACTTTGCCATGATGTACGATGGATTTCGGCCATCGGAGGTCGTCTGGAGGGTTAAAATCGCATTTTTATAAGTTTTGGGCAATTTTTGCAATTTTTAATAGTTGTTAGAATTCGTTTTGTATTAGGTTTACTTTCCAGCAAGTTAGGTTTTCAGTATTTAAGCATTCTTAGACGTTTTTGTGATGCAGTTTTGATTGATTAATAAAAAAACGAGGTTTCCTCAAAATCTATCAATTTTCGGTATTCTACGTAATCAACGAACTTTGATAAAGAGTTCTTCCTAGCCACGTACGCTGCATCACTCGACATATCCACAATAATAACTACTTCCTCCCTCCGTCCCGTCCCATATTTATCATTTTGACTTTTTTCGGTCAACCGTCATCAACTTTGACTACGAATTACTCTTAAACGACAATTGTAAAAGGTTCAATTAAAATATATTTTGAAACTTTAGAGATTAAACTTCTATAATGTGTTGCTATATACCCTTATAAATGCTATCCGTCTTATGTGTATCACACGCTACGACTAATAAATACTCTGAAAATTACTTAAAGTGCGCATAGCTTTTTTGCATTTATAAAATATCAGTGTGGTTTGATGGCAGAGTGACAACCGCATCCACAAAATGAACTATATCCAGCTCCTTAGAACAGATAAGTTAACCAGCAAGTAATTAGTGGCAGACTGGCAGCTATGCTTGAACCTATGTTGTCGTTGGCAATCAGCCAACTAAACGAGTTCGCAACCAGTAGAGTTTCTCTCATCATTGGGGTTCAATCCAGTGCAGAGTCAATAAAAGATGAACTGGAATACATGAAAGCATTACTAAGGGATGCTCAATTAAGGGTGTATGATAACCGTGATGAGCAGTGGCTTTCCGAATTGACTGAATCGCCAATGACACTGTAACCGTGCTGGGGGACTTCACTGACCGCCAGAAGGGTACGGGATGCCTTAGTCGTGCCCGGTTTTATTGTTCATGTTGCACTGTTATTAATCTGGCCAACCAGATTAAGTCCATCGAGAAAAAGGTAGACCAGCTTAAGAAAAGAAAAGAGACTTATGATATCAAGATTGATAATAACATTGCCAATGCCAATATGAATGCCGGTACGTAATTATTTGCCTAACTGATTTTTTAAAACTGGTCTGCTTATCAATTCTGTGTAGCATAAGTAGGAAATCAATGTTTTAAGTCATTGAAAAGAAAAGCTATTGGAGTCTCCATTTTGAAATCTATATCTTGAAACCACTTTTAAATACTCATGAGCATTTGCTAACAGGCACTTCCTATCATCAACGAAGCGTTGAACTAGCAGTGAGATCATTGAGAAAGATCAATTCCAGCTTGGGAGGAGGAAGGCTGGCTGTTGATCAATTTGTGGGGCTCCATGATGCTAAGCGAGAGCTGCTTAATGAGCTACTCAAGGAAGATCGTCATCGTTGTGTGGTCTCAATACATGGTCTGGGCGGTTTGGGGAAGACTAGTTTAACATACAGGTTAATAAAAAAACGGCTGGAAGAGTGGAAGAATTTGTTGTATTACATGCATATTTCCAGTCATAGTACTCAGCACAATTTAGTGGGGAAAATGATATAAAGTGAAGATTCGGATGGACATTCATAGTAGTGTTTGTTATCTTTCCAAAATAATTTATGGGCCATATTTGTTACTAATATCCTTTCGTAGGGCGTTCTGTTTTCATCCCAAAGCTATATACTCCTAATATCCTTTTGCAGGGTGTTCTGTTGGTGTATTCAACTAATTATAGGACTTCTTGTGAATAATATGTGGAAGCAAGCTGGCAATACTCTCCCTACGATCACCGACAGTATACCTCCAACTTCCACATGAACAATAAAATTGGTGTTGGACAGATTCAGTAAGAACTAAAAATACATCTAAGACAAAAAACTTGATGCTGCACCTATCGCAACCACTTCACCCTCCAAAAGAAACCAAAAATGGGAGAGAGGACTTTTGGGAACATAGTTATAAACTTAATGCAAATGGGATATCTGAATGCATCAATAATTTTGTTTTGCAAACAAAAAAAGAACATAAAACAAAGGCAAAGCAGATATAACATGAGTATCTGCTAGTCTAGTCACAGGAAGAAAAAAATCCATAGTTTTCAAGTAGTAGAAGCAAGGTGACCATCAATTTGATTCATGCCTATGACTTAACGAACAAATCAAGTGATCCCAGAGAACAGGATGCCACTCTTCGAGAGTAGTTTCTGAAAGAATATAATTCCGTGATCTTCTCATTACCACAATCGTACATATTTATACAAGAGTAATCCTATAATGTAGGCTATAAACTAGGAATCTAATCTAAACTAGGAATCTAAATACAACAAGGAATACAACAATAGTAGAGATATGAAATACTTAGGAGACTAAGATATTTCACATTCTAACACTCCCCCCACAGTCGAAACTGGAGGGTCACGAACATTAAGACTGGTTCGAAAGTCGTCGAAGAGGACAAGCGGCAGCCCCTTAGTAAAGATATCTGCCACCTGATGTCTGGAAGGCACATGACAAACTCGAACCTCACCACGCGCCACTTTCTCTCGAACAAAATGGATATCAATTTCAATATGCTTCGTGCGCTAGTGTTGGACAGGATTCCCAGAAAGATAAATAGCACTCACATTGTCGCAATATACCAATGTAGCCTTACGAATATGATACTGTAACTCTAGAAGAAGATTACGAAGCCAAAAGGACTCAAAACAACATTAGCCACCTCCTATATTCGTCCTCTACACTGGAACGGGACAAAGTCGGTTGGCGTTTCGAAGACCAGGAGATTAGATTGTCCCCCAAGAAGACACAGTAACCAGATGTGGAACGGCGTGTATCGGGACATCCTCCCCAATCAGCATCAGTATAAGCAACAAGATCGGTATAAGAGAAGAAGGAGATAAGTGAAGACCAAGACGAAGCGTACCCTGGAGATACCAGATAATACGCTTCAAGGCATGCATATGTTCCTCACGCGGATCATGCATCTGAAGGCAAATCTGTTGGACAACATAAGATATATCGGGCCATGTAAAAGTAAGATACTGTAGAGCACCAGCAAGACTATGATACAAAGTCGGATCAGCAAATGGTGCCCCCGTAGTAGCACTAACTTTCGGCTTTGTGTCCACAGGAGTTAGACTCGGCTTGCACGAGCTCATACCAGCCCGGTCGATGATCTCTGCGGCATACTTCTGCTGAGATAAAAATAAGCCATCCTTATGACGAGTCACACTAATGCCGAGAAAGTAATTCAAGAAACCCAAGTCCTTCATTGCAAACTTAGAGCTAAGGTTTCAAGATGGATAAACGTAACTCCTCTGATGATGCCGTCAAGATAATGGCATCGACATATAAAAGCAAATACGCCGTATCTGACCTACGGGTGTAGATAAACAAAGAAGTATCAGACCTACTATTAGAGAAACCAATAGATGACACAAAATCAGCAAACCGCTTATACCACGCCCGAGGAGCCTGCTTAAGTCCATATAATGATTTCCGTAATAAACAGACATAGTCCGGATGCTGTTTGTCGCGAAAACCCATAGGTTGGTGCATGTAAACTGTCTCCTTCAGATTGCCATGTAAAAAAGCATTGCTGACGTCGAGCTGATGAATCGACCACTTCCTTGATAATGCAATACTGAGAATCGTACGAATAGTCGTCGGTTTCACGACCGGACTAAAAGTCTCTCCACAATCAATGCCGACTCGTTGAGTCTTACCATCACCTACAAGACGGGCCTTATGCCTCTCAAATGAACCGTCAGATTTAACTTTATGAGTAAAAATCCACATAGAACGGATGACATTAACATTTGGGGGCGTGGAACCAAATCCCACGCCTTATTTTTAATAAGAGCATCAAATTCATCGGTCATAGCTAATTTCCAATTCGGGTCACGAAGGGCAGCCAAAGGGTTACGGGGTAGAGGGGAATGCGTAACAATGGTGGTATGAGCCTGTGATGGATCAAATATAGTATTAGGCTTAAGTATACCATGCTGGCTGCGTGTGACGGGTCGAGCCGGTGGATATGTAGTGTACCGAGATGGATGAAAATGTGGAGATTCGGCCGAAGGTTGGTTTGTGTGAGGTGAAGGTGGACTGATACCATGAAAGAATATAATTCCGTGATCTTCTCATTACCACAATCGTACATATTTATACAAGAGTAATCTTATAATGTAGGCTATAAACGAGGAATCTAATCTAAACTAGGAATCTAAATACAACAAGGAATACAACAATAGTAGAGATATGAAATACTTAGGAGACTAAGATATTTCACATTCTAACAGTTTCTTCATTCAACATTTAAAACATTGAACAACTAAGATTGAACAATTTGATCATAGTAAAATCTTGGCATTCGGCCAGATACAACTACTCAAGTAGTGGACCTTCCAAAAGAATATTCGGCAACATGTCATTTCATATAGTATCATCATCCATTCACCCCCCCTATTGCAGTTATCATCTCCTACAGTGTAAAACCATAAGAGGCAAGCAGATTACGCTATCGATAATCGGTTGGTTAATCAGGCAATATGTAGCAGCTAATTATGTCAAAGGTGTGGTCCATTCAAATATGTACCTGGCTAGGTGAAAGTAAAACAAAAGTCTTACCTGAATATGACTGACAGACTATTGAAAGCGTCTAAATTCAATTCAGTAGCGAGACGAGCAGAAATTCTATGGGTAATTTGACATGGTACATTTTTGTTTTGCCAGGAAATTGGTGATGTGCACGAAACATCGGGTCATTATAATTTGTATCTGGGGTAAGTTTTATTTCGTAGTCTTCGTTTTGCGTATCCATTTTGTCAAGAACAAGAGACAAGCCGTAATCCTTAACTCTACAATCTACATTTAGACAAAACCTCTAGAAGTATTATAATGCTATATAGACCACCACAATGCCCTTTTACATAATACTAAGTCTCATAAAAGTCCTACTACATTTAAAAAGTCCAGAAAGACCCCTAGTTTCTCTTAATAATTGTCTATATTTAATGTCATTCATTTTGTCCTTATTTTCTCGCGGATCCTTTCTCATGGGTCGGGTTTTTGGATATGGATCCGGGTCGAGCGGTTTATATCCCAAATTTTGTATGAAAGGCTATTTTTCCATTTTTTTCCCTTTTTATTTCCATTTAGAAACGAGCTCCCCCTCTAGAAAGCTCCAAAACCATAATTTTCTGCATTTCCCTTCGATTTTGATCAATATTTTATGCGATTTCTTTCGTGTTTCTGAAGATCTGATTTGCATCGTTTGCTTTCTTCATCCATAATGGCGATTGTTTGACAGGTGGTGAGGATGTGAAGATTGACGGCTGGTGGAAGGAAACGGGATCTGGATCTGAGTTGCCGATGTTCGCCAAGGATCTAGGGATCAACGAGGAGCAGAAGCTGTTGGTGAAGATGCGAAAGCCGGATTTGAAGGAAAGCAGATTTAGATCTGAAAGCGACTCACAAATCAACCAAGCTTTTCCGAAGAAGAAGAGAAACAACAGTGGGAAAGGAAATCATCAACAACACGCTGGTGGCGACGAATCAGTCGTCGGGCATGGCATACACGGTGGAGCATATGGTTTTCGTCAATCTGTAAAACCCTGACATCCTTCTCGATCTCGATAACTACGTCAACGAGCAGGTTCGTCTCCACCAATTCTCTATGTGTATCATTTCGATTTCGATTTGATTGAGCTTCGATTTTTGCAGGTTTCATCGAAGACCTATAGCTTGAAGGCGAACCTCTTCCTTCTGCTCCTCTATAAGGTATCATCTATTTTTGTAGATTTGATTTATTTATGTTTTCGTTTTGCTGTATGTTTAGTGGTGAATGTCTGTTAGTTTGTCAATTTAAATGGTTCCAATGGTACTGATTGCTGCTTGCTTAATTATACCTTCACTTTACTGTTGTTATTTTCTTCGATTTGATTGAATGTCTAGTGCAATATGATGTGAATTTGGTAATTTTTGCTTTGAAGGTTTTCTCTAATCAAAGAGCTAGCTATAGGAGGCTGGAATGATGTACTGTTACTTACTGATTAAGGTGGAGGCATTTACTTTTGTAATTTGGAATTTGGTAATTTGGAATGATGTATTGTCTATGTTTTACTGTAAATTGTCTAGTTTTTTTTTTTTTTGTATAAATTGGCTATGATTTAGTAGAAATTCATCAATAATTTGGTGGTAGGGAGAAGCTATGGCCGGCGAAACCGAGACGTTTGCTTTCCAGGCTGAGATCAGCTTCTCAGCTTGATCATCAACACTTTCTACAGCAACAAGGAGATCTTTCTCCGTGAACTTATCAACAACTCTTCAGATGTAAGCCTCTTTCTTCACAGTTCCGATTATCGTATTAGATCTGTAATCGATCTGTTTAATTTTCCGAATTAGTCTGCTTATTTGATTGTTGTTTATGTTTCATGATGTTCTGGTAGTAGTCATCGTTGTATTTGCAACTCTGTGATTTGAATCTATTATTCATATGTGCAATGCCAAATTGATGGTACTGAACTGCAATGGTATTGTTGTGTTAAGCTAGAGCTATTCTACAAGTTTTTAGGAGGTTTTGTTACTCTGTAATTAGTAATTACTTAATCGTAGTGATGCAGAGTGAGTTCATTTAGTTTTTTACGGATCTTTGTCGCTGCCTGCAATGTGATTTTTTGTGGATTTTTAGTGTTGTGTAATAGCTCAAGTTCTGATGCTTTGGACAATTGGACTAATGAAATATGAACATAATTATCTAGTAAGTTTTGTGTAGTTTTTAGAGGATATTGTCTAGTTTTTACTAAATATTGTCTAGTTTTATTATCAAACATAAACATAATTGTCTAGGAAGTTTTGTCTAGTTTTTAGAGGATATTGTCTAGTTTTTACGAAATATTATCTAGTTTTATTATAAAAAATGAACATAATTGTCTAGAAAGTTTTGTCTAGTTTTTAGAAGATATTGTCTAGTTTTTACAAAATATTGTCTAGTTTTATTATCAAACATGAACATAATTGTCTAGGAAGTTTTGTCTAGTTTTTAGAGGATATTGTCTAGTTTTTAGGAAATACTGTCTAGTTTTATTATCAAACATGAACATAATTGTCTAGGAAGTTTTGTCTAGTTTTTATTAAAAATGGTCTAGTTTTATTATCAAACATAAACATAATTGTGTCTGAAGTTTTGTCTAGTTTTTAGAGAATATTGTCTAGATTTTATGAAATATTGTTTAGTTTTATTATCAAACATGAACATAATTATCTAGTAAGTTTTGTCTAGTTTTTAGAGGTTATTGTCTAGTTTTTATAAAATATTGTCTAGTTTTATTATCAAACATGATCATAATTATTTAGGAAGTTTTGTCTAGTTTTTAGTGGATATTGTCTAGTTTTTAGAGTATATTGTCTATGTTTTACTATAAATTGTCTAGTTTTTTTATATAAAAATTATATGTTTAGTATAAATTGTCTATGTTTTACTGTAAATTGTCTATGTTTTACTGTAAATTGTCTAGTTATTTTTGTATAAATTGGCTATGATTTAGTAGAAATTGTCTATTTTTTACTATAAATTGTCTAGTTTTTTTTAATTAAATATTCTATGTTTTAGTAGAAATTGTATATGTTTTTTGTGATGCTTTTGTTGTATGTATTAGGTTTTCGTAAAAATGGTGGCTGAACAAAGAAATTGAAACGTTGTGGAAGAAGGTGTCTACGAACAAGTCGAGTGTGATGAAAGCTATTTTGTAGATTTTATTTAATGTTTTTAAAAATACATGTATTTTTATAGGTTGTAAATTTTTGATTATTTTGTATACTGAAATTTATTGTTTGATGAATGAAATTGAAGTTCATGTTTATTTTTCTAAATTTTTTTTCATTGGATAAATAGTTTGTTACTAATGTATGCATGTTAAACATAGACATTTTTACGATAAACATAGACAATTTGATGACAAAACTAGACAATTTGATGTAAAAATCATAACATGTGGATTTGGATGAACATTTATGAGCTAACTAACTTATTTTTTAAAAAAAAATCGCGGGTTGACCCAGCCCGACGGGTCGACCCGCGAAAAATTAGGCTGTCTAGTTTTTAAGGTAAATTGTCTAGTTTTAACGTTTAAGTGGACTTTTTGGACTTTCCTATATATAGGGGGTCTTTCACAAAACGGACTCTTTACATAATTTCATAGATTTCTAGTTAATACGAATATACACAAGTATATAATAATTATAGCATATAGCAATAGCCCAATAGAAGTATATAGAAACAGTCAATATTCCTTAATGCGACATGTAGACAAAACAGCCGTAAAGAGTATGATGATAGACACGGCAGATAGGTTTCACAGAAATCTCATAATTATAGTTAATAGGAATATACATAAGTAGTGCTCTTCTACGGTCAGGCAGGCTTCGCCATGCCTGAAGACAGGCAATCAATTATGCACCATTAGATTTTTGATCTAACGGTCCATATGAAATCGCCAAATGCGACTAGACGATCGCCATATCGTATGTGATCACCCTTTCGCATTATGAATATTTTAATTAAAAAATACAAATATTAATAAAAAAACCCAAGTAAGTTGTAGTACTAAAAAATTATCACAAAGTCTCATGGGAGACGGTCTCCAGATAACTTATCTAGAGACGACCTATATTATCAATATAACCATCCATGTTAGTAATCAAAATGTCTATATTGTTAACAAAATAAGTCTTGTTGTAATATGAAAAAACACCAATGTTGAGAACATAGATGTTTTGATTAATAATATCGATGATTTTATATCTAGAGACCGTCTCTCAGAAGACTTACTCAAAAATTATATATTCAACTAAAACTCGCCAGCCTCCGGGGACAGAGTAACTCTGGTTAACTACACTAAAAAAAGCAACCACCATAGCTCTCTCTGGCAGAGTATCTAAACTACCGTAGAGCTATGGTTTCGATAGTTTCGATACTCTACCAGAGAGAGCTGTGGTGGTTGCTCTTTGTATTATAGTTAACTAGAGCTCCTCTGTCCCCGGAGGCTGACGAGTCTTATTTGAATATATAATAGAGCTCGTCGGTAGTTTGGATACTCTACGAGAGAGCTGTGGTGGTTGCTCTTTGTATTGTAGTTGACCAGAGCTCCTCCTCTGTTCTTGGTGTGAGTCTTATTTGAATATATAATTTTTTAGTACTACAACTTACTTATGTTTTTTTATTAATATTTATATTTTTTTTAATTTAAATATTTAAAGGCGAAACGGTGATCGCAGACGATATGGCGATCGCATAGTCGCATTTCACCCACTCCCATATTTGGTATTTGAGATGCCATCTATTTTTACCAAAAACTTCTCTTGTTATTAGATAGATATTATTTTGATGATAGATAATTTGGAGTTAAAAATAAATTTACCTCTTCCACCGCTTGAGATATCAGGTACAATCCATCAAGCGGAACTTCAATGGAAAACTGACCATCTTACGATGTAACTATCAAATTTCTTCTTGTAGGATTCTGATTGTTCGCACAAGACATCCAGACTCGTACACACAAATCTTATCTACGCTGCAAGTCTGGGTCATTATGCTTGAATTTCGGGGGCATACTCGAAATTATATGTGTAATTTGACATGGTTCATTATTGTTTTGCCAGGAAATTTGTAATGTGCACGAAACATCGTGTCATTATGATTTGTATCTGGGGTAAGTTTTATTTCGTAGTCTTTGTTTTGCGTATCCGTTTTGTCAAGAACAAGAGACAAGCCGTAATACTTAATTCTACAATCTACATGTAGAAAAAACCTCTAGAAGTATTATAATGCTATATAAACCACTGTAATGCCCTTTTACATAATTTCATAGTTTTCTAGTTAATACGAATATACACAGGTATATAATAATTATAGCATATAGCAATAACCAAATAGAAGCATATAGAAACAAGCCATATTCATTAATTAATGCGACATGTACACAAAACAATCGTAAGGAGTATGATGATAGACACAACAGATAGGTTTCACATAAATCTTATAATTATAGTTAATAGGAATATACATAAGTAGGGCTCTTCTACGGTCAGGCAGGCGTCGCCATGCCTGACGACAGGCAATTGGTTATATAAAAAACAGGCAATTGGTTATATAAAAAAAAATTAATGGTGAATAATAAATTGCATGTTGTAAGTCAGGGCGAAGCCCACATAAGTATATAATAATAATAGTTAATAGCAATATAAATAAATATCTACTAATTCTATTTAATGGCAATATGAATAAGTATCTAATAATATGAAAATAGTATGTCACTCATGTCTATAATAATAATAGTTAATAGCAATAATATGAAAATAGACTAATCAATACTCACTCTATTTCAGAAAAAAGTGTTACATTTTACTATTCTGCGGTCAACTGTTTTCGCGTTTGACCACAATTTACTCTTAAACGATATTAATAAATAAATTATTAAAATTATATAATGAATATTTATTAATTAAATTTTTATTATATGATTTTATTAAATTATTTACTATTATCGTTTATGAGTAATTTGTGGTCAAACTAGAAGACAGTTGACCAGTCAAAGTCAAAATGTAACATTTTCTCTGAAATGGAGGGAGTATATGATTAATTTCAGTAGGTTGGATACTCTACCAGATAGCTGTGGTGGTTGATCTTTGTATTGTAGTTGACCAGAACTTCCCGAAGGTTGGCGAGTCTTATTTGAATATATAATTTTTTAGTACTACAACTTACTTGGGCTTTTCTACGGTCAGGCAGGCTTTCGCCTTGCCTGACAACGGGCGTCAAATTAGGAATTGACCTATTTATTTTAATTAAATATAAAAATATAGAAATTAAAAATATTGGTAATTATAAAAAAACATAATAATTTTTTTTGAAAAATTTTAGAGGATAAATTTAGTTTTTAACAAGAGTTTGATTGACACAAATAAAATTACTAGTTCAAGTCACCACTTTAGTACACAGTTAATAAACTAATAGTATTAAGTAACAAAAGTGCAACATGTTTGGTTACGAAGTTCGAAACATAATGCAGACTTTCCTGTAGATTTTGATAGATTTTTTCAAGACATGGTAACGCTATTTTGATAGTTTTTTAAAGACTCGTTACGCGTAATTTTTCTATAGTTGTACTAATAGTACTTATAGGGAAGTAATCCACCTTCCAGAGGACATGTTTTCGGTTATATGGCGAAGGATAGTACGGAATCCGGTCGGATAACGCCATTGTTATAAATAAGGATACATGTGTAAATGCAACACAAACTAAACCAATAGCCATATCACCTACGGCATAAACCTTAGTGATTTGCCACTGAGATTATTGGGAGACTTGGTAAAATGGGTGAAAACTGTTTTGACATGGTCATTTCTCAAGACAATTTGAGTTCCGCGGTTAGTGTAGTTGTAAATTTCATATATTGTCAAATGCTTTTCGAAGGTTAAATTAATGTGTCTTGTGTTAGGATTATAATTTGTTCTCTGCAGAAACTGGAAAGCAAGTTTGTTAATATTTTTGGCAAAACTTTGGGCACCTCGGTGAAAATCCAAGTGCAGGTATCGAGTTTATTGTCATTTTGGACAACAAATTGTTAGCTAAAAGTCAATGAAAAGTACACGCAAAAGAGTTTGATAACTTCATAAATATCGAAAAGTAGGGGTTGGTGTGTGCATAAAAATGTGTTCGCCAAAGGAACTTGGATCAATATTTAAGTGCCAAATTCTGATCATAATTCGGATTCTACGTGATTACCTGTAATTCGAATTTTGAGCTTATGTATGAGATTTTTTGCACTTGATAGGGTACTCGAAACCTAGAATAAAAAAAAATACCGTAGCTTTGTTTGCTTAGTACTTGAGAGTTTTGAATCTCAAAGGAATTAATACTCGAAATTCAATGTGTAAATCCTAATCAAACTAACCAAAATGTGGAAAATGGAATATCCACAGTAGAAAGAACAAATCAACAAGTATCTAAATGTGATTCTATGAACTCATCAATGTTTTAGTTTAAAATGAAGAAACATACAGTGGAGTATATTCTTGTGAGTTCCGATTTATCCAATGCATCTGTCAACCTAGCCCATGTGAAGATTTATAATATGCTTTTCTTGTTTTCCGACCACAATAATTTTCGTACCCGATTTCGGGTTTCTGCTGTTTTTCTTTTAAATCAAAATATTATTTATTTTTTCCTCTTAATTCTTAAAAAAATCTTCACCTATACGGAACGTAAAATATTTAAGTATCTAGTTTTGTTTTTTCCCGAATCACCGAAATGAAATGAATGTGAAATTTGAAAATATTTTAAATAAAGCATCCTGAAATTAAGGTTCTCACGCATTAACAAATGAACTAAAACTTCCAACGTATTATCACTTATCAGTGCGTTTGGGGGTTTTCACGGTTAAGAAGTGGTCTTAACCGTTCGATAACTTGTAACCCACCTTTCAGCGGAACACGTTTTTTGAGGGATAATGTCTTATATTAATGTCAACATAATTTACAATCATAATGAACATGAATTTATACATGAGGATGAAGGGGCTAGTGAGTAGTGAGTAAGTCTTATAAAATCCTGATTTTCCTACACAATAAGAAAGACCATAATCAATCATGTATTTATACATGAGGATGAAGAGGCTAGTGAGTAAGTATTGTATTAGTGTAAATATGTGATTATGTCGAACACTTTTATAGGGGTAATATAGTAATTTCACATATTCAGGAAAATCAATACTTTTTTAAAATTTCACTTCTAAAATAGTTTACGAATATCCACGTGATTTTCAAGATAATTCATCTTCGAACGATGTGATCGTCCCGTTGTCGCGTAATGGTCCATATGATAAACCGGTTTCCATCACATTCCAAAGATATACTCCATTAGGGGTGAGCGCGGGCGGGTATGGATGGGTATTTACAAAAAATCAAACCAACCCACCTATGGTGGGGGATTATTTGTCCGACCCACGGCGGGTAGAATAATTTTCCAACCCGCGACGGTTCGGGTGATAACAATGGCGGCTGGGTTGGTGGGTAGATTACTACATCAACTTATCCATCAAATTAACAAAATATTTTGAAAACAAGTAAAATGATGAAGTACCATTTTCACTTTTGTAGTTTTTTAGTTTATACATGAAATAACCCTAGCTTTACTTTTACTAATCTATTATATATTTCAATATAGTCATTTATGTTAATACTCCAATACTCCCCCCGCACTCGTGGCCGATTTCAACCTCTTTGGGGAGGCCATTCGAGTGGAAATTTAATATGAGGTGGAGATTGTCTCCGTGGAGATTCGAACCCAGGTTGGACTTGAGCCTTTGACTCTGATACCATGATAGAATTCTATCTCATCTAAATACCATGATAGAATTTCATCTCATCTAAAAGCTTGAACTTGTAGAGAGGTAGGTGTGGAATCTAGTCATTTATATTAATACTCCAATAGAAACTAATTGAGATTTAAATAGTCAATTTGTCAAACACTTTCCAGTTCTGTATGGTTTTGATAGATTTGAGGTCTTCATTCTTGCCTCCTTTTATATTAAGATGCAGGACTCTCTGATAGTGATATGATATAAAGCTAGGATTAAACTAATTCTCAACTTTTTAATCTTTTTGGTTTTGGTTGTGTTGTCAATTTGACTTTGGAGATCCACAATCTAAATGGTGTAGATATATGTCGTGTTAGCGCATACCTAATGCACGGTCATGCACCATTATGTTGTAATGATTTGCGAAAGTTATGCGAATTTGACATTTCATTCCAAGAAAACTTTAAGTTCAAGTTTTTGTTTGTGGCAAATGAATTTAGGGGCCGCAATGTACTTGGGCTCACTAGGTATCTAATGGGTTCGTTCTCTTGCTCAATGTTTTCATTTTAGATTCTCTCCCGGTGTTTAATGAGAGACAAAATGTCATTCTAATGAAAAATCTTCATATTTGCGATACATAAACTCAAGATCTATACAAATGTCGGAATTAAAACAACAATCAAGGTAGGGGTTGACATGATTCACACTTTGGTTGCATTTAATTCATTACTTGTTCGCAAATTCGCAAGTTACATGTCAAATTAAACTGATATAATTGATCTTCAATTGTCTTCCATGCCTCACCAGGAAGGCTGCTAGATCGACGTAAGCTGAAGTGCTTCCATAGCCTTTGAAGTTCACTTCTTCTAGGACATGTTGAATGCATAGCGGCACAGACTCCACACCATCATAGTCGAAAATATGCACGTACCAAGACTATATAATAAAAACAAACAAAGATGAGAAAAAACACATAAATATTCACCAATTATAAACTAAATAAGAAAATTAAATTAAATCGGACAGGAAAAGAAACAGATGAACTTACATGTTCATCAGAAATATCAAGAAACTTGAGTAATGGGGCTTTATGAAGTAACTTAAGCAGCCCTTTTGGATGAAACTGAGAACACACATCTAGTCGTGCAAGGTGATGAAAGATTGGAAGAGAATTTCCAGCAGTTCCTCGCGCAATAGCCTTTAGAGAAACACAAAACAAAATGAAAATTTTTAATATTCGCAACACTTGTTACCCTCTCGACCATAATATATATGTACTAGCTAGTTACTTTGTCCGTTCCAAAATAGTGTGAGAGAGGAGAACTAACCTTTGTAAAATAACCGGATGTCTTCAACTCCTTTAGGATTGTGAATTCTCTCAACAGCACTCGTGCATGCATTAAAACCATGTCCATAGATACAATATCAGTATAACCCTCGTACACCAGTTCGGCACAGGTTACCTGTTGTCCAGTTAAAACAATGTTCTCTTGTACATGCACATTACCATCAAATTTAAACTGCACAAGCTTTGTGCTAAGTATCTTAATCAAATAGTCCCTTGGCATGTAATCTTGATCAAGATCAGCTGTACCATGAATCAATGCAGACAATGATGGGGCATCGAATTCCACAATCTTTGCATTCAAAAATCTGCACTTAATTAGTTGGAGTGTCTCTAGCACTGGGAAAGATAGAGTCAATGTATCGCTATGGGACTCCCTATCACTACTGAATGACTGGTTAACAATTTGGACAGTGCTGAGTTTCAGGAGCTTCAGGTTGGGAAATAAATTCATACTAGGAAGTTGAAAAGTGCAGGATAGATGTAGTTTTAGTTTCCTCAAAGAAGTGATGCAGAGGATACTGTTGGGCATGACAATGTAAGCATCATGGCAATAAGATAGTTTGAGACACTCAACCTTGGTTGTCAATAGCGCATTAATCCATCCAGATATGCGATTTGATTCATATTGGGATTGCATTTCCAAACAAAATCTGGTAATTTTTGAAGGAAGAAAAGTTAGTCGTTCCACAAAGTCAACAAATCCATCCCTCGTGCTCTTCTTCCGGAAGAAAATCTCACTTGTTTTCCCCGTATAAGAAACTCTATCGTTGACATCCACCTTTGATATACAAGTCCATTTGTACTCCCAGTTTTTTGACAGAACACTGGTCCTCACCGCATCTTTGATGGGCATGAGCGACAGAATGTGGCTCACGACATCCTCTGGCAAATCACTGAGTCGATCTTCACTGTGTTTTGATCTTTTAGCTTGACTCCTTGTCTTCATGTTTGTAGAGTGCTGAAACACTAATGAACAAACATAGAGAAGAATGAAAACATTCAGCAAGAACACATTATTAGATGCCTATGTGAACTGATAAATTCATTTTCCATAAAGAATTAAAAAGTCTAACTTAATTTTTTTTTGTAAACATCAAGATACAAGAAACAATCTTATAAGTTTCGCAAACCATTACAGCGCAAAACAGCGCATAAACTCTAACTTAATGGTTTTTTCTTAAATGACAAAAGAAATCGCAAACTTTCGCAAACCATTTCAACAGAATAGCGCATAATTAAAACTCTAACTTAAAACTTTCGAAAGCCATTAATTACAAATGCACTAACACAACACCACACCATCTAGATTTACAACCCACTAAGGGAGAATTTACACCAACCAATGCCGAAAAAAAAAGTATATATAGAATTCAGATTGATTCAGGCTTTTTTTATCATCAAATGTATGAAATTTTGATTAAGCACATGTGATGGTTCTTTCAAAAGATGATAAACACATAAAATTAAATAAAGGAAACTCACAAAGATCTGATTAAACAAGTCATAGGGATCACATACAATTAAGATAACCACGAGACAATCATTTAAGGATATACAAAACAATCAAAAGCTTGCAAAATTAAAACGCCATTTTCAGGTCATATGTGTGGTGTGTGTACATATATTAGAGACATATAGCAGGTTTAGTAGAATGGATATCTAGAGAGAGTGGATATAGCATACCTGCTGATTATTTATCTTGCCTTGCGTTGTCTGTTATCTTGGCACAAATCTACTGTTTATCTATCTAGAGGAGTGAGACTGAGAGTTTATAGGGTTTATGAAAAGAAAGGTGGTGGATTGGAATGGTATATATAATATGTCCAAGCCAGGGGTATATATAGTGTTCAGATGTAACATATCACATATGTGCGCCCTTGATTATTTTACATGTCTATTTTATATATGTTTAGTTTTTTCATTTTCTCGTCGGTTTGAATCTGGAAATTTGATTGAAAATCGATGTTCCTCTACTCTTGCGCATACCGTGTGCAATCCGTTCTATTCGTCCTGACAAACGACTTTAAGATAACCCCAAATTCACTTATGGAACGAGGCAATGCATATTCAAGCGCTTTACGGGAGGCTAATAATTTTATATGATACCAAGAATTTGAATCTTTACGTGGGCACATAACGGTTAGTCCCACAACTATGCTAGGTTGGCAAAATTTTGAATCTTTACTATGTTGTGATGTGGTAATTAGGGGTGTACATAAAAAATAACCGCCCGCCACGCCTGCCATTTTGCCCGCCAACTACCCGCCGTCGACGGTTAGCGTTTTTGCAAAAACCGCCCGCGGTTAATAAAATTGTTACCCGCCTTTAGGCGGGTGGGCGGTTGGAAACCGCCTACCCGCCCAACCCGCCCGCCTATATATGCATATATGTATTTTCTTTTATATAATAGATTAATAGTACTATATAAACTAACAAAAACCCAACTCCACTAGTTTTTGCTCAATTCTTTCCATCATATCTCTCTAGTGTACTGTCTTATTGGATTTGCATATCTATTAGCTTTGAATTGTTTCTTCCTTATTATTTTTTCACATTGCTTAGCCCTTTCCATCAAAGGATCAGAGGACCGAGGGAATATTGTTTTGCTTCTTGGCATTAGTTTGCAATCTTAGTTTTTGTCAGGACCTTCATAATTTAAATACTCATGGACTTATATTTGGAATTTATGTACTTAAATTACTTGTATTAAAGTTTCGAATTATGTTGATGTTTCCCTTACTGTTGCGGGTTAGTTTATTAAGCTTATGAAGTCTAATGTCTCTTTCTTTAATGCGTCATATATGTCCTTGTTTTGATGCGTTAATCCGTCCGCCTCAAGTAGTCAACCGACCCGTGACGGTTGAGAGAAAATCCCACCATCCGCAGTTAATGATTTGGCCTACCCGCTATAGGCGGGTTGGTTAAAACTTTGACAAATAACCACCCGGTAACTGCACACGTACACCCTAGTCATAATATATGTACTCGGGTTGAAAATTTCGTCCATATTCTATTTATTCTGACAACATTAGTTTTTCTTTGTATATATATATATATATATATATATGGCAAAAAGTCAACTCGGAAATTTAATTTGTAATGATCAAGCCGTGACATGCACGCGATTTTTTCTACCTAGACGCGATGTAATGCTCCATAGTCCATACGAAGAAAATCACTGCTTTTACCTACAACGGGATTCAATCTTTACACCTGCTACTTGCTATTACGACCTTTCAAATTGAAAATCAACTTTTGTAATTAGTATCTTATACAAGAAAAAATCCAATAAAGTAATTTCTAACGTTTTAATTTAGTACATTAGAAAATTGTCAAAATCAAGTTCGAATGAAATTTGTCCATATATAATTTGATTATCTTATGGCATGAAAAAGTCTTGACTAATTCTAATAGAATAACTAATTAAGGTTGAAGGAGTGAATGGAATACATGGTAATTATATTATTTTACTTCTTATAATAGTTTGGAAATTTAAAAATTTAAAAAGTGGAAATGAATTATTATGATTGACTGCTATTTAGTATTTTAGGTTGTAAAAATATTTTTTTTAGGAAAATAATCTATATATTTTGAATTTTTTATATACATACATTATAAATAAAATATTCTGATATAGTAGTAGTGCAAGCAAAAATAGTCGTGACACCAAACGTTACATTATCTACTTAAATCAGTAAATGTAAGTTCCCATTTTTCTCGTGGAGATTTTGGATTCCATAATCATAAGATATAGCATTAATTTCACTTCCACCAATCAGGGAGCACCATGTGTCACCCATTTCAACTTCCATTGGGCCTTGGATGAAATGGGCTATCCAATCAAGCCCAATTCGTTGAATCCAACAACATGCATATGCTTCTGGACGGACTGAAGAGAGAATACTTTTGAGGTACCAAGAAAATCAACGAGAAAAGAAAATAAATCAAACTTGGAATTTCTCAACTATATCTACTAATTAAGATGCTTGAAAACTCGAGGGAACTTATGCTATATAAAAATAAGCCCCACCTAGGAACTAACGTATTATGGCGACTTCACCTTCCTTTCGAGTGAAGACTGCTCATCACAACAAGACGAAGGACCACCTCGGTGTAAATGAAAGATATACCAACGCCTCGAGATAAGGAGACCGATCTCTTGTGTTTAGATAAGAAAACCAACCTCCTTTACTAACACGCGGGGAACTCAACACTAATCCAGTCGGATGACCCTACCCAAACAGGTCTGATTTTCCTCCTTTCTATGGATAAAAGACCAAGATGGTTGGGACCAACCTCCTATAGTCCGACACCATCGCGTGGTCCAAATGCGCCACCTTACTCCGGCAACACATTTTAAGAGCTGATAGGTCCGACAAGACTACGGTAATCAAGACTTATATCTGGAGCTCTCCATTTAAATAGGAGCGCATTTACTCCTCATTAAGGTATCACACCTACTTGCAATATTCTACTCTCTAAGTTTATCGGACACATAAATACCGACTGGACGGTTGAATCGAAACCCGATTTGTTTAAGGCATACCGGCAAAAAGGGTTTAACCTATGTTATGAAACCGACGGGTCGACCCGGTCCAACCGCGATTCGGAGGGGGTCCGGGCCGAAAACCCCCCAAAACCGGAAAAAATCGGATTTCGGTAAAAACCCGGTGGAACCGGTTAAAAACCGGTTCGAACCGGTTTTCTTTAAAAAAAAAAAGTAAAAAACGATAAAACCAAAAAAAGGGCCCCAAACTCAATCTGCAAACCGAAACAAAAGCAAAAACCGAAAAGCCCCAATCTGGCAATCTCAATCTGCAAACCGCAAACGGCTTCAACCAACAGAAAAGCTTCAATCTCAATCCGTCGGAAGTTGCAGCCTGCAGGTCCAGTGAAGTTGCAGATCCTTCATACAGATTCGACGGCTGGCCGAGTGAATCCGTGGACTGGGAGTTGCAGGTTTGTGTTTTCCTTTTCAGTTTAGAAGAATTTGGGAGAGGTTTCATTAAGATTGATGTGTTCAATCGCTGTCTCTGCTTTTGCCGTTTTGCGGCTCTGTCTCATTCATTCAATCGGCTCTGTTCATTTCATTCATTCAATCGGCTCAATTGGTAACTGGTAAGTAAAGTATTAATCTTGTTCTTGCGTTTTTAAGTTGATCCTTCTACTTGAGTGTTGAGTTTTGTTTAGTTAGTAATTTTAATTTAGCTTCTGCTAGTGACTAGTGTAAATGCATATGTATCTTGTAGGATATGGACAGTCGAACGCCATCATCAGCAGCTTCTGCTAGTGCAAATGCTTCTGAAAATGCTCCAGCTGCTCACTCAGTTCGTCAAAAAGTTGATCCAGCTTGGCAGTATTGTGTTGAAATTGGACAATCTGGTAAGAATAAGATTCTGCAATGCACTCTTTGTACACTACAATTTGCGCTTGAAGAATCGGTGTATGGTTCTTTAACTCATGTTTTGTTATAGTTACATAACGTATTGAATATTGGTCTTGATGATTGCTTGACCTTTGTTTTTATATTGTTTGTAGTCCAAAGAAAGTTTCGTATGATCCCATTGATATAGAATGTGTTGATAGAGTTGATCATTGGGTAATTGATGAAGAACCTAATGGAGAGCTAGACTATGATGAATTGGAGAGGCTTGAAAATGAAACAGTGATCTTTGGTGAGAGTTCACGAAGTGTTGAAGGTATCATTTGCTTATCCATTGTTCTATTTGTATATTTCACTATCCCTTACTTTGTTTTGGTCTTTTGGTTAAGTAATTTAATTTGTATCATTATCATGGCTTTCGTATAGGTAGTGACAATGTCCTTGACACAACTCTTCTTGACGATGATGATCCTATGTGGGGAGATGATCAAAACTGGGGATGTGAGCCACCGAATGAAGGGGAAGGCGCCGGAGAAGAAAGCTAGGCATTTTACGACTTTGTTGTTCAAAAACATCTTCAAGTGAACTTTGTTTTGATTGTTTATGGATTGTTGCAATCTTAAGATGTTATAGAGACTAAGTTGGAACTATGATGCTTTGATGTTATTTGTTATTTTGAACTCAATATGAATTGTGGTTTATGGATTGTTATTTCAATATTGTATATGCATTGTGGCAATGGAATTGATGCATATGTCGTTTATGCAATGTTTTCTATCTTTTTTTTTAGGTAAAAAATGTATATGTTGAATTTTTAAGGTATACATTATATTTTATTTTTAAAAATATTTTTTGTAGGTTGACCCGAGTTGACCCGGTTGAACCTCCTACAGTAGGTAGGCCGGGTCAACGTCCGGGTCCGAGTTTCAAAACATAGGGTTTAACCCCTTACCTCATTTTGCAGGTGGATCTCACTCGAAAATTCTAGTATAATTCTTTAACTTACCTAAGCTCGAGAATATCTATTCCTAGACTAAAGGATTTAACCATTTTTATACCACATCAATATGATATAAAGTTGGGAAACTATTTAATCTTTTTGGTTTTAGTTGTGGTGCCAATTTGACTATGGAGATTAGTAATCTAAATGGTGTAGATATATGTTGTGTTAGCGCATACCTAATGCAATCTCTCATGCGCTATTCTATTGTAATGGTTTGCGAATGTTATACGAATTTGACATTTCGTTCAAAGAAAACATTAAGTTCAAGTTTTTGTTTGTGGCAAATGATTTTAGGGGCCGTAATATACATATTATCCCACTTAGGTATCTAAAGGGTTCGTTCTCTTGCTCAATGTTTTTATCTAGATTCTTCTCTCCGTGTTTGAAATGAGATGACAAAATGTCATTCTAATGAAAAATCTTCGTATGTGTGATACATAAACACAAGATATATACAAATGTCGGAATAAAACAACAATCAAGGTAGGGGTTGACTTGACAATGCTATCAAGTAAAACATAACATGATTTCCACCCTTCACTCTTTCATTGCATTTAATTCATTACTTGTTCGCAAATTCACAAGTTGCATGTCAAATTAAACTGATTTTCTCAACTTTTTTTTTTTGGGTTTTGGCTTAATTTGACTTTGGAGGTTCGTAATCTAGATGGTGCAGATGTCGTGTTAGAGCATATCTAGTGCACTCTTATGCGCTATTCTGCAGTCTAATGTAAAATCTTCATAATTCGCGATATATAAATTCAAGATTTATACAAATGCTGGAATAAAATAACAATCAAGGTACGGGTTGACGCTATGAAGAAAAAACGTAACATGATTCGGTTGCATTTAATTCATTACTTGTTCGCAAATTCGCAGGTACCTTGCATGTCAAATTAAACTGATATAATTGATCTTCAGTTGTCTTCCATTCCTCACCAGGAAGGCTGCTAGATCGACGTAATCTGAAGTGCCTCCATAGCCTTTGAAGTTCACTTCTTCTAAGACATGTTGAATGCAAGACTATATGATGAAAACTAATGAAGATTAGAAAAAACACAGAGATTCACCAATAAAACAACAAGAAAACTGTATATAATTACCACCAAAACAACCAAATTTCATTTCCAAAAGCTTGTTGAGTACATATTGGTGGGCATAATAAAACAGAGGGGAGTCCCTAAAACAGAGCATCATTTTCTTACAACATGAACTGTGAGCAAACTACCAATTAAACACTACAATCAAGCCATCAAACTGCCAAATCAAGCCATCATATAAGTAGGCAAAAAGGCACCAATGGTCCCAAAATATAGGGGGTGTGGCGCACGCAATACAACGTTTGTCCCTCCCGACATATTAAGTTCCAATGTTTCAAAAAAATGGCTGACAAAGAACTTTCAACACAAATTTGATTCAAATCACGATGTGACACATAAGTCAACAGTAAAACCCAATATTGCCAACTCAAGATTTTTAAAAGAAATTTGTAAAATAAAATTAAAATTTCAGAAAAAATAAAATAAAGGAGAAAATAAATTAAAAAAAAAATCTAAATTAAAACAAAAAAATAAAATTAAAATTTCAGAAAAATAAAAGAAAGGAGAAAATAAATTAAAAAAAAAAATCTAAATTAAAACCAAAAGATCTATGAACAAAAAAATTAAAGGAGTCAAGACGCATTAACGAAAATCGACACAAGAGATTGCAAAATCTATTCCACAAGCAAAATGAAAGCGCAAAAGTAGTAACCACATACAAAAGAGAGAAAGCTATGGTGGTTTTCTATATTCAAAAGCGGGAGAAGCTAATAATTTTGAAACGAAAATCGATTAACATTACATAACTAATACTAACATCGCTTCAACGAATGGTATAAACATACAAGCACCACTATTAATTATCTATGCAGATGTATGAACAAACGAACATCTACTGCAAATTGATGTGCAGCAGTACATCGATGAAGGGTGATGTGCATCGGGAAATCGAAAATTGGCGTCCAGATGTGAAATCCAAGTGGTTCTATCAGATCAAAATTTTGGAGTTTCTCTGAGATCTCTGAAATTCGAGATTCTGACCCAGATGCTAGATCTGAGATATGAATCAGTCCGTCGCTCTCTTTCAATCGGAAATTGGAGTCCGCTGTTCTCTTTCACAAATTCGGAGAATAATGATATGGGTAATTGTGTTTGGGTGATTCAAAGTTTTCCTTCATTTCACTCTGATGGAGAAGACAAGATCGTAGAAGACAGGAAGAAGGATTGGAGAAGGTCAAGAAATTGGACGAATTTTGGAATTGTTCTTCGTGTTTCTGCTTTTCAATTTGGGATTTGTTCTAGGGTTTATGATTCTAGGGTTTCGATTTGGGGATATAGTGTTTAATTAGGCGGGATTTTTCCCGATTCTGATCCCTCTTAAGTCGTGCAGTTCGCCAATTCGTTGACTAATTCGTCCGTCTTGGCCGGGTCATTCACAAAAATCGCCATGTAGGCTGTCATGTCAATAGGACCAAAAGTGATCCCCAATTTTCCCCAAATTTTTACCTAATTCGGCTGTATTTATACGGATTTAGGACCAACTTTGCTAATTCGTCAATTCGTAGGACCAAAATCGAAGAGGGTGTCGAGTTAGAGGACCAAAAGTGCAATTCTCCCGAAAACAATATTCTCTTGTACATGTACTTTACCATCAAATTTAAACTGCACAAGCTTTGTGCTAAGTATCTTAATTGAATAGTCATTTGGCATGTACTCTTGATCAAGATCAGCTATACCATGAATCAATACAGACAGTGACGGGCATCGAATTCCACCATCTTTGCATTCAAAAATCTGCACTCAATTAGTTGGAATGTTTCTAGCACCGGGAAAGCTAGAGACAGTGTATCGTAATGGGACTCCCTGTCACTACTCAATGACTGGTTAATAATTTTGACAGTGCGCAGTTTCAGGATCTTCAAGTTGGGAAATAAACTCATACTAGGAAGTCGAAAAGTGCAGGATAGATGGAGTTTTAGTTTCCTCAAAGAAGTGACATGGAGGAGACTATTGGGTATGGAAATGTTAGCATCATGACGATAAGATACTTTGATACATCAACCTTGGTCGTCAATAGTGCATTGATCCATCCAGATATGCGACTTGATTCATATTGGGATTGCATTTCCAAACAAAATCTTGTAATATTCGGCAGAAGAAAAGTTGGTCGTTCCACAAAGTCAACAAATCCATCCATCGTACTCTTCTTCCAAAAGAAAATCTCACTTGTTTGCCCCAGATAAGAAACTCTATCGTTGACATCCACCATTGATATATAGGTCCATTTGAACTCCCAGTTTTTTGACAAAACACTGGTCCTCACCGCATCTTTGATGGGCATGAGAGATAGAATGCGGTTCACGACATCCTCTGGCAAATCGCTGAGTCGATCTTCCCTGTGTTTTGATCTTTTAGTTTGACTCCTTGTCTTCATGTTTGTAGAGTGCTGATACATTAATGAACAAACAACATACAAGTATGAAAACATTCAGCAAGAACACATTATTAGATGCCTATGTGAACTGATAAATTCATTTTCCATAAAGGATTGAAAATTCCAACTTAATTTTTTTTGTAAACATCAAAATACAAAAAACAATCGTATAAGTTTCACAAATCATTACAATAAAATAGCGCATAAACTCTAACTTAATGGTTTTTCTTAAACGACAAAAAGAAATCGCAAACTTTCGCACACCATTTCAACAGAAAAGCGCATAATTAAAACTCTAACTTAAAACTTTCGAAAGCCATTAATTACAAATGCACTAACACAACACCCAAACCATCTAGATTTACAACCCACCAAGGGAGAATTTACACCAACTAATGCCCCAAAAAAACTAGTAGAATTCAAATTTCAGGCTTTTTTTTTATCATCAAATGTATCAAATTTGGATCAAGCACATGTGATGGTTCTTTCAAAAGATGATAAACACATAAAATTAAATATAGGAAACTCACAAAGATCTAATTAAACAAGTCATAGGGATCACATACAATTAAGATAACCACAAGACAATCATTCAAGAATATACAAAACCATCAAAAGCTTGCAAAATTAAAACGCCATTTTCAGGTGATCATATGTGTGGTGTGTACATATATTATAGACATATAGCAGGTTTATTAGAATGGTCGATCAACATTTAAAAATCCACCACATATATCTAGAGAGAATGGCCATGATATAGCATACCTGCTGATTATTAATCTTGTCTTGCTTTGTTGTTGTTTTGGCACAAATCCACTGTTTATCTATATGGAGGAGTGAGACTGAGAGTATATAATACGTCCAAGCTAGACTAATCATGAGGGGTATATATAGTGTTCAGATGTATATATGTGCGCCCTTGCTTATTTTACATTTCTATTTGATATATGTTTAGTTTTCTTCAATTTCTCGTCGGATTGAATCTGGAAATTGAAAATCGATGTTCTTCTACATGCGCATACCGTGTGCAATCCATTCTATTCATCATGACAAACGACATATAGATCACCCAAATTCACTTATGGGACGAGGCAATGCATACTCAAGCGCTTTACGGGGGCTATAATTTTATATGATATTGATTGACCAAGAATTTGAATCTTTACGCGGGCACATAACGGTTAGTCCAACAACTATGCTAGGTTGACAAAAATTTGAATCTTTACTATGTTGTGATGTGATAATTCATGTACTCGGGTTGAAAATTTCGTCCATATTCTATTTATTCAGACCACATTAGTTTTTCTTTGTATGTATATATATATATATGGCAAAAAGTCAACTCTAAAATTTAATTTGTAATGATCAGGCGGTGACATGCACGCGATTTTTTCTTCATGTTCCATACGAAGAAAATCACTGTTTTTGCCTAGAACGGGATTCGATCTTTACACCTGCTACTTGCTATTACGACCTTCCAAATTGAAAAATCCACTACAACAAAAAACAAGCATTAGTCACACTTATACCGGTGGCATTTAAGTGAAATGTTGCTGATAAACAAATGTGTGACACTACGATAAGGGTAAGGTTTAATGACATGAGGGATGGTAGCATTTTACATGACATGTCACTAAAATGAGAATCAATGATACTTTAATGAAGTGTCACTAGATCATTTTATTAAAATTGTGTATATTAATTAAAATTTAATAGATATAGTGGCACTCAAGAAGGGTCACTACATCAAAAGTGAGATTTAGCAACATTTGAAATAGTGCCATTTTTAGCAATGTCACTTAATCGATATCTCTCGGTCATCTTTCAGGTACAAGATAGAAATTTCTCAATTCAATTCTATTTTTCCCAAAATCTTGGATGACTTCGTCCATGTGTTCAATGCTATGGTGTATTTTGGATCACCTCATCTTAAAAGCTATTTCAGGCGTGTTTCATGTGACATGGAAGATAATTGACCTTGATCTCCATAATATTTCAAGTTCACTAATTTTTTTTGTTATCGTCTTTGTTTTTTTGTTGAAGCCATGTTCAAGCATATTTGGGAATTTATGATTAGCAAGAACACTTTGTGCACGCTAACTGTTTGATAAATTGTCTCAGACAAGAAACTCTTGCTTGCATGACTTATCCTTGCTGGGTAAGTTATTTGATCACTACATGTGAAGTTCTAACTTTTATTACTTTAATATTTCTGGATGATCATTTTGTTGATACTGGACACCTAATTAACTTAAACTAGACTTCTATTTTAGAAAATATAAAATTTGATACAGCTCAAGTTTGTTTCTAGCTGTTTATTGGTATTTCTAATTTGATCATATCACTTATATATTATGTTCTTGTTTGTTTTGCTTTCAAGAATAACTTGGTTGGACAGTCTAACGTTAAACGGGTGAAAATTAGATGAACCCCCTAACACTTGGTAAGTCGTGGTATGATCCCTAGGAGTGTTTCGTATAGAATCAAAACCTTGAGTTATGTTAAAATTTAGGTGTTTTAATCCGGTTTTTCTGAATTTAGTTCTTACCCAAACATACACTTAATATTTTAGTTATGTGGACAAATTAGGGGAACGAGACTAACACTTACTTGTGATATTTGTGTATATAATTTTATAGTAATATTTAAGGGTGAGTAACTAGCTTTAAGACCTTCTAATACAGGTTCTTGTCTTAGTTTTACTGTAATACTAGTACTAACCCGTGGCGATGCCACGTTATAGTTTACTTTTAATAATAAATAGAAATGTGAGGATTAAATAAATTAATCGAGAAAATAAGATAGTTAAAATTCCTTGTAGACAACGTTGGTCGTGATGTCGGTCGGTAGTCATTCTTCATCCAATATTATATCATTGAGTGTTTATTAATGTTAACTATAGAAAATGTAAAAATAGGTTTCTACCGTACCCGACTTGTTAATTAGTAACATGTACATGTTTTTTTACAAAAAAATCTATCCCTCAAACGGAACCAAAATAAAATACAAAAGTATACAACACAATCAATAGGGTTGTCCCAACAATCTCGCGGTGATATGTGGTCACCCCACTACACACACACACAAAAATATTATACAAACGTAATTTCACATGTTACAGTTGTTTTTTCCAACCCACCGGTTCCCAGCAACCCCGCGGTGGTATGCGTCACCCCACCAAATTATTATTCTACGAACATAATTTCACATGGTACGGTTGCCTCCCCCCCCCCCCTCCCGGGCCCGTTATGGATGAAGAAAGTAAAGAAAAGATAGAAGAGTTTCCCACCTAGAATGTAATCACGGACCCCCACTCCAGCTCGTTATGGAGATCAGGAAAGTAGAGAGATGATCTAAGAGAGTTCCCCACCTAGAGAGTATCAGATCCCCCATGCCCGTTATGTATCAAGAAAGTAGAGAGAAGATCGAAGAAGAGAGTTTTCCCGCCTAGAGAGTATATGCAGATTCCACCCAGGGAAAAATGTAGTTTTTTACTAACTTAATCATAAAATATTGCGGTCGGGTCTTGTAACAAAGGTTTGTAACAGGTTCGAGTATATACCTGACCGGACCTGAACATCATTATTTCGAACGGGGTTGAAATTCGGGTTGGATAGAACCACTCCTTCCAGCCAGAGACCGTAGAGAAGAGAAACCTTATACCTCCTCCTACCGATCGAATCTTATACATAAAGAAAATGAAATTGAAAGTCTTCACATGTAAAATGTTGTTGATAGACATGTAAAGATCAACACCACACCAAGTAGCTCACGTGTCTCTTCTCTCTGGGCGAAAGGAGCAGTCTAGTACACGATTCATAGAACATAATTAGAAGATCGGTTGAAGGGACTATGTCAAGCATAGATCCAAAGGTCCTCCTATCTGGATTCATGCCCATTGAGAAAATCAATGTGTGGGTGGCGATTTTGATGAAATTATGGGATTTAGAAGATTTGATTGATTACATTTATAAATAGTTACAAAGTTGAATATCATTTGCAGAATTATGTAACCAAAATTAGATTAAAATTGTAAAGGTAACAGAACCAAATACGCATTAACTTGACATCAAAAATAAATTTACTCTGATTATAATTGTTTTGTAATTTTTTAATCTAAAAAAATGAAAGAATTTATCACATTGATTTGAGGTCAAAGTACTATAGCTAGAATTGATAATAAAAATTGGTCTTTATAATATATGGATGGATTAATCTCATCTTCACATGCCTAAAAATTGAAAATTAATTTATTACTTTATTCTTTACCTTCTCACCTCTTCTACTTTATTCACTATCTCCTACGACTATTCATTATCTTTCATACATAAGTATTTAGAGAAAAGTCGAAACCTAAATTCAAAAATAAAAAGAAACGTAGAGTTAATACAACTTAAAATGAATTTCTTTTTACATTAAATTTGTATTAGAAAAATGTCCGGGTAATTAGAAAGTCCAAGTATCATTTATGCACATGCGGATCATGTGTGCTTTAAAGTAAACTATCAACTTTAGAATATAGTAGAAAAATATACGAAAGTGCCCAGAATAACCGAAAGTGCACAAATGGTATGGTCGTATGGATATATATATATATATATATATATATATATATATATATATATATATATATATATATATATATATATATATATATATATATATATATATATAGGCGAATCAAAATAATCGTATATTTTAGTTTGTCCAGAATGTTTGATGCTAAACTATTTAAGATGAGTATCTTTTTGAACGCTTGATGCTACGTTAATTATTTATAATGTGTTTTAATGAGTCGTTTTAATTTTTAAAATTCCATTATTTCATTTTATCTTATTCAATAAATTTATATTTTATTTTAATGAATAAAACAATTTATTTAATTAATAATAGTATTCAAGATTAATGGTGTCTATAGATTCGTCTTGTCACGGCGAATTCAAATATATGTCAAAATATTTTTTGAATTTTTGTAGATAAAGTTATATGAGATTAATATTTTATTTTAGTGAATGAAATAATTTATTTAATTAAAATTAATAATAATAATAATAATAATCTATTAAAAACACTATTCAGGGTCGTGGCCATGACCCATTGGACATGATTTTTCAAGATTTTTTCGTCGTTTCAGTCGTGGCTCACGGATGCCACTATTCACGGCCATCACTGTGACCATTGGGAATGGTATAAGGTTGTATAAGTTCCATTCTTGTAAGCTTGGATTAGCTTAGTATTGTCTTTAGAGTATATAATCCACTTCATCAACATCTATCTATTATATCGAAATGTTTTAATTTTGTTGAAGATGTACACTCAAACTTAATTATTATCATGATAACTAGTATAACTTAAATAAGTATATTATTCAGTACTTTTCTACTTCTTTTATGCTTGGACCATCCTCCATAATTGGAGAAACACCAATTGAAACGTAAAAAAATAAATCATAAAAAAATACGACAAACTGATTTTTCTTTATTAATACAAAGAGATAATCAATATCGGGCATGAAGATGGAGATAAATGATTAATGATTTGTATATAGGTAGTTTAAATTTAATAGTGAAAGATATAGAACAAAATTTTTCATCAAATACCTGAATTTCTTTGAAAAGTGAAACAAAGGGGCAAAGCAAAAATTTGTCGATTTAAGAAATTTAATCACCAAAGAAAAATCCCTATCAATTACTACATGTTGTCACTCAAAATTTCGAACAAATTTAGTTATTAATTTGGCTGGCAAACCTTCCGCATTTTCAGCAACCATAAGACATAAAATTTTGTCACCAAGCAATAACATTGCTTACATGATCTTAGCAACAACACTATTATGTTCCCCTATTCAGACTCTGCTTAGCCATAGAATCAAAATTTCACGTAGGATGGATGGAATTTGAATGAATCTGGTGGGTTTAGCTCATCAACTTTATATATTATATTATATTATACTCCTTCTGTCCCGGTTTCAATTACCCGTGGGGCACGAGTTTTAAGAAAAAATTAAATAAAGTAAGAAAGATGGTAGGAAATAGATTGAATAAAGTATGAGAAATAGTAAATAAAGTATGAGAGATGGTGAATAAAGTAGGAGAGATATTTTCCATTAAATGAATGGGTAATTGAATTTGGGACGGACCAAAACAGAATACGGGTAAATGAAACTGGGATGGAGGGAGTATTATATAAGAACACCCAGTTGATAATCTAAGCGCTAAAACATTAGCCTCAGTTCCTCACGTTTAACCTGGCAAAACTTTATGCAACAAAATTCTCTCCCCCTATTCGGAATTTGCTCAACCGTCGAATCAAAATGTATAATTGAAAATATAAATATCTATTATATATTAAATGAAAATATAAATATCTATTAATATAAACATAAATATTTTTCGGAGTTCTGTAAATAAATTTATATGAGACTTAATAAAAACTATATATGCAGTCAACATACAAAAAATAAACAGTGAAATATATACTGGTTGAAAATGCGATTAATTCCACAAAATTCCACGTAGGATTGAATTAATTTAATAAATGCTCTATTTTTTAAATTTAATTATTTCATTTTATCATATTTAGTAAATTTATATTTTATTTTAATAAATAATATAGTTTATTTAATGAATAGTAGTATTCAAGATTGGTGTCTATGGATTCGTTTTGTCACGGGGAATTCAAATATATGTTCAATATATTTTTCGGATTTTTGTAGATAAAGTTATATGAGATTTCATAAAAATTATATATGCAGCCAATATACCAAAAATAAACTGTGAAATATGTATATACTGATTGAAAATGCAACTAATTCCACGTAGTCTGAATTAATTTAATAAATACTCTATTTTTAAAATGTCAGTATTTCATTTATCTTATTTAATAAATTTATATTTTATTTTAATAGATAAAATAATTTATTTAATTAATAATAGTATTCAAGATTGGTGTTTATGGATTCGTCTTGTCACGAGGAATTCAAATATATGGATTCTATGAGAGTTTGATACACTGAAACTTGACGAATACATCTGATCAGAAATAGAATTTGTAAAGCAACTAAAATGAAAACTCAAACACTTACCTGAATCGACACAGAAATGAACCCAGTGTTGTAAGAATTTGCGATTCACTAATAACACAAAGGACATCTAACAAAAAGATGGAGGGCACAACAAACAGAAATCTGTATAGAGGGTAACGAAAAGAGAATTTATACATGAACGTCGATCATAAATTCATTTCACCTGATTGGGATGGGGGCATAGACAAAGAGAGGATATGAAGGGCTGGCTGGCTATAATAACAAACCATCAACACCTGAAGCGCACATGTATAAACATTGATGGGGAACAAACATTAAACCCCTTCAACTCCCGTCAGTTTCTAGCTTGAGAAAAGAGAGTCAAGAACATGTCAAAGAATCCAAAGCGCCTGTTTCAAACAGGAAAGCCGGAAAGATATTAAACGTGGTTCAGTAATAAGCGTTAAACAGTCAATTACAACTTTCATTTTAAAGGGCATATTGGTACATTCACTTGGTACCAAAACCTTCAAAGTTTACTCTCTTATAATAGATAGACTTATAATATATATATATATATATATATATATATATATATATATATATATATATATATATATACTAGTGAGAACGCACCGCGCTAAGCGGTGCCAAGTACACTTTATAATATTATGTGAGTATTTTTATAAAAACAATTAACATAATTCCATGGGGAAGAGATCTTATAAACTGACAAAAATTGATAGGAAATATGAGTGTTACAGACTTAGGCTATGTTCTTTATCTGAAAACTCATTAATTTCAGTTCAGTTCTATTACATTACATTAAAGAAAGAACGAGCCTTCTTATAAAAAACACGTCTCTAGAGGTACGGTCATTAGAAATGGACCTATGTTATTTACAAAATCATCAATGTTATTAATCAAAACGTCTATGTAGTTAACAAAATATGTTTTTTTTTTAATATGAAAAGGCACAAATGTTGATAACATAGACGTTTTGATTAACAAAATCGATGGTTTTCTTGATATACAGGTCCATCTATAGATACGTGATATAGAGACCGTCTATCAGGAGACTTTCTCTATAAAAATATTGGAGGTTTTTTTTACTTGATAACATCAATGTTTTACATTAAATAAATTATATTTTATAGAAAAACATATTAAAATTTTGCATTAAATCACCAATGTGCATGATACACATACCAACTATAAATGAGGTTTTATCTAACAATGAAATAAACAATAAATCGAAATTAAGTTTGCAACAATTTCCAATAAAGAAGCGGAAGAAACTCTTACATCTATCTCCTAATTAGTACTCTACAACATTAGAACAAAAATTACTATTCACTTTTAGCATTTGACAAGAAACACCTTTGAAGGAGTTGGAAAATCAAAAATTCATTAAGGGTAAAATGGTCCATTCACTTGGTACCAAACTTGAGCAACTTACTCTCTTATAATAGACTTATAATAATATATATATATATATATATATATATATATATATATATATATATATATATATATATATATATATATATATATATATATATATATAATATGCGTGTCACACTATACGTGACAAGCGACATCCTTAAACCAACGTATTTTGGCCACATATTAGTTCAAAATTTGTTTTTGCAGCGATTAGTAATTTGTCGATTGTATAAGACTCGAGGTTTGCAATTTGTCAAGGTAAAAGTTCTACTATAGACGGTCATGCACCATTATTCTCAACTTTTTAATCTTTTTGGTTTTGGTTGTGTTGTCAATTTGACTTTGGAGATCCACAATCTAAATGGTGTAGATATATGTCGTGTTAGCGCATACCTAATGCACGGTCATGCACCATTATGTTGTAATGATTTGCGAAAGTTATGCGAATTTGACATTTCATTCCAAGAAAACTTTAAGTTCAAGTTTTTGTTCGTGGCAAATGAATTTAGGGGCCGCAATGTACTTGGGCTCACTAGGTATCTAATGGGTTCGTTCTCTTGCTCAATGTTTTCATTTTAGATTCTCTCCCGGTGTTTGAAATGAGAAGACAAAATGTCATTCTAATGAAAAATCTTCATATTTGCGATACATAAACTCAAGATCTATACAAATGTCGGAATTAAAACAACAATCAAGGTAGGGGTTGACATGATTCACACTTTGGTTGCATTTAATTCATTACTTGTTCGCAAATTCGCAAGTTACATGTCAAATTAAACTGATATAATTGATCTTCAATTGTCTTCCATGCCTCACCAGGAAGGCTGCTAGATCGACGTAAGCTGAAGTGCCTCCATAGCCTTTGAAGTTCACTTCTTCTAGGACATGTTGAATGCAGAGCGGCACAGACTCCACACCATCATAGTCGAAAATATGCACGTACCAAGACTATATAATAAAAACAAACAAAGATGAGAAAAAACACATAAATATTCACCAATTATAAACTAAATAAGAAAATTAAATTAAATCGGACAGGAAAAGAAACAGATGAACTTACATGTTCATCAGAAATATCAAGAAACTTGAGTAATGGGGCTTTATGAAGTAACTTAAGCAGCCCTTTTGGATGAAACTGAGAACACACATCTAGTCGTGCAAGGTGATGAAAGATTGGAAGAATTTCCAGCAGTTCCTCGCGCAATAGCCTTTAGAGAAACACAAAACAAAATGAAAATTTTTAATATTCGCAACACTTGTTACCCTCTCGACCATAATATATATGTACTAGCTAGTTACTTTGTCCGTTCCAAAATAGTGTGAGAGAGGAGAACTAACCTTTGTAAAATAACCGGATGTCTTCAACTCCTTTAGGATTGTGAATTCTCTCAACAGCACTCGTGCATGCATTAAAACCATGTCCATAGATACAATATCAGTATAACCCTCGTACACCAGTTCGGCACAGGTTACCTGTTGTCCAGTTAAAACAATGTTCTCTTGTACATGCACATTACCATCAAATTTAAACTGCACAAGCTTTGTGCTAAGTATCTTAATCAAATAGTCCCTTGGCATGTAATCTTGATCAAGATCAGCTGTACCATGAATCAATGCAGACAATGATGGGGCATCAATTCCACAATCTTTGCATTCAAAAATCTGCACTTAATTAGTTGGAGTGTCTCTAGCACCGGGAAAGATAGAGTCAATGTATCGCTATGGGACTCCCTATCACTACTGAATGACTGGTTAACAATTTGGACAGTGCTGAGTTTCAGGATCTTCAGGTTGGGAAATAAATTCATACTAGGAAGTTGAAAAGTGCAGGATAGATGTAGTTTTAGTTTCCTCAAAGAAGTGATGCAGAGGAGACTGTTGGGCATGACAATGTAAGCATCATGGCAATAAGATAGTTTGAGACACTCAACCTTGGTCGTCAATAGCGCATTAATCCATCCAGATATGCGATTTGATTCATATTGGGATTGCATTTCCAAACAAAATCTGGTAATTTTTGAAGGAAGAAAAGTTAGTCGTTCCACAAAGTCAACAAATCCATCCCTCGTGCTCTTCTTCCGGAAGAAAATCTCACTTGTTTTCCCCGTATAAGAAACTCTATCGTTGACATCCACCTTTGATATACAAGTCCATTTGTACTCCCAGTTTTTTGACAGAACACTGGTCCTCACCGCATCTTTGATGGGCATGAGCGACAGAATGTGGCTCACGACATCCTCTGGCAAATCACTGAGTCGATCTTCACTGTGTTTTGATCTTTTAGCTTGACTCCTTGTCTTCATGTTTGTAGAGTGCTGAAACACTAATGAACAAACATAGAGAAGAATGAAAACATTCAGCAAGAACACATTATTAGATGCCTATGTGAACTGATAAATTCATTTTCCATAAAGAATTAAAAAGTCTAACTTAATTTTTTTTTGTAAACATCAAGATACAAGAAACAATCTTATAAGTTTCGCAAACCATTACAGCGCAAAACAGCGCATAAACTCTAACTTAATGGTTTTTTCTTAAATGACAAAAGAAATCGCAAACTTTCGCAAACCATTTCAACAGAATAGCGCATAATTAAAACTCTAACTTAAAACTTTCGAAAGCCATTAATTACAAATGCACTAACACAACACCACACCATCTAGATTTACAAGCCACTAAGGGAGAATTTACACCAACCAATGCCGAAAAAAAAAGTATATATAGAATTCAGATTGATTCAGGCTTTTTTTATCATTAAATGTATGAAATTTTGATTAAGCACATGTGATGGTTCTTTCAAAAGATGATAAACACATAAAATTAAATAAAGGAAACTCACAAAGATCTGATTAAACAAGTCATAGGGATCACATACAATTAAGATAACCACGAGACAATCATTTAAGGATATACAAAACAATCAAAAGCTTGCAAAATTAAAACGCCATTTTCAGGTCATATGTGTGGTGTGTGTACATATATTAGAGACATATAGCAGGTTTAGTAGAATGGATATCTAGAGAGAGTGGATATAGCATACCTGCTGATTATTTATCTTGCCTTGCGTTGTCTGTTATCTTGGCACAAATCTACTGTTTATCTATCTAGAGGAGTGAGACTGAGAGTTTATAGGGTTTATGAAAAGAAAGGTGGTGGATTGGAATGGTATATATAATATGTCCAAGCCAGGGGTATATATAGTGTTCAGATGTAACATATCACATATGTGCGCCCTTGATTATTTTACATTTCTATTTTATATATGTTTAGTTTTTTCATTTTCTCGTCGGTTTGAATCTGGAAATTTGATTGAAAATCGATGTTCCTCTACTCTTGCGCATACCGTGTGCAATCCGTTCTATTCGTCCTGACAACGACTTTAAGATAACCCCAAATTCACTTATGGAACGAGGCAATGCATATTCAAGCGCTTTACGGAGGCTAATAATTTTATATGATACCAAGAATTTGAATCTTTACGTGGGCACATAACGTTAGTCCCACAACTATGCTAGGTTGGCAAAATTTTGAATCTTTACTATGTTGTGATGTGGTAATTAGGTGTACATAAAAATAACCGCCATACGCTTTGCCATTTGCCCAACTACCACACGTCGACGGTTAGCGTTTTTTAAAAAACCGCCCATGTTAATAAAATTGTTACCCGCCTTTAGTAGTGGGTGTGGTGGTGTTGAAACCGCCTACCACCAACCCGCCTATATATGCATATATGTATTTTCTTTTATATAATAGATTAATAGTACTATATAAACTAACAAAAACCCAACTCCACTAGTTTTTGCTCAATTCTTTCCATCATATCTCTCTAGTGTACTGTCTTATTGGATTTGCATATCTATTAGCTTTGAATTGTTTCTTCCTTATTATTTTTTCACATTGCTTAGCCCTTTCCATCAAAGGATCAGAGGACCGAGGGAATATTGTTTTGCTTCTTGGCATTAGTTTGCAATCTTAGTTTTGTCGGGACCTTCATAATTTAAATACTCATGGACTTATATTTGGAATTTATGTACTTAAATTACTTGTATTAAAGTTTCGAATTATGTTGATGTTTCCCTTACTGTTGCGGGTTAGTTTATTAAGCTTATGAAGTCTAATGTCTCTTTCTTTAATGCGTCATATATGTCCTTGTTTTGATGCGTTAATCCGTCCGCCTCAAGTAGTCAACCGACCCGTGACGGTTGAGAGAAAATCCCACCATCCACAGTTAATGATTTGGCCTACCCGCTATAGGCGGGTTGGTTAAAACTTTGACAAATAACCACCCGGTAACTGCACACGTACACCCTAGTCATAATATATGTACTCGGGTTGAAAATTTCGTCCATATTCTATTTATTCTGACAACATTAGTTTTTCTTTGTATATATATATATATATATATGGCAAAAAGTCAACTCGGAAATTTAATTTGTAATGATCAAGCCGTGACATGCACGCGATTTTTTCTACCTAGACGCGATGTAATGCTCCATAGTCCATACGAAGAAAATCACTGCTTTTACCTACAACGGGATTCAATCTTTACACCTGCTACTTGCTATTACGACCTTTCAAATTGAAAATCAACTTTTGTAATTAGTATCTTATACAAGAAAAAATCCAATAAAGTAATTTCTAACGTTTTAATTTAGTACATTAGAAAATTGTCAAAATCAAGTTTGAATGAAATTTGTCCATATATAATTTGATTATCTTATGGCATGAAAAAGTCTTGACTAATTCTAATAGAATAACTAATTAAGGTTGAAGGAGTGAATGGAGTACATGGTAATTATATTATTTTACTTCTTATAATAGTTTGGAAATTTAAAAATTTAAAAAGTGGAAATGAATTATTATGATTGACTGCTATTTAGTATTTTAGGTTGTAAAAATATTTTTTTTAGGAAAATAATCTATATATTTTGAATTTTTTATATACATACATTATAAATAAAATATTCTGATATAGTAGTAGTGCAAGCAAAAATAGTCGTGACACCAAACGTTACATTATCTACTTAAATCAGTAAATGTAAGTTCCCATTTTTCTCCAGGGAGATTTTGGATTCCATAATCATAAGATATAGCATTAATTTCACTTCCACCAATCAGGGAGCACCATGTGTCACCCATTTCAACTTCCATTGGGCCTTGGATGAAATGGGCTATCCAATCAAGCCCAATTCGTTGAATCCAACAACATGCATATGCTTCTGGACGGACTGAAGAGAGAATACTTTTGAGGTACCAAGAAAATCAACGAGAAAAGAAAATAAATCAAACTTGGAATTTCTCAACTATATCTACTAATTAAGATGCTTGAAAACTCGAGGGAACTTATGCTATATAAAAATAAGCCCCACCTAGGAACTAACGTATTATGGCGACTTCACCTTCCTTTCGAGTGAAGACTGCTCATCACAACAAGACAGAAGGACCACCCCTCAGTGTAAATGAAAGATATACCGCGCCTCAACGTCTGAGATAAGGAGACCGATCTCTTGTGTTTAGATAAGAAAAACCAACCTCCTTTACTAACACGGCAGGAACTCAACACTAATCCAGTCGGATGACCCTACCCAAACAGGTCTGATTTTCCTCCTTTCTATGGATAAAAGACCAAGATGGTTGGGACCAACCTCCTATAGTCCGACACCATCGCGTGGTCCAAATGCGCCACCTTACTCCGGCAACACATTTTAAGAGCTGATAGGTCCGACAAGACTACGGGTAACCGAAGACTTATATCCTGGAGCTCTCCATTTAAATAGGAGCGCATTTACTCCTCATTAAGGTATCACACCTACTTGCAATATTCTACTCTCTAAGTTTATCGGACACATAAATACCGACTGGACGGTTGAATCGAAACCCGATTTGTTTAAGGCATACCGGCAAAAAGGGTTTAACCTATGTTATGAAACCGACGGGTCGACCCGGTCCAACCGCGATTCGGAGGGGGTCCGGGCCGAAAACCCCCCAAAACCGGAAAAAATCGGATTTCGGTAAAAACCCGGTGGAACCGGTTAAAAACCGGTTCGAACCGGTTTTCTTTAAAAAAAAAAAGTAAAAAACGATAAAACCAAAAAAAGGGCCCCAAACTCAATCTGCAAACCGAAACAAAAGCAAAAACCGAAAAGCCCCAATCTGGCAATCTCAATCTGCAAACCGCAAACGGCTTCAACCAATGTAAAAGCTTGATCTCAATCCCGGAAGTTGCGACTGCAGTCGGTGAAGTTGCAGATCCTTCATACTGATTCGGCGGTGGCCGAGTGAATCCGTGACCGGAGTTGCGAGTTTGTGTTTTCCTTTTCATTTAGAAGAATTTGGGAGAGGTTTCATTAAGATTGATGTGTTCAATCATTGTCTACCTTTGCCGTTTTGCTGTCTCATTCATTCAATCGGCTCTGTTCATTTCATTCATTCAATCGGCTCAATTGGTAACTGGTAAGTAAAGTATTAATCTTGTTCTTGCGTTTTTAAGTTGATCCTTCTACTTGAGTGTTGAGTTTTGTTTAGTTAGTAATTTTAATTTAGCTTCTGCTAGTGACTAGTGTAAATGCATATGTATCTTGGAGGATATATGGACGATTGACGCCATCATCAAGACTTCGCTAGTGCAAATGCTTCGAAAATGCTCCACCGCTCACTCGGTTCACAAAAGTTGATCCAACTTGGCGTTATTGTGTTGAAATTGGACAATCTGGTAAGAATAAGATTCTGCAATGCACTCTTTGTACACTACAATTTGCGCTTGAAGAATCGGTGTATGGTTCTTTAACTCATGTTTTGTTATAGTTACATAACGTATTGAATATTGGTCTTGATGATTGCTTGACCTTTGTTTTTATATTGTTTGTAGTCCAAAGAAAGTTTCGTATGATCCCATTGATATAGAATGTGTTGATAGAGTTGATCATTGGGTAATTGATGAAGAACCTAATGGAGAGCTAGACTATGATGAATTGGAGAGGCTTGAAAATGAAACAGGTGATGCTGGTGAGAGTTCACAGTGTGTTGAAGGTATCATTTGCTTATCCATTGTTCTATTTGTATATTTCACTATCCCTTACTTTGTTTTGGTCTTTTGGTTAAGTAATTTAATTTGTATCATTATCATGGCTTTCGTATAGGTAGTGACAATGTCCTTGACACAACTCTTCTTGACGATGATGATCCTATGTGGGGAGATGATCAAAACTGGGGATGTGAGCCACCGAATGAAGGGGAAGGCGCCGGAGAAGAAAGCTAGGCATTTTACGACTTTGTTGTTCAAAAACATCTTCAAGTGAACTTTGTTTTGATTGTTTATGGATTGTTGCAATCTTAAGATGTTATAGAGACTAAGTTGGAACTATGATGCTTTGATGTTATTTGTTATTTTGAACTCAATATGAATTGTGGTTTATGGATTGTTATTTCAATATTGTATATGCATTGTGGCAATGGAATTGATGCATATGTCGTTTATGCAATGTTTTCTATCTTTTTTTTTAGGTAAAAAATGTATATGTTGAATTTTTAAGGTATACATTATATTTTATTTTTAAAAATATTTTTTGTAGGTTGACCCGAGTTGACCCGGTTGAACCTCCTACAGTAGGTAGGCCGGGTCAACGTCCGGGTCCGAGTTTCAAAACATAGGGTTTAACCCCTTACCTCATTTTGCAGGTGGATCTCACTCGAAAATTCTAGTATAATTCTTTAACTTACCTAAGCTCGAGAATATCTATTCCTAGACTAAAGGATTTAACCATTTTATACCACATCAATATGATATAAAGTTGGGAAACTATTTAATCTTTTTGGTTTTAGTTGTGGTGCCAATTTGACTATGGAGATTAGTAATCTAAATGGTGTAGATATATGTTGTGTTAGCGCATACCTAATGCAATCTCTCATGCGCTATTCTATTGTAATGGTTTGCGAATGTTATTATACTGAATTTGACATTTCGTTCAAAGAAAACATTAAGTTCAAGTTTTTGTTTGTGGCAAATGATTTTAGGGGCGTAATATACATATTATCCCACTTAGGTATCTAAAGGGTTCGTTCTCTTGCTCAATGTTTTATCTAGATTCTTCTCTCCGTGTTTGAAATGAGATGACAAAATGTCATTCTAATGAAAAATCTTCGTATGTGTGATACATAAACACAAGATATATACAAATGTCGGAATAAAACAACAATCAAGGTAGGGGTTGACTTGACAATGCTATCAAGTAAAACATAACATGATTTCCACCCTTCACTCTTTCATTGCATTTAATTCATTACTTGTTACAAATTCACAAGTTGCATGTCAAATTAAACTGATTCTCAACTTTTTTTTTTGGGTTTTGGCTTAATTTGACTTTGGAGGTTCGTAATCTAGATGGTGCAGATGTCGTGTTAGAGCATATCTAGTGCACTCTTATGCGCTATTCTGCAGTCTAATGTAAAATCTTCATAATTCGCGATATATAAATTCAAGATTTATACAAATGCTGGAATAAAATAACAATCAAGGTACGGGTTGACGCTATGAAGAAAAAACGTAACATGATTCGGTTGCATTTAATTCATTACTTGTTCGCAAATTCGCAGGTACCTTGCATGTCAAATTAAACTGATATAATTGATCTTCAGTTGTCTTCCATTCCTCACCAGGAAGGCTGCTAGATCGACGTAATCTGAAGTGCCTCCATAGCCTTTGAAGTTCACTTCTTCTAAGACATGTTGAATGCAAGACTATATGATGAAAACTAATGAAGATTAGAAAAAACACAGAGATTCACCAATAAAACAACAAGAAAACTGTATATAATTACCACCAAAACAACCAAATTTCATTTCCAAAAGCTTGTTGAGTACATATTGGTGGGCATAATAAAACAGAGGGGAGTCCCTAAAACAGAGCATCATTTTCTTACAACATGAACTGTGAGCAAACTACCAATTAAACACTACAATCAAGCCATCAAACTGCCAAATCAAGCCATCATATAAGTAGGCAAAAAGGCACCAATGGTCCCAAAATATAGGGGGTGTGGCGCACGCAATACAACGTTTGTCCCTTAAGTTCCAATGTTTCAAAAAAATGGCTGACAAAGAACTTTCAACACAAATTTGATTCAAACTGATGTAGCTCTCTTATCACACTTTGTAGCCACCCTGGCAATGGCTCATCTTGCCATTTGAAATATCCACATCCTGTGCTGTCCTATTCATACAAACGATGCCATTATGCGAAAAAGCAGAATCAACAACACAAATCGAACCAAATTAAACCACATTGAACCAAATCGAAACCAAACTTACCCAATTATCACACCTCGAGCACCGACGGCCTGGGAAATCCTTGAAATCAATACCCTCCTCAACGTGACGCTCACAATGGCAGAATTTGAACTGATCAAACAAGAAATCTTCATTGCACTTGTTCATCCACTCAGTCTCTGAGGACGTGCCGCTTCCTTGACTCACCATTTCACTAGGGTTAGGACGAATTTGGGAATTTTGGAATTGTTCTTCGTGTTTCTGCTTTTCAATTTGGGATTTGTTCTAGGGTTTATGATTCTAGGGTTTCGATTTGGGGATATAGTGTTTAATTAGGCGGGATTTTTCCCGATTCTGATCCCTCTTAAGTCGTGCAGTTCGCCAATTCGTTGACTAATTCGTCCGTCTTGGTCAGTTCGCCCACAAAAATCGCCATGTAGGCTGTCATGTCAATAGGACCAAAAGTGATCCCCAATTTTCCCCAAATTTTTACCTAATTCGGCTGTATTTATACGGATTTAGGACCAACTTTGCTAATTCGTCAATTCGTAGGACCAAAATCGAAGAGGGTGTCGAGTTAGAGGACCAAAAGTGCAATTCTCCCGAAAACAATATTCTCTTGTACATGTACTTTACCATCAAATTTAAACTGCACAAGCTTTGTGCTAAGTATCTTAATTGAATAGTCATTTGGCATGTACTCTTGATCAAGATCAGCTATACCATGAATCAATACAGACAGTGACGGGCATCGAATTCCACCATCTTTGCATTCAAAAATCTGCACTCAATTAGTTGGAATGTTTCTAGCACCGGGAAAGCTAGAGACAGTGTATCGTAATGGGACTCCCTGTCACTACTCAATGACTGGTTAATAATTTTGACGGTCTTGTGATTTAGGATCTTCAAGTTGGGAAATAAACTCATACTAGGAAGTCGAAAAGTGCGGGATAGATGGAGTTTTAGTTTCCTCAAAGAAGTGACATGGAGGAGACTATTGGGTATGGAAATGTTAGCATCATGACGATAAGATACTTTGATACATCAACCTTGGTCGTCAATAGTGCATTGATCCATCCAGATATGCGACTTGATTCATATTGGGATTGCATTTCCAAACAAAATCTTGTAATATTCGCGTAAGAAAAGTTGGTCGTTCCACAAAGTCAACAAATCCATCCATCGTACTCTTCTTCCAAAAGAAAATCTCACTTGTTTGCCCCAGATAAGAAACTCTATCGTTGACATCCACCATTGATATATAGGTCCATTTGAACTCCCAGTTTTTTGACAAAACACTGGTCCTCACCGCATCTTTGATGGGCATGAGAGATAGAATGCGGTTCACGACATCCTCTGGCAAATCAGAGTCGATCTTCCACGTGTTTTGATCTTTTAGTTTGACTCCTTGTCTTCATGTTTGTAGAGTGCTGATACATTAATGAACAAACAACATACAAGTATGAAAACATTCAGCAAGAACACATTATTAGATGCCTATGTGAACTGATAAATTCATTTTCCATAAAGGATTGAAAATTCCAACTTAATTTTTTTTGTAAACATCAAAATACAAAAAACAATCGTATAAGTTTCACAAATCATTACAATAAAATAGCGCATAAACTCTAACTTAATGGTTTTTCTTAAACGACAAAAAGAAATCGAAACTTTAGCACACCATTTCAATGTAAAAGCATAATTAAAACTCTAACTTAAAACTTTCGAAAGCCATTAATTACAAATGCACTAACACAACACCCAAACCATCTAGATTTACAACCCACCAAGGGAGAATTTACACCAACTAATGCCCCAAAAAAACTAGTAGAATTCAAATTTCAGGCTTTTTTTTTATCATCAAATGTATCAAATTTGGATCAAGCACATGTGATGGTTCTTTCAAAAGATGATAAACACATAAAATTAAATATAGGAAACTCACAAAGATCTAATTAAACAAGTCATAGGGATCACATACAATTAAGATAACCACAAGACAATCATTCAAGAATATACAAAACCATCAAAAGCTTGCAAAATTAAAACGCCATTTTCAGGTGATCATATGTGTGGTGTGTACATATATTATAGACATATAGCAGGTTTATTAGAATGGTCGATCAACATTTAAAAATCCACCACATATATCTAGAGAGAATGGCCATGATATAGCATACCTGCTGATTATTAATCTTGTCTTGCTTTGTTGTTGTTTTGGCACAAATCCACTGTTTATCTATATGGAGGAGTGAGACTGAGAGTATATAATACGTCAAGCTAGACTAATCATGAGGTATATATAGTGTTCAGATGTATATATGCGCCTTGCTTATTTTACATTTCTATTTGATATATGTTTAGTTTTCTTCAATTTCTCGTCGGATTGAATCTGGAAATTGAAAATCGATGTTCTTCTACATGCATACCGTGTGCAATCCATTCTATTCATCATGACAACGACATATAGATCACCCAAATTCACTTATGGGACGAGGCAATGCATACTCAAGCGCTTTACGGGGGCTATAATTTTATATGATATTGATTGACCAAGAATTTGAATCTTTACGCGGGCACATAACGGTTAGTCCAACAACTATGCTAGGTTGACAAAAATTTGAATCTTTACTATGTTGTGATGTGATAATTCATGTACTCGGGTTGAAAATTTCGTCCATATTCTATTTATTCGACCACATTAGTTTTTCTTTGTATGTATATATATATATGGCAAAAGTCAACTCTAAAATTTAATTTGTAATGATCAGGCGGTGACATGCGCATGATTTTTCTTCATGTTCCATACGAAGAAAATCACTGTTTTTGCCTAGAACGGGATTCGATCTTTACACCTGCTACTTGCTATTACGACCTTCCAAATTGAAAAATCCACTACAACAAAAAACAAGCATTAGTCACACTTATACCGGTGGCATTTAAGTGAAATGTTGCTGATAAACAAATGTGTGACACTACGATAAGGGTAAGGTTTAATGACATGAGGGATGGTAGCATTTTACATGACATGTCACTAAAATGAGAATCAATGATACTTTAATGAAGTGTCACTAGATCATTTTATTAAAATTGTGTATATTAATTAAAATTTAATAGATATAGTGGCACTCAAGAAGGGTCACTACATCAAAAGTGAGATTTAGCAACATTTGAAATAGTGCCATTTTTAGCAATGTCACTTAATCGATATCTCTCGGTCATCTTTCAGGTACAAGATAGAAATTTCTCAATTCAATTCTATTTTTCCCAAAATCTTGGATGACTTATCCATGTGTTCAATGCTATGGTGTATTTTGGATCACCTCATCTTAAAAGCTATTTCAGGCGTGTTTCATGTGACATGGAAGATAATTGACCTTGATCTCCATAATATTTCATGTTCACTAATTTTTTTTGTTATCGTCTTTGTTTTTTTGTTGAAGCCATGTTCAAGCATATTTGGGAATTTATGATTAGCAAGAACACTTTGTGCACGCTAACTGTTTGATAAATTGTCTCAGACAAGAAACTCTTGCTTGCATGACTTATCCTTGCTGGGTAAGTTATTTGATCACTACATGTGAAGTTCTAACTTTTATTACTTTAATATTTCTGGATGATCATTTTGTTGATACTGGACACCTAATTAACTTAAACTAGACTTCTATTTTAGAAAATATAAAATTTGATACAGCTCAAGTTTGTTTCTAGCTGTTTATTGGTATTTCTAATTTGATCATATCACTTATATATTATGTTCTTGTTTGTTTTGCTTTCAAGAATAACTTGGTTGGACAGTCTAACGTTAAACGGGTGAAAATTAGATGAACCCCCTAACACTTGGTAAGTCGTGGTATGATCCCTAGGAGTGTTTCGTATAGAATCAAAACCTTGAGTTATGTTAAAATTTAGGTGTTTTAATCCGGTTTTTCTGAATTTAGTTCTTACCCAAACATACACTTAATATTTTAGTTATGTGGACAAATTAGGGGAACGAGACTAACACTTACTTGTGATATTTGTGTATATAATTTTATAGTAATATTTAAGGGTGAGTAACTAGCTTTAAGACCTTCTAATACAGGTTCTTGTCTTAGTTTTCTTTGTAATACTAGTACTAACCCGTGGCGATGCCACGTTATAGTTTACTTTTAATAATAAATAGAAATTTGAGGATTAAATAAATTAATCGAGAAAATAAGATAGTTAAAATTCCTTGTAGACAACGTTGGTCGTGATGTCGGTCGGTAGTCATTCTTCATCCAATATTATATCATTGAGTGTTTATTAATATTAACTATAGAAAATGTAAAAATAGGTTTCTACCGTACCCGACTTGTTAATTAGTAACATGTACATGTTTTTTTACAAAAAAATCTATCCCTCAAACGGAACCAAAATAAAATACAAAAGTATACAACACAATCAATAGGGTTGTCCCAACAATCTCGCGGTGATATGTGGTCACCCCACTACACACACACACAAAAATATTATACAAACGTAATTTCACATGTTACAGTTGTTTTTTCCAACCCACCGGTTCCCAGCAACCCCGCGGTGGTATGCGTCACCCCACCAAATTATTATTCTACGAACATAATTTCACATGGTACGGTTGCCTCCCCCCCCCCCCCCTCGGGCCCGTTATGGATGAAGAAAGTAAAGAAAAGATAGAAGAGAGTTTCCCCACCTAGAATGTAACTGCCGGACCCCCCCCCCCACTCCAGCTCGTTATGGAGATCAGGAAAGTAGAGAGAAGATCTAAGAGAGTTTCCCCACCTAGAGAGTATCAGATCCCCCATGCCCGTTATGTATCAAGAAAGTAGAGAGAAGATCGAAGAAGAGAGTTTTCCCGCCTAGAGAGTATATGCAGATTCCACTTCTGGGAAAAAATGTAGTTTTTTACTAACTTAATCATAAAATATTGCGGTCGGGTCTTGTAACAAAGGTTTGTAACAGGTTCGAGTATATACCTGACCGGACCTGAACATCATTATTTCGAACGGGGTTGAAATTCGGGTTGGATAGAACCACTCCTTCCAGCCAGAGACCGTAGAGAAGAGAAACCTTATACCTCCTCCTACCGATCGAATCTTATACATAAAGAAAATGAAATTGAAAGTCTTCACATGTAAAATGTTGTTGATAGACATGTAAAGATCAACACCACACCAAGTAGCTCACGTGTGTCTCTTCTCTCTTCTGGAACTGAAAAGAGCAGTCTAGTACACGATTCATAGAACATAATTAGAAGATCGGTTGAAGGGACTATGTCAAGCATAGATCCAAAGGTCCTCCTATCTGGATTCATGCCCATTGAGAAAATCAATGTGTGGGTGGCGATTTTGATGAAATTATGGGATTTAGAAGATTTGATTGATTACATTTATAAATAGTTACAAAGTTGAATATCATTTGCAGAATTATGTAACCAAAATTAGATTAAAATTGTAAAGGTAACAGAACCAAATACGCATTAACTTGACATCAAAAATAAATTTACTCTGATTATAATTGTTTTGTAATTTTTTAATCTAAAAAAATGAAAGAATTTATCACATTGATTTGAGGTCAAAGTACTATAGCTAGAATTGATAATAAAAATTGGTCTTTATAATATATGGATGGATTAATCTCATCTTCACATGCCTAAAAATTGAAAATTAATTTATTACTTTATTCTTTACCTTCTCACCTCTTCTACTTTATTCACTATCTCCTACGACTATTCATTATCTTTCATACATAAGTATTTAGAGAAAAGTCGAAACCTAAATTCAAAAATAAAAAGAAACGTAGAGTTAATACAACTTAAAATGAATTTCTTTTTACATTAAATTTGTATTAGAAAAATGTCCGGGTAATTAGAAAGTCCAAGTATCATTTATGCACATGCGGATCATGTGTGCTTTAAAGTAAACTATCAACTTTAGAATATAGTAGAAAAATATACGAAAGTGCCCAGAATAACCGAAAGTGCACAAATGGTATGGTCGTATGGATATATATATATATATATATATATATATATATATATATATATATATATATATATAGGCGAATCAAAATAATCGTATATTTTAGTTTGTCCAGAATGTTTGATGCTAAACTATTTAAGATGAGTATCTTTTTGAACGCTTGATGCTACGTTAATTATTTATAATGTGTTTTAATGAGTCGTTTTAATTTTTAAAATTCCATTATTTCATTTTATCTTATTCAATAAATTTATATTTTATTTTAATGAATAAAACAATTTATTTAATTAATAATAGTATTCAAGATTAATGGTGTCTATAGATTCGTCTTGTCACGGCGAATTCAAATATATGTCAAAATATTTTTTGAATTTTTGTAGATAAAGTTATATGAGATTAATATTTTATTTTAGTGAATGAAATAATTTATTTAATTAAAATTAATAATAATAATAATAATAATCTATTAAAAACACTATTCAGGGTCGTGGCCATGACCCATTGGACATGATTTTTCAAGATTTTTTCGTCGTTTCAGTCGTGGCTCACGGATGCCACTATTCACGGCCATCACTGTGACCATTGGGAATGGTATAAGGTTGTATAAGTTCCATTCTTGTAAGCTTGGATTAGCTTAGTATTGTCTTTAGAGTATATAATCCACTTCATCAACATCTATCTATTATATCGAAATGTTTTAATTTTGTTGAAGATGTACACTCAAACTTAATTATTATCATGATAACTAGTATAACTTAAATAAGTATATTATTCAGTACTTTTCTACTTCTTTTATGCTTGGACCATCCTCCATAATTGGAGAAACACCAATTGAAACGTAAAAAAATAAATCATAAAAAAATAAGACAAACTGATTTTTCTTTATTAATACAAAGAGATAATCAATATCGGGCATGAAGATGGAGATAAATGATTAATGATTTGTATAGGTAGTTTAAATTTAATAGTGAAAGATATAGAACAAAATTTTTCATCAAATACACGAATTTCTTTGAAAAAGTGAAACAAAGGGCAAAGCAAAATTTGTCGATTTAAGAAATTTAATCACCAAAGAAAATCCTATCAATTACTACATGTTGTCACTCAAAATTTCGAACAAATTTAGTTATTAATTTGGTGGCAAACCTTCCGCATTTTCAAGAACCATAAGACATAAATTTTGTCACCAAATAACATTGCTTACATGATCTTAGCAACAACACTATTATGTTCCCTATTCGCATCGCTAGCCATAGAATCAAAATTTCACGTAGGATGGATGGAATTTGAATGAATCTGGTGGGTTTAGCTCATCAACTTTATATATTATATTATATTATATTATACTCATACATCCGGTTTCAATTACCCGTAGACACGAAGTTTTAAGAAAAATTAAATAAAGTAAGAAAGATGGTAGGAAATAGATTGAATAAAGTATGAAATAGTAAATAAAGTATGAGAGATGGTGAATAAAGTAGGAGAGATATTTTCCATTAAATGAATGGGTAATTGAATTTGGACGGACCAAAAAATGAATACGGGTAAATGAAACTGGGATGGAGGGAGTATTATATAAGAACACCCAGTTGATAATCTAAGCGCTAAAACATTAGCCTCAGTTCCTCACGTTTAACCTGGCAAAACTTTATGCAACAAAATTCTCTCCCCCTATTCGGAATTTGCTCAACCGTCGAATCAAAATGTATAATTGAAAATATAAATATCTATTATATATTAAATGAAAATATAAATATCTATTAATATAAACATAAATATTTTTCGGAGTTCTGTAAATAAATTTATATGAGACTTAATAAAAACTATATATGCAGTCAACATACAAAAAATAAACAGTGAAATATATACTGGTTGAAAATGCGATTAATTCCACAAAATTCCACGTAGGATTGAATTAATTTAATAAATGCTCTATTTTTTAAATTTAATTATTTCATTTTATCATATTTAGTAAATTTATATTTTATTTTAATAAATAATATAGTTTATTTAATGAATAGTAGTATTCAAGATTGGTGTCTATGGATTCGTTTTGTCACGGGGAATTCAAATATATGTTCAATATATTTTTTGGATTTTTGTAGATAAAGTTATATGAGATTTCATAAAAATTATATATGCAGCCAATATACCAAAAATAAACTGTGAAATATGTATATACTGATTGAAAATGCAACTAATTCCACGTAGTCTGAATTAATTTAATAAATACTCTATTTTTAAAATGTCAGTATTTCATTTATCTTATTTAATAAATTTATATTTTATTTTAATAGATAAAATAATTTATTTAATTAATAATAGTATTCAAGATTGGTGTTTATGGATTAACTTGTCACGAGGAATTCAAATATATGGATTCTATGAGAGTTTGATACACTGAAACTTGACGAATACATCTGATCAGAAATAGAATTTGTAAAGCAACTAAAATGAAAACTCAAACACTTACCTGAATCGACACAGAAATGAACCCAGTGTTGTAAGAATTTGCAATTCACTAATAACACAAAGGACATCTAACAAAAAGATGGAGGGCACAACAAACAAAAATCTGTATAGAGGGTAACGAAAAGAGAATTTATACATGAACGTCGATCATAAATTCATTTCACCTGATTGGGATGGGGGCATAGACAAAGAGAGGATATGAAGGGCTGGCTATAATAACAAACCATCAACACCTGAAGCGCACATGTATAAACATTGATGGGGAACAAACATTAAACCCCTTCAACTCCCGTCAGTTTCTAGCTTGAGAAAAGAGAGTCAAGAACATGTCAAAGAATCCAAAGCGCCTGTTTCAAACAGGAAAGCCGGAAAGATATTAAACGTGGTTCAGTAATAAGCGTTAAACAGTCAATTACAACTTTCATTTTAAAGGGCATATTGGTACATTCACTTGGTACCAAAACCTTCAAAGTTTACTCTCTTATAATAGATAGACTTATCTCTCTCTCTATATATATATATATATATATATATATATATATATATATATATATATATATATATATATATATATATATATATATATATATATAGTGAGAACATACCGCTAAGCTTGCAAGTACACTTTATAATATTATGTGAGTATTTTTATAAAAACAATTAACATAATTCCATGGGGAAGAGATCTTATAAACTGACAAAAATTGATAGGAAATATGAGTGTTACAGACTTAGGCTATGTTCTTTATCTGAAAACTCATTAATTTCAGTTCAGTTCTATTCTGTTCTGTTCAGACGAAAAGAACAGAGCCTTACTGTAAAAAAAAACGTCTCTAGAGGTACGGTCTTTAGAGATGGACCTATGTTATTTACAAAATCATCAATGTTATTAATCAAAACGTCTATGTAGTTAACAAAATATGTTTTTTTTTTTAATATGAAAAGGCACAAATGTTGATAACATAGACGTTTTGATTAACAAAATCGATGGTTTTCTTGATATACAGGTCCATCTATAGATACGTGATATAGAGACCGTCTATCAGGAGACTTTCTCTATAAAAATATTGGAGGTTTTTTTTACTTGATAACATCAATGTTTTACATTAAATAAATTATATTTTATAGAAAAACATATTAAAATTTTGCATTAAATCACCAATGTGCATGATACACATACCAACTATAAATGAGGTTTTATCTAACAATGAAATAAACAATAAATCGAAATTAAGTTTGCAACAATTTCCAATAAAGAAGCGGAAGAAACTCTTACATCTATCTCCTAATTAGTACTCTACAACATTAGAACAAAAATTACTATTCACTTTTAGCATTTGACAAGAAACACCTTTGAAGGAGTTGGAAAATCAAAAATTCATTAAGGGTAAAATGGTCCATTCACTTGGTACCAAACTTGAGCAACTTACTCTCTTATAATAGACTTATAATATATATATATATATATATATATATATATATATATATATATATATATATATATATATATAATATGCGTGTCACACTATACGTGACAAGCGACATCCTTAAACCAACGTATTTTGGCCACATATTAGTTCAAAATTTGTTTTTGCAGCGATTAGTAATTTGTCGATTGTATAAGACTCGAGGTTTGCAATTTGTCAAGGTAAAAGTTCTACTATAGACGTATTCAAGACAAACTTGTAGGTATTCTTGTACCATATTAGTCAAATAACTCGAATTACTATATTTCACTGCAAAATAGCTTGGAATAACACATCATGAGTTCCATTGAGAAACTATATATGAGAAGGAATACTAAAGGAAGATAATACAAATTCTTGCATCCAATTTTGCACCGCATGTTGCCTGGCACGTCAATGCCTCCCCAGTACTCCCCAGCTTCATGGTGAGGTTAAAATCGTCGATGCAAACATCAAACCTGAAGGCTAAATTTAATTCATAAATGTTTTTTTCTATATGATGGTTGTTTTTGTGGGATCGATGAAAAATCAAGTTCTTGATGTTTGGATCGTAGATGCATGGTAATGAAAAACCATATATTTTGAAGTTCGTACGCATTTGATACATTTATTTTTCATGTTCCTACTCCACTTTCAGAGTTGATGATGGTTACTTGTTTTTTTTTTTTTTTTTTTTGAGATACTACTCGTTTTCGTGTTGATTGTGGCTTTTAACACAACTGGCTATTAGGTCTATCCAATCATATTCTTGTTAAGATCGATTGCTCTATATCACGAGAGAAATTGATTTTGAGAAAGTGAAACTCACCAATTCATCTGTAAATAGTAGAGTTTCAGAGAATGCAATTCAGATTGTAAAATTGAGCCCAATGAGCTCACGGCATCTACTTAAACTGAAGTACAGATATAGTAAGACAATAACATGATTCACAAATCAAACAAGAAGATGTCTAGTATACATTTATAAACATCGTCTTTTAATTCACGGTGGCAGTTGCTGTCCCAGAAAAGGTTAGTAGAATTCTGCTCCGACCTGATTTTCATCAAATTGAACAATTGATTCATTACTACTGGCACTTATCATCTTAAAATCGAAATGTACATCGAAAAAACAAACTTGACCATTCGAAGAACATATTACTACATGTACTGATGTACACACCTATCTTGCTAGAGAGATTGGAGGAGGAGACAAAGCACAAGCTACAGGGAGTTGGGAACCTTCTTCCAAGGCCCATGCTTGATTAATAAAACAAGTTTTGCAGTTACTAAGGAGGGATGATCGTCTCGGCCTGTTGTTGTTTCTTTCGGGCCTGAATGCACCCAATTACAAGGGTGCGCCAGGAGTCCCTGAGTTACAGGTGTTGAAGGGGCTGATGTTCCATCTTCACCTTCCATTTCAAGCTCACTAGGTGACAGTATTAGTAGTGTCTTAAAATAATTGGAATGTGGAATGAAGTACTATATATAGACCAAGTGATGGATACTGATAGAATTTCATCTCATCTAAAAGGTCGAACTTGTAGAGAGGTGTGGAATCTAGTCATTTATGTTAATATTCCAATACTCCCCGCACTCGTGGCCGATTTCAACCTCTTTGGAGAGGCCATTCGAGTGGAAATTTAATATGAGGTGGAGATTGTCTCCGTGGAGATTCGAACCTAGGTTGGGCTTGAGCCTTTGACTCTGATACCATGATAGAACTCCATCTCATCTAAAAGCTCGAACTTGTAGAGAGGTAGGTGTGGAATCTAGTCATTTATATTAATACTCCAATAGAAACTAATTGAGATTAAGATAGTCAATTTGTCAAACACTTTCTAGTTCTGTATGGTTTTGATAGATTTGAGGTCTTCATTCTTTCCTCCTTTTATATTAATATGCAGGACTCTCTGATAATGATATGATATAAAGCTAGGATTAAACTAATTCTCAACTTTTTAATCTTTTTGGTTTTGGTTGTGTTGTCAATTTGACTTTGGAGATCCACAATCTAAATGGTGTAGATATATGTCGTGTTAGCGCATACCTAATGCACGGTCATGCACCATTATGTTGTAATGATTTGCGAAAGTTATGCAATTTGACATTTCATTCCAAGAAAACTTTAAGTTCAAGTTTTTGTTCGTGGCAAATGAATTTAGGGGCCGCAATGTACTTGGGCTCACTAGGTATCTAATGGGTTCGTTCTCTTGCTCAATGTTTTCATTTTAGATTCTCTCCCGGTGTTTGAAATGAGAAGACAAAATGTCATTCTAATGAAAAATCTTCATATTTGCGATACATAAACTCAAGATCTATACAAATGTCAGAATTAAAACAACAATCAAGGTAGGGGTTGACATGATTCACACTTTGGTTGCATTTAATTCATTACTTGTTATAAATTACAAGTTACATGTCAAATTAAACTGATATAATTGATCTTCAATTGTCTTCCATGCCTCACCAGGAAGGCTGCTAGATCGACGTAAGCTGAAGTGCCTCCATAGCCTTTGAAGTTCACTTCTTCTAGGACATGTTGAATGCAGAGCGGCACAGACTCCACACCATCATAGTCGAAAATATGCACGTACCAAGACTATATAATAAAAACAAACAAAGATGAGAAAAAACACATAAATATTCACCAATTATAAACTAAATAAGAAAATTAAATTAAATCGGACAGGAAAAGAAACAGATGAACTTACATGTTCATCAGAAATATCAAGAAACTTGAGTAATGGGGCTTTATGAAGTAACTTAAGCAGCCCTTTTGGATGAAACTGAGAACACACATCTAGTCGTGCAAGGTGATGAAAGATTGGAAGAGAATTTCCAGCAGTTCCTCGCGCAATAGCCTTTAGAAACACAAAACAAAATGAAAATTTTAATATTCGCAACACTTGTTACCCTCTCGACCATAATATATATGTACTAGCTAGTTACTTTGTCCGTTCCAAAATAGTGTGAGAGAGGAGAACTAACCTTTGTAAAATAACCGGATGTCTTCAACTCCTTTAGGATTGTGAATTCTCTCAACAGCACTCGTGCATGCATTAAAACCATGTCCATAGATACAATATCAGTATAACCCTCGTACACCAGTTCGGCACAGGTTACCTGTTGTCCAGTTAAAACAATGTTCTCTTGTACATGCACATTACCATCAAATTTAAACTGCACAAGCTTTGTGCTAAGTATCTTAATCAAATAGTCCCTTGGCATGTAATCTTGATCAAGATCAGCTGTACCATGAATCAATGCAGACAATGATGGGGCATCGAATTCCACAATCTTTGCATTCAAAAATCTGCACTTAATTAGTTGGAGTGTCTCTAGCACCGGGAAAGATAGAGTCAATGTATCGCTATGGGACTCCCTATCACTACTGAATGACTGGTTAACAATTTGGACAGTGCTGAGTTTCAGGATCTTCAGGTTGGGAAATAAATTCATACTAGGAAGTTGAAAAGTGCAGGATAGATGTAGTTTTAGTTTCCTCAAAGAAGTGATGCAGAGGAGACTGTTGGGCATGACAATGTAAGCATCATGGCAATAAGATAGTTTGAGACACTCAACCTTGGTCGTCAATAGCGCATTAATCCATCCAGATATGCGATTTGATTCATATTGGGATTGCATTTCCAAACAAAATCTGGTAATTTTTGAAGGAAGAAAAGTTAGTCGTTCCACAAAGTCAACAAATCCATCCCTCGTGCTCTTCTTCCGGAAGAAAATCTCACTTGTTTTCCCCGTATAAGAAACTCTATCGTTGACATCCACCTTTGATATACAAGTCCATTTGTACTCCCAGTTTTTTGACAAAACACTGGTCCTCACCGCATCTTTCATGGGCATGAGCGACAGAATGTGGCTCACGACATCCTCTGGCAAATCACTGAGTCGATCTTCACTGTGTTTTGATCTTTTAGCTTGACTCCTTGTCTTCATGTTTGTAGAGTGCTGAAACACTAATGAACAAACATAGAGAAGAATGAAAACATTCAGCAAGAACACATTATTAGATGCCTATGTGAACTGATAAATTCATTTTCCATAAAGAATTAAAAAGTCTAACTTAATTTTTTTTTGTAAACATCAAGATACAAGAAACAATCTTATAAGTTTCGTAAACCATTACAGCGCATAAACTCTAACTTAATGGTTTTTTCTTAAATGACAAAAGAAATCGCAAACTTTCGCAAACCATTTCAACAGAATAGCATAATTAAAACTCTAACTTAAAACTTTCAAAGCCATTAATTACAAATGCACTAACACAACACCACACCATCTAGATTTACAACCCACTAAGGAGAATTTACACCAACCAATGCGAAAAAAAAAGTATATAGAATTCAGATTGATTCAGGCTTTTTTTATCATCAAATGTATGAAATTTTGATTAAGCACATGTGATGGTTCTTTCAAAAGATGATAAACACATAAAATTAAATAAAGGAAACTCACAAAGATCTGATTAAACAAGTCATAGGGATCACATACAATTAAGATAACCACGAGACAATCATTTAAGGATATACAAAACAATCAAAAGCTTGCAAAATTAAAACGCCATTTTCAGGTCATATGTGGTGTGTGTACATATATTAGAGACATATAGCGGGTTTAGTAGAATGGATATCTAGAGAGAGTGGATATAGCATACCTGCTGATTATTTATCTTGCCTTGCGTTGTCTGTTATCTTGGCACAAATCTACTGTTTATCTATCTAGAGGAGTGAGACTGAGAGTTTATAGGGTTTATGAAAAGAAAGGTGGTGGATTGGAATGGTATATATAATATGTCCAAGCCAGGGGTATATAGTGTTCAGATGTAACATATCACATATGTGCGCCCTTGATTATTTTACATTTCTATTTTATATATGTTTAGTTTTTTCATTTTCTCGTCGGTTTGAATCTGGAAATTTGATTGAAAATCGATGTTCCTCTACTCTTGCGCATACCGTGTGCAATCCGTTCTATTCGTCCTGACAAACGACTTTAATATAACCAAATTCACTTATGGAACGAGGCAATGCATATTCAAGCGCTTTACGGGAGGCTAATAATTTTATATGATACCAAGAATTTGAATCTTTACGTGGGCACATAACGGTTAGTCCCACAACTATGCTAGGTTGGCAAAATTTTGAATCTTTACTATGTTGTGATGTGGTAATTAGGGGTGTACATAAAAAATAACCGCCATACTTTTATTTTGCCGCCAACTACCATAAATCGACGGTTAGCGTTTTTGCAAAAACCGCCCGCGGTTAATAAAATTGTTACCCGCCTTTAGGCGTGAGTGGTGATGGCGGTTGGAAACCGCCACCCATAACCCGCCTATATATGCATATATGTATTTTCTTTTATATAATAGATTAATAGTACTATATAAACTAACAAAAACCCAACTCCACTAGTTTTTGCTCAATTCTTTCCATCATATCTCTCTAGTGTACTGTCTTATTGGATTTGCATATCTATTAGCTTTGAATTGTTTCTTCCTTATTATTTTTTCACATTGCTTAGCCCTTTCCATCAAAGGATCAGAGGACCGAGGGAATATTGTTTTGCTTCTTGGCATTAGTTTGCAATCTTAGTTTTTGTCAGGACCTTCATAATTTAAATACTCATGGACTTATATTTGGAATTTATGTACTTAAATTACTTGTATTAAAGTTTCGAATTATGTTGATGTTTCCCTTACTGTTGCGGGTTAGTTTATTAAGCTTATGAAGTCTAATGTCTCTTTCTTTAATGCGTCATATATGTCCTTGTTTTGATGCGTTAATCCGTCCGCCTCAAGTAGTCAACCGACCCGTGACGGTTGAGAGAAAATCCCACCATCCGCAGTTAATGATTTGGCCTACCCGCTATAGGCGGGTTGGTTAAAACTTTGACAAATAACCACCCGGTAACTGCACACGTACACCCTAGTCATAATATATGTACTCGGGTTGAAAATTTCGTCCATATTCTATTTATTCTGACAACATTAGTTTTTCTTTGTATATATATATACATATATATATATATATATATATATATATATGGCATTATATATATATATATATATATATATATATATATATATATATATATGGCATTATATATATATATATGGCAAAAAGTCAACTCGGAAATTTAATTTGTAATGATCAAGCCGTGACATGCACACGATTTTTTCTACCTAGACGCGATGTAATGCTCCATAGTCCATACGAAGAAAATCACTGCTTTTACCTACAACGGATTCAATCTTTACACCTGCTACTTGCTATTACGACCTTTCAAATTGAAAATCAACTTTTGTAATTAGTATCTTATACAAGAAAAAATCCAATAAAGTAATTTCTAACGTTTTAATTTAGTACATTAGAAAATTGTCAAAATCAAGTTTGAATGAAATTTGTCCATATATAATTTGATTATCTTATGGCATGAAAAAGTCTTGACTAATTCTAATAGAATAACTAATTAAGGTTGAAGGAGTGAATGGAGTACATGGTAATTATATTATTTTACTTCTTATAATAGTTTGGAAATTTAAAAATTTAAAAAGTGGAAATGAATTATTATGATTGACTGCTATTTAGTATTTTAGGTTGTAAAAATATTTTTTTTAGGAAAATAATCTATATATTTTGAATTTTTTATATACATACATTATAAATAAAATATTCTGATATAGTAGTAGTGCAAGCAAAAATAGTCGTGACACCAAACGTTACATTATCTACTTAAATCAGTAAATGTAAGTTCCCATTTTTCTCCAGGGAGATTTTGGATTCCATAATCATAAGATATAGCATTAATTTCACTTCCACCAATCAGGGAGCACCATGTGTCACCCATTTCAACTTCCATTGGGCCTTGGATGAAATGGGCTATCCAATCAAGCCCAATTCGTTGAATCCAACATGCATATACGAATTTGACCAAGAGAGAATACTTTTGAGGTACCAAGAAAATCAACGAGAAAAGAAAATAAATCAAACTTGGAATTTCTCAACTATATTCTACTAATTAAGATGCTTGAAAACTCGAGGGAACTTATGCTATATACAAATAAGCCCCACCTAGGAACTAACGTATTATGGCGACTTCACCTTCCTTTCGAGTGAAGACTGCTCATCACAACAAGACAGAAGGACCACCCCTCAGTGTAAATGAAAGATATACCGCGCCTCAACGTCTGAGATAAGGAGACCGATCTCTTGTGTTTAGATAAGAAAAACCAACCTCCTTTACTAACACGGCAGGAACTCAACACTAATCCAGTCGGACTGACCCTACCCAAACAGGTCTGATTTTCCTCCTTTCTATGGATAAAAGACCAAGATGGTTGGGACCAACCTCCTATAGTCCGACACCATCGCGTGGTCCAAATGCGCCACCTTACTCCGGCAACACATTTTAAGAGCTGATAGGTCCGACAAGACTTCGGGTAACCGAAGACTTATATCCTGGAGCTCTCCATTTAAATAGGAGCGCATTTACTCCTCATTAAGGTATCACACCTACTTGCAATATTCTACTCTCTAAGTTTATCGGACACATAAATACTGACTGGACGGTTGAATCGAAACCCGATTTGTTTAAGGCATACCGGCAAAAAGGGTTTAACCTATGTTATGAAACCCGACGGGTCGACCCGGTCCAACCGCGATTCGGAGGGGGTCCGGGCCGAAAACCCCCCAAAACCGGAAAAAATTGGATTTCGGTAAAAACCCGGTGGAACCGGTTAAAAACCGGTTCGAACCGGTTTTCTTTAAAAAAAAAAAAAAGTAAAAAACGTTAAAACCAAAAATACGGCCCCAAACTCAATCTGCAAACCGAAACGAAAGCAAAAACCGAAAAGTCCCAATCTGGCAATCTCAATCTGCAAACCGCAAACGGCTTCAACCAACAGAAAAGCTTCAATCTCAATCCGTCGGAAGTTGCAGCCTGCAGGTCCAGTGAAGTTGCAGATCCTTCATACAGATTCGACGGCTGGCCGAGTGAATCCGTGGACTGGGAGTTGCAGGTTTGTGTTTTCCTTTTCAGTTTAGAAGAATTTGGGAGAGGTTTCATTAAGATTGATGTGTTCAATCGCTGTCTCTGCTTTTGTCGTTTTGCGGCTCTGTCTCATTCATTCAATCGGCTTTGTTCAATCGGCTCTGTTCATTTCATTCATTCAATCGGCTCAATTGGTAACTGGTAAGTAAAGTATTAATCTTGTTCTTGCGTTTTTAAGTTGATCTTTCTACTTGAGTGTTGAGTTTTGTTTAGTTAGTAATTTTAATTTAGCTTCTGCTAGTGACTAGTGTAAATGCATATGTATCTTGTAGGATATGGACAGTCGAACGCCATCATCGGCTTACTCGCTAGTGCAAATGCTTCCGAAAATGCTCCATTGCTCACTCGGTTAAAAAAGTTGATCCAGCTTGGCAGTATTGTGTTGAAATTGGACAATCTGGTAAGAATAAGATTCTGCAATGCACTCTTTGTACACTACAATTTGCGCTTGAAGAATCGGTGTATGGTTCTTTAACTCATGTTTTGTTATAGTTACATAACGTATTGAATATTGGTCTTGATGATTGCTTGACCTTTGTTTTTATATTGTTTGTAGTCCAAAGAAAGTTTCCTATGATCCCATTGATATAGAATGTGTTGATAGAGTTGATCATTGGGTAATTGATGAAGAACCTAATGGAGAGCTAGACTATGATGAATTGGAGAGGCTTGAAAATGAAACAGGTGATGCTGGTGAGAGTTCACAGTGTGTTGAAGGTATCATTTGCTTATCCATTGTTCTATTTGTATATTTCACTATCCCTTACTTTGTTTTGGTCTTTTGGTTAAGTAATTTAATTTGTATCATTATCATGGCTTTCGTATAGGTAGTGACAATGTCCTTGACACAACTCTTCTTGACGATAATGATCCTATGTGGGGAGATGATCAAAACTGGGGATGTGAGCCACCGAATGAAGGGGAAGGCGGAGAAGAAAGCTAGGCATTTCGACTTTGTTGTTCAAAAACATCTTCAAGTGAACTTTGTTTTGATTGTTTATGGATTGTTGCAATCTTAAGATGTTATAGAGACTAAGTTGGAACTATGATGCTTTGATGTTATTTGTTATTTTGAACTCAATATGAATTGTGGTTTATGGATTGTTATTTCTATATTGTATATGCATTGTGGCAATGGAATTGATGCATATGTCGTTTATGCAATGTTTTCTATCTTTTTTTTAGGTAAAAAATGTATATGTTGAATTTTTAAGGTATACATTATATTTTATTTTTAAAAATATTTTTTGTAGGTTGACCCGAGTTGACCCGGTTGAACCTCCTACAGTAGGTAGGCCGGGTCAACGTCCGGGTCCGAGTTTCAAAACATAGGTTTAACCCTTACCTCATTTTTGTGTGGATCTCACTCGAAAATTCTAGTATAATTCTTTAACTTACCTAAGCTCGAGAATATCTATTCCTAGACTAAAGGATTTAACCATTTTTATACCACATCAATATGATATAAAGTTGGGAAACTATTTAATCTTTTTGGTTTTAGTTGTGGTGCCAATTTGACTATGGAGATTAGTAATCTAAATGGTGTAGATATATGTTGTGTTAGCGCATACCTAATGCAATCTCTCATGCGCTATTCTATTGTAATGGTTTGCGAAAGTTATACGAATTTGACATTTCGTTCAAAGAAAACATTAAGTTCAAGTTTTTGTTTGTGGCAAATGATTTTAGGGGCCGTAATATACATATTATCCCACTTAGGTATCTAAAGGGTTCGTTCTCTTGCTCAATGTTTTTATCTAGATTCTTCTCTCCGTGTTTGAAATGAGATGACAAAATGTCATTCTAATGAAAAATCTTCGTATGTGTGATACATAAACACAAGATATATACAAATGTCGGAATAAAACAACAATCAAGGTAGGGGTTGACTTGACAATGCTATCAAGTAAAACATAACATGATTTCCACCCTTCACTCTTTCATTGCATTTAATTCATTACTTGTTCGCAAATTCACAAGTTGCATGTCAAATTAAACTGATTCTCAACTTTTTTTTTTTGGGTTTTGGCTTAATTTGACTTTGGAGGTTCGTAATCTAGATGGTGCAGATGTCGTGTTAGAGCATATCTAGTGCACTCTTATGCGCTATTCTGCAGTCTAATGTAAAATCTTCATAATTCGCGATACATAAATTCAAGATTTATACAAATGCTGGAATAAAATAACAATCAAGGTACGGGTTGACGCTATGAAGAAAAAACGTAACATGATTCGGTTGCATTTAATTCATTACTTGTTCGCAAATTCGCAGGTACCTTGCATGTCAAATTAAGCGATATAATTGATCTTGATTGTCTTCCATTCCTCACCAGGAAGGCTGCTAGATCGACGTAATCTGAAGTGCCTCCATAGCCTTTGAAGTTCACTTCTTCTAAGACATGTTGAATGCAAGACTATATGATGAAAACTAATGAAGATTAGAAAAAACACAGAGATTCACCAATAAAACAACAAGAAAACTGTATATAATTACCACCAAAACAACCAAATTTCATTTCCAAAAGCTTGTTGAGTACATATTGGTGGGCATAATAAAACAGAGGGGAGTCCCTAAAACAGAGCATCATTTTCTTACAACATGAACTGTGAGCAAACTACCAATTAAACACTACAATCAAGCCATCAAACTGCCAAATCAAGCCATCATATAAGTAGGCAAAAAGGCACCAATGGTCCCAAAATATAGGGGGTGTGGCGCACGCAATACAACGTTTGTCCCTTAAGTTCCAATGTTTCAAAAAAATGGCTGACAAAGAACTTTCAACACAAATTTGATTCAAACTGCTGATGTGACACATAAGTCAACAGGTAAAACCCAATATTGACTGCCAACTCAGTATTTTTTAAAAAGAAATTTGTAAAATAAAATTAAAATTTCAGAAAAAATAAAATAAAGGAGAAAATAAATTTAAAAAAAAAATCTAAATTAAAACAAAAAAATAAAATTAAAATTTCAGAAAAATAAAAGAAAGGAGAAAATAAGTTTAAAAAAAAATCTAAATTAAAACAAAAAGATCTATGAACAAAAAAATTAAAGGAGTCGTAGCACAGTTACAACGAAAATCAGACACAAGAGATTGCAAAATCTCAGTCCCACAAGCAAAATGAAAACTGCAAAAAGTAGTAACCACATACAAAAAGAGAGAAAGCTATGGTGGTTTTCTATATTCAAAAGGCAGGGAGAAGCTAATAATTTTGAAAACGAAAATCGATTAACATTACATAACTAATACTAACATCAGTTCTCAACGAATGGTATAAACATACAAGCACCACTATTAATTATCTATGCAGATGTATGAACAAACGAACATCTACTGCAAATTGATGTGCAGCAGTACATCGATGAAGGGTGATGTGCATCGGGAAATCGAAAATTGGCGTCCAGATGTGAAATCCAAGTGGTTCTATCAGATCAAAATTTTGGAGTTTCTCTGAGATCTCTGAAATTCGAGATTCTGACCCAGATGCTAGATCTGAGATATGAATCAGTCCGCCGCTCTCTTTCAATCGGAAATTGGAGTCCGCTGTTCTCTTTCACAAATTCGGAGAATAATGATATGGGTAATTGTGTTTGGGTGATTCAAAGTTTTCCTTCATTTCACTCTGATGGAGAAGACAAGATCGTAGAAGACAGGAAGAAGGATTGGAGAAGGTCAAGAAATCGGCTGCTTTGCTTTTGTTTATTCCAACAATTTTCTTTTTGTTTCGATTTGAGTTTTTAAATTTGTTTAATCTTTTAGTTTATTTTTCTGGAATTTTAATTTTATTTTACATTTTCCTTTTTAAAAAAAATGAGTTGGCAGTCAATATCGGGTTTGACCCGTTGACTTATGCGCCACGTCAGCAGTATGAGTCAAATTTGTGTTGAAAGTCCTTTGTGAGCTATTTTTTTTTAACATTGGGACTCAATATGCTGGGAGTACAAACGTTGTATTGCGTGCGCCAAACCCCCTAAACTTTGGGACCATTGGTGCCTTTTTGCCTATAACTAACACCAACAGCCACAAGAGAGACACTCAAACTCAAACACACAAACTCATAGCTCTTGATTCTAGACTGTAGTTTGGGGATGATACCTTCAAGATGATTCTTCTCCTCCTCAAGCTGATTCTTCTCCTTCAAAAACTTCGTCTTCTCTTCCTTGAAGTACTCGTAATCCACATTGCGAAGAACAACCTCCCTATTTTTTTCTTTTTTTTTTTTTTTTTTTTGTCAAATCTTCTTTGTACTGATGTAGCTCTCTTATCACACTTTGTAGCCACCCTGGCAATGGCTCATCTTGCCATTTGAAATATCCACATCCTGTGCTGTCCTATTCATACAAACGATGCCATTATGCGAAAAAGCAGAATCAACAACACAAATCGAACCAAATTAAACCACATTGAACCAAATCGAAACCAAACTTACCCAATTATCACACCTCGAGCATCGACGGCCTGGGAAATCCTTGAAATCAATACCCTCCTCAACGTGACGCTCACAATGGCAGAATTTGAACTGATCAAACAAGAAATCTCCATTGCACTTGTTCATCCACTCAGTCTCTGAGGACGTGCCGCTTCCTTGACTCACCATTTCACTAGGGTTAGGACGAATTTGGGAATTTTGGAATTGTTCTTCATGTTTCTGCTTTTCAATTTGAGATTTGTTCTAGGGTTTATGATTCTAGGGTTTCGATTTGGGGATATAGTGTTTAATTAGGCGGGATTTTTCCCGATTCTGATCCCTCTTAAGTCGTGCAGTTCGCCAATTCGTTGACTAATTCGTCCGTCTTGGTCAGTTCGCCCACAAAAATCGCCATGTAGGCTGTCATGTCAATAGGACCAAAAGTGATCCCCAATTTTCCCCAAATTTTTACCTAATTCGGCTGTATTTATACGGATTTAGGACCAACTTTGCTAATTCGTCAATTCGTAGGACCAAAATCGAAGAGGGTGTCGAGTTAGAGGACCAAAAGTGCAATTCTCCCGAAAACAATATTCTCTTGTACATGTACTTTACCATCAAATTTAAACTGCACAAGCTTTGTGCTAAGTATCTTAATTGAATAGTCATTTGGCATGTACTCTTGATCAAGATCAGCTATACCATGAATCAATACAGACAGTGACGGGCATCGAATTCCACCATCTTTGCATTCAAAAATCTGCACTCAATTAGTTGGAATGTTTCTAGCACCGGGAAAGCTAGAGACATGTATCGTAATGGGACTCCCTGTCACTACTCAATGACTGGTTAATAATTTTGACGGTCTTGCCAGGATCTTCAAGTTGGGAAATAAACTCATACTAGGAAGTCGAAAAGTGCAGGATAGATGGAGTTTTAGTTTCCTCAAAGAAGTGACATGGAGGAGACTATTGGGTATGGAAATGTTAGCATCATGACGATAAGATACTTTGATACATCAACCTTGGTCGTCAATAGTGCATTGATCCATCCAGATATGCGACTTGATTCATATTGGGATTGCATTTCCAAACAAAATCTTGTAATATTGGGATTGCATTTCCAAACAACATACAAGTATGAAAACATTCAGCAAGAACACATTATTAGATGCCTATGTGAACTGATAAATTCATTTTCCATAAAGGATTAAAAACTCCAACTTAATTTTTTTTGTAAACATCAAAATACAAAAAACAACCGTATAAGTTTCGCAAATCATTACAATAAAATAGCGCATAAACTCTAACTTAATGGTTTTTCTTAAACGACAAAAAGAAATCGCAAACTTTCGCACACCATTTCAACAGAAAAGCGCATAATTAAAACTCTAACTTAAAACTTTCGAAAGCCATTAATTACAAATGCACTAACACAACACCCAAACCATCTAGATTTACAACCCACCAAGGGAGAATTTACACCAACTAATGCCCCAAAAAAACTAGTAGAATTCAAATTTCAGGCTTTTTTTTTATCATCAAATGTATCAAATTTGGATCAAGCACATGTGATGGTTCTTTCAAAAGATGATAAACACATAAAATTAAATATAGGAAACTCACAAAGATCTAATTAAACAAGTCATAGGGATCACATACAATTAAGATAACCACAAGACAATCATTCAAGAATATACAAAACCATCAAAAGCTTGCAAAATTAAAACGCCATTTTCAGGTGATCATATGTGTGGTGTGTACATATATTATAGACATATAGCAGGTTTATTAGAATGGTCGATCAACATTTAAAAATCCACCACATATATCTAGAGAGAATGGCCATGATATAGCATACCTGCTGATTATTAATCTTGTCTTGCTTTGTTGTTGTTTTGGCACAAATCCACTGTTTATCTATATGGAGGAGTGAGACTGAGAGTATATAATATGTCCAAGCTAGACTAATCATGAGGGGTATATATAGTGTTCAGATGTATATATGTGCGCCCTTGCTTATTTTACATTTCTATTTGATATATGTTTAGTTTTCTTCAATTTCTCGTCGGATTGAATCTGGAAATTGAAAATCGATGTTCTTCTACATGCGCATACCGTGTGCAATCCATTCTATTCATCATGACAAACGACATATAGATCACCCAAATTCACTTATGGGACGAGGCAATGCATACTCAAGCGCTTTACGGGGGCTATAATTTTATATGATATTGATTGACCAAGAATTTGAATCTTTACGCGGGCACATAACGGTTAGTCCAACAACTATGCTAGGTTGACAAAAATTTGAATCTTTACTATGTTGTGATGTGATAATTCAAGTACTCGGGTTGAAAATTTCGTCTATATTCTATTTATTCAGACCACATTAGTTTTTCTTTGTATATATATATATATATATATGGCAAAAAGTCAACTCTAAAATTTAATTTGTAATGATCAGGCGGTGACATGCACGCGATTTTTTCTTCATGTTCCATACGAAGAAAATCACTGTTTTTGCCTAGAACGGGATTCGATCTTTACACCTGCTACTTGCTATTACGACCTTCCAAATTGAAAAATCCACTACAACAAAAAACAAGCATTAGTCACACTTATACCGGTGGCATTTAAGTGAAATGTTGCTGATAAACAAATGTGTGACACTACGATAAGGGTAAGGTTTAATGACATGAGGGATGGTAGCATTTTACATGACATGTCACTAAAATGAGAATCAATGATACTTTAATGAAGTGTCACTAGATCATTTTATTAAAATTGTGTATATTAATTAAAATTTAATAGATATAGTGGCACTCAAGAAGGGTCACTACATCAAAAGTGAGATTTAGCAACATTTGAAATAGTGCCATTTTTAGCAATGTCACTTAATCGATATCTCTCGGTCATCTTTCAGGTACAAGATAGAAATTTCTCAATTCAATTCTATTTTTCCCAAAATCTTGGATGACTTCGTCCATGTGTTCAATGCTATGGTGTATTTTGGATCACCTCATCTTAAAAGCTATTTCAGGCGTGTTTCATGTGACATGGAAGATAATTGACCTTGATCCCCATAATATTTCATGTTCACTAATTTTTTTTGTTATCGTCTTTGTTTTTTTGTTGAAGCCATGTTCAAGCATATTTGGGAATTTATGATTAGCAAGAACACTTTGTGCACGCTAACTGTTTGATAAATTGTCTCAGACAAGAAACTCTTGCTTGCATGACTTATCCTTGCTGGGTAAGTTATTTGATCACTACATGTGAAGTTCTAACTTTTATTACTTTAATATTTCTGGATGATCATTTTGTTGATACTGGACACCTAATTAACTTAAACTAGACTTCTATTTTAGAAAATATAAAATTTGATACAGCTCAAGTTTGTTTCTAGCTGTTTATTGGTATTTCTAATTTGATCATATCACTTATATATTATGTTCTTGTTTGTTTTGCTTTCAAGAATAACTTGGTTGGACAGTCTAACGTTAAACGGGTGAAAATTAGATGAACCCCCTAACACTTGGTAAGTCGTGGTATGATCCCTAGGAGTGTTTCGTATAGAATCAAAACCTTGAGTTATGTTAAAATTTAGGTGTTTTAATCCGGTTTTTCTGAATTTTAGTTCTTACCCAAACATACACTTAATATTTTAGTTATGTGGACAAATTAGGGGAACGAGACTAACACTTACTTGTGATATTTGTGTATATAATTTTATAGTAATATTTAAGGGTGAGTAACTAGCTTTAAGACCTTCTAATACAGGTTCTTGTCTTAGTTTTACTGTAATACTAGTACTAACCCGTGGCGATGCCACGTTATAGTTTACTTTTAATAATAAATAGAAATGTGAGGATTAAATAAATTAATCGAGAAAATAAGATAGTTAAAATTCCTTGTAGACAACGTTGGTCGTGATGTCGGTCGGTAGTCATTCTTCATCCAATATTATATCATTGAGTGTTTATTAATGTTAACTATAGAAAATGTAAAAATAGGTTTCTACCGTACCCGACTTGTTAATTAGTAACATGTACATGTTTTTTTACAAAAAAATCTATCCCTCAAACGGAACCAAAATAAAATACAAAAGTATACAACACAATCAATCGGGTTGTTTTCAACAATTTCGCAGTGATATGTGGTCACCCCAATATACACACACAAATATTATACAAACGTAATTTCACATGTTACGATTGTTTTTTCCAACCCACCGGTTCAAGAACCCCAGTGGTATCGTATCCCCACCAAATTATTATTCTACGAACATAATTTCACATGGTACGGTTGCCCCCCTCGGGCCGTTATGGATGAAGAAAGTAAAGAAAAGATAGAAGAGAGTTTCCCCACCTAGAATGTAACTGCCGGACCCCCCCCCCCCCCTCCGGCTCGTTATGGAGATCAGGAAAGTAGAGAGAAGATCTAAGAGAGTTTCCCCACCTAGAGAGTATCAGATCCCCCAGGCCCGTTATGTATCAAGAAAGTAGAGAGAAGATCGAAGAGAGTTTTCTCGCCTAGAGAGTATATGCAGACTCCCCGGAAAAAATGTAGTTTTTTACTAACTTAATCATAAAATATTGCGGTCGGGTCTTGTAACAAAGGTTTGTAACAGGTTCGAGTATATACCTGACCGGACCTGAACATCATTATTTCGAACGGGGTTGAAATTCGGGTTGGATAGAACCACTCCTTCCAGCCAGAGACCGTAGAGAAGAGAAACCTTATACCTCCTCCTACCGATCGAATCTTATACATAAAGAAAATGAAATTGAAAGTCTTCACATGTAAAATGTTGTTGATAGACATGTAAAGATCAACACCACACCAAGTAGCTCACGTGTGTCTCTTCTCTCTTCTGGAACTGAAATATGAACATAATTATCTAGTAAGTTTTGTCTAGTTTTTAGAGGATATTGTCTAGTTTTTACTAAATATTGTCTAGTTTTATTATCAAACATAAACATAATTGTCTAGGAAGTTTTGTCTAGTTTTTAGAGGATATTGTCTAGTTTTTACGAAATATTATCTAGTTTTATTATAAAAAATGAACATAATTGTCTAGAAAGTTTTGTCTAGTTTTTAGAAGATATTGTCTAGTTTTTACAAAATATTGTCTAGTTTTATTATCAAACATGAACATAATTGTCTAGGAAGTTTTGTCTAGTTTTTAGAGGATATTGTCTAGTTTTTAGGAAATACTGTCTAGTTTTATTATCAAACATGAACATAATTGTCTAGGAAGTTTTGTCTAGTTTTTATTAAAAATGGTCTAGTTTTATTATCAAACATAAACATAATTGTGTCTGAAGTTTTGTCTAGTTTTTAGAGAATGTTGTCTAGATTTTATGAAATATTGTTTAGTTTTATTATCAAACATGAACATAATTATCTAGTAAGTTTTGTCTAGTTTTTAGAGGTTATTGTCTAGTTTTTATAAAATATTGTCTAGTTTTATTATCAAACATGATCATAATTATTTAGGAAGTTTTGTCTAGTTTTTAGTGGATATTGTCTAGTTTTTAGAGTATATTGTCTATGTTTTACTATAAATTGTCTAGTTTTTTTATATAAAAATTATATGTTTAGTATAAATTGTCTATGTTTTACTGTAAATTGTCTATGTTTTACTGTAAATTGTCTAGTTTTTTTTGTATAAATTGGCTATGATTTAGTAGAAATTGTCTATTTTTTACTATAAATTGTCTAGTTTTTTTTAATTAAATATTCTATGTTTTAGTAGAAATTGTATATATTTTTTGTGATGTTTTTGTTGTATGTATTAGGTTTTCGTAAAAATGGTGGCTGAACAAAGAAATTGAAACGTTGTGGAAGAAGGTGTCTACGAACAAGTCGAGTGTGATGAAAGCTATTTTGTAGATTTTATTTAATGTTTTTAAAAATACATGTATTTTTATAGGTTGTAAATTTTTGATTATTTTGTATACTGAAATTTATTGTTTGATGAATGAAATTGAAGTTCATGTTTATTTTTCTAAATTTTTTTTCATTGGATAAATAGTTTGTTACTAATGTATGCATGTTAAACATAGACATTTTTACGATAAACATAGACAATTTGATGACAAAACTAGACAATTTGATGTAAAAATCATAACATGTGGATTTGGATGAACATTTATGAGCTAACTAACTTATTTTTTAAAAAAAAATCGCGGGTTGACCCAGACTGCCGAATTAACCATGAAAAATTAGTCATCTAGATTTTAAGGTAAATTGTCTAGTTTTAACGTTTAAGTGGACTTTTTGGACTTTCCTATATATAGGGGGTCTTTCACAAAACGGACTCTTTACATAATTTCATAGATTTCTAGTTAATACGAATATACACAAGTATATAATAATTATAGCATATAGCAATAGCCCAATAGAAGTATATAGAAACAGTCAATATTCCTTAATGCGACATGTAGACAAAACAGCCGTAAAGAGTATGATGATAGACACGGCAGATAGGTTTCACAGAAATCTCATAATTATAGTTAATAGGAATATACATAAGTAGTGCTCTTCTACGGTCAGGCAGGCTTCGCCATGCCTGAAGACAGGCAATCAATTATGCACCATTAGATTTTTGATCTAACGGTCCATATGAAATCGCCAAATGCGACTAGACGATCGCCATATCGTATGTGATCACCCTTTCGCATTATGAATATTTTAATTAAAAAATACAAATATTAATAAAAAAACCCAAGTAAGTTGTAGTACTAAAAAATTATCACAAAGTCTCATGGGAGACGGTCTCTAGATAACTTATCTAGAGACGACCTATATTATCAATATAACCATCCATGTTAGTAATCAAAATGTCTATATTGTTAACAAAATAAGTCTTGTTGTAATATGAAAAAACACCAATGTTGAGAACATAGATGTTTTGATTAATAATATCGATGATTTTATATCTAGAGACCGTCTCTCAGAAGACTTACTCAAAAATTATATATTCAATTGCTTGACCTCAGGGGACGAGTAACTCAGTTAACTAAAAAAAGCAACCACCATAGCTCTCTCTGGCAGAGTATCTAAACTACCGTAGAGCTATGGTTTCGATAGTTTCGATACTCTACCAGAGAGAGCTGTGGTGGTTGCTCTTTGTATTATAGTTAACTAGAGCTCCTCTATCCCCGGAGGCTGACGAGTCTTATTTGAATATATAATAGAGCTCGTCGGTAGTTTGGATACTCTACGAGAGAGTTGTGGTGGTTGCTCTTTGTATTGTAGTTGACCAGAGCTCCTCTGTTCCCGGAGGCTGGTGAGTCTTATTTGAATATATAATTTTTTAGTACTACAACTTACTTATGTTTTTTTATTAATATTTATATTTTTTTTAATTTAAATATTTAAAGGCGAAACGGTGATCGCAGACGATATGGCGATCGCATAGTCGCATTTCACCCACTCCCATATTTGGTATTTGAGATGCCATCTATTTTTACCAAAGACTTCTCTTGTTATTAGATAGATATTATTTTGATGATAGATAATTTGGAGTTAAAAATAAATTTACCTCTTCCACCGCTTGAGATATCAGGTACAATCCATCAAGCGGAACTTCAATGGAAAACTGACCATCTTACGATGTAACTATCAAATTTCTTCTTGTAGGATTCTGATTGTTCGCACAAGACATCCAGACTCGTACACACAAATCTTATCTACGCTGCAAGTCTGGGTCATTATGCTTGAATTTCGGGGGCATACTCGAAATTATATGTGTAATTTGACATGGTTCATTATTGTTTTGCCAGGAAATTTGTAATGTGCACGAAACATCGTGTCATTATGATTTGTATCTGGGGTAAGTTTTATTTCGTAGTCTTTGTTTTGCGTATCCGTTTTGTCAAGAACAAGAGACAGGCCGTAATACTTAATTCTACAATCTACATGTAGAAAAAACCTCTAGAAGTATTATAATGCTATATAAACCACTGTAATGCCCTTTTACATAATTTCATAGTTTTCTAGTTAATACGAATATACACAGGTATATAATAATTATAGCATATAGCAATAACCAAATAGAAGCATATAGAAACAAGCCATATTCATTAATTAATGCGACATGTACACAAAACAATCGTAAGGAGTATGATGATAGACACAACAGATAGGTTTCACATAAATCTCATAATTATAGTTAATAGGAATATACATAAGTAGGGCTCTTCTACGGTCAGGCAGGCATCGCCATGCCTGACGACAGGCAATTGGTTATATAAAAAACAGGCAATTGGTTATATAAAAAAAAATTAATGGTGAATAATAAATTGCATGTTGTAAGTCAGGGCGAAGCCCACATAAGTATATAATAATAATAGTTAATAGCAATATAAATAAATATCTACTAATTCTATTTAATGGCAATATGAATAAGTATCTAATAATATGAAAATAGTATGTCACTCATGTCTATAATAATAATAGTTAATAGCAATAATATGAAAATAGACTAATCAATACTCACTCTATTTCAGAAAAAAGTGTTACATTTTACTATTCTGCGGTCAACTGTTTTCGCGTTTGACCACAATTTACTCTTAAACGATATTAATAAATAAATTATTAAAATTATATAATGAAAATTTATTAATTAAATTTTTATTATATGATTTTATTAAATTATTTACTATTATCGTTTATGAGTAATTTGTGGTCAAACTAGAAGACAGTTGACCAGTCAAAGTCAAAATGTAACATTTTCTCTGAAATGGAGGGAGTATATGATTAATTTCAGTAGTTTGGATACTCTACCAGATAGCTGTGGTGGTTGATCTTTGTATTGTAGTTGACCAGAACTTCCCGAAGGTTGGCGAGTCTTATTTGAATATATAATTTTTTAGTACTACAACTTACTTGGGCTTTTCTACGGTCAGGCAGGCTTTCGCCTTGCCTGACAACGGGCGTCAAATTAGGAATTGACCTATTTATTTTAATTAAATATAAAAATATAGAAATTAAAAATATTGGTAATTATAAAAAAACATAATAATTTTTTTTGAAAAACTTTAGAGGATAAATTTAGTTTTTAACAAGAGTTTGATTGACACAAATAAAATTACTAGTTCAAGTCACCACTTTAGTACACAGTTAATAAACTAATAGTATTAAGTAACAAAAGTGCAACATGTTTGGTTACGAAGTTCGAAACATAATGCAGACTTTCCTATAGATTTTGATAGATTTTTTCAAGACATGGTAACGCTATTTTGATAGTTTTTTAAAGACTCGTTACGCGTAATTTTTCTATAGTTGTACTAATAGTACTTTTAGGGAAGTAATCCACCTTCCAGAGGACATGTTTTCGGTTATATGGCGAAGGATAGTACGGAATCCGGTCGGATAACGCCATTGTTATAAATAAGGATACATGTGTAAATGCAACACAAACTAAACCAATAGCCATATCACCTACGGCATAAACCTTAGTGATTTGCCACTGAGATTATTGGGAGACTTGGTAAAATGGGTGAAAACTGTTTTGACATGGTCATTTCTCAAGACAATTTGAGTTCCGCGGTTAGTGTAGTTGTAAATTTCATATATTGTCAAATGCTTTTCGAAGGTTAAATTAATGTGTCTTGTGTTAGGATTATAATTTGTTCTCTGCAGAAACTGGAAAGCAAGTTTGTTAATATTTTTGGCAAAACTTTGGGCACCTCGGTGAAAATCCAAGTGCAGGTATCGAGTTTATTGTCATTTTGGACAACAAATTGTTAGCTAAAAGTCAATGAAAAGTACACGCAAAAGAGTTTGATAACTTCATAAATATCGAAAAGTAGGGGTTGGTGTGTGCATAAAAATGTTATGAAAGGAACTTGGATCAATATTTAAGTGCCAAATTAGATCATAATTGATTCTACGTGATTACTGTAATTGATTTTGAGCTGATGTATGAGATTTTTTGCACTTGATAGGGTACTCGAAACCTAGAATAAAAAAAAATACCGTAGCTTTGTTTGCTTAGTACTTGAGAGTTTTGAATCTCAAAGGAATTAATACTCGAAATTCAATGTGTAAATCCTAATCAAACTAACCAAAATGTGGAAAATGGAATATCCACAGTAGAAAGAACAAATCAACAAGTATCTAAATGTGATTCTATGAACTCATCAATGTTTTAGTTTAAAATGAAGAAACATACAGTGGAGTATATTCTTGTGAGTTCCGATTTATCCAATGCATCTGTCAACCTAGCCCATGTGAAGATTTATAATATGCTTTTCTTGTTTTCCGACCACAATAATTTTCGTACCCGATTTCGGGTTTCTGCTGTTTTTCTTTTAAATCAAAATATTATTTATTTTTTCCTCTTAATTCTTAAAAAAACTCTTCACCTATACGGAACGTAAAATATTTAAGTATCTAGTTTTGTTTTTTCCCGAATCACCGAAATGAAATGAATGTGAAATTTGAAAATATTTTAAAGAAAGCATCCTGAAATTAAGGTTCTCACGCATTAACAAATGAACTAAAACCTCCAACGTATTATCACTTATCAGTGCGTTTGGGGGTTTTCACGGTTAAGAAGTGGTCTTAACCGTTCGATAACATGTAACACACCTTTCAGCAGAACACGTTTTTTGAGGGATAATGTCTTATATTAATGTCAACATAATTTACAATCATAATGAACATGAATTTATACATGAGGATGAAGGGGCTAGTGAGTAGTGAGTAAGTCTTATAAAATCCTGATTTTCCTACACAATAAGAAAGACCATAATCAATCATGTATTTATACATGAGGATGAAGAGGCTAGTGAGTAAGTATTGTATTAGTGTAAATATGTGATTATGTCGAACACTTTTATAGGGGTAATATAGTAATTTCACATATTCAGGAAAATCAATACTTTTTTAAAATTTCACTTCTAAAATAGTTTACGAATATCCACGTGATTTTCAAGATAATTCATCTTCGAACGATGTGATCGTCCCGTTGTCGCGTAATGGTCCATATGATAAACCGGTTTCCATCACATTCCAAAGATATACTCCATTAGGGGTGGCCGGCGGGTATGGATGGGTATTTACAAAAAATCAAACCAACCCACCTATGGTGGGGGATTATTTGTCCGACCCACGGCGGGTAGAATAATTTTCCAACCCGCGACGATTCGGGTGATAACAATGGCGGCTGGGTTGGTGGGTAGATTACTACATCAACTTATCCATCAAATTAACAAAATATTTTGAAAACAAGTAAAATGATGAAGTACCATTTTCACTTTTGTAGTTTTTTAGTTTATACATGAAATAACCCTAGCTTTACTTTTACTAATCTATTATATATTTCAATATAGTCATTTATGTTAATACTCCAATACTCCCCCCGCACTCGTGGCCGATTTCAACCTCTTTGGGGAGGCCATTCGAGTGGAAATTTAATATGAGGTGGAGATTGTCTCCGTGGAGATTCGAACCCAGGTTGGACTTGAGCCTTTGACTCTGATACCATGATAGAATTCTATCTCATCTAAATACCATGATAGAATTTCATCTCATCTAAAAGCTTGAACTTGTAGAGAGGTAGGTGTGGAATCTAGTCATTTATATTAATACTCCAATAGAAACTAATTGAGATTTAAATAGTCAATTTGTCAAACACTTTCCAGTTCTGTATGGTTTTGATAGATTTGAGGTCTTCATTCTTGCCTCCTTTTATATTAAGATGCAGGACTCTCTGATAGTGATATGATATAAAGCTAGGATTAAACTAATTCTCAACTTTTTAATCTTTTTGGTTTTGGTTGTGTTGTCAATTTGACTTTGGAGATCCACAATCTAAATGGTGTAGATATATGTCGTGTTAGCGCATACCTAATGCACGGTCATGCACCATTATGTTGTAATGATTTGCGAAAGTTATGCGAATTTGACATTTCATTCCAAGAAAACTTTAAGTTCAAGTTTTTGTTCGTGGCAAATGAATTTAGGGGCCGCAATGTACTTGGGCTCACTAGGTATCTAATGGGTTCGTTCTCTTGCTCAATGTTTTCATTTTAGATTCTCTCCCGGTGTTTGAAATGAGAAGACAAAATGTCATTCTAATGAAAAATCTTCATATTTGCGATACATAAACTCAAGATCTATACAAATGTCAGAATTAAAACAACAATCAAGGTAGGGGTTGACATGATTCACACTTTGGTTGCATTTAATTCATTACTTGTTCGCAAATTCGCAAGTTACATGTCAAATTAAACTGATATAATTGATCTTCAATTGTCTTCCATGCCTCACCAGGAAGGCTGCTAGATCGACGTAAGCTGAAGTGCCTCCATAGCCTTTGAAGTTCACTTCTTCTAGGACATGTTGAATGCGAGCGCAGACTCCACACCATCATAGTCGAAAATATGCACGTACCAAGACTATATAATAAAAACAAACAAAGATGAGAAAAAACACATAAATATTCACCAATTATAAACTAAATAAGAAAATTAAATTAAATCGGACAGGAAAAGAAACAGATGAACTTACATGTTCATCAGAAATATCAAGAAACTTGAGTAATGGGGCTTTATGAAGTAACTTAAGCAGCCCTTTTGGATGAAACTGAGAACACACATCTAGTCGTGCAAGGTGATGAAAGATTGGAAGAGAATTTCCAGCAGTTCCTCGCGCAATAGCCTTTAGAGAAACACAAAACAAAATGAAAATTTTTAATATTCGCAACACTTGTTACCCTCTCGACCATAATATATATGTACTAGCTAGTTACTTTGTCCGTTCCAAAATAGTGTGAGAGAGGAGAACTAACCTTTGTAAAATAACGGATGTCTTCAACTCCTTTAGGATTGTGAATTCTCTCAACAGCACTCGTGCATGCATTAAAACCATGTCCATAGATACAATATCAGTATAACCTCGTACACCAGTTCGGCTGGGTTACCTGTTGTCCAGTTAAAACAATGTTCTCTTGTACATGCACATTACCATCAAATTTAAACTGCACAAGCTTTGTGCTAAGTATCTTAATCAAATAGTCCCTTGGCATGTAATCTTGATCAAGATCAGCTGTACCATGAATCAATGCAGACAATGATGGGGCATCAATTCCACAATCTTTGCATTCAAAAATCTGCACTTAATTAGTTGGAGTGTCTCTAGCACCGGAAAGATAGAGTCAATGTATCGCTATGGGACTCCCTATCACTACTGAATGACTGGTTAACAATTTGGACAGTGCTGAGTTTCAGGATCTTCAGGTTGGGAAATAAATTCATACTGGGAAGTTGAAAAGTGCAGGATAGATGTAGTTTTAGTTTCCTCAAAGAAGTGATGCAGAGGAGACTGTTGGGCATGACAATGTAAGCATCATGGCAATAAGATAGTTTGAGACACTCAACCTTGGTCGTCAATAGCGCATTAATCCATCCAGATATGCGATTTGATTCATATTGGGATTGCATTTCCAAACAAAATCTGGTAATTTTTGAAGGAAGAAAAGTTAGTCGTTCCACAAAGTCAACAAATCCATCCCTCGTGCTCTTCTTCCGGAAGAAAATCTCACTTGTTTTCCCCGTATAAGAAACTCTATCGTTGACATCCACCTTTGATATACAAGTCCATTTGTACTCCCAGTTTTTTGACAAAACACTGGTCCTCACCGCATCTTTCATGGGCATGAGCGACAGAATGTGGCTCACGACATCCTCTGGCAAATCACTGAGTCGATCTTCACTGTGTTTTGATCTTTTAGCTTGACTCCTTGTCTTCATGTTTGTAGAGTGCTGAAACACTAATGAACAAACATAGAGAAGAATGAAAACATTCAGCAAGAACACATTATTAGATGCCTATGTGAACTGATAAATTCATTTTCCATAAAGAATTAAAAAGTCTAACTTAATTTTTTTTTGTAAACATCAAGATACAAGAAACAATCTTATAAGTTTCGTAAACCATTACAGCGCATAAACTCTAACTTAATGGTTTTTTCTTAAATGACAAAAGAAATCGCAAACTTTCGCAAACCATTTCAACAGAATAGCGCATAATTAAAACTCTAACTTAAAACTTTCGAAAGCCATTAATTACAAATGCACTAACACAACACCACACCATCTAGATTTACAACCCACTAAGGGAGAATTTACACCAACCAATGCCGAAAAAAAAAGTATATATAGAATTCAGATTGATTCAGGCTTTTTTTATCATCAAATGTATGAAATTTTGATTAAGCACATGTGATGGTTCTTTCAAAAGATGATAAACACATAAAATTAAATAAAGGAAACTCACAAAGATCTGATTAAACAAGTCATAGGGATCACATACAATTAAGATAACCACGAGACAATCATTTAAGGATATACAAAACAATCAAAAGCTTGCAAAATTAAAACGCCATTTTCAGGTCATATGTGTGGTGTGTGTACATATATTAGAGACATATAGCAGGTTTAGTAGAATGGATATCTAGAGAGAGTGGATATAGCATACCTGCTGATTATTTATCTTGCCTTGTTATGCATTATCTTGGCACAAATCTACTGTTTATCTATCTAGAGGAGTGAGACTGAGAGTTTATAGGGTTTATGAAAAGAAAGGTGGTGGATTGGAATGGTATATATAATATGTCCAAGCCAGGGGTATATATAGTGTTCAGATGTAACATATCACATATGTGCGCCCTTGATTATTTTACATTTCTATTTTATATATGTTTAGTTTTTTCATTTTCTCGTCGGTTTGAATCTGGAAATTTGATTGAAAATCGATGTTCCTCTACTCTTGCGCATACCGTGTGCAATCCGTTCTATTCGTCCTGACAAACGACTTTAAGATAACCCCAAATTCACTTATGGAACGAGGCAATGCATATTCAAGCGCTTTACGGGAGGCTAATAATTTTATATGATACCAAGAATTTGAATCTTTACGTGGGCACATAACGGTTAGTCCCACAACTATGCTAGGTTGGCAAAATTTTGAATCTTTACTATGTTGTGATGTGGTAATTAGGGGTGTACATAAAAAATAACCGCCCGCCATTTTGCCATTGCCAACTACCATACGACGGTTAGCGTTTTTGCAAAAACCGCCCGCGGTTAATAAAATTGTTACCCGCCTTCCAACCGCCTACCCGCCCAACCCGCCCGCCTATATATGCATATATGTATTTTCTTTTATATAATAGATTAATAGTACTATATAAACTAACAAAAACCCAACTCCACTAGTTTTTGCTCAATTCTTTCCATCATATCTCTCTAGTGTACTGTCTTATTGGATTTGCATATCTATTAGCTTTGAATTGTTTCTTCCTTATTATTTTTTCACATTGCTTAGCCCTTTCCATCAAAGGATCAGAGGACCGAGGGAATATTGTTTTGCTTCTTGGCATTAGTTTGCAATCTTAGTTTTTGTCAGGACCTTCATAATTTAAATACTCATGGACTTATATTTGGAATTTATGTACTTAAATTACTTGTATTAAAGTTTCGAATTATGTTGATGTTTCCCTTACTGTTGCGGGTTAGTTTATTAAGCTTATGAAGTCTAATGTCTCTTTCTTTAATGCGTCATATATGTCCTTGTTTTGATGCGTTAATCCGTCCGCCTCAAGTAGTCAACCGACCCGTGACGGTTGAGAGAAAATCCCACCATCCGCAGTTAATGATTTGGCCTACCCGCTATAGGCGGGTTGGTTAAAACTTTGACAAATAACCACCCGGTAACTGCACACGTACACCCTAGTCATAATATATGTACTCGGGTTGAAAATTTCGTCCATATTCTATTTATTCTGACAACATTAGTTTTTCTTTGTATATATATATATATATATATATATATATATATATATATATATATATATGGCAAAAAGTCAACTCGGAAATTTAATTTGTAATGATCAACCCGTGACAGGCGCGCGATTTTTTCTACCTAGGCGATGTAATGCTCCATAGTCCATACGAAGAAAATCAACGCTTTTACCCAACGGATTCAATCTTTACACTGCTACTTGCTATTACGACCTTTCAAATTGAAAATCAACTTTTGTAATTAGTATCTTATACAAGAAAAAATCCAATAAAGTAATTTCTAACGTTTTAATTTAGTACATTAGAAAATTGTCAAAATCAAGTTTGAATGAAATTTGTCCATATATAATTAGATTATCTTATGGCATGAAAAAGTCTTGACTAATTCTAATAGAATAACTAATTAAGGTTGAAGGAGTGAATGGAGTACATGGTAATTATATTATTTTACTTCTTATAATAGTTTGGAAATTTAAAAATTTAAAAGTGGAAATGAATTATTATGATTGATCGCTATTTAGTATTTTAGGTTGTAAAATATTTTTTAGGAAAATAATCTATATATTTTGAATTTTTATATACATACATTATAAATAAAATATTACGATATAGTAGTAGTCTGCAAAAATAGTCGTGACACCAAACGTTACATTATCTACAGTAAATGTAAGTTCCCATTTTTCTCCAGGGAGATTTTGGATTCCATAATCATAAGATATAGCATTAATTTCACTTCCACCAATCAGGGAGCACCATGTGTCACCCATTTCAACTTCCATTGGGCCTTGGATGAAATGGGCTATCCAATCAAGCCCAATTCGTTGAATCCAACAACATGCATATGTACGAATTTGAAGAGAGAATACTTTTGAGGTACCAAGAAAATCAACGAGAAAAGAAAATAAATCAAACTTGGAATTTCTCAACTATATTCTACTAATTAAGATGCTTGAAAACTCGAGGGAACTTATGCTATATACAAATAAGCCCCACCTAGGAACTAACGTATTATGGCGACTTCACCTTCCTTTCGAGTGAAGACTGCTCATCACAACAAGACAGAAGGACCACCCCTCAGTGTAAATGAAAGATATACCGCGCCTCAACGTCTGAGATAAGGAGACCGATCTCTTGTGTTTAGATAAGAAAAACCAACCTCCTTTACTAACACGGCGAGAACTCAACACTAATCCGATTGATGACCCTACCCAAACAGGTCTGATTTTCCTCCTTTCTATGGATAAAAGACCAAGATGGTTGGGACCAACCTCCTATAGTCCGACACCATCGCGTGGTCCAAATGCGCCACCTTACTCCGGCAACACATTTTAAGAGTCGATAGGTCCGACAAGACTTGGTGTAGAAGACTTATATCCTGGAGCTCTCCATTTAAATAGGAGCGCATTTACTCCTCATTAAGGTATCACACCTACTTGCAATATTCTACTCTCTAAGTTTATCGGACACATAAATACCGACTGGACGGTTGAATCGAAACCCGATTTGTTTAAGGCATACCGGCAAAAAGGGTTTAACCTATGTTATGAAACCCGGCAGTCGACCAGATCAACCGCGATTCGGAGGGGGTCCGGGCCGAAAACCCCCCAAAACCGGAAAAAATCGGATTTCGGTAAAAACCCGGTGGAACCGGTTAAAAACCGGTTCGAACCGGTTTTCTTTAAAAAAAAGAAAGTAAAAAACGATAAAACCAAAAAAAACGGCCCCAAACATAATCTGCAAACCGAAACAAAAGCAAAAACCGAAAAGCCCCAATCTGGCAATCTCAATATGCAAACCGCAAACGGCTTCAACCAACAGAAAAGCTTCAATCTCAATCCGTCGGAAGTTGCAGCCTGCAGGTCCAGTGAAGTTGCAGATCCTTCATACAGATTCGACGGCTGGCCGAGTGAATCCGTGGACTGGGAGTTGCAGGTTTGTGTTTTCCTTTTTAGTTTAGAAGAATTTGGGAGAGGTTTCATTAAGATTGATGTGTTCAATCGCTGTCTCTGCTTTTGCCGTTTTGCGGCTCTGTCTCATTCATTCAATCGGCTCTGTTCATTTCATTCATTCAATCGGCTCAATTGGTAACTGGTAAGTAAAGTATTAATCTTGTTCTTGCGTTTTTAAGTTGATCCTTCTACTTGAGTGTTGAGTTTTGTTTAGTTAGTAATTTTAATTTAGCTTCTGCTAGTGACTAGTGTAAATGCATATGTATCTTGTAGGATATGGACGATTGACGCCATCATCGTGACTACGCTAGTGCAAATGCTTACGAAAATGCTCCGGTGCTCACTCGGTTAAATCAAAAGTTGATCCACTTGGCGGTATTGTGTTGAAATTGGACAATCTGGTAAGAATAAGATTACGCAATGCACTCTTTGTACACTACAATTTGCGCTTGAAGAATCGTGTATGGTTCTTTAACTCATGTTTTGTTATAGTTACATAACGTATTGAATATTGGTCTTGATGATTGCTTGACCTTTGTTTTTATATTGTTTGTAGTCCAAAGAAAGTTTCGTATGATCCCATTGATATAGAATGTGTTGATAGAGTTGATCATTGGGTAATTGATGAAGAACCTAATGGAGAGCTAGACTATGATGAATTGGAGAGGCTTGAAAATGAAACAGGTGATGCTGGTGAGAGTTCACAGTGTGTTGAAGGTATCATTTGCTTATCCATTGTTCTATTTGTATATTTCACTATCCCTTACTTTGTTTTGGTCTTTTGGTTAAGTAATTTAATTTGTATCATTATCATGGCTTTCGTATAGGTAGTGACAATGTCCTTGACACAACTCTTCTTGACGATAATGATCCTATGTGGGGAGATGATCAAAACTGGGGATGTGAGCCACCGAATGAAGGGGAAGGCGCCGGAGAAGAAAGCTAGGCATTTTACGACTTTGTTGTTCAAAAACATCTTCAAGTGAACTTTGTTTTGATTGTTTATGGATTGTTGCAATCTTAAGATGTTATAGAGACTAAGTTGGAACTATGATGCTTTGATGTTATTTGTTATTTTGAACTCAATATGAATTGTGGTTTATGGATTGTTATTTCTATATTTTATATGCATTGTGGCAATGGAATTGATGCATATGTCGTTTATGCAATGTTTTCTATCTTTTTTTTAGGTAAAAAATGTATATGTTGAATTTTTAAGGTATACATTATATTTTATTTTTAAAAATATTTTTTGTAGGTTGACCCGAGTTGACCCGGTTGAACCTCCTACAGTAGGTAGGCCGGGTCAACGTCCGGGTCCGAGTTTCAAAACATAGGGTTTAACCCCTTACCTCATTTTTGCGGTGGATCTCACTCGAAAATTCTAGTATAATTCTTTAACTTACCTAAGCTAGAATATCTATTCCTAGACTAAAAGTTTAACCATTTTATACCACATCAATATGATATAAAGTTGGGAAACTATTTAATCTTTTGGTTTTAGTTGTGGTGCCAATTTGACTATGGAGATTAGTAATCTAAATGGTGTAGATATATGTTGTGTTAGCGCATACCTAATGCAATCTCTCATGCGCTATTCTATTGTAATGGTTTGCGAATGTTATACGAATTTGACATTTCGTTCAAAGAAAACATTAAGTTCAAGTTTTTGTTTGTGGCAAATGATTTTAGGGGCCGTAATATACATATTATCCCACTTAGGTATCTAAAGGGTTCGTTCTCTTGCTCAATGTTTTTATCTAGATTCTTCTCTCCGTGTTTGAAATGAGATGACAAAATGTCATTCTAATGAAAAATCTTCGTATGTGTGATACATAAACACAAGATATATACAAATGTCGGAATAAAACAACAATCAAGGTAGGGGTTGACTTGACAATGCTATCAAGTAAAACATAACATGATTTCCACCCTTCACTCTTTCATTGCATTTAATTCATTACTTGTTCGCAAATTCACAAGTTGCATGTCAAATTAAACTGATTCTCAACTTTTTTTTTTTGGGTTTTGGCTTAATTTGACTTTGGAGGTTCGTAATCTAGATGGTGCAGATGTCGTGTTAGAGCATATCTAGTGCACTCTTATGCGCTATTCTGCAGTCTAATGTAAAATCTTCATAATTCGCGATACATAAATTCAAGATTTATACAAATGCTGGAATAAAATAACAATCAAGGTACGGGTTGACGCTATGAAGAAAAAACGTAACATGATTCGGTTGCATTTAATTCATTACTTGTTCGCAAATTCGCAGGTACCTTGCATGTCAAATTAAACTGATATAATTGATCTTCAGTTGTCTTCCATTCCTCACCAGGAAGGCTGCTAGATCGACGTAATCTGAAGTGCCTCCATAGCCTTTGAAGTTCACTTCTTCTAAGACATGTTGAATGCAAGACTATATGATGAAAACTAATGAAGATTAGAAAAAACACAGAGATTCACCAATAAAACAACAAGAAAACTGTATATAATTACCACCAAAACAACCAAATTTCATTTCCAAAAGCTTGTTGAGTACATATTGGTGGGCATAATAAAACAGAGGGGAGTCCCTAAAACAGAGCATCATTTTCTTACAACATGAACTGTGAGCAAACTACCAATTAAACACTACAATCAAGCCATCAAACTGCCAAATCAAGCCATCATATAAGTAGGCAAAAAGGCACCAATGGTCCCAAAATATAGGGGGTGTGGCGCACGCAATACAACGTTTGTCCCTCCCGACATATTAAGTTCCAATGTTTCAAAAAAATGGCTGACAAAGAACTTTCAACACAAATTTGATTCAAACTGCTGATGTGACACATAAGTCAACAGGTAAAACTCAATATTGACTGCCAACTCAGTATTTTTTAAAAAGAAATTTGTAAAATAAAATTAAAATTTCAGAAAAAATAAAATAAAGGAGAAAATAAATTTTAAAAAAAATCTAAATTAAAACAAAAAAATAAAATTAAAATTTCAGAAAAATAAAAGAAAGGAGAAAATAAATTTTAAAAAAAATCTAAATTAAAACAAAAAGATCTATGAACAAAAAAATTAAAGGAGTCGCAAGACACGATTCTGAAAATCGGACACAAGAGATTGCAAAATCTAGGTCCACAACAAAATGAAAAGCGCAAAAGTAGTAACCACATACAAAAAGAGAGAAAGCTATGGTGGTTTTCTATATTCAAAAGGCAGGGAGAAGCTAATAATTTTGAAAACGAAAATCGATTAACATTACATAACTAATACTAACATCAGTTCTCAACGAATGGTATAAACATACAAGCACCACTATTAATTATCTATGCAGATGTATGAACAAACGAACATCTACTGCAAATTGATGTGCAGCAGTACATCGATGAAGGGTGATGTGCATCGGGAAATCGAAAATTGGCGTCCAGATGTGAAATCCAAGTGGTTCTATCAGATCAAAATTTTGGAGTTTCTCTGAGATCTCTGAAATTCGAGATTCTGACCCAGATGCTAGATCTGAGATATGAATCAGTCCGCCGCTCTCTTTCAATCGGAAATTGGAGTCCGCTGTTCTCTTTCACAAATTCGGAGAATAATGATATGGGTAATTGTGTTTGGGTGATTCAAAGTTTTCCTTCATTTCACTCTGATGGAGAAGACAAGATCGTAGAAGGCGGAAGAAGGATTGGAAGGTCAAGAAATCGGTTGCTTTGCTTTTGTTTATTCCAACAATTTTCTTTTTGTTGATTTGAGTTTTAAATTTGTTTAATCTTTTAGTTTATTTTTCTGGAATTTTAATTTTATTTTACATTTTCCTTTTTAAAAAAAATGAGTTGGCAGTCAATATCGGGTTTGACCCGTTGACTTATGCGCCACGTCAGCAGTATGAGTCAAATTTGTGTTGAAAGTCCTTTGTGAGCTATTTTTTTTTAACATTGGGACTCAATATGCTGGGAGTACAAACGTTGTATTGCGTGCGCCAAACCCCCTAAACTTTGGGACCATTGGTGCCTTTTTGCCTATAACTAACACCAACAGCCACAAGAGAGACACTCAAACTCAAACACACAAACTCATAGCTCTTGATTCTAGACTGTAGTTTGGGGATGATACCTTCAAGATGATTCTTCTCCTCCTCAAGCTGATTCTTCTCCTTCAAAAACTTCGTCTTCTCTTCCTTAAAGTACTCGTAATCCACATTGCGAAGAACAACCTCCATCTTCAAATCTTCTTTGTACTGATGTAGCTCTCTTATCACACTTTGTAGCCACCCTGGCAATGGCTCATCTTGCCATTTGAAATATCCACATCCTGTGCTGTCCTATTCATACAAACGATGCCATTATGCGAAAAAGCAGAATCAACAACACAAATTGAACCAAATTAAACCACATTGAACCAAATCGAAACCAAACTTACCCAATTATCACACCTCGAGCACCGACGGCCTGGGAAATCCTTGAAATCAGTACCCTCCTCAACGTGATGCTCACAATGGCAGAATTTGAACTGATCAAACAAGAAATCTTCATTGCACTTGTTCATCCACTCAGTCTCTGAGGACGTGCCGCTTCCTTGACTCACCATTTCACTAGGGTTAGGACGAATTTGGGAATTTTGGAATTGTTCTTCGTGTTTCTTCTTTTCAATTTGGGATTTGTTCTAGGGTTTATGATTCTAGGGTTTCGATTTGGGGATATAGTGTTTAATTAGGCGGGATTTTTCCCGATTCTGATCCCTCTTAAGTCGTGCAGTTCGCCAATTCGTTGACTAATTCGTCCGTCTTGGTCAGTTCGCCCACAAAAATCGCCATGTAGGCTGTCATGTCAATAGGACCAAAAGTGATCCCCAATTTTCCCCAAATTTTTACCTAATTCGGCTGTATTTATACGGATTTAGGACCAACTTTGCTAATTCGTCAATTCGTAGGACCAAAATCGAAGAGGGTGTCGAGTTAGAGGACCAAAAGTGCAATTCTCCCGAAAACAATATTCTCTTGTACATGTACTTTACCATCAAATTTAAACTGCACAAGCTTTGTGCTAAGTATCTTAATTGAATAGTCATTTGGCATGTACTCTTGATCAAGATCAGCTATACCATGAATCAATACAGACAGTGACGGGCATCGAATTCCACCATCTTTGCATTCAAAAATCTGCACTCAATTAGTTGGAATGTTTCTAGCACCGGGAAAGCTAGAGACAGTGTATCGTAATGGGACTCCCTGTCACTACTCAATGACCGTTAATAATTTTGACGGTCTGTGATTTCAGGATCTTCAAGTTGGGAAATAAACTCATACTAGGAAGTCGAAAAGTGCAGGATAGATGGAGTTTTAGTTTCCTCAAAGAAGTGACATGGAGGAGACTATTGGGTATGGAAATGTTAGCATCATGACGATAAGATACTTTGATACATCAACCTTGGTCGTCAATAGTGCATTGATCCATCCAGATATGCGACTTGATTCATATTGGGATTGCATTTCCAAACAAAATCTTGTAATATTCGGCAGAAGAAAAGTTGGTCGTTCCACAAAGTCAACAAATCCATCCATCGTACTCTTCTTCCAAAAGAAAATCTCACTTGTTTGCCCCAGATAAGAAACTCTATCGTTGACATCCACCATTGATATATAGGTCCATTTGAACTCCCAGTTTTTCGACAAAACACTGGTCCTCACCGCATCTTTGATGGGCATGAGAGATAGAATGCGGTTCACGACATCCTCTGGCAAATCGCTGAGTCGATCTTCCCTGTGTTTTGATCTTTTAGTTTGACTCCTTGTCTTCATGTTTGTAGAGTGCTGATACATTAATGAACAAACAACATACAAGTATGAAAACATTCAGCAAGAACACATTATTAGATGCCTATGTGAACTGATAAATTCATTTTCCATAAAGGATTAAAAACTCCAACTTAATTTTTTTTGTAAACATCAAAATACAAAAAACAATCGTATAAGTTTCGCAAATCATTACAATAAAATAGCGCATAAACTCTAACTTAATGGTTTTTCTTAAACGACAAAAAGAAATCGCAAACTTTCGCACACCATTTCAACAGAAAAGCGCATAATTAAAACTCTAACTTAAAACTTTCGAAAGCCATTAATTACAAATGCACTAACACAACACCCAAACCATCTAGATTTACAACCCACCAAGGGAGAATTTACACCAACTAATGCCCCAAAAAAACTAGTAGAATTCAAATTTCAGGCTTTTTTTTTATCATCAAATGTATCAAATTTGGATCAAGCACATGTGATGGTTCTTTCAAAAGATGATAAACACATAAAATTAAATATAGGAAACTCACAAAGATCTAATTAAACAAGTCATAGGGATCACATACAATTAAGATAACCACAAGACAATCATTCAAGAATATACAAAACCATCAAAAGCTTGCAAAATTAAAACGCCATTTTCAGGTGATCATATGTGTGGTGTGTACATATATTATAGACATATAGCAGGTTTATTAGAATGGTCGATCAACATTTAAAAATCCACCACATATATCTAGAGAGAATGGCCATGATATAGCATACCTGCTGATTATTAATCTTGTCTTGCTTTGTTGTTGTTTTGGCACAAATCCACTGTTTATCTATATGGAGGAGTGAGACTGAGAGTATATAATATGTCCAAGCTAGACTAATCATGAGGGGTATATATAGTGTTCAGATGTATATATGTGCGCCCTTGCTTATTTTACATTTCTATTTGATATATGTTTAGTTTTCTTCAATTTCTCGTCGGATTGAATCTGGAAATTGAAAATCGATGTTCTTCTACATGCGCATACCGTGTGCAATCCATTCTATTCATCATGACAAACGACATATAGATCACCCAAATTCACTTATGGGACGAGGCAATGCATACTCAAGCGCTTTACGGGGGCTATAATTTTATATGATATTGATTGACCAAGAATTTGAATCTTTACGCGGGCACATAACGGTTAGTCCAACAACTATGCTAGGTTGACAAAAATTTGAATCTTTACTATGTTGTGATGTGATAATTCATGTACTCGGGTTGAAAATTTCGTCCATATTCTATTTATTCAGACCACATTAGTTTTTCTTTGTATATATATATATATATATATATGGCAAAAAGTCAACTCTAAAATTTAATTTGTAATGATCAGGCGGTGACATGCACGCGATTTTTTCTTCATGTTCCATACGAAGAAAATCACTGTTTTTGCCTAGAACGGGATTCGATCTTTACACCTGCTACTTGCTATTACGACCTTCCAAATTGAAAAATCCACTACAACAAAAAACAAGCATTAGTCACACTTATACCGGTGGCATTTAAGTGAAATTTTGCTGATAAACAAATGTGTGACACTACGATAAGGGTAAGGTTTAATGACATGAGGGATGGTAGCATTTTACATGACATGTCACTAAAATGAGAATCAATGATACTTTAATGAAGTGTCACTAGATCATTTTATTAAAATTGTGTATATTAATTAAAATTTAATAGATATAGTGGCACTCAAGAAGGGTCACTACATCAAAAGTGAGATTTAGCAACATTTGAAATAGTGCCATTTTTAGCAATGTCACTTAATCGATATCTCTCGGTCATCTTTCAGGTACAAGATAGAAATTTCTCAATTCAATTCTATTTTTCCCAAAATCTTGGATGACTTCGTCCATGTGTTCAATGCTATGGTGTATTTTGGATCACCTCATCTTAAAAGCTATTTCAGGCGTGTTTCATGTGACATGGAAGATAATTGACCTTGATCCCCATAATATTTCATGTTCACTAATTTTTTTTGTTATCGTCTTTGTTTTTTTGTTGAAGCCATGTTCAAGCATATTTGGGAATTTATGATTAGCAAGAACACTTTGTGCACGCTAACTGTTTGATAAATTGTCTCAGACAAGAAACTCTTGCTTGCATGACTTATCCTTGCTGGGTAAGTTATTTGATCACTACATGTGAAGTTCTAACTTTTATTACTTTAATATTTCTGGATGATCATTTTGTTGATACTGGACACCTAATTAACTTAAACTAGACATCTATTTTAGAAAATATAAAATTTGATACAGCTCAAGTTTGTTTCTAGCTGTTTATTGGTATTTCTAATTTGATCATATCACTTATATATTATGTTCTTGTTTGTTTTGCTTTCAAGAATAACTTGGTTGGACAGTCTAACGTTAAACGGGTGAAAATTAGATGAACCCCCTAACACTTGGTAAGTCGTGGTGTTGTTATGATCCCTAGGAGTGTTTCGTATAGAATCAAAACCTTGAGTTATGTTAAAATTTAGGTGTTTTAATCCGGTTTTTCTGAATTTTAGTTCTTACCCAAACATACACTTAATATTTTAGTCATGTGGACAAATTAGGGGAACGAGACTAACACTTACTTGTGATATTTGTGTATATAATTTTATAGTAATATTTAAGGGTGAGTAACTAGCTTTAAGACCTTCTAATACAGGTTCTTGTCTTAGTTTTACTGTAATACTAGTACTAACCCGTGGCGATGCCACGTTATAGTTTACTTTTAATAATAAATAGAAATGTGAGGATTAAATAAATTAATCGAGAAAATAAGATAGTTAAAATTCCTTGTAGACAACGTTGGTCGTGATGTCGGTCGGTAGTCATTCTTCATCCAATATTATATCATTGAGTGTTTATTAATGTTAACTATAGAAAATGTAAAAATAGGTTTCTACCGTACCCGACTTGTTAATTAGTAACATGTACATGTTTTTTTACAAAAAAATCTATCCCTCAAACGGAACCAAAATAAAATACAAAAGTATACAACACAATCAATAGGGTTGTCCCAACAATCTCGCGGTGATATGTGGTCACCCCACTACACACACACACAAAAATATTATACAAACGTAATTTCACATGTTACAGTTGTTTTTTCCAACCCACCGGTTCCCAGCAACCCCGCGGTGGTATGCGTCACCCCACCAAATTATTATTCTACGAACATAATTTCACATGGTACGGTTGCCTCCCCCCCCCCCCTCCCGGGCCCGTTATGGATGAAGAAAGTAAAGAAAAGATAGAAGAGAGTTTCCCCACCTAGAATGTAACTGCCGGACCCCCCCCCCCCCCCTCCGGCTCGTTATGGAGATCTGGAAAGTAGAGAGAAGATCTAAGAGAGTTTCCCCACCTAGAGAGTATCAGATCCCCCATGCCCGTTATGTATCAAGAAAGTAGAGAGAAGATCGAAGAAGAGAGTTTTCCCGCCTAGAGAGTATATGCAGATCACCCCGGGGAAAAAATGTAGTTTTTTACTAACTTAATCATAAAATATTGCGGTCGGGTCTTGTAACAAAGGTTTGTAACAGGTTCGAGTATATACCTGACCGGACCTGAACATCATTATTTCGAACGGGGTTGAAATTCGGGTTGGATAGAACCACTCCTTCCAAATGAGACCGAGAGAGAAGAGAAACCTTATACCTCCTCCTACCGATCGAATCTTATACATAAAGAAAATGAAATTGAAAGTCTTCACATGTAAAATGTTGTTGATAGACATGTAAAGATCAACACCACACCAAGTAGCTCACGTGTGTCTCCTCTCTCTTCTGGAACTGAAAAGAGCAGTCTAGTACACGATTCATAGAACATAATTAGAAGATCGGTTGAAGGGACTATGTCAAGCATAGATCCAAAGGTCCTCCTATCTGGATTCATGCCCATTGAGAAAATCAATGTGTGGGTGGCGATTTTGATGAAATTATGGGATTTAGAAGATTTGATTGATTACATTTATAAATAGTTACAAAGTTGAATATCATTTGCAGAATTATGTAACCAAAATTAGATTAAAATTGTAAAGGTAACAGAACCAAATACGCATTAACTTGGCATCAAAAATAAATTTACCCTGATTATAATTGTTTTGTAATTTTTTAATCTAAAAAAATGAAAGAATTTATCACATTGATTTGAGGTCAAAGTACTATAGCTAGAATTGATAATAAAAACTGGTCTTTATAATATATGGATGGATTAATCTCATCTTCACATGCCTAAAATTGAAAATTAATTTATTACTTTATTCTTTACCTTCTCACCTCTTCTACTTTATTCACTATCTCCTACGACTATTCATTATCTTTCATACATAAGTATTTAGAGAAAAGTCGAAACCTAAATTCAAAAATAAAAAGAAACGTAGAGTTAATACAACTTAAAATGAATTTCTTTTTACATTAATTTTGTATTAGAAAAATGTCCGGGTAATTAGAAAGTCCAAGTATCATTTATGCACATGCGGATCATGTGTGCTTTAAAGTAAACTATCAACTTTAGAATATAGTAGAAAAATATACGAAAGTGCCCAGAATAACCGAAAGTGCCCAGAATAACCGAAAGTGCACAAATGGTATGGTCGTATGATATATATATATATATATATATATATATCTATATATATATATATATATATATATATATATATATATATATATATATATATATATATGAGGCGAATCAAAATAATCGTATATTTTAGTTTGTCCAGAATGTTTGATGCTAAACTATTTAAGATGAGTATCTTTTTGAACGCTTGATGCTACGTTAATTATTTATAATGTGTTTTAATGAGTCGTTTTAATTTTTAAAATTCCATTATTTCATTTTATCTTATTCAATAAATTTATATTTTATTTTAATAAATAAAACAATTTATTTAATTAATAATAGTATTCAAGATTAATGGTGTCTATAGATTCGTCTTGTCACGGCGAATTCAAATATATGTCAAAATATTTTTTGAATTTTTGTAGATAAAGTTATATGAGATTAATATTTTATTTTAGTGAATGAAATAATTTATTTAATTAAAATTAATAATTATAATAATAATAATAATCTATTAAAAACACTATTCAGGGTCGTGGCCATGACCCATTGGACATGATTTTTCAAGATTTTTTCGTCGTTTCAGTCGTGGCTCACGGATGCCACTATTCACGACCATCATTGTGACCATTGGGAATGGTATAAGGTTGTATAAGTTCCATTCTTGTAAGCTTGGATTAGCTTAGTATTGTCTTTAGAGTATATAATCCACTTCATCAACATCTATCTATTATATCGAAATGTTTTAATTTTGTTGAAGATGTACACTCAAACTTAATTATTATCATGATAACTAGTATAACTTAAATAAGTATATTATTCAGTACTTTTCTACTTCTTTTATGCTTGGACCATCCTCCATAATTGGAGAAACACCAATTGAAATGTAAAAAAATAAATCATAAAAAAATACGACAAACTGATTTTTCTTTATTAATACAAAGAGATAATCAATATCGGGCATGAAGATGGAGATAAATGATTAATGATTTGTATATAGGTAGGTTTAAATTTAATAGTGAAAGATATAGAACAAAAATTTTCATCAAATACCTGAATTTCTTTGAAAAGTGAAACAAAGGGGCAAAGCAAAAATTTGTCGATTTAAGAAATTTAATCACCAAAGAAAAATCCCTATCAATTACTACATGTTGTCACTCAAAATTTCGAACAAATTTAGTTATTAATTTGGCTGGCAAACCTTCCGCATTTTCAGCAACCATAAGACATAAAATTTTGTCACCAAGCAATAACATTGCTTACATGATCTTAGCAACAACACTATTATGTTCCCCTATTCAGACTCTGCTTAGCCATAGAATCAAAATTTCACGTAGGATGGATGGAATTTGAATGAATCTGGTGGGTTTAGCTCATCAACTTTATATATTATATTATATTATACTCCTTCTGTCCCGGTTTCAATTACCCGTGGGGCACGAGTTTTAAGAAAAAATTAAATAAAGTAAGAAAGATGGTAGGAAATAGATTGAATAAATTATGAGAAATAGTAAATAAAGTATGAGAGATGGTGAATAAAGTAGGAGAGATATTTTCCATTAAATGAATGGGTAATTGAATTTGGGACGGACCAAAACAGAATACGGGTAAATGAAACTGGGATGGAGGGAGTATTATATAAGAACACCCAGTTGATAATCTAAGCGCTAAAACATTAGCCTCAGTTCCTCACGTTTAACCTGGCAAAACTTTATGCAACAAAATTCTCTCCCCCTATTCGGAATTTGCTCAACCGTCGAATCAAAATGTATAATTGAAAATATAAATATCTATTATATATTAAATGAAAATATAAATATCTATTAATATAAACATAAATATTTTTCGGAGTTCTGTAAATAAATTTATATGAGACTTAATAAAAACTATATATGCAGTCAACATACAAAAAATAAACAGTGAAATATATACTGGTTGAAAATGCAATTAATTCCACAAAATTCCACGTAGGATTGAATTAATTTAATAAATGCTCTATTTTTTAAATTTAATTATTTCATTTTATCATATTTAGTAAATTTATATTTTATTTTAATAAATAATATAGTTTATTTAATGAATAGTAGTATTCAAGATTGGTGTCTATGAATTCGTTTTGTCACGGGGAATTCAAATATATGATCAATATATTTTTCGGATTTTTGTAGATAAAGTTATATGAGATTTCATAAAAATTATATATGCAGCCAATATACCAAAAATAAACTGTGAAATATGTATATACTGATTGAAAATGCAACTAATTCCACGTAGTCTGAATTAATTTAATAAATACTCTATTTTTAAAATGTCAGTATTTCATTTATCTTATTTAATAAATTTATATTTTATTTTAATAGATAAAATAATTTATTTAATTAATAATAGTATTCAAGATTGGTGTTTATGGATTCGTCTTGTCACGAGGAATTCAAATATATGGATTCTATGAGAGTTTGATACACTGAAACTTGACGAATACATCTGATCAGAAATAGAATTTGTAAAGCAACTAAAATGAAAACTCAAACACTTACCTGAATCGACACAGAAATGAACCCAGTGTTGTAAGAATTTGCGATTCACTAATAACACAAAGGACATCTAACAAAAAGATGGAGGGCACAACAAACAGAAATCTGTATAGAGGGTAACGAAAAGAGAATTTATACATGAACGTCGATCATAAATTCATTTCACCTGATTGGGATGGGGGCATAGACAAAGAGAGGATATGAAGGGCTGGCTGGCTATAATAACAAACCATCAACACCTGAAGCGCACATGTATAAACATTGATGGGGAACAAACATTAAACCCCTTCAACTCCCGTCAGTTTCTAGCTTGAGAAAAGAGAGTCAAGAACATGTCAAAGAATCCAAAGCGCCTGTTTCAAACAGGAAAGCCGGAAAGATATTAAACGTGGTTCAGTAATAAGCGTTAAACAGTCAATTACAACTTTCATTTTAAAGGGCATATTGGTACATTCACTTGGTACCAAAACCTTCAAAGTTTACTCTCTTATAATAGATAGACTTATATATATATATATATATATATATATATATATATATATATATATATATATATATATATATATATATATATATATATATATACATATATATGTATATATATATATATACATATATATGTATATATATATATATATACATATATATGTATATATATATATATATATACATATATATGTATATATATATATGTATATATATATATAGAATATGCGTGTCACACTATACGTGACAAGCGACATCCTTAAACCAACGTATTTTGGCCACATATTAGTTCAAAATTTGTTTTTGCAGCGATTAGTAATTTGTCGATTGTATAAGACTCGAGGTTTGCAATTTGTCAAGGTAAAAGTTCTACTATAGACGCATTCAAGACAAACTTGTAGTCTATTTATTGGTCTGAGCAAAATACGACTTATTTAAAATTTCTAGTTGAAAGAAAAAATTTAGAGGTGATCCCTAGCTGTGAAAATATTGGACAGAGGCTTCTTGTACCATATTAGTCAAATAACTCGAATTACTATATTTCACTGCAAAATAGCTTGGAATAACACATCATGAGTTCCATTGAGAAACTATATATGAGAAGGAATACTAAAGGAAGATAATACAAATTCTTGCATCCAATTTTGCACCGCATGTTGCCTGGCACGTCAATGCCTCCCAGTACTCTGACTTCATGGTGAGGTTAAAATCGTCGATGCAAACATCAAACCTGAAGGCTAAATTTAATTCATAAATGATTTTTTCTATATGATGGTTGTTTTTGTGGGATCGATGAAAAATCAAGTTCTTGATGTTTGGATCGTAGATGCATGGTAATGAAAAACCATATATTTTGAATTTTGTACGCATTTGATACATTTATTTTTCATGTTCCTACTCCACTTTCAGAGTTGATGATGGTTACTTGTTTTTTTTTTTTTTTTTTGAGATACTTCTCGTTTTCGTGTTGATTGTGGCTTTTAACACAACTGGCTATTAGGTCTATCCAATCATATTCTTGTTAAGATCGATTGCTCTATATCACGAGAGAAATTGATTTTGAGAAAGTGAAACTCACCAATTCATCTGTAAATAGTAGAGTTTCAGAGAATGCAATTCAGATTGTAAAATTGAGCCCAATGAGCTCACGGCATCTACTTAAACTGAAGTACAGATATAGTAAGACAATAACATGATTCACAAATCAAACAAGAAGATGTCTAGTATACATTTATAAACATCGTCTTTTAATTCACGGTGGCAGTTGCTGTCCCAGAAAAGGTTAGTAGAATTCTGCTCCGACCTGATTTTCATCAAATTGAACAATTGATTCATTACTACTGGCACTTATCATCTTAAAATCGAAATGTACATCGAAAAAACAAACTTGACCATTCGAAGAACATATTACTACATGTACTGATGTACACACCTATCTTGCTAGAGAGATTGGAGGAGGAGACAAAGCACAAGCTACAGGGAGTTGGGAACCTTCTTCCAAGGCCCATGCTTGATTAATAAAACAAGTTTTGCAGTTACTAAGGAGGGATGATCGTCTCGGCCTGTTGTTGTTTCTTTCGGGCCTGAATGCACCCAATTACAAGGGTGCGCCAGGAGTCCCTGAGTTACAGGTGTTGAAGGGGCTGATGTTCCATCTTCACCTTCCATTTCAAGCTCACTAGGTGACAGTATTAGTAGTGTCTTAAAATAATTGGAATGTGGAATGAAGTACTATATATAGACCAAGTGATGGATACTGATAGAATTTCATCTCATCTAAAAGGTCGAACTTGTAGAGAGGTGTGGAATCTAGTCATTTATGTTAATATTCCAATACTCCCCGCACTCGTGGCCGATTTCAACCTCTTTGGAGAGGCCATTCGAGTGGAAATTTAATATGAGGTGGAGATTGTCTCCGTGGAGATTCGAACCTAGGTTGGGCTTGAGCCTTTGACTCTGATACCATGATAGAACTCCATCTCATCTAAAAGCTCGAACTTGTAGAGAGGTAGGTGTGGAATCTAGTCATTTATATTAATACTCCAATAGAAACTAATTGAGATTAAGATAGTCAATTTGTCAAACACTTTCTAGTTCTGTATGGTTTTGATAGATTTGAGGTCTTCATTCTTTCCTCCTTTTATATTAAGATGCAGGACTCTCTGATAATGATATGATATAAAGCTAGGATTAAACTAATTCTCAACTTTTTAATCTTTTTGGTTTTGGTTGTGTTGTCAATTTGACTTTGGAGATCCACAATCTAAATGGTGTAGATATATGTCGTGTTAGCGCATACCTAATGCACGGTCATGCACCATTATGTTGTAATGATTTGCGAAAGTTATGCGAATTTGACATTTCATTCCAAGAAAACTTTAAGTTCAAGTTTTTGTTCGTGGCAAATGAATTTAGGGGCCGCAATGTACTTGGGCTCACTAGGTATCTAATGGGTTCGTTCTCTTGCTCAATGTTTTCATTTTAGATTCTCTCCCGGTGTTTGAAATGAGAAGACAAAATGTTTCTAATGAAAAATCTTCATATTTGCGATACATAAACTCAAGATCTATACAAATGTCGGAATTAAAACAACAATCAAGGTAGGGGTTGACATGATTCACACTTTGGTTGCATTTAATTCATTACTTGTTCGCAAATTCGCAAGTTACATGTCAAATTAAACTGATATAATTGATCTTCAATTGTCTTCCATGCCTCACCAGGAAGGCTGCTAGATCGACGTAAGCTGAAGTGCCTCCATAGCCTTTGAAGTTCACTTCTTCTAGGACATGTTGAATGCAGAGCGGCACAGACTCCACACCATCATAGTCGAAAATATGCACGTACCAAGACTATATAATAAAAACAAACAAAGATGAGAAAAAACACATAAATATTCACCAATTATAAACTAAATAAGAAAATTAAATTAAATCGGACAGGAAAAGAAACAGATGAACTTACATGTTCATCAGAAATATCAAGAAACTTGAGTAATGGGGCTTTATGAAGTAACTTAAGCAGCCCTTTTGGATGAAACTGAGAACACACATCTAGTCGTGCAAGGTGATGAAAGATTGGAAGAGAATTTCCAGCAGTTCCTCGCGCAATAGCCTTTAGAGAAACACAAAACAAAATGAAAATTTTTAATATTCGCAACACTTGTTACCCTCTCGACCATAATATATATGTACTAGCTAGTTACTTTGTCCGTTCCAAAATAGTGTGAGAGAGGAGAACTAACCTTTGTAAAATAACCGGATGTCTTCAACTCCTTTAGGATTGTGAATTCTCTCAACAGCACTCGTGCATGCATTAAAACCATGTCCATAGATACAATATCAGTATAACCTCAGACACCAGTTCGGCACAGGTTACCTGTTGTCCAGTTAAAACAATGTTCTCTTGTACATGCACATTACCATCAAATTTAAACTGCACAAGCTTTGTGCTAAGTATCTTAATCAAATAGTCCCTTGGCATGTAATCTTGATCAAGATCAGCTGTACCATGAATCAATGCAGACAATGATGGGGCATCGAATTCCACAATCTT